>CM049431.1:17798338-19048338 GCA_026929855.1 Poa annua
TAACTCCATTGCTGATGACTGCAAGAGCATCAACGATGACACATTGTCAAAACTTGACCAGACAGTAGCTACACTTCACAATGATACAAAACTAAGGCTAATTCAAGGAGCTGTCACTCGTGTGATGTGGGCTTCAGCCTCATCCTGCCGGGGTGGAGCGCACACGTGCAACCCTGGGTGGAGGCGCTAGGCCCGCTTACCCGCGCCTCGAGCACATCTGCCTCAAACGGATGACGGTCACCGACGACAACCTCACCCTCGTCGCACACTCCTTTCCGCTCTTCAAGGAGCTGTCACTCGTGTGTTGCGACGGCTTCAGCACCCTGGTATCGCACTTGCAATGTTTGAGCTGAGAATATAGCTTGGCGACCTGAAGAAGAGGCGACCACATGTGTGCTCCAGAGGTGCTTGTTTCAGAAAAAATTGCTTCTTCTAGAAAGCGAGCTGCCTTGTTTAGGAGTTTGAACCCAGGTTTATGTACGTATCTAAATCGAAAGCAAATGATGCAAGTTTTTTCTATGAAAATGGGCACCCATATTTCTACAAGCTTTATTATTAGAGCACATCAGATTTAGATACATACATGTGCTAAAATAGTATTGCCTATGAATCTTTGGAACATAGGAGAAGATTAAGTCCGTAACAGGCACACTAGATTCAGTTACAGTCCACACAAGATTCAGATCTATTCAACCTCATGAATGATCATTCCAGGAGTTGGAAGCAAAAGACTAACATGAAAGCAGAGCAAAGGAGTTGTTCATAAGTAGTAGTAATCGTGAGCAGTTCAGTATGACTAGCAAGGGGGTAAAAGGCGAGCAAAGGAGATGCTCATAAGTTCATAATAGTACTGCAATCGAATAATAAGTAGCATTAATTCCTGGTTATCTACTATACTACTGGACCATGCTTGTGTTAAAGGCTACAGAGAATTACAGATAAGGCTTAAAAGTATTTACTTCACAGGGCATCGAGAGTTGGAGGTCTGTTGAAGGAGTTCTTGACTTATCTTTCATATGCACCGCACTTCTGTTTAAATACGTTTTATTATGATAACAGTCAACAAAGTTTAGAATTCAGACTTTGCTAAAATTTCTCAATGATTTTCCTTTTTATTCATGGACAAAATAGGTTGGGTCAACAAGGGTAGTATAACCCAACAAATAAGAGGGTGAAGAAAATACTCTTTTTTTTGTCTGTATCCAAATAAATAACTAATTCTTTGGGGAGATTTAAACCTCCCATACAATGTTCCGTTATCATTGGGTAAATTCAAAATTCTATGATATATTTCCAACATCTCGAGATCTATATCTGCATTTAAAAGGAGATTACATTTCAAGTAGAAATTTTTTAATGGCACCTTTATCATATCAAATATAGTTGCAACTTAGTGGATCCATATTAAACTTTATTAGTTACAAAATGGTATTGACGCAATTAGTTTTCCACTTTTAATGTTGTCATGAATTTAGTTTTTGTCTTCTAACTTTGCCTACCCTAATTGTGTTTACCTTCTATGATGTACTGGTGTGTGGAAATTGAAATTGATTTAAGATGGGAAGAAAGAACTTTCAAGTAGTCTAATTCATAGTAGGGTTTGTTTGTAGATAAAGTCGTATGGCATTTGGCATCTCTGTTTTCAGATGTGAGCAGATTAATACATAATTATTATATCTTACCAACGATAGTTAAGTACAATTTGGATTAAGCTGATTTTCATTTAAAAAAAAAATTCTTCCCGTAGCAACGCACGGGTATTTTGCTAGTATGATTAAAATGTCCAAAATCCTGGCAGGGCGGACTCAATGCGCCAACCCGCAGGGGCAGTGGCCGGAAAGGGGTGGACATGGGCCGGACCATAGTCTGTTTGATAACTCAAACGGAAAAAAACCCGGATAAAATACATGTCCATTTGAGTCGACCCGTTGGAGTCATCCCAATCACGCAACGTGGGAGCGTAAAGCATTACATATGTAACAAATCTTTGTTGCGGGTAGAATATCACAAGGGAGCAGTGATTAGGCGCCATAATTCTAGTGTACTCATAATCAGGAGGTCATAGGAAAATGTATATCCATACCACAAGATAGGATCATTTCATAACTTGGAGGATGAACATTTACGTCGCCATCTCTCCAAACACCAAATCCCTGTCTTGCCTAACAGAACACTTTAGGTAGGAAGGGGATGAGCACCAAAAACATCTTTAATCTCTTCACTCCTTCCTCCTATCTCCACCGATACCACGAGTGATTATCCTGTTGAGACTTCAGAGCAGCTTGTATCCAGTGACCCAGACGTTGGCCGGAGGACCCGGCTGGACGTAGCCGAACCTGAGGCTCCTCCCGGGGCGCAGCGCCGGCAGCCACTTCTGAGGAACGTACCCGTACCGAGCCTTGTCGAGTCCCCACAGCCGTCCGTTGAGTTCCGAAATGCCGAGGTGAAGCCCCCGCACCGTCTTCCGGGACCTGTTGGTGACCGTCACCGAGTACCTGTAGTAGGTCCTTCGCCTGGTCGCCCATGTCCTCGTCACATTCTGCTCGATCTCGAGGTGCTCGGAAGCTGCAGCCCAAACACATGATGAACAACATTCAGAGTTCTTCCACGTTCTGTTCGATTTGTGTTAGTACATGGAGTCAGTGGAGTCAGGTAATTACCGTGATGATGCGGCCGGTGAGATGGTCGGAATGTGTGGTTGGCATGTGAATTAGGAGGCGACACCTCTGGGAGTGACTGGTACTCGTCCAGCCCGCCGCACGCGCCGGCGAGGCGGGCGAGGACGCCGAGCAGCGGCGCGCTGTTGTAGGTGGCCGCCTCCGTCTGCTCGTAGTTGTTCCTCTCGTCGGCGAAGTCGTCGTACTCGTCGGGGCCGCCGACGATGGCGCCTTCCAGGACGTTGGGGTTCCCGGCCTGCTTGCCGTACCAGCTGGAGTATCCCTCCTGGCAGTTGACGAAGGAGGGGTCGGTGTTGATCGACACGATGGAGGCGCCCCGGTGGTGCACCTGCCGCGGGTAGTTCATACTGTACCCGACCATGTAGCTCGTGCCCCTCGGGTTGTCGCCCAGGATGTAGTTCACCTGAGACTTGACAAATGCGAGGATCTCGAAGGGCTGCGCGGCGCCGGCCGGGCAGCGCACGGCTCCCTTGCCGGTCACCGTGGCGTAGTCGGCGTAGACCGTGAGCAAGAAGGAGGCGCTGGTGACGAACTGGAGGTTGTTCCACCTCTGGTGGTACATGACGCCGCCGGGGGTCCTCGGGACATTCACGGCGCCCTTGCCGACGCAGGAGCACACGAAGAACTCGGCGTTCTGCCGGTACCTCTGCAGCGCGTCCGCGTGCTCGCCGGCTCTGCCCTGGAGGAGGAACTTGGCCGCTAGGACTTGCACGCCGGGGTACTTGACGTCCCAGCCGAACTGGTTGATGGACCAGCCCGTGCCGCCCAGCGCGTCGCCGTTCCTGGCCAGGTACTCCAGGTAGAACCGGTCCTCCGTCGCCTCGAACAGCCACGCCGCCGCCCATAGAAGCTCATCCTGCACCGCACCATTCAGATGTCATACAGAGCGTTTGTTAAATACTGCGTCTCCACTCCAGTACTTCCTGTTACAAAGAAACATGCTTATACCCCGTATCCGCTGAAAGACCCGTAGTAATTCCGCGCCACGGGGATGCTTGCATCGTACTTTCCGCGGTACTTGTCGGCGAATTCGAACAACTGTATGAGTACATAAAGGAATCAGACAACATTGTAAACCTATGCGATGATTCTTGTTCGAGTTCCAAGATTCAGTTCAGGTTCAGATTTGGGCCAAAATATACCTGCTTAGAATGTTCGAGGAGGAGGTTGGCATAGCCGGGATAAGTGGTGCGAAAAATCATCGATGCAGCGGCCATTGCTGCGGCCGTCTCTCCGGCCAGGTCCGACCCGGGGTTCTGGGGATCAATGCGGAACGCCTGGCGGCTCGTCGTCATGTCCTCCGGCCGCTGCCAGCAGCTGTGATCCGTGTCGCCGTCCCCGACCTCCCCGTAGAGCACGTCGGGCTCGGGGTGCGCCTTGATGAAGTAGTCCGTGCCCCACTTGACGGCTCCCATGGCGTTCTGGAGCTCGCCGGCGGAAGCCATCTGCTTGCCGTACTCCAGGATGCTCCAGGACATCATGGTCACCGTGAACGCCATGGGCAGCCCGAACTTGACGTTGTCCCCTGCGTCGTAGTACCCTCCCACAAGATCCACCTGAAACGAAAAACAACAAAGCCGAATGATTGTACGCACCATTAGAACAAAGCATGACAGACCACATCCAAGGAACACAAAATGTTTTTATCAGTGCTGTGAAGATCAAGTGTACATACTCCATTGGCCTTCCCATCAAAGAGACCAGAGCTCGATCTCCAGGGGATCCTCTGGTCAGGAGGGAGCGCACCGGACCTCTGCGCCTCGAAGTAGAGGATGCTCTTCTTCAATGCCATTGCGTAGTCATGGCCACCAGCACCTTGGGCCAGCGTCACCATTGGTGCAAGTGCCAGGAGACCAAGGATGGAAGCAACGACATGAGCACAACGATTCCTGGACATTGCACTGCACCAACGAGTTGTATGCGAGTGAAACAGAGTGAAAGAGCAGAGGATTCGGTTGGTTTTGGTTGGCTGGCTTTGGAGGGAGCTGGAGAAGCTCAACAGGGTGCTTCTTATACTGGAGGGGAAAGGGGGTCGGGACTAGAGATTCAAAGGAGGCATGACTGGCTGCTTACTCCCTAGTCCTCCTTTCACACTTTAGCAAGTTGCTGATGGATAATATTCCATGTACAGTACGCACTAATTAGGCCTAGGTTACACCCTCATGCTAATTGCAGTAGTAAGTGCGTAAAAGTACATGTTATCTCAGTGATTATGTGACTCGTGGCTATGTTTCATCGCTATTAAAGTCAAAATGCCCATGCAAATGGTGATCTTGTTCATCCGGAGCGCCATCTCTCGAAATGACGCACAAACGCACACTTCAACCATGTTATTTATTCGAAAAGGAGAGAGTATACCCCGGTCTATGTATAATGCACTAAACAATTTATTTAAACATTCAAACCATTAAATTTCTCTCGAAACAGGCTTGCGCCCCGCTATATTAATATAGCAACCATCCAGTACAGAAGTGAGACCGATGTTGGGCAAACAACACAATCAAACCCAAAAGAAAAAAAACAAAAGAAAGAAAAGAGAAAACAATGTCAACAACGCTAGATCGACGAAAGCGAAGATGATCCGCCACCGCTACGCCCTCCGGAGAAATCCTGCCACGCTCCTCTGCCGCCGGATCGCCGCGCACCAAGCAACACCTTCACGAAGGAATGCGACGATGACGACGCTGCTGTCCGGACTGATCCTAGGATTTCTCCCGGTACACGGAGGGGAGTGGAGAAGGGTTACCCGACACCCTTCAAGAAGGATGGTGGCGCTCAGAGGCGTCACTTCGTCGGTGCCGGTAAGAACCGACAAGGATTTCTCCCCACCCCGACAATCCACACCCCGGACAAACCTTTGGCTCCACCTAACTCACCGTCCATGAACATGCGCCAGCAGTCTAAAAATCATCCACAATGTCTCAACATAGCGTACAAGATTGATCTCAAACCATTAAATTTCATTGATCTCAAAAGATTGATATATGAATCAACCAACAAAAAAGGCAACAACATGCATCAACTAATCATTTTTAGTATAGTAGTATGCTGCCAACCAATCCGGATGAAGATATCCCGAACAACCATCATCAAACGGTTAACCTCCCGCTGATCCAACATGAGAAGGAAATGCCAAAGCTCAATCCAATGTGTGATCATATGACATGCGAAATATGAAAATTCATGAACTTAATAAAAACAATGTTATTTCTCCAATACCATATCGACCAATGCAGAGCTGCAATTCCAATACGTATTCTAGCCTTAAGTAGAAAACAATATGCCACGCACAAAACCACGTGAGATAAACAAATGCTCTACCCGCTCCTCTCAGCCACATAAGTGACATTTCTTATACACATTCCAACTTCTTTGAGCTAGGTTATCACTGGTAAGTAACAAAAAAAATATCTAGTAATCATATGAAAAAATGATCTTTAGTAGGGTTTAAGATTTCATTTATATTTGCATAAACACCTAATATGCCCATTCATTAGGTCGTCATACATCGATTTTACCGAGAAATCATCCCAACAAAGCAGTTCCCAGACAAAGTTATTTATCAGATCCTCGGACGAATGTGCCCGAATTAACCTTCGGCATAAATGTAAACAATATGTCCATTTATCAACACTAGGAGGCTTTCTAAAACCAAGGTTCAGAGGTGTCATCAATAACACCTCAGGAATGCATGGAAACATTTTTCCGTTGCGAGATGTTATATAGCAGTGGGTATATTGTTGTCCAAGCAAGGTATTACCCAACCAAATGTCTTCTCAAAACCTAATAATTAGCTTATCTCCACATTGAAAAAAGTCCCACTTACAAACTCATCCTTAACTGGCATTAGAACTTTTCAAGATGGACACTCCACGGATTTAGCATGAACCTATGCTACATATTATCCTGCAAGTATTTATTGTGCAGTTCCTCTTGTCGTGCCCCTTCCTCATTAAGTACTTTAAATAACCATTTGCTAAGTACAAACTTGTTTTTAATATTCATAATATAAATACCAAGCCCGTAGTCTTTTGGTCAAACCCATGCTTCAACAATCCTTTCGGAACAGCTTTAGGATCTTGCTAGCATTCGCTCCTTCTTTTAGTGTGTGTCTGTATCCATATACTAAAGGCATGTGTGGTAACTGGGTTGTACCCAGAAAATCTCCTCGGCAATATTTTTCTTGTTTTTTCTTATTTTGTAGCCGGTTTTATCCTCCAAGTCATGTCCACCTCATACAAAAATGTCTCCTCGCCGGGTTATGAAGGTCGAATCTAGCTTCGTACATCAGCCCAATCGGGATCAACCTGAAAACAATACCGCGGGTAGGCCCAAAAATTTCTACGCAGCCGCCCTGTCCTCAGGACCCTATGTCATTCTTTCCTCTCTCGTGTTGCTTTGCCTCTCCCATGCCCATCACTAGCAGTGACGTCAGCATCTTCTATTGCGCAGCGTTGCGCAGCAGCCCCGTGTACCACCTCCTGTTGCAACTTGAACCGCTATGTACCGGCACCGCCGGCGAGCTACTCGCCACACGATGGATTGACGACCTGGTTGTTTTTTTCAATTTCTGTTTAGGGACTTTTCTATAAATATTTTGCCCTATTTGTAACATTATTTTCTGAACTTGGAGGGCTTATTAGTTGAAACTGTGATATAATAATATTTATCCTAGGATTAGTTGTAGCTTACAAATTAGGCTAATATTGTTTCCTAACCACCTAATACAAACATTGCTGAATAGTATTATTTAGACATTAAAATATTGAAATAAATATTCTAGTGTTTACATGATCTAGTATGTATTAGACACCAAACAACATCTCAAACCAGCTTGTACCAACACATCCGGGCTACCAAATACACAACATAATCTCAATCCAGCATGCATAAACTTAGCTTGGCTCCGTTGAGAAACACATAAGAGATGAACCGGGCTACTGAACACACCCTAATAAAAGCTACTTCACAATTCGTTTTTTTTTTGAAATATCTTCACGATTCGTTTAATTCGCTTGGGCCATGTTTGTTTCTGCTATATTAATATAAACGACAAATCTTTTACCTAGTTTTAAGTAAATCCTTCACAGTGGCATTCAGAAATCATTTGCATTTCCTCCTCCGTTTAACAACGTGATCGAAAGCCTGCCTCAGGCAGGCAGCAGATCGATCCGCCCGACACGCTGTTGCATATGTACATTTATCTTCTTCTCGCCACTCTTTCCTTTCGCGTCGTTTGATGCAGGCGCATGCAGTCTGTGTCGCTCCCGTTTCCATTGGACCTTTTGACTTTGGTGGAGCCGCGGCCGCAGTTGATGAGGCCGTGATTTTTGCAGCACTAGCAGCTCCGTCCGAACCCCGAAGCCGGAAGTCCGCGCGCCGCAACTTTTGTGTGCACTACCCGTATGATGCGCCAGAAACGGGGACGGCCGGCACAAACGCACACTGTCGTCAAAACTGCCGGATACCCTCTTGTCTTGTCTGGCGTTGGCAAACGAGCTTGTTTATGATCTTGAACATCATCTTCATTTTATTTACTTCAACTTTCAAGGAGCTGTCGCGCATGCATGTGTGTTCGTCCATTGTATTGGTAGATGAAGTGATTTCAGCTTTTCAGAAAGTCTAGGATATACTGTATTTAGCTACTGGTCTTTTCTCTAGCGAACTTTGCGCATGAAGGGGTTGTAAGTTGCATGGTGGCTACGTGTAGGGCTCAGCTTATCAAGCGCTCGGTAACTCGACTCGTTTGTGGTCGACTATCTTAACGAACCGAGTCGAGTGCAATTTTAGCTTGTGAATACTAACAAGTTTAACAATCAGACTAACGAGTTTCGTGAGCTACTCGTTAAGATTGTTAGCGTTGTACCAGCATGGCTACAAATCTATATGTTGTAGTCCGTCTAAAGATTAGCAAGTTAGTAATGTTTATTTTCATTTCAGTGTGTGAAACTACTATGAGTTTGTGAACTATTTGTTGTTGATTTATCATTTTTGAATTACTTTTATATGTTTTACGGCTGAAATCTTCTCAGATGCATTTTAAAGTTTTTTTACATCTTCTTAAACAAGCTGCTCACTCACGAGCGCTCGCGAACGTCTAACGAACGTATCCGAGTTTTAGTTTCAGCTCGGTATTCTTAACAAGCTTAACGATCTGAGCCTTACGATCTCAAGCCTTAACGAGCCGGGTCTTAACGATCCTAATAGTTCGTTAGTCATTCGACGGGTACGATATAAGTTACTCCCTCCCTACACTAATGTAATGTTTTTTTAGTTTTTGTTAATGTAAATGTATCTGGACTTATTTAAAGGACCCTTCAAACGTTCAATGGGAGCAAGACGTAAAAAACACGCACAACGCACCCCCAAAACTCTGCTCGAGTCAATTTGTGTTGGAGGCCCTGAGAAGGTGCCAGACATGAGGCGAACATGCCCTTCGACAACGGTGGCCTATTTGGCATACACACAGGGCCGGCGCAGACCTGATTTATTAGGTTGTGCAGAGGTTGTTCCGTCCGATTAATGGCAAGGCGACAAGGCGGTGGCATGCCTCGCACTAACGCCACGTGCAGTTCCCTAGCGGGCGTGGAAACGATGCGACCCATCAACCACCACCGTATAATTGTTGACATAGGTACGGATCCCGGCGGCACCTTACATATGCGTCGTAGGGGTCAATGCGTGTCAGGTGAACTGGTGAACGACGTTAATGCACGCCATCCAACCCCGCTCCTCTGGCCGCCTTTAAAGCGAGGCGCGGTGGGCCTCTCCTCTCCATACCAAGTTTCTCTCCTTCTCCCAACTCCTCTCGCCACCAATACAATCAGCACCTAGCATGGTGGGCAGCCGCGAGACGCCCGAGGTGCTTCAGCGTCACCGCGTTCCTCTCAACGGATCAAGCGCGTCAGTGCAACGAGCAACGCCACAAGCAACTGGATGAACGCCGCAGCAACAAAGAGGCACGAATGGCCAAAACATGGCACCGCGAGATGAAGTACGCCCATGATGGCTACACCCTCCAATGTGTCGAACACATATTCAGCACCCTCTCATTGGGCCTCAATTAAGGGTGCCAGACACAAATTTGGACAATGCCGATGGAGATGGCCTAACAACCCAATAGGAAGAGTTGATGGAGTTTGACGCCAAAAAAACTAGAGTGGATTGCCAGAAATTTATACCCTGATTTAGATGGCGTGCACTAAGGAACATCCAACATCTTAGCATGTCTATGTTAACGATGCCTTCTTTTTGTTCATGCACCAGACTGTATAACTAAATAGACCATAAAAAAGGGCTTAACTAATGAGAGGAACACAGCTAAAGCATAAAAGTTCCGGTTGGGATCATGTCTACCTACGCAGCCAGCGAATAGGCAGAGCAACCGAAAAGGCAAAGACACATGAAGAAAAAGTAACGTCAAAAGCACAGACAAGGCCGTCTCGTCCGGGAGGCGGGAGGGAACTGCAATCGATTTCCCATTCGGGTACATTTTGAGTGTCCTATTTTTTGAAAGAGCTAAATTTACCCACGGTCAACTTGTCACGCGAGCACAATACGGTCACTGTACTTTTGAATACGCACAATACGGTCACTGAACTTGTCATGACGTGATTGCATGGTCACTGGCGACGTATCCGTCTCCGTACGCGCGTTGCACCGCAAACTATAACCGCGGGGAGGGGATTCTGTGTAAAACAAATCTTGCGCGGGTTGTTTTTGCAAAACATGGAGCGGCGACCAGTGACACGTATCTCGTCGCTCCTCCTCTGCCCTCAAATCGATCACCTTCTCGTTGCTCCTCATCTGCCCTCATCTCTCCGCCGTCGCGCTCGTCCCTCCTCTGCCCTCATCTCTCCGCGCCAGCGCTCCTTCCTCCTCGTGCCCAATGTCGTCCACTAGCTCAGTCAGGTCCGCTATGGTCAGGGGTGTTGTCCAGGTGCCGCGAATCGACTGCCCGGAGTGCGGCATGAAGGTGAAGAAGCTGACTTCGACCACCCTCGAGCATGACGGTTGGGTGTTCTAAGTGTCTCTGTGTAACGCCCCGGGTTTTATCCCCTTTTTGTTTTCATGAGTTTTTCTTTTTGCATCGACATGGCATCGCATCGCACTAATTTAATTTGTTGCATTTAAATTAAATTTCACACAATTAAATTCAAATGCATTTCAAATTAATTAAAAATGTGTTATTTCAAATATTTGGCAAATGTTAAAAATTAGTTTATTAAATTGTCTATTGAAAACTAAAAATATTTTGTAAAGGTTTCGTGTTGAAATTCCTTTTCTATTTTGTTTTAAAAATATAAAACAGAAAATAATAAGGGGAGAGAAATAAGGCCCAAAGCCCATCTAACCCCAAACCCTAGGGTTTCCCCCTGGAAAATTCTTTCCCACCCCCTGACTTTTTGCAGCCACCCTCCTCCTTTTTTCTGGATTTTTGCAAAAGTCCTCCCACCTCTTCTTTTTCTTCCCCCCTTCCTTTCTTTTTCTTTTCCTTTTGTTCTTTTTATTTTTTCTTTTCTTCCTTTCTTTCTTCTTTTTCCTTCCTTTCTTCTTCTTTTTCCTCTCTCCTCCTCCCGCACGTCCCGCACGGGAGATACAGGCCCGAGCTCCCGCGCCGTGCGCGCGCAGCGCGCTCTACGCCGCCTCCCGCCGGCCCGTTCCCTCCCCAGCGCCGCGCCGCCCGGCCGCCTCCCTCCGCCGCGCGCCCCGCGGGCCGCGTGCACGCCGTCGAGCGGGCGACGCCCCCGCGCGCCCCTGCCTGCTCCCGCGCGCCTCCCCTGGTCCCCGCCACGCCCCCACACCGCGGCGCCGTACCTCGCCGCCGGCCGAGCGCCGACGCGCCCGTGGGCCCTGGGCCGCCGCGCGCCAGCTCCTCCCTCCGCTGCTGCCCCGCCGCCGTGCGCCCGCCGCGCTGCGCCGCCTCTGCCTCGCCGCCCCCTGCCGCGCAACCGACGCCGCCGCGCCGGCCACCTCCGGCCCGGTCGCCGCCGCCCCTGCTCCTCCCTCCTGCCACCAGTCGCCAGAGCCGTCCCGCACGCCGCCCCCAGCTCCCTGCCGCCGACCGCGTGCGCGCCGTCGCCGCCGCAGCGCACGCCGACGTCCGCGCGCGCCCTCGACCTGCTCCTTCCGGCCGCCGCTCCCCTGCTCCCACGTGCGCCACCGCCCCCTGCTCCTCCGACCGCTCGCCGCCCGACTCCGTCCGCTCGCCGCCGCGACACGCTCCGCCTCGTCGCCCGTCCCCGACCTCGCCGGCCCTGCGCTTCCTCCTTCCCGGCCACCGGCGTCGCCACGGCCAGCTCCTCCGCATCCGCAGCAAAGCCCGCAGCTGCGCCACCCCGAGCTCCTCCTTCCGTCCATCGCACGCCGGGTGTTCGACAAAATGCCCGCAAGACCTTCGGCGTCGCATTTGGGTCCGAGTTGTCCACCCTTCGAGGTGTTGCTACGTGCGCGTGCGCGTCCTCTTCCGGTGCCGCGTTGCCGTGACCGCCCGTGTCCGTGTCGCGGTGCCGCCCGTGCGCGATCCTCCTTCTGGTGTCCGTTTGCCGTGTTCTACGTGCCCGTGCTTCCCCGACCACTTCCACGACACCGACAAACGACGATGCCCCGGTTCCGCGACGACTACTTCCCCGACGACGACTACTTCCTCTACGTTCTGAAGACGTCGGTTTCGAACCCTATCTCTCTCGATCCAACGTGCGAACCCAAACCCTAACCCTAAAAAAAAACCTTTTTTTTTATTAAATGTCATCTATCTTGTGCATATCGCATCATAATTGCATTTGTTGCATCTCTTGGGTTTGTGGGTGTAGCAAATCACCTAAATAATAAATATGGAATGTGTGGGGCAAATCAATATATATATTGCCCTATTCCATTTAATTTAATTAGATCACCCATGCCATGTGTTGCCATGCTAACCAACATTTAATATTGTGGGTAAATAAATAACTTGCACCTAAACATTAATTGTCGGAATCCCGGTTCCGCTTAATTTGGATTAAGCGCATCTCGCAATGCATCTTGCCATGTCATGCATCATTCTCATATGATCATGCTGAATCTTTTGCCGTAGTTGTAAAATGCATCTTTACGCTTTCCAGTGTTTATTGCTTCTTCGCGGATACGACGTTGAGATGTCTGAGCAACGACAAGATCTGCTTCCATGCGGGATTCCAGGCAAGCAAAATTTGTTTGTTAACCTATACATTGTCTTTCATTCCTGCCGTTGATCTCTGCTACCCTAGTTATCGATTCTTGAACTGCGATCCCATCACATGTTTATCCTGCAGCCCATACAGCTTTATCCCCACAACCTAATACCCGTTGCATGTTTATCTGTTGGCCTTGCGAGTCGTAGCGCATGCTTAGAGTTGTTTGTGCGAGTCGTCTGTTGGTCTTATGTTCCATCTGCTTAGTATGATAGATTATTCTACCTTAATAAAATGTTGTCTTATATATGGGTATTATAATTAAATGATAAGGCACCAGGCGGAAGGCCTTGCGAGGTGCTTTGTTCTGCTCAGTGTCGACCTAGGAACTGAGATTTTGTCCTCGGATCCAATTTTGAGCGCACTAACCACTTGTGGGAAGCCCTATGGAGCCCCCCTCGACTTTGAACGGATCTTCAGCTTGTCCATGTGCCGCAACTAGTTCGGGTTTTCCATTTGCTCATATGCATGTGCATGATGATGATGATGATGATGATGATGAGAGGTTATGTGATACAGGGGGGTCATATAGGTGCGGTACGACACGAAGCGGACAGTTCCTACTGTGGTTTGAGCCGCATGGTGGCGTAGTCGCAAACTAATGAGTCCGCAATTGAGATTCGGCCGGACTCCTGACGCGGGTAACAACTCATATGGGTGGCACTTGGACTTGCTGTAGTGAAGGAATAAGTCGTGTTGAGAAGCCCTGATGCTTGCTTGGGTTGATCATGCGAGTATGGGTACAGTAGTGCACCCCTGCAGGGTATAATCTTATCGATGAGCCGTGTCCACGGTTATGGACGACTTTGGTGATGATGCTGGCTAACAAGATCTAGACAACTTGCACGTAATTAATGCTAATTAATTTGACTAGTAATATAGAATTACTTTCACAATAAATTATAATTAAAACTGTTTAACGTGTGAGTTTCCCGAATTGCTTCCTCATATTTGGTTGAGGGGGTTAATTCGAGAATGGGTTATGATTGGTGTTAGTTGTAGATATTTACTTTATGCGCTCTCTTATCCCTCTCTGATTAGACGGAAGTTGTAGCGTGTCTCTTTAGGTTGCTAGTGCTGCTGCCGCTAAGTCCACCTACCCCATATTTTGGGAGATGGTGTAGAAAGTAGGCAAGTCGGTTTTGCTTGCCAGGGAGTGCCCTGACCCTCTTTTGGGATGTGCTTTATGTGCAGTCAACAGGTTTGAAGTCTGACGACGTTAGCTTGGGAATTCCTCCGGCTTGGCTGGGCAGGGATATGGCGCCATCGCTTATCTTCAGGACTCTTAGTCCAATTTGCATCTTGTCCTTAGACGGATACTATTTTGCTTCCGCTGTCATTTGTATCTTTGTATTGTATCATTTGTATCTTGACTCGTTCGAGTCGTTGTTGTATTTTATCTTCTGTTGTATTTATGGATGTATCGGAACTGTTGTAATGTTATCCCTATTCCACCCACATAATGCGCATGTTTCGACGTGCACATTATGTCTGGTGGGCGACCTAAAATCGTTATTATGCAGATTTCGGCGGGAACGCTTAAATCTACATAGTACCGATTTTAGGGCGTCACAAAGTGGTATCAGAGCCTTGGTTTCGATCTCCTTGTTGTTTCGATACGAATGGTTATCGAAGCAGCGGGTCCGCAAAAGCTTGTAGGATAACCTCGCTAACGGTCGTTGTTTATACAGTGTCGAAAACTATTTGACTTAAATTATTTTGATAATTATCTCAATAGGTTTCTTTTACTCCTTACCTCAATTCTATTTCTCCTCTTACCTTACTTGTTTTGAGTCTCTTCTCTTATCCAACATTCAAAGTTTAGGATCCTACGTGTGGGTGGACGATTTCTTGCCTTTTACCCTATTAGGCTCGATCTTTCGGAGTCGTCTTCGTCGTGAGCAACAATCCCTTGTTAGTGGTGTCGAGAATTTCAATGTGGAGCAACAATCCCTTGTTAGTGGTGTCGAGAAGTTTCATCCCGGAGCGTGAAGACTCGATAGTTACCCCTCTCTTCTTGTGGTCTCGGCGTGGATCTCGGGACGCGATCCCTTGTTAGTGGTGTCGATTGTAACGCCCCGGGTTTTATCCCCTTTTTGTTTTCGTGAGTTTTTCTTTTTGCATCGACATGGCATCGCATCGCATTAATTTAATTTGTTGCATTTAAATTAAATTTCCCACAATTAAATTCAAATTTATTTCAAATTAATTAAAAATGTGTTATTTCAAATCTTTGGCAAATGTTAAAAATTAGTTTATTAAATTGTCTATTGAAAACTAAAAATATTTTGTAAAGGTTTCGTGTTGAAATTCCTTTTCTATTTTGTTTTAAAAATATAAAACAGAAAATAATAAGGGGAGAGAAATAAGGCCCAAAGCCCATCTAACCCCAAACCCTAGGGTTTCCCCCTGGAAAATTCTTTCCCACCCCCTGACTTTTTGCAGCCACCCTCCTCCTTTTTTCTGGATTTTTGCAAAAGTCGTCCCACCTCTTCTTTTTCTTTTTCCCCCTTCCTTTCTGAAAGTGCATGGTTGCCCCCATGCGTGGTTTTGGTAATTAATGACAATCCTTATGGACTAATGTTTACATTGATATATTCTTATAGATCTTGTCCATGGGAAAATATAGGAGTTCTTGTGGTGGACTCTTCAAGATGACATAATGACCAATGCTCTATTCAAGGATTTATATGATGAATGGTCATGTGTAGAGTTGTGCTTATTGCAAGTATGGATTGGAATAGAAGATTGAGTGAACAATCATGTTTATCTCCAAGCCATCATACATATCAAGAGAAGAAGATGAAGTGCAAGTTCAATATGATGCATATCGGAAGATATCCTTTGATTGAAGCTTGCAAAGGAAACATGAATACAAAGCTTAGCGAGTCCCTCCCATAACGGAGTATGGGGGAGCATTTGGAGAAGTCTTCATCAAGCATGTGCTAGCAAGCACAATCAAGAAAGGTGTTTCAACTTGAGAGAGTCAAGATCGTCATCATCGAGCTCAAGTGGAATGCGCAAGGCAAAGGTATGATCTTGATAGGTTTTCTATTTTACCGGTCTCATGTTGTTAGTGGGAGACCGGGTTTTAGGATAGATGGCGTACTATCAAGAGGGGCTCCCGAGTGAGTAAATTGATCGCATCTTTGTGGAGAGCTCAAACCTTTGCATACTTGCCATTTCATCTTTCTTGGTTCTTACTTGGTTTTTCTCCTTGTTGGGTTTTGGTGCTTGTTGTGATCTTCACAACAAGCCCAAGTTCACCGAAAACGAATTTCATATGGAAAACTTGTTGCGTTTTCGGTTTTGGAGGTTTGCCGATCATTCCTTTTTAGAGAGGTTTTAACCTCCTCCATTTGGTTTTATCTTCCATTGTTGGACTATGAGGTTTATCTTCATGATCTTGTAAAGCTCTTCGTTGTGATTCCAACGAGCTAAAAATCATCGAAAACGGAGTCCGGATGGAAAAGATATTGACGTTTTCGTTATTGGTTTTGCTGCAGTTTTTTCTAGGCCGGAGTTTCCGGCCCTAGACCGGAGTTTCCGGTCTGTGCAGGACCGGAGTCTCCGGACTCAACGTTTCTGCTTTAAAGCTGTTCAGCCCCTGGTGGGGGGCGGAGTTTCCGGCCCTAGAGGCAGTAGTTTCCGCCCCTGGACGAACTTTCCGGCCCAGGGCACCGGAAAGTTTGCCCAAGCCTTGGCGGTGTTGACAGTGTTCAGCCCCTGGTGGGGCCCGGAGTTTCCGGTCCCAGTAGGCCGGAGTTTCCGCCCCTGGCCGGAGTTTCCGGCCCTAGTGACCGGAAACTCCGGTGTGAAGTTTTCCTGCAACGGCTCTTTTTCGTGGGACCTATAAAAAGACCCCTTCTTCCCCAGAGAGAGCAGCTCTTCCAAGCACGAATATTCCCCCTCTCTCTCCTCCATTGTTGACCTTGGAAAGCTTGCCCCTCTCTCATTTCCTCCCATGATTCTTGCATATCTTTGAGGGATTTGAGAGAGGAGATCTAGATCTACATTTCCACCAATCCATCTCTCCTCTAAGTGAGGGGAACCTAGTAGATCTTGATCTTGGAGTTCTTGGTACATCTCCTCTTTGTTCTTCCTCTCTTATTCCCCCATAAGCATTTGTTGCTTTGTTGGAATTCGAGAGTGAAGGATTTGAGCACTTGTGCTCTTGCCTTTTGCATTTGGTGCATCGGTGTGCTCTCCACGAGGATTCGTGGAAGTTGAAAGTTTGTGAGCTTGTTACTCTTGGGTCCTTGGACCCTAGACGCCTTTGTGGTGGTTGGACCCTTGTGTGGTCACTTGAAGCCGTTCGGGAGCCCCCAATCCCATTGTGGGTTGTGCCCCGGATTGTTGTTGGAGGCCGTTCGGGAGCCCCCAATCCCATTGTGGGTTGTGCCCCGGATTGTTGTTGAAAGGCTCCGGATTCCGCCTCGAAGGAATTCCGATAGTGGAAGGTGAACCAAGCCTTTGTGGTGCGGTTCATCGGAGAAGAAGGTGAAACCTTTGTGGTTGTTGAACCGTTGTGTCGGTTCACACCTCTCCAACGAGACGTACTCTCTTAACAAGGAGGAACTCGGGAATACATCCTCGTCTCCGCGTGCCTCGGTTATTTCTATACCCGAGCTTTTACTTATGCACTTTACATTGTGATAGCCTTCGTGCTTGAAGTATTCTATATTGCTATCACCTTGTTGTTTGTCTTGCTTAGCATAAGTTGTTGGTGCACATAGGTGAGCCTAGTTTATTTAGGTTGTCGGCTTGTTAATTTAAACACCTAGTTTTATTCCGCAATTAATAAGACTAAACCGGAAAAGTTTTAAACCGCCTATTCACCCCCCCCCCCTCTAGGCGACATCATTGTCCTTTCACTTTCTTTTTCTTTTCCTTTTGTTCTTTTTCTTTTTTCTTTTCTTCCTTTCTTTCTTCTTTTTCCTTCCTTTCTTCTTCTTTTTCCTCTCTCCTCCTCCCGCACGTCCCGCACGGGAGATACAGGCCCGAGCTCCCCGAGCTCCCGCGCCGTGCGCGCGCAGCGCGCTCTCCGCCGCCTCCCGCCGGCCCGTTCCCTCCCCAGCGCCGCGCCGCCCGGCCGCCTCCGGGCACCCTCCGCCGCGCGCCCCGCGGGCCGCGTTCATGCCGTCGAGCGGGCGACGCCCCCGCGCGCCCCTGCCGCCCTCCTCGCCCCGGCCTGCTCCCGCGCGCCTCCCCTGGTCCCCGCCGCGCCCCCACGTCGCGGCGCCGTACCTCGCCGCCGGCCGAGCGCCGACGCGCCCGTGGGCCCTGGGCCGCCGCGCGCCAGCTCCTCCCTCCGCTGCTGCCCCGCCGCCGGGCGCCCGCCGCGCTGCGCCGCCTCTGCCTCGCCGCCCCCTGCCGCGCAACCGACGCCGCCGCGCCGGCCACCTCCGGCCCGGTCGCCACCGCCCCTGCTCCTCCCTCCTGCCACCAGTCGCCGGAGCCGTCCCGCACGCCGCCCCCAGCTCCCTGCCGCCGCAGCGCACGCCGACGTCCGCGCGCGCCCTCGACCTGCTCCTTCCGGCCGCCGCTCCCCTGCTCCCACGTGCGCCACCGCCCCCTGCTCCTCCGACCGCTCGCCGCCCGACTCCGTCCGCTCGCCGCCGCGACACGCTCCGCCTCGTCGCCCGTCCCCGACCTCGCCGGCCCTGCGCTTCCTCCTTCCCGGCCACCGGCGTCGCCACGGCCAGCTCCTCCGCATCCGCAGCAAAGCCCGCAGCTGCGCCACCCCGAGCTCCTCCTTCCGTCCATCGCACGTCGGGTGTTCGACAAAATGCCCGCAAGACCTTCGGCGTCGCATTTGGGTCCGAGTTGTCCACCCTTCGAGGTGTTGCTACGTGCGCGTGCGCGTCCTCTTCCGGTGCCGCGTTGCCGTGACCGCCCGTGTCCGTGTCGCGGTGCCGCCCGTGCGCGATCCTCCTTCTGGTGTCCGTTTGCCGTGTTCTACGTGCCCGCGCTTCCCCGACCACTTCCACGACACCGACAAACGACGTTGCCCCGGTTCCGCGACGACTACTTCCCCGACGACGACTACTTCCTCTACGTTCCGAAGACGTCGGTTTCGGACCCTATCTCTCTCGATCCAACGTGCGAACCCAAACCCTAACCCTAAAAAAAAACCTTTTTTTTATTAAATGTCATCTATCTTGTGCATATCGCATCATAATTGCATTTGTTGCATCTCTTGGGTTTGTGGGTGTAGCAAATCACCTAAATAATAAATATGGAATGTGTGGGGCAAATCAATATATATATTGCCATATTCCATTTAATTTAATTAGATCACCCATGCCATGTGTTGCCATGCTAACCAACATTTAATATTGTGGGTAAATAAATAACTTGCACCTAAACATTAATTGTCGGAATCCCGGTTCCGCTTAATTTGTATTAAGCGCATCTCGCAATGCATCTTGCCATGTCATGCATCATTCTCATATGATCATGCTGAATCTTTTGCCGTAGTTGTAAAATGCATCTTTACGCTTTCAAGTGTTTATTGCTTCTTCGCGGATACGACGTTGAGATGTGTGAGCAACGACAAGATCTGCTTCCATGCGGGATTCCAGGCAAGCAAAATTTGCTTGTTTACCTATACATTGTCTTTCATTCCTGCCGTTGATCTCTGCTACCCTAGTTATCGATTCTTGAACTGCGATCCCATCACATGTTTATCCTGCAGCCCATACAGCTTTATCCCCACAACCTAATACTCGTTGCATGTTTATCTGTTGGCCTTGCGAGTCGTAGCGCATGCTTAGAGTTGTTTGTGCGAGTCGTCTGTTGGTCTTATGTTCCATCTGCTTAGTATGATAGATTATTCTACCTTAATAAAATGTTGTCTTATATATGGGTATTATAATTAAATGATAAGGCACCAGGCGGAAGGCCTTGCGAGGTGCTTTGTTCTGCTCAGTGTCGACCTAGGAACTGAGATTTTGTCCTCGGATCCAATTTTGAGCGCACTAACCACTTGTGGGAGGCCCTATGGAGCCCCCCTCGACTTTGAACGGATCTTCAGCTTGTCCATGTGCCGCAACTAGTTCGGGTTTTCCATTTGCTCATATGCATGTGCATGATGATGATGATGATGATGAGAGGTTATGTGATACGGGGGGTCATATAGGTGCGGTACGACACGAAGCGGACAGTTCCTACTGTGGTTTGAGCCGCATGGTGGCGTAGTCGCAAACTAATGAGTCCGCAATTGAGATTCGGCCGGACTCCTGGCGCGGGTAACAACTCATATGGGTGGCACTTGGACTTGCTGTAGTGAAGGAATAAGTCGTGTTGAGAAGCCCTGATGCTTGCTTGGGTTGATCATGCGAGTATGGGTACAGTAGTGCACCCCTGCAGGGTATAATCTTATCGATGAGCCGTGTCCACGGTTATGGACGACTTTGGTGATGATGCTGGCTAACAAGATCTAGACAACTTGCACGTAATTAATGCTAATTAATTTGACTAGTAATATAGAATTACTTTCACAATAAATTATAATTAAAACTGTTTAACGTGTGAGTTTCCCGAATTGCTTCCTCATATTTGGTTGAGGGGGTTAATTCGAGAATGGGTTATGATTGGTGTTAGTTGTAGATGTTTACTTTATGCGCTCTCTTATCCCTCTCCGATTAGACGGAAGTTGTAGCGTGTCTCTTTAGGTTGCTAGTGCTGCTGCCGCTAAGTCCACCTACCCGATATTTTGGGAGATGGTGTAGAAAGTAGGCAAGTCGGTTTTGCTTGCCAGGGAGTGCCCTGACCCTCTTTTGGGATGTGCTTTATGTGCAGTCAACAGGTTTGAAGTCTGACGACGTTAGCTTGGGAATTCCTCCGGCTTGGCTGGGCAGGGATATGGCGCCATCGCTTATCTTCAGGACTCTTAGTCCAGTTTGCATCTTGTCCTTAGACGGATACTATTTTGCTTCCGCTGTCATTTGTATCTTTGTATTGTATCATTTGTATCTTGACTAGTTCGAGTCGTTGTTGTATTTTATCTTCTGTTGTATTTGTGGATGTATCGGAACTGTTGTAATGTTATCCCAATTCCACCCACATAATGCGCATGTTTCGACGTGCACATTATGTCCGGTGGGCGACCTAAAATCGTTATTATGCGGATTTCGGCGGGAACGTTTAAATCTACATAGTACCGATTTTAGGGCGTCACACTCTGCTCTAGGAATTTTTTTCTCTTTTGGCTTTTGTTCGGTGGGGATTGTGAGAAAATTTGCTATTTTTTTTGTTTCGTAGACTACTTGTGATTTCTGGCACTGGGAGCTAGAGTACGTCATCTACTTGGTGGAGAACAACACCATCTCTGGGAATGCTGCTAGTGACGTTGTTGACGCGGCAGAGGAGAAGCGAGAAGAACTGGAGGCAATTCGTGAGACACTGCATCATAGAATGCAGCGACATGAGCAAGCTACAACTGCAAGGACTGGAAGGGAGCCTGCGAGGAGGGGAAGATCACTGGATGCTCTGAGCAGTGGCATGACAAAACTAGAAGCTCGTGCACTTCTTGGTGTTGGCAGAGAGCTGCTACTGGTGATGAAGATGATGATGGCGAGCATGATGGTGCTGTGTGTCCTGACTGTCGTCTGTGTGTTGAAGAAGTGAGTAGTATCTAGTTGATAGGGTCAGGTTGCCTAAGTTGATCTTGTTCTAAGCTTATGTACTATCTAGTGTGTGTCCTGAATGTTGACAGGGATGTGGTGTTGTGCTAAGAACATCTATGGTTGTATTTTGCTAAGTAAAGCTATGGTTGTGTTCTGAATAGCTATGACAATATATGTGTGAATGCATGTGTTGATCAGAATGTACAATAGCTATGGCACTTTATGTGTGAATGCATGTGTTGATCAGAATTTGTACATGATAGTAGGGGATAAAACATTCACATATTGCTCAGAATGAGTCTCCAGTCACAAAACCATAGCTTGTATCACAAAATGCATCTGTTGATCTAGAGAAGTTTGCCAAAATCACATTACATGTCCCAGGTCTATAGAAACTATTACAATTCAGCTAAAGATGTCAAACATTGAAACATGCTTTGGTGGACAAGTTGATTTATTTGCTTGAGGTTCATCTGTTGTAGCTCCAGGTCCTTGCTTCCTTTTTGCTCCCATCTGTCCTCCCTGGTTTTGCTTCTTTGTTGCAAGTGCTTGCCTCTGTGCCTCCTTCTCTGCTACAAGTGCTTTCCTCTATGCCTCCTTCTCTGCTGCAAGTGTTAATCGATGTCCTTCTTTTTGTGCTGCAAGTGCTTCCTTCTCTTGTTGCTTTTTGGTTGCAGCAGCTTCTCTCTCAGTTTGGTAGCGGCGCCACTAAATTTTGCTCACCGCAACCTCACCGGCGACAAGGTTCGGCGGCGGCCGAAACCATCCACGATGAACTCATACTCCCAAGACGAATTGAGAGAAACGAAGGGTACGGGAAGATGCGTGAGCTCACCCTGAGCACGAAGAACTGCTCGACGAAGCGAGAGGAGGCTGAACGGCGACGGGCTTGTCCAGAATGGTCGGCGGCCAGACTTGGAGAAGATCTCGAAATACGCCCTCTTCCGAGCTCCTCCGCACGAACGAACGCTTCGAGGAGGAGGAAGAGGAATTCATGGCGCATCTTCCTAAACGCTCGACACCGCGAGGGATGGTCGGATTCAACGCCTATTGCCAGCGCACGGCGGCGGCCGAGAGAGCTAGGGTTAGGAGTTTGAGGAAGAAAAGAAAGAGAAGGAGAAGAGAGAGAGGGCGCGAGTGAGTGAGAGAGATGTAGACGGCTTCCCTGGGTCCTTATCTCCGCGAGTGAGGCGAGGAGGAAGAGCACGACAGCTCGGACGCCTACCACGGCGCTGCGCGTCCTTCTGGCGCGAGGAAGAAGAAAGGGAATTAAAAGTAGATTTGCAGAAAACCCCCTGGTGTTCTGGGAAATTACAGAAACAACGCGAACAGGCCCCTGGTTAATTATTTTGGGCTTGTTTTAGATTCTGAAACTTGCAAACAAGTCCAGGGAAGTTTATATTTCAAATAAAATGTTTATTTACATTAGGAAATTTGTATACTTGATAAATTTTGACTAATTGGTGGGTTTTGAATTCTTTTATCATATAAATGAATTTGAACTTGTTTACCCATTTTTCTTTTATTACATTTGTGACTTCCACTTATTTATTTTTGTTGTGCATTGTAACTATAGGGGGAAAATATTTTCTATGGCATTATTATGTGTAGAAATTTATTCTTATTAGTTGTTAATATGGTTTGAGGTCTTGATTCTAAGGTATATAAAGATATGAATATTCAACTTTGGGTTTTGGTGATTTGAGTAATCCTAGCAACACTAGATTGTGGTCTAGTGGAAAATGGAAAAATTGATCATAGTGGCTCCTAAAAGATTATACACAATGCTTTAAGTCAAATCCATGCCAAGCATGAAGTATTGTCAGTGATTTAACTTGTAATCACTAACACATAAATCATGTGAGAGTATGGCTAGATGTTTCTGGATACACAAGATATAGATATCCTGCATGTGATTAGGTCTTATGGTTATTTAGGAGATAAAATGATGAGAATAGAGTTCTTGCTCTATTACATCACTCATATTGATGATCAAGTAGTGATGAACTCCTTTATGATAGAATATATGTCTTTGAAATGGATATTTTGGAAATAGACGAATGTAGGTATATTTTATGACACCAAATGACCTTATGCATATGAAAAGATTTGGTGAGCAAGGTTGCAAAGCTTGTCTCCAAATGCTTTCTATATCCAAGTGGCTGAGAGATTTGATGTACTAAATTGTCTGACTTTCTATTTATTTGCATGTGACACTCAATTGTTTCAAGCATACAAAAGTGAGTTGTTAACAAGGTTTCGAAGCTCGTTATCAATCTAATTCTACATAACCCAAACCTTTGAATACGACACCATTTCTAGAGACCTTAATAAAGTTGGATGATGATATAAGAGTTTCCAATTCTTCATGTTAGCTTGGCATAACACTTCTATGCCCAACTAAAGAATGCTTCTCACAATCTTTTTGCTGAGTTCCTCTTTTCTTGAAATCTTCTCTTGCTTATGCCTTCGAGAAGATTGGGAGGTAAGAAAATAAGATGTCTAGATCAAGGAAGAAGATCTAGGGTAAGATTTAGGTGAATCCTCTTGGTATTCAAGACTGTCATGAATTCCATGTACTAGAGGTATGTCTAGCACAATTGATGAGAATAGATGCTCAGAGGATAGCTAAGAACAACTAGGTTGATCATTAACTCCTAAGTAATGTTTTGGTGTATGGGTGTTATGTTCATTTGGTGTTACATTCTATCGTATATATCTCTAACCCAAAATAAGGTCTATGCCAAGATCATCTCAAAGTTTATAACGCTCAAGTTGATGATCTACTTCAATTCCACCAACTCAACTGAAACTTCAATCATTTAGTGTTTTGAAAATTAAATGGGCAACAATTATTCGGATTTTCTGATGCATGAATGCAATGCACACTCCCGTGTCCACTCTATTTCTGGACTCTAAATCCTGGGATGTTACAACCAATAGATAGAAATTCTAACATCTGCTCAGTGTCAGCCTGCCCATAGATAAGAAAGGGATGCAGTAGAACACCTTCAATCGGCCTGCCATTTCCCATCCAATTTCTTCCACCAAATTCTCTAACATGATTGGAGATCATGTCACTTGATCAACCTGATCATACCACAGAACATGCCCATTCACATACGATATGTTCATTCCTTCACCAACAAAGTAGCCACCATGATTGAACTCCACTGAAAATTTCATTGACCATGGTCCTACAATGACAATCAACGCAAGAATCAGTCAAATTGACCTAAAAATCGCGCCCTTTTCATGGTTCTTAAACCTCCTGGAACCCAAATCAGAGGGGACAAACCTTAACCAAATCAAACAACGGAGGAATCAAATACTACCACCTGTAAAACGATCTTGCCAACGCGAATCCAAAGATCCAAGGTTCAATTCGACAAGACGAACCAGAATTTGGGAGGTGAGGCCTGCGGCGGAAACTTACCAAAAACAGGGTACAGGTGACCATCGGGGCGATGAACATGACTCATGGCGGAGGCGTCCTTCTGTGAACCTGCGGTGACGCAACCGATGTACAAGTTTCGACGAAACGGCGGCGATCACCTCGCCTCGACGCCGCCGATGTTGTCGTTCCGCCTCGACGCCGCCGAGCTCGATAACGTCACGCCACGCACGGGAGAGATGGAATTGCTTCTTAAGACCGCCACGCAGGGTGTTTTTTGCAAAATCGACATCCACTTCCCCTAGCTGACCAGTCAACCTCACGCGTACGGCGTGAAATACGTCTCCAGTGACCGTATAATCACGTCTTGACAAGTTCAGTGACAGTATTGTGCATATTTCAAAGTACAGTGACCGTATTGTGCTTGTGTGACAAGTTGAGTGACCGTGGGTGGGTGAATTTTACTCTTTTTGAAATGGTTGGGATCCGCCTATCAAAAGACATGTTTAGAGTTTAGACAGTGCCCGGTACAGTTAGACCGGCCCCTAAGTTCGGTGGAGTGGTGGAGGCCCTCTCAAAGATGCTGAACAGGAATCAGTTTAGTCCAGACACTTGGATGTCGCTGTGTATGATTTTTGGTCCAAACAACGGTCTTTGGGTTCATTTGAAGGGTGTCCTTATTCTCAACAAAAAAAATTGAAGGGTGTCCTTAGAAGTATCCTTGCCTCATTGATCGGATGGGAGTTACAGGAGATCTTGAGCTCAGGTGCAAAGAGGAAGCAGCAGAGTGTAGGAGCAGACTGACAATACTGATGGTTCCATATCCCAAGAGAGATTAAAGTCGCAGATGCATCCGCCTTATGATGGACCAAAAGGAGAAAGCATGTCATGGTGGTTAATTTGTTAATACTGCCGTACTGGAATGGTACGACCAGGGCGATATCCCCAACATTGCCTATAAGTGAATCTTATCAAACATTTTTCAGGCGCCTGAATTTTCCCCCTCCAATTTGGCAGCCGAATTGATGATTTGGCACTATAATTAATGAAGAGAGAGCTGAAAGTGGTATCATAGGTAAATATCATAACATAGCATATTTCAAGGAAAGATGTGAGACAACCTAATTGATACCACACATATGTTCCTACCACTATGTAAGTAGTAACATATACTAGTATATGATACTCCCCACTATGACTAGCCTCAGGAGTTTTTGACAACACTGGTGTAGTGGTGTACATGTCATTATTTCAAGAAGATTAAATATCAGGTGAGCAAACATAAGCTACCTCACTGTTTATTGAAATACTGGAATCAGTGGCTACAAAGTCCCATAGTTCCTCATGAATAAACTTGGTACATTTTATCTAATAGAAAGGTTGATTTCATACGATATTGCAGCTTCAAATACGCGACGAGTTCCAGCAGCCTGCCCCAAGTCAGGTTTTGGTAGGCTTCGTCTACGCATCGGTGATTATCTCTCTTCGTCTGACTGGGAAGGCCCGTCAACAGCGTCGGCGAAGTACTCGACTACAAGTAATCAGCATGCAAACCGTTAACCTTGACTAGTAATAGATTCAACTTTCAAAATTCAAGTTCCAATAGGCATATGAAAGAAGCATTCAAAATCACCTATGTCATCTTGATCTTGAGAATCAAGCAAGAGATCGGAGTCCGAAGGAAGGAATGGGTTGCCAGCATAGTTCTCAAGAGCTGCCAGGTCTGAAAAGTCAACAGAACAGCCGTTACTAGAAGATAACATAGCTAAAACCATGGATTAGTTAGTTAATATTTAGACTGGAGATTAAGAAGTGCTTTGAATTTGAGTAAGACCACGCTTCTTACTTTTTCATAAAATGGGAGTTAAACACAGACAAAAATAGTTGCTCTACATAATTTCTACACTGATCTTCTCAAAATGTGCATGGCTGGTATCATTGATAGCAATATGTTATGGATAGTCAGTTTCAGGGAAAAAAGTTATGGATGACAGCATATTTTTACCAAAGCTGTAGCTCGTTGTCCTTTTTTTCATACAAACTAGGATTTGAACATATATCCTAAAATTATTCATAATTAGCATATCAACTTCCTCAATAAAACAAGAGTCAGGCTACAAGAATGTGTCATTATATATTCATATATGTCATAACTTTCAATTGAATGAAGCAATGTTACTAACTTGCAATATCAATCTGGATGGCATGATGAAAACTTTAATGGATGTACATGCTAAGATCTTACAAGATAGAACACTACCTCCCAAATTTGTCAAATCTGCTGACAGATCAGATAGGCTGAAATCCCAGATCTGCTGCCCTAAGGAAGAGCCATCACCACTATCTAGTCCTATTTGCAGAGGACCTCCATTCCCCACATCAACTCCAAAGCTGGCATCTATTGCTGATGCATCCACATCCATTGCTGATATCTCAGATGGAGTGAAAGAAACATGATTGCTCGACATTGCAGATGATGGGCTCAGAGCAATCTCGGATGACACGGTACCAAAGGCCGTTGCAGCATGTGGAGCTTCAGGTGCTTCATTCTCCATTATGCTTTAGCAAAACAAGGTGCACATTAAATTTATTACGAAGGCCCCGAGCAACAGGATTTATTACAAGATAGTCAGTCCCGAGCATGATTGTACAGCTCAAATGAAAATGGGCCAACAGAAAGAATACAATTTGGTTATGTTTAAGCGAGCGTTTTTCTTGGGGAAAGCTGAGAAAATAGTATTCCACAAGTTGTTCTTGATTGTTTTTATGCTATGTTCTTTGCGGAAGCCTGGACTGGAGAGTTAACCAGTAAGAAATAAAAGAGGAGCAATAATTACTAGATGAATTAGATAAAAAAAATAGTCCATTCGATAGAAATTCCAGATAGATCTAAAAAGGGAACAGAACGATATTTACAAGATACAAACATTGTTTTTACTTTTCCAATTTATCATAATTAACTGGAAGAAAGCTCCAAAGGCACATAAGCAAATGGAAACAAGGTAATGAAGATGCTTACCCATTTCCTGAGCTCATGCGAATCGGATGATAAGGAATTCCATTTGCTATATGGTAGCCTGGTGGACCACAAGCCATTGCATTAACATGTGGCTGACCAGGAGCAGGTAGTCCAGGTTGTTGAAGTACTGGATATCCCATAGGCAAATTGTTAACTGCACTGATAACAGGTACAATTGGATAAGAAAAAACGTAATAGAATTTCATAAGCAACAGAGATATAACTGTCTTGCATAAGCTATCAAGGTATGCCATAGTAATCACAAGTTTTGATCCAGATCATAAGACCCATGTATTAACATAGGTGCCAACATCATCATTGGCACCTGCATGGAGAAAACCAAAACAAAGGGATTGCTATTCGAATCAAGCTGGTTTAAGTCCAGAATTGTTTATCAGCATAAAAAACTGAAGACCTTTTGCAGAAATAATGGATGTATGTTCAATATCGGATTGAACTCAAGTTATGGTTTCCCAAACTTAACAGTAAATAGCTGTTTTCAGGCATATACTTATTTGGGTCCTTTATTGCTAACTGCCAATGTCACTAAGCTGATAGCCTCATGCAGGTATTGGTCATTCAAGTAATAACCTAACAAAGAATATAGTGTCCATTAAAGGATTGTGATGTTTATATGGGGATTTACAGAAGCCACCAACTGGCCAACTAACAGAAATGAAAGTTATTACTATAAGAAAAACATCCAATGAACCAGATGCTTATTTATAAGAAGCCCTGAATTTTAAAATCCAGCATTACCTAATTAAGTTACGATACTACAGAATGAAGATAGACATTACCGGGCATAGGACGAATGCCATTCTGTGTTGGAGCCAATGGAACCTGCTGGGGTACTGGGAACTTCATCAGATTGTATTGGTGCTCCAACAAATGGTTAAACAAGTTGATCTGTTTTTTCACTTTCAACCTTATGTAGTAAGCCTGAAAAAACTCAGAATTCTCTTCTTCAAGCTTCTTCCATACTGAAGGAGCAAAAGCGGAGAAAGGCTTTAGTGCTACGATAGATACATCTAAATGCTAAGCTTCCAAAAGACAAGGCATTTCAGAATATGCATTTCACTGCGAAAGATAGTTAAGATATGTACTCCATCCGTTCACAAATAAGTGTCTCAAGTTTGTCAAAAAGAAGATGTATCTAGACATGGTTTTGTCTAGATACATCTTCTTTTTGATAAAGCTGAGACACTTATTTTTGGACGGAGGGAGTATCATGTACTAAAACAGATCAAACAACAGATTGCCTTCAAATTCCAGATGACGCGATGGGGTTATCGTTAAAAAAGGAATGTCGAACAAAATCGATTAGATCCATATTAATTGTCCAGGATGACTACTGGATACAATCTTAATGAAAATAAGTGCAATGGCAGTCTAGCAATCAATGTTATACTGAAACATATTCTAAATACTATTTCAATTTATTCACTGCGCAAAAATAGTTCTGGCTGGTGTACAAATAATAATACTATATCCAGATAAGGACTCTCATCTAAGAAAACATGTTCCTAGTCAGCTTTAAGTAAACATCTACCAAACTACAAGCATATTATATCTCATAACAGGTCTTTCATGTGATACAAGAAAGAGCTAGGGCATTGCTGCAAAATGAGTTGCAGGACAAACTCAGCATGAAACCTTACCTAATGTAGTGAAACCGGGTTCTATTCTCGCACGAGTAGAAAGAGTCCTAACAACTTCTCCTCTACTCATATATAACTGTAGACATCGCTCTATTAAATTCTGGACCTGCCATAGCCAAAAAATGCTTTGTTATTATTTAGAAATAGCAGAAGCTACTGTACCAGCATTATCCCCACAAAAATTACAGAACATCCAGGCATCTTTCTTACTAATTCAATATCTTCACGGGAAACCTTTTTATTATCATCATCTGCACATGATAGTGAACAAGAATCTCCTAAAGCTTCGTCATTCACTATTGTATTTGGCTGTTCAGAATCTTCATCACCAACCAAAGCTTGCAAATTTTCCTTGCTATCAATATCCTGTGAAAATACCAATAATGTGTCCATTTATAAAAACGCAGTAGAATAGATAGGAGATATCAACAAACGAATGAATTGATGGAACTTGTAAATTATAACCAGAAACTGATCGTAACCAACTACTGTCAGTTTCTGGTTCTAATTTACAAGAGAATGAATTGATGAACTTATTTAAGGCTAGTTACTTAGGTGTTTTCATAACTGTAGCATCCAAAAGTAAAGATGGCTGGGCCTTCTGTTTTTTAACTGTACAAAGGTTATATTTTTTTTAGATGAGGGGGTGCGGATCCCCGGCCTCTGCATCAAAAAGATGCACACAGCCAACTGTACAATGGTTATATTTTACAGGAAAATCGTTGAAGCAAATGACATGTTTTTACAACATATTCAATAGAATATAGCATAACCACATCCCGTGAGAACATGTAACCTGTTAAAATGGAAGGTTTCTATACTGTAACCTGGCATTGACGGCTCAGCACCTTAAAAAAGGCGTGAAGCAGATAATCTCACCTGGGAAGTCTCCTTCATTGTGGCTTGCAATGGTAGCACAACTGCTGTTTGAATCAACACTCCTTTTAGATGCAAAAGGCTAATCCCCAACAATCCCAAAAATAGTTGGGTGGGTTCTCAACCTTGCGCGTACCGCTGACACCAAAGGAGAGTACTCGGGATTAACACTTCTGAAAGCAAAAAAAAATTAGTAGCTTTGGTTTAACTGCATCGGAAGTAAGTATGTTACACCAACAATGCGAAAACTGTATTAAATCCCGAAAACTGATAGAAAAATCTTCCCGAAAATGCCTATGAAGAAAAGTATATGCAAGTTCATGAACATTTTTCTTATGGAAAGTGTATGTTGCGATGAATAAAAAAAACTACTCTATCATGGGAATTTGAAAACAAATAAAGACTAATAAGAACATAAAAACAGGACAAACTGTATAAAATCCCATGGTCCACATCCCAACCCTTCTCGTCATCTAATTTCGACCACGAACCAGGGACAGAGCGAGATGGGTGCGAAGGTCCCCTCCCTCCTATTGGGATTGATTTAACAGAACAATCGCTCACTTCGCTGCTGGATGTGAACAAACAACCTAGCTCTCATACCTGAAACTGGAAGGAGACCGACCCAATAGCCAAGAACTGGGACGGGCAGAGAGTGCAGCAGGAACGCACGCGATGTCCCGTGGGGCGAGGAAGAGAGGGGAAACGACGGAGCCGGCTGCCGGCGACGTGCGAGAGAGACCGGAGGCGGGGGCGAGGGTGGAGGCGTGTGGTTTCGACTGAGCCGTCGGCAGCAGCCGTAGGTAGATAGTGTATTTTATTTTATTTTTATTTTTGAATGAAGCCGCCGGTAGGAGCACAGTTTGGTCCTCCGGATAAGAGCAACTCCGGAAGGAGAAAAAAAATCACGCCCAAAAACATGGTTTCAGGAGAGTAGGGGAAAGAAGAATTTCGAAACAGAAAACAGCCTAACTCAAGCAGACTGCCAAAAAAGGATCCTAGAAGTATTTGTGCTCTCTCATCACTTCACGTCAATACTTTGCATGTACATTACACATAAGATAAGCATAATGACAATTAGCATAATAATACGCATAGCTCAGTGAGTGCATGATAATTCATACACATTTATAGCATAAATTGAACACGAATAAAATAGCTAATTTGTTCATGCAAACACGAATAAAAAGATCATGTCACCGAGCCGCCATTGTCACCGTCTCCAACGAGCCGACTAGCTTCGCGCCTGCACCACCATGACCACCTATGTTAACATTGTCATCGTTATCACCATGAGCACCACCATCGCCGCCACCGCCAAAGTTACCATCATGAACACCACCACCAAATTCGACGCCGCCGATGCTGAGGGTACCACCCAAAACACCAATGATTCCACCCATAAATCCACTCACCGTATACAAAAAGGACTTGATCACGCATGTACTCGAAGTGTGTCTTTCTCTAGGCATCATAACCGATTGGATTCATAAACAGAGCTTTTGCTCTTCCTTCTCTTGCTTGTTCCTCATCATGGTCAATGGTAATTTGACGCTCCTCCATCAAGACTCGCCGCTCGATTACTACCTCCTAAAAAAACCACACTCATCTATTTCTGTTAGCTCCAACGTTGCTATACTGAAATTCTCTCGCATGTGTACTCAATTAAACATGACTTATTTATTCAAAACATATTTTCCTAACTGCATATCTCTCTATATTTTCTATGGCCTATCTCCTCTTCGTCCCCATCACGAATACCACCTCATGAGCTCTGGTGGCAAACTTAGTGAGGTATAACGTGTCGCAGATCAAACTCCTCAGAGGTTCCCAAGAGCACCACATTTCTCCACGCATTGTCGCATGGGCGGATATTGGGACAATTGTGGGCAGCTTAGGGGCCACAAGTGGGTGCAATGCATGTCTAATTAATTTAATTTTATATAAATTTAAGGAATACGCGCATGTATCAAATAGAGTTAACGTCACATAATCTACCGTTTCATGTACCGATGGCAGTGGGTACCCATTTCGGGCTTACCTAGCGGGTATTTACCCATTAGGGTAAGGGTTTGATAAAAATAAATGCCCATGGGTTGGTGGAAATTGTGTACCCAGTGGGTTTAGCCGGTGCGGGTGTGGTCAAGCATAACTCATACACATACCCACACCCAGCTAACTTTGTATATGACACGTGGGTCTGTGACAACATAGGATTGTTCCACAAATTTTCTCTCAAAACCTATTAGTACATGCCTCCACCACGATTCACAGCTAGGTGGTACCCCGCCGCCAGGTTAACTTCCCTTCAACATATTTGTTATTTTTCGCATATGTACTGCTTCTATCTTGACATCTATAGTATATTTTGATGTTCTAATGTTATTGTCCATATAGTTGTGTTGTTATGTTGTTCATTTTCGTAAACGTTGCATTGTTATGTTTTTCTTTTCGTACACGTGTGATGTTTTATCGAATCAGTGAATGCAAGATCATACATGTTGTTTTGTTTTTCTTATATCTTTTGTTGTTATATTGGCTCGTTAAGTTTTAGGAGGGTATACCCACGAGTTTTAGGAGGGACAAAACCTGTAACTAGACGTGGAAATAGGTGTGCATGTGGTTAACATATGGGAGTACATGGGTGCGTGTTTGGTTAAGCTCTACCCACACCCAATGACCACCGGTGTCATCGACAGTTTCATCTCTATGTAACATGAGCGAACAAAAATATATAATTAATTTGGCGAATTCTATTTTGAAAATAAAATGACATCTCCCACTGGAGAATTATTTAAAAAATCTTTGACCATCTGTATTTCGTCTAAATATTTTTATCATTTACATGCTTTCCATATAAAGTACACTTTAGTCAAAGATTAATGGCTTTAGAAACCAGTTAACATAAATCATGGTACTTTCAAAGAAAGGTGAAATCCTTAGACACCAAGGACTATGAATATTCCACGTAAATTAGTATGTCATAACTGAAAATCGCCCAATCAATCAAAAGGGATCAAGGGTAAAGGGTAGAAGGAATATGCCATGATAAATAAGTATGACATAACCGAAAACCACCTAATCAATCAAAAGGGGCAAGGGTAGAAAGCACAACCACTTCAATCAATGGGCATATAAGTAACTACGCATAGGACAGGAGCACGAACGTTGCGTGTGTACGGGCACATGCAGGAGACCGCTCTATGATTTCCGCTTTACACCAGTGTCAGTCGTCGATGAGCAGTGAGGACGTACAGCGCGATGCGTGACACAGTTGTTACATGGGTATAACTTGAACCGTTATTTTAATTAGTGGTGGTAATCTCTCTAATTACCATAAAAATGAAAAGTGTATTAAATTGAAAACATTTGAACGACCTGAATCGTTGATCAAATATCGACCTAAGAAGAACAATTTCATAGCTACAATACTGATATTTTTATGGATCAGAAGGGTATTATAGATTTATATATGCACGATGCACCTAAAATCCAACTCACTCCGTTTTTAATATAATTTTTTTTAACATTTTGACATGTCCAAATTTATATCTAAATATGTTTTATTATTCATATTCACTCATTTTGTTTTGTATTTGGATCATCTTACTAAAAAACAGAGGGATTAAGAGCATCTCTAACAGCTGCCATATCACCTGTTTTAGCACATATAGGGCACCGAGTAGTTTTCCACTTTTCCAGTTGCCCTATTTTAGGGCACTATCGCTCCAACAACTGCGCTATCACATGCCCTATTTTAGACAATTTTTATGAACATTCGAACACATTTTATACTATGAACCATAATTTGAACACAAATTCAAAGAATTCGTGCACGATTGGTCGAATTGGAGTTACTAACGATACACCGCATCGAAGGAAAGCTACCGGTGGCGGCGCAATGACCATATTGTCACCGGAACACCGTCGACAACGAGGTTTCGCGGCGGCCGGAGAACTGCTCGCGGTGAGGCCGCGCGGGTGGCCGGCGTCCGACGAGGACGTGGCAGGTGGCGGTGCTGGAGCGACGGGGTCGTCTCGGACGAGAGAGAGAAAAGCAGGGTAGCAAGCGAACCCAGGAGCATGGCCCGTCCGGCCATGGCGGAACCGGAGAAGGGAGTGGACAAATTCGACGATACGTGAAGAAATCGAGAGGGGGGACGAAGGGAATCTGGAGAGAAGCTCACACTGAGGGTGGTGGTGTGGACGATCGAGCTCGGGGAGGACCGTAGCTGGCGAATTCCGGCAACGAAGCTCCGCCGGCCGCGAAGAAGATGAGGACGAGCCCAGGCTTCGATTGGGGGCGGCGGCGTGGTCGGGGAGGGCCGGCGACGTGGCGGATTTGGTCTCGGGAGCGGCGGCGGCGGGGAGAGGCGCGAGGAAAATGAGTTTTCAGCGTGGCGGCTGGTTGCGCGCTGTGATTTGGAAAGGATAGGGCACGCCCTCCGTGCCCCATATATTTTTATTTTAGAAAGGGGACGAAAATATGGGACAGAGAGGATCAAAATATAGGGCTGCCCCAAAATAGGGCACGTGATAGGGCAGCTGTTGGAGCTCCGTTTTTGCCCTCTCCGTGCCCTAAGAAATAGTTTTTAGTATACGAAGATTAAAATAGTGCAGCGGTTAGAGATCCTCTAACTATTATTAGCAACGGCGCCATGTCAAAAAGTCCTAGTCAATTCCATCTAAAAAAAGTCAGTCCTAGTCAGTAGCTGACAATGACTGGTCGTGCTCTTTTTAGGTGCCGCAAGAGATAAGTTTTTTCCCTACACTACACTACACATGCCTACTGGCTGAAAATATCTCAGCGCCACCGTCGTTTCCTAGAAGCAGCTCCGTTAGTCCATGCACCCGGCGCACGCTCCATTGGCGTTCCCTGGCCTCGGGGTCTGCGCATGGATAACTCGTGGGTGGGCCCGCCCCTCCCCTCACCACGCAGATTTTTGTACCCGCCCGTATAAGGAAGGAAACCCCACCAAACGGATTAGCCCAACCTTCGCTCCACCTCCACCTCCATCTCCAAGCAGCTGCAGAGGAGGTGAAAGAGACAGCCAGGACAGCGCCGGCCCGGTCGGAGGCGAGCGGCGGCGTGGGGGATCGCCGGCATGGTGGGCCTGGTGGATGGCGGCGTGCGCGGCTGGAGGCTCAGCGACGAGGCGGCTGGAGGAGCGGCGGCGGCGACGGAGGCGGAGCACATGCGGCGGCTGCACGGCCACGCGCCCGGCGAGAACCAGTGCAGCTCGGCCCTCGTCAAGCACATCAAGGCCCCCGTCCACCTCGTGAGATTCCCACCGTCCCCTCCCCTCCTTCCTTTTGCTGTTCCTTTCTTTCCCCTGTTGCGTGGGTTCGTTCATCGACTCTTCTGCCGTTCCTGCATCGGTTGGTGGCTGGGGCACTCACTATATTCTGGATCTGAAGCTCTCGTCTACTCGTCTCGTCGCGCTTGCTTCGGCGATCTCGTTCTGTTATTGGCCCGTTGACATTCGTGTGGTGGAAGAATTCATTAATTCAATGTGCCACTTCCTCTCTGTAGTCTGTTCTCCCGGCCTAATCGCCGGCGGGCTGATTGGTACAGTAGCTGTTTCATCGCGCCGGCTGTTTTGATTGATGTAGTGCCTCCCGGGCTCGCAGGTTTGGTCCCTGGTCCGGAGCTTCGACCAGCCGCAGCGGTACAAGCCGTTCGTCAGCCGCTGCTGCGTGGTGCGCGGGGGCGACCTCGAGATCGGCAGCGTGCGGGAGGTCAACGTCAAGACCGGACTGCCGGCCACCACCAGCACCGAGAGGCTCGAGCAGCTGGACGACGACGAGCACATACTCAGTGTCAAGTTCGTCGGCGGCGACCACCGACTCAGGGTCCGTTGCCACTTCCTGCTCTACTTCGATACGTACTGAATGTTTCCTTGCAATTGCAAGTCTTCGGATGCCATATTTTTGCCTAGTCAGATCAGAAAGCTTGTTTTCGTTGAGTGCTGTGACAAATATATGTCATTTTACTCACTGCGTCTCGCTTTGTAACTACTAATTACTTCCTCTGTCTCAAATTATAATGCGTTCTGATATGCTAATAGAAACAAAGCATTTAGCTTCTGAACAGATCACCAAGTGTCTATACCTTAGTTTTAGTAGAAAAATCACGTGTTTGGCCTGCTAAGGAAGGAACATGATCATAATAGTTTGCAGTGTGGAAGTTGCATGCTTTGTCTGCCTTCTCTAAAAGGAAATCTTGTGCATGAATCTAGCTGATCTGCATGTGCGTTTCCTGTTTCTTGAACCTTGCAAGAAGAAGAATTTGACCACGGCTGTCTTGATTGTAAAGATAAGTTTTTTGTTTATTGGACATGTACTGTCTGCACTCATAATCTTTACTACTAGACTACTAGTACATCTCTAAGCTTCTGTTTGATTCATGCTAATCTTCTGTGTTGCCACTTCTTCAGAACTACTCATCCATCATAACTGTCCATCCAGAGATCATTGATGGGAGGCCAGGAACGCTTGTAATCGAGTCCTTCGTGGTTGATGTGCCCGACGGCAACACAAAAGATGAGACTTGCTACTTCGTTGAGGCCGTGATCAAGTGCAACCTCACATCTCTCGCCGAGGTGTCGGAACGGCTAGCTGTTCAGTCACCTACATCGCCACTTGAACAATAGCATCCTCCACCGGCACGCACATGTGATTCAGCACGAATAAGAAGCTTCAAAGGCTAGCCGGAATTTTCGCTCCTTTTCAGAATGGCAGATTCTCCATTTTCTTTCACATATATGTCTATTGTAAGGATTAGTATGTAGGCTTGTGTATTTGTTTGTAGTAGCTAGCTAGTGATGCTTTAGGTCTTAGCAGCTGCGCCTAGCTACCTCATGGTTATGTATGCATACCTAGTATGTATACGTATCAGGGAAGCATATGGAGTAGTTTTTGCCTCTTTGGTGCCATTTGAAACAACCTAGAGTTTTTTCTGCATTTGAGATGCCTACTGTACACTGTACTACGTTCTTAGATGACTTTGACTAACACTTGGGATTGGGATTTTGACTTGTAGATTTTGGGAATGTGCTGTAAAATATAAATTGGTGGAAGAGTTATCCTTCGGTGTACTCAGATGGAAGTAAATGGATAATTTATCTATTTAGCTGCATGATATCCTCTCCTCTCACAATTAAATGATGGTGTATCTGTTGAGATCGTCATACATAGGAAAATGTCTGAACTTTCATGTGTGAAGTTTGGCTGTTAGCCCTTTTAAGTTTCTATAAGAGCATCTTTGACCCCTTATTTCGTGGCCCTTATAACTCATTACAATTAAATTTTTCCGCCTTTAAAGGCTCCCATTGTGTCATGTAGAACAGAAACACTAAAAGCAAACTGATAGTTTAAAATTTATATATTCACGGGAACGGACAAAATTTATACATTTGTGGGAACGGATCGAGTTTCATCATTGTCATTCACGGCAAGAGAAATACGAGTCATATGTTTACATAACGGAAATTAGTGGGTTGCCACCCTAAACCTAACTACGATCCAAAATACGAGTCATATGTTGAGGTCGACGAACACCTTCTGCGTGCCACTCCTCCCGCTTCTGTTGCGCCGCCTGCTCGCCAGCGACCCTCTGTTCTAGTAGGAGACCGTCGATCTCCTCATCCCAGCAGTGGTGCTTCGTCAGCTCCTCCTTTTCCCGCTTGTTCCGCACCATTAGCATGGCAGTGACAACATCGACAATGTCGTTGGAGACGAAATCCTCCAACCCGATGGCCCTGGTGAATTCCGCCGGGTCGTAGCCCTCGAGCAGGAGCTCCTCCTCCCTATTTGGCGACAGTAGCGGCCTACACATCCCCGTGCCAGAGGAGGTCCCCGTCCCGAAGCGGCGCGCGTGAAAGCGGTCAAATTCTTCGACCTCGCGGCAGTTAATACGGGCTAGGCCGTCTATACGGATCTGGTTTGATCCAAAAATAATTACCCCAACTATCATCGCTAGAAAAATAAAAGCAAAAGCCCCCATATTTAAGGTGTGTGCCAGATGTGCTCTAAAAGAGTCAACGACTAGGAGATAGACCATACTTATGCTTTTCTTCGGTACTTCATTTGGGTAGGTTTGATTCACCTTGAGTTGAAGTCAAATTAGTAGTTCAGTCATTATTATAATCCTCTTGTTTGTTATATGTACCTTTCAAAGCATGCGTAGATGAACCAAGGCACCACTTTCAAGTTTCAACGCTAGAAGCTCCTAAAACGGCTTCTAAAGAAAAGAAAAGGTCCATGTTGAACCAAACAATGCGGGAACTATTTGCATTAGCTTGTAATTTTGCATGGCCGAGGGAGACGTCGACATTGACTTACTCCTACCCCGACGAAAACGGTGTTATTTTTTTTGTGGTTTAAACAGAGAACTTTATTCAGCTAAAGTGTTACCTGCTCTATCAGCCAACAGACTGACGACCAGGAAGTCAGGGAGCTGCTAGTCACCATCAAAGTGCAAGCAAGCTTAGCACAGAGATGAGCAGGCTGGTTAGGAGTTCGTAAAACATGCTGAATAGCAAAAGAAGAAAAACATAAAGCTAGCTCTCCAATTTCTTGCAAGATTGGAGCCATGGCCGCACGCGAACCATGGCTGAGTGTTCCAGAGGTACACCACCTCCAGGCAATCAGCCTCCATCGCCATCCGTTCAAAACCTCGAAGTTTTGCAAAGAGCACTCCATAACGTAGAGCTAGGGCTTTGAGAGGGTCAAAGATACCCTCATAGGGTTTACTCCATGCTCCCATGAGCGAGCAACACCTCCAGCACCTCCTTTGCGAGCATCCAAAGACAGACCACCATATGTGTTTATTTTCACCACATCAGGCGGTCGCCACCCATGCCCAGGAAGAACTAGGGCATATTTCTTTGGAATATCCAAAACTGCCAACGCCTCCTTCACCATTTTCAGAGACTGAACTGGATCATACGGTCCCTTATCATGTGTCCAGTTATTTCTAGAGCTCCATATAGCCGACATGACTGTGACAACTTTGCGCCATCAGCTTCAGCAATCATTGTATCACATAAAACATCACACGCCCATGTATGCGGGTGCAACCTTGGTAGAGAAAAATCCAACCAAGCTTCTGCCTCCCTCCAAAATCTTCTTGCATGATCACAGTAAACTAGAGCATGCATAAGATCCTCATCAGCTGCATCTAGAAAACGGTGTTATTAGAGACATGACTTTCTTTTGAATCACGGCGGTACTGACCGTTTTCTCGAGTCGGAGATTGATTAGCTTTGGGAGTCTTAGTCCATATGGTTGTAAATTATTGATGTACTTCAGCTCAAACATAATGTACTAATTCATAATAAAGACACTACTTTGACTTCTCAATTACTATATGGTTCATGTTGTCTACATGTGTGCCAACTGGCCATTGTTCGGAGGAAACATACCATTTGTCATTGAACTTTGGATTACCGGTTGGTTTTTGCTGAAGGGGACCGCAGGCAGAAAACAATATTTTTTCTATCGACGAGAACCTTAAACTAGCCAGAATCTATACTATGCAGATATAGAAATACGACGGAGATCATAATACATATCCTTGTAGACCGAAAGCGGGGATTGCGCTCCCGCACAAGCGTTGACGACGAAGACGACGTAGCCGACCTCTAGGTCACGAAGAACTTGGCGCGACGAAGCCGACGAAGATGACCTCGAGGTCGGGTGGAGGAAGTAGGACTCCGAGCACCGCTAGCGCAGCACCTCGCAGGACGTTACACACATACGGTGGAGACGACGGTCTCCGAAACTGCAGTCCCGGACGAGCATCGGAAGACTTGGACCGGAACACCAGCAGCACGGCAGCGGGCGTATGGTGGAGAGAACTCTCTCTCCTCGGCGCGACTCCGTCAAGGGAATCACGTAATCGAGGAGAAAATAGACAATTAATTGGTGAATTAAAATGCCAGGGGCACCTCTATATAAAGGCTCCCGGGGGGAGCCAACCTTATAGCCAGGCAATGTGGGACTATCCCACATGGCTGGTTCGGCCAAGGCACAGCCACCGGCCCTAGGTGGGCCCCATTTGGCCCACCTAGGCCGGCCCTCCCCCAATCCAAAGCCCTGGGGGACTCCCCCCCTTATGGGCCTTCTTTCCACTAGAAGGCCCATTTAGGAAAATCAGCCTTTAAAAATTCGAAAATAAATATATAAAATTATATTTAATCATTAATTACACTAATTAATATCAAACATATCTTATATAATTTATTCTCACTCCGAAAACTATTTCGGAGCTGCCCGATCTCCATCGGACCATTCCTGGGACGTTCCCGGTGTTCTCTTTCCTTTCTGGTTGTCTTGTCGAAACCCCTTAAGTGTGTTACCCTGAGGTTCGATATAATAACAGACATCATCGATACCCCTCGTCGATCAATGATTAACTCGTAGGTCTAGACCCCGTGAATTAACCCCTGTGATATAACAAATGACTTTAATCTATCAAACCTAGACGTCGAGTCTTAAACCTTTTGCCATAGCGATACTTAGTGTGTCCGAGCATCGTTTATAGATATCTCCATACCTAGCATGATCTCGTTACCGACAACACTATCTTCTACTCGTCTATGATATTATGTCCTGGTGACCTAGTCACATGTTTGCAAACTCTTTGACATAATCTCACCGAGTGGGCCCTAGAGTATCTATCCTGCTACGCGGACTGGCAAATCTCGCTCTTAACCCCTCGTCTCAACTACTCCCTTCCGATACCCGAAAGTGTCACCTTTATTGTCACACTATATAAGATATGACATTTGATGCGATCAAAGTATCTTCTAGGAATAACAATAAGAGTTGATGTCACGGTCGAAGGCGTAATGATTACGTCCTACAAATTATGGGTATGTCCATCACATCATTCTCCCAATGACATGACTTCATTGCCAACTGACTGAAGGGGATCGCAGGCTAGAAAAAAAAAATCCTAGAAACGATATCCTTAAACTAGCCAAGATCTATACTATGCAGATATAGAAGTACAACGGAGATCGGAATACATACCCTTGTAGACCGAAAAGCGGGGATTACGCTCCCGCACAAGGGTTGACGACGAAGACGACGTAGCCGACCTCTAGGTCGCGAAGAACTCGGCGCGACGATGACGACGAAGATGACCTCGAGGTCGGGTGGAGGAAGTAGGCCTCCGAGTACCGCTAGCGCAGCACCTCGCAGGGCGTTACACACATACGGTGGAGACGACGGGATCCGAAGCTCCAGTCCAGGACGAGCAGCGGAAGACTTGGACCGAAACACCAGCAACACGGCAGCGGGCTATGGTGGAGAGACCCTCTCTCTTCTTGGCGCAACTCCGACAAAGGGAATCACGTTATCGAGGAGAGACAGAGAAAATAATTGATTGAATTAAAAGGCCAGGGGTGCACCTTCTTATATAGGCTCCCGAGGGGAGCCAACCTTGCCAGCCAGGCAATGTGGGACTATCCCACATGCCTGGTGCGGCTAGGATAGGTGCGCCGGCCCTAGGTGGGCGCCATTTGGCCCACCTAGGCCGGCCATAGCTCCCCCACTGAATTCCCTTGAGGAATTCCCCCCCTCATGGGCCTTCTTTCCACCAGAAGGCCCATTTAGGGAAATCAGGCTAAATAAATTCGAAAATAAATATATAAAATCATTTTAAACATTAATTACACTAATTAATATCAGACATATTATATATAATTTATTCTAGCTCCGAAAACTATTTCGTTGCTGCCTGATCTCCATCGAATCATTCCCGGGACGTTCCCGATGATCTCTTTTCTTTCCGGTTGTCTTGTCGAAACCCCTTAAGTGTGTTACCCTAGCGGTTCGATATAATAACAGACATGATCGAGACTCCTCTCCGATCAATGACTAACTCGTAGGCCTGGACCCCATGAATTAATCCATGTGATATAACGAATGACTTTCATCTATCAAACCTGGACGTCTAGTCTTAAACCTTTTGTCATAGCGATACTTAGCGTGTCCGAGTATCATTCTCAGATATCTACATACCTACCATGATCTCGTTACCGACGTCGCTATCTTCTACTCGTCTATGATATTATGTCAGCTGGTGACCTTGTCACATGTTTGCAAACTCATTTGACATAATCTCACCGAGTGGGCCCTAGAGTATCTATCCGGCTATACGGACTGAGAAATCCCGCTGTTGACCCCTCGTCTCAACTACCCCCTTCCGATACCCAAAAATATCACCTTTCATTGTCACACTATATATATAGATATGACGTTTGGTGCGATCAAAGTATATTCCAGGGATAACAATAAGAGTTGATCTCACGGTTTTAAGGCGTAATGACTATGTCCTATAAATAATGGGTATGTCCATCACATCGTTCAACCAACAACATGACTTCCATTGCCGACCGGCAACGAAACTAGTCTTAGTAGAGGCTACTAGGGACCTGATTGTTTTATCTACCACACCTGTATTAATGTTTCCGCTTAATACAGTTATAGCATGGTATAAAACATTTAATGAACAACTGGAATATAATCTAATAAACTATCTTTATTAAGTGCCTATAGGGCATATTCCCTTCAGTCTCCCACTTGCACTAGAGTAACACTTAATATAGTTTACAAGTTGGTAAAAGCTCAACACCCATAGCATCTTGGTGCATGCTTGTCTTGTGGAAAGGGAATACAGTCAACAGATCTCACACACTGAGACCTATAAGTGCTTTGCAACAATTCTGTGTCACCTAGTTTGACATCATCCCTACGATTACGGTGAAATATATCCTAGTAGATGGAGTGAGACTCGAACATTCGCGTAGCATGGGCCTTAAAAGTCTAAGGGATCTATTAAGGGGACCACATACGCTCGGAAAACTGCTCAGTCCAATCACACTTGCTACTTCTGAAGTCGCCATATATTTCTATACCTATGTAGATTATGCAACAGTGCATTCATATGCGACTTTGCAAGCTAACCATGTCTTTCTTCAAAATAAAGGACATCTCCTACATGAGATTTCTAGTCGTATGGGTCAGTGTCATAACTTGCATCATCGTAACCGCTTTATGGAAAGTTGTCTTTCACTCTTACCCTTTACCAGAAAACATATATTCAGCTCTCACAGACGCTGAAAAATATATTTAACGTTTGTTCATTGATCCACACAAGGATCACTCTAGAACCCGTTCTTCAACCTAGAACTTGGGTCACACTAAGTCGAGCTTTCAATCTGATAGCATCTATGTCTAATACATAGAGAATGTCGAACATCATTTGCTATTACTGAAAATGCCAAGATAAACTTAATACTTTACCTAGTCATACAAGTAAGAACAATCTTCTTCGCATGTTCTATTCTGAAACACTTCAGAATCTTAACTTAGGAAATATTCCGACCTAATGTTATTAAGCCCCTTACGATCTATACAATTATAGATTGGATGCCTAATACTCCTAACTTCATTCATAGAAAATTTAATCACATAAATAATCCTTTACACTCTACTAGAGGATCTGTGTCATTCAATATGTCGTTACATAAAAAATCACAAATGACACCTAGCTCCCACTCAAATATGCCTTCCGCATATAAGATCAAGAAAAGCTACTTAGCTCCCACTCAAATATGCCTTCCGCATATAAGATCAAGAAAGCTACTTTGTTCCCACTCACTTCTTTGCAAATGCAGGTTTCTTCAACTATTTTGGACAACTCCAAAATCCTTTGATCACATTATCAAAGTGAAGATTCCAGCTCCGATATGCTTGCTTCAGCCCATGAATGGACAACTGAAGTTTGCATACATGTTTAACATTCTCAGAATCACCAAACCATTATTGTACTGATTACAACTCTTTCTTAATGACACTATTAAGAAACCTGGTTTTCTTATCCATCTATCAATTTCTCATTCGAAATTATAGTAATTTCTAAACGACCCAGAATAGATTTAGACTTCGCCACTTGAGACAAAATCTCATTGTGGTCAACTTTTGAATTTGTCGGAACTGTTTCACGACAAATCTATCCTTATCAGTGTCTACTCTCTCATAAAATTCCATATTCTGTTAACATCCTAGATGCCATCAGGAAGATCTCCCAAGTCAATACCTGGTAATCGTACATGGATTTTATTTCGGATCATATATGACTCACAGCCATTTCTCAGACTTAGGTCTACCATCCCTTCTTCGTAGTTCGTAAGCCTGTCATATTCCATTAACATGACCTTCATAACAAGATTGGCGTAACACACCGTGTGGAACAACACCTCGTACGCCTACGTTCTTAGTATGAGCTCAGAGCATCATGATCTTGTATCCTCAACTTCTTTAAAGCTGTGGAGCATGACACTGAAAACACTTTCGGTTGCGCCACTCTGATGTTTGGAGAGAAAGTTCATCAACTTTTTCTTGCTCTACTTTCTTTCTCACTTATACCCTTGGACAAGAAACTATTTCTTTCGCAAGGTATATCCCGGCAACGATTTTGCCTATGTCGTGAGACATGTACCCAACTAACTCTTTAGGTACGGTACACTATAAAGATTAATCCATTTTAGGTTTGATCACATCGAAAACACTAAATTGCTGAAACGACAATCTAGGCTAAAAGCCATGCCATCACTCAAATGGTATTGTCTCCATGGATTTAAATGGTTTTCCTATTATCTAACGTGAATGTTACATTTCTATAGTATGACTCTAATGATCACAATAATTTGAGAAGAGATTTATTTAGCACACACTATCCGATAGGGTGCGATTACGAGGTCCTAACATACCATGACACTATTGAAAGGACAATGATGTCGCCTAGAGGGGGGGGGGGGGGGGGTGAATAGGCGGTTTAAAACTTTTCCGGTTTAGGCTTGATAATTGCGGAATAAAACTAGGTGTTTAAATTAACAAGCCGACAACCTAAATAAACTAGGCTCACCTATGTGCACCAACAACTTATGCTAAGCAAGACAAACAACAAGGTGATAGCTATAGAATACTTCAAGCACGAAGGCTATCACAATGTAAAATGCATAAGTAAAAAGCTCGGGTATAGAAATAACCGAGTCACGCGGAGACGACGATGTATTCCCGAGTTCCTCCTTGTTAAGGGAGTACGTCTCGTTGGAGAGGTGTGAACCGACACAACGGTTCAACAACCACAAAGGTTTCACCTTCTTCTCCGATGAACCGCACCACAAAGGTTTGGTTCACCTTCCACTATCGGAATTCCTTCGAGGCGGAATCCGGAGCCTTTCAACAACAATCCGGGGCACAACCCACAATGGGATTGGGGGCTCCCGAACGGCCTCCAACAACAATCCGGGGCACAACCCACAATGGGATTGGGGGCTCCCGAACGGCTTCAAGTGACCACACAAGGGTCCAACCACCACAAAGGCGTCTAGGGTCCAAGGACCCAAGAGTAACAAGCTCACAAACTTTCAACTTCCACGAATCCTCGTGGAGAGCACACCGATGCACCAAATGCAAAAGGCAAGAGCACAAGTGCTCAAAATCCTTCACTCTCAAATCCCACCAAAAGCAACTAATGCTTATGGGGGGAGAAGAGAGGAAGAACAAGGAATCCACAAAGGAGTCAAATCCTTCACTCTCAAATCCCACCAAAAGCAACTAATGCTTATGGGGGGAGAGGAGAGGAAGAGCAAAGGAGAAGAACCACAAAGGAACTCCAAGATCTAGATCCACTAGGTTCCCCTCACTTAGAGGAGATATGGATTGGTGGGATTGTAGATCTAGATCTCCTCTCACTTTTCCCTCAAGAATATGGAAGATTCAATGGAGGGATTGAGAGATAGGCAAGCTCAAGAAGGTCAACAATGGAGGAGAAAAACGTGCTCAAGAGCTTTGGTTCAATGGGGAAGAAGACCCCCTTAAATAGGGCCTCCAAAATCCAACCGTTATGCAGTTTTTCTCCGCAGGGTCGGTACTACCGCCCCCCAAAACCCGGTACTACTGCCTGGGCATTTTGTGCACTCAGAAAACGCGAAACCTTCTGGAATGGGCGGTAGTACTGCCTGAAATCGCGGTACTACCGCAGTGTCCAGAAACTGCAGAAACTGGTAAACGAAAACGTCGATATCTTTTCCATCCGGACTCCGTTTTCGATGATTTTTGGCTCGTTGGAATCGTTACAACGAGCTCTACTTGAATGTGCATAGAAACATCACAGTCCATCATGTGAGGATAAAACAAAATGGGGAAAGGTTGAACTTTCCTAAACAATGCAAACCGGTAAAACCTCCTTCATCAAAAACACAACAAGATATTCATACGAAATCTGTTTTTGATAAACTAGAGCTTAGTATGGAGATAAACCAAGCTCTAAATCCTCACATGGATAAAAGGCCACAAGTTTTCCAAAGTAAAACCACTTTCGAAGGACTTGGTCTTGTCATGAAGATCACGACAAGCACCAAACCCAACACGGAGAAAAACCAAATAAGAACCAAGAAAGATGAAATGGCAAGTATGCAAAGGTTTGAGCTCTCCACAAAGATGCGATCAAGTTACTCACTTGAGAGCCCCTCTTGATAGTACGCCGTCTATCCTAAAACCCGGTCTCCCACTAACACCATGAGACCGGTAAAATAGAAAACCTATCAAGATCATACCTTTGCCTTGCGCATTCCACTTGAGCTCGATGATGACGATCTTGACTCTCTCAAGTTGAAACACCTTTCTTGTTTGTGCTTGCTAGCACATGCTTGATGAAGACTTCTCCAAATGCTCCCCCATACTCCATTATGGGAGGGCCTCGCTAAGCTTCGTCTTCATGTCTCCTTTGCAAGCTTCAATCAAAAGATATCTTCCGAGATGCATCATATTGAGCTTGCACTTCATCTTCTTCTCTTGATATGTATGATGGCTTGGGGGTAAACATGATTGTTCACTCAATCTTCTATTCCAAGCCATACATGCAATGAGCTCAACTCTACACATGACCATTCTTCATATAAACCCTTGAATAGAGCATTGGTCATTAAGTCATCTTGAAGAGTCCAACACATGAACTCCTATAATTTCCCATGGACAAGATCTATAAGAATATCTCAATGTAAACATTAGTCCATAAAGATTGTCATTAATTACCAAAACCACGCATGGGGGCAACCATGCACTTTCAATCTCCCCCATTTTGGTAATTGATGACAATCCCTTTTACGAGGGTTTATATATAATGAATTTAAGCAACCATGCAACACAAAGAGCAAGGATGCAAGATAACCGCAAGAGAACAAACCCATATTCCCTTAAACCCTCTAAACTTCTCCCCCATTGGCATCGATTGCCGAAATGGGAGGAAAATTTAGAAGGCCAATATAGTAAGAGCTCCCCCATAATGTGTGCATTTCTCATAATATGAGTGAAATCAAATGCACATATCCAATAACGAATAGTTGGAAAGGAGATCAAACTATATTGAGGATCCAAAGATTGCAAAAGAATATCAAAGAGAAAGATACTTCAACAAAAGAAGCAAGCAATCAAAAAGATCCAAAAAAATGTTCTAAATATCAAGAGGGAACTCCCCAAGGTACGTGCACAAATAGGATTTGTATTTCAATATAGTGTGCACAACATGGAATCCTCACTCCCTCCTAGATAAAATCGAACACAAGCACATGCAAGAGAATATAAATGAGAAAAGAAGCAAAACAATTTGCAACAAATAAAATGTTTTGCAACATGAGCAAGGAGCGGCAAATAAAAGGATGGGTGTGAGATATAAAGACATTTTAGGAGACTAATACAAGGATGAGCAAACACATCAACATAGTCTTTCAAAAAGAGTTGCACATGGTGCATATTATGTCTTCCCCATACTCACACACCAAAGGAGATATAGCAAGTAGCTCCACAAGCTTATTAAAACTCAAAAAGCATAACACATGAAAATAAAGCTTGTGCCTTTAATTAGAAACCACCAAAGAAACAAAAGCAATAAGAGGTGGTCACTAAGGAATTGGAATACCAAATAAAGATGTACTATTTTCATGTGTATAAGTTTCTAAGTAGACACGAATCACTAAGATATGGGTCTACAAATAAACATGTACACACAAGATAGATACAAAGGTAGAGGTCATGATATCCAAGAGGAAGTCATAAATACACCAATAAGATCTTTGCTTAAAAGCATAGCACAAAGGTCAATTTTATCTTAAAGGGATATAGATGAACTTCAAACACACACTCATCATAGCATCAAACGTATTCACAAGGGATAAGGTGATAAACTGGATGCTCCGAGTAAGATAACAAGTCTCACAAAAGGCAAATGATTTTGAAACACATCAATATTACATATGCGAGACATAGAGTAGAAAGTGCTAGATTAACATATTTGGGATTGGTGAATCATGAAAATGATTATATATATTCCTCCCTTGATATGTAATCATCCCGGCTTACTCACATTTGCAATAAAGACGTTTTGCAAGAATCAAAAGAATTGCAACCAAAGAGATTCATGCCATGAAATCAACCTACACAAGGTTGAAAGTTAGAAAAGTATGCATGAGGTAGATACTTGTTACCGAGATAGCATTGGTGATGTAGAAGATAAGAGCTCATGATCATCCAAGCTTGGCTCCAATAAGCACATGGCGACAACACATTCCTTTTAGATGAGACAAGCTTCCAATGCATCTCCAATATACCTAAAACAAATTCAAGTACAAAAAGGTACCCAAACTCATTGGGTCCAAAGTAGTTAGAGCAACTACAATACATAGGACAAACTCCACATAAATATGTGCATATTAATGTGAAATTGAATTTCATGCACATCTTAGCCATATAGGATTTGATGGAGTTTATCCTATATATTGGATCAACGAAAGTAAGCATGCCATAAGATATACATATAATAAAAATGCATGCACATGACTTTCAAGAACCAAACGAGATATAATTTAGACAAAACACCAAGTAAACCAACAAGGCACACACAAGTGTGACAATGAAACAAATTGTCCAAATTATATCAAATACCCAAATCAGCACATGAGTGAAGATACCACTTTGAAAAGATGCTAATGAAATCAAGAAACCAATTGATGAACATATCATCAAGGAATAAACCAAAACCTCTACACTTTTCATGATGGCACAAAGTACCAAGACGAAAAATGTTTGTCTTCCAAGGAGACATGTCATCGGGATCAAATATCAAATGAAGACAACTAATGTTCTAAAGCATATAGGATTGCTCCCCCAAGATGTGTGCATTATTTATGATCTTGTATTTGAATACAAATGCACACAAATGGGATCATCACTCTCCATACATATTATTCAAGCACTAGTCATGTTCAAGGAAAGCAATAAAATCCAATACCAATTTAAAGATGGTGTTCTACTCAATGTAGGATAGCTTTCCAAATAATAGTGCATTATCAAGAAGTATGACTTTTGAATGTAAATGCACAAGGATGGGATCATTGCTTTACCTAACTCAAGAAAACACAAAACAAATTTTGAGTAGAACAACAAAGAATCCAAAAGATGCAAGGAAGACAAAACGAGAGTTAGATCGAACCAAATCCTTGGCCCTACAATAAGGCAATTCAAAGTAAGAACCAATATGAAGATGGTCTACAAATTCCACCACAATTATGAGTATTACTTGTCACGGACAAGGAGTATATGGAGATATTTCTCGGTGGTATATAGGAATGTTATTCAAGACCAACTTCACAACAAATAAGTGTATGGTAAAGAATAGGAATTAAAAGCCATGGTAGATAGATAGATATTCTTGATAGCTTCACAAATCATGTGATAATGCAAAGCAACTCCAAGGAGTAGCTTGAATCAATTGGCTTCCCAAAAAGATATATGAGAACATATTTAGGGAAAGCCATACCAAGAACATCCTCCACAAACAAGATCCAAAAGAGTGAGGGACAAAAAGCATTTAAGTAAATGGGAACTTGTTTGAGCAACATGCCACATAGGAACAAGATAATTAGCAATATCAATTCTAGGTGGCAAAACCTCACATGTTCACATTTTCTAGGCTTGTAATATGCACATAGCTTATTACTCCCCCATAATGTGATAATCCATTTATTTAAAACAAGAGGCAAACAAAACCAACTCGAGAAATTAATGGACATTATATAATTTGAATTTCTCATGAGCATGACATACCACAAAGAGAATAGATAATATTGATATATCGACACTAAGTGGTATTTCCCATGTACACACATTTTTAGAATTGTGAAATGCACGAAGCATATCACTCTCCCAAAATAGAATAGTCCATTAATCTCTCAAAGAGAGAGTCAACAAGATAAGATAGCAAATAAAAGCAATAGGGCTCAAAACAAGTAGATGGTGTGCAAACCAAAATACACATACTTGATTTCTCAAGATAAGTAAGTAGAGAGCACAACACACACAAACACTAGCAAGGTACAAAACCTAACACATGCAAGGGTGCAAGCAACTTTCAATGTATATATGATTTAAATAAAAGTTACCGCAAGGAGGAACATTGGATATGAGATAGAACAATATAATCCATATGAATTGACTTGAGAGAATATAATTGATGAAGATCCCTTAATTCTTCATAGTGTAGCCAAGTCTCCAATGTTCTCCAACAACACCTATTGATCAAGTTTTAGCTTGTTGGTCCCCAACCAAGTTGGGTCCTAAGAGGTTAGTCACAATAGGTTTGGCAACCCAAATGGTTCTTTTCTTGACACCACTTTGAGTACCAACAAATTTGGCAAACACATTGCCAACCTTATCCTTCCGAAGAGAATAAACATCATCAACTATAATGGGGTTGGATAAGGTACCATTTGTGCATGAAGAAGCAAGGTGACCCTTCTCACGGCATAGGTAGCAACATCTACTTCCTCCTCTCTTCTTAGTTGGAGTCTTGACTTGAGGAGGGGTAGCTTGATTCTTCTTGGGAAGAGACCGTTCTTCAACTTGAGGAGCTTGAGTTTGAACTTGAGGCTTATTCCCTTGTTGCTTCTCACTAAGAGCCTTCTTCTTCAAAGGGCAAGATCTAACATGGTGCCCTTCAACTTTGCACTTGAAGCAAACAATCTTGGCCGAGTCTTTGACTTGTTCTTGGCCCTTTTTCTTCTTAATGATCTTGGACTTGTTCTTGTTGTTTGAGTTGAATCCAAGTCCACTCTTATCATTGGGGCGTCTTTGAACACTCAACATATTGTCAAGTGTGGACTTCCCAACATGACGCTTTTCCAAGTCTTTCTTCAAAGAAGTGACTTGGGCCTTGAGCTCATTTAATTCCTCTACATGGTTAGTATCAACAAAAACACTAGAGGAAGTAGACGCTTCATTGTTAGAGCAACAAGGTATGGAAAGTAATTCATCACAAGATGTAGAAGCATTGTGAGTGGATGAATCACTCGGACTAGCACATGGCAATAAGGCATTTCTAGAAGAAGTTGTGCCAATATCCACATGAGGCTCACAAGATGTTACCTTTGTAGAGATAGCCTCATGAGCTAACTTTAGCCTAGCATGGGATGCTAGAAGATCATCATTAGAGTTAGAAAGCTTTTCATGACTTTCTTCCAATTTCCCATACTTACTAGATAGCAACTCAAGTTGAGCCCTTAGCTCAACATTCTCCTTCAAAATAGATGCTTCACAAGAAGTGGAGTTAGTAGCACAAGCATCATTAACATTAGAAATGGAAGAAGACAAATTGGTAAGCTTATCATTCTTAGATAGTTGAGTTTGGAGTTGATCATGAGACTTGATGAGGAGAGAGTGTTCACTTTCTAAAGCCTTGAGAGCTTTGTCAAGTTTCTCTATGTCCTCACTTAGTCTAGCATTGTCAACACCAAATTCAACTTTTTCTTTTTTAAGCACTTTATATTTTGCAATAGCATGATCTCTTTCCTTAATGATTTTAGCAATAATAAGATCATTAGACTCATCAAGGGATTCAAGTTTCTCTTCAAGAGAAGACCTAAGCTCTTCTTCTTTTTCAAGAGAAGCGTTCAAGTAAGCTATGGTGATAGAGTCATCTCTCTCAATTTGACACTTCTCATCAAATTGACTTTCCAAATCCTCAATGAATTCCCTACTCTTAGTAACATAATCAATGATTTCACAAAGAGGAGGGATAGCTTTACTACCTTTGGGGAGAGCACCAAGTACCATCTCACCCATCTTGGTTAAGGATTCAAAGTCAAAACCTTCTTCATGAGAATCCTCATCCACATCATCACTATTTGGATTCGAGGTGGGAGATACCTCGGAATCCTTAGCCATAAGGCAAACATGATTAATGGTTGAAGAGGATGAAGAAATACTTGAAGCTCCATTGAGTTCCATGTCTTGTTCCAACAAGTGTTGGGATTCCTCTACATTGTTAGTCATGCAAATACTAGAGGATATGGAAGAGTAATTTTCATCACAACAAGACATAGAGAGCATATCATCATCATATTTAGTTAAACAACTATTACTTGATATGCAAGGACAATCAACTCTAGCATGTATGATATTTGGAGTGCTAGAAGAGTTTAAGTCCAAAGATAGAACATTACAATGTGATAGAGAAGAAGTATAATCAATAGTAAGTTCACCATCACCAATGCAATTTCTATCACCACTCACCATATCATTTCCTTGTGACGAATCACATGTTGGTGAAGTGGAAGAAGTTGTGAACTCATCACGGCCGGAGGTGGAGGGAGAACAATCATCCTCAATAATTTTGGACACTTCATATATATCTTGAAGCTTGGTCCAAAGCTCATGTGCATTTCGAAAAGGCATGATTGAAGCAAGAACTACATCGCTCAAAACACACATAAGACCATTAGTAACTTGAGTCTCGAGATGAGAGTTTATCTCATCCTCTAAAGATAATTCTTGGGAATCCTTTGGAGGAGATAAACTCACATCTACAATCCTCTTAATATAATTTGGACCCATGGCCCTAAAAAGATTAAGCATGCGAATTTTCCAAACATCATAATTTGTGCCATTGAATATGAAAGTGGGATCGTGCACTAATTCTCTAAACGACATCTTTTACTCTCTAGGCGGTAAAGCCCAAAAAGAGAGCCCAGGCTCTGATACCAATTGAAAGGACAATGATGTCGCCTAGAGGGGGGGGGGGGGGGGTGAATAGGCGGTTTAAAACTTTTCCGGTTTAGGCTTGATAATTGCGGAATAAAACTAGGTGTTTAAATTAACAAGCCGACAACCTAAATAAACTAGGCTCACCTATGTGCACCAACAACTTATGCTAAGCAAGACAAACAACAAGGTGATAGCTATAGAATACTTCAAGCACGAAGGCTATCACAATGTAAAATGCATAAGTAAAAAGCTCGGGTATAGAAATAACCGAGTCACGCGGAGACGACGATGTATTCCCGAGTTCCTCCTTGTTAAGGGAGTACGTCTCGTTGGAGAGGTGTGAACCGACACAACGGTTCAACAACCACAAAGGTTTCACCTTCTTCTCCGATGAACCGCACCACAAAGGTTTGGTTCACCTTCCACTATCGGAATTCCTTCGAGGCGGAATCCGGAGCCTTTCAACAACAATCCGGGGCACAACCCACAATGGGATTGGGGGCTCCCGAACGGCCTCCAACAACAATCCGGGGCACAACCCACAATGGGATTGGGGGCTCCCGAACGGCTTCAAGTGACCACACAAGGGTCCAACCACCACAAAGGCGTCTAGGGTCCAAGGACCCAAGAGTAACAAGCTCACAAACTTTCAACTTCCACGAATCCTCGTGGAGAGCACACCGATGCACCAAATGCAAAAGGCAAGAGCACAAGTGCTCAAAATCCTTCACTCTCAAATCCCACCAAAAGCAACTAATGCTTATGGGGGGAGAAGAGAGGAAGAACAAGGAATCCACAAAGGAGTCAAATCCTTCACTCTCAAATCCCACCAAAAGCAACTAATGCTTATGGGGGGAGAGGAGAGGAAGAGCAAAGGAGAAGAACCACAAAGGAACTCCAAGATCTAGATCCACTAGGTTCCCCTCACTTAGAGGAGATATGGATTGGTGGGATTGTAGATCTAGATCTCCTCTCACTTTTCCCTCAAGAATATGGAAGATTCAATGGAGGGATTGAGAGATAGGCAAGCTCAAGAAGGTCAACAATGGAGGAGAAAAACGTGCTCAAGAGCTTTGGTTCAATGGGGAAGAAGACCCCCTTAAATAGGGCCTCCAAAATCCAACCGTTATGCAGTTTTTCTCCGCAGGGTCGGTACTACCGCCCCCCAAAACCCGGTACTACTGCCTGGGCATTTTGTGCACTCAGAAAACGCGAAACCTTCTGGAATGGGCGGTAGTACTGCCTGAAATCGCGGTACTACCGCAGTGTCCAGAAACTGCAGAAACTGGTAAACGAAAACGTCGATATCTTTTCCATCCGGACTCCGTTTTCGATGATTTTTGGCTCGTTGGAATCGTTACAACGAGCTCTACTTGAATGTGCATAGAAACATCACAGTCCATCATGTGAGGATAAAACAAAATGGGGAAAGGTTGAACTTTCCTAAACAATGCAAACCGGTAAAACCTCCTTCATCAAAAACACAACAAGATATTCATACGAAATCTGTTTTTGATAAACTAGAGCTTAGTATGGAGATAAACCAAGCTCTAAATCCTCACATGGATAAAAGGCCACAAGTTTTCCAAAGTAAAACCACTTTCGAAGGACTTGGTCTTGTCATGAAGATCACGACAAGCACCAAACCCAACACGGAGAAAAACCAAATAAGAACCAAGAAAGATGAAATGGCAAGTATGCAAAGGTTTGAGCTCTCCACAAAGATGCGATCAAGTTACTCACTTGAGAGCCCCTCTTGATAGTACGCCGTCTATCCTAAAACCCGGTCTCCCACTAACACCATGAGACCGGTAAAATAGAAAACCTATCAAGATCATACCTTTGCCTTGCGCATTCCACTTGAGCTCGATGATGACGATCTTGACTCTCTCAAGTTGAAACACCTTTCTTGTTTGTGCTTGCTAGCACATGCTTGATGAAGACTTCTCCAAATGCTCCCCCATACTCCATTATGGGAGGGCCTCGCTAAGCTTCGTCTTCATGTCTCCTTTGCAAGCTTCAATCAAAAGATATCTTCCGAGATGCATCATATTGAGCTTGCACTTCATCTTCTTCTCTTGATATGTATGATGGCTTGGGGGTAAACATGATTGTTCACTCAATCTTCTATTCCAAGCCATACATGCAATGAGCTCAACTCTACACATGACCATTCTTCATATAAACCCTTGAATAGAGCATTGGTCATTAAGTCATCTTGAAGAGTCCAACACATGAACTCCTATAATTTCCCATGGACAAGATCTATAAGAATATCTCAATGTAAACATTAGTCCATAAAGATTGTCATTAATTACCAAAACCACGCATGGGGGCAACCATGCACTTTCAACTATGGTGTTCCATCCGACGTAATTTGTGGAACTCTTCTCACAAGTCTTCCAATGATGTGCCAACATTATAACTCAAATCTTTATTTCCTCGATTATGTATTGTAGGAATTTTTTTTTCTTGCTAAATTTATTTCTTACTTCATTCTGAACTTGTTTGATTGAATCAAAATTTCCAGGCTAACATTCCCTTAGTGGATATCCATATATCTACTCGGAATATTCATGAAGTTTATGAAATAAAGACTTCCACTTCATGTTAAAGTACTTCATTGATTCACATACACCCATATGCACGATTCTCAACAAGTTATACTCAAAATGTTCAGTGAAGTTCACGAAATAAAGGTCTCCACTACCCGTCAATTACTTCATTGATCCACATACATCTATATGCATGACTATCAATAAGTTATATGTCTGTTTTCCGAAAACGGTGTCTTAGTTATCTTGCAAGTGTCAAAAGATCAAATCTAAAAACTTGTAGATCCATCCGTTATGGAGCTAATTCATTGACTATAACATTGACATGAATTAAATGGTAGTGCCACACATATGTGGTGTCTTTATTAAGTTTGTATCCTTTGGCATTAATATTATGAATGTGGGAGCTTCTACCATCTAAATTCAAATCGGCATATGATCATTACTTCATAAATATAGGACAACAAATTTGTCACTAACATATATGAACAATTGTCTCGCTAGAGGAGACACACTTATAATGATCATACTAATAGGCGATCATAAAAGAATTTATTCAAATGGTAGATCTAGAGGGAGAGTGTCTATGGCCATCACAACAATTTGTCTTCCATTATCAACACGTGATGTCAACTCATCCTTCCAAGCTACTCAATTAGTAAATCTGGTTTTCATAAAACATGACTAGTATCAAACTTAGTCACTACTGCGAGTACTTGCTTAGGTAAAACATTCATAACATGTATATCATATATACACCATCATCATTAATGACTTCCTGGCGATCTCTTTCATCTTCTTGACACTTCCAACGTAATCAAGAACCATGAAGGTGAACGATTCCCCTTACATGACATAGTCTATGACAAAGCATTTGCACTTGGCGATGATGTCTGTTATCCAGTGATCGAGCTGAGCAAGGCGTTTCAATGTTCATCAAGTATGACCATATGTCATCAAGTATGACCAATGTCATCAAGTATGACTGGTGTCATCAAGTACGACTGCCACATGCTCCTTCAATATGTGTATTCTCTTCCATCTTGGTTGAGAAGACAATCAATCAACATACTGATAAATTTCATCAACCCAACTTTAGGTGTACCCCGAGTTTAGCGATCATCTCATATGTTCGCGATCTAACAACTCGTACACATCGTTGGTTCTCTATGGAGGAGATCATAGCATACACTGGACTATGATGATATCATCCGCACATAACCTGATAATCCAAATTATCCTTTTGTTAGTGGAATCTCCGGGTTTATCTCCTAGCGGGTATTGTATCACAAAGAGCTAACGGTTCAAACAGGAGTATTCTCAAGCTAAAGTATAAAATTATGAAGTTTGGACCCAGCCTTTTACGTTTCTCAATGACAGGAATGCGCCTAATTTTAAAAGATGCTATTACATTGGTTAATATCTACAAAGGTTTGCGAAACAGACTTTATTCATTATATTTTGAGTTCTAGTATTTTAGAAAACAACTAACATAACTCCCACTCAAACGAACGTCCCCCCTGGTCGTTTAAGCGATTACACGACCCCATCCATTGCATAACCCCTAATCGTCAGAGCCGGCAACACAACTTCAAGGGTAGACAATTGTCGATCACAACAACTCTGCGACTCATGCTCGATCTTTCGTCCTCCGTGTTCCGAGGCCATATCTACATATGTTAGGCTCGCCACAATAACCTCCACGTAACAATTGTGCAACATGGCTTACACCCACTGTATGCGAAAGACGACATGTCTGACACCCGATCGTCACAGACTGTCTCATTACGTAGAACTTTCTTGGTGGTGCTCGTTGGAGGAAGAACACTAGTGGTATTTTGAAGGGATCATCTTATATATAACTACCATCGCGTAACTAATATATACTAATATATATAATCACACAGTATAAGATGCACACAATAACATTAAATATAATGCGATGTGATATAGTCCATTGCGCCATGGTCTTCTAGGTGCCCGTAGTTCATAAACAATTTAATAAACCTACCTTGACCATATCACATTGCCCCTGCAAAATAAAGTTAGACGCTTCTACTTTATCTTTTGCATATTTTACGTGGCTTGGTGCTGTCGTAAATAGAACCGCTTCATACCTACGACCCTTATGACCACAACAACGATCTAATAATTTCATGTTTAAACATCCATTTCGGGCCCTCCATTGTGAAAGGATCGGTATGACACCTAGAGGGGGGGTGAATAGGTGCTAATTCAAATTTTAGTTCTTTTTCAAATTAGGCTTGACACAAAAGGTAAATTCACTAGATATGCAACTAAGGTGAATTTCCTATATGACAAGCTAGCAACTAAGCAAGATATAATAAGGCAATAAAAGGATAGAAGTAACCGAAGTGAAGACACGAGACGACAAGGATGTATTCCCGAGTTCCTCCCTTAAATGGGAGTACGTCTCGTTGGAGAGGTGTGAACCAACACAATGGTTCAACGGCCACAAAGGCCTCACCCTAATCTCCGGTGAACCGCACCACAAAGGTTTGGTCCACTTCCACTATCGGAATCCTTCGAGGCGGAATCCGAAGCCTTTACAACAACGATTCGGGGCACGACCCACAAAGGGCTTGGGGGCTCCCGAACAGCTACAATCTGTCACAAAGACAATAGGTAAGTACAAAAATGGGCTAGGTTTCCTAGTGGAAGCCCTAGCAAGTGTTCCCTCAAATGAATGAGGGGGAAATGAAGAACGGCTCGGTGAAGATGTAGATCGGGGCCTTCTCCTTCAATCCTCCAAAGATCAACGAGTTTGGATGGGGGGATTGGGAGATTTTGGGATTCTTGGCTTGCAACAATGGAGCTCCTCCTTTTCTTAGGTCAAGCCCTTTTCTGGAGGAAGGAGGAGGGGTATTTATATGAAGGGGTTACGGTGCAGAAAACAATAATTTTCTAGCGAGCGAAACCCTAACTAGCCAGGATCTATCTATCTAGTACATGCGATAACGGTGGCGGAACGGGTTACATTACCTCCATGTAGACCGATAGCGGGGATTACGCTCCCGCACAAGCGTTGACGATGAAGTCGTACGTAGCCGACCTCGAGGTCGCGGAGAACTTGCCGCGATGTCGGTGTCGATGACGACGGGGTGTCGACGATGATCCGCGTCGACGGGCGTCGGGCGGAAGAAGGCAGAGCGCCAGCACCGGGGCTGGTGCGCCGGCAGCAGAGGGGGGAGGCACGGCGGCTGCAGGGGGGCGAGACGACGTCGCCCAAGCTCCTCAATAGAGTAGCCTCCGAGCACTCGCAAATATACGGAGCCTAGCGACAACTCCCGGTCATTCAGATCCAGCTGAAATCGCAGGAGTAGATCTGATCTGGAATCCCGCAGAGCAACGGCGCTCTGCGGTATGACTTAGGTGGAGAGAGACCCCCTTCCTCAGCTCGGCGCGGCTCCAACTTGGGAACCACGAGATCGAGAGAGAAATTGGGAATTAATTGAATTTCCTGTGTATTAAATCAATTAATATGCCTTGCTATATAAAGGGGGAAGGGGGTGTGCAAACCCCTTGGCTCCCCCATGTGGGACTAAACAAAGGAGGAGGGGAGGGGGGTTCGGCCCCCACATGGGCTGGCCGAACCAGCCTATGGGGCCCACCCCCTTTGGTGGTGCGGTTCCCCCTCTTGGGCCCTCTTAGGGCCCATATAGGTGGGAGCCCCCTTTTTCCTTTATTTAATTAATATTAAATTAATATAAAAATCCCATTAATTCATAATTAATATATTTATATATAATTCAATATCCCGTGACTCCGAAAACTCTTTCGGACCACCCGAACAACTTTCGGACATTCCTGGAACCATTCCAGACCTCTCCGGAACTCTTTCCGGATCATTTCTCTCTCTCCAACAAAAACCTATAAAATTCCAGAACCTATCTCCTAGCGTCGCTAAGACCTTAAGTTTGTTACGCTACGGTTCGGGAACACTCCAGACATGGTCGAGACACTCCGCTCACCAATGATCGTCAGGGATACCTGGAAATATATGACGACCCCTGTGCATTCCACGAATATCGTCGTTGAACCATAAGTATGATATTCATTCCCTTTGTCTCTGCGATACTACCTTGTCCGAGATATGATCGTAGACACACCGATGCCTTTGCTGTATCTCGTTACCGACGAAGGTTATTAACTCGTCTGTGATATTACATCTCCATGACCTAGTCATAAGCTGCAGCTATATAGATGCAATATCACCGAGTGGGCCCAGAGTATCTTTCCATTACAAGAATGAACAAATCCCGCTCCTGATCCTTACGTCTCGATGCTCTTTCGGAATACCCAAGATGGACACCGTTATTGTCATGCTATATAAGACACAACGTTTGATGCTCTCAAAGCACTCCTACGAAGCAACAATAAGTACGGTCTCACGGTCTAAGGAATAAGCTATCATACTCTTATCTATTGCAAATGACAAACATCGTAATACGATCTTATTGCAATACTTTGCGTATGTCCACCACCTTATTCAACTAACAAGATGACCCCATTGTCAACCGACGTCATTGTCCTTGATCGGGAATCTCGATCAACTGTTGCCCAATGGACTAGCTCATATAGAGGCTTGCTAGGGACCTGGTTGTCTATGTATCACACGTGTATTAACAATTCCGATTAATACAGTTATAGCATAATACACAAACCTATTATAAACTTATGAGATAATGCAATAAATACTACTTATTTATTTGCCTCTAGGGCATATCTCCTTCAGTCTCCCACTTGCACTAGAGTACAAATAAACTAGCTGCATTTTACTTTATCAGAATCCCTTATCAAATAAGAATCATTTGATAATGCTTGCTCGTGGAAAAGTGTTACTGCACAATCCATGATTATACATGCTTTTGCGATTCACTGGCATCAACTTGTTTGATATCACCATGTTGTCTAACAACATATATGCAAATACCGTAACTAAGTGAGACTTCTGCTTCCCAGCGCTTACTCTGATTATACTAACCAGATAACTGCCCTGAAAAACACACTCAGCCATGCAGAGCCCCTTGTAACAATTACAAACTCGCGATATCTACATACTTTCACACCAATGTAGAAAACTTGACATTCAAATGTCAATCCCTTAACTAACGCACTTCTACTTCCAGTAAATTCCAAATTTACTTTCATAACTGTTCTTTACTCCAAGAACATCGGTTATATTTTATCGAGCAGATAATATGGTTTCTGTATGATCTCTAATATATACATAATAAACCCACATGTCATACAACCATTACTCTTTAATGACCAATTGGATTCCAAAGGACCATCCTTTTGATTCTATTCTGACTCCTCAGATATAATCCAACACAACTCGACTAACTATTTAAAATTCCCGTTCTATTTCAAAATAGACACTAACTTTTAAATAGTTTTACAACTTCATCCTATTCTATTGGTACAGTTTCACAATGTGTTAACTACACAAGATGAATTCGACTCCCACTCAAATTATGTCTCCACATATTTGATAACACGAGCTTCCACTCAAAAACATGTTATCCACATATTTGAGTTCCCAAGCTCCCACTCAAAAATATGTTCTTCACATATTTCTCCTGAGTGAACTAACTATGACTCCCACTTAAATCGACATCTTGGTTAAACCAAAATCATTAATCTACTATCAATTCGAATTTAATACAAACTACAGTATTACATTAATACAAATCCCTCAGACTTCAAGCATGTCTACATAAATGTAGTCAACAAATTTGATCTTGTCCAAGACACATTTCTCGACAAGACATGCTACCGCGTCTTTCTTATAGTCACATTTCTCATATAACACCTTATATGACGATTAAACAATCTTATTCCTCTAATAAGAATTGCAGCAACAATTACTCTCTTAATCCTTTCAAATGCAACTTTGGATTTCCAGGCTCAAAAAACCTTTGTTCGTATTCCGATATTTTCTCAACTTTCTTTGTATTCATAAAGTGCACCTTGATCTGTCAACAAGATCTGAAATACTTAATACACTGCTGTGACCTGACAGCAATATTAAATATAACAACACTTTATTTAGAAGTTTCTTTCATGAAAATATTATGATCTTTATGAAGAGGATTGCAAGCAGAAAACAATTTTCTAGTCTCCCTCACTCTTAATCACTAAACTTCCATTAGCAGACATATACTCTTTGGAACATCTTCCAACATAAGTCTGACACTTTATTCCAAACTTCTAATTTCAATCCATAAACCATAATTTGAAAAGTCATCTTTTCTCGGAATTACATAGACAACAAACTGAACTTTGTTTCTAATTGATTCTGGAATACACTCTCGTCCAATGCGAGCAATCTACAAAGAACTACTCATGTATATTCCGAATTATCGCATAATCATATACACGTCGACATTACTGTCGATCCTATGAATTCTTGTTGAGAAAAATATCTATTTTATAAAGTGGACATCGACTATAATGTTTCGAACATATTAGGAGATTCTAAGACTGATTCTGACAGACCACACTTTATTTAAAATAGAGCATAATTATAATTCCCCATATATCACCATATATGACATTATAATATTGTGAAACGAATTTCCACAAGTCTTTTGTGTTGAAACCATAATTCAAAAATATTGTCCTTTGATCGAATCTTGTGAATACAATATTCATTAATCTTTCTTCTGAAAAACCCCATTTGATCTATTATCAAATTAATTTCAGACTCCATAATTTATCGGGCAAATACTCCTATTTACCAAAATCATAGAAGAATTCGGATCAAGCAAAACACCATTGATTAATCATTAAAAATGACTCTCAATCAATTTCCTCTAGTATTGCAACTTCAATACTGCATTTCAAACTTAATCAATTTTGGCACTCGAAATACTTAAATGGACCAAAAATATCCATTACTTCTTTCATTGCCTTTATGACTAAATTCGATGGTGTTTCTTCTTTGGACACATAATTTTATCATTCCTGCTATTATAAATGTATATCATACGCATAATGCAATTGAGATGTGATGCAAATTACTCATAATATGAAACAACTGCTTTGTTCCATAACATAAAACAACTGATGTGTTCTATATGAATAATTATGTCTTGTAACATTCAAGACACCAAACTAGATCACATTCTCACTATTACAAAATGTCTTATAAAAAACTATTGATGATAACTAATATGATACCTCGAGGGTGTGAGCACTACTGGCCATGAACTTGCCATCACTCGTGCACTGTCACGTCACCCTTCGCCACATACTTGTGATAATCAGGGACTGTTTCACAAACATAACAATTATCAAACACTTTTCATCAAGTATGAGAAGAATACATTTATATCTTCGTATATCAAATATACCCATAGCGTCGAAGAACTCTTCTTCGATGAATCAACTTTCAAAGATTTGAACTTGTTCACGAACTTGAAGAAGCTCACCGTGTCTCTATAGCATATTTACGCACATGCTATTCACAGCTAGGAGGTAAAGCACAATCTCTATTGCACTGGAGTTCGCTATCTAGAAATCGTAGATATTCGTAATCCTGAAGTAGATGTCACACAACTTCTTCAACTGAGTCTCTAGACAGGTATGCTCCCCATGTGAATGGTTCGGAACTTTCTAAGCTGTCTGAACCGCTCAAGACTCAATTCATCTTTGAAGTGACCTCTGATCGCATCAATCACGACATATGGCTCCATGTGTTGAAACAACTTTCAACTCAGGTGCTAGGCATACGCTCATGACGATCGTCACTTCCATGAACATGTCATGATGCTTACGGAACTCATCATCTTGCTCCTTGCTATCAGAATCATCTGGTCTAACTCCTAACTAATGTTCTAGCACATATAGGATGTTTGTTGTGTTTGGAGAATGTTTCTAAAACCAATGCACCAGCTGATGAAGTTGGACCCGTCGGCTTCCAAGGTAGAATCCCAGCTCTTGAAGAAGTAACCGAAGCGTAGTTCCGTAGTCTCCAGATGTGATCGCAAAAGAGGTAAGATAAGTTTATAATATATAGGTGAGTTTTACTTCTATAATCTCATTATCAAAAACACACCACACCAAGATTATTATCCCTAAAATAATAATGGCGATTACACGACCCTCATCCACCACACTACCCCCGATCATCACGGCCGGCAGCACAGCTTCAAAGGTGGACATAACATGTCGTTCACAACAACTCTGTGACTCGTGCTCGATCTTTCGATCTTCCCGTGTCCCGAGGCCATACCTCTGAGTATGCTAGGCTCGCCAATCAAACCTCGAAGACCTGCGCGTGCAACATGGCTTACACCCACTGTATGCGAATGATGAGATGTGTGACACCCGATCATCACGGCCTGCCTCATAACGTAGAACTTTCTTGGTGGTGCGCAACGAGGGAGAACACAATTTTGGTATTTGTTAGGGATCATCCTATTTATGATGCTACCGTTGTATATCTAGCATATAAGCAATCAATAGGATGCACACACAACAGCACACAATAATGATGCAATGAAGTGCGATGTGACATGGTCGATGCGCCTGGACCTTCATGGCGCCATGTGCCTGGCCCCCGACGCCCCGGCATGACTCCGAGTCTACAGAGCCCTCCATTGCCTCCGACAGTACGAGTAATATCAAAACTTACCGTAACCATGTCACATGAAATAACGCCTCTGCAAAACAAAGTTAGACGCCTCTAGCTTTATTTAGTTTTGCAAGTTTTACGTGGCAAATAGGCTTATTCGTAAGAGAATCGCTTCCCTACCTACGAACTTTGTACCACAACGTCAATCGTATAATTGCATGTTTAAGCATCCCTTTCGGGCCCTCCATTGAAAATGCTTTGCCGACTAGAGAGAGAGAAACAGACACCCGCCAGCCACAGATACGGTGCAAGCCGTATGTCAGTAGTGGAACCAGTCTCGCGTAAGCGTACGCGTAAAGTCGGTCCGGGCCGCTTCATCAACTAAATACCGAAGGCATCGCAAGTGCACGCTAGAGGGTAGCAAATATAAGAAAGACGCCCTCATTCAACATGAGTTCTAACCGTACCAGCAGTACTACGCATAGATCGGCTCTGATACCACTGAAGGGGTTACGGTGCAGAAAACAATAATTTTCTAGCGAGCGAAACCCTAACTAGCCAGGATCTATCTATCTAGTACATGCGATAACGGTGGCGGAACGGGTTACATTACCTCCATGTAGACCGATAGCGGGGATTACGCTCCCGCACAAGCGTTGACGATGAAGTCGTACGTAGCCGACCTCGAGGTCGCGGAGAACTTGCCGCGATGTCGGTTTCGATGACGACGGGGTGTCGACGATGATCTGCATCGACGGGCGTCGGGCGGAAGAAGGCAGAGCGCCAGCACCGGGGCTGGTGCGCCGGCAGCAGAGGGGGGAGGCGCGGCGGCTGCAGGGGGGCGAGACGACGTCGCCCAAGCTGCTCAATAGAGTAGCCTCCGAGCACTCGCAAACATACGGAGCCTAGCGGCAACTCCCGGTCATTCAGATCCAGCTGAAATCGCAGGAGTAGATCTGATCTGGAATCCCGCAGAGCAACGGCGCTCTGCGGTATGGCTTAGGTGGAGATAGACCCCCTTCCTCAGCTCGGCGCGGCTCCAACTTGGGAACCACGAGATCAAGAGAGAAATTGGGAATTAATTGAATTTCCTGTGTATTAAATCAATTAATATGCCTTGCTATATAAAGGGGGAAGGGGGTGTGCAAACCCCTTGGCTCCCCCATGTGGGACTAAACAAAGGAGGAGGGGAGGGGGGTTCGGCCCCCACATGGGCTGGCCGAACCAGCCTATGGGGCCCACCCCCTTTGGTGGTGCGGTTCCCCCTCTTGGGCCCTCTTAGGGCCCATATAGGTGGGAGCCCCCTTTTTCCTTTATTTAATTAATATTAAATTAATATAAAAATCCCATTAATTCATAATTAATATATTTATATATAATTCAATATCCCGTGACTCCGAAAACTCTTTCGGACCACCCGAACAACTTTCGGACATTCCAGGAACCATTCCAGACCTCTCCGGAACTCCTTCCGGACCACCAGAACTCTTTCCGGATCATTTCTCTCTCTCCAACAAAAACCTATAAAATTCCAGAACCTATCTCCTAGCGTCGCTAAGACCTTAAGTTTGTTACGCTACGGTTCGGGAACACTCCAGACATGGTCGAGACACTCCGCTCACCAATGATCGTCAGGGATACCTGGAAATATATGACGACCCCTGTGCATTCCACGAATATCGTCGTTGAACCATAAGTATGATATTCATTCCCTTTGTCTCTGCGATACTACCTTGTCCGAGATATGATCGTAGACACACCGATGCCTTTGCTGTATCTCGTTACCGACGAAGGTTATTAACTCGTCTGTGATATTACATCTCCATGACCTAGTCATAAGCTGCAGCTATATAGATGCAATATCACCGAGTGGGCCCAGAGTATCTTTCCATTACAAGAATGAACAAATCCCGCTCTTGATCCTTACGTCTCGATGCTCTTTCGGAATACCCAAGATGGACACCGTTATTGTCATGATATATAAGACACAACGTTTGATGCTCTCAAAGCACTCCTACGAAGCAACAATAAGTACGGTCTCACGGTCTAAGGAATAAGCTATCATACTCTTATCTATTGCAAATGACAAACATCGTAATACGATCTTATTGCAATACTTTGCGTATGTCCACCACCTTATTCAACTAACAAGATGACCCCATTGTCAACCGACGTCATTGTCCTTGATCGGGAATCTCGATCAACTGTTGCCCAATAGACTAGCTCATATAGAGGCTTGCTAGGGACCTGGTTGTCTATGTATCACACGTGTATTAACAATTCCGATTAATACAGTTATAGCATAATACACAAACCTATTATAAACTTATGAGATAATGCAATAAATACTACTTATTTATTTGCCTCTAGGGCATATCTCCTTCATTATACCCCTCCAAATATGTAGCCGTTGCAGCCAAACCCCAGGCTGGAAACTCCGGCCCTAGTGGCCGGAAACTCCGGCCAGGGGCGGAAACTCCGGCCTGAGGAGGCCGGAAACTCCGGGGGCCTCCAGGGGCTGAACACCAGATCTTCAATCTGAACTTGGACATCTTCGAGATACACGAGGCCGGAAACTTTGGCCTGGGGCGGAAACTCCGGTCCATGGGACCGGAAACTCCGCCCCCCACCAGGGGCTGAGCACAACTTCGGCAACCGAGCATCGGAGAAGATTCCGGTCCTCAGGGACCGGAAACTTCAGGCAGGGGCGGAAACTCCGGCCCCCACCAGGGGCTGAGCACACTTTCAGTGTTGTCTCTTTTTCTCCTTTTTGGTGCTGATGCATCTGAAGAGTTCCTAGATTATCCTGCATTACTTAGCACCAACTTAATACATCCACATGTTGTTAACTAACACACAAAACACAGAGATCATAGAAATGTTCTTTCAATCTCCCCCTTTTTGGTGTTAGATGACAACATATGGATTTGCAATAACAGTAATTTCACTAACATGTAATGATAGCTGAAAGAGCTCCCCCTAGATGTGTGCATCAAGAAAATTTTGCTTTGGAATGCACGTGCACACATATAGAGGCAAATTCGAACAACAAATTGCAAGTACGAAAGGTAGGCAATACATTTCACAAATAAGACATACCTTGTGCACAAAACTGAAGATATTAATCCCATATAACCAAGGCACAATAGTAGTCTCAACCACATAATATAAGAAATCCACATGACTTACACACACATAGTTCATGTCAAAGAGAAGGCAAATGAGTTTGAAATTCAAATAACATAACAAGGACACAAGCGCAATAAAATGATAGAGGCACATGCTTGTGTCCCAACCCATGCAAATCCCGGAGAGAACCTAATAGAACTACTTCTACCCCTTTGGCACCGAGACACCAAAAAGGGGAAAATAGCATAACTAACGGGCCCATGAAGATCACTCGGTATCTTCATCCATGTCATCATCTCCTTCGTTGTGGTAGTCCTCATCGGAGAGGTTCATGGGAGCCTTGCCGTGGTTGTGAGACGATGTAGGAAAGGAGGTCACATCCGAATAATCAGCCCAAGGAAAGACATCCTGATTCCATTGCTCAATAGGGACCGTGTCAGACGAAGATGAGGAAATGATGGGAATGCCAGCTTCATCTTCTTCCGGAGGAGGAGTAACATTTCCATTGTTCATTTTGCGCATCTCCTTGATCATCAAGTTTTGGTTGCTCAAAATGTGTTTCTCTCTCACATAAGACCCATGATTCTCCTTGTGAATAGCAACATCCATGCATAATAGTTTCCTCTTCCACCAAGAGAGCTTGCTAAATTCTGCGTTTACCTTGGCCTTCCCTTGAAGACTAGTGGGGGGATCGGCATTCTTGCTTCTCCTCTTAGGTAAGGGAGTGTCCTCTTCATCACTAGTTTGGGGAGGAGGTGCATGAGTGGATGAAGCTTGCTTTGTGTGCTTGGAGAGAATATGGAGAGTACCCTTGGCATGCTTGATGAAGCTAGAGCGATCAAGTGTGGGCACTTTGGAGAGAATGAGCTTCATCACATAGGGAGCATAGAGTGGATTCTTGTGCTCGAAAATGGCCCAATGCATCTCGCACTTGATGAAATCCATCACATCCACCTCTTGGCCACGGCACTCCGGACCGGCTTGAAGGACCTTGTAAGCATGGTAGAGTAGGTTGACAAGGCCTCCTCGAATAGCATCCACATTCCCGGCTTGAGGAGCAAGGTTGAGCCGAACCATGCGGAGGAAGATGTTGAAGGTGGGAAGGAGGTCTTGATTAGAGCCCACAGAAGAAGCAACGGAGTAAAGAGGGCGCAAACGGCTCTTGTTATATGCAGTCCCTTCCACATGCATCCTCATCCCAACTGGAGTAGTGGCCCCCTTGAAGTCATAGCCCAGAGCTGTCGCAAACTCCAGAAAGTTGGAGGTGCACCTGAGAGGTCCAGTCATCCACGTCATAGTGACATCCTCATCGTTGTCAAACACGACCGTGGCAAAGAACTGCTGCACAAGCTGAATATCATAATCCTGCTGAGTGTAAGAGATGAGCTTTTCCAGACCAAGCTTCCTAGCAATCCAAACAGCCTCCCAAAAGTATGCTTTCTTGTTCAGCGCCTCAAGATCCAGAATCTTCTGTTCACAGACTGCGTGCTTCTCAATCCGGGCATAAAACTCCTGCATAATCAGCTGCTGCTCCCTCCTTGGTAAATTGGGGTCGGTGGTGTTGGGAGGCAAGTCATAGAACTGTTGTGACCTCATACGACGGAACTCTAGCTTCCCCATACCCAGAACGGTGGTCAAAGAGTCAAAATGGGCTTGCTCGACCTCTTCTTCATTATCAAAACCACCAAGTTCAGCTTGTCTAGTGGCCTCCTCTTCAATAGTGCTCTGCTGTCTCATGCGGCCACTGCTGCTATCAAATATAAGCTTGTCCCTTGTTTGAGCTCTTTCTTTTCTTGAAGCAAGGAGCGGATTCCGAGTGACCACCTTTTTCCTCTGACCTGTGAAACAGAGAGTACAAGGATAGCATGGAGATAAGTTTGCATGTCCAAGAAAGCCAAAAGGAGAAAATTAAAAGTGTCAGAATTTCTCTCAGATATGAGCTAGACCGGAGTTTCCGGCCACAGGGGCGGATATTCCGGCCCACACCGGAGATTCCGGTGCATGAGGGACCGGAGTTTCCGCCCTGTGGCAGGAAAACTGAAATCCAGTTCAAATCTAAGGAAAAATTGAGCACAACAAATTTTCTAGAGATCGAAATGCCAACACTAGGGTTCTACACCATGCAGCACAAGCAGAACTTCTCTCAAAACAAGATCTAGAGTGAAAACCTAGGGAGAGAGAGAAGAAAACCTTTACCCGACATGGTGGAGGTCAAATGCGAGGGAGAAGGATCCCTAGCACTTGTACGGAGGAGGGGCCGGTGGCACGGCGTATTCCGGCGGCGGGGAGCGGCCGGAGGGGTCCTCGGAGGCGGCGGCAGCGGCTGGGAGAGGTGTGGGGGTCGGGGGTGTGTGGGGAGTTGTGGGGCAACTCCTCACCCCGATCCCCTTTGAAGATCCCAGCGAAACTGCCCAGACCGGAGTTTCCGGCCCTAGGCACCGGAGTCTCCGGCCTTGGCCAGAGATTCCGGTTCTAGGGGCGGAAACTTCAGTCAGACCGGAGTCTCCGGCCTGGAAGACCGGAGTTTCCGGCCCCACCGACTCCAAATTCCAGGTTTTTATGTGTTTTGGACATGCAAAAGGCAAGAGGAGCAGGTTTTAAGATGAGGTAGGCCTGGGATAAGACAAATGGTCACTGGAGATGGTACCATGCACTCAAGTTTGGTAAGAAACAACAAAAGCGAGATTAAGAAGCAACGCTTGAGTGCATTTTCCATAAGAGCAAGAATAAAACAAAGAAATCAAGATAACACCACAAGAGTACCAATTCTTCACAAGGAAGAAGTTGGTGGCCAAGGCCACCATGTATGAGTTTATGTGGTGTGATACCGCGAAGATATATCTTGGGTTCACCGCCATTACTCAACATTTAGGCTCACAATTCATAAGAATGAACAAAAAGGAGACGAAAACAATTCTTACTATTGGCATAATGGGGGGAGGAAAAGTCCAATAGATTAGGACCGCACTCCCCCTATATCCATGCCTACACCTAGACCAAATAGAAAGTTGAGATAGAGGTGTGCATGCAAGGTAGTCAACCAATGCTCCTAGAATCCACGATATTTAGCTCATGCCTAAAAAAGGTGAACCGTGCTTCGTCAAGTGGCTTTGTGAACATATCGGCAAGTTGAATCTTCGTTGGAATATAACCAAGCTCAATGTCACCCCGGTTGATGTGATCTCGAATAAAATGATAGCGAATCTCAATATGCTTCGTTCTTGAGTGCTCCACCGGGTTGTGACCAATCTTGATAGCACTTTCATTGTCACATAAAAGAGGCACTTTGTCACAAAGGACACCGTATTCCTTTAAAGTTTGCCTCATCCAAAGTAATTGAGTGCAAGCACTAGCGGCCGCCACATACTCGGCTTCGGTGGTAGATAAGGATATGCAATTTTGCTTCTTGGAGGACCAACTCACCAAAGATTTCCCAAGGAATTGACATGCACCGGAAGTAGACTTCCTATCATCCTTGCAACCGGCCCAATCCGAATCCGTGTAACCGGCAAGAGAGAAGTTGGACCCCCTAGGATACCACAAACCAAACCTTGGGGTATAAACCAAATATCGGAAGATTCGATTCACCGCTATCAAGTGACTTTCTTTAGGAGCCGCTTGATACCTTGCACACACTCCTACACTCAACACAATATCGGGTCTAGATGCACAAAGATAAAGCAAAGAACCAATCATAGAGCGATAGAGTTTTTGATCGACATCTTTACCCTTTGGACTAAGTTCAAAATGGCATTTGGTGTCCATAGGAAACCTCTTCTCTTTTGCATCTTGCATCTTGAACCTCTTGAGCATGTCTTGGATGTATTTGGCTTGAGAGATGAAAGTCCCTCCACTTAATTGCTTGATTTCAAAACCAAGAAAGAATTTCAACTCTCCCATCATGGACATCTCGAACCTATCCGTCATAAGCTTTGAAAATTCATCATTGAAAGCTTTGTTAGATGAGCCAAAGATAATATCATCAACATAAAGTTGACATATGAAAAGCTCCCCTTTTACCCTCTTTGTGAAGAGAGTGGGATCGATTTGCCCCACTTCAAAGCCACGGTCTAGCAATAGCTCTCTTAGGTGCTCATACCAAGCTCGAGGTGCTTGTTTGAGACCATAGAGGGCCTTATCAAGCTTGTAGACATGGTTTGGGAAGTGTGGATCCTAAAATCCCGGTGGTTGCTTTACATATACCAACTCCTTTAAGGGACCATTAAGAAATGCACTCTTCACATCCATTTGTTGCAACTTAAAATTAAAATGAGATGCATAGGCAAGTAGGATACGGATGGACTCAAGACGAGCCACAGGAGCATAGGTCTCTCCAAAATCAATGCCTTCAACTTGAGAGTACCCTTGAGCTACCAATCTCGCCTTGTTCCTTACAACCATTCCATGCTCATCTTGCTTGTTCTTGAATATCCACTTGGTGCCAATAACATTGCGGCAATCCTTTGGCTTTTCTACTAGATTCCATACTTCGTTGCGCTTGAAGTTGTTGAGTTCTTCATGCATGGCTTCCAACCAATCCGGATCTTCAAGTGCTTCAAACACCTTCTTTGGTTCAATCATAGAGATATGAGCTTGATGTTCACTAAAGCTTGCCAATTGACTTCTTGTGGAAACCTTGCGAGATACATCACCAATGATGGCTTCAAGCTTGTGACACTTGATTTCCAAATTTCTCTTGACTCTTGCTTGACGACGGGTTTCGATATCCCCATTGTTGCGTGGGATTTCGGCTTGATCACCTAGATCATTTGAGTCCCCGTCTTGACCGTCTTGATGAGCATTGCCATCTTGTTGCACATTTTCAATGATGGGAGAAGATGGATGCTCTTGCTCTTGATCTTGACTAGGGTTGAGAATAGGAGTTCTTGAATCTTGTGAGACCTCTTGGTCAACTTGAGGAGGAGCTTGATCTTGTTCTTGGATAGGTGTCTCATTTGCTTCCATAGAGGGTGCCACTTCAACTTGTGATGATGGAATCTCCACTTGAGTGGAGCTTGTACTTCCTTGAGGAGGCTCATGATGAATCTCGATGGGGCGATGAAATCCAACACCCATTCTTTGTATTGCATCTTGAGGTTCCTCGTTATCTACATCACAAACATGAAACTGCGCCACTTGGGAGCCGTCATTCTCATCAAACCTCACACTACAAGATTCTACAACTCTCCCTAAGGATTTGTCATAGACTCTATAAGTGTGAGAGTTCGCACCATACCCAACAAGAACACCTTCTAAGGCTTTAACTTCAAACTTAGAAAGATGTACACCTTTGATTTTGTAGAAACACTTACAACCAAAGACTCGATAGTAGGAGATGTTGGGCTTGTTGCCGGTAAGCATTTCATATGGAGTTTCCTTCTTCCCTTTGCGAAAGAATAACCGGTTGGAGGAGTGACACGCCGTGGAGATAGCTTCGGCCCACAAGAAGAGTGGAGACTTAAACTCCGCCAACATGGACCTAGCCATATCCATAAGAGTCCGGTTCTTCCTCTCGGCTACACCGTTTTGTTGAGGAGTATATGCGGCGGAGTATTGATGTCGAATTCCCTCGTCGCTAAGAAACTCATTTACGGTGTAGTTCTTGAACTCGGAGCCATTGTCACTTCTAATGGCCAATATGGGAAGATTGTGTTGATGTTGAACTTCATTGGAGAAATCGATGATGGTTTGTTGAGTTTCATCCTTCGTCTTGAAGAAGAAAACCCAAGTGAATCTTGAATAGTCATCGACAATCACCAAACAATATTTCTTCCCACCAAGGCTAGGTTGAGGTACGGCACCAAAAAGATCAACATGAAGAAGTTCCAATACCCTTGATGATGATATGATGGTCTTGCTTGGGTGGGGAGAATCATGCATCTTTCCTTCAACACAAGCCCTACAAGTACGATCTCTAGAAAAAGAAACATTCTCATTTAGTCCAAGAATGTGGCCACCCTTGTGGAGACTTTGCAAAGTTCTCATATTAACATGGGACAAGCGGCGATGCCACAACCACCCCACGTCGGCCTTTCCGAATAGGCATATTGCTTGAGTGTTGGTTGACCCCGAAAAGTCTACCACAAACAACTCATTTTCAACATGCCCAACGAACATGACCTTTAGAGTCTTGCTCCTCAAGAGTACCACCATATCAAGAGTAAAATGGACATCAAAGTTAATCTTATTAAGAGCACGGACGGACATAAGATTGTAACCTAGAGACTCAACAAGAATGACATTTACAAGGGTGATATCCCTTGCAACTACCACCTTGCCAAGACTCTTTACCTCGGCTTTGGACTTGTCACCATAAGAGACGGTTGAGTGATTTAAATTTGGTCTCAACTCCGTCATGATCTCCTTGCTTCCGGTCATATGACTAGTGCATCCACTATCAACCACCCATTTAGATCCACCGGAAGCATAGTCCTACAAGAAATCATTTCTTGCATTTAGGTACCCATTTCTCAATGGGTCCCTTTCGGTTAGCAACAAGGGTCTTAGGAACCCAAATAGAATAATCGATGTAACCATCATAAGGACCAACATATTTTGCATAAACATCACCATAATAATCAACATAAAGAATGTAGTTGGGATTGTTATGCCCCGCAAAGTCACTACGAGTGGTCTTGCCCCTAGTGGCATTACCATTCGCAATGTTAGCCTTAGCTTGTGCGGGCTTGGTCTTGTTCTCCTTGGTGTTGCTCACCTTCTTCTTTGCCTCGGACACATACCCAAGACCTTCCTTTCCTTTGTGTGGTTTTAACTCAAATAAATAAGCAAAACCCTTATTGTTACCTTTAGGAATGGAGGTCTTAGCATGATCTACCTTCAACCTAGCATTTTCTTCAATGACATTTTCATGAACACGAGGAAGAATGGTTATGCTAGTTGAGCAAGTTTTAGAGAGTTGAGTTTGGAGTTGCTCATGTGACTTAACGAGGATGGAGTGAGTCGTTTTCAAGACTTTGTGAGCTTTATCAAGCTTCTCCATATCCTCAAGAAGTATAGTATTCGCAACCCCAAGTTCAACTTTCTCCTTTTTAATCACTTTATATTTGGCAAAAACATGATCTCTATCCTTAATGATTTTACTAATAATTTCATCATTTTTAGCATCAAGAGACTCAAGTCTTTCCTCTAGAGTGGTTCTATATTCACTTTCTTCATCAAGAGAGCTATTTAAGGATGCTATGGAAGCATTCAAGGAAGCAATGGTGAGAGAATCCTCTCTCTCAATCTTACTCTTTTCTTGAAGAAGTTCTTCGGACGCACCTAGTTGTCTCATGAGAGACTCAACATGTTCCTTGGCCTCACCTTGCAAGTTAGTCACAAAAGTATCGAAGGAAACTAGTTCCTTCTTAATCTCAAGACTAGATTGATCATGCATAGTCTTAGGAGAAGGGGATGATACCTCGGTGACATGAGCCATGAGGCAACGAGCGGTGTTGATGGAGAGGTTCTCATTGGGGGATTCAAAGAGAGATGATGATGAAGTGGAGACAATAGCCAATGCGGCTACCTCTTTGTTAGGTGCATCTTCATCTTCGGAATCACTTGTGGCATATTCCTATTGTGCCACCAACACAATTCTCGGTGCCTTCTTGAAGAAGGGCTTTCTTGGTCTTGCGGGCTTCTTTTGAATCAACTTGGAGTGATCCTTTGGGATAAGCTTCCCACCATTTTGCTCACGGTTCTCATAAGGGCACTCTCTTATGTAGTGGTTCTTGTCATGACAATTGTAGCATGTCTTTGTCCTTGAGGCAAGCTCTTTCTTGCCACTTGAGTTGTTATATCGATCAACACGAGCTTTAGCACTAGCCGCGTCATTCCAAAACACTCTTGTGGCAAGTGCAATGTGACCATTGAGGGCTTGCTCAAGATCATGTGGAGCAATGTTGCCAGGACAAGCTTCAACTTCATCATTGGCATCTAGGCAAGTCACCTTGGCCTTCAAGGCAAGAGAGGGACCTTGTCTCATTCCCATGGCCCTAGCACGGTTATCTTCGGCATTCTTGGTGGCAACCTTGGAGGCTTGGACTTCTTGCATAACTTCATGGGAAGACAATTGGAGGTAGTTGTATCTTCCTTGAATAGACTTCAACTCCATTGGCTCCGAGGGCAAGAGAGCATTCTCATACTTCCTCTTGACCCAAGCATCATCAACATATGTTGCTCCCACATCATAAAAGGCTTTGGCAAGAGTCTTGAGTCTACCATACATCTCTTCATGGGTCTCGTTGTCAAGCATGTAGAAACCTTCGGCGGCATTGCTCAAAGATTCATATCTATTTCTCTTCATGCTTTCATTTCCAAGGAAGGCACGCTCAAGACAATCCCAAGCTTCTTTGGCGGTGGTGGCATGTAGAACATGATGCGTGTCGTTGTCGCTCAAGGAGAGTTCAATCATATGGAGAGCGGAAGCGTTTAGTTGCTTTTCGGCGAACTCTCTCTTGGTCATGTTGCTTGGATCCTCCACTATGTATCCTTGTTCAATAATCCTCCAAAGCTCGATGGAGGCACTGTTGACATGAGATTTCATTGAGCGTTGCCAACTAGCAAAAGCTAATGCATTAAGCTTAGGTGGGGGACCTAAAGGGTTTATGCGGGTAGTGATAATTGGATCGGGAGAGTACCATCCCCGAACGGCATGATACTCTTCCTTTTCCTCATGCAAGTTGGGAGATGACTTAGGCTTATCATTTGCTTTCACCTCCTTCTCTTTTTGCTCTTTATCCTCCTTGGGTCCACCCTCATCGGAGTTAGAAGCTTTTTCAAGCGGGATGATATCCGAGGGCTTGTTGTTAATGAGTTTATTGAGCAAGTCACGAAACTCATTAAACCTAGCATCCATGGAAGATGTCAAAGTTGTTTCCAAAGCTTTGATATCGGCCATGGATGCCGCGGTGGCTTTGTCCTTTTTAAGGGACTCATTAGCCTCGGCAAGCCTTGCGGTCTCATCCTCACTTTTTGTCATACTTCTCTTAGGCGGTTAAACCCGAAAAGAGAGCCTTAGCTCTGATACCAATTGAAAGGATCGGTATGACACCTAGAGGGGGGGGGGGGGTGAATAGGTGCTAATTCAAATTTTAGTTCTTTTTCAAATTAGGCTTGACACAAAAGGTAAATTCACTAGATATGCAACTAAGGTGAATTTCCTATATGACAAGCTAGCAACTAAGCAAGATATAATAAGGCAATAAAAGGATAGAAGTAACCGAAGTGAAGACACGAGACGACAAGGATGTATTCCCGAGTTCCTCCCTTAAATGGGAGTACGTCTCGTTGGAGAGGTGTGAACCAACACAATGGTTCAACGGCCACAAAGGCATCACCCTAATCTCCGGTGAACCGCACCACAAAGGTTTGGTCCACTTCCACTATCGGAATCCTTCGAGGCGGAATCCGGAGCCTTTACAACAACGATTCGGGGCACGACCCACAAAGGGCTTGGGGGCTCCCGAACAGCTACAATCTGTCACAAAGACAATAGGTAAGTACAACAATGGGCTAGGTTTCCTAGTGGAAGCCCTAGCAAGTGTTCCCTCAAATGAATGAGGGGGAAATGAAGAACGGCTCGGTGAAGATGTAGATCGGGGCCTTCTCCTTCAATCCTCCAAAGATCAACGAGTTTGGATGGGGGGATTGGGAGATTTTGGGATTCTTGGCTTGCAACAATGGAGCTCCTCCTTTTCTTAGGTCAAGCCCTTTTCTGGAGGAAGGAGGAGGGGTATTTATACCCCTCCAAAGATGTAGCCGTTGCAGCCAAACCCCAGGCCGGAAACTCCGGCCCTAGTGGCCGGAAACTCCGGCCAGGGGCGGAAACTCCGGCCTGAGGAGGCCGGAAACTCCGGGGGCCACCAGGGGCTGAACACCAGATCTTCAATCTGAACTTGGACATCTTCAAGATACACGAGGCCGGAAACTTTGGCCTGGGACGGAAACTCCGGTCCATGGGACCGGAAACTCCGCCCCCCACCAGGGGCTGAGCACAACTTCGGCAACCGAGCATCGGAGAAGATTCCGGTCCTCAGGGACCGGAAACTTCAGGCAGGGGCGGAAACTCCGGCCCCCTGGACCGGAAACTCCGGCCCCCACCAGGGGCTGAGCACACTTTCAGTGCTGTCTCTTTTTCTCCTTTTTGGTGCTCATGCATCTGAAGAGTTCCTAGATTATCCTGCATTACTTAGCACCAACTTAATACATCCACATGTTGTTAACTAAAACACAAAACACAGAGATCATAGAAATGTTCTTTCACATTGAAAATGCAAGACCAACTAAAGAGAGAGACAAAGACACCCGCCAGACACAGATACGGTACACGCCGTATGTCAGTAGTGGAACCAGTCTCGCGTAAGCATACGCGTAAAGTCGGTCCAGGCTGCTTCATCAACTCGATGCCGCTGGAATCACAAGTGCATGCTAGAGGGTAGCAAATAACAGGAACGGTGCCCCCGTGAAGAACACAGGTTCTAACAACGTACATCTATATCTACGATAAATCGGTTCTGATACCACTGAAGGGGATCGCAGGCAGAAAACAAAAAAATTCCTAGCAACGATATCCCTAAACTAGCCAAGATCTATACTATGCAGATATAGAAGTACAACGGAGATCGGAATACATACCCTTTTAGACCGAAAAGCGGGGATTAAGCTCCCGCACAAATGTTGACGACGAAGACGACGTAGACGACCTCTAGGTCGCGAAGAACTCGGCGCGACGATGACGACGAAGATGACCTTGAGGTCGGGTGGAGGAAGTAGGCCTCTGAGCACCGCTAGCGCAGCACCTCGCAGGGCGTTTGAACGGATAGACGTCGCCTAGAGGGGGGGTGAATAGGCGATTTAAAACTTTTTCGAGGAGCCGGAATATCCGGTCCAAGAGTGACCCGGAAATTCCGAGGTGCCGGAATATCCGGTCCACAATGATCCGGAAATTCCGGTATGCTTGATAAAGGCGGAATAAAACTAGAGGTTTACTTTAACAAGCATACAACCTAGATATATAAACTAGGCTCACCTATGTGCAACAACAACTTAAGCTAAGCAATACAAGTAACAAGGTGATAGCAAGATATATGACTTCAAGCACGAAGGCTATCACAATGTAAAGTCCATAAGTAAAGAGCTCGGGTAAAGAAATAACCGAGGCACGCGGAGACGAGGATGTATTCCCGAGTTACACCCAAAGGTGTACGTCTCGTTTGGAGAGGTGTGCGCAACCACAACAGGTTAGCCGCAACGCCACAAAGGCTCACCTTCTTCTCCTGATGAACTCAACCACAAAAGGTTCGAGTTCACCTTCCACTATTGATCTCCTTTGGGGCGGAGATCGAATCCCGTACAACTCTTGAGGCACACACCCACAACTTAATTGGGGGCTCCCAAGTCTTGAGGCACACACCCACAACTTAATTGGGGGCTCTCAAGTGACCACAAAAGGTCTTGACCACAAAAGGTCTTGGCCACAAAAGGCCGGCCACAAAAGGCGTCTAGGGTCCAAAGACCCAAGAGTAACAAGCTCACAAGTATCACCACCACGAATCCTCGTGGAGGGCTCAAACCGATGCAAATGCAATGGCAAGAGCACACGAAGTGCTCAAGTCCTTCACTCTCAAATTCCAACACAACAACAAATGTTTATGGGGGAATAAGAGAGGAAGAACAAAGGAAACCACAAAGGAGTCAAATCCTTCACTCCCAAATCCCACCAAAAGCAACTAATGCTTATGGGGGAGAAGAGAGGAAGAACAAAGAAGAAGAACCACAAAGGAACTCCAAGAACTAGATCAACTAAGTTCCCCTCACTTAGAGGAGAGATGGATTGGTAGGATTGTTGAACGGATAGACGTTTCCTAGAGGGGGGGGGGGGTGAATAGGCGATTTAAAACTTTTTCGAGGAGCCGGAATATCCGGTCCAAGAGTGACCGGAAATTCCGAGTAGCCGGAATATCCGGTACACAAATGACCCGGAAATTCCGGTATGCTTGATAAAGGCGGAATAAAACTAGAGGTTTACTTTAACAAGCATACAACCTAGATATATAAACTAGGCTCACCTATGTGCACCAACAACTTAAGCTAAGCAATACTAGTAACAAGATGATAGCAAGATATATGACTTCAAGCACGAAGGCTATCACAATGTAAAGTGCATAAGTAAAGAGCTCGGGTATAGAGATAACCGAGGCACGCGGAGACGAGGATGTATTCCCGAGTTCCACCCAAAGGTGTACGTCTCGTTTGGAGAGGTGTGCGCAACCACAACAGGTTAGCCGCAACGCCACAAAGGCTCACCTTCTTCTCCTGATGAACTCAACCACAAAAGGTTCGAGTTCACCTTCCACTATTGATCTCCTTTGGGGCGGAGATCGAATCCCGTACAACTCTTGAGGCACACACCCACAACTTAATTGGGGGCTCCCAAGTCTTGAGGCACACACCCACAACTTAATTGGGGGCTCTCAAGTGACCACAAAAGGTCTTGACCACAAAAGGTCTTTGCCACAAAAGGCGTCTAGGGTCCAAAGACCCAAGAGTAACAAGCTCACAAGTAATACCACCACGAATTCTCGTGGAGGGCTCAAACCGATGCAAATGCAATGGCAAGAGCACACGAAGTGCTCGAGTCCTTCACTCTCAAATTCCAACACATCAACAAATGTTTATGGGGGAATAAGAGAGGAAGAACAAAGGAAACCACAAAGGAGTCAAATCCTTCACTCCCAAATCCCACCAAAAGCAACTAATGCTTATGGGGGGAGAAGAGAGGAAGAACAAAGAAGAAGAACCACAAAGGAACTCCAAGAACTAGATCCACTAAGTTCCCCTCACTTAGAGGAGAGATGGATTGGTAGGATTGTAGATCTAGATCTCCTCTCAACTTTCCCTAAAGAATATGGAAGATTCAATGGAGGGATTGAGAGGGAAGTGAGCTTTCCAAGGTCAACAATGGAGTAGGAGAGAGGGGAAAGTCGTGCTGCCTTGGATTGGCTGAGGAAGAAGAAGGGGAGGCCCCTCCAGGAAATATAGCCGTTGGCTGTTTTGACACCCGGAAATTCCGGTATAAGTTAGACTCGGAATTTCCGGTCACCCGGAAATTCCGGTCTAGAGAGACCCGGAAATTCCGGTCACCCGGAAATTCCGATCTAAGAGAGCTCGGAAATTCCGGCTGGAGTCAGAAGCAAAACCAAACTTTTCCTTAGCCATTTCTGGAGGACTTTTCTGGGGGCACTCGGAAATTCCGGTATATGGAAATTTCCGAGCACAAATTCCGACTGGAGTCAGAACCCTTTTTCTCCTTTCCTTAGCCGTTTTCTTGGATGAGCTGGGGAACCGGAAATTCCGGTAGGGCGGATCAGCAGAACACCGAAACGAAAACTGCTATAACTTTTGCAAATGAACTCCAAATGAGGTGAGACCAATTTTGTTGGAAAGATAGCGACGATGACTACCCAACAATATTGCATCCCATAAATAGAGTAAATTCACCACACATGGCAAGGTGTGGGACTTTCCTCACGGAAGAACCGGCAATATTTCCGCCACCGAAAACGCAACAAGTTGTCCAAAGTAAAACCGATTTCGATGAACAAGAGCTTGACATGGAGATGAACCAAGCTCTAATTCCTCACCAACATAAAAGCCAAATAAGAACCAAGAAATATGATATGCCAAGTATGCAAAGGTTTGAGCTCTCCACAAGAATGCGATCAAGTTACTAACTTGAGAGCCCCTCTTGATAGTACGCCTATCTATCCTATAGCCCTATCAAGATCATACCTTTGCCTTGAGCATTCCACTTGAGTTGGATGATGACTATCTTGATCTCTTCAAGTGGATCATCTTTCTTGATTGCGCGTCCAATCACTTGCTTGATGAAGACTTCTCCAAATACTCCCCCATGCTCACAATGGGAGAGTCTCGCTAAGCTTCGTCTTCATGTATCCATTGCAAGCACCAAGCATGGGATCTTTTCGAGAAAGCTTCTCTTGGTCTTGCACAACTCATCTTTTCTTCACTAAGAAGATGTCTTGAATCTTCAAGACATACTTGCAATAAGCTTCACTCAACACATGAGCTTCAAGAGTTCAACACATGAACTCCACAATTCCATGGACATGATCTATAATGATATCTCAATGCAAACATTAGTCCATAGAGATTGTCATTCAATTACCAAAACCACACATGAGGGAAAATGCTCTTTCAGCGTTACACACATACGATGGAGACGACGGCCTCTGAAGCTCCAGTCCAGGACGAGCAGCGGAAGACTTGGACCGGAACACCAGCAGCGCGGCAGCGGGCTATGGTGGAGAGACCCTCTCTCTTCTCGGCGTAACTCCGACAAAGGGAATCACGTTATCGAGGAGAGAAAGAGAAAATAATTGGTGTAATTAAAAGGCCAGGGGTGCCCCTTCTTATATAGGCACCCGGGGGGAGCCAACCTTGCCAGCCAGGCAATGTGGGACTATCCCACATGCCTGGTGCGGCTAGGATAGGTGCGCCGGCCCTAGGTGGGCCCCATTTGGCCCACCTAGACCGGCCATAGCTCCCCCACCGAATTCCCTTGAGGAAATGTGGGACTATCCCACATGCCTGGTGCGGCTAGGATAGGTGCGCTGGCCCTAGATGGGCCCCATTTGGCCCACCTAGGCCGGCCATAGCTCCCCCACCGAATTCCCTTGAGGAATTCCCCCCCCCCCCCCCCGCCTCATGGGCCTTCTTTACACCAGAAGGCCCATTTAGGGAAATCAGCCTATAAAAATTTGAAAATAAATATATAAATCATATTTAAACATTAATTACACTAATTAATATCAAACATATTATATATAATTTATTCTATCTCCAAAAACTATTTCGTTGCTGCCCGATCTCCTTCGAACCATTCCTGGGACGTTCCCGGTGATCTCTTTCCTTTCCGGTTGTCTTGTCGAAACCCCTTAAGTGTGTTACCCTAGCGGTTCGATATAATAACAGACATGATCGAGACTCCTCTCCGATCAATGACTAACTCGTAGGCCTGGACCCCATGAATTAATCCCTGTGATATAACGAATGACTTTCATCTATCAAACCTGGACGTCTAGTTTTAAACCTTTTGTCATAGCGATACTTAGCGTGTCCGAGTATCATTCTCAGATATCTCCATACCTAGCATGAGCTCGTTACCGACATCGCTATCTTCGACTCGTCTATGATATTATGTCAGCTGGTGACTTAGTCACATGTTTGTAAACTCATTTGACATAATCTCACCGAGTGAGCCCTAGAGTATCTATCCGACTATACGGACTGACAAATCCCGCTGTTGACCACTCGTCTCAACTACCCCCTTCCGATACCCAAAAGTATCACCTATCATTGTCACACTATATAAGATATGACGTTTGGTGCGATCAAAGTATCTTCCAGGGATAACAATAAGAGTTGATCTCACGGTCTTAACGCGTAATGACTATGTCCTATGAATAATGGATATGTCCATCACATCGTTCAACCAACGACATGACTTCCATTACCGACCGGCGCCATGTCCTATGATCGGAAAACCTCGACCATCAATCGCGCAACAAAACTAGTCTTAGTAGAGGCTACTAGGGACCTGGTTGTTTTATCTACCACACCTGTATTAATGTTTCCTCTTAATACATTTATAGCATGGTATAAAACATATAATAAACAATTGGAATATAATCTAATAAACTATATTTAGTAAGTGCCTCTAGGGCATATTCCCTTCACTGACGCCATGTCACATGATCGAGAAAACTCGATCATCAATCGCACAATGAACTAGTCTTAGTAGAGGCTAATAGCGACCTGGTTGTTTATCTACCACACGTGTAGTAATGTTTCCGCTTAATACAGTTATAGCATGGTATAAAACATATAATGAACAATTGATATTTGTCTAATAAACTATCTTTATTAAGTGTCTTTAGGGCATATTCCCTTCATTTGCTTGGGGTTAATTTGCTAATGTGGCATGTTGACGGGACCAAGAAGGGGGTGGGGTCGGGGTCGGGGGGGGGGGGGGGGGGGGGTAATGACCAGAGACTGGACTTTTGGCAAAAAAACTGTCGGCCTATCTCTTTTCTCAGTAATGAACTAAATTGAAAATTGCCATTTTGACTATCGAAACCTAATATCCAAATCGATTTCCCATTCATCGTCCTCTCTAGAGAAACCCTAAATCCTGGGGTATTAAACCTTGTCGACATCGATCATACGGGTTGCCAGGAGTTTCTGGAGGAGATCTTGGAGCCTGACCTCCGTCCGGAGCACGATTGTTGGAGCTAAGCCACACTTGTACCATGGTGACGCGTGCGAGCACTAGAGGTCACTGTGGGAGACCACCGCCTACATGTGTCGCAAGAGGAAGTTGTGGTGGTGTAGGTGGAGCAGTGTGGTGCGAGGCACCACAACTTGATGAGATGGATGTGTGCTCGCTATCGGTCGACTTTTTTGTCCAGTTCCACTCAAAGGAGGAGGGCATGCGCGCGATTTAGGTTAAACATTCATTTCCCCATTTCATATTTAAGAGTTGTACCCCTTTTTCATCTGATTCCACTCAACTGAGGAGGGCACACGCCGTAATGTGAGGTTTTGGCTTTGCCAAAGTTGGTTATGAAGCCATCCCGTTTGTTTCAATTTTGTGGGTTATTTTGACGACGGCGCACTCTGAATCCAAAGTTAGTTATGAAGCCATCCCGTTTGTTATGATGATCATCATACTCTCAATAGTAAAGGGCCGGTACAGAGCAATCGCGATGGTTGATATGCTTACAGAGTTACAGGGTTGAGTGCATCATGGCGGAAGTGATGCACACAAGTACACAACCATCTTTTATCCAAGTCAATACACTGCAACAATGTTAACTGTCAAGGTCATCAACAAGCAAAATACAAACATAGCCAACCACGAGAAAACCATTACTAGATACGAATCTAAACCCTACGACTAAGTCCACTTCTTTTGCAGCAATACCTAAATAAGACAATAAGGTAAATGCCGTCAAGCTAATGACGCGAGTTCATCGCTTTTCAGCCACATAAATAAATGTCAGAACAAAGGTTTTTCACCCCGGAAATGAAGTGATGATCGAATCATCATCTGGATGATAGAACTTTTCATAGTTGCGTTAGCCAGTCCTGAGTGTGTGGAAACCAGAAAATGTGTGGGTCGACCTGCAGAATCCACCATGACCCACGCCGCTGCCCCGACGTACTTGATCTGAACTAGCTTGACGGAGAACAGCCGCGCAGAAACAGCACGGTTCCTCTGCGAGAAGTCCGCGCAATGTCGCAAATTCTGGCCGGCGGTGATGAACGGAAGTGATTATTCACTGGAATGGAAGACGCGAGGACGGAGATTGTTATTGATTGCATATAATGAGATATATAGGCGTGCGGTCCTGGTATAGTGGTCTTGGTGCTTGATAATGGCCTATAGGATAGGACGAAGGAGGTCACACTGATATTGCCAGTTTATGCAGCTCGTCACCCTTTTTACCTGTTACCTCCTTGGACTCCCTTCCTCCCTGGAGCTGAGCACTTCTTCTTCCCACTCTTTGAGTTGTGATCATGGTGGTCGTTAGGGTCATTGTCTGAGTGGGAACGATGGGCAGAGTCTGAGTCAGAATCGTGGTCAGTGTCCGATCCTCCGTCGCCACCGTGTCCATAGTTATCGTCGTTGTCGTCATCGTCCTGTCCATCGTCATCGTGTCCGTGTCCGTCATCATCCTCATCGTCGTCGTGTCCATCGTCATCGTGTCCGTCGTCGTCCTTGTCGTCGTCGTCGTCATTGATCTTCTTTTTCTTACTACTACGGCGAGACTTGGCCTTCTGGCCTTGCTCCTCTGTGGACGCCAAATCTGCAACGTCGCCGGTTGTCTGGGCGTGCCTGACCATAGCTTCCTCCTCTTTGCAGCAGTGCGACGGCGGGGCTGAGCTTGCACCGACTCTCTGCACGGGTGTCAGCGACTCCGCAGCGGACAAAGAAAGAAATGTGACGGCGAGCAGGAGGACGACCAGACAGACGGTGGCCCGCCCCATTTGTGGGTGCGTGCTCAGGCGCGGCGGCGACATCCAGTGGTTGGCGAAGCGCGCTAGCTGCGTGAATCCTTGCGGCAATTGGCAACCGAGTTCAGGGTATATATGTTGGCTGCGGAATGTGGAGGGCAATGCTGTGGGACGTTGTTGTCGTGGTGGTGCGGCATTGCGGCTACAACCGAAAGCTAAGTTCTGCGGTGCTAGGTTTCTACTGGTGCCAGTTAGTCACGTACAATATCTTGTCATTGTTTTCTCCTCCACGGGATATCTTCTCACTTGTTTATGTCTAATCTAAGATTTAGTGTGCCAAGGCTAGGAAGGCAGCTTGTATCTTAAAAAACGAGACCAAGGGCACTAGCACCCCGGGCTTACTTTTAAAGAAAAAAAAGAGCTACAAGCAGCGCCTGGGTCGAGACTTGAACCTAGGACGCTGGGAAGCCAGCTGTAGCTAGCCAACCACTGGCCCAGGAAGGCACCTTGTATCTTACTCCGAGGAAGATTGATTTACATCAAGTATAAAATTGCTCCAATACATTTAACGTAGGCCCCACCTGTCAGAATATAATGTAATTCCTTTGAGGTACTATTTTGTTGAAACACTTCCCCTATATCTATATATTGAGATGTACCCTAGATTCACGCTGCCAGGTCACCCTTTTTTTCCGAAACGTTCATTATGCGCAATGGATGGACGGGATGCAGCCACATCGCGCACCAACGCAAGGCGCTTTTCCCGCATGATTTTTTGCGTGTGAACAAAACAGGTTACCCGATCGTCTCGGTCACCATCGCTCCAGCATGCGCGCTCGCGGCGTCGGTGCCCTCGCTTCAGCACGCGCGTGACCGCAGACAGTGTGGAATCGGAGCGGGACGACGTGGGGAGGCGATGGGCGACGCTGGGGACCGTATGGACCCTGGGCTCGCCGACATCATGTAGTTCCCCGGCGGTCGAAGACATAGCACGGGGGCCAGGAAAATGTAACATCCCAAATTTTACAAATTCAAAAGCATGCATACATCCATCACTAGTGGAATTGGTGCCGCACCACGCCGCGCCCTTAATGTTAAATTTTGTGTAAAGTCTATTATGTTATCGTGGTTTGTATTTATCTATTTTGTTAGAATGTTTAGAAGGTTGATAGAATAAATGTTGAGCATAATTGTGGATATGTTTAAAGAAATACCATAAAATATTTTCTATAAATTGTTTCAAAATTTCTAAAACATGTTGCAGTTTAAACTACTTTTTCCTGGTCAGAGAACTGAGAAATTTATTTTCTTAAAACGACATAAATGAGTCAAATGAGCTGCTGTATATTGTCTGAATTTCAAGATTTGATTTACCTTAGAAATTATCCCAACCGTAGTTACAATGTCTATGTTGATTTACATAAAATTAACACAATTTTTTTTGATTTTCATTGAATTAATTTGGAGTTGTGTTTGCAATTTTTTTTTGAAGATTTGATTCAATTTGAAAAAGATTCCAACATAGCTAATTCACACAATTTTTTAGATTTTGCTCTAAATTAATTCGAATCTGTGTTTGGAAAGTTTAAAAAAATCTCACGGAAACAAAAAAGGGAAAAAAGGAAAAATATTATTATTTTTAAAGTTTTGTAAACGTAAATGGAGATGGGTTGGTTGTAGAGGTGTTTTTTTTCTGTAAATTTTGGTTTTATTTTTTTCTGAGGTGTGCACAAGAAGTTATGATTTTTTAATTGTATTTTTTAATTTTTTACGGCGCCTGACAGGTGGGGCCGCGTGGCAGCCAGACCGCGCTGACGTCAGCCCTCGATTTTAGCGACGGCGCAGCTGCCGGCGGTGCCAAGGTCGGGCGGCGCAGAAGGGCGCTCGTGCGGGGTCGAAACCGCACAAATGTGCGGGAGGAGGAGGAGGCGAAGCGGTCGGGCGGTGCCGCAGGCCATATGGTCACTGGAGTCGTCGCCGGTGAGCGATTTCGCGGCGGCGAACGCCGAAAACGTCGGCAACGACTCTGGCGCAGACGGTTTGTTCCGGCGCACGATCTCCCGCGAGGAGACCCAGGACGCGGTGGCGGAGCTTCTCGTGGCCATCGATTGGGGGGAGGAGCCTCGTAGATCGATTGGGGGGAGGAGCCTCGTAGCAGCGGCGCGGCGCGTCGATGGTGGCGGCGTACCAAGAAGGCAAACAGAGGGCTGGAAAGCTACCTCTTAAAGCCATCAATTATGACATGATTGGTTGGATCACACTTCAAACCCTCTATGTATGTTGCCATACCACTTCCATAGTCCTGCATCAGGGCTTGAACTTTCGTTTACAAACATAACCCATCTGATAAGTATAATTCAGCTCGAAATATTTTTCAGCAGAAAGATGTGACGTTGAACTCTGTTCCTAAAAACCTAGATGGTCGTAATTTGTAAGAGCTTACAGTGGTACTTCCAAGAGGTTCGTAAGCAAGAGCTGAAATTATTGTTTAAATTGATTCATTTGTTGTGCTTGTTGATTTCCCGCTAATGGATCTTAATTGTATGGGTGATTTCTTATGGTGAAGAAACATTGTATGTTTCAGCGAGTAAGTAAATATAGATAATAATATTAATCATGTTATTTAGTGATTATACTTCCGGCGGACAGCAGCTACTCATAGTACTCCCCAAGGTATAAAGAATAAACCATACCACACATGCCTTTAATTGGGACTTGCAGTTATCATTTAGATATTTTTTTACACGAAAAAGAACACTGAAAATTTCCTTGAAAATCGGCATACTAAGATAAACAAACGGAGCAAATGTTATAATTGATCTAAATATCTAATCTCCAGAAAGAACTTACTGAAAAGAACTGCTGCAATATTGGCAAAAGTAAGCAAGAAGCTGAAATTCCCACACTCATTTGTACGTCCTCTCCACATAAGAATATCTATCCATCAGGAATATGTAGTGACAATCACACACAATGATAGATGTGGCAAGGCTGGGGTTGTTGATGCGCAAGCAACAACCTCCAACTCCACAAGCAGTTCGCTCAACTGCAAACGAAGCATATTAATACTGTTTGTCAAGCATATTAATCTGCATATAGTATGTAGCATTAATATATGAATCTAGCAGTTCACCGAACTGCAAATCAAAGGCAGTAGCATCGTATTAGAATGCCACTGAAAATGTAAATTCTTCAGAGATATTTTGACGACAGCCTATCAATTCTCACCTTCATAAATAGCTGCTCAGCCTTATTGGCTGCTACTCCTGAGTGGAAGATGTTCCTCCTATATGCGGCCACCCTACAACTTGTTCCTGAAGCCAATTAACCATGGTTAGCTTAATTATCCCATGCATAGCAAGTCATTGCAGTGTACACGAGATTCTTCAGAGATTCTGCAGTGTGTATGTACTTACTTAGTCAGCTTGTTGTTTCATATAGAAGTATTCTACATTTCTACTGGATGGAGTTTTCCGATTGTAGGTTTTAGCTCTTCTGCTGATAAAAGCCTACAAAAATGTAGAGGACTCAACTTAGACACAAACTTATATTGTTTAGTGGTAAAACTAGGAACACCAGTAGCCGCAGCATTATACTGTTCAGTGGTAAAGCTAGGAACACCAGTAGCCGCAGCATTGTGTGTATAAAATTATAAATGGTGTCAGAACCAAGAAAATGATTCTAAACATCTTGAATTCAGATGGCATGTACATGATGCAAACAGTCCAATGAAAAAAACCAATAAAGCTCTATGCTATTTCATCTAAGATATCACATAGCATGGATTTCTCGAATATGTTGTCCAAAATGAAATTACAAAATCACAAATTGGGAAAGGATTGGCCTTCTATCACTGTATTAATTAACCTCTTGTTGCTGACGAAACATGAGTAAAATATACACGGTAAGTTTCTTTTGGTCCCAATATATTAGATTAGCAAAGGAGACATGTTGGCAAATGACAAACCAAGTAGATGCTATTACTTTTTAACTCCAATAAAGGGTATCGTCCGGACCAAAAAACTCAAATGACATGAAGGCCTAAACTGCAGTGCACATACAAATCAAATTTAGAACATACCATGTCAAATCGGTGTGTCGGAGCGACATCTTTCATCCATAAGCAGCGTATCATCATTGACTGGTCCAGACCTGAAATGATAAATGTTAGCAGTAGTCCAAGCTTCCAATCTTTTTTGAAATCAAATTGGCAACACCAAATTTGTTTTACCCAATAGCTCAGCTAACAGGAGGTGGAGAGCATCATCCTCCATCATGGGCGCCATGCGAGCTGCAAATGAGCATCGTATTCCTCAATCTCTAGCGACCTCAGGAAGGAGCACACACATATACAGGCGAAGAAAGATAAACATGCAGCTCCACCAGCTACTCCTCCTGGAGGCGGTGCGATCAGTTAGTGACCTTGTCTTCTCTGCAAAGAACAATACACAGAAGTAAACCAAGATTCGGATCACATGATGCAAACCTGCAAGAGAAGATGAAGTAACAAAAGTAAATTAAGGCGAGGAGGGTGCCGGAGGACGGGTGGAGGTAGACACTGCTGCAGGGGGAGGTCGGGAAGGCTCTTCATCTCCAGCGTGTGGCGCTGCTACAGTTGGTCGTCCCAGGGCTTGACGGCGGCGACCAACATCTAGGGTTTGACGGAAGCGCGGGGGCGCCGGCGTCGACGGAAGCGTCGGCTAGCGGAGAGGCTGGGTGAGGAGCACGGCAGAGAGAGGACGGTGGCGGCGCGGCATCGATACGGAGACAGAGCGGAGAGACCGAGAGTGCGCCAGGAAGAGAATCGGGGGCAGGCATGTAGAGAGACGGAGGGAAAGCGGCGGAATCGATTAGAAGACGCGAGAGGGAAAAGGAAAGAAGCGGGCAAACCAAACAGACGAAGGACTGTTCATTACTGTTCAGAATGAACAGTAAATCGGATCCTGTGAACACGAGGAAAACTCGCCCCTTAATATATTAGGTAATATCATCATTGCATTTTAAAATCTCTAGTGGTCACTTTGTCTTCCTTTATCAATTAACAAATGAAAACAATGTTTAAAATGCACTAATTGTGTATTGGACAAATAATTAAATTTTACTAAACTATTTTAAGCCCTAAATGTTACTAAAGGTTCTATTTTTGATAGGCTTTTCAAAATATATTTTTCCATAATTTTCTGAAGAATTTTAAATCAATTTCTGTTTTAAATTTGAAGTTAGGAAAATTAAAATAGAACAAAATAAGAATAAATAAATAAATAAAACAGGCCGGCCGGGGCCGGCCCAACCCCTTTATTCCGCGTGAGCGACGCAGCGCAGCCCACCGCCGGCCCACCCACAGCCCACACGCGCGCCTCCTTTTCCTCCTGTCGCTGACACCTCGGGCCCGCATGTCAACTTCGTCTCCAACCGCTCCCACTCGCCGCGCCACGACCTTGATGCCACGCCGCCCACGTCGCGCACACGCTCCACTCCCCCGAGCCGCGTAACGGCGCGCTAACCTCGCCTCTTTAAACCCCCGCACCCCCGCTCCCATTTCCCAAACTCGCACTCCCCAAACACGCCGCCGGGCTGCTACAATCCGAGCTCGTCGAACCGCCGCCGCCACTGTCGTCCATCTCCGATTTCGGTGAGTCCGACATACCTCTCTCCCTCTCGTCTCTTCCTCTCGCACCCCCGTAGTCTTGCGCACCTCTCTGACATCATTTGGTGAACCTAGGGGCACGGATGCGACGAGAACGTTCGGAAGCCGAGCGCCCGAGTCCGCCGCTCACAGCCTCAACGCAGGCGAGACCTTGCCGGCGCACGAAGACCCCCCCCCCCGACAACCGCGACCGCACCCTCAACCCCGCCTCGACTCCCTCTGTCCCCAGGTACCAACCGCGTAGCCCGAACCCCTCTGTCCCGCTGCATCCGTGCTCGCCGGGCATGGCGCCGCCGCGGCCGGAGTTTGCTCCGGTGAAACGCGCCGCCCGCGCTAGGTCTTGAGATCCAGGGCCGTTGGATCGAGATCTAAAGGTTCGTGTTTATTCTTTTTGCGAATCGGTATCAGTGGATCCGGAACGTTCGTGTTAGTTAGATCGAACGGTCCAGATTAATCGCATGTCTGAAAATTGTTAAATAAAACAGAAAACAATTCAAATTTCAAAATTTCATAACTTTCAAACTATAAGTCCAAATTTAAAAAACTTTATATGGTTGAAAAGCTCCTCTCATGTAGATTAATTTGGCATCATTACTTTTCTATTTTGCAACCGTTAAAATGGAATATTTCACAGAGAATCATTTCGGCCATATAGTCCATAACTTAATTTCTAAGAATATTTGTAAAAGTGAAACCTATGTTAAATGTTGCTATAATATACCCTCTGTCCAGAGGAACTAAAATATAAATTTTATGAATAATTAATTTCACAAGTGCAATTATTTTGTGTAAAACTGTTTAAATCAAATGATTTTTAAAATGTAAATTAAATTAAAATTTGGTTCAAGCCATCATGCATACATTTAACAACAAGTGAACTATTAAAGTGTTTTACACTTATAATAATGAGGATTGCATCCACGATTGCATAGCATTGTTTTGGTAATGTGCATATCATTGAATCAATGCATGTTTCTTGTTTGTTAGATTGTGCGGAGTGCCTCACGGGTTGTGAAGAGTGTAACTTCAACTCTTCAGTTGGCCAAGGCAAGTGACGCTCATGAACCACCTATTATTTTCACTATATGCATAGTAGAGTTTTTCTATAGTATGCATGTTAGGAGTTGTGTGCAGTTCTATATTATGCTATGCTCCTATGTAGTGTTTAGCTATTCCCCACCCTGAGCTTAGAAGCAAGAACACTTAGTAGGATGCTTAGACAAGCAATAAATTTTTTTTTTGACTATTTCGATAGTGAAAATTTAATGAAATTAATTAATGAACTACTTGGGTGCTGGTTGGAGTACCATGGTGGGTGGCTACTCAGGGGGTCCATGTCTATGATTCATGTCTATGGTAATTACCCTTGGTGGAAGCGCACAAATGTGGAAAGTCACCCAGGCTTAAAGAGATTGTAGACACACCTTGTTTAGTGGCTTCTAGTGCAACCACTTGTCAAATGGGCTCTGTTTTGACCATACATGTTGTGTGACCCCGATCCGTCGTGACCAGCAGATGTAGGGGGATGATAGGTTGGTTCGGGTCACGCGTTGTGACTCGGGAAATTACTTCGGAAAGGTCTCGTCTCGGTCTTCTCTTTTTCATTTCATAATTGGTTGACATGGACGAGGAAATGATTGGGTCTTGTGGTGAAAGTGCACACCCTCTCAAGAGTAAAAACTAAGTATACTTAGCCGTGTCCCCGGTTATGGACATTTGAGCAATTAGACAAGGCAGATGTTGAAGATCTCCATCATCCCAATTTCTATCATAAAATTTGATGGGTGAACAAGGGTTTGGGAGAGCTCACCGCTTTCTATCGGTGGAGCTCATTGTGAGTAGTTTTCAAAGTAGTTCACCGTTTTCTATCGGTGGTACTCTTTGTTGTCAAAGATGTTCATTGTTGTCTATCAGTGGTACTCTTTGTCTAAGATGAAAAGTTGTTTTATAAATGATAGGACGAAACTGGCCTTATGCAAATCAGACTCAAACTCCACCGAGCCAAATATGCATGTAGATATAGTCTTAGTAACTTCAGCTTTTAAGTATCATCTTGCCACCACAATTCAATTGTGCTGACCCAATATAGTTTGGACTGCAACTCACCATTGCAGGACCCTCTGACGAAGAGTAAGGATTGTTAGGGTCGCGAGTCTCCAACCAACATGCCTTGCCTGTGGCACATGATGAAGATGGAGCTCACTATTCCATTTGCTTTCTGTTGTGTGTTTATTTCGGTTTGAGCTAGCCATGGGCTATGCACCTTGTATCGAACCCTTTTATTTCTGGATCATCGTGTAATGAATATTGACGCAATGTTATGGTATTCATCTTAAACTGTGTGTGCTAGCAAGTCGATCCAGGGACTAGCACTATACACGGGAGGTCGCTACCTTATAATAAGGAGGGCCTTTACAGCAAAGCAGATTGTGGAGAGGTCAAGGAGAAAGTCCGTCCGGACCGTACGCTCACCACAGATGCGATTCACTGCTCGGAAGTGGAGGAAGGGGTCGAGGGGGGCGAATAGGGCACGCACAAGGTTCAACCGAAATCGGAGAAAGGCTCGAATCGCCAATGATTTGCGGCATAGTGTTATGTGTTTTGGTATTTGCAGAAGACAGAGTGTTAACTGAAAGGGGATCATTAGGTCATATATGCGATATATATATACATTTTAATAAAAGGAGTACTAGTTTCTTGCCATTATTATAGCTTGGCAAGGTTAGCATTGGTTTCAACTTTCAACATGTCCTGATTTTTTTCATACTAGATCATGTAGGCGCGCGTTGCTGCGCCCGTCCATTATGAATGTAGATTTATAAGAAATTATAGTTTTTTGTAAAGAATTCGAAAAAGGTTATGAACTTAGAGCTGTAACTGATGTGTTGGAAGAATGTATTGCAATTTAAAGGATTCAATGTTCACATGAGACACATGCAAATACAAAATAGGGATACATCATACATATGATAAGTAAAAACTTCAAAATGGAAGATGGCACAAACTTACATTGCGGGTTTTATATGAAATTCGTGAAATAACTACCACAAAGCCAATATTCATGTGCTTGAAAATGGAAGAAGTCGTGACCTCAAATTACTGGAAGTCATTTCCACAAATGGAGGTCAAGCATATCTTATGTGCATACCCAGTAGAGCAATTCCTCCGGTGTACATGAAGTTCCTGAAATAAGAACATAAAAGACAGAACCATGAGTGCTATATAACAGAGAGTGAAGACTGGGTGGAAGAAAACTCAATGACACACACCATATATGAAGGAGCCAAAGGAGGACATCTTTGGAATCTTCCTGCCCTATCTTTACTTCCTGTGTCTTGGTGTCCCCTCCATGTCAATCATCAACAGTCATCTATGTCACTAAAACGTAAATTATGTGTGACATAATACAGGTCACGGAAAGTATGTTTTATTGTTGATTGGAACAAAAAAAATGTAGGTTTGGAATGAATTGAACTTTACTTAGTGCAGGCTAATATAAATATAACACGGCCGCTTATGTGTTAAACTAAAACATCAAGAGAGAAAAACAAACACATTAATGTGTAGATTAAAATTCACTCCGGGTTCTATAGTCAGAACTGCATGGAAAATTATACAAATATTTTCGTTTCAGCAACCTGGAGTATTTTGGCCGTACATTATGGTACTTATGTAACTAAAAAACTATGTGGTTCAAGTATGTAAAGTTGGTATAAGTTAAATTCCGATACATAAAGAAGTTTAGGAACCGTACCTCACTTTATCTGCACAAAAAAACAAAATCAACAAATTCAGTTGATTAAACCTCCTGTTATCAGTAAAGATGAACAAATTAAGCCTACTGTGAAAACAAAACGAGGCCACACTTCCAAACATCCTTTGGTACTGTTGGAGGCAATGCAAACGACTCAACAATGATTGCCTCCTATCTTCCTGTAGTATATCGATCACATATTAAGGTGGGTAGATACACATGTGCCCTACCAAAAAAATTAGAGATCAGATCAATCATACTGCGTGGTTGTGTCATGAGGATAGACGTTGCAAATATGTTATAGTTTCTACCATCAACAGCCTCGCCGGAGCTATGCTACCAATCGCTAGACCAGTTCACTAATTCTAATTCATGGAAAAGAGTTGGCCCTGGTTGAAACTTGAAAGCTTTTTTTTTGCGAATGTTGAAACTTGAAAGCTGGAGATATTCAGAGGTAAAATAGAAAGGGATTGGGGAGAGAACGAAGTTGGGGCTCGTGACCTTTTTCCAATTGCACGAAATGGAGGCCTGAATAGGACCTACACTACCGTTGCTACCATGGATCGTGTGCGGCTGGACCGCTCAGTACTCGCGGTAGATGGATCGCAGCTGCACATATGCTTGCCTTCGATCAGATCTAGAGCAAGTGGCATGGGGCACGTCTGCTTGCCTTGATCGGATCTAGAGCAGGTGGCATGGGGCGCGTCCGGCTGGGTGGGCGGCGTGAGGCCGGCTCGCTTGGCGCTCGCGACGGATGGATCGGCGGCAGAGGGATGCTACCAGGGAGAGGGGAGAGGTTTCTCTATGTCGGGTGGCGCGGAATGGAGGCGAGTGCTGCATCTAGAGGCAGGGGAGGAAGGCGGAGCGGACGGTTGACGAGGTGTTAACTCGACAAGTCCCAGGGTTGTGCACCCCGGGTTGATTGATGGGGAGAGAGATGAGTGCAGGTGGTCACGACGGCTGACAAGCAAGGATTTACCCAGGTTCAGGCTCCCGGAGGATAGCACCCTACTCATGCTTGTCTGGTTATTGATACGAGTTGTGGTTACAATGGCAAGATTGCGATCTCGCTAGGGTTTGTGGCGGTAGCTATGAGCGTGTCTTTTGGGACGAGCAACCCTCCTGGCTTTATAGGCAGCCAGGTCTCGGGTGATTGATGCCGATGGCAACTACAGATATGGCAGGTTATGCTTCCTAACCGACTTGGACTAGGTTACACGGTACCCCGCGTGGGCCTTCTGTGGGCCTCCACGTCCTTGGCGCGGCCCAGGTAGCCTTACCGTGGGCTACTGACGTGGGGCTTCCTTTCGGGTAGCCCACGGTAAGGCTACCTGGGCCGCGCCAAGGACGTGGAGGCCCACAGAAGGCCCACGCGGGGTACCGTGTAACCTAGTCCAAGTCGGTTAGGAAGCATAACCTGCCATATCTGTAGTTGCCATCGGCATCAATCACCCGAGACCTGGCTGCCTATAAAGCCAGGAGGGTTGCTCGTCCCAAAGGACACGCTCATAGCTACCGCCACAAACCCTAGCGAGATCGCAATCTCGCCATTGTAACCACAACTCGTATCAATAACCAGACAAGCAGGAGTAGGGTGCTATCCTCCGGGAGCCTGAACCTGGGTAAATCCTTGCTTGTCAGCCGTCGTGACCACCTGCACTCATCTCTCTCCCCATCAATCAACCCGAGGTGCACAACCCTGGGACTTGTCGAGTTAACACCTCGTCGACGGGCCTTGCGGGCCAGTCGGCGATTGGCGGGGCGGCGCAGGCACGGTGGATCGAGGGGAGAGATCGACGGGAAGGCAAGGCGCGGTGGAGCGAGGAGTCTGTTGACTTTCGTGCGCTCGGCTCGAGGGAAAGGAGTAGGTTTTTTTTTACGTGACGTGTGTGGGCTTTTCGTTTAACGGGCCGCAACGCATCAGAAAATTCCGTTTTGACGCCCAGAGCAGCGTCTCTCAGGGACATTTGGCCCACTTACCTGCACACATAAATCGAATGGTCATGATTGTGAGCTGAGGCGAATCTAACGGCCCAAAAGTGAGGTGGCTTGAGAGAGCTCCTATTTGACTCAGTTATAATATCCCTAATTGTGAGTGTTTGGCCAATTTGTGAGCCTGCTGAATGTGGTACATACTAGTATATTCCGAAATTTTTGGAAATGAATTTGCATTCTTAACTGATGGCAGGCCAATATGTTGGCGTGCAGCACAAACGGTGGTAAATACGCAAGATTTCTATCAAATTCTTGGACAGCAAACTATCACAGGTTCAGAAACAAGTAAACGGTCAAGATTGCTAATAAATTCTAGAGCAGAAGTATCACAGGTTCGGAGCACATACACGTGACAACTTCACATTCAGCATAGTCGGTCAGTTCACCAGCAATTCCGTGGTTCCGGCACCATAGCCGCACATTAATTTCAGAGCACAAAACACAACCATTCACAACATGGAGGCAAGTCAAGCAAAGGACTCGACCCACCAAGCAGCTCTGACGACAGGTGGAGGTGCAGTAAACCTTTCCACGAACGCGGCTACATGGTCGACACACATGAAGTAGTTGTCTTCACCCCCATGCTTCCCATACAGCACCCTGATTACCTCACCTCTCTGTTAAGCAATGGTGCGCCCAACTGCCTTGACCTTCTCCCCATTTGCACTTAAAGGATGTTAATGTCATACTCATGTCGATTTCGGCCTATCTGAGTGGATGTCTTCCTCACCCCAATGTGTCCAATACTGAGTGTATATGGCTTGTACTCTGGCCACGATACCATCACGCACTCATGTGCAGCATCGACGGGTGTGCTTCAAGCAGCGCCCTCCTCCACCACCAAACCTTCTCAACACAGTCAGTGGTGTTTTGACCAACATAAGATCTCGCTTGCGGTCTATCCAGGCAATCTCTCCAATGTGGTATGCTCTAAGAGCATTTGACCCCACTTGACGGTATGCATTCTCGTAATGTCCGCACAAGATCTAGTTGTGTCCATGTCGTCGTGGCGAACAGACAGATGCCTACGGGTAGGCTAATTTGTGGGGTCGATGGACGCTAGGGGATCTCGGGGAGGGATTGCGCAATGAACTCGCGCACAGGTAAACTCAACCGACACGGTGACACAAATATTTACCCTGCTTCGGGACTCTCGTGAGGAGATAAAACCCCTACTGCAGCATCTAGCCTATTCGGTATATTTCTCCTCTTTATATCCGGGCTACAATATGCTCTGCGAGCTGCTAGGTATGCCTCCATGAAGTTTTGGGAGCAAATGGAAAGGGGGGAAATGAAGTGGTGGGGGGCTTGGCCTCTCCCTTCCCTCTCCCCCTGGTGCCCTTTATATAGGGAGAGCCCAGGGGACAAGACGGGGACAAGGGGACAAAGAACACTGTTCACGGTACACTGTAGCTGATGCGACTACTGGGGTCTAATCGACACTGTAGCATATGTCATAAAGTTGTACTCTTGTCCCATCTGTGTCACTGTAGCAGCTGCTGCCCATGCCCTGCACTGGTAGGACCCGCACACTTGTCTTCTAGCACTTGTCTCCGACATCTTCTTGTCCTTCTTATCATCTCATGCCCGAGTCCTTCATGACGATAATACACCGGCATCTATGCAATCCTATACCGTATACACCATCACACAATTACAGAAGCCACCGGATATCAGCCTGGGGGACACACAAAGTCCAATCCGAGATACCCAACTCGGTGCCCGACCAAAGGGACACGGGACGCGCCGAGTTGGAGGAAGACACCGGAGCTGGCTGTCGTCGGAGATGATGGCAGCGGCGGCGCCTGAGGTCGGAGGGGAGGATGCCGGAGCGGCGAGGTCGGAGGAGACGCCGGGGAGTCGGGCCGGGCGCAGTCGATGTCGGGGCTCGGGGGTGCCGGGATGCAGAGAACTGGGTGAGTTGTCGGTCGTGGGAGGACGGAGTGCCGAGGCGTGTGAGGAGCCGAAGGCGAGGTCGAGGCGGGCGGCCGGAGCGAGCACGCCGGAGGAGTCGTGGAGGTGCCTTGGAGCAGTGGCGAGGTCGGGCCGAGGTCGGCCGGTGCCGAGATGCCGACGTCGGGGCCGGACGGAGGTGAACCTGTGCGGGGCGACGAACTCGGAGGCGAGGGAGCGCGGCCGGTCCGAGATGGAGGTCAGGGGAGCTTGCGGGGGCGCGGCCGAGGATGGTGACGAACTCGGGGAAGTCGGGGCGGGGGCGCGGCCGAGATCGGGGGTCGGGGGAGACGAACTCGGGAGCGAGGAGGTCGCGGTCGTGGGAGGCAGCTGGAGATGCCCGAAGCGCTCGATACAGTCAACTCGGTTTGACCGAGATGTGGATCTCGGCCCGCATGGGGCTCGGCCCAGCTTCGTACACCGTTCAGAATAACCCCGAAGTTGGCCCGGGAACTCCTTTTTCCCCCTTATCTTTATCCTTTAACCATATTCGCTCCCCTTCATTTCCTGTAACAACATAATTATCCCGCAACTTTGGGGTATCGAGGAAGTACATCCCCGACACTAGTCCCCGAGTTTATGGGGGATTCGTAGAATCGCGCATCAACTTAAAAAACAAATAGCTACAGGAATTTTCCATACCGAAAGTCTCGTTGTTAGAGGTCTCGGGGATCACATCCCCGACACTAGTCCCCGAGGCTGCATGGGACTCGCAGAGTCGCGCGCAGACTTAGAAGAAATCTCAACCTCAACGTTTTCACTTGCTCCACCGAGTACCTGCAAAAATACAATCATATGCCGGTTCCTTAGCCACTCTGGGCGTTTTACCGACATAGATGTCTTCGGCCACCGCCGGTCCGACACAAACACACAACACATGCCGGCGTTTAGCCACTCTGGGCGTATACCGACACGGACGCCTCATGTGCCGGCGTTTAGCCACTCTGGGCGTATACCGACACAGAGTCTCATGTGCCGGCGTTTAGCCACTCTGGGCGTATACCGACACAGACGCCTACACACACAATGTCACACAGGTATCTCGATATGTCGGTATGCCGGTATGTCAGCCACTCTGGGCATATCACACATGTTTCGGTATCTCTGTCACTCTGGGCACATCACAGGTGTTGCCTTTGGCAAACTTTGATAAACCGAAACAAATGACGATTTGGAAATATTGCCCGATGCCATGATACATTGGCGAACCGAAATAAACGGGCATCTGGGGATATGGCATGATGCCGCGATATAATGGCGAGCCGACATGAATAGCGATATGGAGATATTGCAGTATGCCATGATATATTGGCGAACCGAAATAAACGGGGATCTGGAAATTTTGCGTGATACCGCGATATGTGGGGCAACTGATACCATAGATCATATGTAGTATACTTTGAGAAAATAATCAACTATAAGATGGATCCAAGATAACTGATATAATCAAGACTCTCGACACGAGTATCCTCGCGGTAAAACCGATATCACCTTTCAACGTTAGTTAGGACATATATATTTTAATAAAGACAGAAAATAACTCTAGCAGCAAACCACACAATAGGACAGAGACTCGGTTTCCACCGAGTCCCCGGGTAAATTTTCAGATATAGCAGGAAGAGAAAGGAGCCCGGCAGTCCCCGAGTCCAGTTTCGGGATGCCGGCTCACAAACTACACAACGGGAACCAAGATACGCCAAGCATATAAACAAACACAAACTGAGCAACTCTACCGACTTAGCATGCAAGGTAGAACTAAACGGTAAGCCAGTCCCCGGGTCAAGACATCTTGCTCCCGGGGAAAAAACTAACAGACGACAAAATAGGCACCACAGGGTAGTCCCCGGGTTACGATATCTCGTTCCCGGGTAAACAATTAGGCTAAGCATGGAGGGGCAGTTCCCGAATAAATCTAAGATAACATAATTGCAAGGTACATATGACGATACTCACGGAGCACAGGAGCGGTCGGGGATGTCGGGGGCGACCTAATCCGGGTAACTGGTGTGCAGCTGCCAGGGGTTTGTTGATGATGAGTGTCGGGGTAGGCGCCTGCGGCTGGTGCCCGCGATGCAGGGATGTCAATGACCTCCACCCGCGGTGCAGGGATGTCGGAGACCTCTACCCGCGGCGCAGGGATGTCGGCGACCTCAACCCGCGGCGTAGGGATGTCGGCGAACTCAACCTGCCGCGCAGGGATGTCAGCGACCTCAACCCGCAGCGCATGGACGTCAATGACCACTGCCCGCAGCACAGGGATCCCGGATTTAGGATGTCGGATTCGGGATACCGGCAACCGCTACCCGCGGCGCAGGATGTCAGTGACCACTGCCCGCAGCGTAGGGATCCCGGATTTAGGATCCCGGATTTTGGGATACCGGCAACCGCTACCCGCGGCGCAGGATGTCAGTGACCACTGCCCGCAGCGTAGGGATCCCGGATTTAGGATCCCGGATTTTGGGATACTGGCGACCGTTACCCGCGGCGCAGGATGTCAGTGACCACTGCCCGCAGCGTAGGGATCCCGGATTTAGGATCCCGGATTTTGGGATACCGGCGACCGCTACCCGCGGCGCAGGATGTCAGTGACCACTGCCCGCAACGTAGGGATCCCGAATTTAGGATCCCGTATTTTGGGATACCGGCGACCGCTACCCGCGGCGCAGGATGTCAGTGACCACTGCCCGCAGCGTAGGGATCCCGGATTTAGGATCCCGGATTTTGGGATGCCGGTGACCGCTACCCGCGGCGCAGGATGTCAGTGACCACTGCCCGCAGCGTAGGGATCCCGGATTTAGGATCCCGGATTTTGGGATACCGGCGACCGCTACCCGCGGCGCAGGATGTCAGTGACCACTGCCCGCAGCGTAGGGATCCCGGATTTTGGGATACCGGCGACCGCTACCCGCGGCGCAGGATGTCAGTGACCACTGCCCGCAGCGTAGGGATCCCGGATTTAGGATCCCGGATTTTGGGATGCCGGTGACCGCTACCCGTGGCGCAGGATGTCAGTGACCACTGCCCGCAGCGTAGGGATCCCGGATTTAGGATCCCGGATTTTGGGATACCGGCGACCGCTACCCGCGGCGCAGGATGTCAGTGACCACTGCCCGCAGCGTAGGGATCCCGGATTTAGGATCCTGGATTTTGGGATACCGGCGACCGCTACCCGCGGCGCAGGATGTCAGTGACCACTGCCCCCAGCGTAGGGATCCCGGATTTAGGATCCCGGATTTTGGGATGCCGGGTCCCATCCGAAATTGTTCCCGCAAGCGCCACTCTGCCCCACGGTGGGCGCCAACTGTCGTCGTGGCGAACAGACAGATGCCTACGGGTAGGCTAATTTGTGGGGCCGATGGACGCTAGGGGATCTCGGGGAGGGATTGCGCGATGAACTCGCGCACAGGTAAACTCAACCGACACGGTGACACAGATATTTACCCTGCTTCGGGGCTCTCGTGAGGAGATAAAACCCCTACTGCAGCATCTAGCCTATTCACTATATTTCTCCTCTTTATATCCGGGCTACAATATGCTCTGCGAGCTGCTAGGTATGCCTCCATGAAGTTTTGGGAGCAAATGGAAAGGGGGAAATGAAGTGGTGGGGGGCTTGGCCTCTCCCTTCCCTCTCCCCCTGCTGCCCTTTATATAGGGAGAGCCCAGGGGACAAGACGGGGACAAGGGGACAAAGAACACTGTTCACGGTACACTGTAGCTGATGCGACTACTGGGGTCTAATCGACACTGTAGCATATGTCATAAAGTTGTACTCTTGTCCCATCTGTGTCACTGTAGCAGCAGCTGCCCATGCCCTGCACTGGTAGGACCCGCACACTTGTCTTCTAGCACTTGTCTCCGACATCTTCTTGTCCTTCTTATCATCTCCTGCCCTTCTGCATGCCCGAGTCCTTCATGACGATAATACACCGGCATCTATGCAATCCTATACCGTATACACCATCACACAATTACAGAAGCCACCGGATATCAGCCTGGGGGACACACAGAGTCCAATCCGAGATACCCAACTCGGTGCCCGACCAAAGGGACACGGGACGCGCCGAGTTGGAGGAAGACACCGGAGCTGGCTGTCGTCGGAGATGATGGCAGCGGCGGCGCCTGAGGTCGGAGGGGAGGATGCCGGAGCGGCGAGGTCGGAGGAGACGCCGGGGAGTCGCGGCCGGGCGCAGTCGATGTCGGGGCTTGGGGGTGCCGGGATGCAGAGAACTGGGGGAGTTGCCGGTCGTGGGAGGACGGAGTGCCGAGGCGTGTGAGGAGCCGAAGGCGAGGTCGAGGCGGGCGGCCGGAGCGAGCACGCCGGAGGAGTCGTGGAGGTGCCTTGGAGCAGTGGCGAGGTCGGGCCGAGGTCGTCCGGTGCCGAGATGCCGACGTCGGGGCCGGACGGAGGTGAACCTGGGCGGGGCGACGAACTCGGAGGCGAGGGAGCGCGGCCGGTCCGAGATGGAGGTCGGGGGAGCTTGCGGGGGCGCGGCCGAGGATGGTGACGAACTCGGGGAAGTCGGGGCGGGGGCGCGGCCGAGATCGGGGGTCGGGGGAGACGAACTCGGGAGCGAGGAGCTCGCGGTCGTGGGAGGCAGCTGGAGATGCCCGAAGCGCTCGATACAGTCAACTCGGTTTGACCGAGATGTGGATCTCGGCCCGCATGGGGCTCGGCCCAGCTTCGTACACCGTTCAGAATAACCCCGAAGTTGGCCCGGGAACTCCTTTTGCCCCCTTATCTTTATCCTTTAACCATATTCGCTCCCCTTCATTTCCTGTAACAACATAATTATCCCGCAACTTTGGGGTATCGAGGAAGTACATCCCCGACAGTCCATATAGCTGGTTGATCTTCACACGCAAGATCGGTCTTAACGCTCTCACGATATGCTCGATGGAGTGATGCTCAATGGGCGGTTTAAGGCAATATATTTTATAGAAAACTCTTATACTCCCATATAATGTATTTTTTTTATATTTTTATCTTATAAGTAGGTATAACTCCTCATGTATAGTTTGCATAGCTAAACTAAATAAACAATTACTAATATTATATGTATACTTCTTAAATCTTATGTACATTTAAGAATATAATTACATTGTGTTGAATATAAACATTTTTGTAACCAAAACTAGGTTGGTTTTAGCTGTATATACTTAGGCTGAAAATTGCAAAAAGAAAAAATATACGGCTCGTTTTAAAGTTGAAGTAATACATAAGTATATATAATATTTTGGGACATATCTAAGTATTTAAAATGAAAATCTTAATAGAAGTGCCAGTATCATTACATCAAAAAAATATAAGAACTTCTAGAGCATAAATGCAACTACTATCTTCTCCACCTTTTTTTTATTTACATGTACATTAAGAGTAACACTTAAATAATAATAATCACATGGAGTCCTATTCTATGTACTCCCTCAGTCCAAAAGTAAGTGTCTCAAATTTGTCTAAAAGTAGATGTATCTATATATGAAACATGTCTAGATATATTCACTTTTTGGCAAAATTGAGACACTTATTTCCGGACGGAGAGAGTATTTGACATTGAAATATAAGTACTTAAACTAATCACTAGCAATCAAAAAAGGTATTGCGAATTCTAACTCCACATTGGTACGGTTTGATCTGTTATGTTAATCGAAATGTGTTTCTGTTAATTAGTACACAACTTCTCATGTAAGTTTTTAAAATAGAAATATAGGTGTAATATTAAAACTGAATATTTAGTTATTATAGCTTTCATTTTACAAATAGTAGGGCTGAGTATAAGTCTAATTGAACTTATCAATGCAGACCATGTGTTAGAATTTGGTCCCATGAGTGGGAAGCCCCCGGACGCGTCACAGATAGTCGGTTCGGGTCGCTCCCGGATCGTGGGCTACTGTAACCGACCTAAACATGCGCGACGTGGACTTGGCCCATGTTGTACCCGTTAGGGTTTTCCCTAGACGTGCTATATAAAGTCGGGCACTGCGTGCGCTGCAAAGATACCGAACCAATCTAGGTTTTGCCACCTTGTGCCTTGCGCCACCACCGTAGTCTACTCCATCCCGAGCGCCGGCGTGCACCGGCGAACGGGACAACAGGTCTCCGGAACCCTCGTCCTTGTGATCCTGTACGGGAGAGGGCGAATAAGGTTTTTGGGAAGCGCTCCGCGCGACTGCTCTCAGCCTCTTCATCACGGCTCGCCTTCCTGGACGTGTACGCTCGCTGGACTCGCGGGCTGCTCGTCAACAACGTCGCCATCGCCTTCAGGAAGCTGCTGCCGAAGCTGCTGCCGTCGCTGCTGCTGCTGCAACAACTACGACGACTACTACGACTACTTCATCTACAGTTGTTCGGTACGCTCATCACGTGTCGATGTGCCGATTTAGTATGTCCATGCATGTAGACGTTTTGCTGCTGTTCATGTTAATTAATACATCTAGTATTTGCGAGATTAATATGCTAGTAGCTGCTGTTATAATGTCAAATATACTGGAATTAATCATGGAAATTGTGCCTAATATTCCAACAATCCAAAAACCTTATATGTGTTATAGGCAATTTCCTGAATTAAACATGGGACATCTATCTGATTCGTTGAGGCCGGACAAGTTAACCGGTGCGGATTTTAAGAGATGGAAGATCAAGACCACGTCGTGGTTGCGATCTCTGAAAGTGTTCGAGGCCAGTGAGGGTTTACCTGAAGGAGCTATATCTGACGAGGATCAGAATAAGTTCAAGGATACCAACACTGCCTTTGTGGGACTCGTTCTGAGTGTTCTTAGCAACAAGCTGTTTGATGTGTACATGCACATCTCAGATGACAAAGAGCTCTGGGAGGCACTGAACGCTAAGTTCGGTGTAGCAGATGCTGACAGTGAACTGTACATCATGGAGAATTTTCATGACTTCAGGATGGCTAACAACCGTTCTGTAGTCGAACAGGCTCATGAGATACAGTGCATTGCGAAGGAGCTTGAGCATGCTAAGTGTGACTTACCTGACAAGTTTGTGGCCGGGTGCATTATTGCAAAGTTGCCTTCTTCATGGAGGAACTTCGCCACAACTCTCAAACACAAGAGACAGGAGATATCGGTTGAAAACCTGATAGCGTCTCTTGATGTTGAGGAGAAGGCTCGGGCTAAGGACACTGCTGAGAGAGGTGGTGAAGGTCAGTCTAGCGCCAACATGGTGCAGAAGAATCATAACCACGGCAAGAACAAAGGAAAGAACAAGCCTGCTTTCAATGTACCTGCCAAGACTAATTCTTTCAAGAAGAAGAAGAAGATGATGAACAAGTCTGGGCTAGGTTGCTATACCTGTGGAGAGCTCGGTCACTTCTCTGTGGACTGCCCAGATCGTGCAGACAGGAAAGGGAAAAAGGCCAAGACTGTCAATGTCGTGACCGCTAGCAATACTGATGGTTATGGTAATTTACCATTTGTGCTTTCAGTATTTCATTCTCCATGTTGGTGGATTGATACGGGTGCTAACGTTCATGTATGCGCTGACATCTCTTTGTTCACTTCTTATCAGGTCGCTCGGGATTCTTCCATCCTAATGGGGAATGGATCACATGCTACTGTTCGTGGTGTTGGCACGGTAGATCTGAAGTTTACTTCGGGGAAGATCGTGCAGCTGAGGAACGTGCAGCATGTCCCTACTATGAACAAGAATCTCGTTAGCGGTTCCCTTCTATGCAGAGATGGGTTTAAGTTAGTCTTGGAGTCCAATAAAGTTGTAGTGTCAAAGTTTGGACAATTCATTGGTAAAGGTTATGAGTGCGGAGGCTTGTTCCGTTTTTCACTTTCAGATTTCTGTAATAAATCAGTAAACCATATTTGTGGCGGTGTTTCCGATGATACCAGTGTTTGGCATTCTCGTTTATGTCAAATTTTGGTTTGATGTCTCAGTTGTCTAGTATGAGTTTAATTCCGAATTTCACTATTGCCAAAAGGTTCCAAGTGCCATAGTTGTGTGCAATCAAAGCAACCTCGAAAGCCTCACAAGGCAGCCGAGGAGAGACACTTAGCACCCCTGGAACTCGTACATTCGGATCTGTGTGAGATGAATGGCGTGTTGACAAAATGTGGAGAGAAATATTTCATGACTTTAATTGATGATGCTACTAGGTTCTGTTATATATATTTGTTGCAAACTAAAGATGAAGCTTTAGACTACTTTAAAATTTACAAAGCTGAAGTAGAAAATCAACTAGAGAGAAAGATCAAACGTCTTAGGTCGGATCGTGGTGGCGAGTATTTCTCCAAAATATTTGATGTATTCTGTGAGGAACATGGCATTATTCATGAGAGGACGCCTCCCTATTCTCCCCAATCAAACGGGTTGCCGAGAGGAAAAACCGCACGCTGACCGACTTGGTGAACGCCATGTTGGACACTGCTGGTTTATCTAAGGCATGGTGGGGGGAGGCTTTATTGACTTCGTGTCATGTCCTGAATAGAGTTCCTAACAAGAATAAAGAGAAGACCCCTTACGAGGAGTGGTCTGGGAGAAAACCATCACTTTCTTATTTACGCACTTGGGGGTGCTTGGCGAAAGTTAATGTTCCAATTCCTAAGAAACGTAAACTCGGACCAAAGACAGTGGATTGTGTCTTTCTGGGTTATGCTCAGCGGAGCATCGGCTATAGATTTTTAGTAGTTAAATCTGAGGTACCTGATATGCATGCTGATAGTATTATGGAATCTCGTGATGCAACATTTTTTGAGAACATGTTTCCTATGAAGGATATGCATAGCACTGCTAGGATTTCTTCTGAAATATTTACTGAATCTAGTACATCTGTTGATTATTCTGAACAACCACATGTTGAGGAAGTCCTTGAGAAGGATGACAATGAAGCTCCCAAAAGGAGCAAGAGACAGAGGATTGAAAAATCCTTTGGTGATGATTTCATTGTGTACCTTGTGGACAATACCCCTACGTCCATTGCAGAGGCATTCGCATCTCCTGATACGGATGACTGGAAAGAAGCTGTCCATAATGAGATGGACTCGATTCTCTCTAATGGAACTTGGGAATTATCTGAACGACCCTACGGTTGCAAACCCGTGGGTTGTAAGTGGGTGTTCAAGAAAAAGCTAAGGCCTGATGGTACTATTGAGAAGTACAAGGCACGGCTTGTAGCCAAGGGTTACACTCAGCGTGAAGGCGAAGATTACTTTGACACCTATTCACCTGTCGCTAGACTGACCACCATTCGTGTACTACTTTCCATGGCTGCCTCCTATGGTCTGATCGTTCATCAAATGGACGTAAAGACAGCTTTCCTTAACGGAGAGTTGGAATAGGAAATCTATATGGATCAGCCCGATGAGTTTGTAGTAAAAGGTGAAGAGAGAAAGGTGTGCAAATTGTTAAAATCTTTGTATGGGCTGAAGCAAGCACCTAAGCAATGGCATGAGAAGTTTGACAGAACGTTAACGTTTGCAGGCTTTGCCATTAATGAGGCTGATAGGTGTGTGTACTATCGCCATGGTGGGGGCGATAGTGTCATATTATGCTTGTATGTTGACGACATACTAATTTTCGGTACAAGCATGATAGTGATAAATGAGGTCAAGTCTTTCTTGTCAAAGAGCTTTGATATGAAATATCTGGGACAAGCTGATGTGATTCTGAACATCAAGCTGATTAGGGATGAGAGTGGGATTACGTTAACGCAATCACACTATGTTGAGAAGGTCTTGAGCCGATTCGGCTTTATAGACAGCAAGCCTTCTCCAACACCCTATGATCCCAGCGTGACACTCAGAAAGAACAAGAAAGAGACGAGAGATCAATTAAGGTACTCTCAAGTGGTCGGTTCACTCATGTACCTTGCGAGCGCGACGAGACCTGATATCTCTTTTGCTGTGAGCAAATTGAGCAGGTTCATGTCTAACCCGGGTACTGATCATTGGCATGCACTTGAAAGGGTCATGCGCTATCTGAACGGTACAATGAGTTACGGGATTCACTATTCAGGGCACCCTGCTGTGCTTGAGGGATATTGTGATTCGAACTGGATCTCAGATGTTGATGAGCTCTACGCCACAAGTGGATATGCGTTTATTCTTGGTGGTGGTGCAGTATCATGGAGGTCTTGCAAACAGACCATATTGATGAGGTCAACCATGGAAGCAGAACTTACTGCGTTAGATACAACTTCTGTTGAGGCAGAATGGCTGCGTGAGCTCTTGATGGACTTGCCGGTGGTTGAGCAACCATTATCGGCCATCCTTATGAACTGTGACAACCAAACGGTTATTGTCAAAGTGAACAGTGCTAAGGATAACGCGAAGTCATCAAGACACGTTAAAAGACGTTTGAAGTCTGTCAGGAAATTGAGAAACTCCGGAGTAATAACTGTTTCGTATATTCAAACAGACAAAAACCTGGCAGATCCCTTTACGAAGGGACTATCACGTAATGTGATAGAAAGTGCATCGAGGGAGATGGGGTTGAGACCCGTGAGCGTTACTCCATAGTGGTAACCCAACCTATGTGATCGGAGATCCCGTGAATTAGGACCTGGGAAGAACAAACTAGTGGTGTGACAGAGGAGAGTTATTACCTAACCCTCTCTATGTTAAGATGCACAACTCTCAAAATCTGTAAGGCAGGTTGGCTGCATGCTTTAATGTGGTTCGGTTGGCTATTGATAGCAAAGATGCTGTTCTACAGAGCATTCTTGAAAGAACACACCTATATGAGTCAAATAGTTAAACGTCGCAATTTATGAGATTTGGGTGATCTCTAGTAAACTCATTAAGAGACCAGGTAGTATGACGCATATGCTACACCCGCGGGGTAGGCTACTGGCAGCCAAGTACCAGTTATGATTTTGTGTGAAATCTAGAAGCACCAAACTTGCAATTCAAGGTTCGTCCATTGTTCAAGTTGCCAATAGACGTAGCTCAAGGTTCTAGGCAGAAGTTCAACTTAACAGTCTCTGCTGAAACACTGGTATATAAACAAGACTCGAGGTCTGGCAAACATCTCTAAATGGGATTTGAGATCTGGTGGGGGATTGTTAGAATTTGGGCCCATGAGTGGGAAGCCCAATTATCAATTTCTGAAATCTCAAAGCCCATGGAAAAATGGCAGCACACATGAGAGTGGAGTGGGAGCTAAAGTTTAGTCCCACATTGCTAGTTTAAGAGGAGTGGCACCACCTTATATAGTGGAGTGGAGTGATACTTGGTAAGCTTGTGAGAACATGAGGCTCTCTCACGCGCTCCTCCTCCTCCGCCGCTCGCACGCACGCACGCACCGCACCGCACCGCACCGCACCGCACCGCACGTCCGTCACGACGCGCCGCGGGTTGCGGGAATCTCGCCGAGCCGAGCTTTATTTTTGCAGTCTGGGAAAAACGGTTTGGACGGACGCGTCACAGATAGTCGGTTCGGGTCGCTCCCGGATCGTGGGCTACCGTGCTATATAAAGTCGGGCACTGCGTGCGCTGCAAAGATACCGAACCAATCTAGGTTTTGCCACCTTGTGCCTTGCGCCGCCACCGTAGTCTACTCCATCCCGAGCGCCGGCGTGCACCGGCGAACAGGACAGCAGGTCTCCGGAACCCTCGTCCTTGTGATCCTGTACGGGAGAGGGCGAATAAGGTTTTTGGGAAGCGCTCCGCGCGACTGCTCTCAGCCTCTTCATCACGGCTCGCCTTCCTGGACGTGTACGCTCGCCGGACTCGCGGGCTGCTCGTCAACAACGTCGCCATCACCTTCAGGAAGCTGCTGCCGAAGCTGCTGCCGTCACTGCTGCTGCTGCAACAACTACGACGACTACTACGACTATTACGACTACTTCATCTACAGTTGTTCGGTACGTTCATCACGTGCCGATGTGCCGATTTAGTATGTCCATGCATGTAGACGTTTTGCTGCTGTTCATATTAATTAATACATCTAGTATTTGCGAGATTAACATGCTAGTAGCTGCCGTTATAATGTTAAATATACTGGAATTAATCATGGAAATTGTGCCTAATATTCCAACACCATGTTGTGTTTTTATGAGAAGACTAGGTTGGTTTCTTCTTACAAGATATATAATTTGTGGTGAAGACTTCGTCCTAACTTACATATAATAGAGAAATGTACACGATTATGAGAATACTTTTTCATTGTTTTCATATTCTTTAGTCCAGTGGAGGATGTCTTTTTATCTGCCTTATAGCCTCGAGGTGCCCTTGTAGGTGGTACCATTAGGTGGGAAGAAGCCCAACCACCACGGTAGCCACGTATGTCAATCATAAAAATCGAGGTGACCTAAGTGTAGCCTACCGAGAGGAGAGGACGGCGACAACATCGCGTCCCGAGCTACAAAAGTTTTTAATGGTGTTTATTGGCATTTTTAGAGAAAAAAAGAGATTCTTGCGGACAACCATTTTACAATCTAGATTATATGAGAACCTTCTCTGTCATGTAAGGAAGGAAAGAAAAAATTACAGCAACTCAAATATACATGCTCTCAAATATACATACGGGTATGTCTACTATTTCAAAAAGCATTTCGTCCATTATTCTATGGTCGGAGCTTTTCGCTCGTCCTTCTTCCCGCATCCGACACGGACCTTCGGACGGTAAATATGTGTCGTATGGGGCGGATGAAGACGTACATCACATTTTCTTTTCTTGCTCGTGTGTGAAATTTGCTTGGTGTGCTTCACCAATCTCCAGGGTAAACTTGGTGCCCGACAAACCTCACTCAATTTTTTCGCTCCCCTCAGATTTTTTAAGTCAACCGCGTCGACTCTTATGGATGTTTTTTACCGCGCAACGTTGGAGGCTTTGGACTATTCGCAATACATTTGCAATTGAAAGGAAAACTATTAATCATCCGGCTAATATCATTTTTTAAACTATGTTTTTCATTTCAAACCTCAATATAAGGATAAGGAGGGCGATAGCTGGTTGATCGACGAACTCAACACGTTGGACTCCTCTCGACGACTTTCTCTTCATTAGGTTCCTAATTTGACGAAGTTGCATGCCGTAGAAATGTATTTTTTTAAGTTGTACTCTCTCCGTTTTATATCAGATGACTTCATTTTATCAAAAAAAAATGTATCTAGACTTGTACATGTCTCGATAAATGTTTTTTTTTGACAAATGGAAGTCATTTGTCGCAGCTTGAAACAATCTACAAGTTCATGGACGAACTATGCATTTTACTCTTTGAGAAGTACTTATGAAACCTTCCGTTCAAGAGTGAAATACACCGTAGGTACCTGTACTCTTACCGTCAGCACAATACAATACCTCTACTTAAGAATACGCTCAATACGGTACATGTACTTGATGTGACGGCAAAATACGGTCACTGCTGATCGTACGATGGTCATACACGCATCGGGAGGGGGTTTGTGGCGCTGTTCCGGTAAGAGATCGCATTTATTCGGAAAACCCCCTGGCCATCAGACAAATCTTGTAAAAATCGAGCCCCACCTCGAACTCGTCGAGGCGAATAAAAACAGAGGATTTGGTTGTTTTGGTTCGTGGTTGCCGTTGTCGCCGCCATTGTTGTCGAGAAGGGGTTCTCGACGTCGCCACGGAAATCGTTGGTGCCGCCGCCGCCGCTTCCAATCTTCGTCGGCTAGGAGGGGTATCGATGGCGCCAATTCATCGCCCAGAAGGAGACCCGCCCCCTTCGTACGGTACGTATCCGCCGCCGCAATTGATGTTGTTCTTCGGATGAAAAGCTACCTCTTTTTACCCTTTTCGATCTTGTTTGAGGTTAATTCGCAATGTACGATGGTTATTTGTAGTGTTTGGATAGGAATTGGGGTTTGATGTTAGGTGTTTCCGGTTTGATGTTAGGGTTTATAGGTAGAAATTCGCTGGCTTTGTTAACTGATTAATGATGGATGTTTTATATCTTTACATGTATCAGGCCCACGCAGCTCGTATTTCTCAGTACAGATCAATCATGGTGGTTATTTTGTTGGTCATGGAACCAACCGTAGTTATGTGAATGGCCGCATAGTTTGGATTGATCAGGTTGACAAGGTGAAATGGTCGTCGATCATGCTTGAGAACACTGTGGAGGACATTGGGTGGGAGATGGCAGGGAGGTTGAAGTGCTACTACTGTGTTCCTCTGCTTACACTTAGTAGGAATGGTTTGAGGCAGCTGATGACTGATGAAGATGTCGACAGAATGATGTCTTTTCTGTCAATTGGGCACCATTTTTTCAGTTTGTATTTGGATCATGATGATAGCTTCTTGGCCAACCAAGGTGATGAAGATGATGTTGTTTACAACCCTAGATGTGAACTTCCAGCAGTGATTAGTCCATGCAAGAGTGTGCAGAACAAAGAAGTAGAACAACCTCAAGAACAACAAGTGCAAGCAGATGAACCAACTATTTTGAATGTTGTGTACCCTGTTGTTCAACCAGCTCAGTCTGTGTTTGCACAAAGGGGTGGGGCAGTCTCTGATGATGCAGGAAGGGCAATGCCAGTACTTATTGAACCAAGTGTAATCATTAGGAAGAGTGGTAGGACCAGGAATAATTTGAGGATTGCAGAGGCTGATGATGCATGATTAGATGATCAAGACAGCGACAAGGATTCAGATTTTTATCCTGCTGAAATAGTTGACAGTGACAATGACTTTGGAAGTGATGATGATGATCTATATGCAGACAATGTCGACGAGGATGAGTGGGATACATGTACAACTAAATCAGAACCTAAAGCAAAGCAGAAACAGAGTGCAATTCCGAAGAAGACCTTGAGGAATGTGATGGCCTTTGGGCTCCAGATTCAGATGAGGAAGCTTTGGACACTAGGTTTGAAACATTCAGAGAGGATGACTTGAACTCCCCTAAATTCCATGTTGGCCAGATATTTGAGAATGTAGGTATGGTGATGAAAGCAATCAGTGCTTATGCTTGTCACAACAGAGTTGACTTGAGGATGCCAATAAATGATAAGAACAGACTAAGTCATTCATGGTGAAGAAGCATGTAGCTGAACATTCATGTGGCAAGACATTCCAGGTGAAAGCTTTGACTGCCAAATTCTTGGCATAGAAATATGTTGAAAACTTTAGGGTGGATCAAGGCATGAGTTTGGGCAACTTCTCAAGAATTGTACAGAAAGATTGGCACATGACACCTGGAAGGATGAAATTGCAGAGGGCTAGGTGCCAGACAATGCAAATCATTCATGGTGATGAGGAAGCACAATGCAACTTTCTTTGGGATTATGCTAATGAGATAAGAAGAAGCAACCCAGTGTCATCTTTCTTTGTTTCACTTGATGCATCTGCAAGATTCAGTAAGCTCTACTTGTGCTTAGATGCTAGCAAGAGAGGATTCCTACAGGGCTGTAGGCCTGTTATCTTTCTTGATGGCTGCCATATCAAAACAAGATACAGAGGCCAGTTACTTGCAGCTGTAGGGATGGATCCTAATGACTGCATATACCCCATAGCAATTGTTGTTGTTGAGGTGGAGGATACAGAAAATTGGTTGTGGTTTCTTGACACACTGAAGAGAGATCTTGGGATATTTAATACAACACCTTGGACTATCATGTCAGATAAGTAGAAGGTAAGTACTTTTATTGCATCTTACACTATGTGAAACTAGCTCACCATGCAATGTAGGCAGTTAATCTTGATATTCATTGTGTAGGGATTGATCAATGTTGTAAATGAGTTGTTCCCAGACTCAGAGCATAGGTTATGTGTAAGGCACATGTGGGGTAACTTCCAGCAGTTATTCAAAGGAGATGTGCTCAAGAATCAGCTTTGGAAGATTGCAAGGAGCAATACTGTGGTAAAATTTGAGCAGCACATGGAAGAAATGAAGGCTTTTAATCCTGATGCACATGCTTGGCTAGATGAACTAGAGCCCACCACTTGGGTCAGGGATTTCCAGAGTGATTTACCTAAGTGTGATGTTTTATTGAACAATAATTGTGAGGTGTTTAACAAGTAAGTTGTTTGACCATTATTTGATCTGCTTACAATCATTTTTCTTTTTTGGTTAATTGAATGATGAACAATCATTCTTCATCAGGTACATACTGGAAACCAGGGAACTTCCTATTTGAACAATGCTTGAGAGAATAAAAGGGCAACTCATGTCTAGACATTATACTAAATTGATTGATTCTGAGAAGTGGACTCGAAATATTTTCCCCAAGATCAAGAAGAAGGTTGACAAATCAACAAAACTAGCAAACCTAGCTGAAGTGCATGGATCTGGTGATGGCCTGTTTCATGTTGGTGACAGAGGCACTGATTACATTGTTGACCTACACAAGAAACAGTGCACTTGTGGAAGGATCCATAAATCAGGAATTCCATACTCTCATGTAGTTGCTTGCTGTAGGTCTGAGAGACTTGATCCTCTAGACCTTGTTGACCCTTGCTACACAAAATCAATGTTCCAAAAAGCATATGGAACTATAATATATCCTTGCAAAGACAAGACAGAGTGGGAGAAGATGTCTGGACCGCCAATATATCCACCATTCTATCAGAAGCATGTTGGGAGGCCAAGCAAGGCCAGAAGGAAAGGTCCAGGTGAAGTTCCACTAACTGGTGGTGGTAAGAAGATATCTAGACATGGTAGAATCATGCACTGTAAGTACTGCTCTGAACCAGGGCATAACAGGTCTAGTTGCAGATGGTTGAAGGCAGGTTTGCCACCACCAGACAATGTTGCAGGTGTTCCACCACCAAACCCACCAGAGAACATCCCTCCACCAAACCCTCCAGTGTTTGAAGATCTCCTGGTAGATAGCTTGCTTCATCAGGTGCCAACACCTAGAGTGGTTGTAGCAGAGCCTATCCCTGAATCTTCTTTCTTAACTGCTGCACAAGATATGCTCAACACTTCTCATCCTAGTCAAGGGAGTTCAGGCACAATCAGGCAAGGAGAGCTAGCCCAAAAGTTGCTAGCCATGAAAAATCAGAGAGACAAAGATCTAGAAGAGAAGAAGAAAGCACTGCTTGCAGCTAGACAAGAATCGGCTATGAAGAAAGCTGAAGAAGAAGCAAGAAAGAAGCATGAGCTAGCAGAAAAAAAAGCAGAGGCACTGGCAAGAAGAATAGCTGCTACAGAAGAAAGGAGGGCCAGGAAGAGGGCAGAAGATGCAATCACCAAGGAAGCAATTGCTCAAACAAAACAATATGTTGCTCAAGTTAGAAAGGAACTAGCTGCCAAAAAAGCTGAAGAAAGGAAAGTCCAGAGAGAATTAGAGAAGCAAGCAGCAAAAGCAGCTAAATAAGAAGCAAAGAAGATAGCAGCTGCAGGCAAAGAAGAAGCTGCAAGGCTAGCAAGAGAACAAGAAGCAGCAATTAGAGCTGAGGACCAACACATTGCTGGCCTAGAGATTGCCTATACTAGAAGGATGGAGGCAGAAACAAGAGAAGAACTGGAAAGGCAAAGAGCTTTTGGGCCTAAATTAGCTACAGCTGATGCAACTACAGTTGTCAATTAACCACCAGTGAAAAAGACCTCATTTTTTGATGTTTTTAGGTAGTCTACTAGATATATATGTAAAAAAGCTACCTTTTCTGCTCCTTTGAGACCTCCAGACCTCAATGCTATCTGTAATGCTATAGAAGTTTCTACTAAGTTATCTTTTTTTTGTAAGCTATGTGTGAACTTGTTGGATCATATGTATTGGTACCTACTTTACCAATTTGAACTGCTATCTCAGTTTGGAAGCTATCTGTGAAGGTCCTTTTGGTACTACCTCACATCTCACTGCAACATACAACATAAAAATTGGGATTCATCAACACAACTAACTGATAGCATCACCACACCACACTGATAGCATAACACATCACATAGCCATGGATTCAAATCAAGAACTGACACAAAATAACAAACCTCACATATCACATAGCATCAACAAAGCAGGTTATGAATGCATCATCACACCAGGTTCTAAATGCATCCACACTTAGCAATACAAGGTTCTGATAGATAAACTACTACATCCACCAACAAGAGATAATCTAACACTTCATTCAGATACCACAAACTGAACCTAACACTTCATTCATCTACTCTAACTACTTCTTCATGATGTAGATGGCGACCACACCACACAGGATGATCATGGTTCCAACCAGCCACTTCATCATCATTAGCAGCTCCCTGCCCAGGTTGATCAAGTGGGAAGCTTGTAGCTTGGTAATGCCACCCACATCCCTGCGGCTCCTGTTGCTTGCGACGAAACCATCTCCTTCCCCAGCTGCGTGCAGTGCCTCCCTCCTTTCCTCAGCAGCACCCAGAGCTTCCACAACGTCATCTCCATCGATCACATTGTGCTCCACCAGATACACCACATACTCCAGCTCCCAGTGCCAAAAGTCACAGGTGGTCTACGAAGTAAAAAACAGAGACACATGCTAAGAGATCAATTCCACGAATAGATGAAGCGAACCACAAGAAATCAAGCTGCATGTCTCTAATCTGCACTACACTTACCCCATGAGTCGTACATTTGTAGAACAACCAGCCATTGTGCGCCGCCGTGGTCGATTCATACCACTTCACTACTTTCCCGCAGTCGGGGCAGGGGATGGAGGGGACGAAGGGGATCGGAATGTTCGCGTGGCGGCCAGAACGGGAGCGAGCTGAGCTCTGAGACATGGCGAGGACGAGATTCCGACGAGCAGGACGGCGATTTGAGCAGGACGACGACGAGCTAGGGATTTGAGGATTTGGGGAAGAAGGGGATTTAGGAACGATGCCGGTGGCCACACGTTTATATACCGCACGTCTTTTGCAGAAAACCCCCCATGAAATCATTATGCCGGTGGTCAAACCCTCTGAAAACCCCCTCCCGACGCGTGTACGACCATCGTACGATTAGCAGTGACTGTATTTTGCCGTCACATCAAGTACAGGTATCGTATTGAGCGTATTCTTAAGTAGAGGTACTGTATTGTGCTGTTCAACACCAATTTTTTGAAGAAACAGCGGGAAGAGTTCCCTTCCTCAAACATCCCGGCCTCGTGTCCTTTCCCCCAGCTAAACTAACAGGGTTTTCATTTACCTTCCTGACTTCATCTATGACACCCAAGCGCCGCCGCGCGGATCAGCGCGCGCCGCCGCCAACTCCGCCTCCGCCCCTTCGAACTGAACTGCCTCAACGGCGACCGGTGGTCGTCTTGGCTCACGGCGCCGGTGCCCCCTCCTCATCTGATTGGATGACCCAGTGAGCTCTCTTCCTCTCTGTGTTCTGAGCGCGCTTGATAGATCTGTAGCCGGTATTCTTATCTTTGTTAAAGTGTCACTCATTTGGGCGATTAAACTCTACCTTCATGAAAAAAATCGGAGTTGGGGATTTCAGTCGATATAAAGCTGTACCTGGTATCTGTATGATGATGATGATGAACTGACAAATTGATTTTTCTAGCTGGAAGGAGATGGTGAAAAATGCCCTCGATGCCGTCGAAGTTGTAACATTTGACTATCCATGTGAGTCAATTTGTTGAAGCCTACTGCTAGGCATCTCCTTTCTATCCGAATATCCGGTGTTTATTCTTCACCAAACAACAATATGGCTGCAGATATGTCTGGTGGTAAGCGGAGGCCTCCTCCAAAGGCGGACAAGCTTGTCGATCATCATCTCAGTGTGGTGAAGAATGCTGTAGCAGAGCATCCGGGACACCCGCTTGTTCTGATGGGGAAGTCTATGGGTTCGAGGTAACATTCAGTGCTAACGTTGCTTCGTGTGCATCTAGTTGGCTCATTTCATGTTCTGGGTACCTTTGTGTTATGATGCTTCAACATTCTCAGGGTCAGCTGCATGGTGGCTAGCTCTGATGATATCAATGCTTCTGCAGTCATATGCTTGGGTTATCCATTGAAGGTATCTCACTCTACACTGTGTACTTAGTATTTGGGTTGCTTCCTGGCCCGTCTCCTTCCCGTGCCTGTTTTCTTCAAGACTTAATGATCAAGTCGACACAGAAATTGGATTAGATCTCAATAAGTGTTATAGAACTAAATTAGGTATGCACATAAATGGTTTTTATTGATTGTTGTGATATTAAGATCTACATGTTGTTGTTACTCAGACTTTTGTTATAGCTATGCAGGCTGCAGGGATATTCTGATATGATAACTCTATGTCATTTTACAACACATAGAATTACAAACTAAAGGAGTTGTTACTTTTGTTTTTTTTTGCAATTTTGCATTCTTCAACATAGGGAGCGAAGGGGGTACTGAGGGATGAGATATTACTAAAGCTGTCGACCCCAACAATGTTTGTGCAGGTACTGAAGAAAATAATTTCCTTTTTTGTTTTCTTAATATCTGTGGCAACGCAATATAGGGGTTGTCTGGAAAACATAATTTGATAGAAACTTTATAGTAAACACTAAACAGTTCAATCCTGACAAGAATATGAAGAAAATTCCAGGGTTCCAAACAGCATCTTAAATAGGAGTATCAAAACTTGACTTGCAGTGCATGTGATCACAGGGCAGTAAAGATGGCTTATGCCCCTTGGACAAGCTTGAGTTCACTCGCAAGAAGATGACCTGCCAGAATGAACTGCATGTTGTTGATGGTGGTGACCACTCTTTCAAAGTCAGCCAAAAATACCAAAACACTGCTGGTGTAAATCAACATGATGTTGAAATAGAAGCTGTTAAAGCAATATCACAGTTCATCCAGAACTACGTAGCAGAAAGCTTAACCTAGCTGTTTCCTTACATTTCGTTATAACATCTAATGGTTGCTAGATGCCTAGATCTTAAAGCTCTGGCTTTTGAATGACCTAATGTGTTCATGTACGCCTTTGCTATTTGTGTCTTATATGGAACACTTATTTGACTTGTCACCATGTTTTCTCATGATTGAGATACTATTTCTAATTTGAGGCATTAACTTACTCTTGGCTGCTTATCTATGGATCATGAATATATCAGTGCCTAGCATGATGCGATAATAGTCTGGTGGTTCATATACACAGAAAATATGGTGAGAAATGTAAAGGCTTCTGTTTTGCTATCATCCCAACTTAACAAATGAAGATTTTGCAGAAGATTCCTCATGTTAACATTAAGTTATGAAGAACCTCTATTAATACTCAACCATGATGCTGAACTTCAGTACAAATTTGGAAGGCTTGCATGTAAATAGCCAAACTTTGCTACTACCTTCTATCCAATAAGTGTCGGAGTAAATAACTAGCCCATGTAGAATGTAAACCTACACTTCCGACAGTTTTTGTGGGTAGGAGGGAGTACTATTTTTTACGTTTAGTCTTGCTAATAAGCATATAACAACTAGTACTATATAATTTATTGTATGAGTGTTCATCGTTCATTTTATTCTATAGTGGCATCGATATAATGTTAGAATAATCCTGTTTGCTTAGTCCTGGTGCTTTTTTTTCAAAAAGGAAGATAAACCCCTGGCCTGTGCCCTTAGTCCTGGTGGTGACTACATATAGCTATGCTTTTCATTAATCACTCATGGTATCGATAACTGTAAAATTATAAATAGATATCAGTATAGAAGCTGCCAGACTGATGTACTCACCAGTGTTCATGGGCCACAAAACCAGAGGCACTCATTCATGATACCATTAGAAGGACTAAGCTTTTCTCGAACATTGAAAGGTTGAAAGCTGCTGTCAGGATAGTGAACAGTATGGTAAAAATAGACAATGTATCCTTAAGTTCTGCTAGAAATTTGACAATGTATACAATTCTGTTTCAGTTTTATATTTGGAACATGGAAAATAAGTGGACATGGTTCTAAAGTTGCTCTTCCACCAGTTTAGACAAAAAACAGGGCATTGGTAATGTATGAGTATTTATATCTGAATAGCTTAGATGCAAATTTACCATGCAGTATTGCACATGTATAAAAAACTCATTTGACTTGGATTTCTCATTTTATATGGATACATTACCACCAAAAAGGTGTTTGTTGATGACTTGAAGCTAGATCTTGGTTTTTATATTCATAGTAACAATGTAAATGATTGTCACATGTTTGCACTGCTGCTTGCAATATCGTTTTAACTTTTAATTGACGGAATTAGAATCAATTTGTTTCATTAAATTAGTTTTATGTTTTGCATCAGTGACTTGCCGAAAATTCTGCTTCATGCATTAATCTTCTTTTTGTTTACATATGTACACATTTAAAATGTCAAAACTAGGGTAGTATTGTTTTCTTACAAGATTTCTGAACTACGGTAATGCTAAAGCAGAATATCACAAAAATGAAACCTATACGAATTATTGGCCTTCTTAAGGGTGAAAGTAAAGATAAGTCAGCACAGGTTGGAAGGAATATAAATTTCATTACTTTGATGCAAACCTGATGGTTTTATACACTCCAACATACCAACATAAGAGCATGATTCATAAAAGTTTAGTCAATGACCACCTCTTGATTGTTCTGGTCTTGGACTTGGAGCGTCAAATTGGTTATTGTTTTCCCTGCATTTTGTTGTCATTGATGATTAACTAGAATGACATAATTGATGATTATTATGGACCATCTGGAGCTGCTCTTGATCTTTGCATCCCAGTCACAAATGCTGCCACAGAACTGTCACATGCTGAGAGCATTTTGTGTTGACTTGAGCTCACAATGGTGCCTTGGTCACACGGGCAGCACGTCGTGGTCAACTTTATATGATTCTGCACAAGATAACTTGCTAATCTGCAGGTTTTTCTCAGTTCTAGCTTTACTTTGTAACGAATTTAAATTCTGTTTAGCTCTAATTGTATGCATAAGCAGAACATTAACTTGCGTGATGTGTAACCATGGGAAATTGCAGCCACCCTGTTAACAAATAATTTATCTTTGCCATATTGGACTAGAAACATATTTGATATTATTTCTGATATTATACGGGTACAAGAGACACCTTTCCCAGGGACAATATGTAGCTTTCGCACAAATATAAGTAGGTCGGGTTTTCTAGGTAGTTTGGGTCCAGATTATGGCTTTAGTCCCTTTGTGTCCTCTTGACTAGTTGAAACTTTCATTATATCTGCCTGCTCAATATCAGGTTTCGTTTTGGGCGCTTCCTTGCACTTGCTGTAAATGCAGTACACAACCAACTGAAGGATGCCCATTAAACAGCCAATGGCGTTTGGTATCTTCACAAGAAAACAAGCATGTCAGTACAATATATATATAATTTTGTGCTAAAATTAGTTCTCTTCTAACCGTGACAAAAGGATCCCTTCCTAGGATCCCATATAACATCCAGAGTAAACTTGTGAAGAAGCTAAACAATGACAAGTAGAATGGCATGAACTCCACACTCTTTGTCCTGATAACTTGTTTCTGCAAGGTTGGACACAAGGTTAATTTTCTCTCCATGTGCACACATTTTCTGTCTTATCTGTTTTTTTTTCTGCACTACTTTTAAATATGAAAAATTATTGCATTGAATCATTATTAAATATCATGGAACATACGATAGTTTGACTACTTATCACTTAAGTTTGTTTTATTGAATAATTTCGTTGGACAGAAATAATTGTTTCAAGTTATTATGATGATACATGTTGATCGTTTCATCTATGATCCAGAACTCTGGAGCGATAATAAGTAATTACACTCACCACGGCTACAAATGGAGAGCCATACATTAATACGGAAGTCACAAGACCAATGCTACCGACAAATACTTTTCGCATTTTGTGGGTGTGGATTGAGAAGCTTGAGAAAAATACAGCTGTGCCAACGATTATTAGAATTGGGGATACCATCATCATTACAAGCTTCTGCAAAATATCATGAGATACAGTGCTTAAATGACTAACAAATAATAATTCTTGTAACATTTTATATGCATGTAAATATCAGATTCTTCACCTTTATCTATAACTACCTAGGTGTATGTATGAAACAACCTCATTCTCTTTATGTTGCTTCAGAATGTTGGTGTTTATTCTGCCTTACACGGTTAAGGAAGAGTAAGTGATATTTATGAATAGAATATGCAAGTTTTTCTTGTCCTTTGGCAGCCATTCTTACATGTATAATTTTTGCATTCTGATATTCTCTACTCACTAGTAGCTAGATTATTTTGATTGATTTCCCAAAACAACAACCGCTTTCCTCCAGATTGTATTTACACTCATGCATTTGGTGCCTGGTGAAGGAAACCATTCCTTAAACTAATTAATTAAGTACCTATACAAGTACACATCCTAATTTGTCACCAAGACTGTTAATGTGCAAGGGTTAGGCCTCAGCGCATGCTTAAATTTGTCGTAGTGTATATATTTGTATAACATGCTAGTGGGCTGCCAATTCTTATTTTGTCTGGAAGTTACTAAAATGCTAAAGGAACAGTGTCACTGATCTTCAGAAATAACTTACCTTTTTCCCTCGTGGTGCAAACCATGTGTATATGATAATAAATGTGCTTTCAAAGATCACACCTAGTGAGCTGATACCGGAGAGGGTCCAGTTCTCCCAGCCAGAGCTCACTACTGGAAGGCCGTACCAAGCATATATGAGGCTACTGAACAAAGTTAGGATATACGGTATGCATGAGTATTCTTCTACACTGCCTTTCTTTATCACTTTTTTGAATGTCAATCTGGGAAACAAAGTAATAGAAAGGGTTAAGCAATCCATCATATACTCTAAGCTGGTCATAGAAGCTTATGATGTAGTCATCTAGTACATTGGTGCTGCATAAAGGAGAAAGCAAACTACGCTTCCTGCAAGAAAAATCATGACGACATTAAAAGAGGAAGCAAATGAACTGAACTAGCTAGTGAATTGAAAAGGACCTATAATCCCCGTTGTTACATGTAGATCAGGAAACATTGTTTTGAGCTGGAAGTTTTGTCTTGCCACAGAAAATAGACTTGCACAGGTTTGTAGTTTACAACGATGAGCAGACTATTTATAATGCAGGAGAGTTGCTTAAAGTGGGGAAATGGAGAATACTGCTCAAACCACTAGGATGGAATATAAGTAGTAGGACCACTTTATTTTCTTGTTCATGCGAAACATGGCACAGTTTCCCACAAGACTGTAAACGTCAAATGCGGATGACATGGTCTTTCATCTTTTTTCCCAGCATCTATTTAATTAATTCAAACCATGTATGTACAAGAATCTCAAAAGCTTCCGTGTTTAATTCTGGTCCATCAGTCTGTGTTACTGAAGAACCTGGTATGCTAGCACTTATTCTCTCTATAAGATAGCGATATATGGTATCCAACTGTAGGATGTGCTTGACTATAAAGGTGGTGAGTAACATGAAAGTGTCTAATTAGCGTTAGCTGTTGCTAGCGAATGGAACTTGTTGATCCATAGGAAAAGAAAATGGTGAAAAACAATTAGTGTTGTTCGTTCTTCACTCTTTCCATACTTGTTAAGAAGCAGCCATACATATGATGCATCATGCATCATTATCTGATCGTAGAACATTTATGTTCTTCCAGTAATAAGACTGATGCTATTGCGTACAACTTGTAACGAACAAATGCACTTTTCTGGTAAAAGAAGTATACAATTGTTAGATATTCTGTTGCATTCGGTAACCACTTAACTAATTTGATGATCTTGAGTAAATGTTATAGTGACAACCTATTGACTAACATTTTGTTTTTTTCCACATGAGCATTCTGCAGTTCTCTTGAAAGGAAAGCTGTCGTGCTGCCAATATAGAACAGGGCTCTGTTGGTTCCAATGACCATAAGTAATGTATCTGCTATTTCTCACGTTGTACTGCAGCTAGTGTTGCTATCGTCAGTAATGGACTAATGGTATACTCTCTCCGTTCAAACAAGGCATATAAATTTAGTCCAAAATCAACATTTTCTAAGTTTGAGCAAGTTTATAGACAAAATATGAATATCTACATTACCAAATCAATATCAATAGATCCACCATAAAATATATTTTATCATAATATATTTATTTGATATTGTAAATGCTGTTATTTTCTTGTATATGTTTGGTTAAACTTAGTAAGCTTTGACTTTTGATTAAATTTATATGCCTTGTTTTTGGACCAGAGGAAGTAATATGCAGTACAATACCATAATCAGTACCCTGAATATGTGCTAATGTTGTCATGCTACATATAAAATCTTCGATACCAAGCATTTGGGAAAGGTGACTATTTCCTAGTGGCTCATTTTTGTAAGAACATGACCTGTCTTTTTATTAAAATTGGGAGGAAAATATTTACAGGAGTCTGAGTACATCTGGTACAGGCCTGCATGTCTTCTCTTTCTATTTTTTTTCTTATATGCTAATCAATCTTTGATTTTTTTGAATTTTCCACATATATTAAACCAACAAAGAATATATGATTACATCGATTACAAAAACAAAGCTAAAATAGAAATCTATGAGATCTTAGAGCTCTTTTTTCATCCATGACACAATCTTGTACTTTTCTAAAGGCAGCCGTAGAACAACGCCAAAACCACCAAATCACACATCTGTGAATACCACCGAAGGTTCTCCTTTTTATTTTGAGCCGCAATACCAAGTCTTTGTGCATGGACACAGCAATTAAATTAATCAAGCAACATCGATAAGAGCACCACCACTGATATTTCAGGAACAATCAATCTTTGATTTGTTGCTCATGATAAGACATGCAAACATTTTATATTATGTAGTGCTCCAACTTGAATATACTTACAGGTCACGAAGCCACCAAATTATACTTTTCAGTTTTCCTTTGATTCTTGATGCCCTCCAAAGGACTGCATTACCGGAGGAGACTCTGAGGTTCGTTTGACTTAGATCTGATGCGTGTATATATCTGATATAAGTACAATTGCTTTGTTCATGCGGAAGAACTAATTCCTAATGAGTGGTCACTACCATTCTCGCAGACGAATAACATTATATTGTCTGATGCTGTGACGACTATCATTTCAAGTAACTGGTAGGCACTAGGGCACTCTGATGCTGTCGGTTGCCTCATCACAAAATACAAGTGCTCATCAATCTGATCATGAGTTCTTGTAGCGGAAGTGTACGAAGAGTTCTACATGTTTTATTCCGTTCTGATGAATGTTTTTCTAAAGACTGGTTTTAGTTTTTGTTTGCAAGGTGGTTTTAGTTATTTATCACATTTGTATTATGTTATGTTCAAGAAACTGCAAAAACTTATGTTGTTGTAAGACTGGTGAGGAGAGAGTTTTTGTGTGGCTGCCACCTTTACTATAAGTTAAGTGATTTTGTGATAGCCGCCTTTAGGGTGATTCCGACGGGCCAACTTAGCGAGTTCCTCCGTTTCCGATCATGTCCACGTGAGCCAATTTCAAGACGGAATGGGGTGACGTAAACGGATAGAGGTCTGTTTTTTTGTCCGTCGTGATCCATTCTTGACCCAAATTTGGGTGTGTCCTCTCCTACTTTGCCTTTGTCCCGCTCATCAGAGGCACTTCTCACTCCAGCCTTTGCTCTCCCAAAACCTCGCTCCAGCCCATGGTTGACGCACTCACCGCCGCCCCCAACGATGACCTCGCCCTTGTCGAAGAGGGGCCCTCTCCTCGCCGCGTCAGCCCAAGCTCCGAAGAAGGTGCTCTCCGCAGATGAGAGGGCCGAGGAGTCACGCAAGCGAAACGCCCGGAGGCAAAGGTGAAGGCGAGCCAACTCGCTGCCGATAGCATGACCGTTGCCGCCGCCAGCGAGAGCAAGGCCGTCGCCACACACGAGATCGCCATTGCCCTCTACATGATTGGCTATGTCCCGCCGCGGGGAGTAGTCGAAGAGGCCAAGGGGGAGGAACAACTTGAAGGCCGAGTTGAAAAAAAAGGCTCGAGATCGAGCAGGAGCATGTCTGGACAAGAGCCAAGGAGGCGGAGGCAAGATTAAAGGACCCCTATGCTATAGCAAAGGAGGCTGATGGCACTATGTCAGGGCCCATTCACACTCAAGAAGAAGGCCTACTACGAGAAGAAGTAAAAGTACTTTATGGAGCAAGAGTGATCACATTTTAGTCCTTTTATGATGTTTTAATATCGGTGTTGTGAACTATGGTCGAAAAAACATGGCCAAGAGGTCGCCCGGATATTATTGGTTATTTTGATATGTATGTCCGTATGACACTATGCTTTATTATGTTTGAGATATGCTTATTTTAATTACTCCACAAAGGACAAAAACCTGTTCGACCAACCTACTTCATCAACAAACTCGACCAACCTACTTCAAGAACTAACCGACGACACGCCAATCAAGCAAACTGCGGCGACGATGGAACCAGCGGCGCGATGCTGCAGAGTCACATCACCTCCAGCTTTTTTCAGCGGGAGGGGAGGAGGGAGCTGCTACACAGACGGATTCAGGCGCAACCGGTGAAAGAGAGGCGGGTAGCAGGGAGATCCAGCCGGCAGCGGCCGACCGCTCACGTGAAAAGGTCACGGTCTCGAGAGCTCATACTGTAAGCAGCAACAATGACAATCTTTCATGAACCTTAGAGCATCTCCACCGGGGGCCTCTAAAGGACCCTCTAAAGGCCCTTTGGGGGTCCGGACACAAAAAACTTGCACCAGCGCACCCCCAAAGGTTCACTCCGAGTGATTTTATGTCCGAAACTCCCTATAAGCTATAGGGCCTCTATACTTGGAGGCCCTCCTGAGGGTGCCGAACATCAACTCGACCATGGCCCTGACAGAGCTGGCCCACCCGTTATACACACGACGCGACTCGCCCATTTTAATGAAGGCGCGCAGGAGGCCGTTCTGCCGCGATTAATATCGACGAGTCACCGGGCAGTCTCCCAGGCGATGGGACTTGACGGGAGGCGATGCGACGAGATGGCGGCGGCAGGCCTGCTGGCACGCGTCGCACTAATGTCGGCGACAGCGTGCGCGGCAGTCCACGCAATGCATTTACGCCGGCACAGATGCTCGCGCAACGCCCTGATGACCCACGAGTATAGGGGTGTATCACAGTACTTTCGATAAATAAGAGTGTCGAACCCAACAAGGAGCAGAAGGTGCTGACAAGCAGTTTTGATGAGGATTTCACTGTAAATACTAGCAGACAAGTTTTCAGTAGTTTTTGATATGAAAAATAAATAAAGTGCGAGTGAATAGAGCGCAACGCATTTACGCCGGCACAGATGCTCGCGCAACGCCCTGATGACCCACGAGTATAGGGGTGTATCACAGTACTTTCGATAAATAAGAGTGTCGAACCCAACAAGGAGCAGAAGGTGCTGACAAGCAGTTTTGATGAGGATTTCACTGTAAATACTAGCAGACAAGTTTTCAGTAGTTTTTGATATGAAAAATAAATAAAGTGCGAGTGAATAGAGCGCGACAATTATAATTGCAGCGAGTGTCCCAATCCTTTTGAGACCAAAGGACAACCCGGTTTGTTTACTTATGATGACCAAACGTTTCTGAGTACACACGGTAATTCTGTCTAGTGCTTTCGCTTCATATTGATGATTTATCTTTAGTGTTTCGATAAGTGTCGTTTGGATGAAACTATGCTAATGCACCACCTTTTTAGGACTAATACATACATATGATTATACCCCTTACAAACATACGCAAATACAATAAAGTAATTAAGATAAATCTAACCATATCCTTAAACTCTAAGATCCTGCTATCCCTCATGCATCGAAATATCAACGGGGGTTTAGGTTTCTGTAACTCTAGCAACCCCACAATTAATAATCGAATACACAATGCATTCCCCTAGGCCCATAAAGGTAAGGTGTCATGTAGTCGACGTTCACATGACACCACTAGAAGAATGACACCACAATTTAAATATCAAAACATTAAATATTTCTCAACATAGTTCACTACTAACATCTAAACTTCTCCCATGTGAAAGAGCATTTTCCCTCATGTGTGGTTTTGGTAATTGAATGACACTCTCTATGGACTAATGTTTGCATTGAGATATCATTATAAATCATGTCCATGGAATTGTGGAGTTCATGTGTTGGACTCTTGAAACTTATGTGTTGAGTGGAGCATATTGCAAGTATGCCTTGAACGATTCAACACATCATATTAGTGAATAAATGTTGGAAGATACAATGTTGATCAAGATGTTGATCAACACACAAAGCTACAAGATGTATCAAGAGCAATCATGTATCTCTTGGGATGGTAAACACTTGTCCGCATAGCTTTGTGAACTAAACCATGATATATGTGTGTGTGATATCTTTATATGAGGTCCAGAAAAGCCCTCCAGAATTGGCTAAGGAAAAGTTTGGTTTTGGTTCTGACTCGAACCGGAAATTCAGCTCAGAAATTTCATGGACTCGGAATTTCCGTGTCTCACTTATACCGGAATTTCCGAGTGTCGAAACAGTCAACGGCTATATCTCCTGGAGGGGTATAAATACCCCTCCCCTTCTTCTTCCCCAGCCAACCCAAGGCAGCACGATTTATTTCTCTCTCCTACTCCATTGTTGATCTTGGAAAGCTCACTTCCCTCTCAATCCCTCCATAGATTCTTGCATATTCTTTAGGGAAAGTTGAGAGGAGATCTAGATCTCCAATCCTACGAATCCATCTCTCCTCTAAGTGAGGGGAACTTAGTGGATCTAGTTCTTGGAGTTCCTTTGTGGTTCTTCTTCTTTGTTCTTCCTCTCTTCTCCCCCCATAAGTATTAGTTGCTTTTGGTGGGATTTGGGAGTGAAGGATTTGACTCCTTTGTGGTTTCCTTTGTTCTTCCTCTCTTATTCCACCATAAACATTTGTTGTTGTGTTGGAATCTGAGAGTGAAGGACTTGAGCACTTCGTGTGCTCTTGCCATTGCATTTGCATCGGTTTGAGCCCTCAACGAGGATTCGTGGTGGTGATACTTGTGAGCTTGTTACTCTTGGGTTTTTGGACCCTAGACGCCTTTTGTGGCCGGCCTTTTATGGCCAAACCTTTTATGGTCAAGACCTTTTGTGGTCACTTGAGAGCCCCCAATTAAGTTGTGGGTGTGTGCCTCAAGAGTTGTACGGGATTCGATCTCCGTCCCAAAGGAGATCAATAGTGGAAGGTGAACTCGCAACCTTTTGTGGTTGAGTTCATCAGGAGAAGAAGGTGAGCCTTTGAGGCGTTGCGGCTAACCTGTTGTGGTTGCGCACACCTCTCCAAACGAGACGTACACCCTTGGGTGGAACTCGGGAATACATCCTCGTCTCCGCGTGCCTCGGTTATTTCTATACCCGAGCTCTTTACTTATGCACTTTACTTTATGAAAGCCTTCGTGCTTCAATTTATCTATCTTGCTAGCTATCACCTTGTTTCTTGTATTGCTTAGCATAAGTTGTTGGTGCACATAGGTGAGCCTAGTATATTTATCTAGGTTGTATGCTTGTTAAATTAAACCTCTAGTTTATTCCGCCTTTATCAAGCATAGCGGAATTTCCGGGTCATTCTTGGACCGGACATCCCGACTCCTCGGAAAAAGTTTTAAATCGCCTATTCACCCCCCCCCCCCCTCTAGGCGACGTCTATCCGTTCACCATGTCCTCAAGAACTTAACAAACTACTCACAACACATCATTTGGAACATGATCAGAGGTGATATGATGATGGATAGCAATCTGAACATAAACCTTAATTCAACGGTTTCACTCAATAGTATCAATAACAAGATTAATCAACACCGGGAGAGTTTCCCCTATCAAATACACAAGAATCAGCTCTAGATGTTACAGCGGGAACATAGTGGACCGATGGAGATGACGGTGTCGGTGATGGAGATGGTGGTGTTGATGATGGTGATGGAGTGCAGCTCGATGACGGTGACGATGGCGACGATTTCCCCCCTCTGGGAAGGGATTTCCCCGGCGGCTACGCAGCCTGCCGGTGAGCTTTTCTCTCTCTGTCTTCTCTGCCTCGTGGTGGCGGCGAAGAGGATTTCTGTCCACCGTATGTGTCTTAGGTTTTCGGGGGATGAAGTACGCGAAGGGGCACGACCTGAGGTGGGCCAAAGCAACCCCACCTAGTGCTCGCGTGGCAGAAAGGGCTGCCATGCCCCACCTCGGGCTCCCCTTTTGGCTGAAGGGGTTACGGTGCAGAAAACAATAATTTTTCTAGCGAACGAAACCCTAACTAGCCAGGATCTATCTATCTAGTACATGCGATAACGGTGGCGGAACGGGTTACATTACCTCCATGTAGACCGATAGCGGGGATTACGCTCTCGCACAATCGTTGACGATGAAGTCGTACGTAGCCGACCTCGAGGTCGCGAAGATCTTGCCGCGATGTCGAAGTCGATGACGCCGGGGTGTCGATGATGATCTGCGTCGACGGGCGTCGGGCGGAAGAAGGCAGAGCGCTAGCACCGGGGTTGGTGCGCCGGCAGCAGAGGGAGGGGAGGCGTGGCGGCTGCGGGAGCGAGACGACGTCGCCCAGGCTACTCAAAAGGAGTCACCTCCGAGCACTCACAAACATACGGAGCTTAGCGACAACCCCCGGTCATTCAGATGCAGCTGAAATCGCAGGGGTAGATCTTATCTGGAATTCCGCAGAGCAACGGCGCTCTGCGGTATAGCTTAGGTGGAGAGAGGGGGCAAAACGGGCGGAGAAACAGCTCGGCCGGCCTGCATACAATTAATTGTATTTTCCAATGAATTAAATCAATTAATATGCCTTGCTATATAAAGGGGGAAGGGGGTGTGCAAACCCCTTGGCTCCCCCATGTGGGACTAAAGGAGGAGAGGGGAGAGGGGGGTTCGGCCGAACCCCCCCTTGGGCTTTCCTACTCCTAGTCCAACTCGGACTAGGAGGCCCAAGCCTCCCTTCCTTGTGGGGTGCGGCTCCCCCTTCTTGGGCCCTCTTAGGGCCCATGTAGGTGGGAGCCCCCTTTTTCCTTTATTTAATTAATATTAAATTAATATAAAATTCCTATTAATTCATAATTAATATATTTATATATAATTCAATATCCCATGACTCCGAAACTATTTCGGAACCACCCGAACAACTTTCGGACATTCCCGAAACCATTCCATACCTTCCCGGAACTCCTTCCGGACCACCGGAACTCTTTCCGGATCATTTCTCTCTCTCCAACACAATCCTATAATATTCCAGAACCTATCTCCTAGCGTCGCTAAGACCTTAAGTTTGTTACGCTACGGTTCGAGAACACTCCAGACATGGTCGAGACACTCCGCTCACCAATGATCGTCAGGGATACCTGGAAATATATGACGACCCCTGTGCATTCCACGAATATTGTCGTTGAACCATAAATATGATATTCATTCCCTTTGTCTCTGCGACACCACCTTGTCCGAGATATGATCGCAGACTCACCGATGCCTTTGTTGTATCTCGTTACCGACGAAGGTTATTAACTCGTCTGCGATATTACATCCCCATGACCTAGTCATAAGCTGCGCAGCTATATATAGATGCAATATCACCGAGTGGGCCCAGAGTATCTTTCATTACATGAATGAACAAATCCCGCTCTTGATCCTTACGTCTTAATGCTCTTTCGGAATACCCAAGATGGACATCGTTATTGTCATGCTATATAAGACACAACGTTTGATGCTCTCAAAGCACCCCTTCGAAGCATTAATAAGTACGGTCTCACGGTCTAAGGAATAAGCTACCATATTCTTATCTATTGCAAATGACAAACATCGTAATACGATCTTATTGCAATACTTTGCGTATGTCCACCACCTTATTCAACTAACAAGATGACCCCATTGTCAACCGACGTCATTGTCCTTGATCGGGAATCTTGATCAACTGTTGCCCAATGGACTAGCTCATATAGAGGCTTGCTAGGGACCTGGTTGTCTATGTATCACACATGTATTAATAATTCCGATTAATACAGTTATAGCATAATACACAAACCTATTATAAACTTATGAGATAATGCAATAAATACTACTTATTTATTTGCCTCTAGGGCATATCTCCTTCAGTCTCCCACTTGCACTAGAGTACAAATAAACCAGCTGCATTTTACTTTATCAAAATCCCTTATCAAATAAGAATCATTCGATGATGCTTGCTTGTGGAAGAGTGTTACTCTGACAGTCTGCACAACACACGTTTTGTGCAAACTCTTGCGATTCACTGATATCAACTAGCTTGAGATCACCATGTTGTCCAACACCCTATATGCAAATACCGTAACTAAGTGAGACTTCTGTTTCCCAACGCTTACTCTGATTATACTAACCAGATAACTGACCTGGAAAAAACACACTCAGCCATGCAGAGCCCCTTGTAACAATTACAAACTCGCGATATCTACATACTTTCACACCAATGTAGAAAAACTTGACATTCAAATGTCAATCACTTAACTAACACACTTCTACTTCCAGTAAATTCCAAATTTACTTTCATAACTGCTCTTATTCCAAGCGGTTATATTTCATCGAGCAGATAATATGGTCTCTGTATGATGTCTAATATTACATAATAGACCCACATGTCATACAACCATTACTTTCATGCATCATTACTCTTAATGATCAATTGGATTTCAAAGGACCATCCTTTTGATTCTACTCTAACTCCTCAGATATAATCCAAAAACAACTCGACTAACTATTTAAAATTCCCGTTCTATTTCAAAATAGACACTAACTTTCAAATAGTTTCACAACTTCATCCTATTCTATTGATACAGCCTCACAATGTGTTAGCTACACAAGATGAATTCGACTCCCACTCAAATTGTGTTTCCACATATTTGACAACACGAGCTCCCACTCAAAAACGTGTTATCCACATATTTGAGTTCCTGAGCTCCCACTCAAAAATATGTTCTTCACATATTTCACCCGAGTGAACCAACTATGACTCCCACTTAAATCGACATTTTGGTCAAACCAAAATCATTGATCTGCTATCAATTCGAATTTAATACAAACTACAGTATTACATTAATACAAAGCCCTCAGACTTCAAGCATGTCTACATAAATGTAGTCAACAAATTTGATCTTGTCCAAGACACATTTCTTGACAAGACATGCTACCACGTCTTTCTTATAGTCACATTTATCATATAACACCTTATATGACGATTAAACAATCTTATTCCTCTAATAAGAATTGCAGCAACAATTACTCTCTTAATCCTTTCAAATGTAACTTTGGATTTCCAGGCTCAAAAAGCCTTTGTTCGTATTCCGATATTTTCTCAACTTTCTTTGTATTCATAAAGTGCACCTTGATCTGTCAACAAGATCTGTAATACTTAATACAGTGCTGTGACCTGACAGCAGTATTAAATATAACAACACTTTATTTAGAAGTTTCTTTCATGAAAATATTATGATCTTTATGAAGAGGATTGCAAGCAGAAAACAATTTTCTAGTCTCCCTCACTCTTAATCACTAAACTTTCATTGGCAGACATATACTCTTTGGAACACTTTCCAACATAGGTCTGACACTTTATTCCAAACTTCTAATTCCAATCCATAAACCATAATTCGAAAATCACCTTTTTCTCGGAATTACATAGACAACAAACTGAACTTTGTTTCTAATTGATTTTGGAATACACTCTCATCCAATGCGAGCAATCTACAAAGAACCACTCATGTATATTCCGAATTATCGCATAATCATATACATGCCGACACTACTGTCGATCCTACGAATTCTTGTTGAGAAAAATATCTATTTTCTAAAGTGGACATCGACTATAATGTTTCGAACATATTAGGAGATTCTAAGACTGATTCTGACAGACCACACTTTATTTAAAATAGAGCATGATTATAATTCCCCACATATCACTATATATGACATTATAATTTTGTGAAGCAAATTTCCATAAGTCTCTTGCGTTGAAAACATAATTCAAAAGTACTGTCCTTTGATCGAATTTTGTGAATACAATGTTCACTAATCTTTCTTCTGAAAAATCCCATTTGATTTATTATCAAATTAATCTCAGACTCCATAATTTATCGGGCGTATCACGCCCCCTTCCCTGCCGTCCTTAAATCCTCTCTCCCACAGCGCCATCTTTCCCACACCGCCCTATGTTCTCTCTCCACACCCTCCGTCGTCCACACCTCCCTCGACCTCTGCGTCCATGACGAACAACTGGGAGAGCAGAAGCAGCAGGCGTAGCGGGCGCACGTCTCCACCAAAGAGGCGTGAGACCTGTACCGCTACAGCCTGCTGGTGCTACTGGACGTGGGTCTGCTCTTAGGGTGGCGCACGTCCCCTTTCGACGGCCTCCCCGTGCCGGCGCTGCCGGAGACGCAGGACCAGATCCGACACGACATTACGCTTGCCGGTCCTAGCTGACCCCGCACAAGCGCACCCTCCCCGAGTACGACGACAACAACTGGGGAGCGTGGATGCGGCGGTTCCGGCGCGAGCACACGGAGGCGCTCTCGTTCTACGACAGCCCGAGAAGGGGCTGTCCGGGCCGCCACAACGCGGAAGGCCGCCACTGGTGGTGGGACACCAAAGGCGACACGGTGGAGTCCACCTTCGCCGCCGCGCGCCAGAACTCAAGGACGGGGAACGCCACCCCGTTGCGGCTGCTGCCCGTGTGGCCACGACACCAGGAGGTGCAGCAGGCACAGCGCCGCCGCCACCGCCCGGTGAAGGACGAGCCCCGCTCCCCTCTGCGTCGTGGAGGCACCAACAGCATAATCCGCGAACTCCACGAACAACGGCGTTCGCCACCACGTGGACGGCTGTACATGCGCCGCCCCAGGACGTCTCCACCTCCCGTGGAGATGATCCCGTACGGGTACGACGTGTCGTCCCCGCCGTGGAACGAGCACGACGGCAACAACCCCGGGTTCCTGGCCGTTATCGTGGACTCGGTGACTACCATCGAACGCGACAGCCCGGCTACCTCGCTGCAATCGCGGACTCGGTGGCAACGACAGCCTCGTCCTCCTCCGGCTGCCTGCAGCTGTGCACCGCGTCGCCATGACGGCGCGTCCACCAGCCTGGGAGGATCGGCCTCCTCCTCCGCCTACATCGTGCTCGATGACGACGGCAGCGACGACGATAGCGACGTGGCTGGAGGACTAGGCTAGGGTTTAGGCTAGGGTTAAGATTCAAATTCATTAAAAAATCTTTGTTATATATAAGAAAAATGAATGAAATTTGAACTTTCTAAAACGCCCGCGAGGTGTTCGACAATTTGCTCGTGTTTAAGGGGTGGGCTTTGAGGAGTACTGTTGTGGGCGGCGTCTAAATATTGTCCGGACACATATCTGGCACCACCAAAGGAGTCCCAATTGGGGGTGTGATTTAGAGGCCCCCGGTGAAAGATGCTCATATATCATTGGGCAGAGTTGAGATGTTAAGATGTTACGAATCCGTCGAACATATTTTGGCAATGGCCCCAACATCAGATTATCTTGAGTATGTCGTAGCAGACCTTGTAAATCCGTTAGGCGAGGCGCTTTCTTCAGAGTGCAGGGCGGTAATTGCGAGCCAGCATCATCGAGCACAGAGATATACAAGGCCTGAACACCAATCGCGCTCAGAGAGTACAAGAACTTGATTTTAGAAGCACAGTCCACCCTAGCCTGAATTAAATGGTTTTTGAAATCTTAAGCAACTTACTAGTTTCAGTGAAATAAAAAATTTATTTTTCACACATATTTACTTTTCACCTGTACTAGAAGATCTCCACTTATCTGTCAAGTGCGCTAATGCAAGAGCTGAAGTACCATCTTTGGTTAGACCTTGTTCCGCTTTGGCTCTGAGTTCGCCTACACGCTTCCTCATGCTTGCACCTTCTTTCTCGTCCATCGTACCTCGGATCACGCCGGCAATCTCCTCCTTGCTGAAAAAGCCGTCAGAATCAGCGCGGACGCGGACGGCCACCCCTGCCTGGACCTCCAACATGGCCGCATTCATCCTCTGCTCCGCGTAGAGCGGCCATGCGACCATCGGCACGCCATTAAGGATGCTCTCCAGAGTCGAGTTCCACCCGCAGTGCGTCACGAAGCACCCGACAGCGGCGTGCGCGAGGATCGCCGTCTGCGGCGCCCATGACGGGAGAACAAGCCCCATCCCCGTCGTCCTCTCCACGAAGCCCTTCGGCAGGAAGCCAAGCGCCTCGTCGTCGTCTTCTTCTCCTCGCCGGGTCCCGAAGAAAGCGCCGCTCGCCGTGTCTTCGTCCGGCCTCTTGACGACCCACAGGAACCTACGCTGCGTCATCTCCAGCGCGAGCGCCAGCTCGGCGGTCTGTCGCCACGTGAGCGTGCCGCCGCTCCCGAACGACACGTACACCACGGACTCGCTTGGCTGCTTGTCCAGCCATCCGATGACGCGCGAGTGGTCGCGGTTCACGCCCACCGGCCTGGTCCACACCAACGGCCCGACCGCGTGCACCGGCAGCTTCACGCCGTCCGTGCCGGTGACGTCGCCCACCCCGGGTTCCAGCGCACGGAACGTGTTCACCAGGATCCCGTCGACCGTCGCGGCATCCTTGCCCATGGACAGGAACCAGGCGTGCGCGTCGCTGCTCCGGCCGACGAGCATCGAACCCGGGAGGTCGTGCGCGTGGATCGGTGTGCAGCCAGGCAGCCGTATCGGCTCCGTCGCGTCACGGTACTCACCGACGATCCCCGCGTCGAGCTCCGGGAGGTGCACGAACAGGGACATCAGCATCCACGGCGAGGTGAAGAACATGTAGCACGGGGCGCCTAGCTCCTTGGCGACCTCGCGCGCCGGCGCGCTGATCATGTCCACCACGAGCGCGGCGAGTGGCGTGGTCGAGGTTAGCGACTGGGCGATGCGCCGGACGTGCGGGATACTGGAGACGGTGGCGTGCACGGCGTGTTCGCGCACGGTGGCAGTGGGCGGCAGGGCCGGTGGTGCGGGAAGCGCCACCAGATCGACGCCGTCCGGCACGGACGCGGCCAGTTCAGCGTATTGCTCCGAGGGGGAATCCGTGGCCGCGGCGAAGAGGAGGGTGGCGCCCAGACCGTGGTCGGCGACGAGCCGGCGCGCAAGCTCGGCGAAAGGGATCAGGTGGCCCATGCATGGGCTGCAGAGGAGCAGCACCTGCGGCCGACCGCTCGCCGCCGATGGCTCCCGGTCACCTCCCATGGCGCCCCCGTGCGACGTGAGCGGTGTCTCAGGGAGCAGAGTTTAGGTTGTTCTTGCCTTGGTGGTACAGTACTTCCGAGATTTGACTCCTCAACACAGGTTTCTTTTGTATAGCATAGTTGTACGACGTGACAAAATACAGCGCTGGCCAGTTGTCTACAGAATGTCAATATATATTTCATTGTTGCCTGATCTCTGATCCAGATCGGCTAACGGTAGTGTCTCCACTGAGTACAAGTCAAATTTGACATCTTGACTCATAATGTATATACACCAAATCCATAATTCTCCTCTCAGGACATACAACAAAACAGGGCCCGAAAAGTACTCCAAATCAAAATTATTTATGTTACCGCATCCAAACAAATGCACATTTTTACAGAAACTCGAGGGTGCCAACCATCCACAACCAACAACGAGCGGTAACAAGCTGGCCGGTTCATACCTCCAAACCATAGTGTATACACCTCTATAAGGAGCAAAAACTGTTTGTTTTTTGCCATTTCTCACTAAACGCACCAGACCGCAGCAGCATGCCAGGAACCAAATCCTGAATCAAGATTGGCGACTTTGCTGACAACCAGCAATAGGACTCGGATCAGCAAGCAGCGCACCTACACATCTATAAGTTTCGTCAATTCAGAACCAACTTCATAATCAGATCATTCCAGGTGTCGATGGGGCCTGGCACACACCAATGCAGGCAATCCTTCTGAACTGACGACGCATCCTCGTTGCCCTGTGCAAATGGATGGAACATCCTGTAGGGCCCAGGATGGCCGTCAGGTCTCATGGATGAAAGGCTGTAAGTGTCCAAGAGCTTCAGGTTCACCACATCCCCTGAACTATCGACCGCCGATATGGCCTTGTTGAACTCGTCAAGCTCAATCCCCCTCATCACATCATCCATATATGTTCCAATGTACTCTCCCTTCCTGTAAGGCAATAACCTCTTACAAGTTCCACCACTGAACCACTCGCCATTCTCAAAGTGATCAGGCGCCCAAGTCCTGAAGAGAACAACTGGCTTGTGGTTTGTCGAGGAGATGAATCTGAGTACTGCTTGTAAACTCCTGCGATATAGGTGCTCAAAGCCAAGTTCAGTTAGGTGCTTGTCCTGACAATAATGACACCCTATCACCTTACCATTCTCCCAATAAACCGCAGTCTTAAGAAACCATTGTCCACCAGCAATAATAACATAGTCAAAGCTCTCATACTGACTTATCCAGGTTGGCTCAAGTACGTCAAGGTGAAGCTGGATCTCAGAGGTGGACTCTCCATTCTCATTTTCAGAAACCTCTGATTTGACGAGGAAGGGGGCCCAAAGGAGGGACACAGTGAAGTTATATGATTTGAAATGCCATCGCCTATTTCTGAATTCTTTATCATGGTAGACCTCAACAGGTTCATCAGCCTAAACAAACAGCAAGTAGGTCCAACAATAAGGATAGCATAGCACTACAAATGCAAATTCTAAGCATATTACATAAGGATGTCTTGTTCTAACACAGCTAAATGTACATTGGGACACGGAAAATAATTGCACAAATGAAATAAAGTGAGATAGATATTTCCAGACTTAGCACACCCATGGGGAATAAAGGAACAACCAAATGTACAGATAAAGGTCATGGATCATATTGCTTTGCACGTATTATAAAATTTTATACACATAACGCAAGAGAAAATTATCTGTAATGTTATCAGACATCACCCATGTTAATCCAATAAAACAGCTTTATGTGTAGTTTGGAATATAACACTCATTATTTTCAGTTTTCAATCTTTAAGGAATAAAAATAATGAATGCAAATTCTTGAAAAATGGCAACTAATCCATTGCCTTCAAATAGTGTACACAATTTATGGACCAAGCAATATGTAAACTGGACTTGAGAAAAGAAGTCCACTTTGGACCCTTAAATATGGATTGGTTCACTTGGCCCTTCAAATGTTGTTTGGCTCACTAGAGTCCCAAAGTAACATGAACCAGGGCACGTTACACTTTGGTTTCTAGAATGAAAATTTTGGTTCTAGAAAGGTATTAAAATCTGAAATAATTCATACATGTAAGTTAATGGATGAAATGTATGCATGTAAACTTTGGTTCACAAAACTTGACTTTGCAATCTCTGCAAAAATAAAGTAAATATGTTGCATTGTTTTTGCACAGAGCCATAAATGACCATATTTTTAAACAAAGCTTCGCGCGCATAAACATCACATCACGACCTACATACAAGATTTTCTTTTAAAAAAAGATGTTCAAGAGCAACTTTTGCATTACAGAAACTTGCCAGGGGGTAAGTGCTTCCGGTATGATAGTTTAGGAGGTTAACTGAGGCCGGAAAATTTTGTGGGGGAAAGTGAGTCAAGCCAACAGTTTAGTGTACTTTCTTGTAGAATTGCAAAATTTTCACAACATAATTCAGTGTATGCTCCTACAACAGTACCTCCTAATGGTCAAATAAAATTTGCAGGACAGTTTTCATGATATTTTCAGCAAGTTTAAACATCGACAATAAGAAAATACAGAGATAAGCAAGGTACTTCAGAGTAAGCACTTATAGTGCTCCAATGTGGGAAACTGGGATGTTGAAATGAGGAGAGCAAAGTAATGTGATATCATTTACCTTAGACAGAAGACAAATCAATGACTGAACTTGGTTACGAAGTATGGAGTCACCAATTAGGCCCCATGATTTGTTCCTCATAGCAGCTAGAAATCTCACTTCGTCAAATGGTGGCAGATCACATTCATAAGGTTTCCATCTCCAGTGAAGATACCCATTGTCTGGTCTACCATTCATCATGCAGTTCTGGTGATCATCAATAAATCGACAGGTTGAATTCGTATAGGCTGGGCCCGATGGATTTGGTAGCCATTCCCCACTGAAAAGGTCACATTTTCCTGTGAAAATAGTATCCACATCAGGTTCTAGAAGATGAGAACACTGTAGAAAGAAGCAATTCAGCTGTCAATGGTTTTTCTTTTTTCTGATTTCCAAGATATTAAAACCCTAGGTAAAACAACTAGATGCATTGAGTTAATCGAAATTCAGAACTACTGAAAATGAGAACACTGCAGAACAAACAATTCAGCTTACAATGTTTTTCTCGTTTCAGATTTCCAGGACAGTAAACCTCAAGTAAAACAACTAGTGAGGTTGGTGCATTCAGGTAATAAGAATTACAATTGCTCCGTGATGCTGAGTCACTAATCTTGTCCAAGTGGTGCATTTTGCATCCAAACTCACAACGTGGCAACAGAAGGCACCCGTTGCCAAGTGCAAGCCATGATTGTTTAAAAGGGTGTACCCCTTTGCCGAAAGCTCCCACATATTATGCAAGGAGGTTGATTCGAACCCAGGACCTCCAAGACATAAGTGGGGATACTCTAGTCTATTCTTGGTTTTATTTTGCAACAAGATGACAAAGATATCAGACCTTACTCCTCTGTCCTCTCTGTTTCAACAGGAAAATATTGGGTCTGAAAAACGATTTTATCTAGTGTTCACCAACTTTTTCTTCCTGGAGACCACCAGTGGACATAACCGACCATTTCGACATAAAGCCACCTGCCCGTTGTGATCACCATATTTGTAGAGGCAATGTTACCTGGAAGGTCATCACCCTGCCCGTTGTGATCACCATATTTGTAGACACAAGTGGGGATACTCTAGTCTATGCTTGCTTTTTTGTTTGTCAGTCAAATTCTCCCATTTTGAGCTTCACCTAGAACAGTGGAAAATAACGCTTTGCCTGGAAAAATGATGGGGCAACCACCAATTTCCCCAGCAGTCAACGTGCAACAAAAACATTCAGACATCCCTCGTTCCTCTGCAAGCACCCAATATCTTTTCTGAACAAACATTACTAGTGTTCAGACAAGACAGCAGGCGTTCAGGAACGACAGAGCGAAATTCCCAATTCATGGAACCAAAGCACAAGTTCCAAACCCGTAAGAAATCGTACGGGACAGCCGACGATTCAAAATGCGAAAGAATCCGCCGTCGCTAAACCCCCCGAGCAGATAAAATAAACCTAAACCCTACGGATCTCTGAACCTCCACACTCTGACTCAGATTTAGAAGTGGCGGAGAAATCATGTACCTTCCTTAATATCCGGCGTCGGGAGCGACGGGGGAGAGAAGGAGCAGAGCAGACGGAGGGAGACCCCGGCGAAGAGGATCAACCCGATAGCCTTCAACGCCACAACCCCATCCAGTCCCCGGCCCCATGCGCCTCCGCCTACCTTGTGGGCTCGAGGAGAGAAGAGCAACGCCGCCCACGGCGACCACCTCGAGCCCGAGCCCATGGGGTGCTAGCGGGCTAGGATGGAGCGCAGCTAGAAAACCTGGGATGCGCGAGCAATGGTGGCAGCAGGGAGGAGAGCAGGACTGCAGGAAGGCGACGGCTCGGGGATCGTGGGACCTCCACGACGATATCGCTTTGACACTGACACACTGTATCTGTGACAGTGTGACTCGATCCGCGCGGCGGGGGCTCGTGTTCCTTTGCCGGACTGAATTTATTCTTTCAGAAAAAACATTCCGTGTCTATCGAAAGCTAAAAGTTCAAATATGAGGGACATATTTGAATTATCTGTATAATTAATTACTCAGTTAAATTACATGTAGAAAACACATATACCATTCTTGTTCCGAACATGCTATACAAAATTAGGTTAACTCGGTTGATACTTAATTCATCTGATCCTTCACTAAAGGGTGAATAAGTACTACGAAGTATGTTTTTTTAAGTATATCTATACAAAAGTATGAAGATTTACATTGCAAAACAATCCTTCGATTCACCATAAATTATATTTTATAATGTACTTAGTTTGTACATTTGATTGAATTACAAAATAATTAAGTTTTTTGGTATATGTCACCTATTTGGAATTGGAGGAGTATCTAAAAGATAATATGATTTATTTCCTTAATTCTGGCACCACTAGTTTCACATCATCCGAGATTATCTCGAAGAGAACTTATCCACATGCTACTTGCCATGTGTCACTATGAGCGGTAAGGCCATGGTAGATAAGGGTGAACATATAAAGAAATCTAACTAAGGCATTAACTTTTTTAAAAAATATGTACAATTACTAAGAGGTTATTTGTCAGTCTTCATTTCAAGTCGGAATCATAGGATTTTTTTAGGATTCCACACCCAACCTGTTTAGTTTTCATGGACATGTCGTTTTATTTGGAATTTTCACAAACGTCTATTGTATGTTATGTCGATAATTTATATCTCTCTAACCTTGTCCTTCACTTACCAAATGAAATGGGTGCTAAACAAGAAATCTATTTTTATAGTGAGGGCCTAGGTCCCACTGATTTGTACCTGGGTTCACCGCTATTGCAAGATGTTCTAGAACAAGTAACAACTTTTTTCTAAAACATATGCTATACTCTCCAATGCCTCACAACGAACAAACCATGCTCCCCACTTATGACCAAACAAGGCATTGGGCATGCTAAAAATTATAATATAGCTACTTTCATAAAAAAAATATGATATAACTTCTTCACGAGACCCTACTAAACAAATATAAAAGTCCAATTTAACGGAAAGTCCAATTATATATTTTGGTTGCCACTCCATAGCATATAGAATGCAAGCAATACACTACAACATAGATGAACACATACAACGAAAATAGCAAAATGAAACACTCATACTCCAAAGGAAACACACCCCATTGAGACTGTTTACAACTAATTAAAGATCAAGCTGGCCACATATTTGGAAATTATGTGATGTAACATGATCGTTGTCAAAGCTAAGCTGAGATACAGAAAAGAAAAAAAACGATTCATAAAGGATAGTCCAAAGGAAACACACCCCATTGAGACTGTTTACAACTAATTAAATACATCAAAATTCTACATCACCTTCTAGCCAAGTACTAATATAACACGTTTTGGAAACTTACATCCTCCGAAAATATCATGGTCTCGACTGGAGTTGGCATTTGCATCCTCTGATTCGTTGACAAGTTACACGCGGCTGTCGGCTATTTCATTCAGTCACGTAGTGGTATTCCAGGGCATGTCGATGCGATCGTATGGATCCATCATCCGTCGATGGTGCGATGAATAGCAGGGTTGACGCTTGACGCCAGGTGGTGCGCCGAACCAACGCCGTCTTCGCCGTGCCTTGCCGGCGAAAGGGCTAAACGCAGGTGTACGCGGTGCCCATCTTGTATCTGAGCGCCTCGAGATCTTTATCTGCAAGCACCTCGCTCACGCTGGCGTTCACCTTCATTTCTATTTCAGTTAGCGCCCCAAAAATCCAGTTAGCGCCGTTGCTTTTCTCGGTGTTAGAACCCACACAAACATCATGTATACATAGACGACAGACTCAACGCAGAACTCCTAAAGCTGCTTATAGTAGGAATCCTGTAACACATGAAAACTCCCTAACCAACTTGGACTAGTGCTACTTGGAAACCCACTCACGTACAGGCATTCGAGACACTTAACTGACTCACGGACATGCACTTACCTAATAAGACACAAACTTACCTAGATAATTTGGATAATTTCCAACACACATTTGGCTAGTTTCAGACTAAAATGAGTGGAAATATACATTAACATGCGTCTAGATATTGTGAAATGGAGGGAGTATGTCATACTGAGTTCTCCCTTTATTGAAAAGAAATGTCATACTGAATACTAGATGAAACTCACCGTTTAGTCTCTTAGCCAGCCAGTCACACTGAATGCATGATGTTTGTCACCATAGTTTTAACCAGAGTACATGAAACTCACACATACCGTCTTCATACCATCTAGACTGAACTGCCTTACAGCGTATTCAACAAAGCTCACTTACTCCTGATAGGTAGCAAAGAAAGCTTACTCCCCCCTTCACATTTGCCACCATCTAACTCGGAAGTACCAACCTAGTTCAACAAAGAGGAAACTCACTTGCTACTGACAGCTAGGCTAATTCAGTTAAGAAAGAAAGCTCTCCATAACCTCACTTGCACACATTTACCATCATCTAGAAACTGAAGTCCCAACCTGATTCAGCAAAAGCTCACTCACTCGTGAAAGGTAAATTAGCTAGAAAAGAAAGCTCTCCGTAACTTCCCTGTGCACTTTCGCCACCAGCTCTTTCTTTTTGTGACCTTTCTGCAGTTAACTCTCAAGACACGATCCCTCACAGCTCTTAGTGCTGCATTTGAAGTAGCCATTTTCCTTACAAGAGAGTTCTTCTCATCCTCAGCGTCAAGACAGTGTAATAAGGCATCAATCTCTGCAACTTGCGATTCATCATCATTCATCAAAGCTTCTCTGAATGATTGCAATGCTAGGGTAAGGATAGACAGATCATCTTCTGTGCCCGCAGGACGACCGTTTTCTCCACTGTCTCCAGCAACTTTAGATTCTGAATTCTCCTGTGATAAGAAGGGAATTCAGTAAGAGCTAAATTCAAGTGTTTTGCATACAAAACTTTGTGCAAGCCAATAAATTCTAGAGGCACAGATCATTTTATCTAGTACCTTTGAGAGATGTGACGAAAGTGAAATAAGATACTGACGGCTGTGAAGAAAATAAGTGCTGTTACACCACTGGCATCTCATACTGGTTAGTATAATAAATTATGGGCAGAGAGATTTCTTAGTGGACAAAGATTTACAGCCTCATAGTCATATATCAGCAATGCAACATTTTATAGACGTATGCTATCATATAAATATAATCTGCACAAACCCTCGTGCTAAAAGTTACAAGTATTGCATCCTTGCAGTAACATATACTAAACTCTAACAGAACTCTTTTACTATGAGTTATGCAGACAAGGCATGTAAATTGTTACTGCAACTAAAATCCAAGCAATACTACAGTGCTCTCAGGTGTAATTTCATAGCGTACATCTAGGGACCAAACATATGAATATGCATCATGACACATAAGCATGGGCTTACCATGTTGTGCACCAGAGAAGGAGACCACTCCATGATGTAAGGAGTGACATCGACAAGAATCTGGCGTTTGCTCTTGAAAATCTTATTCAGCTCCTCAGTTTCCAGGGAGAAGGATAGGAACCACTCAGAAGATTTGAGAGTATCGTTCAACTTCTTCACAGAAAGGTACACAAAGCCATTAACAACCGCAACAATCCGCACCTGGCCCTGTGCTGAAGACTTCATGATATCCTTAAAGGCCGTGTTCAACAGAAACGTTTTGCGTAGCACAAATCTCTCAACACCATCAGAGTCGGCCGTCCAGATCCAAGCACAAAGCGTAGTAGGTTCCGGTACGCCTACGATACAAAGCATCCCATCCTTAGTCTGACCGATCTTAAACCCTGAATATCCGCCTGAATTAGCCTCTTCCAAGTGCAGGGGCAGATCCATTCGAGAGAGCTGAAAGGTGGCTGTGTTGAGCACTAAAATGTATCCCGCTCGCTCGAAGTTCCAGCAGACAAACCCATCCAACACCGTGCGAAATGCGAATTTCTCGCCCTCGGGCAGCAGCGTCGCAACCTCCGGCAAAAACTGCCACTTCATGGTGTTGGATGAGAAGATAGCGATGCGAACCTTAGACCAGGAGTGGTCGTGAAGGACACAGACCACGCCGGACGGCCTCTGGCCCTCTTCGTCGGCGAGTGTGTGGAACTCAAGGATGATGTCGTGGGGCTCGTTGTGGCGGAGAAGAAGGGCCTTAGTTTGGGGGTTGTAGTAAGCAAACTGCTTGGTGGCCCAGTTCATGAGGGCGACGTAACCATCGAGGCTGATGCAGGGAACCAAGCGCCACATGTTATCAGCGTCGTCGTCGAGGAGGGTGCGGAAGAGATCGGTGTCGGCGGCGAGGTCAGGGTAGGCGCGCTTGGCCTTGGCGGCGGTGAAGGCAGGTATGACGCGCACGTCGACAGTTTCGAAGAGGGCGAGGAGCGTGGGCGCGTGGAGTGCGCGGAAGCGGCGGCGGAAGTCGGGGGACGAGCGGACGGCGCCGAGGAAGGCGCGGCAGGTGAAGGCAGCGCAGGCGAGGCTGGGAAGGTCGGGGAGGCGGAGGAAGATCTCCCTGAGTAGGTCGTCGTCCAGAGCAGCTATCGTGGTGGGAGCTGGTGGTTCAGGGGATTCCTCCGGCGGCGGCCGCGACGACGACGGCTGGGAAGCCATGGCTGATTGGCTGGTGGTGAGTTCGGGTGGCGGCCGCGGATTCGGGAAAGTCCGACGAACTGAAATGGAGACGCCGCTATTTGGGGGTACCGTGCCCAAATGCCAACCCTCAAGCACGCTCTTGCGACCAGCTCGCCCGGTGGGCCGAGGTTATTGCGCAGCCCGTTTAAGCTTCACATTTTCCTACACTCACCCTAAACAATAGGAAATCCTAGTCCATTTTCACGCTAAAATTTGTAGTGATTGGTGAAATCAAACTCTAAATTCAAATTCGGGAACTTGTTACTCTGAACTTAAAAATTCCGATCTCTTTTGTACCATGGTCCGTCCGCTTGTAGAGAAGGCGAGCGTGAGCTTCTGGCAATAGCGATGGTTGCACAATCGTCTCCGATAGCTTCAAAAGACACGTGTAGACAGGTGCGTGGACCTAGAAAAAATTACAACTGGTAAAACTCAGGGGATTGGGGGCATTCCTTGTATAAATTTGCGAAAATCTGTTTTTTTTTCAAATACGAATAAATATTATAGAAATTCAAAATTTTAAGTAGGGGGCTAGGACCCCACTCAGCTTACGCTTGGGACCACCCCTAAATTCATATGTAGCGCCGTCGAGCGACATAGGAAGCAGAGGTGAAGATGCACCTAAGTTCGGGACATTATTTTCGTCGATCTTACTTCTAAATCAAAGCTAGAAACAAATAAGGAAAACATTGTATGATGCCATACTCATTACAGATGCAACATCAGATGGAACTCATGGCGTAGTCTCTTGCCAACTATTCACATTGAATCCATGATGGTTATCACCATGGTTTTAACCAAAGTACATGAAACTAGCACATATGGTATTCATGCCATCTAAAGACTGAACTACTTCACCAACCTATTTTAACAAAAGTTCACTTACTCCAGATAGTTACTCCCTCTGTAATAGATTGTAGGACGCTACCAGCGCATACATATAGGTAGCAGAACGTCTTATAATTTGATACAGATGAAGTAGTAAACAAAAATTTACATTACTCCCTCTTTGCACATTTACCACCATCTCAATCTTGTTCAACAAAGAGGAGGCTCACTTACTCTTGGCAGCTAAGCTAATTCCGCTACCAGAGAAAGCTCTCCATAACCTCCCGTGTGCACATTTACCAGCATCTCGAAACTAAAGTGTCAAATAGTACAACAAAAGTTCACCCACTCAGGTCTTGGTTAATACACAATGTATTTTAGAGGATAGGGGAAGATTATCCCGGTCAAACTCCTAAATACTTACATATTCTAAATCAATGGTTGGTTCTATTGTATTTGACATGTTATCCCTATATTTACCCCATATTTTTTCAAACTTTATTGCATTTTTCTTAATTCCCAATCCACTACCCTACCCTAGCCAGTGGATAGGAGGGATTGAAGGTATTACATGAAGGTTGAATTTTCACTCCCACTGATCGCCCAAAAACACTAATACCAAAGAAAACCTCGTGAGGTTCATTTAGAAAAGAAAGCTCTCTGTAAGTTACCCCTTACATAGCTTCCATCAGCTCTTTCTTTCTTTACTCTTTTTATAGTTAACGATCAAGACACGATCCCTCACAACCATTAATGTGTGCATGAAGTAGTGATTTTCCTCCCAAGAGAGTTCTTCTCATCCTCAGCGTCAAGACATATAGTAAGAAGGCATCAATCTCTGCAACTTTAGAATCATCATCATTAATAAAAAACTCCTCTAAAACATTGCAATGCTAGGATAAGGATAGACAAATCTTCTCCCAGGCCGGGAATTCTACATTATGGATTCACACATATCACCCCTATTCACATCCACAGGGAGGAACCACCCGTCCAACCATTGTATTTTGAGCAACCGGCACACCGAAATATATAGATCCACACGTGAACGCCCGAGTATGTGTACGTTCTTATGTGCTTTATGTTGTTAGCCCATCCAACCATGGTCACAAACGTTATTTACATAAAAATTTACTATCACTGAAACACCGATACCCCTCACTTGACCTGCAGCGATGAGAAGGTGTACCGGCACCGAGCTTATTTGGATGGAGCAGAGGAACAAGGGGCCCTGGGTACGGCGCCAGTAGGTGTGGTGGTGACGAATAACAAGAAAGAGTTGTGGTGACATGACAATACAATTTCCCTTTCTTAAGATTGGAATTCAGATATGAAAATGAATACAATTTTTTTGAAGAAAACGAAAAGAAAAAGGCAATGCGTTGCTAACAGGCTCCCCGTTTTCATGACATAATAACCTTCGCTAAAAAAAAATCTAGATATATCATTTTTTTGAGAGACTTGAGACACTTATTTTGCGACGGAGGGAGTACAGTAATAGAATATATAAAGATAGAGAAAAGAGGAAAAGAAATCCTTGGTCCTCCTCACATGGGCCTCCTTCTCCAGGTTCCTAACCTCGCCGGCGCCCGGCGCCCCGCCGCCCGCGTCCTCCGGAGTGACCGCGGCGGTAGGTTCAAGGTACCCGCCGCGTTGCCCGGTGGCTCCGTGAAAGAGGAGGAGGAGGAGAAGGGGACCGGGAAGAAGGAGAGGATAGTGATAAGAGTCTTGGACCCAGTGCGGGAGAGGAGGCTGCCGCCGCCACTCTTCTCGGCCCCAGAGGCTCCAGCAGGGTCTCCGGCGGCGGTTCGGCGTTCGGAAGAGGATGGGGAAGAAAGGCGGAGGTACTACGTGAACATGGGGTACGCCATCCGGACGCTGCGGGAGGAGCTCCCGGACGTATTCTGCGAGGAGCCCAGCCTCGACATCTACAGGTTTGTTTCGATGTTATGGACTCTGTTTACCTGTTGTGGGTGGATAATTGTAGAGAAATGTAGCAAAAGTTATATCCCATTTTCAGCGCATGAGAGTTTCTTCAGTCAATCGTGGAAACAAATGTAAAAATAAGTGTAATTTCTCGAGAGATTCATAGGTTGAACTGGGAATACCTCCTATGAAAGATGGTTATACTGGTTTAGCTTGGAAGCATGGTTCTAGGTTCTAGGTTCTAGGGGCGAAAGCCTGTTTCGTGGTTCTAGCATTGTCCAATAGAAAGCTTACTTGGGGTTACCTAATCTAGTGTGGTAGTGTTCCCTGTCTTTCTACTCAACCCAGCCAAGTTATTAATCGCTGCAGCTACATCGTTAGGCTCTTAGTCTAATGGCCTAATGGCCGTGTCTTTCTATGTGTGCTCGTGTAACCTTGGCTCTGCCGATTGATATGTGTTGTTTGCCTAATTGCCTTCTTCCGAGACCACATTCTGGGTTTTGTAGCACTAGGCCACAGTTCATACCATCTTTACTTTTAGGTCTGAATTTTGCTGTTGATGGATGTTTTTATTTTTTCTTTGAAAATCGGTTTCCCCTGTCTGTGCATCGGTTTGTTGCTCGATGCTTTGTTCCATTGTCGTGATATAGTGGAATGGTTATATGGAAAAAATCGCAAGCCTTCTTAGCCTGAATTCCCCAAAATCCCAAATCATAATTATTTTTCCAAAAACTTCTTGTAGGAAGTACACCAATAGATAAATGGAGTTCAACCATTTAATATTTTTAACAGTTTATACCATGTGACATGTGTAATATCTTAAAGAAAAAAATTTATTTGTTTGTAAATTTGTTGTTTCTATTCAAGGTTAGTCGCATGCTAGCAGACAAGCTTCCATACAGAATTGTTGAGAAATCATGCAATAACCCTTGACTAGTCTACTTCAACTCATTTCCGTGTGTGCTCGTGAGAACGCAAATCATGAGCACGCAAATTCCTCTAATGATCTTTAGTAAGACTCTACACCTCTTTTGAACCAGCTGGAATTGCAGGTTGCCTCATAGTCCTCCTCTGCATTATTTGGCGCTAAAATTCACATCATTATGTTGCTCTTCAGCTCTCTACCCACTTACTAGCTTGGCACCCTGAACTCTTGGAGTTCCCAGAGGATGTTAAGAGTACATCAACCTAGCCCATATGCCTCTGGGTAAACGTGAGACCAGAGGACATTGTGAATCCCTCGCGGCACTGGGGATAGTCTCTAAGTTGTTCGGCACCATTCAGTGGACCCACATTTATGGTTTACATGGAGTTCAAGATGCGTCAATAAGCTCAAAGCGTTTGTGTGGCTTGTCCTCATTGACATGCTAAATACCAAAGACATGCTCGTCCGGAGGGACTGCAAAGCCCATGTTGACAGCCTCCTGCACCCTCTGAAATAGTGGTACGACTTCTTCAAGTGCCCTTCTAGTGTCAGCTGTTGGAGCAGGATCGGCCTCCAACGGGGCCCCACTAACAATCTTGCAAACCTGCTAAAGCATGGCAAAGACAACTTCCAAGGAGTTCAAAATTTCTAAGTCTTAACAGTTCCGGCATGGTACATCTGGAAAGTGAAAAGTGCTCTTCTTGATAATGTTGAAACCTAATGTCAATTCTTGGTTGTATGATGCATCTGTTCAAGAAGAGGTATTTATATAGTATGCTTTAGAATGAAGGAGTCTACGATTCTGCTGAGGGACTGGAATTATTCTCTCGTGGACACTGCTTATGGATTTCTATATAAAGCTGGGCCTAGGGCCTTTTCATCTAAAAAATTATCTCGTGGACATCTTGGAGTTGTCTTAGTTGTTCATATTTTTTGCATACTCCCTGGCTCCTCCCCTACCATTTCCCGAAAAAATCATCCTATTAGACAAATTGTTTGTTCCGTTTTTGCTTCCAGATTTCATCGTAGAAAAACTTCCATCATTCTGCTCCAAAACAATGAATGGACAAGCTCTCTGATATGAGCAAATAGGTTAATCGAAACTGATATATGGACATGCAAATTGAAAAAAAATATTAATGACAAAAACACTAACAATTCTTCAAAAATAGTGGAAATAGTTACGATGGTAGCTTATTCCGCAGCTTGGCACCTTTCATATGATCTTGGTAGTATTTTATAGTTGGATATACCGTCATAAGAATTATTCTCCATGCTATATTCCTCTTTCATGTATAATTAGTTCCTGCCTTCCTCTGTCCTAACCATATCCCACTGTCTCCAGAGAAGATATTGTCTTCAAAGATCCTCTCAATAAATTCGTGGGTATTGATAGTTATAAAAGGATATTCTGGGCATTACGGTTTACCGGTAAAATCTTCTTCAAGGCGTTGTGGGTTGACATTGCAACAATATGGCAACCAGTCGACAATGTAATTATGGTTCGGTGGATTGTTCATGGAATTCCTAGAGTCCTACAGGGTGGTCATAGCCGCTTTGATGGCACATCAGAGTATAAGCTGGATAAGAATGGTAAGATTTACCAGCATAAGGTGGACAATGTTGCCATGAATTCGCGAAAGAAGTTCAAGATCTTGCCACTCGAAGAGCTCATTAGGTCACTTGGATGCCCATCAACTCCCAAACCAACTTGCTTTGGGATAATATCACACGTGCCGTTTTGGTTGAGATGGACTTGGATGAGATGATACCTGTCGTTTGACCTTATGCTGGCTTATGGAGGAGTGTTGATGGATCAGTTCCAACCTGATACCCCATAATTTTGCCTTCGTCATTTTTGGCTATGTACCTACATACGAGTGAGACGTGCCTGATTATAATGCTGTATTTGTGTACAGCCGTAAATTTTGATTCAAAGAACACAAGTTTTTAGATGTTCCTCCTTGGATTAGTTACCCAAAGTTGTACTTGACGTTGTCTGTTGAACTGACAGGCCAGCAATGATATCCATGCTACATAGCCTGATTTATGAATTTTGTTTTCGTTGACTTCTTGTTCAATCATGAGCTGTGATTTGAAATGGTGCAACTTGGTTTTGTTACAATAAAATTTGATTGGGGCGATTGCTTTCTTTTTCCTTCTAAAAAGATCATTTGGCCAATACATTGACTTCTTCCATCTTACAGAGATGACATCTGCTACTGCTCCATTTCCTCTGGATGAACTTATATTTGTGTTGGGAAATGCTTATGTGCTGAATATTTTCTCTTATCAGTGATGTGAAATGTTCTAAGCAACGAAAGTTATCTTGTGTGAGCTGTGACTTGTCAAAATTTGATATCCAGGGAGCACAAATATTTTAAATTTTCATGTGCTCTTCTGCTTCCACACTTGTCAGCCTGACAGAGAGCTTTGTAATTGAAGGTTACTGGAAAAATCCTCTCAGCGTGTCCCATATCCATATCCATAATGTACTCCCTCCGTTCATAAATAGATGTCTAGATACGTTCTAATTAGGATAAATTTAAGACATCCTTTTGTGGACATAGGAAGTACCTCTTTCTCACGTCAGACAGGTTCCATAACCGCATCAAGCTTCATATACTGATATACCTGACTAAACCAGATACACAGGGCCTGTTTGGAACGCAAATTTCACACCAATTTTATAGTAAATCACCAGTTCATTTCGTACAGGAACATACGAAGTGTTATTATTTAAAAAACATGCATCGCAATCTACAGAAAAGAAACGTGAACGAATCTCTGAACGAACACATGTACAACATCAAACAGGTGCATCAGTGTATGCATAGCGCACACTCAGAAGTTGAAGTAGGAGGACTATAATATGTACACACCATGCGTCGATCGATCCATCAAACGCTGAACGCCCGCACGCGTGTTTTCCTCAGAAGCAGAGGAACCCGACCTTCATCGCCGGCGGTAAGCCGGACTCTCTGCAGAGGCAGTCGAGCTTCCACCCGGGAAGCGGCTTCGCGCCATGATCGGAGCCGGCTCCTCCTCTGTCGCCGCCGGTGGCCTGAGACGTCGAGCCGGGTGTGGTGTGCTCCTTGCTCGCCTGCTGCTTTGCCTCGCCGGAAGATCCCGCAGCCGAGTGCACGGTTGTCTCCGTCGTGCCGCGGTTGGTCCCGTCCATGTCTACACCAGTTCTTGCAGGTTGCTGCTTGTGGTTTCTTTGCGAGTCTTTCTGGTTTCGGTAGCGGTGGCCGTCTCAAATGCTGCTCTTATAGAAAGATACACATGGGCTGATGGGCCATGGCAGCTAGCTAGAGATATTAAGTGATGTAGCATGACATGTCATCTTTTGGATAAGATCATAAGACAAGGACATGCTGCAAAATCGTATGCAACTTTATCACTTGATCAGCCAGTTGTCATCTGGAAATTTCTCGAGTGGATGGTGACAAATTAACTTCAGTGAACGGATTGGTGATCTGTGTGCGTTTCTTGACTTTCTTCTAATTGGAGGTGATTGGTGGTATTTGAGCTTCCTCAATAATGATACAAATAGAGGTTTCTGGCAACCGGAAAGTTTTAGTCCCCCGAATGCTCTCTTTGTTAAAAAAGAAAAAAAAAACGTATTTATGAGTTTCAGAATAGTCTGAAAAAATCCGGATGTAGGCAATAGCATACCCCACAAACGTTCAAAAAATCAGTTTCAAGGATGCGCCCCCCTCGACTAAAAATTCTAATACAAAAGAATTATCCACGGAAGAGTCCTGAGGATGCCGTCGGCTCGAAACCTAGTTCTGGAGGGTTTTGAACCTCTTCCCGGCACCCCGTCGGAGGGGAGATTATCACCTGAGGCTTCTTCATCGCCGTGCCTTGCTCCGAAGTGATACACGAGTATTTCCACTTTGAACTATGAGTCCATAGCAGTAGATACATGGTGTGCTCTTCCACCTCTGCCACCACGTTTAGATCTTGTGAAATGCCTAACATGATCAATATCACTTTATTATAATGCTACACGTTGTGTCTGCTGGGATCCGATGATTTGTGAAATTATGTTCAAATTGTTTACCATTGTTTCATCATGCTATGTTATATTTATGATCTTGCATGTTGTTCGATACTTATGTTAATTTTGCAAAATGATGATATATCTCCAAGAGGGATTACTGATGCTAGATAGTGGGTTCATGACTCCTGTGACCCTGCGCTCGAGTGATAGAAACATGTAAGAACGGGTAGGGGTAAAACATTGGTACTTATATCTATATGATTATATGCATTGCTTACATTACGAACATAATTTATTGTAATGTGTGTTGCTTGCAACTAAATACTTTTGAGTGACATGATGAATAGCGATCACAAGGTGGATTATTGGTCATATATGGAGTTGGATATTTTAAGTCAATCTTTATCGTAACAACCTTTATAAAATTATTTCATGAATTTTTCAATTGTCCAACTGTACTTTTTGTTTACCAGCATATTTGCTATCTTTTATTGGAGAGACACCACAAGTGAAATAATAGCCCTCCGGTCCATCTTTTATTCAATTGTTTACATAATTATCACTTGCTTTCATAATCAACTGCTCGTTGTACGTTTTTTAATCATCAAATTATTTCCATCATACGTTTGACAACTTTGTTTTCAGCAAGACGAGAAGCTTGACAACCTTCCTATAAAGTTGAGAGAAATTATTATGTTTAGTTGTGTGTAGGTCCGTGTCATCTTTGCAAGTGTCCTTACAAGGAAGACACTAAGTTGCAACACGTCCCTCCTTATTAAGATATAAACTATGGTTATAAAACCAGGAGAAAATCTTCGTTGTCTACATCACACATTTGTTTTTAGGGTTTTCCGCAACTGCATAGTTAACCGTCGCCTAGAAGGTGGCTTTGTGAGTTGACCTGATATTTTGATGTGATCAATCTGTGGGTGAAAGCCAACAATGCGTATCTTTATATAGAGAGGTCGGCCTTGAACTCTCTTTCGTATATCTTCTTGATGTACATTTTGAGTTAATAGGCATGTTTATAAAAAAACTTAAGCGTTGGTCTTACAACAAGATAAACGTAAAAGAGTCTCTTTTGACTGACATCTTCTAACCAGAACAAATTTTATGAAGAATATAAAATAGCAAAATATAATTTTATAATGTCTCTCAAGACTTATGGCAACAAGTAAATTACTTATGTGGACACTCCTTCTAGGAACAATGATGCATTCAGTTTTTTCAGAATTGGTACCATATAAATATGTTCCATCTATTCTACACCAACCTGTCTTATCCAAATGTATATCAATCGTATAATATAAATATCAATTATAATAGGATAATACCAAACTCATAAAGGGAGTTGGCCCAGCCTTCTATTCTGAATAGCCCACACAATTTACTGTGTGGAAGGTTTTAATTTTGGCCCAATAATATATTGGCTAAGGATCAACAAGGTTCTATTTAAACCCTCATCGTTATTTTCCTTCCCACCGCCTACCTCCAAACCCTTTATCACGCCGCCGCCACCGCAGAACACTAGATTGCTTTATACCAAGTGGCACATACGCCGCCGGTCGCCAACGCCCCCTTCTGCATCTGCAACCTATTCCCAATCCTTTTATTGGAAGATGCCTTTGCTCAACTGTGAGCTTGCTTGAGCATTGTAGATTTTTGATGTTTTGGTCGTCTCTTTCACCCTGGGATGAACACCTTTTACCCACAATTTTTCACATCCGCTCTTAGTCGGGTTCTTTGTGTTCTTGGTATTACTATCATCATTGTTTTGTCCACATCCACCATCAAGGTTACAAGTTCATCATCTATCGAATATCATATGAGGTTTGACACTCAGATCTGGCAGGAAAATAAACAGGTAAACAAATTTCCTTTGTAATGAGATGATTTTTGGTATTATGGAAATTTACCTAGTTTGATTCCATGCATGTTCCCATTTGATCTTGCGGAATAGCATGTAATTGATGAGTTTGACCCTGAATATTACTCGATCTTATGGTGGGTTTGTCATGATATAGGAAGAAGGAAAGGGGTTTTCCATGGGTGGCAAGGCTACAACAGGGGTGAAAAAAATGGAACCCGATGACGTGGGCATGGTTAAGGTGCATTCATTGTCTCCTCCTCCCCTTGCCAAGGAGGATAAGCCGAGCGTCAGAATTATGCCAAGGACTGTGCGCATATTTTGGCAAGACAACGATGCCACAGACTCATCGAGTGATGAAGAGAATGGTCAATGGGATAATGTGAAAGCAAACTTTGGTCGTCAACGCATCAAGCAGTGTGGGTGTGAGATCAAGCTAAAACGGGAGAAAGTGCGTGTACCGGGGACAGTGAACTCTGAGGAAATTGTGATAGCTAAGAGAACTAGATTGAAAGGTTGATGCCACTTGTGGACTGATTCTATTCTTTGGTAGGAATGCCTAGGATTCTAAAAACAGGTAGGATCAGAACACACTAGCGGGCATATGTGCCATTGCCAAGAAAATGCGAGTTTGATAATAATAGTTGCCTTTTCTTAATAAATTTAAAGCGGGATTGCTTGATGATACCATAATAGTTTTTTGTCTTATCAGTCGCAATACTGAATATGTGACTCAGGTGTGGCTCTAATTTTTATTTTCGTTGACATGATCAGACATGCATAAGTTTGTCTACAAAAATGTAATCGAGTATTTGGTGATGGCTCTAAACAATCTTGACATGATTAGCATTGTGTTGCTCTTTATTTTCTCATTGCATTTTTTATTCACTTTGTAAGGTAGGTTTTAGGTTACGGCACGGAATATACGAGTTGGTGGCACTAGACGGGGCATACACATGTATTTTGCATCATATATTTATCAAGAAAAATATGTTTTATCGGGCGATATATCATCATATTATGCATATTTTATCAAGACTTAATTATTATTGCAGAACTAAATCTCTACTTCTCCCCACGTCCCGGTCTCCGTCCCACTTAACTGATACTAAGAAAAGATATACCTAACACTAAAATATGTCTAGATACAAACGTTTTAATGTTAATTAATGTGGGCGGAGGGAGTAGATGGACGAGTGAATTAATATGGAGCGGAGGGATTAGATATACCCATTTTAGCGTCAAAATTTGTAAGAAAATTCAGCCGTCTAATTTGAGCTTGGACAGAGAAGCAACACGAGGGTGAAGGCTCGGGAGGCCCTTGAGCGGTTGACCCTATGTAGGCCAGATGACTCACCATCATTTTTGACAAATCTGATCCTTTTGAGCAGTTAAACATATGTATGGCCCTTGAGATCAGCGTCAAAGAGGAAGAAACCAAACTTATTTAGTTCGGCTTCATTCACAAAGTCACATAATTTTAGTAAGGATTTAAAAAAACTAAAACATGGGGTCGATGCCAAAGAAGATGGAGCCGATATGTACAAGGTTGGCGGCATCCTCTCTGAAGCTGATCTCAGAGGTTAGATTTGGAAATAGTTTTGGAGGGAGGCCTGATTTGAAATTAGTTTCGCCCAGAGGCCATATTTGGCAGACAATACGACACACCAGGGGCCATGTGAGGCTTAATGTCTCTTCGTAATCGAGTACTCGGTTATGTGGGGACTGACAATTCCATCAACATCACTGCGTCTGCGTGCATGACCACCTCCATCTTGACATATTTCATATGCAACCTCTATCTTGACATATTTCATATGCAGTCAGTTTTGCTCGAATTCGTTAAGAACTTACCGTGTCATATCCTTATCATTGACTGATACTATATAATTATTATTTTACATATCTAGAATTTATATTATAGACCTAATTGTTATGCGCTCGGAAATGTCCATGATTATATTCGGGAGAACCTAGTTGGTGGTGTTAAATGAAATTACAATAAGATATTGTTTTCTTATTCTTGCATTGTTATTCTCGAATGATAATGCTCGAATGTCAACTTCATGCTATTTATCATTTACGGGGTTAGAGGAAAACATAACGTCGTAGGAAATTGAGAGGGAGAAGCGGGACAAGAAGACATTTTCCAAATCTTGGATTTAGAACATAGGGAGATACCTGGATCATGTAAATTATTGGTATGGTTAGGCCTCCCCTTAATTACATATGATAAACCATGGTTATTAATGTTGCAAATTACTTATAAGTATGCTCACAATGGTTATTTGTGTAAGCATTCACTTTTCCAACATAAAGAGAAACGTGACATCTATCAGAAAGACAATCATATGAAAATCTACTAACTAGGAACTATCCCACCATCCTCAAGAACATCTAGTCTTATTGTACGACCATAGACCTATATATCCTTGAGCTAATCTTGACAATTGGGGAATCTCCGACATTTCTATTGTCATTTCATTTATTTACAATTCCAAAACTCAAATAATATTCAATTATTATTTATACCAAATTTGTAGTTATTTTGATATGCTAATTCTTCCCAATTCCTTATTGATTTTGACACTCTTCTTATTTATTTGTTATATTATCTAAACCTTTGTAGCATTAATATTTTGGTCCAATTATATATAAACATTGTGGTGAGAAGATATCCATTACTTCACCGAAATGTGTGCTACAAATGATTCACTTCAAACGTAGGTTACAAGGGGCATATCTTGTGTTTGTGCTAAAGGGATATCGTAGCGCTATACATGAATTTGGGTATGTATCGGTGTCCTAGTTTATAAGGGCAGGGACATGGATTCCTCGGTCATGGATTTCCTAGGTGGGGTTTGAAGGATGAGTCTTGCATTTATCTATCATAAGGATAGTATGCGGCCTCTCTCTAATAGAAAATCAATAGGGCCAATTTGAGGAGAAGGATGCAAGGAAAAAAACCATTGGATTGACAATGATCTGTGGTCATTGATTTTTTAACTTTTATGGTGACAATTTTGGGGTATATCTTACAAAAAACCTCCTATATCCTATAAGTCATATCCCAATACAAGGAAATGGTAATGTATCATCGTATTGTAACATGCCAACGGATTAAACGATATTTTATATTGTTGCTTGGGAGGTGAACTACTGAAGTTGGTTGTGCCCTAGTTAGGACAAAACCTCTAGCTGTTTTCTTGTGGTAGGTGAAATATTTGTAGACGACAAGTATTCAATGACAATGAACTTAGATAATCTGTGTGTGTGCCCACACTAGAGTAATAAGATGGTACATGGAGCCACATATGTGATGGTTACAACATCCAAGATAGTTTTCTGGAAAACTTGTATGGCATGTGCGGGACAATCTACATGGCTTGTTGGTACAACCTAACTAGGAGCCCATACATGACCATTTTACCGGAATCTTCTGCCTTATACCGGCCTATTTATAAGTGAAAGAACATATTAACATCCACCCTTTCCCTGATCTTCATCCTCTCCTACCCTTCAATCTCACCAAACATTCCCCGTTTATTCCCTTACATGTCCCTTCAAATCTCTCATGTATCGCTCAGTTTAGGGAAACAAGTCACTAGCTTGCATTTTGGTACCGGTGACAAGTTTTGACAGTCCACTTATGAGTCGTGCCAGTAGGTAGGGTACATAGAGAGATTGTGTCTACTCGTGCACGTAGTTCGAAGGGATAAGAATAAATGCACTAAATTAGGGATCTGGGCTCATAGAAAGGATATTAACCCATTCTACAACCCTAGGAAAATTATCGTTATCAACACCTAGCTTTATAGATCTAGTCTATCTCTTATACTTTGTAACCACACACACCTATAAGCAATAGTAGGGATATTATCCATCCCTACCGAGGGCTTGAAACCAAGGTAAAACGATGTACCACTGTTATCTCCAGCGGTATTGCATCAGGCTCCTACTTCCCTTCCCCCCCCCCCCCCCAACACACACGACCACTACTAAGACCACTACCGTTCTAGTATCTATGTGAAATCCATCACAACCGCTAGAACGGCGGTAAATTAATAATCGACTGTTGTTGTCTATCATGAGGCCAGAGGCGATTCACTTCTACAACGTCATTGAGCAATCATCAATGGTGGCATCATCTACAACTAGCCTAATCGAGAAGATCCTAGAACTCTGAAACCTACAAAAGTGCACGACCGAAGAGTTTCAGGGCCTATTGGGGCATTACTAGGGAGGTCAACGTAGGCTCCCCTGATCTGACCTAGCTAAAGGTCAACCAAGTTCAAAATGAAGGGGTTCCGGTGCAGAAAACAATAATTTTTCTAGCGTATGAAATCCTAACTAGTCAGGATCTATCTATCTAGTACATGTGATAACGGTGGTGGAATGGGTTACATTACCTCCATGTAGACCGATAGCGGGGATTACGCTCCCGCGCAAGCGTTTACGATGAAGTCGTACGTAGCCGAACTCGAGGTCGCGGAGAGCTTGCCGCGATGACGTAGACGATGACGCCTGGGTGTCGACGATGACCTGCGTCGACGGGCGTCAGGCGGAAGATGGCGTGGCGCCGACAAATGGGGGGGGGGGGGGGGGGGGGGGTGGTGCGCCGGCTGTCGTGGTATCGGCATAATTGATAGGAGACGGGGGTCCTCTAGCCTACGTATGGATTGTGGGGAAGAAGGTTGGTGTCGTCGAGGTCGGGATTGAACACGGCGAGTTTACCCAGCTTCGGATCCCACAGCGGTGGCGGGATCCTACGTGCTGCTATAATTCACTATGAGGTAATAGCCGTGAACAGGTTACAATGTGTTTGATGCGTATTGAAGCGTGCCCTAAAGGCTTCCTGGTGGCCGGCTTATATAGGCGGCCAGACCCCAGGATACAAGGTAAGTACTTGTCCGGCAAGTAATCAGAGTCCTAGACCTAGCCGGCTTAGTTGCCGCCTTCCGTCTTGGGCTCGGTGGCTTGATGGGCTTAGGCCTTCCGCCTTCCTTGGACCGTCCGCCTACTTCCTTGCACGTCAGCTATCTGGGCCGCCCGGCAGGCCTTGGCCTTACCACCCTTGGGCCACCCTGGACTAGCCGGATTGATCCATGCTGGTTATACCCCTAGTTGATATATCCCCAACATTAGCCCCCAGAAAGGTTGAAGTTCTCCAGGCGCCGGCTTCTCCTTGATTCTTCATCTGCCAAGGTTGGCGGCTGCAGGACTTGAACCATTTTGAAAATCAAAGAGGCATGCGTGTCTTGATGTTGACATGCGGCCGCCTTTGTCCATCATGGGAAAAGACGGCTACTCGGCAATCTTTGCCGAGCATTCTTCTTGACGGTTTCCACCTAGCCGGCTTCACGACAGTTTGAAAACAGCCTAGGCGGGAATCTCGCCAAAAAGGAGGCGTGGAGATCGTGCAATCATGGGCTGCAACGGATGCTGGACACGTGTCCGAAAAAACACCGTTGCACAGGGAGCAACGTCTGGCCCTATAAATAGGTAGCCAAACGGTCCATTTCCTTTACCCTGCCTTTGCTCTCCGTGCGCCCTTGTCTCTTCCACTTCCTCGCTCCTCGCCTCCGAACGAACTCCGGCGAACTCTTCTTCCCCGGCGACCTTTCCTCGCGGCGATGTCCACCGGTCCCGCTCATTCGACGGCGTCGAGTGGTCCGGCGACCGAGGCCGCGCTTGTGACGCCGATGGGCGGCGCCATTACTCGTCCCGCGACGGCGGCGACGGCGGGCAATGTCTCCGTCGTCGCCCCTCGGGCTTCCTCCGCGCGCGCACCTGCGGCGGGCTCCTCGGCTCCTCCACTGACCACCACAGCAACGGCGACGGCGAACGCCCCCGGCGACGAGGAAGAAGAAGCGGCGGACCTCGGGTCCCGCTACTGGCTGCCTTCTATCGTCGATGAAGACGCCCTCCAAGATTTGGAGGCTGTCGGCTACCTCCCCACTCGGGAGGATTGCCGGTGGAGGGCCGCCTTGGGAGACATCATCCCGGCTCCGGAAGCCGGAGAACGGGTAATCCTCACCTCCCACCTGGTCAGGGGAATGGCGCTTCCGCCTTCCGCCTTCTTTAGTGAGGTCTTAGATCACTACGGGCTCCAGCCCCATAATATCGCACCCAATAGCATATTAGTCTTAGCCGGCTTCACAGCTCTTTTCGAAGACTATCTAGGTATTAGGCCTAGTTTAGACTTCTTTAGATACTGTTTCCGTTGCCGGCGACAGACGGTGCCGGACGGCGGGCTGGCGACCTGCGGCAGCGTCACCTTCAACTGCCGCCAGGGCCGCCAATGGTATCCTAAGATACCATACCTCGAGTCCGTCAAGGGCTGGACCTCCACATTCTTCTACTGCCAAGACATGGCAGCGCCGGGCCGTCAAATCGGCATTCCGGCATTCGTCAACGCGCCGCCCATGCCTCGCCCATGCTGGGACGAGGCGGTGCCCAGATTGACGGAGGAACTCCGCCTTATTCAAAGGCGGATCGAGTTCCTCACGAGGACGATGGCTCCCCCCCAGCTGGATGGGGTCGACACCATCATTTGCTGGCTCGGCCGGCAAATCCTCCCCCGGCGGTACAGCCCGCACAAGATGTGTCAGTATTCGCCTACTGACACAGCCTCTCTTCGCGTGAGCGAAGAGATATTGCCGGTCGCCGACCTGGCATTCCGGCTCCGCAGCCTCGTCAAGGCGGGGTCGTTGAAGGCGGTCGAGGGCGTGCCCATGCACACCCACGACAATCCTCCCCTCGAGGTGAATATTTTCTTCCTTTACCCCTTGTTTGACAGCTTTGCCGGCTAGGATTGAGTTCCTTTAACATGCCTTCTTTTTCAGCTCTCCGAGTTGAGGGAGGATGACCTGGCTCCCGACTTCTACGAGTCGGAAGCCGGGAAGACGAAGAAGCGCAAGGCGTCCGGCGCTGCTTCCTCCACGGCGAACGCCGAGAGGAAGAAACGGATCGCATCGGCTACCGAGCCGACTCTCGCCAACATTGGCGAGAATGCGGGGATTAACATCCCCCGAAGGTACTCAACTTTGCTTTTTCCAGACGGCGAACCTTTTGAACATTGGCTGACTTATTGTGCTTGCTTTTTGTTTGACAGGGAAAGGGTCGCAACCTCCCGGTTGACGACCAGGCTTCTTGGCAAAGGAAAGCGACCGCAAGGCGGCTCGCCGGCCACCGTGCCGCCAACTCCCCCGCTCCACGCCGGCAGCTTCATGGCTGACGCTCGACGCCAACCTCCAGCTCCGGCTTCAGGTGCTCCGCCAAAGATCCCCTCCGCCGATCGCGCGCCGACAACTCCTCTACTACTGGCTGAGGCTACGGCCGATGATGCCGCTCAATCGCGCGCCGCCAATGAAGGGTTGCTGGAAACGACTGCCGGCGGGTCTCGGAGGGCAGCTCCGACTACGGGAGGCGGCAAAGTCAGAGACCCTTGGTCTACCTTTAAGGAGGCCAAGGAGTCAACTTTGGATTTTGCCGCCTTTGCCTCGCAGGCCTTTGACGACTTGGAGGGCGACCTATCTGTAAGTTTCTACCCCTCCGGCATATACATAGTCTTTCCCCCGAGCACTTAGATGGCTAGTCAAAAGAAACTTTGACTGCCGGCTTAGTGGTTATTCGACAATATGTTATATGCTTTTGGTTTTTCTTGCAGGGTCTTGTGTCCGCCAACGTCGAGCTTGTCTCCTCGCGAGTCGAGATAAACCGGCGCCACCGCGACCTGAAGAAGGAGTGCGAGGCCAAGGACAGGCGGATCGCCGAGCTGGAGGCGGCCCGCAAAAAAGATGAAGGTAGGGTGGATCCCTTTCTCCAACTATGCTTTTGACCTAAGTTTCCGTCAATCATTTAGCTTAGCGAATCCATATTTTTAGAACTGCTAGACCACGCCCAGGATATCCTGAAGGCGTCCACTGATATGCAAGCTCTTATGAATGAAGCTTCAGACTTGGCGGCCGCCAACTTGGAGTTGAAGGCGGCTCATCAAAAGGAGATGGAGGCCCAGCAACTCAAGTTTGCGCAGGAATCCAGCCAGCTCACTGGTGAGCTGGAAAGCCTGCGCAACAAGTTGGCGGAGGCGGAGAAGATGGCTGCGGAAGAGATATCCAAGCAGACTTCTCGCGCCCAAACTGCAGAGGACGCGCTGGCAACTCATATGATTGAGTTGTCGGCTTTCAATAACTCGGTCCTTGGTAATTTCTCGCTCCTTTTTTGATACTGCCATGTTGCTTTTAGCCTGAGCCAAACTTATGGCTTTATTTTTGATGCAGTTCCCGCCGGTTTAGGCGATGACAAGGTTGTCAGCCCCCGCCTGGATCGCCTTGCGCGTCTGGGCGAGCTGATCGCCGAGACTTTGGCGGCGTCCAAACGGTTTGCCGCCAAGTTCTTCACTTCGTCTGGCAGTCAGGAGCCGACCGAATTCAGCGACGTGCCCGCCATCCTGGAGCAGGCGACCAAATTGCACAAAAGCTCGCTGAAGTCGGCGGCGCGGGGTGGAGCCAAGACTGCCCTTGGGTTGTTCATGGCGCACTACCCCGAGGCGGAGATAGAAGCCGTCACTGAAGGCATGCCGTCGACGTACGAAGACGGTAGCGAGGTTGAGCCGGTCGCTGTGCTGGACAGCGTTGCCGGCTACGCCACGCGAGTCGCCGACATGGTGGACACTTCAATCTTCTACCGGTGCCATCCTGTGCCTGGCGGAGAGGGAGCTGAAGCTGCCGGCGCGGCCGAGGCGGAGGGGAGTGACAGTTCCGGGGCTGAAGTTGTCAGCCCCCAAGCCTGATGTAGACGCTCCCCCGAGCCATATGTTTTCTTATCCTTGCCTCCCACCAGCCTTATTTTGTCGGCCCCTGAAACAGTGCAACATTTGTAATATTTTGTATATACTTTTGCTGTTGCCTTGTTAGGCGGAAACTAGCTGACAAGTTTTATTTTGTCTCTATTTATATGGCCCGCCTTAATTTTACCCTGACTTATATGCTTGACTTTTTTATGTTGACGAAACCTCAGTCGGTAACTTTAGCTGAAACAACCAGGGCTAGACCATTTGTTTAGAATCAAAGACCAAAGCCAACATGTTGGTGTCAAAGACATACTACTAGGCGAACCGCATATAAGTAATCAGAGGCAAAGGAATTAGGCGGCGCAAAAAAGTTTGTTTTTGCTTTAGTTTGGCTCGAAAGCTGCAAGTATCTACCAGTTTGAACCTTTGCACGGAGCTAGAAAATAGGTAACTTAGATACATAGGGGAAATATGATTGCAAGAAAAGATAAAAGATGGCATGCATCTCAACACAGATGAGGAACCATAGACTTTTATTTCATAATCATATTTAACTTATTACAATTATAAATTGCTAAGTGTAGAAAGGACGTAGCTGCTCAATATTCCAAGGCCGTCTTGTTTGCTCGAACGGATCGTCAATGCCTCTCTTGCGCTTGGTTCCCCTTTTTCCTGCCGCCTTCTTGCGCATTTTCTTTTCTTCTTCGTCGCGGATGTCGGCTAGGTAGTAGGAACCATTGAGCATCGTCTTTGTGACTATAAACGGTCCTTCCCATGGCGGGGATAACTTGTGCAAGCCTTTTCTATCTTGAATTAGGCGGAGAACCAGGTCACCTGTTCTGAAGCTTCGCTTCCGCACTCTCCGGCTATGATAGCGGCGGAGTTGTTGCTGGTACAAGGCGGAGCGATGGAGAGCGACGTCTCTTTCTTCGTCTAGCAGGTCTAGGCTATCCTGTCTTGCACCTTCTACGTCTTGCTCGATGTAGGCTTGAACTCTTGGGGAATCGTACTTCATGTCGGTAGGTAGCACTGCCTCTGCGCCATATACTAAGAAGAAAGGAGTGTAGGCGGTGGATCTGTTTGGCGTTGTGCGCAAACTCCATAATACCGACTGTAACTCATCTGCCCAAGCGCCGGCTGCCCTATGTAATGGAGCTTCGAGACGAGGCTTAAGTCCTGATAAGACTAGGCCGTTTGTACGCTCTACTTGCCCATTGGATTGAGGGTGTGACACGGATGCCAAATCAAGCCGGATGCCCAGATCACTGCAGTATTCTTCTATATCGCCTTGAGACAAATTGCTGCCATTATCGGTGATAATGCTGTGTGGAACTCCAAACCGAGAGATGATTCCCAGAGAAAATTGGTGGCTGTTCGTGCGTCAAGTTTGCTGATCGGTTTGGCCTCGACCCATTTGGTGAACTTGTCGACAGCGACCAATAGGTGAGTGTACCCACCGCGCGCCTTTTTGAAGGGACCCACCATGTCTAAGCCCCAGACCGCGAACGGCCAGGTGATTGGGATCGTCCTTAGCTCCTGTGCCGGCAAGTGAGGTTGACGGGCGTACAACTGGCAACCTTTGCATGTCTTGACGATGTTCTCGGCATCTTCTTTGGCGGTGAGCCAGTAGAAACCTTGGCGGAAAGCTTTGGATACAATGGACCTAGCGGAAGCATGATGCCCGCAGGCGCCAATATGTATGTCCTTCAGAATTTCCCGGCCTTCCTCCGGCTGTATGCACCGCTGATAGATGCCACATGTGCTTCGCTTGTATAGCTCGCCTTTTATTATCGTGAATGCTTTGGCTCGCCTTATGATCTGCCTTTTTAGCACCTCATCGTCCTCCGGCAACTTTTGGTCGATTAGAAAATCGAGATATGGGACTGTCCAATCCGGCTGTGTTAAGTAGACAGCGAGACTTGCCGCTTCTACCGGTTCTTCTGAGTCGGGGTCCATCAAATCGGCGCCTTTAATGGATGGCTTGTGCAATTGCTCCAGGAAGATATCTTTTGGTACCTTTTTGCGTTCCGATCCCAGTCTTGCAAGTGTATCTGCCGCCTCATTCTCAGCTCTTGGAACATGTCGGACTTCGTAGCCTACGAAGTTTTTTGCAAATTCGTCAACTTTGGCTCTGTAAGCCGCCATTGTTGCGCTTTTCGCATCCCATGTTCCGCTTACTTGCTGTGCGACCAAATCTGAGTCGCCATAACAGAGGATTCTTTTGACGCCTAGGTCGTTTGCCACGTGTAACCCATGAAGCAAAGCTTCGTACTCGGCAACATTGTTGGTTGCTGTGAAGTGGATTTTTAACACGTAGCTAAGCTTGTCACCTTTAGGCGTACGTAGAACGACTGCAGCCCCCGAGCCTTTGAGCATCTTTGATCCGTCAAAGTGCATGACCCAATATTCTGACTCGGGGAGTGCTGTTTCCTCCATAGCCTCTGTCCAGTCGGCGACAAAGTCTGCAAGCGCTTGAGATTTGATGGCGGTCCGTGGTTTATAGACTATATCAAAAGCGGCAAGTTCGATGCCCCATTTGGCGACTCGACCTGTTGCCGCTGCATTGTTGATTATGTCTCCCAACGGTGCCTTGCTGACTACTGTCACTGTGTGTTCCTGGAAGTAATGCCTAAGCTTTCTGGCGGCGAAGAATACACCATAAGCCAGCTTTTGGTAATGCGGATACCTCTGCTTGGAGGCGGAGAACACTTCACTGATGAAGTAGACCGGTCGCTGCTCACCCGCCGCGGCTTCGCTCTCCTTTCTTTCCACAGCCAAGACAACGCTGACAACAGCTCCTGTTGCCGCGATGTACATCAGCATTGGTTCCTGTGATCGAGGTGCTGCCAATATCGGAGCGGACATGATGGCCTCCTTAAGTTGTTGCAAGGCGGCGTCTGCCTCTGCTGTCCACTCGAAGTTGTCGGATTTCTTCAGTAGCCGGTAGAGAGGCATTGCCTTTTCCCCTAGGCGGCTTATGAAACGACTGACGGCTGCCGCCGATCCGGCTAGGCGCTGCACGTCCTTCAGACAAGTAGGTCTGGATATGTTTTGGATGTCCTTGATCTTCTCCGGGTTAACCTCAATCCCTCGTTGTGAGACGATGAATCCGAGGAGTTTGCCGGCTGGGACGCCGAAAACGCACTTGGCGGGATTGAGTTTCATCTGATACCTCCGGAGATTCTGAAAAGTTTCTTCCAAGTCCTCTAGGAGATCTGCCTTCTTTTTTGACATTACCGCGATGTCGTCTACATAGACGTGAACATTGCGGCCGATTTGTTCGTGCAGGCAGTTTTGCATACAGCGCTGGTATGTTGCCCCTGCATTCTTCAAACCGAAAGGCATTGTAATGTAGCAGAAAGTTCCGTATGGAGTTGTGAAAGATGTTTTCAGCTGATCTGACTCTCTCATCTTGATTTGGTGGTATCCTGAGTAGGCGTCCAGAAAACAAAGCAACTCGGAGTCTGCTGTGGAGTCTACGACTTGGTCAATTCTGGGCAGCGCAAAGGGATCCTTTGGGCAGCACTTGTTGACACCGGTATAGTCAATACACATCCTCAGCTCTTTATTCTTCTTTGGGACAAGTACAGGATTTGCCACCCAATCGGTGTGTACAACTTCTTTTATGAAATTGGCGGCCTTCAGCCTATTTATCTCCTTCCCTATAGCCTTGCGTCTCTCATCCCCAAAGCGTCTTGTTGCTTGCTTCACCGGCTTGGATCCTTTTATGACGTTGAGCGAGTGCTCGGCAAGTTCCCTCGGTACACCAGGCATGTCGGAAGGTGACCATGCAAAGATGTCACGATTCTCACGGAGGAACTCGACGAGCGCGCCTTCCTATTTGCTGTCAAGGTTGGAGCCGATGACAACTTGCTTAGACTTGTCACCTGGGATGAGGTCCGCCTTTTTGGTGTCTTCTGAAGCTTCGAAAGTCTTCTTGACATCCATCTTTGGCTTTGGCATGGAGTTGTCTGAATCCGCCCCGAGCAGCGCGAGTTCTTCCTTATGGATGACGGCTTCTGCGAAGGCGGCCATGCCACGCTCGCACTCCTTGGCTTTCTTGAAGTTGCCGGAAACCGTGATGGTTCCGTTTCCCCCCGGCATTTTAAGCTTGTTGTATATGTAGCACGGCCTTGCCATGAACTTGGCGAAAGCCGGTCGTCCGAAGATTGCATGATAGGCGCTTTTGAAGGGGACAACTTCGAACCGGAGGAACTCTGAGCGGTAGTTCTCTTTTGGTCCGAAAGTTACCTTCAGCCTGATGCTTCCCATTGACTTTGCTTGCCTGCCGGGCACTATGCCATGAAATGTGAGGTTGCTGTGATCCAGCTGATCCTCTGACAGGTTCATGCGGCTTAGCGTGTCGTAGTACAGGATGTTGAGGCTGCTGCCGCCATCCATGAGTACCTTTGTGAGTCTGAAGTTGTCGACAATGGGGTCGACGACAAGGGCGTACTTGCCTGGGTGAGGGACGTGATCAGGGTGGTCGGACCGGTCCCAAGTGATTGTTGCCTCCGACCAGTTCAAGTACTGAGGGACGTCCGGCATTGTCGCGTTGAGCTCGCGCATCTCCGCTTTAGCCGAAGGCGTGCCGACAAAGCACACAAGAGATTCTTTGACCTTCGGATACGGCTTCTTTTTCTTGGCGGTTGCGTCCTCTTCGCTTGAGATAGACATGTCGTCGTCATCCTCATCCTCCTTGCTGTCTTTCTTGTCGTTCTTCTTTGACTTCTTTGACTCCCAGCCGACTGTGGGATCCTTTTTGAAGTCGTTCATGAAACGGCACTCTCCAAGCGTGTGGTTGACCTTGCCCAATGAGGCGTGGATGGGACACGGCAAATGCTTTGCCTGTTCGTAAGTGATTCGCGCCGCCTTAGGCCCTGAGCCGGCTTCGCGATTATCTTTCTTATTTTTCCACTTCTTTTTGCCGGCGTTTCCTTGGAACGCTACGGCTACCTCATTGGAAGGTCCGGCTTTGTCATCCGCCGCCTGTTTGCGCTTGTTGTTCCGCTTTGGTATGATGTTGACGTCTGGGTCATCGTCCCGGGCGTCGTCATCCGCCGCCGCGTATTGGGCGGCTAGGTTGAGCATCTCACCAAGGTCCGTGATTTGCTCGCGGACGAGCCTATGACGGAGCAAGGACTTCTTCTGTAGGCCCGTGTAGAAGGCATGGATAGCCTGTGCGTCCGAAACACCATGACAGTTGGCCTTTTCGGATATCCAGCGGCTGACAAAATATGTCATGGTTTCGTCCGGCTTTTGGATACAGCGCTGCAAATCCGTGTAGGTATTTGGACGCTTGTATGTTCCTTGGAAGTGCTGGGAGAAAACCTTTTCCATGTCGTACCAGCTATGGATGGACTTTTCAGGAAGGTTGTCGATCCAAGCTCTTGCCGTGCCTTCCAACATGAGAGGTAGGTAGCGGACGGCAATATGGCTGCTCCCGCCGGCAATCTCTATGGCCATGGCGTAGTCGGAAAGCCATGAGTCCGGCTTAACAAGGCCGTTGTACCTAGAACAGTTTTTTGACACTGATGTCATGTCCTTGGGGAACGGCTCTTTGCGGATGGCGTCACCGAAGCACTTTGGTCCAGAGTATAGCGGCTCCTTTCCTCTTGCTATGTCTTGTAGGCGGTGTCGTGCGTCTTTTGGATCGAGCTGCCGTGCGCCTCTGTTTGCGTCCGGCTCGTCCTGCGCCGCCCGGCTTATGCTGCGCCTGGGCCCTTCTACCTCCTCTCTCCTCTTGCTGCCAGTGCTATGTTGCGGAGACCGGCTGCGGCCTCTCCTTGGAGGGTCGTTGCCGGCATCTTTTCTAGGCGGCTGCCTGTTGTTCCGGCTACCGCCATTGTTGCGTCTTGGCTGAGGTGGAGGTGGTAGGTCTCCTCTGCTTCCCGTCCTTGAATTCTCGTCCCGCCTTGGCTTTGGCGGCGGTGCCTTCTTTGGAGGTGGCGTTGCCTTCCTTTTGTCGCCATGGCTACTGGAGCCCGACGGGCCTTCGGGGTCGGCACCGGGTGCAGCTTTGCACTTGCCTGACTTAGACTCTAGGTCTCCCCCGCGGGCATCCGCCATGTGGCCGTAGGAATCAGCGCGAGCTTGTTGTTCTAGGGCCTTGCTTACGAAGTGTCTTGCGTTGGCCAACTTCTCTTCCGCCGTGTAAGTGTTGTCGTCCAGGGTATCTAGCGCGGCAGCCGCGTTGAGGATAGGGGTGCAGAAGACAACGTCCCCCCTTCTATCCACTCGCTGCGGCGTCGTACGCCAATCGAACCCTAGGTCTTGAGCCGTTGTCGTTGCTTGCGTAGGCGGCTCTTTTCCACGGCGGTTTTTTGATGACCTTTTCTCATCGAAGAGTTGCCGGCTTGTTTTGGCCGACATCTTCTCCTGCTCTTTCTTGATCTTCTTCGCAAGGCTCTCAATGTGCTCCTCTCTTTTTCGTAGGAAGTCAGAGTGCTTAAGCATGTTAAGCCTGAGTTCTTCCACTTCGTCGAGTGGGGTGTTTTTGTTCACCGGAGTATTCATGATCTCGTCTACTTCTTTGATGACGGAGAGCAAATCCGTGGGTTTGCTGCTGCCGCCTTTCTCGAGGCCAGTTTTCTTCTTTGCGCCCACCTTGTCGGAACTTTCGATGAGTTGGCCGGCAGTGGTGTCTCCGGCTTCTTCCGCCGGCTTGATTTGCGCTTCTGAAGTAACTGGGGTTGTCTCGTGACCGACAACAACCATCATAGCCAGCTTGTCAGGCATGTCTGTATCCGCTGTACCCTCTGAGGGAGCCGGATTTCCACAGGAAAAGCGGGTTTTGATCTTCTCTTCGAAGAGACTAGCATCATCGTCGGAGTCAGAGTCTATGTTGACTTGAACGGTAGATCTGGATCCGGCATCTGACATCGCATCCTCCTGCAGGGAGGATTGATTCAGGATCGTTGTTTTCCGGCTGGGAGTCGGATCCCAGTCCGACAACTCCGACGAAGTGGAAATCAGATTCGACCGACTCCTGGGAGAAGGCGGATTCAGATCCATCTTGCCGGTCGACTGCTTGGTCGAAGGGTTGGTGGGTGGGGTTGCAGAAACGCGGTAGGCCGTACGCCTCTGGCGTGTACCCGATGAAGACGTCGATCCCTCCGATCGGCACGATTGCGCATCCGATAAGGTAGTCGTCCGCCGGGAGCCAGGACTCATCCGAGTTGACGTAGCTATGGCCGTCAAACCTTGTGACGCGACTGACGGCGATCTGCTTGCCCACGCCGCCAAGTGTTCCCGCCTGGAACGTGACGCCAGGAACCTTATGCCCCACGGTGGGCGCCAACTGTCGTGGTATCGGCATAATTGATAGGAGACGGGGGTCCTCTAGCCTACGTATGGATTGTGGGGAAGAAGGTTGGTGTCGTCGAGGTCGGGATTGAACACGGCGAGTTTACCCAGCTTCGGATCCCACAGCGGTGGCGGGATCCTACGTGCTGCTATAATTCACTATGAGGTAATAGCCGTGAACAGGTTACAATGTGTTTGATGCGTATTGAAGCGTGCCCTAAAGGCTTCCTGGTGGCCGGCTTATATAGGCGGCCAGACCCCAGGATACAAGGTAAGTACTTGTCCGGCAAGTAATCAGAGTCCTAGACCTAGCCGGCTTAGTTGCCGCCTTCCGTCTTGGGCTCGGTGGCTTGATGGGCTTAGGCCTTCCGCCTTCCTTGGACCGTCCGCCTACTTCCTTGCACGTCAGCTATCTGGGCCGCCCGGCAGGCCTTGGCCTTACCACCCTTGGGCCACCCTGGACTAGCCGGATTGATCCATGCTGGTTATACCCCTAGTTGATATATCCCCAACACCGGCGACAGAGGGGGAGCAGCGGCTGGGCTGCAGGTGGGCGAGACGACGTCGCCCAGGCTCCTCAAAAGAGTCGCCTCCGAGCACTCGCAAACATACGGAGCTTAACGACAACCCCCGGTCATTCAGATCCAGCTGAAATCGCAGGGGTAGAACTTTTCTGAAATCCCGCACGGCAACGGCGCCCGGCGGTATAGCTTAGGTGGAGAGAGGGGGCAAAACGGGCGGAGAAGCAACTCGGCCGGCCTGCTATACAATTAATTGTATTTTTCTGTAATTAATCCAATTAATATTCCTTGCTATATAAATGGGGGAGGGGGTGTGCAAACACCTTGCCTCCCCTATGTGGGACTAAACAAAGGAGAGGGAGGGGGGGTTCGGCCGAACCCTCCATGGGCTGGCCCCCCTCCTTGGTGCGGCTCCCTCTTGGGCCCTCTTAGGGCCCATGTAGGTGGGCTGCCCCATTTTTCCTTTATTTAATTAATATTAAATTAATATAAAATATAATTAATTCATAATTAATATATTTAAATACTATTTAATATCTCGTGACCCCGAAACATTTTTCGGACCACCCGAACAACTTTCGGACATCCCTGGAACCATTTCAGACCTTCCCGGAACTCCTTCCGGACCACCGGAACTCTTTCCGGATCATTTCTCTCTCTCCAACAAAATCCTATATTATTCCAGAACCTATCTCCTGGTGTCGTTAAGACCTTAAGTTTGTTACGCTACGGTTCGAGAACACTCCAGACATGGTCGAGACACTCCGCTCACCAATGACCGTCAGGGATACCTGGATGTATATGACGGCCCCTGTGCATTCTACGAATATCGTTGTTGAACCATAAAGATGATATTCGTTCACTTTGTTTCTGCGATACTACCTTGTCCGAGATATGATCATAGACATCCGATGTCTTTGTTGTATCTCGTTAACGATAACAGTTATTAACTCGTCTGTGATATTATATCTCCATGACCTAGTCATAAGTTGCGCAGCTATATATAGATGTAATCTCACCGAGTGGGCCCAGAGTATCTTTCCATTACAAGAATGAACAAATCCCGCTCTTGATCCTTACGTCTCGATGCTCTTTCGGGATACCCAAGATGGACACCGTTATTGTCATGCTATATAAGACACAACGTTTGATGCTCTCAAAGCACCCCTACGAAGCATCAATAAGTACGGTCTCACGGTCTAAGAAATAAGCTATCATATTCTATTTTATTGCAAATGACAAACATCGTAATACGATGTTATTGCAATACTTTGCGTATGTCAATCACCTTATTCAAGTAATAAGATAACCCCATTGTCAACCGACGTCATTGTTCTTGATCGGGAATCTCGATCAACTGTTGCCCAATGGACTAGTTCATATAGAGGCTTACTAGGACCTGGTTGTCTATGTATCACACGTGTATTAATAATTCTGATTAATACAGTTATATCATAATACACAAACCTCTTATAAACTTATGAGATAATTCAATAAATACTACTTATTTATTTGCCTCTAGGGCATATCTCCTTCACAAAACTCTATCCTGATTATAATTTTCAAGACCTAGCTTTATAGACTGATCTAGCTATTTTACTTTGTAACTTTCATCTACACATAAACATCTTTTCCCTGATAAAGGGGAACCGCCTGCCTCAACGCTGATCGGTGTATATGGTCGTCTACGTTTACATATATAAAGAGAAAAGAGGGCCATTGCCCATCTTGAGAGTCTAAACCTTGGTATACCCAAAAAATGAAATCACTCGGTAGTAGTCCACACTAGCACCCAAGATTTTTTATATAGTAGAAACCCCATATGAGAATTCCCAAAAAGTTGCCCCCAACAGGGATCAAACTCGGGTCTCTGGAATTGCCACTACGCCCCCAGACCATTGGTCCACTACCCCGTCCTCAAACCTCGGTATACCATCATGCCCATATTCTATACGAGAATATCCTTTTGGCCACTTAGCCCCTATTTCTATAAACTCCATCTTAATCATAAGATAAACAATAAATGAATCGTTGATAGCTCGGATGACAATAGTTCCCTTGGATTCAACCTTGGTCATCGAGACCTTCCAAATCATCCTTCGAACTCCACACACTCTAGAATGGTACACACCACCATTCCCACAGTCAAAATCCGATGACAACGGGAATGACGGTTTGTCATAGTACTAGGGAGGCATTGTACATTTGTACTCGGTATTTTTGGAGTGTCCAATTGAGTGCTCTCCTACGGCCTACTCGTACGGTACTCATCACTGGACAAGATAGCGAACTACACCCTCTACGGAAAAATAGTGATAGAAGACGTGAGAAGCATCAGAACAACATGCACTGGTGATGAAACAAAAAATATACGCACGCGCGAGAATCCACTAGAGTACAAGTAACAAACGAATGGATCCAAACCGAATCCCACACCTCCAATCTCTCAAGAATCCACTAGCTTATGGATCGATCAATGGAAAAAGAGAAAGATGAACAAAAGAATGAGAAGGCTAGCTCTGCTCGATCTGGAGGGACTCAGAAGAGCTTGTAGGGGGAGGAGGCGTCCAACGGGTGGATGAGGTAGGTGAGCACCAGCGCCACGATCATCAGAAGGTAGGCGACGCCCTGGTCGATCGACGATGCTGCACGTATTCACAAAAAAGGAACAGATGAGAAACCCAGAAGGTCAAAAACTGGCATTTAAATCCAATCTAGGAGCCTTCATGCTTGATAGATCATAGATGGACAGACTCACCGTCGCTGGAGGGCGCCGGCGCGGGAGCCTGCGCGGCGACGGCCGGCATGGCGACGGCGAAGACGAGCGCCGCGGCAGCGACGAAACCGAAGAGGGTCCTCCTCACCATGGCAGCAGCCGCGTCGCCGGGATCTGTTCTACCTCTCTCGTCCTTGACCCGTTGCCTTGTCCTCCTCACGTCCTGCCGCAGCTTGTCGCATTATATAACGGAGGATTCTGGCTTCATAATTGATTATATAACGGCTCTCTGCTGGACCTCGCTGGGATCGCAATGGCATCTTGTGCCGGCGTTGGGCCCCACTCACATGGAGGACCGTTGCTGAGGCATTTCTTTTTCATCTTTCCAGTCTGGATTCTGGAGTGCCACTCCTCAGACTGCCTGGACATGCGTTTCTATGTGCTCGCAATCATCTGCCCTCGAAAAACATTCCATTATTAAAGAGATGGAGCCAGATCACTTGTGTTTACTATACTATACTTTCGTTGGATGACGAGACGCCGAATCAGATTCACAAAAATAGAGCTCAAGTTCTGATTGATGCAGATTAAAAACTGCTAGCAGCTGGCGAAGGCTCTTTGCCTCTGCAACAATCCAGGCCATCTGATTCTCCTCGTTGGTCCTTCCTACAATTCAGGTCCAGATCGACATAGGTACTTTTTACATGCTTATGCAAAGAACAAATATAACAATCGTGCAAACGCATTTAAACTTCATAAAGTTGAACTACAATACTCCAGATAGATAGTCTTTAATTCAGGCAAGTACTACTACCTTAGAACCTGAGAAGCTGAGTTCCATATTCATTTTAGTACATGACATGTGACAGTAGTGAGAACTCGATAAGAACCAGATGGAACATCACATACTTTCGATTCCAGAATGATTATTCAAAGCAGACCACCAGCATTAACTCCAGGAAAAAAAACTGCTATCTTGCTTCCTCAACCAGAAAGCTATCATGGTTGAAATCCTCTAACTACCTGAATTCCACAAAATGCGTAGTCTCGTCGAGTTCTCTTTGCGCGTGTTCGAACCGGGTTTCCAAATTGGAACTCATAGTCATCAGTTGAGTCGTGAGGAGGCTTCATCGTCTTTATTCCAGCGCACTTTGCACGCAGGACAGTATCAATGCGGATATTGAAACAATGCCGAATGTCCAGGCACTCCAGGTGAGTGCAGTTATTAAGTATTGCTGCCAATCCTACATTGGTGAGTTCGCTGCCAAAAAGTTGAAGGGAGCGTAGTGCGTGCATTTTTGCAATCCCCTAGCTTCCTCGTCCTTATTGTATTCGGCATCTTCAATGCTATAGAAGCAAGGATAGCTGAGCCTGAAACATTTGAGATGTGGGCAAGCTATGGCAATAACCTCGTACACCTTTCCGAAAACATTTTTACAGAGGGAAAGCTCAAGCTCCTCGAGCATAGGAAACTTGTTAATTGCCCTCCATCAATCCATCGTTACTTATGTGGTTAGAAGATATGAGACGAAGACTCTTTAGAGTTGGTGCCCTGGAAATAGAGAGCTTTGCTGTTAATAATAACTTATAAGATTTCATTTATACTGCATTGCCAAGTGCAGGAGCATGTATTTGAAGACAGCAATGGAAAATGGCTAGCTAACAGAAGGAACAAAAAAAAATCAAACTAGTGGTAAAGAGCATAAAGCTGCTATGTAAGCTTAAGTTATATGCTACATGATCGATTCCAAGGGTGGGCCTAAGTGATGGTATCTATAACAACAAAGAACAATGTAGTGTGCAACATACAAACATAACATGCACGATAAGGCAGTCATTCATATGCACTGCTAATTAAGACACGTCCAAATACAAGAGTGCAACAGCATACAAAATTATGCTCTGGGGCAACTGAGCGGCAAGTTCATCTATCCAACTACCAGTTGATCCTGCAGCTTACAGCTTCATGGTACATTGTTCTGGATATGAAAACTGTGCCGGGCAGTCATACACTCAGAAGTCATTTTAGCTGAGGGGCATGACCCCTGAATAGTTTTTCGGCCTAATGACATGACCCTTCAAGTTGAGGACCATGTAAATTTTATTTTTGAACTAGACACTGCCTACGCTCACATCATCCCATGGCCTTTCGAAAGATAAGAGCATAAAGCCAGCAACATTAAAAAATATTGCCAACCTATGCCAAATTCTTTTACGAGAAGTGCTCCGGTGCTTTCCCAAAAAATAAGTTGCACGAATTTTAAAGCGCATCGACGGCTATGATTAGGTTCACAAAGTAATCAAAGAGAGTACTAATCATGTGAGATTAACACCTTTAATCCCCACCCCTAATCACAACCATCGATTTGCTTTAAAATTCGTGCAACATATTTTTTGGGAAAGCACCGGAGCATTTCTCTTCTTTTACAATATGATTGGTTCTTTTCCGTTTGTTCTTTCAGAAGGATTCTAAATGTCAAACAGGACTGCTTCACTTATGTTGGCAAAGCGCGTCATAGATTTCGTACTGATGAAGGAATCCACCCTATTTAAGAAATAAAGAAGAGACATTCAATAGTTCTACATTGTGTCTTAGTAGATAGAGCATTTTCTCTTGAATTTAGAATGCAAATTCAATCCATATGTCCTCGGGTGCACCAATTTATCACACTCGATCCTCTAACAATCTAGAAACAAAAGTAGGCCTCATATAAACTACTTCTCATTGAAATCTAAATTAGTAACGAGAGAAATGCATATGATGCGACTAAATCATAAGTTGCGCTGAATACTTGCCAGTCTAATCTGCACCCTAGTTGCAGAACAAGGGAAACACAAGCCAAGCAAGAAGCCTAATTTTCTTTCCTCGTGAGGGGAGAATTAAAGAAATCTCACTGCTCGGCTAGGAATAGGAGGAAGTTTCGGTAGCGTCTTCGCCCCAGAAGGCCTCACACTGCCCCGACCCACGCCGGACGGCCTCCCTCGACATGCCTTCATAATTTCGGTAGCCTTGATCTTTCCGGACGCGCATGTCGATGTGACGCCAGAGCTCGGGCTCATCACGCACGGCGCGGCGCCAAGAGCGGCACACCCGACCCGCGCTGCCCACCATGAGCTCTATGGGCTCCAGCTTGTGGAACACGGACAGAAGCGCGTCGATAGGCAGATCCGGACAAGTTCAACCTCGTTTTAAGTTCGACTAGGCTGAAGTTCTTATCTGTTTGACATGATGGCCCATTTCAATTACGGTCCAGAACACCCTCATTGCATGGTCCGCAAAAAATAAGTGCTACTCCCTAAAGAAAGACGAAAATTGTTACTACCTCCGATCGGGAATGATTGGCTTGGAAGATATGCTATGACAGTACAAATTCGTACAATGGTTGCGACAATCATAACTGATTGGAGGGAGTATTAAGCACCATGTTAGGGATTTGTCTTGACTCTTGAGATATACATTTTCTCTCAAATTCTAAAACAGATAAATTTGAAACTTTGTGGGTCAAAATCACAGAACAACAATGTTCAAAATATTCTATACTCTTTGTTTTTTAGAAAAGGTGAATCTGTCAAAAATAATTTAAAAGAGGTATTTATGAATAAAATATCATTTGAAGTTTTATGATATCCAAATATCCAAAAAAATGAAGGTAGAAGATTTGCATTATCACATTAAAAAAAGGAGTTACCGAAGTTTAACAACCCTACGGGCGGGTGCAAGGAACCCGCACGAAAACACCAAACAACAAAGAGACCTACACTCCCGCAATAATAGATCCTAAGTGCTTAGCACCCGCCGTGCACCACATGTTAGCTTTAGATTTAATCTAAACCACAACCACCACTAGCATCAGGGACGGAGGAAGGGGGGATGAGCAGGGGCTAAGCCCCCCCCCCCCCCCCCAATGATTTTGATTTCCTTCATAATCCTACTACTAATCCCACTTATATTTGGCAAATTTTAGTGATTCTAGCCTATTTCTCCCCCTCCAACATAATTTTGCCCCTTCCAATCCTTGTGGCTGGCTGCTTCCCTGGTTGGCATGGTAGAGATGTGGCGGAAAACATGTGCATTGCGTTCGTTCCAAATCTCCCAACATACGAGCATGATGAGTGGCGAGGTGTTAACTCGACAAGTCTCAGGGTTGTGCACCCCGGGTTGATTGATGGGGAGAGAGATGAGTGCAGGTGGTCACGACGGCTGACAAGCAAGGATTTACCCAGGTTCTGGCTCCCGGAGGATAACACCCTACTCCTGCTTGTCTGATTATTGATGCGAGTTGTGGTTACAATGGCGAGATTGCGATCTCGCTAGGGTTTGTGGCGGTGGCTATGAGCGTGTCCTTTGGGACGAGCAACCCTCCTGGCTTTATAGGCAGCCAGGTCTCGGGTGGTTGATGCCGATGGCAACTACAGATATGGCAGGTTATGTTTCCTAACCGACTTGGACTAGGTTACATGATACCCCGCGTGGGCCTTCTGTGGGCTTCCACGTCCTTGGCGCGGCCCAGGTAGCCTTAACGTGGACTACCCGAAAGGCAGCCCCACGTCAGTAGCCCCCGAGTGCTTGGTCGAAGCGTAGAGTCGAGCAAAGGACTTCTTCCTCCTGGACGCGCCATTGGATTGCTTGATCTTGAGCTTGAACTCGATTTCTTCAGTCGAACCGGCCGCTCCCGATGGGAGTAACCTTTGCAGTCGAATTACTTTGCCTTCGTCTTGAAGCTTGCTTTTACTCGGCCTGCTGGCTTACTTGTGGATGGATTCGGCTGCTTGAGCTTACTCTTTTTTCTTTGTCACCCGAATGATTTCTTCGGGTTCTCGGATCATTAGTCGATCCTACTTCGTTGGTTTCAGCTAAGTAGCTTACTACTTGAATCACTCTGTCGAGCTGTTTCAGTTGCTTTTGGAGCCGTTGGCTTGATGACGTCACTGGTGACGATACATTGCACGCCTCTGCGCCCGATGGGACGTGACGTGGCGGGCCCCGCTGTCAGAGCTGACCGCGGTCAGCAGTTGTCACGTCTCCGAACTGGGCGCGAAATTTGCGCGGCATGATGATGACGCCTCAGTTTTCGTGCGTAGTGGATGAAGTGGGCGGCGACGGTTGGTTTCTTCGCGCGACACGCGTACGGCCAGATATGTCTGCTCGGAGCCCTTGTTCTGTGGACGGTTGAGATGAACCTTTTCGAGGCATAAGTACTGCATTTTGATGCGAGGGACTTCATCTTCTCCAATCGTTCTGGCCTCCCTTTCCTCTGCGCTCTACCATTTTCGCCGCCATCCATAGCTCCTTACTTTTCTGTCTGTGCACCTTGTGCTGCCTCACTGCGCCATGGGCAAGCCGAAGAACACCGCTGTCTCCTCCGCCGCCGCCGACGATGCCGGGCTGATGAAGAAGCCCGATGGCGACTAGCAGAGATCGTCGGTGAAGAAGGCCGAGGTGGAACTCTTCCGCGCGCAGGGTCTTCTTCCACCTACTGACCAAGTCCAGGTACGCGCTCCTGGCAAAGAGGTTGTCCCCACTCCCCGCGATGGGGAACGTGTTTGCTTCACGGATTTCCTTCCGCGGGGCTTCGGGTTCCCCATGCACAATTTTGTGCACGGTCTCATGTATGCCTATGGGGTTCAGATCCATGATCTGACCCCCAATGGCGTATTGAGCATCGCGGGCTTCATCGTGCTCTACGAGTGCTTTCTGGGTGTCGCGCCCCACTGGGCATTGTGGAAGTCGCTCTTCCTCGTTCGCAAGAACGTTGGGAGGAGCGGGTTGCCCTTCCCCGTGGGCGGCTTCGGAATCCAAGTGTGCGGTGACACCGTGTACTTCCAGATGAAGAAGTGCGACTCCGTCCAAGGATGGCGCAAGAGATGGTTCTACGTCCAGTCGAACCAGGACGACATGGGTGCATTCGACAGCGGACGTGGACTGCGGAAGACCGGCGCCTGGACGCACCCGCTGACTGCCGTGGAGAAGGAGGCCGTGCGGCCCCTGCTGAGCCTGCTGCGCGATCTGACCAAGACCCTTGGGCGCGAGGCGGGTGGCGTCTTCCTGATGGCCACCTTCTTTCGTCTTCGGGTGCAGCCGCTCCGCGCTCGGCCTCACCCGATGTGGGCCGCCGAGGGCGTCAGCACCGAGCCGCTTGACGATGAGGAGGTGGAAACCAAAGTAAGGTCCATCACCAGCCTCCGAGTCGCGGACACGTGCAACGTCAAGTGCCCGTTGCTGCTTACGGGGCATCGAACCCCGTTCCTGAGGTGAGTCTTGGCTTGTTTTTCTTTTGTCTTGACTCGACTTGCGTCTACCTTCTTCCTGATTCGACTTGTGTCTACTTGCTTCAGGGTCGGTCTTTGTTGATCAGCCTTCCTCCTCTTCCCGAGAATGGACCCGACGATGAGTCGAAGTTTGTCGAGGAGGAGGACGACGACGAAGAGATTCCTTCCGCACATTCTCCCCACGAAGAGGTGGAGGATGAAGATGAAGTGGAGGAACCCGTGCGGAAGAAGCGGAAGCTCCCGAGCCGTGGCGACTCTGCTACTGCGTCGTCACCTGGTAAGGATGCCGACGTTACTCTGGAGGAGGCCGTCGCGACGTCGTCGGGTGCGCGGTCCTCGGGTGGCTGGGATGAGCCCCTGAATGTTCCTCTAGTCAGCTCCGCGGCTCCTCGTTCGTTTGCGCGGATGGCGTCGCCCTCCCTGGAGAGTTACGACGACCTTGGAACCCCCAGGTGAGCTTCTTGATGATTTGTTTCCTTCGAGTTGTGTTTTGTAGCTGCAACGTTTGAGTTGACAAGTGTGCCCGTTTTTGCTGCAGCCATCGTTCTGGCGATGTTAGCTCCCCCCTCCGGGACGTGAAGCACACATCCGCCCCTTCGACTGAGTTGGGGGTTCAGGCGGTGGTGGAGAAGGCGCGTGCGCAGCCTGCTGGTGTTGCATCGTCGAGCCGCGATCCTCCTTCGGCTTCAGAGGACCCTGACCTCCTGGACCACGTAAGTCCTTTATGCTTGTACTTGTATTCTTGAGTTTTCATCGGGTGGGCGATCAGCGCTCCCGATGGGAGTAGGCCCCCGAAGGTGTGGGTGACTAGTATAGTCGCCCGCAACTTTATTAACATCTTGCTTTTGTTTCAGCCGTACTACCGTCAGCAGCTTGACGCAGCCGCGGCTTATGTTCTCCTGGAGAAGGAGAGGGACCAGCTGCGTGCTTCTCTGGACCAGGCTACTGGGCGGGTTGTTGAGCTTGAGAAGGCCCCGCATGAATCTCGAGAGCGGGAGCTGGCGCGGGTCGCCCAGGAGAAGACTCAAGTCGGTCGTCTCCTCTCACTCGCCGGTGTTCTTGGGGGTAAGTTTCGGCTTAATGCCTACTGTGTCTTGATCTTTTTCTTTGTCTGACCTTGAATCCTTTGCGCATAGACTTGCGGTGGAGCTCCTCCGGAAGATGCGTCGAGTGACGCGGTTGACTTGGCAACTGATGTTGGCTTCCTCGACCAGGTGTGTGCCTATGCATCCGACGCGCTGAAGAAGTCCACAGCCGCGTTGAAGAAATCGACTGGAGCCCTTACTGTGGTGCACCAGAGTATCTTCCCGGGCGACCAGCCGCCGGCAGCCGTGGACGCCCTTGCTGCGCCGTTTGAGGACGTGACCACCATCGCCGACTTCACGCGGTCGCAGACGGTACGCGGCTCCGAGCTCACCTTCCAGCTCCTCTTAGGGCATCAGGTTCCGGGTGACTTTGAGAAGGTCGTCAGCGGCTTTCCCCGAAAACCCGATGGCCGAACCGCGTCGCTGGGTGGCGTGAAGGAGCGTGCTTCACAGCTGGCCGTGCAGCTTGTGGCACTCTTCGAGAGGGCCCTTGCTAAGGCCACTGAGGCCGCTGCCACTCGGAAGGGTCGCTCCCGGTCGCAGTCTGCAGCTTTAGAGTAGGCATAGCTTTAGGAATTCGGCAGTCGCCGTGGTCTGTACTTTTGAACTTCTGGCTCTGTAATGAATATTGTCCTGCCCGGTCTTCTGGCTTTTAACAGTGCTTTTGCTAGAATTGAATTTCTTTCTGCCGAGTTTAACTTTGCTTCACAGTCGCATGATTGTATTGACTCTGCGTATTCCTGGCAGACTGTCGAGCGCGGTGGTGCTTCTTCTTCTCCTGCGACTGCGCCGAGTGGCGAGGCTTCTTCTTCGGGTGCTCGCCGTCGTCGGGTGGCGCCTGCTCCTCCACGTAGTAGAAATGATCAGCGGATAATCACGTACCTGAAGAACAAGGTGGTTGAGCTTGAGGCGACCCTAAAGAATACTGAGCTGCTGTTGCACCGCTCTCGGTCGCATCCTACTGCGGAGTTCTCACGACGTGAAGATCTTTTGCTTGGGGAGATTGATCTGATCAGTCGACAGCTGCAAGGTTGGTATCCTCTTGGCGGCTGCTTTCTTTGCTGAAGCTTGCTTGTTCTGACTTGCAGTTTACGCGTGCAGATGTGAACCCGGACTTGGAGGCTGAGCGGGCTCGTGTTGAAGAGCGAGTTACCCGAGAGGCGTCTGACGACTCCTATGAAGCTCGTCAGTTCTGGGTGAACAAGTCGAGAGGTCGCGCCCTTGCCACCATGCTTGATCGTACATGGCGTGCGGCTTTTCTTCTGGAGAATTGCCGGAAGACACTCTGGCATATCAATCGTGTGTACTTCCCGCATAACGCGCAGCCGAACGGGCTGTCCGCCTTGCTGGAGAGGTTCCGTGATGGTGAGGGGCCGAAGGAGGTTGTCAACGCCCAACTTGTGGCTGGGGTGAACGCAGCGTTGGCATACGTCTGGATGCATCGGCCACACCTTCCGCTCGACAGGGTGCTTGATGGCCTGCCTGGTGATGACGACTTCGACGAGACCTTAGCGGCTGCGCGCCGAATTATCAGGCAGGTTCAGGACCTGAGTGAGCGTCTTGTAGGTCCCCTCGATGCGCCGAAGGCCGAGCCTGCAGATTAGAGTAGTTGTCGTCTGATGTACAGGGTTAGCTATAGAGGACAAATGTGCCTGCGCATGTTGCAATGTACCAGATTAAAAATACTTGCGAGTAATGAGAATTGATCTGCTTTCTCGGAAGTGTTTTTGCTTGTTTTGATTTGCGACTTGTTTGGCGCAGTCGCCTAGTATGTTAGGCAACGGCCTAGGTTTTTCCAAGTGTGACCTGTATGTCGCAGTCTCTGACTTTAACAGGTGGCGACTTAGGATTTTTGCAACTTGACCTCTATGGCGCAGCCCCCGAGTTGTTCGAGTGGTGGCCTAGGATTTTGGCTAAGACCTGTGTGGCGCAGCCCCCGAGTAGGTCGAGTGGCGGCCTAGGATTACAAGTGTTACCTGCTTGGCGCAGCCCCCGAGTATGTCGGGTGGCGACCTAGGATTTTGAACTTGACCTGTACAACGCAGCCCCCGAGTGAGTTCGAGTGGCGGCTGAGGATTTTTCTGAGAAGGCCTGTATGGCGTAGCCCCCGAGTAGGTCGAGTGGTAGCCTAGGATTACAAGTGTTACCTGTTTGGCGCAGCCCCGAGTGTGTCGGGTGGCGACCTAGGATTTTGAACTTGACCTGTATGGCGCAGCCCCCGAGTGGGTCAGGTGACGGCCTAGGATTATTTTATTTGTGCTTGTATGGCGCAGCCCCCGAGTAGTTCGGGTAGCGGCTTAAGCTTTTCTTTCAACCTGTGTGGCGCAGCCCCCGAGTGCTTCGAGTGGCGGCCTAGGATTTTAGCTTCCTCTGTGCGAAAGGTAAAGGAGACAGATTTTCTTCAAATCACTTTATTGATTCTTGCGAACAGGCCGCCTCATTAAAACCCTTCCAGTCCCCTTAGGTACCCTGGTGAGGGAAAGAGTGCGTCTGAAACCTGCCGCGCTGATTTTTCTTGTACAATGATTGGGTTGAACTAGGCGTAGAACCGGCAGAGTTGTGCCACGTTCCACGGGTTGCTGCAGTCTGCTCCCGTCTTCGAGTCTTTCAGGCCGTAAGCTCCGTTGCCGATTGCTTCTGTCACGAGTACGGGCCCTCCCATGGGGAAGCGAGCGTGTGCACCTTCTTCTGCTTGAGTCGGAGGACCAGGTCGCCTGCAACGAACGCTCTTGGTCGCAGCCTCCGAGTGTGATAGTTGCGCAGGTCCTGTTGATACACGGCTGATTGTGCCAGGGCGATGTCGTGTGCTTCATCCAGGGTGTCCATGCTGTCTTCGAGTGCCTCCTCTGCATCCGACTCGTCGTAGGCGACTACTCTCGGTGCGTCGAATTTGATGTCGCAGGGGGGTACCGCTTGTGCAACATACACCATAAAGAATGGAGTGTATTGGGTGGATCTGTTTGGCGTTGTTCGTAGACTCCAAAGGACCGACGGTAGTTCTTCCACCCATGCGACTGCTGCGCGTTTTAGTGGCACGCGCAGTCGCTTCTTGATGCTGTTGCAGACGAGGCCATTGGCTTTCTCCACTTGCCCATTGGATTGCGGGTGCGAGACGGACGCATAGCTGAGCTTGATCCCCTGCTCTGAGCAGAAGTCCTTGAATTCTTCGGCTGTGAAGTTCGAGCCGTTATCGGTGATGATCCCATTCGGTACTCCGAATCTGTAGATGATTGACCTGATGAAGTTGACTACTGTGGATGCAGACGAACTTGTGATGGGCACGGCTTCGATCCACTTTGTGAACTTGTCGACTGCAACCAGGAGGTGAGTGTGACCACCGGGTGAGGATTTCTTCAGCGGGCCCACCATGTCCAGACCCCATTGGGCGAAGGGCCAGGCTAATGGTATTGTCTTGAGTTCTGATGCTGGCGCGTGTGGCTTGTTGACAAACTCCTGGCACCCTGTGCATTTCCTTACTAGCTCCTCGGCGTCCTGCATGGCTGTCAGCCAGTAGAACCCGGCTCGTAGTGCTTTGGCTACCAATGCTCGACTGCTGGCGTGATGCCCGCAGATACCCGCGTGGATGTCGAGTAAGATGGCTTGGCCGTCGACTGGATCTACGCACCTTTGCAGGATTCCTGAGATGCTTCTTTTGTAGAGTTCTCCGTTGATGACGGTGAAACTTTTGGAGCGCCCGATGATGCGCTTTGCTTTGACTGGGTCAGCTGACAGTTTCTGATGCAGTATGTATGCCAGGTACGGTCCTGTCCATGTAGCTTCGACTAGCATGACCTCCATGGGGACCTTGTCTTGGCTTGGCGGGTTAGCGTCCCCTTTTGTTGTTGCAGTGCTTGTTGTGTTCTGGGCTTTGATGGATCTCTGCGTGATGCGCTCGAGGAAGACGCCGGGTGGGACTGGCACCCTGTCTGAGCCCATGTTAGCGAGGACGTCGGCTTCCTCGTTGCTTTCACGGCCGATGTGCCGCAACTCGCAGCCGTCGAAGTTGCCTTCCAACTGATTGTAGAGGTCTCTGTAGGCGATCATGTTGTCGGCGATGGCGTCGCAGGACTTCATGGTTTGCTGTACCACCAGGTAGGAGTCGCCGTATATCATGAGGTGCGTGGCGCCGCAGTTCTTGGTCATCCGCATGCCGTGGATCAGGGCCTCGTACTCGGCTTCGTTGTTGGACGGCGTCGGAAAGTCCATCTGCGGACTTGGGCCTTGATGGACTTCGGGTGAGCATACTTCAGCCCCCATGGTCCTAGCTCGACAACCCACTTGGCGACTCGTCCTGTCGCACGTTGGTTTGTGAGAATGTCTGCTAGTCCAGAGGAGCTTACCACCGTGATCGGGTGCTCGGAGAAGTAGTGGACGACCTTCGTGGAGGTCATGAAGACTCCGTATGCTAGCTTCTGGTAATGCGGGTAGTTCTGCTTGGACAGGGTGAGGACTTCGCTGAGGTAGTAGAAGGGCCTCTGCACCGGGTGACTGTGCCCTTCTTCTTCTCGTTCGACTACGAGTACCGTGCTCACCACCCTGTTTGTTGCTGAGACGTATAAGTATAGCGGCTCGTTTTCCAGTGGTGCCACGAGGACTAGAGAGGTTGTCAGGGTTTCCTTGAGATGGTCGAATGCGTCCTGCGCCTCCTGTGTCCACTCGAACTTGTCCGTCTTCTTCATCAGTTGGTAGAAAGGTAAGGCTTTCTCTCCCAACTTACTAATGAACCAGCTGAGAGCTGCGACTCGGCCGGCTAATCGCTGCACCTCGCGGAGTTTGGTTGGTGATGGCATTGTGAGAATGTTCTGCACCTTCTCGGGGTTTGCTTCGATTCCTCTTGCAGATACGAGGTACCCTTGCAGCTCTCCGGCTGGCATGCCGAACACGCACTTCTCTGGGTTGAGCTTGATCTGGTATACATCGAGTGCGGCGAAGACCTTGCGGAGGTCGTCGACTAGGGTATCTTCCTTTCGGGTTGTGACGACTATGTCATCGACGTAGACTTGGACGATCTGCCCGATTAGCCCCTTGAGGCACGCTTGCATTGTCCGCTGGTACGTGGCACCTGCGTTCTTTAACCCGAACGGCATCGTCTGGTAGCAAAAAACGCCGTCGGGTGTGATGAAGGCCGTCTTCTCTTCGTCCTCGACTTTCAGCCTGATCTGCTGGTAACCTGAGTAGGCATCCAGGAAGGACAGGCGCTCGCAACCTGCTGTCGAGTCGATGATCTGGTCTATCCGCGGGAGCGGGAAGTGATCCTTGGGGCAGCACTTGTTGACTGCGGTGAAGTCCACGCACATGCGTAGTTTGTTCGTCTTCTTTTTCTCCACTAGGACCGGGTTGGCGACCCAGTCCGAGTCCTTGATCTCTCGGATGAACTAGGCGTGCAGTAGTCTGTCGACTTCCATGGTGATCACGTCTCGCTTGGGTCCTGAGAAGCGTCGCATGGATTGTTTGACTGGTCTTGCGTCCTTGTGGACTTTCAGAGATTGCTCGGTGAGTTCCCTGGGTATCCCTGGCATGTCAGAAGGTTGCCATGCAAAGATCTTCCAGTTCTCATGTAGGAACTCGACGAGCGCGCTTTCCTATGCGGGGTCAGACTTGACGAGACCTTGACCGTCTTTCTGCTGTCAGTCGGATGGACTTGGTGGGTGACGGTGTCGTCGTTCGTGTTGAATGCTGCGGCCTTAGCTGGCTTCTAGCGAGCTGGGAAGACGGTCTTGTCGTTGTCGGCTGATATGGCCTTGAAGTGCTCTTCGACTCCGAAGAACTCAGAAATCTTTGCGAACTCGCGGTCGCAGCTGTTGGAGAGCCCGAAGTCGCCGCACACAGTGATTACTCCTTTCGGCCCGGGCAGCTTTATCATCAGGTAGGCGTAGTGGGGTACTGCCATGAACCTGGCAAAGGTTGGGCGCCCGAGGATGGCGTGATATTGTGACTTCCAGTCGACGACCTCGAAGTCTATCGACTCCTTCCTGAAGTGCTCGGGTGTACCGAGGATGACGTCGAGTGTGATTGTTCCCATGGGCGTGATTGCTTGCCCTGGTACTATGTCGTGGAAGGTGGTTTCCGATTCCGGCAATTTCTCTGTCGACCTGTTCATTCTTCTCAGGGTGTCGGCGAATATGATGTTGATGCCGCTGCCTCCGTCCAGGAACACCTTCTTCAAGCTGTAGTCGCCGATCAAGGCCTCAATCACGAGTGCGGCGTGCCCAGGTCGGGTTACCTCGGATGGGTGATCTGCCCTGGAAAATGTGATGGGTGTCTCCGACCCGCGCAGATAGACTGGTACCGCGCGCGGGCTGTTGATGGCCTGAAGTACTTGGCGGGTGATGATTTTTTGGCGCCTGTTTGATAGGGGTCCCTTCTGGATCATGTTCAGTTGTCCCCATGCGGGTGGGTACGTGTCGGTTGCTCCCGACTAACCTTGTTGCTGTTGCTGTTGCTGCGGCTGGGGGAATGCTCCTGCCGCCTGCACCTGGTTGTTGTTTGCGGGTGCTGCCTGGATGGCTAGCTGCGGGGCCGCCTGTATTGCTTGTACTGGAGCGATGATTTGCTGCATGGCTTGGTATATTTTTCTTGCTTTGCGACAGTCCTTCAGCAGGTGGCTGGAACCCCATTTGCCTGTTTCCGGGTTGCGGAACGAGTGATGCTTACAGGGTTGCATCAGCTCCTCTGCTGGGGTCAGTGAGCGCTTCCACTCGCGCTTCTGGCTTCCATCATTGTGGCCGATGCTGCTGCTGCCACGGTTATACTGACTCGAGTTAGACTGTCGACCCTGGTCGTACTGTCGACTGTTGTCGCGTTTGTCCTCACGGGGGGTTTCATAGCCCGCCGCTACTAGCTCGATTGAATCGTGGGTGTAACGTGGCTTCTTCTTTTAGCGTGCCTCACGCCAATTGCTTGTTTCATCCTCTTTCTTGGGGGAAGTTTCGCGGACATAGTCTTCTCCTTCGGCCCATTGGTTGGCTGTCTTCATGAGCTCTATTGTGGTCTTCGGCTGGAGCCTACCGAATTCCTCGCGGAAGTCGCGGCGACCGACGCCATGCATGAAGGCGTCCATCACCCGATCTTCTGAGACGGGTTCCATGGTGTTGCGGAGTAGTGTCCACCGCTGGATGTAGTAGCGGAGCGACTCATCCTTTCCTTGCTTGCAGGCCTGCAACTCGATGTAGGTCGTTGGCCTTGCGAATGTTCCTGAGAAACTCTTGATGAAGTTATCCTGGAATTCTTCCCATGTTCGGAAAGAGTCTTTGGGTTGGCTTGTGAGCCACCCGCGTGCCGAGTCCGTCAGCATGAGCTGGATGTACTGCATTGCCGTAGTCGACGTCCCGCCTTGGCAAGTGCAGGCGATGAGGTAGTCTTCAAGCCACAGTTTTGGATCTTTCTTCCCGTCGTACTTTGGTGTGCCTGCTGTCAACTTGAAGCCCTTAGGCATGCGGGTGTCGCGGATGTTGAAGCTGAAGCATGCCGCGCCGCATGGCTCGAAGTCGTGGTCAGCGTGGTCGTCTGCGTTTGCCACACCAGCCGAGCGCTCCTTGCGGCTGCGATCCACCGTTTTCTGCGTGAGGACGTCGCGAAGGTCCTTGACTGGCTGTCGCCGTGCCGCCGGGATGCCTGAGGTTGTTGGTTCGTGCGCCTGGTTGCTTGGCCCCTTGGCCGCCAGCGCTTCTTCGATTGCCCTTATGGAGGCGATTTGCTATTTGTGGAGAAGGGAGCGCGCGTCCCCCTCCGGTGGCTGCGTGAGCCGGAGGTACGTCTCGACTGAGATCAGAGCGGCGTTCGCCGTCTTTGGTACGGGTATCCCGTTCTCATCTTTGGTGACGAAGGACGAGTCGAGGTTGCGGGTGAGCCTGGTTCGATCGGCTTCTGCCATGAGGGGAACGCGGGCTCTGTTTCGCCGTGCTCCTTTGTTGACCTCCGTAGAGGATGTGAAGGAGAGGGCGGCTCGCCTGGCACTCGATGCTTCCGCGTCCCTTTTGCGCCTGATCAGGTCGGCTTTTTCGGCGCGGATTCGTTCGCCTTCCTTGCGTAGCAAGTACTGGACCGCTAGGTGATCGTCTCGAGGTGCGTTGGGTGGGGGGAACGTGCCCTCGTCCACATGCTTCATGGCTTGGATCGCCATGTCCCGCGTGATGACCAGTTTAGTCTGGTCCGGCATGTCCACCTCTAGCGGATATGCGGGTTTTTCGTCGTCGCCATGTGGTGCTGTGCCGGCCATGAAGACTTGCTTGGGGTAGACTTGAGTCGGAGAGTTGGTGCTGCCGCTGCTGCTTATGTCGTCCGTGTCTTGCTCGGGATCGAAAATTGCTGCAACGTGGCGCGCGGCGCAGTCGATGTCGCGTCTTCTCGCGATCGTCCATGTGTTCCCTCTCGCCGGGGCGAGTGCGACTGGCTTGGGATAGACTTGGGACTTCCACGAAGATGAGGGCACGCGTGACGCGGCTGTCGGGCGCGAGCTCCTAGCTACCCGTGCGGGTGCGACAGTTGAGGTAGATCTTGACTTAGTCGACCGCGCGGCCAAAGTTGGGGTAGTAGATCAGATCCGCGCGGCCGTTGCCGTAGTCGTCGTTGTGGTCGATGTAGATGTGATCTTTGCGGGTGCAGCGGGCGCGGCTTCCGCGGGTGCGGCAGATGCGATCTTCGTGGGTTCGGCGGGCGCGGGGGTTGCCGATTCGGGTAACGCCGCCGCGCGTAGCGCGGTAGTCGTAGACCTGAGTATACCACGACTATCGATGCAGCAGTATATGGAGCCGAAGGTGATGTGTATACCTTTGTCCAGATCGGCGTACACCGAGCGGTGGGCCGGCGGGTGGAGGACGTACTCGAAGGAGCTGAATCGGATCGACTCCCTGGCGGCGGATACGCCGATCTTCATTGCGGATGGAGCCAGAGCGACCATGATCCTAGCACTTGTTTGACCTTCCCACAGACGGCGCCAATTGACGAGGTGTTAACTCGACAAGTCCCAGGGTTGTGCACCCCGGGTTGATTGATGGGGAGAGAGATGAGTGCAGGTGGTCACGACGGCTGACAAGCTAGGATTTACCCAGATTCAGGCTCCCGGAGGATAACACCCTACTCCTGCTTGTCTGATTATTGATGCGAGTTGTGGTTACAATGGCGAGATTGCGATCTCGCTAGGGTTTGTGGCGGTGTCTATGAGCGTGTCCTTTGGGACGAGCAACCCTCCTGGCTTTATAGGCAGTCAGGTCTCGGGTGGTTTATGCCGATGGCAACTACAGATATGACATGTTATGTTTCCTAACCGACTTGGACTAGGTTACATGATACCCCGCGTGGGCCTTCTGTGGGCTTCCACGTCCTTGGCGCGGCCCAGGTAGCCTTAACGTGGGTTACCCGAAAGGCAGCCCCACGTCAATGAGTGAAGCCAAGGATTTTCGTCGGGTGCCATTGGTGAACATGATGGACCACCACCACTCTCCAATGGACGGAAGGGAAGGTCATTAGGTGCAGTGGCGGAGCCAGGATTAGAAACCTCTTATGTCATTTCAAATATGCGATGTCAAATATATGTGCTTTTACTAAATTTTTTATTTTTGACTTAATATCCTTTGCTTGTATACAAAGGATTTGCAAAAATCATGTGTTCTCACAACGTGGGCTCCGACTGGGCGGTGTCTACGGAAGCAAGGCCAAGCCAAGCGAACACCATGTTCCACACCCGTCTGGTGTAGCGACACTTAAAGAAGAGATGTGTCGTTGTTTCGTCCTCCCTCTTGCAAACTTAACAAACGCCGCAATTTGGCCATCCAAGACGTTGAAGACGATCGGATGTCCATATCCGGTTTTGAAGTAGAAGCCACACAAAAAGCTTGCACTTAGGAGGGGCCCAATTCTTCCAAACCATCTCTGGCATGGTGGAATCTTTCAAACCTTTGAATTGTGTTTTCTAGGCGGAAGCCGCCGTGTACACTCCGGAAGACGTGAACTTCCACAAGATATGTTATCGGGCGTGTTCTCCACGAGATGAGACTCATTCACTTTGGTCCAAAGGTTGACGAACTCGATGATGTGTCGAGTAATAAGTCCATCGACCAAGTTAATATTGGTGATCCAAATATCGTTTGTGGTCCCTTTGTTGCACTAGTAGAAAACAGGCTAAAGGACCAAACTCCAAAACCCCATTTGTCCCGGTCGTACTGCAAACCGGGACAAATGGGGCATAAAACGCGCCGAGCGCTCCAGGCGACACCCATTTGTCCCGGTTCCAGCCACGAACCGGGACAAATGAGGTAGCACCCGCCGAGCGCTTCAGGCGACACCCATTTGTCCCGGTTCCAGTCACGAACCGGGACAAATGTCATGGTTTCAGTTACGCGCGCGCGTGGAAGCCGAGCCATCGCCGCGTTTTTTCGACGCGCACGGAAGACGAGCGGAAATACGGCGCCGCCGGCGATTCCTCTGCCCTCCGGCGATTAATTCCTCTGCTCTCCGCCGGCGATTCATCTTCCTCTCCGGCGCTATAAAATGCACTGCATAGTACGACTCCTCCACACACCATTTCTTCGGCCATCTCTCCTCTCTTTTCTCCGTCCCTATGGAGCCACTCGTGCCTCGGTCCGATGAGTTTTACGACTACGAGAAGGAAGGCATGCGGTTCAAGGTGTGGGTCACCCTTCGTGCATGGCGCGTGGAGAAGTGGATCCACGACGTGAAGAACTACTTCCTCGACGCCGCTCCGATCAAAGCCGTTGGACTCGATTGCGAGTTCACCGACCCTCGACGGAAGGATACTCCGCAGTGCGCCGCCGTCCTTCAACTCTCGATGGCGACCGAGACTCTTGTCTTCCAAATTTGCAAAGCTGATCGGGTGCCACAGGTCCTCGTGGATTTCTTAGGTGATGAGACAATCAAATTCTACGGCGTGGCAATCCATAATGACATGAAGATGCTAGCCTACTACGGAATTATTATTCGGTCCGCGGTCGACCTACAGAGGGATCGCCGAAACCCTACCGGCAATTTTACTCCTAGTCTATATGCTCTCTCTAATGCGGTCATTGGGACAAATCTTGAGAAGAAGAAGAAATACAAGAAGAAGAAGAACACGGACGACGACAAGGAAGACATGTTACAAAAAGACCTAATTTTCGGATGGGGCAACGTTCCATTGAGCTACGATCAAGTCGTATATGCTGCTTTAGACGCTCGCCTTGGCTTCGAGATTGCACGGAAGTGGGATAGTCTACGCGGCTATAATACGGACAATGATCATCTTAATGTCGTTGATGAGTAGACTATCTATGTATTCCGTTACGCAAAAATTCTATGTGCGCGTGTTCTCTTGTATTGACCGAAATATATCTAAAGTTTGCAAAAGTGTTTTCAAATTCCAAAGTTTGCAAAAGTTATTTAAAACAGAGAACAGAAAATGGTTTTGTATTAGTTAGTCAAATTCAAACATTTTTCATATTCATAGTTTTTCCAAAATCCAAAGTTTGCAAAAGTTATTTAAAACAGAAAACAGAAAAAGAAAATAAAAAAAATGAAAAAACATCCATCTGTCCCGGTTTCAGTCATAAACCGGGACAAATGGCCTCCTTGTTGTCCCGGTTTGTGACTGAAACCGGGACAAATGGGGGGGTGCTTATATATACTGATCAGCAGCCCCCTCCCAAAACCATTAGAGGCATTTTTTTTTTGAAATGGAAGGAGGGGGTGTGTGCTAGTCTGTTTTTTTGTATGCATGCAAGGTGTTTGATGAAATGCCCGAGAGAGTTCACGAAATGATTTGATGTACACTTAAAGAAGTTTATTCTTCTTTTCGATCAAGGTTAATTTTTCTCTCATTTCATTTGTAATTAATTGATACCGTGCATGTTCAGTGTTTATTTGTCGATGTTCTGTAATGGTTATTGATGTAGTTCATTATATAATGCAGATGGACCGACAATGGATGTATGGTGACCGACGCACTGCCGAGTACATGACAGGTTTGAGGAAATTTCTAGAGAAAGCCCAGGCCCACAGTACCAATGGTTTCATGTGTTGTCCATGTGTCAACTGTCAGAATAAGACAGATCACCCAAACGTGAGAACCCTTCAAAGTCATCTTATTCGGCATGGTTTCATGCCCAGCTATAATTGTTGGACGAAGCACGGAGAAAAATGTGTTATGATGGAAGACAATGAAGAAGAGGAAGATGATGACAACTATCCTATGTTCCCGGAGTACGGAGATTCTGCAATGGGGGAAGCTGAAGCTGAAGAGGCACCAGATGAGCCCACTGACGATCTTGGTAGGGCCATTGCTGATGCAAAGAGAGAGTGCGAAACTGAAAAGGAGAGGTTGAAGTTCGACCAGATGTTAGAGGATCACAAGAAATTGTTGTATCCAAGTTGCGAAGATGGTCAGAAAAAGCTGGGTACCACACTGGAATTACTGCAGTGGAAGGCAGAGTGTGGTGTGACTGACAAGGGATTTGTAAAGTTGCTGCAGATAATTAGGAAGATGCTTCCAAAGGTCAACGAGTTGCCCGACAGCACGTACGAAGCAAAGAAGGTTGTGTGCCCTCTAGGATTAGACGTGCATAAGATACATGCCTGCCCTAATGACTGCATCCTCTACCGCGGTGAGTATGAGAATTTGGATGCATGTCCAGTATGCACTGCATTGCGGTATAAGATCAGACGAGATGACCCTGGTGAAGTTGAGGGTGAGCGTCCCCGGAAGAGGGTTCCTGCCAAGGTGATGTGGTATGCTCCTATAATACCACGGTTGAAACGCCTGTTCGCGAATAAAGAGCATGCCAAGTTGTTGCGATGGCACAAAGAGGACCTTAAGAAAGACGCGATGTGTAGACACCCCGCTGACGGGTCGCAGTGGAGTAAAATTGAGAGAGAGTTCCCGGAATTTGAAGATGACGCAAGGAACTTAAGGTTTGGTCTAAGTACAGACGGTTTCAATCCGTTTGGGGAGCAGAGCAGCAGTCATAGCACATGGCCTGTGACTCTATGTATTTATAACCTTCCTCCTTGGTTGTGCATGAAGCAAAAGTTCATTATGATGCCATTGCTCATCCAAGGCCCGAAGCAACCCGGCGACGACCTTGATGTGTACCTCAGGCCATTATTTGAAGAACTTTTACAGTTGTGGCGGGAAGAAGGTGTACGGGTGTGGGATGAGCACAAACATGAGGAATTTGACCTACAAGCTCTGCTTTTTGTAACAATTAACGATTGGCCTGCTCTTGCTAACCTCTCAGGGCAGTCGACCAAGGGGTACAATGCATGCACACACTGTTTGGGTGAGACTGAATGTTTATATTTGGATAAATGTAAGAAGTGTGTGTATCTGGGGCATCGTCGATTTCTTCCGATCAGGCATACCGCAAGGAAGAAAGTGAAGGGGTTACGGTGCAGAAAACAATAATTTTTCTAGCGAACGGAACCCTAACTAGCCAGGATCTATCTATCTAGTACATGCGATAACGGTGGCGGAACGGGTTACATTACCTCCATGTAGACCGATAGCGGGGATTACGCTCCCGCACAAGCGTTGACGATGAAGTCGTACGTAGCCGACCTCGAGGTCGCGGAGAACTTGCCGCGATGTCGGAGTCGATGACGCCGGGGTGTCGATGATGATCTGCGTCGACGGGCGTCGGGCGGAAGAAGGCAGAGCGCCAGCACCGGGGCTGGTGCGCCGGCAGCAGAGGGGGGGAAGGCGCGGCGGCTGCAGGGGGGCGAGACGACGTCGCCCAAGCTCCTCGATAGAGTAGCCTCCGAGCACTCGCAAACATACGGAGCCTAGCGACAACTCCCGGTCATTCAGATCCAGCTGAAATCGCAGGAGTAGATCTTATCTGGAATCCCGCAGAGCAACGGCGCTCTGCGGTATGGCTTAGGTGGAGAGAGACCCCCTTCCTCAGCTCGGCGCGGCTCCGACTTGGGAACCACGAGATCGAGAGAGAAATCGGGAATTAATTGGATTTTCCTATGAATTAAATCAATTAATATGCCTTGCTATATAAAGGGGGAAGGGGGTGTGCAAACGCCTTGGCTCCCCCATGTGGGACTAAAGGAGGAGGGGGGTGGTGCGCCCCACCATGGGCCGGCCGAACCTCCCATGGGGCCCACCCCCCTTGTGGGGTGCGGCTCCCCCCTCTTGGGCCCTCTTAGGGCCCATGTAGGTGGGAGCCCCCTTTTTCCTTTATTTAATTAATATTAAATTAATATAAAAATCCCATTAATTCATAATTAATATATTTATATATAATTCAATATCCCATGACTCCGAAACTATTTCGGAATCACCCGAACAACTTTCGGACATTCCCGGAACCATTCCACATCTCCCCGGAACTCCTTCCGGACCACCGGAACTCTTTCTGGATCATTTCTCTCTCTCCAACAAACTCCTATAAAATTCCAGAACCTATCTCCTAGCGTCGCTAAGACCTTAAGTTTGTTACGCTACGGTTCGGGAACACTCCAGACATGGTCGAGACACTCCGCTCACCAATGATCGTCAGGGATACCTGGAAATATATGACGACCCCTGTGCATTCCACGAATATCGTCGTTGAACCATAAATATGATATTCATTCCCTTTGTCTCTGCGATACTACCTTGTCCGAGATATGATCGTAGACACACCGATGCCTTTGCTGTATCTCGTTACCGACGAAGGTTATTAACTCGTCTGTGATATTACCATCTCCATGACCTAGTCACAAGCTGCGCAGCTATATAGATGCAATATCACCGAGTGGGCCCAGAGTATCTTTCCATTACAAGAATGAACAAATCCCGCTCTTGATCCTTACGTCTCGATGCTCTTTCGGAATACCCAAGATGGACACCGTTATTGTCATGCTATATAAGACACAACGTTTGATGCTCTCAAAGCACTCCTACGAAGCAACAATAAGTACGGTCTCACGGTCTAAGGAATAAGCTATCATACTCTTATCTATTGCAAATGACAAACATCGTAATACGATCTTATTGCAATACTTTGCGTATGTCCACCACCTTATTCAACTAACAAGATGACCCCATTGTCAACCGACGTCATTGTCCTTGATCGGGAATCTCGATCAACTGTTGCCCAATGGACTAGCTCATATAGAGGCTCGCTAGGGACCTGGTTGTATATGTATCACACGTGTATTAACAATTCCGATTAATACAGTTATAGCATAATACACAAACCTATTATAAACTTATGAGATAATGCAATAAATACTACTTATTTATTTGCCTCTAGGGCATATCTCCTTCAGTCTCCCGCTTGCACTAGAGTACAAATAAACTAGCTGCATTTTACTTTATCAGAATCCCTTATCAAATAAGAATCATTTGATAATGCTTGCTTGTGGAAAAGTGTTACTGCACAATCCATGATTGTACATGCTTTTGCGATTCACTGGCATCAACTTGCTTGATATCACCATGTTGTCTAACAACATATATGCAAATACCGTAACTAAGTGAGACTTCTGCTTCCCAGCGCTTACTCTGATTATACTAACCAGATAACTGCCCTGAAAAACACACTCATCCATGCAGAGCCCCTTGTAACAGTTACAAACTCGCGATATCTACATACTTTCGCACCAATGTAGAAAACTTGACATTCAGATGTCAATCCCTTAACTAACGCACATCTACTTCCAGTAAATTCCAAAATAACTGTTCTTATTCCAAGAACATCGGTTATATATCATCGAGCAGATAATATGGTTTATGTATGATGTCTAATATTACATAATAGACCCACACGTCATACAACCATTACTTTCATGCATCATTACTCTTAATGATCAATTGGATTCCAAAGGACCATCCTTTTGATTCTATTCTGACTCCTCAGATATAATCCAAAGCAACTCGACTAACTATTTAAAATTCCCGTTCTATTTCAAAATAGACACTAACTTTCAAATAGTTTCACAACTTCATCCTTCTTATCTATTCTACTGGTACAATTTCACAATGTGTCATTTACACAAGATGAATTCGGCTCCCACTCAAATTATGTCTCCACATATTTGATAACACGAGCTCCCACTCAAAACGTGTCATCCACATATTTGAGTTCCTGAGCTCCCACTCAAAAATATGTTCTTCACATATTTCACCTGAGTGAACTAACTATGACTCCCACTTAAATCGACATTTTGGTCAAACCAAAATCATTGATCTACTATCAATTCGAATTTAATACAAACTACACTATTACATTAATACAAATCCCTCAGACTTCAAGCATGTTTGATCTTGTGCAAGACACATTTCTTGACAAGACATGCTCCTGCGTCTTTCTTATAGTCACATTTTCATATAACACTTTATATGACGATTAAACAATCTTATTCCTCTAATAAGAATTGCAGCAACAATTACTCTCTTAATCCTTTTAAACGTAAATTGGGTTTCCAGGCTGAAGAGCCTTTGTTCGTATTTCGATACTTTCTCAACTTTCTTTGTATTCATAAAGTGCACCTTGATCTGTCAACAAGATCTGAAATACTTAATACAGTGCTGTAACCCGACAGCAATATTAAATATAACAGCACCTTATTCAGAAGTTTCTTTCATGAAAATATTATGATCTTTATGAAGAGGATTGCAAGCAGAAAACAATTTTCTAGTCTCCCTCACTCTTAATCACTAAACTTTCATTAGCAGACATATACTCTTTGGAACATCTTCCAACATAAGTCTGACACTTTATTCCAAACTTCTAATTTCAATCCATAAACCATAATTTGAAAAGTCATCTTTTCTCGGAATTACATAGACAACAAACTGAACTTTGTTTCTATTTGGTTTTGGAATACACTCTCATCTAATGCGAGCAATCTACAAAGAACCACTCATGTATATTCTGAATTATCGCATAATCATATACATGTCGACACTACTGTCGATCCTACGAATTCTCGTTGAGAAAAATATCTATTTTCTAAAGTGGACATCGACTATAATGTTTCGAACATATTAGGAGACTCTAAGACAGATTCTGACAGACCACACTTTATTTAAAATAGAGCATAATTATAATTCCCCACATATCACCATATATGACATTATAATATTGTGAAAACAAATTTCCACAAGTCTTTTCTGTTGAAACCATGATTCAAAAATATTGTCCTTTGATCGAATCTTGTGAATACAATATTCACTAATCTTTCTTCTGAAAAACCCCATTTGATCTATTATCAAATTAATTTCAGACTCCATAATTTATCAGGCAAATACTCCTATTTACCAAAATCATGGAAGAATTCGGATCATGCAATAACACCATTGATTAATCATTAAAAATGACTCTCAATCAATTTCCTCTAGTATTGCAACTTCAATACTGCATTTCAAACTTAATCAATTTTGGCACTCGAAATACTTAAATGGACCAAAAAATATCCATTACTTCTTTATTTATGACTAAATTCGATGGTGTTTGTTCTTTGGACACATAATTTTATCATTCCCGCTATTATAAATGTATATCATACGCATAATGTAATTGAGATGTGATGAAAATTACTCATAACATGAAACAACTGCTTTGTTCCATAACATAAAACAACTGATGTGTTCTATATGAATAATTATGTCTTGTAACATTCAAGACACTAAACTAGATCACATTCTCACTATTACAAAATGTCTTATGAAAAACTATTGATAGAACAAAACACACGATTTCACCTGCATACAGCCCCACGGTGGCTCCTGAGTGCCTGCATATCAAATGCACCGTGGGGCGTATGCAGGGAATCCGAGTGATTTGTATACCACACACCACCCGGCTAGGCACTAGAAGGAGGAAACTCTGAGTGCTCGCCTCGTCCGAGATGGGGCTATATATAGGGTCATGGGCTCAACCAGTGGTACTGATAGTGTTGATCCAACAGCTCTCAAGTGCTCAAAAGAAGCACACCCCTGATCCAACGGCTAACAAGTGTTTCAAAGAAACACACGATCTGTGTGCTTCTTTAGTCCCGGTTTGAAACTGAAAGCGTTAATCGAACAGCTCAGAAGCAATCAAAAGAAACACACACCTGATCAAACGGCTTACAAGTGCTTGAAAGAAACACACGATCTGTGTGCTTCTTTAGTCCCGGTTTGGAAGTTAAAGTGTTGATCGAACAGCTCAGAATTCCAAAGTTTGCAAAAGTTATACAAATTCACATTCAAAATAGTTTTAAACTAATTTAAATAATGGTTATAGAAAAGAGAAAATGTTTTTGTATTAGTTAGTCAAATTCAAACACTTTTCATATTGAAAGTTTTTTCAAATTCCAAAGTTTGGAAAAGTTATACAAATTCACATTCAAAATAGTTTTAAACTAATTTAAATAATGGTTATAGAAAAGAGAAAATGTTTTTGTATTAGTTAGTCAAATTCAAACACTTTTCATATTGAAAGTTTTTTGAAATTCCAAAGTTTGCAAAAGTTATACAAATTCACATTCAAAATAGTTTTAAACTAATTTAAATAATGGTTATAGAAAAGAGAAAATGTTTTTGTATTAGTTAGTCAAATTCAAACACTTTTCATATTGAAAGTTTTTTCAAATTCCAAAGTTTGCAAAAGTTATACAAATTCACATTCAAAATAGTTTTAAACTAATTAAAATAATGGTTATAGAAAAGAGAAAATGTTTTTGTATTAGTTAGTCAAATTCAAACACTTTTCATATTGAAAGTTTTTTCAAATTCCAAAGTTTGCAAAAGTTATACAAATTCACATTCAAAATAGTTTTAAACTTATTAAAATAATGGTTATAGAAAAGAGAAAATGTTTTTGTATTAGTTAGTCAAATTCAAACACTTTTCATATTGAAAGTTTTTTCAAATTCCAAATTTATTTAAAACAGAAAACAGAAAACAGAAAAAGAAAAGAAAAAGAAAAAACCCCATCTATCCCAGGTGGTGGCTCAGCCCGGGACAAATAGGGGTGCTATCTGTCCCGGGTGCAGCCACGGCCCGGGACAGATGACCCCTATGTGTCCCGGGCTGAGCCACCACCCGGGACAAATGGGTGGGGCTATATAAGCCACACTTAGCCACGGGTGGTGGCTCAACCCGGAACCCGAACCTAATCCTAGCGTTACGCTGCCGAAATTTTCCGTCGCGCCGCCGCCGCGAGCGCCTCCGTCGATCCCCGTCGCCAGCGACCTCCGGCGATCCCCGCGCCTCCGTCCTCCGTATTCCCCGCGCCTCTGTCGATCCCCGCGCCTCTGTCGATCCCCATCGCGCGCACGGCCGAGCCTCCGTCCTCCCCGCGCCGGCCGCTTCCATCCCCGCCGCCTCCGTCGATCCCCGCGCCTCCGGCCATCCCCGTAGCCTCACCGCGCCTCCGGCCATCCCCGCCGCCTCCGAGGTATAGCTCGCCGCGCCTCCGGCCATCCCCATCCCCGCGCCTCCGGCCATCCCCATCCCCGTAGCCTCCATTGATGACTCCACGATGACTCCACGATGATGTCATCGTCCCATTTTCTTTTTAGTTCATTAGCAATATGCAATATGATACTCAATATTGTAATGTTTTACGGATGTTGCTGTGCCATTATTTTGTGTGTTTGAATAAGTTTGAATAAACAAAAAAAATTGTTGGAATATCGTTGCAAATGCAAATGTGATATTATTTTGTGTGTCATGACAAAATTTGTTGAATTCAAACACTTTTCCAACATTGAAGCAAATGTTTTGAATTTTCATAGCTCAACACTTGGTCATTGAAAAAAAATCATAGAAAATTGTTAGGTCATTAGCAATTGATGTTTAGTTGTTGAAGTAGTGTAATGTGTTGAATTATTGTAATGTGTTGAAATATTGTAATGTGTTGATACAGGTTCTCTGATTTAACACATTACTATTGCAAATGTAAATGGATTGAAATCCCTTGCAGAAACTATGGACACCGGTAGAAACCTTGAACAAGAAGAGGACATGTTCGGCGTCATCCGCGAAAGTGATGGATTGGACCAACAAGAAGAGGAACACTTAGACGATTTCACCGGGCAATTTCTGAACGAGCCCGGTGATGGACTGGAGGGGCATTCAGACGGAATAGACGTCACCGACAGTTCAGCTCACCGACAGTTCACCGACTCTACTGTTGGAAAGTCGGCCGCCGAGGTAGATATATGCCCTCAGGTTTTTGTCTCCGTTGAAAAGATTTGTGTGTATACATATATTAACTATCACTTTTTCTTGTTTTTAGCCGTCGGCGGGCCATGAACCGGGACCAAGCAAAAAAGCAGCGGTGAAACGAGGCGGGCCACGAACCGGGACCAAAAAGCTCCAAGGGAAACAGAAGTACCACATCGAGGAGATCAATGAAAAAGGAAAACCGATTGCTCCCGCTAACCACGCAAGGAAATTTGTAGCTCAGTGCGGAGTCATCGTTCGGGACAGACTCTCCATCAGGGCTCAAGAATGGTATAAGCCAAAGGTGCCAAAAGAGGGGGTTATTTATGTAAGGGATGAAGACAAACAACTCCTTTGGGACGAGCTCATGCAGAATTTCACTTTACCGGAAGAGGAGGATGTAGAGAAGCCGGTTATAGAGAATCGATGCAAGGCCTGGACTTATATTGATATGGGTGAATTGTTCCGCTGTTGGAAGAAAAGGCTAAACAGGTTCATAACTGAAGGTAAGACCCCAGAATTTGTCGGAGTCTATGAAAAGATAAAAGATGAGTGGCCCGAATTTAAGGCGTACAAGCAATCGGAAGCCGCTAAGAAAATCTCAGCGAGAAATAAGAAAAATGCAGAGAAAAAGATATATCACCATAACATGGGGTCAGGTGGCTACCTGACGGCCATGCCTAAGTGGACGAAAATGGAGGATGAGTTTTTGGCTAAAGGTATAGACATCGAGACATTTGGCTGGCCAGACCGGCGTAAGGCTTGGTTCTATGGGCATGGTGGAAAGTTAGACCCTGAAACAGGTGACTGTCTTTTTACCACGGAGCACGGAGCTGACCCTATTAAAGCTCTCAGAGAGGTATGGAAGGAGGTCACAGAAGGCAGGTTCCACCCTAACAGAGAGAAGGACGAGCTATCGCGAGCCCTTGGGAATCCTGAACACAGTGGACGAACACGAGGAACCGTCGGCTCCGTACCGTGGATAATTGGGTTTCCCAAAGATGTTGGCACTTACAGAAGCCGATCGAGAAAGAAGAAAGAGATTGCCGACCGGGCCCAGTGGATGGAAAATAAATTACTACAGCATGAGAAGGAGATAGCAGAGCTGAAGGCAGCGCAGACTCGACGGATGCCCTGCGAATCTGAGACGCCCGAAGATCCTTCTCCTGATCCAAAATCAATGCGGAGAAGCAGTGTGGCTTCGACGGAGCTCGATCGCCACAATGATATGCCGGGTCCTCGTCACCCCGTGGATAATATCGTGCAGCGGGAACTTTGCGACCTACATGTGCCATGCTTGAACATAACCGTGAAGGTGGCGCACAGCTTTGCCCTACCGCCTAGACCAAATGGAACTTACCATTGTCGCCCTATTCCAGATGACTATGCTGTTGTCGGGGTTGATGAGGTTATCAAGACATATGAGGGAATTAAGCTGGACTTCCCTACGGGTGAAGACGAGGTTGAGTTGAGATTTGCCCTCAAGAGTACCTGCTTATGGAAAAAAGAATACATCGTATTCCCACACATGCAGCAAAATCGCCCTCCCAGTCCACAAGCCAGTCCACATAACTACAACAACGACAACCAATGCGCTAGTCCAGACACCCCTCACAACGACAACCAAGGCGCTAGTCCATCTCCGCCGTCGCGTGAGCGTACTCCGCCGCGTCAACGGACTCCATCGCCTCCGCAAAAGAAGCGGAAGTGCACCGCTGCGTCGACTAGTACTCAGAAAAGCGAAACGGGGAAGTCTCGCTTTGTGAACTCTCGCGAAGATGTCGATACATGGGTCGAGGAGATCCAGGCTTCCCAAAGAAAGAAGGCAAAAAAGATGTCTTTGTCTGTTCCGGTTTATTCTTCGGATGCGATACGGTGGGCCATAGAATTTCTTACGCATCCGTCGCAATATGAACTAAATATGGACGATGACTACACACACGTTCTGGTGCGTACATCTAGGAGAGTGCGGGAAGAACAAAAGTCTGCTGCCACCCAGAAGAGAGATGTTCCACAGCTCGGAATGCAGGCGGGACAATCGGCCCCTCCACTCATATTGGCGCCTTACAACCGGAACCCGGTCGATGATGTACTTTCGCAGCAAGCTAGAGATATGGGTATAACTCTGGCAGAGCTTAAGGCATTGCAATCTGGCGAGAGTGTCACCATACATGAGGTGGTGCGGACATATGTGAGAGGAGAAGATCTTGTCGACCCTGCAATGGTGCGCACTCTACCAGCTAGGTTGCACCAACTAAATGCATGGTACATGCGTACCACGAAAAGTCAAGACGGAGACTGGCTCTATGGGAAAATTCCAAAGGATTTTTTTGGCCCAGGTGATGATGAGGTTCAAATTGAGTATTGCGAATTATGGCAGTTATTCAATTTTGACGCGCTCGACAAATCTATCATCAGTGCCTTTTGCATGTAAGTAATTAAATTATGTATATATGTCAGTAATTCTCTAGCTTTACTTATTTTTCATTGCTTGTAATTATCCTTATCACTATATTACTTTTGTACTCTATTATGCAAGCTGCAAATTATACAATCTCGAAAGGTGAGACTCAATCATAAGATTGGATTCATTGACCCTAATCGAGTTCATCATCATGGTTTGTTACATTACCCAGATCAAACGGAGGAGCTTTTGCTTACTTATTTGATGGCGCAACATTACAAAAGCACCATAATTTTCCCGTTCAACTTCGAGTGAGTTGTTTACTTTCTTATACATACTCGATGTTAATTAAGTATATGTAATTGATGATTTAGTTATTAACAAATATAAACATATGGCAGATTTCACTGGGTATTATTTGAGATTGATGTTGAAAAGGCAATCGTTGATGTCTTGGACCCATTATCGAAACCTGAAGAAAAGTTCGACGACACGAAACAGATGCTCCAGAGGTAATTTCGTTCATTATCACAATCGACCTCGTCTTTTCTAATAATATATAGTAATTAGTTAACTTCTTTACTAATTTTCCATACCGTAAACTTCAGGGTTTGGGACAAGTTCACCGGTTTCCACAAGGAAGTCGGTATAGCTAAGAACCTCACTTTTAAATGGCGAGAGGTAAGACGTACTAGCTAGGTTCCACGTATGCATATTCTTAATTTCAGTCTCACAATACCATTTTTTTCAATATTTTTGATTATTTTTTATTGATTTCTTATCTTATTCTATCATAAAGTGCGCGAAGCAGCAACAAGGCACCAATTTGTGTGGATTCTATGTCTGCGAGTTCATCCGAATTCACTTCAATGAGGGTGCAGACTGGAATAGGGTACGTTAACAATTCATTCAAACTTGTTCACTTTTCAAATTGAATTATTTTCATAATGGTTGATATATTGGTGTTGATCTCTCCTTTTTAGTTTGAGACGATCCGGAACAGGCTTGATGCAAAAGACCGCCTACTACCAATTACGGAGGAAATTGCGGGCTTTCTGCTTGACTATGTCATAAAGCCAGGCGCAGAATGCAGTATAATCCGGCCGCCAAAAAAGACCATCCCGAGGAAAAAAATAGGGTCTAATGCTTCTCTGTCATGTAATGATCTCTGTTTGTAAATATTTAGACATGATCTTCCGGTTGTAAATATTTGTTTGGGAGAACTCCTGTACTAGTAGTATTCATGACTATATCCCGATGAAAAAACCGTGTATTCATGATATATATTACATAGTAACGTATAATATGCAACTCGATCTTGTTCGAAATGAAACATAAATGAAAAAACACAAACACAAAAGAAACAGTAACATAAATAGAAAACAGAAACAAAAATAGAAAATAGGAAACAAAATAAAAGAAACAAAAAAAAACATATATACTGTCCCGGTTCGTATTACGAACCGGGACAAATGAGTGGCTGCCAGAGGCTGTCTGGTTTGGCCACGTGACCCCCTACTGGTCCCGGGCCGTGGCGTGCCCGGGACAAATAGGGGAGGCTATTTGTCCCGAACACGCTGTCCCGGGCGCGTGACCGGGACAAAAAGTCCTCCCGGACCGGGACCAGTGGCCTGTTTTGCTCTAGTGTTGATGGTGAAATTCTTCCAGGAAGATAAGGCAAAGATAGCCGGGGCCAACGATTTTGACTTGAACCCATAGAGCAACCAAAAGCTAGCGGTATGTCCATAACGAATGGTAATCACAGTGGCCTCATAGAAAAAATCCATATCCTACTTGCTGCAAGGGTTTTCTTGCCAATCCACGCCTTGGAGGGGTCCTTCCATTGAATCCACGACCACCTAAGACAGAGGGCTCTTGCGAACTTAGTAAGGTCCATGCCCCGCCCGCCCTTATTTTTAGGCATATATACAAGTTTCCAATTGACCTTGCATTGCCCATCGGTCGCCTTTTCCGCTGCCGCCCTCCGATGCCGCCCAAAAGAAAACTCTCTCCATCTTGTTGATCGATTGTAAGATTCACGGGGTATTACAAGTGGGGTCAAGTGATAAATTGCTTGCGAGGTGATGACCGACTTGACAAGGGGTGCCTCTCCCGGCAGCGGCATTGTGTTTGCCATGCGCCCATGCCACGGAACAAGTTTTGTCGCCACTTTATCCACAAGGGGTTGCACATCGATTGCTTTGAGGCGTCTATAGGAGAGGTAGACCCAAGTATTTGATGAGAAAATTGCAGCGCTGAATCGGGAAGGACTGCATGATGTCTTCAAGGTCCAAACGAGAACACCGAATTGGCACCGCTTGGCTCTTATACTTCTACATACCCAACTTTCAGAAAGAAAAAAGAAAAAAGTTCCCGCAAATTCAAAAAAAAAAAGTTCACGCGGAGCTAGCGTCCAGCGATCGCTTACAGTGGGCAATAGCGTTCTCAATTCCATCCTGCACCTGGTGCATCGAGTCATCGCTCCGCCTCGGCGGTGCGGCGGCAACGGAGGAGCGGCTATTGCCGATCGAGGCTCTCGACCTGGACCTGCCACTGCCAGGGGCCATGGTCCGAGAGGTCCGGCCGGGTCCATTGCCACGGCGCCGGCGCGCTAGGGTCGTGATCTTGCTCAGGTACTTGACCACCGCTTTCAGTCGGGCGCCGGCCATCAAACCCTTTCCCAGACCCTGCGGGAGCCTCTGCGCCGGCGACGCGTCGACCTTGCCCTGGCTCTGCTCCTGCGGTGCCGACGCACCGCTGCTCTCCACGGGCTTCTGCGCCGGCTTCCGCAGCTTGAGCAAAATTCGACGGAGCCTACCCGTCAGGCCGAGCGCTAACCTCTTCTCCGCCGTCTCCACGTCGGCGTGCGCAGCTCCGTCGTCTCCCTCTCCTTGCCTGCCTTCATGGCATGCCTGCGCTCCCGGTGCCATTGCATGGGCTTCACTCTGGTTCTGGTCTACCAGGTCCTTGGTGAGGCCTAGGCTACGGGATGCCATTGTGTCAGTCAAGACTCTCTAAGACCATGCAGAAAGAGAAACGCATGATAGACCAGAGGAAATAATGGAGATACTTGACCATTGACGGTCAAAGATGATGTGCGTAGGTGGAGGGAGATATCTTGCATCAGCATTAATTTATTTATTCATACAAATATCAATTTGTGTACACATCAATATTGTGTATAGGCAAAATATATATCCAATATCTAAAATGGAAAAAATAGATCTCCGTCTTTAATACCTTTAGGTATATCTTTATTACATGGAATGCCTGTGAGTATAACTTTGAACGACGGTAAATTTCAGAATGTGGAAATTTTAGTTTTTTTTTTACCCGTAAAAAAAGAGTTTTAGTTTTTCGTAAGCTAACAAGGTTTTTTGCTGCCTCTTTTTAGAGGACATGGGTTTTTGTTAAAATACTCCGTCCGTATCAAAATGTAAGATGTTTTAGCTTTTCTTAATCCAAATGTATCTACCCATGTTTTAGTGCAAGGTTCACATGAATCTTGCATTTAAAAATGTCTAGATACATATGGCTCAAAAAAGAGTAAAACATCTTACATTTTAACACGGAGGGAGTACATCATTTTTCTTGGGTTGGTCACTAGGAACTTATCTTCTACTTATCATTCACGGCCCATCCGTTAGGCCTAGCTCGCAAATACGGTTTGGTGAATTTTTTTAAAAAACGTCCAGCCCGGGCAAAATTACGTACGGCGACTAGCAGAAAAAAGAAAAGAAAAACCAAAGGGCGGAGCCATCCACCTTGTGACTATTTCGACACCCTAATGTCACCGCCTCGACGCAAGTCCACCGTCTGGGGCCGCCTCCCCGGCATCCACCGTCCAGACCACAAAGCCACTCGAGGCACGACGAATGATAAGACACTCCAAGACGGCGCCTCCAAGAAGGTAGGGACTTGTGCGCACACGTCATCACCGCCCTCTCCAGGGGAGCTTAGCTTTTCACCTGGAGAGACCTATGACACTCGCGTAGGTAGAGGATCGTAGCTTCCGAACGATGCATTCAAGAAGGAGAACGACGCCCTAGAGCGCCGTCGTCGTTGACACCTAAGTGTGAGGCTTTCACCCGAAGCGCGATCTTGACCGCCAAGCCCTAGGGCTTGGGCTAGGGAGCTGCAAGACCGTATGGCTATGACGGCAACCACCAGATCCAACTAGAAGGTGTGGGGTCGCAACACCTCATGCAGGGGTGACCACGCCATGTGGTCCACCTATCTAGGGCCACCGCCCCGGCTTCCTTGCTGCAGGATAGAGAGGGACGAGCATCACTCCAATGCCACCTTGGCTTATTGCCAGGGGAACGACGGGCTAAATAACACCCGTATACACCTGACGTGCATTGCACCACGATGGTTGATCCGGAGCTTGTTGCCGCTGAAGCAACCTCCTCTGACGCCACCGATCTGTCGAACACCTACGAGCTCCCCGGCAACTCGGGCCTGCCAGACCTAGACTGAGCCCGAGAGGGCCCAAATCTGACTCGCGCGACCAAGTTCGCAGTCCAGCCGCCGCAACCATGGCGCCATCCAGGCAGCCATTATGGGCGCAAACTCCGCTAGTTCCAGGACCGCCGCCCTGGCCTCCAGATGTCGGTGACACGACCTCCGCTCCCAAGCAGAGGTGGCCGGCCCACGGCGCAACGACAAGACGAGCATGACCACCCCAGCAGCCTTTGTGGCAGCAAGGGGGGCGCCGCCACCGCGGCAAAGGCCGGCGGCAGCAGCAAGGGGGCGGGCGAGAGAGGACTTAGCGCGGGCAATGGTTCACCCCGGTGACGCCTGGGGAACGTCACAGGGGGAGCTCTCATTTCTGATCACTCCGGTGATATTCGGTCGTGCATCCATTGGCGGTCGTTTTTTGGGTCCGGTCTGGTGATAGACACACGGTAAACACGGTTTGGTGGCTTGGTGCTGATGGGTGTTTCCTATCTTTGATCGTTTTTACGTTTATTTTTCCCCTTTCTGTTTAATTTTCTTGTGTTTTTATGGTTTTAAGAAATGCTCGGATTTCAAGAAGTAAGATTTTAAAAAATCTTCAGATTTAAAAAGTGTTCAAAAAAATGATCATAATTGGAAAAATTCATATCTGAAAATAATTTCAGATATTTAAAAATATTCATATTCAAAAAAATGTTCATAGTCGAAAAATGGTCAAACTCACAATATGTTTTGATTCAGAAAATCATAACTGGAAAGATCTGCGTGGGCGGCATGCCCGCGTTGCTAATGAGAAACATAAAGGAGCGGCCTAGAGACACTATGCATCCCATAGATCATACTGGAGCAACTATAACACAAGTGGGTACTCTAAAAATCAGTTTCAAATATAGTTTTAATGTTTCCGTGTTTGCCCTTCTACTTATGTAGAGGCAAGCTTATGTACTTAGGTGCGCGAGATGAAGCTCCTAGAATTGATATTTCCCTTATTTTGGACTTATGAAATTAGGATATATAAGATTATCGTCAATATTACCCCTGAGTATGTTATAGATGAACGAAGATGCAATATGATGACAATGCAGTAAAATATATAGCACGAAACGAGTCAGAAATTATGAGGAACCCTTGCTCGAGATCTGATAAATGTAACTATGGCATATCAGATTATCTATCTAACTAATTCTACTCAGAAGTAACTAAAACTAGCATTTCGAATTATTTCAGCTATACGCATAAGTCACAGAGCAAGAGATGATTACCTAATAACACGTAGCTGAAGTAGATAGAGTTCAGGGTTTCTAGGAATAAATCAACCTAATCGGACATCGGTGGGCTTAATTATAGGTTCTCTTGCTCTAATATAAGTTCTATGTGTTTTTCTTAAATTCGTGTTAATTGGATTTTCATGGTTAATTTGTCTATTTATTTATATTTCAGACACTATTAGGAGAACTTGTTTGTGGCATATTATATCAACGTATTGCACGGAAACACAACAAATAATCAAAACATATGTATGCAAACTTGAAGAATGCATTATAATTTTTATTAGTAGGTGGTTAGTATTTACCATGATATTTCAATAGCAAGTACATAACATATGCGCATGTTAACTTGTATTGAACCCACTATAACTAGAAAGACATATTTAACCACAAGAAAACAAATAAATATCTTACAATAATTATACTCCTACATATCTATACTCGACATGTTTTTATAAATATGCTTACCTACTCATATACCAAAACAACTATTAAGATATTTTTCAGACCATATGATTTACATACCTCTATCGTATATTCGTATATATGTATTAATATAATTTATGCAATTGTAATATAATTTATGAAGAGAATAATATTACAAAATATGTTTAAATAGAAAACAATGCATGATATATTTTCATCTACATGCATTTAAATTTTATATAAAACAAAATGTTAAATATTATTTATAAAAAATTATATGTTACTAACTATGTCATATATGTAACAGAATAAAATACACGCTAAAACAGTCATTGTAAAAACAATTTAAAAATATAAAATTTCAGTATAAACCGTATTTTTTAAAACTAGCTCGGCTTAATATTATGATATATGGCGACCTTGCAATGGTGCAGGTTGGCAAACCCTCTACAGTTTGCATTTTGGGTTAGATTACTTAGGCAGTAGGCACTGAACACCTGGCTTTAGATGCCTGTAATTGCAGCACGCGTTAGGGTTCATATTCATTCTCATGTACATGTAGTAGTAAGAGACTTCATATATATATGTGACCTTGTCGGTAACACAGTGCACATTTTCGTGAATATGATGATCAGACATGTGATAAGCCACACTATTCTTTTATAAATTACTTTAAATTATTGCTATTATATTTCATTTGTCAAGTCTTACTAAAATATGTTCTTCTATATAAAAACTTAATATAATACTCGTCGTTCACATTGAGACAACATCGTTGATGATGAACTCATGTCCAAGGACTTTCCCTTGCACAAACGATCGGATGCTGCCCCTTCCTTTTCAGCGTACAGCTGTAGATTGGATAAATGGTTCTTTTTTTAACACCTCGTTACGGGAGAGACCTATCCTCGTTTCGAAATTATGTGGTCGATGATGATCTCATGTGCGTCATCCATGATCACTGTGAATGTGCTCCGTCCACTTCCATTTCAACCACACGGTCATGCCAGGTGTCCCAACTCAAAATACTCTTGACATTGTACCCTACCGAAATATGTATGTAGACCTGCGAAGGTTTTTTGATGCAACATATAGGGATTTTTGTGGTGATGATTTCCCTTTTCCTCTGATAATTAGTCCATGCAAGGCCGTGTCCTCAAATGGAAGATGATCACGGGAAACTCGGTGGCAAGCAGCACACTTTATGACACAAACTGTCACATGAACTGGGTCTGGTGACAGGGACAGAGCCAGCATGTAACCATGAGGGGGGCTAACTGGACATACTTAGTGACACAAATTTGTTGAGGGGGGCAGATCTTACTAAATCACTATAGAAATCAGGGCTCAAATACCAAGTGTTTTTCAATAAATATGAACCATGGGGGTGGCCTAGCCCCCCTGTCTCTGTGCTTGTCTGGTCCCAACCGACACATATAAACACGCCCATTTCAAATCTATATTCATGTCGGAGTACATGTTTGTTTTACGCCTCGTTGACAGATATGGATCCATACATTTCGCACACTGGTCCAAAAAATTGCAGCAAATAGGCACATATGTGAGTGTGGGACCCATGAAATTTTCTATTTATCTATCGGGGGACATGGGTCCATTCTATCAGTTCGCCCTATCAAGGTCGCATTTGTCAGGTAAGTTCACATGATTTTGTGCCAGATTCTTTCAACGGGTCATGTTCTATTCCTTTTTAAAAAGAAATATATATATGAGACTCAGAGAGAGGTAGACCCTTGAATTTCCCATGATTTTGACGCTCATGTTTGGCCCTCTGAATTCTGCAAATGATTTTGACGCTCATGTTTGACTTAACAAAAATCAAGCGAAAAGTGATATACTCTCCCTCCGTCCACAAATAAGGAGTTTTTTTTTTAAATAATACGTTTTTTATTACAAATTTGGAATCTAGCGCGCGGAATAAGGGAATTTCAAAAATAGGGCGCGGTCGGCTTGGGTCGTGCCGATCGGCATGGGCCGTGCCGATCGGCACGGGTCGTACCGAAAGGCCCCGGTCGGCTGTAGCTATGCCGACGGATGCATGGGCCAACACATATCGGCATGGGCCGTGCCTAAATGTTCTCAGATTTTTTTCCCTGCCCCCTTTCCGGCCATCCCGCCACCCTATCCCCCCCAAATTCTCCCGCCACCGTTTCCCGCCCAAATTGTCCCGCCACCGTTTCGCGCGAGAATTCTCCCGCCACCATTTCCCGCCCAAATTCTCCCGCCACCGTTTCCCGCCCGTTCCTCCCGCCCGGCACCATTTCTCGCCTCCGTTTTCACCTCAAATGTCCTATAAAAACCACTCTAGGCTAAGCGGGGTACTCTCAAAGAGCGTCAGCATGGTTTGTATTGTACCTTGTGAGAAGTGTGTGTCCGGCTTTCATATAGCCGCATCCGAGCAGCTAGCTAAGATGGTCACATATTTGAAGGTAGATGGTAGGGAAATTCCACTTGAAGAAATTGTTGGTAGTGAGAGACATCTCGCTTTGCTAGGGGCGAGGCTATGCCGAGATGGGTTTCCGTATAGGACCCCAGAACAAATCCGTGCTGAAGTCTTGAGGCTTGCGGATAAGTTCGATAGGCATGTTACTAATGCGCCGATTCATCGGACTCAAGACATACGTGAGAGGTATGGTCGTTCATTTCTCTGGGTATACTCCAGCGATGATGACGACGATTTCATGCCGTCGTCAAAGGAAAAGCGGGCTGAAACAGTGCGTAAGGGCAAGGAGAAGAAGGCAGAAACATCGAGGAAGGCTGCGGGTAAGAAGCCTGAATCATCGTCAAAGGGCAAGGGTGCTAAATCTGCGGATGGTGCAGGCTGCATTGATGGGAGATAGGTAGAATCTTAATTTGAGTTATGTTGTATCTTTCTTTGAGTACCGATTAATTAGAAGTTGTACCTTCATTTCCTATTGTTGTGTGGTGTGATCGGTATGTAATCGAGGTTTGTTGTATCTTATCGCTTAATTAGTAGTTGTACCGTTTCGCGCCTCAAGGGAAAGAAGTAGCATACATATGTCTCATACATCGGTCTTACGGTACATGGAAAAGTAGCATACATATGTCTCTGATACGTAAAAGAATCAGTCCTCGTCTACCTGACGACGGTACCGCGTCCTCCTTCGCCGAGGGCCGGAAGGTGACAAACGCGTGGGAGCCTGGTGTTGCCGCATTCCGCGGCCTTGCAACGGCGCATCGTCATGCTCGTCGTCTGGCTGGGCTGTCTCCGAAGGTGGTGTCTGCTGAGTGGGCATCGGTGGCGAAGGCGCGTATGCCTGAGTGGTGTCCAAGTCGTACTGGGGAGAGTTGTACGCCTGATCTGCACCTGCACAAGATAATATGTTAGTGTGAGTTGTCTGGATATAAATTATATATGTAAGAGAAATTAAAAATTCTAACCTCCGTGCATTAGTTGCTGAGAGTACTGGCCCGTAAGATTGGCCATCTGCGGCTGGTGTGATGCTCCAACGAACTGTGGTCCGCCCCCATAACCGTACGAATATGGCATCCCGGTGAACGGTGGTGTGTGTGCCTGCCAGGATGAACTACCCGGCATAAAGAGTGGAGGCTGTGCAGGACCCGACATAAACAATGGAGAGTGTGAAGTTGCCGGCATAAACATAGTTGGCTGTGAAGGACCTGACACATACACTGGAATCTGTGAAAGAGGTGGCTGGGATGGACCAGGGTCGATAACGTCGGGCTGACGAGAGGTAGACGCAAATGTGTGATCTGTGGGGCGTATGCCAGGACTCTGCTGAGGTGTAAAACGTGGGCGTGGATCGTGCCGACGAGTGGTGTCACGGGGTGGTGATACCCGTGCGGCACCTAAGAGCCGTGCCGAGGAGTGCCGTGGGGGACGCTGGGGTGCATGACGTGGAACAACGTCCCCAGCATCGGTGCATGTGAGCACACCGTAAGCACGTCGTAGCTTGTCTTGTAGACGTTTGAACCACGACTGGTGCTGGGCACCAACGACGGGGTAGTACGCATCGACGTCCGCCTGAATATCTGCTATGATGTCGGCCTGTAAAATATAAAACAAGTGTCAGATATGTTTTTACTGTACTACGTACAATGCGTAGTAGAGTACTGAAACTAGACCACTTACCGCTGTGTTTCCCCGAGCCCCGATTCCCTGTGTTGGGTACATGGCCGTGATATCAGCCGCAGGAAGGTCGACAGGGTCGGCTCTCGTAACCAAATGAGTGCGACAGGCGAGCCTGTACGTCCGGAGGTACTCCTCAAAATCAGGAAGCACAAAGGGTGCGTCCGCGGGCCATAAATTTTCCGGATCCGTCGCACTCCCCCATTCTTGTATGTATGGTAGGATCGTCTGCATATAAGAAGCGAGCGATCTCTCTCCCTGCCGTCCTTTCCTGCGAAATGCACACATAGCATAAGTACGTACTAGAACAACAATAGTACCCCACATTTTAAATACAAGTTGTAGTTCTTACTTGTGCACGTGTTGAGGAAGTGTAGCTCTAGTAGGAGGCACCGGCCACTGGCGAAGTCCAAACTGTCTCATAACACGGTGTTGGGACATCTCCTCCACCAAGACGTCGAACACAATCCGACGTGTAGTCATCCAGTATGCACGGTCTCTGGTGCACAAAGAAGAAATCCCGCCGGGGTATCGTGCATGCATCCGCGACTCGTGATATGGCTCCCATATAACCTGGTGATGTGGCAGTTGATCGAACCACTCAGTGAACATCACGTAGCAGTTTCTCACTTGATCACCTTGAAATCGTCTCTGCAAACAATTATAATTGTAATAAATAATTGAACATTAAAATTTGGAAGAACCTAACTTCAAAGTAATGGAGTATCGAATGGGTACCTCTCTATATGCCCACATACTACCAAATGTGGGAAGATCAACTGCGTTGTGATCTATCAGTCTGTAGTCCCAGGGTCTGGTCGCGTCGACGTCGGGTCTACCGACAGGGAACCTCTCCCAAGACCAAAGCTGTAGAAGTAGAGGACACCCCAGTATCGAAGAGCTATCCGAGTTCTTCGTGCACACGGTGCATAGAGCCCTATATGTTGCAGCTAATAGTGCAGACCCCCAACTCCGCTGCTCTATGTCTTCTTGGGTATGTGCCGCTGCAATCTCTAGTGCTATAGGTACCCAACGAGCAGTAATAGTGTCCTGATGAGTCTCAGTGAACATCACCTTGCCAAGTAGCCAGATGACGTACGCCTCGAGGCTCCTCGTAACCTGCTCCTGAGTCAGGTGCTCCACCGGGATGCCGTATGCCCGTACCTAGAAAGCGCAAACTAAATAAGTTAGTCATGGAGTACACACCGAGAAAGTAAACTCGCTTCATAATTTACATTTACCTGCCACTTGTTAAGCCACTTCAGCGGTACACCATGCTTGTGCTCAGGCAACATGGGGTTCTCAGGATGCACGCCTGCGAAGCGTGCCTGCATGGCCTCGTGCCAGTCGGGGGGAGGATCTGCAGGTCCAAGCACTGCGCCAGCCAAAGGGAGTCCCAACAAATATGACACATCCTGAAGAGTCGGTGCCATCTCCCCCCACGGGAAGTGAAAAGTGTGGGTCTCCGGCCTCCAACGGTCCACTAAGCAGCTAAGCAGTGACCTGTCCATCGTGATCTTGGTAGTGCCAACATGGTGCATCTGCCTCGGCAAGGTTGGTTGTCATGATGCCATATCTCGCTCCATGTGCATCGTGCAACAAAGACCATTTCACTGGCGGTTCTTTCTCTATCCATTCTTCAAAATTCCGGATGCGTGCTCCTTTCTTCCTCTTTGTGCCAGGTGGATCAATTCCAGGCAAATCACACAACCCAACTGGTTCTGAATCTTCGGCTACTGCCGCTTGTGCCGCCGCCACCTGAGCAGCAACTGCCGTCGCCTGTGCAGCTCTTCTTTCTTTCACCTGGTTCTGCGTGAATTCGGTGAGCCTCTGCCATAAAAAGTCATGCTTCCGTTGCTGATTCACATTGCAAAGTCTTTTGAACAGATTCATAAGACGTTTACTCTTGAAGCAAGAATAAAAATTAGCACCCATATGTCTCATGCACCATCTACTCTGCACATCAGTCCACGGAGTTTGTTCATCATCGGCGGGCTGCTCTAGTTTCCTGATTGCCTTCAACAGACCTGCATGCCTGTCATGAAGAATACATACATTTGGCCTATCCTTCACAACACCGCTTTTCAACAGCCTCAGAAACCATAACCAGCTATCATAATTCTCACTCTCAACAAAGGCAAATGCAACAGGAACGATTTGTCCGTTGCCGTCCACACCTATTGCGGTAAGTATAACACCCTTGTACTTGCCCGTGAGAAATGTGCCATCGATGCACAACACTGGCCGGCAATACTTAAAAGCTTCAATGCATATGGCGAAAGAGAAGAACATCCTGCCAAACACAGCCAACTGAGGATGCCCAGGAATTTTTACTAGTTGGACTGTTGCCTCTGTACCAGGATTTCGCTCTCTCAACGTGGAAACCATTTTGACAGCATTATCATAAGCATCATAAAATGTCCCAAATCTCATTTCTAGAGCCTTCTGCTTCGCTCTCCAAGCCTTCCCATAAAGAATTTTTGTTTTCCATCTACTCTTAACAGCCAACTGAATGCTTCTCGCGGTCATGTCTTTCTTCCGCACTATCTCACTGAACAAGAGTCGTGCAATGAGAGTTGAAGACAGGTTTGGATGGTTCGGCACCGTACTAGAGATCTCACATGTGTGTGGTACGACATCTGAAACCACCCAAAGCACGTCGTACTTCGGTACGTGAGCATGCACCCTTGCTGGACAGTCAATATTAATGCAGCTCATAGTCAAATATCGACTATTTGACACCTCTGTACGGAAAACCCTTTGCGTGGACAATGCCCACTCAATCACGGCTTCCCTCAACTCTTGCTTTGTGTTATACTGGACTCCGATTCTTACATTTTTCCTTCGGTACTCCCATGCCGGATGATATCCATCATCCACAACTGTCATATTCGACTTGTCGAGATCCCACGAGTGAGGAATCGGCAAAGTGTCGACATTCCAGGACTCGGGAAGCGGCACATCTCCAACATTATCTTCTTCATCATGATCTACCTCATCCTCATTTCTAACATCTTCATCACCTGAATCAAGATCTTCTGCAACACCATTCTCATCTTCAGCCAACATCTCTTCTTGCATAGTACCTTCATACTCATCCGCATCAGCCTCTCCAAGTGGCGGAGGCCCTTCCGACTCAACACTGAGTGATGGCTCATACTGTTCAGGAATGTCCACATTTTCTGAATGAGTAGCATCACTGCTCTCTCCATGCTGAAAATCTCCGCCTCCTTGTTCTAAATTGTTCTGCTTCGGATAAAATATCAGTAGGATTTCTGGTTGGGTGCCTCGACGTTTGCATGATGATAGCCAAGCTATCCACTGACCAGTTCGATCCAGCGGTAACAACTCCCGAAAAATATTTGTACGGGATTTGCACCACACTGACTGAATCTTAACCGTAAACATATTAGGATTATACCCAAAATTTCCAGTGAAAAACTCCTGCACTGCTGCTATTCTAGCTCTCTCTGGGTCTGGCAACTGCATCACCATATTGTTAAATTCACTAAGATCAACCCCAGTCTCCGTAACACGGACATTACCGGCGCCGAAGTGCACAACAAAATCAACGACTTCCATTACCTAAACAAATTAATTCCGTCAAATAATACGCCATAAAATATGCCGACCACCCAAAATATTACCAATATTTCTACCGCCATAAATATACACCCATAAATATCGACCGCCACACTAACCACCCTCCACCCACTGACGCATCCATCGGACAAAATTATTTATACAACTATACAGCCACCGACAAACTATTTGTACATTACAACTATCACATCCACCGACACAAAAAATTTACAACTAAACAAGATTCATCTAGTGATTACTTAGGGTTTACCCTTGACGAGTGGAAAGCCCGTTTCTTCCGTTCCCGGTCTCAATCTACCGCCACCACTGCTCCACCACCAAACCTCCTCCTCCAACACGAGCTCCCACCACTGCTATCCACCATTGTTGACCTCCATTGCTTCCAATCCTTCACCTCCTCTCCTTAAAATGAATCCACCAAAATTTACTGCATGGACAGATCCTTGATGCCCTAGTCCTCCTCTCTTGTTTCCTAGTAATCTAAACTGCTCACACTAATTATTTGGGCAAGATTTGGCAGAGTATTCGTGGGGGAAGGAAGAACTGAGCTCACAGCTCTCTTGGCTCGATGGGAGGAAGAAGAAGAAGGGAGAAGGAAGAAGAAGGGAGAAGGAAAGGGAGACGCGGCGTGGTAAACCGATCCAGATCGGCACGAGCCGTGCCGATCGGCGCGGATAAAGCCGAAAGGCGCGGGCCCGGCCTGCGAGCGCCTGCCGCATGCATCCGTCGGTGCGGGTCCCGCCGACAGTAGCTTTTCGGCACGGCCCGTGCCGATCGGCACGGGTCACGCCGACCGCGCCCTAGTTTTGAAATTCTCAGATTCCGCGCGCTAGATTCCAAATTTGTAATAAAAAATCGTATTATTTAAAAAAAATACTCCACAAATAAGTGTCTTAAGTTTGTTAAAAAAAAGATGTATCTAAACATGATTTTGTCTAGATACATTTTCTTTTGGTCAAACTTGAGACACTTATTTTTGGATGGAGAGAGTAGTAAAGCTCAAACCCGCATCCTACATCCTAGGAGAGGATAGTGTAGATGATATGTCAGGAGTAGGCATGGGTGTGCCCTCCATAGGTCGCACTAAAGGGACCATCTCATTTTTGTTCTAATCAGAGACAAAAGTTTGCATCATTACTTAAGGAGTTCAAATGACAAGTTACAACTTTATCGGGGCCAAAGGAGAAAAAACTCACCGCCCTTATTATAAAAGTCTACTCTCACGTCTGACCCAATTTCTTACTTCCTCCTGCCCGTAAAAGAAAAAAGAAATCTTACTTCCTCCTTGATCTGGGCAGTGACATAAAGAGGCATAGAAAAGGTTTGTCGGAACACCCTTTCGTTCCTTTCCTTCCAAATATGCCAAGTGATCACCATGATAGGGGATGTGATACCTTTGCAATGGTGGCTGGTGACGAGGAGAAGGGAGTGCCAAAACTCATGGCTGAAGCCATAGAAACCCACCAGTTTGGTTGTGATTTTCGGGTCTTCAATCTAAGTTTATATTTTTCAAAATCTAACTGAGTACGACATTGGAACAAAAATTAGAATGCGGTCTCAAGAACTTGCTTACAAAGTTGACGATGCAATTTGGTCAACCTCTGTTCATAGTCTATCCGTCGTCCACACTCCGTTTTGGAGAATGAGAGAATGAGCCACGCCAATAATAGTTTGTATTTTGGCGGGGCCCAGTTTTCCCAAACAAACTTACCCATGGTCTCATAGAAGTGGATGTCACCCCAAGAAACTGGGATGAGTATTCTCCCGATGCCGTTACCTTCCAAGTGATGTCATCGTCATGCCTTCAACATGCTGAATGATTCCGTGATAGGTCCAAAGCCTTAAGAATTCCATGGGATGCTCCATCGTGAGGTCCATAGATAAATGTGAGATATTCACGGGTTTCTATGCAGCACAACATGAACAAGACAATCCTTTCTCTTCGAGATGGAGAAGATTAAGGGCGCAATGTATTTTATGGTTTGAGGCCCTCTAACCATGCTGCATGCCGATCGGAAGTCATGTTTGCGACCGTCTCCAATTGCGATGTTCGTTGCAGCATAAAATAAATCCATATTCTCTTCATCACATGGATCCCTAAGTTTAAGCCTAGCTCGGTCCAGATCTTTCCACTCAAACCATGGCCACTTAAGCCGGATAGCTCTCACAAATTTCTCCATGTCCACAATCCGCCAAGATGTTTGGAGCGGCAATTATTTTTCCAATTAACTTTGCATTTCCTGACACTCACTTTATTTTTGCCTTCCCACAAGAAGGCTCGAATTATTTTCTTGATGTAGGACAAAGTGATATGGGGTATAACCAGCGTGGTCACATAAATAATGGTGAATGCAGATAGCACGTACTTGACCAACTCGACCCGCCCGTCCGCAGTGATGTGTTTGACCTCTCAAGGCACCAATTAGGCGGCCACCATGTCCTCAAGGTGTAGAAGATCAGCCTTTCTGAGAAGGTGCACCGACAAGGGAAGCCCAAGTTATCTTACGGGAAAGATGTTGATGATGGAAGGGTAACTTTTGAGAATATGCGACAGATCCACATTATCACATCGAATAGGCACCTTCATAATCTTTTCAAGATTTGCCACAAGACCCGTGACTTCTCCAAAACCATGAAGGATTTGTGTAAGCCGCACCACGTCGTCCTCGATCGGGGCTAAGAAAATTGCAGCACTATCGGCTTAGAATGACGTCCTAATATAGGCACCCCTCCCACGAAGGGGTTGTTGCTACTCGCTCGTGGTGGCTATATCAACGAATCTTTTTCAAGGAATCAATTGCCGACACAAATAGGAGGCGGAAGAGGGTATCCCACTTCTGGAGCCCTCTCCCATGCCGAATGGGATCACCTAAAATGCCATTTATATGAACTCTTTAAGACGATGTTCTAAGGAGGCCCGTGATCATGTCTCATAATCTCGGGGTGGCCAAGACGACATAGGAGCTCGAGGAGGTAGTCCCAACTTACCGAGTCAAAGGCGCACAGTACGATAAAACATATATACATAAAAATCATATTAAAATAATCACCGGTGTTGCAACACGGGAACACATTTGCACGAAAGCCAAGTAACACATTTTCACAAAATAGCTTCACAAGGAGTTCCAAAACTATGTCTTTTTTTAAAAAAGGGGAGAAGCCCCGGCCTCTGCATTGATCGATGCACACCAGCCTCAGCCTCTACATCAAAAACCACTATGTCTAAGTGACAACAGCAATCATCGAGACAACTAGGACCACCGACTCAACATCCAAGTACTCTTTTATGTCAAACGCATACGCCAACACACCACCTTTTGGGGGCTTGCTGCCTAGAGATACCACCACTCATACTCGAATCTCAACGTCACACAACCCAACCGCTTACGGCACACAATTGACACGACAAAGTTGCTACTAACTCTGTTTCAATATGTAACCCTTTTTAATTACTCAGGCTATGGGTACGTATACTCAAACCCACTCTCAGCCAACGTTTAGCAATAGCAACAAAAAAATGTCATGTGTAACTTTTACAGCTTTTGGTTCAACTTCGGGGGTAGATCCTTCCATTTGGCAGACACTCTGACAGTCGAACAATCATTTCCTAGAGCAGATCGGACAATCTATCCACCAAGGACGATGACAGTCAGGCCAGGTCGCTGCCTTCGTCTGCCATGAACTGAACCGTCGGACGGAATAAGTTGAAGCACGACACGCCACCGGGAGAGGTCTCAGCTGAAAGATGACGACGAGGGAGCTACCGGCCGAACCGAACAACGGTTAGAGGTACAGTCTGGATCAGCAAGTCCGATCTTGACATCTTGTGCTACGCAAGACTTGACACCTTGTAGTCTTGTACTACCCAACCCCCACCGCAACACCTCACGCCTGCTTTGCGTTGCGTTGGCTTGCTTCCAATCCTGGGACCTGCAGGAGGTTCACGCGTCGCCAACCCTGCCTGGAAACTGGAAAGAAACGCGACACAGGCAAGAGGGCCGCGCCCGCGCGTGAGCTGTCCGGGCGTCCATGTTCCGTGCTTCCAAAGAAGAGCGCACGAGATTTGGCTTACAATACAGCTCACCACTTTGTGCATCCCTGCCCCTGCCCAGCACATATTCCATTCACATGCAGAGAATAATATGAGTTATGTAGCCCATACCATATTATTAGCTGGTACTACAATACATGGTTTGGTTTGCGCACAATTCAACTTGTTTTGTGAAAGAACATCAAGGCACGCGACAAAACAGTCGTAGAGAACTCAACCCTAAGTAAGTATGAACAGTATAACAGTCAATTAGCTCTTCGAATTACATTTGCAAACAGTGGTGGTGGGCACATCGGTCAACAACGTATGAAAGAATCAACGATTTGCATCTACTAACAGAAGCTATACCTTGGTCAAACATCGCACACAAGTCAGCAACTTTGATCATACAGATTCAGCCGGACTTTACAAATTGCATCAATCAAGATGTCAAAAAGGAGGAGAAAAAAAAGGAGGAAGAAGAATCCCCTCACGACGGTCCGCTGTATCCTGAACTGTAGCCGCTATGGCCACTTTTCTTCATAGTCCCTGTCTCGATTTCCTGTGTCTGTTGGCCCTCGCTGCTCGATGCAGATGCTACCTGGCCATACTCGCTGGTCGCCGCGCTGTATTGGCTGCTTGTATAGTCGTTGGTTGTAAAAGCCATCTTCTTGAACTTCTTCATGTCCTCGTTGTACTGCCCGGAATCATAGTCAGAACTGCTGTATGATCCAAAGAAGCGGCTATGACCAGGTCGAACACCTTCGTTAAGATCCTCCAAGGACACATCACCTTCCAAGGCCCGAACAACCTGGCCACCATATCAGGTAGTATGAGACTACTAAAAAACCAAGTGGATCTTCAAGGCATACTGAAAACAAAGTTACCTGACTCATTCGTGGGCGACGGCGTGCAGAATGGCGTACACATGCGGCAGCACATGCTATCATCCTGGCAATCTCATGAGGATTGAAATCCTTTCCAAGCCGAGCGTCCACTAACTCATCGTAGTTACCTTCCTCAAGTGCTCGCATCAGCAAAGGTCTTGCCTGGAGATGGTCAAATTTGTCAATCACTAGACAACATATGTTCAACAAAAGACAAGATTCCAGCAAAACACAAAAGAGAAGTATATAAATTGAGTACAAAGAAAGGACACAAATAATAGCTTTGTCAATAAAATGTTCAATGTGATTTCTCAAATTTTGAATATACTATGATCAAAATTGGCAACTTAAGTTGCTTCTTGAAGGCCATGATAAGTCAAAGATATAAAAATGTCAAATTCAAGGTTGCATTCCTAAAGCATTTGAAAATAAGTATACAAACGTACTTACAGGCTTACTTGAAAATAAGTATACAAACGTACTTACAGGCTTACAGCACATAATAAGCTAGTATTCTGAATTCATCATACTTACCCAGTCAACCAAGCTGTCATCCATATATGTTTGGGCTGAATCAACAGGCCGACGCCCAGTTATCAGCTCAAGAAGCATCACTCCAAAGGAGAAGACATCTGACTTCTCAGTGAGTTTGCCAGAAGATGCATATTCTGGCGCTAGATACCTAATACCATGAAAATAGGTCTCAGCAGACTGTAATTACTAATATAGCACAGTAAAATAAATGTTCGAACTAATTCAGTTCCTAGCAAAAATACTGAAACAATGTAAAATGATGCAAGAACTAAAGCATAAAAAAAATAAGCATATCAAGTTATCAACAAGTCAGAAAAGAGTTACGGGTGTACACATGCTCTGAAAATTTTCAATCACGGAGTTGAGCATATATGCAGCATATGACTTGAAATATAACTAAAATGGCAGTTTTATGCATACCCGAAAGTGCCCATTACTCTTGTCGAAACATGAGTGTTGTTCTCAGAAGTGAACTTTGCTAGACCAAAATCCGCAACCTGCAAAGAGGATTACAATTAGTTCCGATTATGGGAAAAAATTATCAAGACACTGAAGTTCAGTAAACTTGAAGTTGGCAGCTACACGTCTACAGGAATAAACCATTTATTATGGCATTTCAAGTTTTCAAACGGTAACTACACAACAATAAATTGAAACACATGTTTACTACCAAAGGTGGCAAATGTCAATTAAGTAACTGGTTACAGAAATGATATTTAACTTGTACACAGGACTGACAGTCAATATAGGAAAGAAACACAAATAGAGAAGTAAAACCTACCTTAGCTTCAAATTTAAAGTCCAGAAGAATGTTTGAGGACTTTATATCACGATGTATGATCTTGGGATGGCCTGTGAATTATGAACACAAACATTACTACTTGTTTGTTTTCTCCACAATGTAAGTGGAAAAGGGGAAGGCACTAAAGTATGTAAACTCACAATCTTCATGAATATATGCTAAACCCTTGGCAGCACCAAGAGCAATCCTTAGTCTTATGGGCCATTCCAACGTTGGGCGGCCCTTTCCTGTGGAAGGTGAAAATCAGTCTTAGCGATCAGCAACAGAACTTAAGAAGTTAAGATACATATTACATCAATTAGCTTGTATCATAAAAGCGTCAACAGGAACAAATTTGAAGCAGATACAAAACTGTGTCTTGCTATTTCAATCAAATACGAAGCAAAGCAACCTCAGCAAGATGGAGTAGTTGAACTTAAACTTTTGAAGGGTTTGATTCTACTTGGTTCTTTCCCGCAAATGCGGAATTTTCCATCATGATTGTACGAGCTACTAGTTTCCATGGTAAGAAGAAACAAGCCAGAAATAATCAAACAGTTTCAGCTGTTTCTATATTTAACTTTGAAGTCAGAAGACTAGAAGAGCTTTGTGAACATATGTGTAATAGACTTTCTTTTATACAGGATAGATGTATTTATAAATTCAGCTATTAACTACAGTTTCAACATACAGACACTATATTAATCATATATCTGCAAGTTGCACATGCTATCAGAGACAAATAACCAGACAATCATACATGACAAAGAATGGATAAAAAAGATAGATAAATGAAACAACAAGGCATACCATGTAGGTGAAATTCCAATGTGTTATTGGTGACAAACTCATAGACAAGCAATCTCTTTCCACCTGAGATGCAGTAACCAACCAAAGACACAAGATGCTTGTGATGAACTCTGCTGATAATCTCGACCTCCGCCTGGAACTCACGCTCTCCCTGGCCACTCCCAAGTTTCAATGCCTTCACAGCTATCTCTTTGCCATTAGGCAGCACACCTTTGTGAACATATCCAAAACCACCTTGTCCGAGGAGATTAGCATCTGAGAACCCATCTGTTGCCCTCACCAGCTCCTCATAAGTGAATGTGCTCTTCGAGTTGGAGAAGTTGAGGCCCGGGCCAGGGGATGGTGGAGGCAAGATCTCACCACCTGAGTAATTAGAACCTGACCCACCGCTACTATTTATCATAGGGGGTGGAGGAGGTGTTGGTGTCTGTGGAGGACGATTGGCATATGCTGGAGGAGGTGATGGTTGCATCTTGACCACATGATCAGGTGGAGGAGGAGGAGCATTTTGCTGCCAACTCTGGTATGTTCCTCCATAAGGATCCTCTGCAGTATGAGATGATACTGTTAGGAAATGTGACCCCATTTTGCAAGTATAGCACAACAAACTCTTCACAGGATTTGGCGATGCAACATATACAATTTTTATTTTATGTCCCTACCAGAAGAAAGTTTAATAAAATAAATTAGCAACAAATACAATTACTTTTCTGTTCCTAACAGAAGAAAGGTTGAATTAAATAAATTATGGCACCAGACATAGACAGCTGTCATGATGCCATCATGTGATCATTTACTTAACACTAGTACCAAGTACTCTACTACTCCTAGGTTTAGAGTACTACTTAGTAGTAGATAGATAGCCCATTAGATACAAAATTCTTGAATGTAAGGAAAACACAAATTTCCTTGGTTTGTAAATAATGACAGCCGAGAAGTAATAAGCAATAATATCAGGTCCAGCCGAGTATATCTAGTTTGAAATTTACGCAAGAGCTCACTAGGATTAACACATTTAAGCAAGCCCGTGAGTCACACGACAAGACACGGCACATGCAGCGAACATGCCTAACCCGTGCCTAAGCAGAAGAATTCCGGCCAAATTGCCAAGAACAGCAGAATTCCAACGGACAGCACCGTGTCTGGCTACTACCAGACGACACGCGCACACCAGATCCAGATCTAGACAGCGACAGGCAGTAGTGGTAGTAGTATTCGGAGCTGCAAAGGGAGGGACCACACCACGCACGCACCTTTGTACTGCTGCGGAGGAGGCGGGTATCCGTAGTGTTGCGGCTGCGGCTGGCGGCGGCGCTTCTTGCGGAGGCAGCAGAGGCAGATGAAGGTGGCGAGCAGCAGCAGCACGAAGCCGCCCACGGCCACGCCGACGACGAGCGACGTGGAGACCCCGGAGCCGCCGCCGCTGTTCCCGGGAGACGGCGATTTCGGTGACGGGTTGGAGTGGCTTGGTGTCGGCGGGGACCTTCCCCCGCCGCCGGACGAGGGCGGGGACCTGTCGCCTGATGAGGGCGGGGAGGGCGTGTCCGAGGGAGGGGTCGGGGTGCCGCCGCCGCCGCCGCTAGGGGGAGAGGGAGAGGGCGCGGACGGGGTGGCCGGGGGAGTGGAGGACGGCGCGGGAGGGGAGGCCGAGGGCGTGGCGGGCGGCGGGACGGTGGCGGGCGGTGGGTTGACGGGCGCCGGTGGGGAAGGAACGGGCGTCGCCGGGGGAGGCGCGGAGGGCGTGGCCGGCGGCGGCGCGGTGGCGTTGGCGGGCGGTGCCGGCGGCGAGGTCGGCGCCGGCGCGGCGGTCGGCGACGACATCGGCCGCGCGGAAGGCGGCCGGCTCTGGGGCCGGAGCTGGAGCTAGGGCTGCACCGGCTTTGCTTAGCGCTTAAGAATTGACAGAGGAGATGGCGAGATCGGAGAAGAAGAAAAGTGTAGTTAGCAGTAGGATGGCGCAGTAGAGAGCGGGGAGTAGGCGAGTTAAAGAAGGAGGCGATTGGAACTTGGAAGAGATGGCTGGCCCGCGGTGACAGCGGGGACGTGGTCGGGCCCACGCGTCCAGCGGGTGCGCCGGTAGGCCCGGCCCAGATGCGCGGCTCGACAGCGTCCTCCTGCGGGACGCGGAGTCGTGATGTCATGGTCTCACCGACATGTGGGTCGGAACTAGTTATGGGCCACAGTGTCATTGGCGTGGGTTGACGTAGAGCGGTGCGCTCGTTGCGTTTGCGCTGGGTGGGTTCATATTTTCTTATCTCCGCCGCGTCGCTTTTGACAAATTGACCTTGCGGCGGGTGGGACGCTTTTCCCGCAATCCCTGCGTGCGAGATTGGCCTACTCGTCGTTTTGACGGTGGTTACGCGTGGGCCCTGCTCGCCAGCGTCGTTTTTTTTTTGAAAGTAGCCAACGTCGTTTTAATGCTCATCTTGTTTCAGGTCTAGTGGATAGTCAAATTCGGTGAGGCGGCGTGACGCCACTTTTCGAACGGTGCACTCGGGTTGCGACTCTCCGAGGAATGAAGCCAGCATCGCGGGACCCAGCGGTCAGCCACCGATGAGCTGTAGGCTGCTCGCTGGGATGGCCGTCCGATCTTTTCCTTTGCCGCGGTGCGGTGCCCTGTTTCAAAAGGGAGAGAACGTGGTGGTAGGGCCTACATCTCAGAGGCATGATTGGCGGCCGTCAGAGTACGATATATAGTAGAACAAGAAATTCAAAAACAAAGAATAAGGAGCGCTACCGGTAACAAAATTATGATTAGTCGTCCGGTACCACGGGTGATGAAGATTATGGCCGCAAAGTTCGATCGGTGCTAGCGTCCCTTTGCATGGTGGATCGATCTACCGTGCGTTTCTTTTTAAAACCATGTACAAACTTTACCTTGACAAAAAATTGATCGGTTTATTAAAAACTGTCAAAAACTGACACAACATAAAACACACGACATCACCTCAAGATCACGCCCCGTACGAGTCGAACGAGAAAGACGTCCAAGCAACCAAAGCCGACACCTAAATACCTCAACACCAAACAGTGGAGACGAACATCCGGAGCCGTCTGGTCTGGTTTTCGAGCGGGAGAGATATGTGGTTCACTTTCTTGCACAAATCATTCGAATTTTTCAACAAAAGGACCACCGGATGATGGTCGGGTGAAAGAACAATGTCGAAACCGGATCAGCAAAAATACAGTAATGGTTGGCTCGCTAGGCGACACTGCGAATGGCGACAAGTGTCACGTATCGCCTAGCAAGCCTACGGCTACTGCATTTTTCCCAATTTGACTCCGACATGGTCTGTGGTGGCAATTCACTCGCTCATGCGGTCCTTTCTGTCAAAAATTTCAATCTTTCACCGTTTCACGTGTAATGAATGATTACTAGTGACCCTTGGCAATGATGAAAATTATGATAACATTGTTTATATGTCTTGTAGAGCCGAAGAAAAAGATAGAACGTCGCTGCAATCGTGTAGAACCGAAGGAAAAGATTGGAAGATGTAACAACCAAAGGCCTCTTTGATTTGCACGATTTGAAAACACAGGGATAGGGATACGACTATTAGAGGAATGGAACATGTCTCGTTGCATCACAATAAATACGCAAAAAGTCTAGATAGGGTTGAGTACATGTCATAGTTGTGATAAACACGTAGGAATTTAAGATGTGTCACATCATGTTAGAAATCCTATAAGATTGTAGTGTAGCAAAGCAATCCATAAGAATCTTGAATCTTGAAGAATTCAGTCAAATGGACAATATAAGAGAAAATCCTAGGGGCTGAAATTCTACACAATTTTTATGACAATCCTTTAAATCAAAGAGGCCCAAAACATGCGGAGCTGAGCCACATAGGCATATCGAGTCTAAATAATTACGGGTGCTGCGGTTGGATGCTGGGATAAATAAGGCCATTATTTTGTGTAAGTGAAACAAAGTGCGGCCAAATGAAGCTTGAGGTTTGAAAAAGTTGAATACTATATTTTGAAAATTCTAAATATCTAAAAAAATCCTAGGTATAGAATTATTTGTATTCTCCCATCGTGTAAAACCTCAACTAAAATACACAAAAATTGTAATGTCTAACATTGTTTTGTACATCAGAATTCGAATAACTTTTAGTTGAGATTTTGTATGCCGGTAGAATGCACCATTTTATAGATTGACAATTGTTTTTAGATTTTTTGAAACATTAAAATATGTTTTTTGAATTCTCTAAACTATCATATCAGTGGAGCTCGGTCTTCATTTACACTTTCCGATGTGAAACATGATGTTGTCTAACAAAAAATATGCACTCTATATATTAAACACGGAATTGTTGTGTTTTTGACAATTAATGGTCGCCAAGGTTCATAAATGCACCTGGTTGATGTTAACCCATAGATAATGAAATCAATGATTGAAAGACGGATTATGTAGACGGCTTACCTAAGACTAGTCACAATGGGGGATATCATATACTGTATCATGCATATGATATGATACTACTTCTACAATGCATAGTAACATATGTGTGGTATTATATGACACTACATTTATTAGGTACTAGACTCATATTGCATTGGAATCCGTTATGTTATGGCCTATGATACCACTATCATCTATTTTTTCATTAATTGTTGTGACACGTTATCATTTTACCAACATGGCATGCATGAGACTAGTCATAGTGGGGAGTATCATAGACCGGTATCATGCATATGATACTACTCTATGTTATTATCTCAATAGTGGGGAGTATCATAGGAGTAGTTGAAGGGAATATGCCCTAGAGGCACTTAATAAACATAGTTTATTGTCAATATCCCAATTGTTCATTATATGTTTTATACCATGCTATAACTGTATTAAGCGAAAACATTAATACAGGTGTGGTAGATAAACAACCAGGTCCCTAGTAGCCTCTACTAAGACTAGTTTCGTTGCGCGATTGATGATCGAGGTTTTCCGATCATAGGGCATGGCACCGGTCGGCAATGGAAGTCATATCGTTAGGTGTAACGATGTGATGGACATACCCAGTATTTATAGGACATAGTCATTACGCCTTAAGACCGTGAGATCAACTCTTATTGTTATCCCTGGAAGATACTTTGATCGCACCAAACGTCATATCTTATATATGTGACAATGATAGGTGATACTTTTAGGTATCGGAAGGGGGTAGTTGAGACGAGGGGTCAACAACGGGATTTGTCAGTCCGCATAGCCGGATAGATACTCTAGGTCCCACTCGGTGAGATTATGGCAAATGAGTTTGCAAACATGTGACTAGGTCACCAGCTGACATAATAGACGAGTAGAAGATAGCGATGTCGGTAACGAGATCATGCTAGGTATGGAGATATCTAAGAATGATGCTCGGACACGCTAAGTATCGCCATGACAAAGGGTTTAAGACTATACGTCCAGATTTGATAGATGAAAGTCATTCGTTATATCACAGGGATTAATTCATGGGGTCCAGGCATACGAGTTAGTCGTCGATCATAGTGGAGTCTTGATCGTACCTGTTATTATATCGAACCGGTAGGGTAACACACTTAATTGATTTCGACAAGACAACCGGAAAGGAAAGAGATCAGGGGTCCGATGGAGATCGGGCAGCGCCGAAAGAGTTTTCGGAGCTAGGAAAAATTATATATATTATGTTTGATATTAATTAGTGTAATTAATATGCAAATATGATTTTATATATTTATTTTCGAATTTATTTAGGCTGATTTCCCTAAATGGGCCTTCTGGTCGAAAGAAGGCCCATGGGGGGAAACCCTCAAGGGAATTTTGTGGGCTGTACCTATTTGACGACCAGGTCGTGCGCTATTAGCGCACGACCACCCCTTCGGGGCGAATGGGCCGGCCCAATAGCGCACGGCCTGGTATTTTTTTCTTTTTTCCTATTTCTTTTCTTTTTCTGTTTATATTTTCTTTTTTCGTTTTATTATTTTTCTGATGTTTCTTTTTTTGTTTTGTTTTCTGTTTTTTAGTTTTAAAATATTTTCTATTTTTTAAAAAAATTAACTATAGTTATTTTTATGTTTTTTCTTTTCTCTATTATTTTTATGTTCATGGATTTTTTCTGTTCATGGGATTTTTTGTGTTGACATAAAAATATAATTGTTTAAATGTAAAAATTGTTCAAATTCAGAAATTGTTCACATATAAAAATTATTCAAATTAAAAAGATTTAGATTCGAAAAATTGTTCACATATAAAAATTATTCATTTTTAAAAAGACTTTAGATTTAAAAAATTGTTCAAAAATGAAAATTGTTCACATTAAAAAATTATTCAAATTAAAAAGTTTTATATTTTAAAAAATTGTTCAAATTAAAAACTGTTCAAATTCAAAAAAAAAATCATACACAAATATCTTTTAACTTATGCTTTTTTCTGTAAAAACTGAAATGAGAAGAAAAACTGAAAAAAGGGGAACTGTTATTGGGCCGGCCCATTACGTGGGGGTGGTCGTGCGCTATTAACACACGACCAGGTCGTCAAATAGGCGCTCCCAATTTTGTGGGGGAGGCTTGGCCGGACTAGGTGGGCCAAATGGGGCCCACCTAGAACCGGCGCACTGCCCTTGACCGCACCAGGCATGTGGGGATAGTCCCACATTGCCTGGCTGGCAAGGTTGGCTCCCCCTGGGAGCCTATATAAGAAGAGGCACCCCTGGCCTTTTAATTCACCAATTAATACCCAATTTCTCTCTCGATCTCGTGGTTCCCTTGTCGGAGCCGCGCCGAGTAGAGGAGGGGGATCTCTTCCACCATAGCCCGCTGCCGCGCTACTTGTGTTCCGGTCCAAGTCTTCCGCTGCTCATCCTGGACTGGAGCTTCGGAGGCCGTCGTCTCCATCGTATGTGTGTGACGCCCTGCGAGGTGCTGCGCTAGCGGTACTCGGAGGCCTACTTCCTCCACCCGACCTCGGGGTCATCTTCGTCGTCTTCGTCGCGCCGAGCTCTCCGCGACCTAGAGGTCGGCTACGGCGTCTTCATCGTCAACGCTTGTGCGGGAGCGTAATCCCCGCTATTCGGTCTACGAGGGTATGTATTCCGATCTCCGCCGTACTACTATATCTGCATAGTGTAGATCTTGGCTAGTTTAAGGATATCGTTGCTAGGAAATTTTTTGTTTTCTACACACGATCCCCTTCAGTGGTATCAGAACCGATCTATCGTAGATATAGCTGTACGCTGTTAGAACCCGTGTTCTGCACGGGGGCACCGTTCCTGTTATTTGCTACCCTCTAGCGTGCACTTGTGATTCCAGCGGCATCGAGTTGATGAAGCGGCCCGGACCGACTTTACGCGTACGCTTATGCGAGACTGGTTCCACTACTGACATACGGCTTGTACCGTATCTGTGGCTGGCGGGTGCCTGTTTCTCTCTCTTTAGTTGGTCTTCGCATTTTCAATGGAGGGCCCGAAAGGGATGCTTAAACATGCAATTATTGGATCGTTGTTGTGGTCATAAGGTTCGTAGGTATGAAGCAGTTCTATTTACGAAAGCCCCAAGCCACGTAAAATATGCAAAAGATAGAGTAGAAGCGTCTAACTTTATTTTGCAGGGGCTATGTGATATGGTCAAGGTAGGTTTATTAAATTGTTTATAAACTGCGGGCGCCAAGAAGACCATGGCGCAATGGACTATATCACACTGCATTACATTTGATGTTTTGTGTGCAACTTATATTGTGTGATTGTGTGTATAGTATACATTAGTTACACGGCGGTAGCTATATAAGATGATCCCTTCAAAATACCACTAGTGTTCTCCCTCCAACGCGCACCACCAAGAAAGTTCTACGTTATGAGGCAGACCGTGATGATCGGGTGTCAGACATCTCGTCGTTCGCATACAGTGGGTGTAAGCCATGTTGCACAAGCGTCAGCGTGGAGGTTTTTGATGGCGAGCCTAGCATATTCAGAAATATGGCCTCGGAACAGGAAGACCGAAAGGTCGAGCACGAGTCACAAAATTGGTGTGGCGGACATTTGTCTACTCTTGAAGTTGTGTCGTCGGCTCTGATGATGAGGGGTGGTGCAATGGATGGGGGTCGTGTAATCGCTTAAACGACCAGGAGGGATGTTCGTTTGAGTGGGAGTTCGGATAGTTATTTTTTAAAAATACTAGAACTCAGAATATAATGAACAGAGTCTGTTTTGCAAACCTTTGTAGATATTAACCATTGTGATAGCTTCTTTTCAAATTAGGCGCATTCCTGCGATTGAGAAACTTAAAAGGTTGGGTCCAAACTTCATAGTTTCATACTTTAGCTTGAGGATACTCCTTGTGTAAACCGTTAGCTCTTTGTGTTACAATACCCGCTAGGAGATAAACCCGGAGATTCCGCTAACAAAAGATAATTTTGATTATCGGATTTTGTGCGGATGATATCATCATAGTCCAGTGTATGCTATGATCTCTGCCACAGAGAACCAACGGTGGGTACGAGTTTTTAGATCGCGAACATATGATACGGTCGCTAAACTCGGGGTACCCCAAACGTTGGGTTGATGAAGTTTATCAGTACGTTGACTGATTGTCTTCTCAACCAAGATGGAAGAGAATACACACATTGAGGGAGCACGTGGCGGTCATACTTAACGACATATGTGCATGATTAATGAACATTGAGACGCCTCGCTCAGCTCAATCACTGGATGACAGACATCGTTGCCAAGTGCAAATCCTCTGTCATAGACTATGTCATGTAAGGGGAATCGTTCACCTTCATGGTTCTTGATTACGGTGGAAGTATCAAGAAAATGAAACAGATCGCCGGAAGTCATCAATGATGATGGTATATATATGATATACATGTTATGGATGTTTTAGCTAAGCAAGTGCTCGCAGTAGTGACTAAGTCTTGAACTAGTCATGTTTTGTGAAAAACCAGGTTTACTGCTTGAGTAGCTTGAAAGGATGAGGCGACATTGCGTGTTGATAATGGCAGTCAAGTTGTTGTGACGGCCATAGACACTCTCCCTCTAGATCTACCATTTGAATAAAATTATTTATGATCGGGTGTTGGTATGATCGTTACGAGTGTGTCTCCTCTAGCGAGACACTTGTTCATACATGATAGTGACAAATTGGTGTCCTATATTTATGAAGTAATGATCATATGCCGATTTGAATTTAGATGGTAGAAGCTCCCACATTCATAATATTAATGCCAAAGGATACAAACTTAATAAAGACACCACATATGTGTGGCACTACCGTTTAGTCATGTCAATGTTATATGCATTAGCTCAACACTGGATGGAACTACAAGTCCTAAGATTTGATCTTTTGACACCTGCAAAATAACTGTGACATCGTTTTCGGAAAGCGGGCATATAACTTATTGATAGTCATACATAGAGATGTATGTGGTTCAATGAAGTAATTGACGGGTAGTGGAGACCTTTATTTCGTGAACTTCACTGAACGTTTTGAGTATAGCTTGTTGAGAATCATGCATATGGGTGTATGTGAATCAATGAAGTACTTTGACGTGTAGTGGAAGTCTTTATTTCATATACTTCATGAATATTCCCAGTAGATATATGGATATCCACTCCGGGGAATGTTAGTCTGAAATTTTGATTCGATCAAACGAAGTTCAGAATGAAGTAGGAAATAAACTTAACAAGAAAATCGAATTCCCGCGATGCAAATCGAGGAAATAAAGATTTGAGTTATAATGTTGGCACATCATTGGAAGACTTGTGAGAAGAGTTCCACAAATTATGTCGCATGGAACACCATAGTGTTATGGTGTGTTAGGACGTCGTAATGGCACCCTATCGGATAGTGTGTGGTAAATGAATCTCTTACCGAATTATTGTAATCATTAGAGTCATATGGTAGAAACGTAAACACTCACGTTAGCAAATAGGGAAACCATTTGAATCCATGGAGACAATACCATACGAGTGATGGCATGGCTTTTGAGCCTGGATTGTCGTTTCAGCAATTTAGTGTTTCGATGTAATCGAACCTAAAATGGATTAATCTTTGTAGTATACCCTACCTAAAGAGTTAGTTGGGTACATGTCTCACGACATAGGCAAAATCTTTGCCGGGATATACCTTGCGAAAGAAATAGTTTCTTATCCGAGGGTATAAGTGAGAAAGAAAGTAGAGCAAGACGAAGTTGGTGAACTTCTTCTCCAAACATCAGAGTGGCGCAATCGAAAGTGTTTTCGGTGTCAGGCCCCACAACTTGAAAAAGCTAATGATTCAAGATCATGATGTTCTGAGCTCATACTAAGAGCGTAGGCATACGAGGTTGTGTTCCACACTGTGTGTTACGACAATCTTGTTATGGAGGTCATATTAATGGAATATGATAGACCTACAAACTACGAAGAAGAGATGGTGGACCTAAGTCCGAGAAATGGCTATGAGTCATTTGTGATCCGAAATAAAATCCATATACGATTACCAGGTATTGACTTGGGAGATCTTCTTGATGGCATCTAGGATGTTAATAGTATATGAAATTTTATGAGAGAGTAGACATTGAGCAGATTCGATTTGTCGTGAAACAGTTCCGACAGACCACATGAGAGTTTGTCTCAAGTGGCGAATCCTAAATCTATTCTGGGTCGTTTAGCAATAACTACAATTTCGAATGAGAAATTGATAGATGGATGAGAAAACCATGGTTCTTAATAGTGTAATTAAGAATGGTTTGTAATCCTGAGGATGCTAAACATGTATGCAAACTTCGGTGGTCCATTCATGGGCTGAAGCAAACATATCGGAGCTGGAATCTTCACTTTGATAATGTGATCAAAGGATTTTGGAGTTGTCCAAAATAGTTGAAGAAAGCTACATTTGCAAAGAAGTGAGTGGGAGCAAAGTAGCTCTCCTTGACCTTATATGCGGAAGGCATATTTGAGTGGGAGCTAAGTAGCTTTCCTTGATCTTATATGCGGAAGGCATATTTGAGTGGGAGCTAGGTGTCATTTGTGATTTTGTATGTAACAACATATTGAATGACACAGATCCTCTAGTAGAGTGTAAAGGATTATTTAAGTGATTAAATTTTCTATGAAATAAAGTTAGGAGTATTAGGCATCCGATTTATAATTCTATAAATCGTAAAGGGCTTAATAACATTATGTCGGAATATTTCCTTAGTCAAGATTCTGAAGTGTTTCAGAATAGGACAAGCAAAGAAAGAGGTTCTTGCTTGTATGACTAGGTAAAATATTAAGTTTATCTTGGCATTTTCAGTTATAGCAGATGATGTTCGACATTATCTATGTATCAGACATAGATGCTATCAGACTGAAAGCTCGACTTAGTGTGACTCGAGTTCTTGGTTGAAGAACAGGTTCTAGAGTGATCCTTGTGTGGATCAATGAACAAACGTTAAGTTTATTCTTCAGTGTCTATGAGAACTGAAGATAAGTTTTCTAGTAAAGGGTAAGAGTGGAATGGCAACTTGCCGTAAAGCGGTTACGATGATGCAAGTTATTACACTGACCCATACGACTAGAAATCTCGTATAGGAGATGTCCTTTATTTTGAAGATAGACATGGTTAGTTTGCGAAGTCGCATATGAATGCACTGTCGTATAATCTACATAGGTATAGAAATATATTGCGACTTCAGAAGTAGCAAGTGTGGTTGGACTGAGCAGTTTTCCGAGCGTAGGTGGTCCCCTTAATAGATCTCTTAGACTTTTAAGGCGCATGCTACGCGAATGCTCGAGTCTCACTCCATCCACTGGGATATATTTCACCGTCATCGTAAGATACGGGTTGATGTCAAACTAGGTGACATAGAAGTGTTGCAAAACACATATAGATCTCAATGTGTGAGTTCTATTGACTGTATTACTCTTCCACAAGGCAAGCAGGCACCAAGATGCTATGGGTGTTTAGCTTTTACCAGGTTGTAAACTAGATTAAGTGTTACTCTAGTGCAAGTGGGAGACTGACGGGAATATGCCCTAGAGGCACTTAATAAACATAGTTTATTGGCAATATCCCAATTGTTCATTATATGTTTTATACCATGCTATAACTGTATTAAGCGAAAACATTAATACAGGTGTGGTAGATAAACAACCAGGTCCCTAGTAGCCTCTACTAAGACTAGTTTCGTTGCACGATTGATGATCGAGGTTTTCCGATCATAGGGCATGGCGCCGGTCGGCAATGTAAGTCATATCGTTAGGTGTAACGATGTGATGGACATACCCAGTATTTATAGGACATAGTCATTACGCCTTAAGACCGTGAGATCAACTCTTATTGTTATCCCTGGAAGATACTTTGATCGCACCAAACGTCATATCTTATATATGTGACAATGATACGTGATACTTTTGGGTATCGGAAGGGGGTAGTTGAGACGAGGGGTCAACAACGGGATTTGTCAGTCCGCATAGCCGGATAGATACTTTAGGGCCCACTCGGTGAGATTATGTCAAATGAGTTTGCAAACATGTGACTAGGTCACCAGCTGACATAATATCATAGACGAGTAGAAGATAGCGATGTCGGTAACGAGATCATGCTAGGTATGGAGATATCTGATAATGATGCTCGGACACGCTAAGTATCGCCATGACAAAGGGTTTAAGACTATACGTCCAGGTTTGATAGATGAAAGTCATTCGTTATATCACAGGGATTAATTCATGGGGTCCAGGCCTACGAGTTAGTCGTCGATCATAGAGGAGTCTTGATCGTACCTGTTATTATATCAAACCGCTAGGGTAACACACTTAAGGGGTTTCGACAAGACAACCAGAAAGGAAAGAGATCACCGGGAATGTCCCGGGAGGGGTCCGATGGAGATCGCGCAGCGCCGAAAGAGTTTTCGGAGCTAGGAAAAATTATATATATTATGTTTGATATTAATTAGTGTAACTAATATGCAAATATGATTTTATATATTTATTTTCGAATTTATTTAGACTGATTTTCCTAAATGGGCCTTCTGGTCGAAAGAAGGCCCATGGGGGGGAAAACCCTCAAGGGAACTTTGTGGGGAGGCTTGGCCGGCCTAGGTGGACCAAATGGGGCCCACCTAGGGCCGGCGCACTGCCCTTGGCCGCACCAGGCATGTGGGGATAGTCCCACATTGCCTGGCTGGCAAGGTTGGCTCCCCCTGGGAGCCTATATAAGAAGGGGCACCCCTGGCATTTTAATTCACCAATTAATTCCCAATTTCTCTCTCGATCTCGTGGTTCCCTTGTCGGAGCCGCGCCGAGTAGAGGAGGGGGATCTCTTCCACCATAGCCCGCTGCCGCGCTACTGGTGTTCCGGTCCAAGTCTTCCGCTGCTCGTCCTGGACTGGAGCTTCGGAGGTCGTCGTCTCCACCGTATGTGTGTGACGCCCTGCGAGGTGCTGCGCTAGCGGTACTCGGAGGCCTACTTCCTCCACCCGACCTCGGGGTCATCTTCGTCGTCTTCGTCGCGCCGAGCTCTCCGTGACCTAGAGGTCGGCTACGGCGTCTTCATCGTCAACGCTTGTGCGGGAGCGTAATCCCCGCTATTCGGTCTACGAGGGTATGTATTCCGATCTCCGCCGTACTACTATATCTGCATAGTGTAGATCTTGGCTAGTTTAAGGATATCGTTGCTAGGAAATTTTTTGTTTTCTGCACACGATCCCGTTTAGTAGTATCATATAATCATGCATTTGTTAGGCTATAGACTCATCTTGTCTCGAAATCCGATATGTTACGGCATCTACCTATGATACCACCACTAACTCTCTCTTCATTAAATACTTGCCACATCACCATTTTCGCTTATGTGTCACTTATGTTACTAGCTATGTTGCTCCCAATATGACTAGTCTGATACCACCTATGATACCCCCATTGTGACTAATCTAAGAGATATATTGTCATAAGTTGAGTGCATAAGTTACACTTAAAGTTATTTGGTTACATGCATTATACTTTTCTTTGTATTGCTATGCAGCATGTCTCGTACAAGATAGGCATAATATATATTTTCTCTAGTGTTTCGTTGTCTCCATCGCATGAGATCCAAAACCAGTGACCTATGTTTGATTGCTTGTATTGGCCCTTTTAGGCTACATTATGCATATTCCTGATGTTTGGTCATCTACATGAGGCGTGACGTGATCATTGTGTACGACATGTGGTGAAGATACCAGCTTTCCTTTCATGCATTGCTATCTTTTCCTTCCAACCAACAAAATTATCACCGACTACATTACAAGCTCATAGCATTATACTTAGCCGTACTGGTTGTCTATCCATTCTCTCTCACTTTAGCCTTCTCTACACTTTGAAACCCTTTCTAGCAACAATTTTTAAACCCAATGACTTGCTCATGCCACAATTACATGAGCCACATAGTTGAACTTTGATTTCACTTGTACACATACCATGTCACTTAAACTGACTAAACACCATTTCAACAACCATAAACAACATAGGAAGACAAGTAGAACATAAGCATTGATGCATCAACTTGTAAACCATAACAAAAAACGGTCATCCCGCTACCATCATCAGATCAAAAATTTCCCATCATAGAGATTACTATTCGCCACCTTACAAAATATGCATAACCCTCTGCATCAAAACAGAACAAATTAGAGTGAATATCAAAAGCTTTGTCTTCTCCTCCTCTTCCTTCTCAATGAAGAAGCGATGGTATCAAAAGGTTCGGAAGACCCGATGACAAACTTTCCAGTAGCCAAACCAGAATAAATGATGGTCTGCATTAAAATATAACTCTCAATTGGTTTTTGAGAACTCAACAAGCTTGGTGGGGCTACGACTGAAAGAGGGATTTTCTCTTGAAACAAATGATGTAGGGGGGACCCCTACAAAATATATTGTGTGGCCCCGACATAAAGCTTACATACACGCCTTACAATCCAATGCTGAGTTCATATAGTTTGATTTTATTACATCTATCAGAGAGAGTGCTAAAGGAGTAGATCAAAACTCCCTGGAGAGGAAAAAGAGAGAAAACACAATACTCCATCCATTCCTGAATCCAAGGCCTATAGTTTCTTGGTAACAGTTGCACAATATATCGTTTATTGATACTTTTGTTGCCTCCACATACGAAAATAAATGGAAATCCCTGAATTAGTGGATCATTATAATACTTATCTACCGAAGAGAGATTAGAAAGGATATGATTCCTATTTTCTCTTCAGCCTAACGTCTTCTTAAAGAGAAAGTCACATTTTTCTCCTCTCAGTCCCTGCCGAAAAACTATAGGCCTTGAATTTAGGAATAGAGGGAGTACTTCCTAGCTGTCAAGCATCACTACTGAAGAGAATGACATTGTTACCTAGTCGCCCGTGAGATAGGGTCAACCCGGTGATGGAGAGGTAAAGGTCTCCAAAAGTCTCTGTGTGTGTGGAGAGAGTGAGACATTTGGCTAAAATAGGGTACACGATGGCTCGGCTGCGGGGAGAACACATATTTCTCCCGCATGCATCACCCAAGATAGTGTCATTCCCCTTGATTCCCACCTCATGCCCAATTTTGTGTCCTGCGCGAGCCCTCACTAAACATGGCCAAATGGAGTGTTTTCAACTAACGTGTGGGTCTGCCCTTATCCCTAATATTGCCAACCGAATATTAGTACATGTAAGCAACCATAAGCGCACTTGGCCTCGAACGGTCAGGCGGCATTTTGTTGTAGACGGACGAAATGAAAAAAAAAGAATCATGTTGCTTTGGTAAGAAAGTTCGTTTGACACATGAAAACTTTTATGTTAATCTGTGAAGCAAATTCGATTGTCATTGAAGCAATCAATTATAATCTATAATTTGTCTACTATGTTCTCGCTAACAAAACAAGTTGAGATCATCAGTGCCCCAAATACAGTAGGAGTTTAGGTGAATACACGCAGGATGGAGGGAATTCGCACCGAACAGCGAGCAACAGCTTATGACCACCTCCTACCTCCCGTCACAAGATCGCACATGGCACCGTCTTAATTCTTCAAGGCCTAGAAAAATTTAGGCGCAACACAAATGGAGAGCTTCCCTCTCTCGGCGGCCGGCCAAGAAAAATGCCGCGTCGAATTAATCAACTTGAGGCACCAGTAAGAATTCGATATATCGCTCAACCGCGTTAGGCCCGACTTGATCTCACCTGATGAACTAAAAAAGAAACTAAGGCAACTGGCCGGCTAGTGGAAAAACTAACTTAGCTGGAGCTTTTAGGTCCCAAACTAACGACTAGGCGAGGATAAACAACTGACGGTGCACATGGTCACTACGCGAATCCTGCTGTCTCCATTGACGAAATCATTCGAGTACTCCTGCTTCATAATCCGGCTGAGTACGACACATATCATGTTCACATCCCACGAGCCGATTAAGATATATAATTACTCATACGAGTGGGAGCTGGATGCATATAGCAATCGTTTTTCCTTTTATGGTTAGTGATGTGATAGGTGAAGAGCTTTGATCAGAAGCAAGTAAGTAAGAATTGTATATATGAGGACTGTGGTTGTTTCTTGAGAATGCTTTCTCATGCAACCACGAGCCAAGTCAATTGGAGGGTTTTGCCAGGTCAATTAATTTGAGTGTTCTGTCAGCATGTGAAGCCAAATAGGTAGATTGCTGTCAACAGTTTATCTTCATCCACAAGTTGCTTTCTGAAGGATATAGGAAAAACACCGGATGTAACCATCTGTGTTCAACATATTTCCTTCTGCAGGGCTCATCAGTGAAGTACTGAAGTAATTTTCTTTTTCAAATGATACAAAAGGAATAGTGTGTGAGCCCTGCTGCAACTTGCAACTCCCGACAATCTGAAAGCACCGGATATATCATTGGTCAGAAGTTAAGCCGAGACTGGACACTGATTGAGCCATAAGATTGCTACAACCAACAGGTGTATGATATTATATGATCATGTAATATATGCTCGCACAGTGCCAAATCCGTACCAGACACTTGTGTCACTATGATTTGCGAATGATCAAGTCTTAATGGCAGATGAGAGATATCTGAGGCTGCTGGGATCAGAAATGTGTTGGTGCTACATCTTGGTGGGATGGCACCCGGTGGCGTTTCCAGCCCAGTGTTGCGCGCCATGTGCTTTGCAATCAACCAAGATGCTGCTGCTCTCGTCCGCCCGCCGGAAACTTCTCACCATTCCACCGAACTTGTTATCCTGTGAGTTTTGTTCGCTATATAATTAAAATATACTTATGACGCATACATCATGCAGAGGAAGCATCTGGGCCAAGGCTATGTAACTTTCCTATCTGCAGACCAAACATATGTTATCTCAATTGTAGCTGAACTTTGCTAGTACGTTTTGCAATGGAAAACAAGAGGGAGAGTTAGCTATATACTAGTAGTACGTATTTTTATGGCAGACCAGTTACGTTGCCAAAGTACAGCTAGCTAACTTCAGTAAAATACCTAGACCTAAGTAGCCAAAGTGTAGCAGCAAAAAAGCCAGATTAATGAAATTGTGCCGTAGAAGTAGAAAGGAAACGAATTTGTGCCTTTTTTACTTTCGACAAGCATCGAATCGAATCAGTTCCTCTACCGGTGCCCTGCGTGCAAAAGAGTAAATACTACTCCGTATTTCATATCCTAACAGGCAAACAAAACTGACTAAATTCTTCCTTTAAAAAATGACTAAATTCTTAAGCAAAATTATCAGTAAGGAATTTCCGGGCAATTCGGCATGCTTCAGCTTCAGAGAAAGAAAGAGAGCACGAATACCAGCCATGGATAACGCTATCTGCGTGTGCGAATGTGTGGATTATCAGAAACAAATATACCAAGATTATAAACTAACGGCAGATCGAACCGGCCGGTGCAGCAATCACGGTGCTGCAAGCCTAATTAAGGGAATATACATAACAAAATCACCGTCGCTTCAGACAGTCAACTCTGCATCTATGGTTGGAGAACAACCACACAAGAACAGGAGGTTTCACCTAATCTGCTCTATTCCTGAATAAATTCAGTTGCGACGACAATACTAATAAACAGTAACATCACCGCTGCTGCCGCTCTAACTCCGTGCTTAGCGATCTACGCGGTTTTGTTTCCTCGCATGATTCAGGGCAAGTTTTACAGATGATTACAACAGGCTTGCATCAGTAAAGTGTGGCGAACAGTGTATACTACATTGTTGACGCTTTTGAGAGAAATCGACATTTATGGAAGACAAAAGATTTCTTTTCTAGCATGAGTCGAAAAGCTTCTTTTCTCTTTCTAAAAAGGGGATTACAGCTCTGTCATGCACACCTTCATTTTTATTGTAGCATACGAATCATTCGAGAAAATTCCACTAGTTCCTTCTCCCTATGTTGCATAAAACACCACCTTGACGGATTTTTTGCAGTTTACACCGGGTGATGGTATATTTTTTTCACCACTAGGTCATGTAATCCACTACTAGACACTGTTGTTAGTATAACCGACATCATGCCCCCGCATAACAATGATTCAATTATTGTTTTTAGAAAAACTTTAAAAAATGTTCATCCAAAATATGAATTTGCATGCACTTAGCAACTAATTATACTTTAAAACATTTTGTATGGGTAGACATTTCTTACTCCCGAGCTCCAGTGTTTCTGCCAGTTTAAAATCGAGAAATAAATTCAAAAGTTCCAAAAAATCTGAAAAACTCAAAAAATTCTAGATAACGCATCCTATGGGCGTGCCAAATTATAATGTGAAATACTTTATATTTCGACCTATACAAAAATAACAAATGTACAGATCTTATTAACTTAACAATGCATAGTTTCATGTCAACCTATTTATTCATTTTTTTGTAGACTGTAATATAAATTATTTTGCTTTCAGTTTTTTCACACTTGTAGTATAAATCAATGAGAACTTGCAAGATACTTTTAATATTTTTGTAACTTGAAATATATTTTTATATTTTAAAAGTAGCAGGAGCACGAGAGCTTGGGTGCAAAAACCACTTTCCGTTTTGTACTCTTATTTTAAAAATAAATACCCGTGGCACACTAAGAAGATCATAGGAAAATTGACATTAAAATGACTTTATAAATTTTCTATCCAAGAGTTTTGTTCAATATTTCAGATGGACAATTAATGGTCAAAATATGTTTGTTAAACCTTCTAAAATCATGATTTCTTGACGTACAATTATTTTTCGTGAGTTGCGCATGGTGTCACGTCATGAATCTTGTATGTCACACTATGTAAGACTTGCAGGATGTGTCAATTTGGTTGGCAATGGAGTTAGTAAACTGATTAGATGACCAGTTGTTGGGAAACGGAAAGGATTAGACCATGACCTTGTGGAGGCCGCAAAGAATTGGTCGAAATGGTATTTTGTGCAACGCATGAAGAAGGATGGGTGGAAGTTACAATTTCCTCCGAATAATTCAGACTTTACAATGCAACCCAACTGAACATAATGGGCTGGTTGTAGGTTGGGCCATGACCACCTACTATCCCTGGAAAGAAGTCGTGGGGTTGTAGCAGGCTATCACCTTCAGCTAAAACTGCTTGTTTTGGTTTGTGCATAACAAGAGGTGATCGTTAATTTTTAAAAAACTGTCACTCTTTACAGATGTGAGTTTAGCTTCTTCTTTTTGTGACACTGTCACGTGACATGGTTAACATGTGTTTCTTATGGTGGGATTTTTTGTTCTGATGCAGGACGAGTGGGTTGTTGTGAGTGTATTTTCTTCAGAATTCAAATGAAGTATATCCTTAGAACTTTTAATCCAAATTAGAAATTGTTTACACCATTGCGTCATAAGCATCGAAATCTCCAAACATGCTTTGAACCGTTTAGGGTATGTTTGTACCATCAAAGTACGGTGCAGTATATGCTGAGACGGAGCTAAAATATCCTTTCATTGGGTTCACTCCTTTGTATAACTAGACTTGAAGTATAACTTGTAAATATGTAGTGACTGTAACGAGATTAATCAATTTCATTGGGTTCATGTGAACCCAGTGGTTACACGATGGCTTCACCACTGAGTGTATGCCTAATGTTCAACGACTTGGATGGCACGTGTCACTATGTCCTAACTTTGAGGGCTAACACATGTACAATTTTGACAAGTGGGTGTTGTTAGCTTTCAATTTTGTGTCTGAAATTCATGTGAAGGTACCATAGCTAGTACTCTCCCGTTTCTAAATTAAAGTCTTTTAACAATTTTTTACACACATGTATCTAGACATGTTTAGTGTTTGTTTCACATAGACATGTGTGCATAAAAAGTTAGAAAGGCACTGAGAGAGTATTACACAACTTATGTTGCCAAAAAATAATGTGACACAAGAACTAAATAAGATAGATATGATAACTATATCATGCTATGATATAATGCCATAGAAAATAGAGCAAGAAAATTTAATGATAAATATATTACAAAATTAAATAGATAGTAAAAATTATGATAGTACGTACTATGTAATACTATACATTAATTACGGAGGACGATACCAAAGCAAACTTGTTGGGATACATAAAACACTACTCCCTCCAGTCCATATTAACTGCTGGAGATTTGTACATGCAAAGTATAATTTCATACCTGGAGAAGCGACACTTCTATGAATTGGAGGCAATATAAGGACATCTCCAGTCGTCCCCTTAAGCGCCCCCTAAGGCCACTTTTTGGCTAAAAAGCGTCAAAAATCCACCAGACAGACCCTCGAAGACTTAAAAAAACACCGTTTTAGTGCCGACGCACCCAGGGCAACCCCGACCCCCTTGGGGGAGGGGAGGCAAAAGGTGCCATTTTGCATGTAAAAGATGACTCTCTCTCCTACTTTAATGCCCTAACATGTGACCTCATTATTTGAATGATGTTATCCTTTAGTCCAAAATCTTCCACCTAGGGGTAATTCAAGTGTGAAGGGGCCTATACAAATGGTTGTTTCCCCCGATTTTACTTCTCAATCTAATCCTCTCAAATTCTTCAGGTTATGGTGTGATCGAAAGATCATGTGTGTACACCGCCGCGTGCACTACATTTTGAAACATTTTTTAAAACCATCGTTCAACGCTAACTCATCGCTCCTTTTCTGCTAAGCTGCACGTCTAAAGCTAGCAAAATAAGTTTCTTTCGTTCAGATACTAGATAATACCTCACGGGTTGCTACGGGGATTTGTATTATAACTTTTGTAAATAAAACATGTGATTTTAAATATTTTATTGTTCAATATATGTTGGACGTGAGTATAGATACAACTATGCTAATGATCTAGGATTACTTATGGAGCTCAAATATTGCCGCATACAGAAATAGCCACTGGAACAATGTAGCTAAATGGTAGTTATAAGTTATGAATGTACATTAGTGGATGGGAGAATATCATCTAAAATCTGGTATCTTTATTACCATCTATTACAATAAACTGATTTGGTATTTTTCAATTCAGATATACTTGGATTGTAGAAACTTTGGAAGCTAGGACCTATAAGCAACGATCGCCAAATAAATATTAAATCATATAAACGGAGCTAGGAGTACATGTCAATGTTCGAGAAGGTCATGTAAAACTTACCAGCAGTGATTCTCTATGCTCTCTCTCGAACCAGGATTTTGCCCCGCTTTATAAATAAAGTCACGCCGTTTGAGACCGCTGCTGGGCCAGACAACACAACACCCAAAAGAAACAACAGAGAAAAGAAAAAAAGAAAAATAAGAGAAAACAAAACCAACAACAGTGGCTCGACGATGGGAGACACGCAACCGCTGCGCCCTCCGGAGAAATCCCATCACGCTCCAAGCGCTCCAAAGCGTCGCGTACCAAGCAACACCTCCAAGAAGTTAAGCGACGACGACGACGACGCTGTTGCCCGGACATGTCCAAGGGTTTCTCCCGGTACGATACGAGAGGTGGGGAGGAGGACATACACCCGACACCCTTCAAGAAGTTCGATGATACCCACAGGCGTCACCGTGTCAGTGTCAAAATGACAAGGATTTCTCCCCACTCCATCAAAGCCACACTCGCAGACGCTTCGTATTACTCCACCAAGCTCACCGCCCACCAGCATACGCCAAGACGATCTTGCAGTCACCCACGTCTAACCATGACACACGTTGCGAGACCGGTAGAGAGGTAAAGATGAGACTTCGACGAGGGTTGGCATAAAAAAGCAGACGGGAGGGAACTGCCTCCACCGCCTTCCAGCAGTAGCCGACCGGATACAGTACCAGGTCAAACTAGGCCCACCTGGCCCGGACGTGCCCGCATGGGCTTGTGAAGCCCTGTCGCCGTATTACAGCAAGGGTGCTACCATTCGTGCCAACCCCAACACTAGTCCCTACTCCTTCTACCAGAAGATCCAGGAAGATCCCCGCCGCCAAGTAGCAACGTCTTCGCCCTCGTGTTCACCCAGGCAAGCTGGACCCACCGTCAGTCTGAGAAAAACCATGCCGCTTGTCAAAGAGGCACACAACAGCTCTCCACGGGCACACCCGACATAAACCAGCACTAGGTCTAGACCCACCCGGGGAACGCCATGGTCACTGGACCTGGGCCAACCTGGCCGGAATCCGGTGTCCTAGCCTAGCAGAACCCCACAAACCCAGATCAAGCCCTGATGGGTCCAGATCTGAGCCACGCCGCCTTGGCCATCACCGACCGCTGAGCTTCTGCCGCTAATAGGATGGAGCTCTGCCGCCGCACCTCACCAACAAGCAGCCGGGAAGCACCAACACCTCACCGCGCCACCCCTCGCGGGTGGAGGTCACAACGGCTCGTCCGCCGGTAGCTCTGGGCCCACCTGGCCCAGATCTAGCCCACAACACGCGACAACAGATCTGAGCCCGCCTGGCCCAGATCCACCGCACCAGGGACGCATCCCTGGCTGGTCGCAGTTGCCTCGCCGCCACCACCAGACCACACCAAAAACAGCGGCCGGCCGGCCCAGGACCAAACGCCGCTGCATACGAAGAAACTTCGCAACCACGGACGCGGGCCGCACCGTTGCCACGCCGCCTCCCGGCCGCCGCTGCCACCCAAAGCGTGCCGCAACCAGGCCAGAGGAGCCCCACCTCCTCCATGCCTGGCTCGGGGAAGGACAGACCACCGCTGCCAGCGCCAACCGGACCGAGCCCGGCGGCCTCTGCTGATGGCGGCAACAGGGAGAGGAGGAAGAGAGGGCACCTTTGCGATGAGCGCGGGGGCGCACGCCGCCGCCACGGGGGGCGGGGACGCGCGAGGAGATGGAGGGGGAGGGAGAGGGCGGCCGGCCGGCGGCGGCGGCGACGCTAGGGTTAGGAGGAGTCGCTACGGGAGTCGCTCTTATACTATACAATACGTACTCCAAACTTAAAAACTTCATCAAGTCTGTTCCAGTCAAAAGAAGAAAACATTACCACGTTTTGGAAACACAAATATTTCTGAATCTGAAAACTTAATAGGAAGCAATCGAAAATGAATACCATACCAAAAGTTAATATACCTGATGATAGTGAGACGCAATAGAAAAGGAAAAAATCACTCAACGGAATCCATCAAAATTCTTTAGCATTCATGTACACGGAGTATCAGCACACGTAGATAGAGAGAGGCAATATATAGAAGAGGAAGAAATCACTCAACGGAGTCCATCTAAAATCTCTGACCTTACCATGTACATGGAGTAGCAGCACACATACCTTTACATGAGAAAATTTCGGACTGTAAAAGAACTGCAACCAAAATAGGGGAAAGCAAATAATAAGATATTTACTTGTGAGAAGGTAGCATACCGGCGAACAACTGTGATAAGAGAACTGCAACCAAAATAGGGGCAAGCAAATAATAAGATATTTACTTGTGAGAAGGTAGCATACCGGAGAACAACTGGGATAAATAAAAGGGGCAAGCACATAATTTGCTGGAGCTATGAGAATACGACATGGATCCAACCTTGTCAGCATGTACCTATTCTTGTGTCTATTGGATCGGCAGGGATTGATCATTTGATCGGGAAGATTAGTAGGCGAATATGGCGCATTAAACAGGAGAAAATCTACTCAAAGACAAAGGTCGCATGTGCCTCCATCTCAGTTTCCGGTGCAGTTATATATCTCACAGATACCATGAGGGAGACGAAGAGATTAGACTGCCGCAGAGCAGTCCAGCAATGAATCGAGAAAAATATTAATAGTACTACTACGTTTGGTTAGCATTATAAACATCTAAACGTGTGGCAACAGGGATGTGAAGCGGATGTGAACCGGGTGTGCTAGTCAGTGGGGAGCTCATAGGACGATGCATTGATTCATGCATCTGAAGAAGGCAAACAAAAACAGAACTGAGACTAGTCATAGTGGGAGTAACATAGGTAGTATCATAAGTGCCACGTATGTAAAAATAGTGATGTGGTAAGAATTTAATGAAGAAAGAGGTGATGGTGGTATCATAGGTAGATACCGTAACATAGCGGATTACAAAATAAGATGAGTCTATAGGCTAATAAATGCATAACTATATGATACCACTCATATGATACTCTCCACTATTGAAATAGTAACATAGACTAGTATCATAAATATGATACCACTCTATGATACTTCCCACTATGACTAGTCTGACTAGTGTTCATAGGTACAGTCGTGCTTCGACTTCAATATCATCTAATCTATAGTATCTAAATGAGAGCAACCCACTAAGAGTAATTCTCTTAACATGCAGCCTACACACATCAGCGATCGTCTAATTGGTCCACATCATCCAATATGCCAAGCAACCCACTAAGAGTAATTCTCTTAACATGCAGCCTACACACATCAACGATCGTCTAATTGGTCCACATCATTGTTGTTTTATGGTGATAGCTAAGCGATAATGGTTTTGTGAAATCCTCTAGGATGTTAATTGGTAAAAGGATTGGAGTTGGTTTAATATATTTCTCGACTTTCTCTATGTCAATTCAAAACAAAACAAACGGACGACTGAATCTAAAGTCTACTTCTTGTACCAATTTTTCCTGGCACATTACTAAATCTGCTGGCGCTAATTCACTTCTTTTTAATAGAATCCTCAAATCTCAGGACGTAAACACCTGTCTGATCCGCGTAAGTATGAACGCTGGTTTCTCCGAGCTGTTTCAACTCGCAGCAACAAATGCAGTAATAGGTAGTGTTTGAATACCTCTAAGTACTTAGTTAGGAGCGGCCTCTTCCTATTATTCACAGAAACTCAAAACCACCACCAGGAATAAAAAAAAACCTTTTGACTACTCTCCTCTGTCTCACTCAAGTGAATTGGTTTCGAGAGCATTCCGCCACTTTTTGGCGACTTTCACTTTCAACCCGATCCAAATTCATATGATGAAGTGAAGTGAGCGGCTAACTTCGGAGCGAAGCGGAGGATCGTATCCGAGTCGGATCGCAACCGACTTAGGGTTTCTGCCCTCTATAAATACATCTTGTAAGTCGCCTGTTGGGGTAAGCCACACATTGTAAACCCACGGCGTTTGTAACCTCACCCGATATATTGAAGTATTGCTGGCTGGCGCGCGTGGTTTTTTCCTCTCCTTTGTTTGGAGGGGTTTTCCACGTTAAAATCTCGTGTCCCCGTTGGTTTGATCGTTCCGCTCTTCGTCGTTTCTTGCTATCTCATATAACAATCATCCAATATGCCACATCAGATTAGATGATATTAAAGTCGAAGCACGACTGACCTATGAACACTACGTCCGGTCCCTCTAAATGCATAAAGATGACCTCTAGGTTTCTTTCAAAATGGGGAACGAAAAACCTGGCCTCTGTATCGAACGATGCACGTAACTTTTATTTAGAAAATTTAAAAGATTAAAAGTAAACAAACTTGGTGTCACATGCCTCGTGATGGAATCTCTGCCCTATCAGTACCCCTATAATGAAAGATAAAAGATAAAGAGAATATACACGTTTTCTAGGCAAAGCGTTTAAGAAGGAAAAATCGCACATGCGCTGATAATGCCGAGTCCAACCAAAGGTCTATTATTTTTATTGTGATCCAAATTCATATGAAGGCTATTCAGATACAATATAACTTCTGCCAGACCAAAGGGAGGGAGGCCTGTCGTAGGTAGGCTTGACCGCTTGGACCGAGCAAACTAGGGTGCGGGGGGTGAAGCCTGGTGGGGTATGGATCGTTACTCTCATGAACTAAGTCATCACCCCCTATAACTATATATTATAAGCTGCTGGATTGGATAAGTCGCAAGTTGTTAATGTCTGACATTTGTAACATCTCCCAAAATAGTGAAATTTGGTTGGTTGCGCCTGTGGTATTTCCCCTTCTCCTTGGAGAGCTTTCCACGTTAAAAATATCGTGTCTCCTGTGTTTGATCTTACTTTATGCATCTTTATTGATTTCTTATATAACACCGTTGAGCTCAGAATTATCATCCCAACGACGAGATTCGAGCCACCAAGCTTTAGCAAGGGAACGTCGCAAGAGCACATCAACATTGACATAAAAGTTTGGAAGTGTGTAAACTCTACGGTGACGCTTTTAACCTTCATCAATGTCCGGCCAACGACATCATTAAGCCAGATGTTGCTGAAGAAGAAACTGGAAATCGATGACGTCCCATACCGTCACACCTCCAGCCACTTTCCAGCCACCTTCAATCGAGCAGTAGGTATGACTTGACACTGAGGAGCAAACGTCGTGCGTAATACCTGCCAGGAACATGCATGACTTGACACCCCGGTATAATACATCATGCATTGTCACCGACGTCCTGGCATGAATTGACAGCTCTTCCGAAGCCGACATGTGTACCACCTACTAAGTTGAATATAACCCAATTTTGTAGTGGAGGGGCACCCATACCGCCACCGGCCTCGAAACTCCGTGGTGCGGAGGAGGACGTCCCATACCATATGATCATCAACCGTGACGGTCCAAATTGGAGACCATGAACCAGAACAGAGATTCAGCCATCACGTCATCCACATGACCATGGGGCCGTCGAAAATCTAGCGCCGCCAGCATGCCGCTCTAACGCAGAAGCCCCACATCGATGCCTCCACGAACAACCGAGCAGACAATAGCACCGCCGACATGAGGAAGAACCCTGAGCAGCAGGTGGGTAGAGGAGGAGTGGTGAGGCGGGGCAGTTAGACGGCCGGCGGCTACCCTTTTTTCACCTAGGGCTAGCGACGCGGGGATCACACGAGTAAACAGTTCATGACCTCCAAATATATAATGGCAAACCAAATACCGATTTCATCAAATTTATGGCTAGTTGTTTTTCATAATGATTACATTCTAAACGCATGGCCAATCAAAGATTTAATCAAAAAATGAGGTCTAGATAATTTAATTACATGCACATCTTGCAATTTGTTTAGCTAACTTACAGGGCAGCACTTCATTTTTTACATTCACTTGATTACTTACAGTGGAGCGTGACAAAGGACACTACTCCGTACTTGTATTTTGAACTCCCTACTCTAAACATTAATTGGACTATGCATGGCTCTGTGGTCGTTTGTCTGTGGTGCATGCAAATGAAATGTTGCGGTGCCTGCCGCTGCCTACACCTGCATGTTTGCATGCACTGATCCACGCTAGCTTTCAGCTTCCTGTCGCCTGGCCGCGCTGCAGCCTGCGGCCCTGCGTCGCCATTGCCGGCCGGACGGACGGAGAGACCGGTACGGTCAGAGAGCTAGCTAGCACAGCGTCGCGACTGAAAATTTGGCCGTCCGGCCCCGGCCCGGGAGAAGACTGCATGCCAATGCCATGGCAGAGCCACGAGCCCGCCCGGCCGCCCGACCAACGCCTGCATGCATGCGCACGGGAACCCATATGCTCGCAGAGCCATGGCTACCGCCTAGCTCTCGCCACAGCTGCATGCATGCGCGAGAGCCCAATGGCGACATCGACGGCAGCGGCACGGCAGGCTCTGCGCGTGCATGCTGCCATGGTGGTGCGACTGTCCATGGAAGACGGAACACCGGTTCGAGGGAATGGTTGGTTAGCTGGCTCATTGGCTGCTCCGGTCTATCCATGGCGAGCTTCTTTTCAAAACCGAATGAAGCTACGTAGCTCCTACTAGCAGTGTGGTGGGGGAGGCACATTGGGAACAGATGGTAGTTAATGCACGCACTGGCCGACGCTTGTCGCATCGTCTCAGATGGCTCGACCTAGCTACTACTCCGTAGAACGGAGAAGAGTATGCAGACAAGACCGCTGCTCTTCAAAGCCTGCAAACTGATAGCCATAGGACCTTCCTTTGGTTAATTTGTTCATCTCAAACGAGAGAAAACATGCCACAGCTTCCAAATCTGTTCATGTTTCTCGACATAGAAGTATTGTGACAGCTTCTAAATTAGAAGTGCATTCAACAGCAGAAAACGTAAGCTCATAAAGTTTCTGCCCAAGTCTTTTTGTGTTCAAAATAGAAGTATTCTTATGGCACACGCCATATGGTGTACGTAAAATGTCCTACATTCTCTTGTTTTCTGTTTGCACTTCGGATGCTTTGGTGGTCTATATATTATGTTATCTTGATGATAATGGAATTCGAAGTCCCAGTTGGGGTAATCGCATGAAGAAAACAATCTGAGTTAATCTAGATACGAAAATGCGTGGCAAAGATTTCTTTATCATGGCTTTCTGCGTTTTTCCAGCTCAATCATCAAATGGTGACTACACAAACCTCATTATTACGGGAATGCTTCGTGGAAAAGGTTGTTGTGAGAGACGAACTCGATCTTTTGATCATTGTACCATCATGGCAACATGTAGGTCTACTGAACACGACATTCATTTATGGCGAAATGACTAGATGAGCCCATCTTTCTATGTAGTCAGCAGCTCAGCATGCACCTTCTTGCGAGTACAAACTCGAATGGTGTGCTGCAGTTTCCTGAAAATGCAAATAGGAGTACATTCTACATACTCAAATTTGAAACATGCTATTTCAGATGATAATGAAACTTGGGTCTGGTAGAATTGTACAACCGTGAGATATCCACATTGGTGTGCTTTATCTTTTGAAATGAAAATCATTAGTAGACAGAAAACTAAAGTCAACAACATAAGTCAATAGCCATAATCCTAGAGTACTATATTAATGTATGGCAACATGCCAACATGCGAAGAAAACGTTGAAACTATGTCAAATACACATATATTTTTGAAGAAGGAAAAGTATAATACGTACAAACCTTTAACCGTGATATACATAGCACAAAACCACCTACATACATGGTATTTTAGAGTGCAAGGAAGAATCACGTGTCTGGCTCGAGGAGATGTAGGATTTACTCCTCAAAGCATATGTTTAAATTCTTGGTTTGGTAGTGAAATATTCCAAGTCTGTGATTTTTGGGGTGTCTCCCCAACCGATATTTCTAGAGCGGTTATTTGATCTCGTTGCACAGAGAGTGACTGTTGTGTGGTCTTCAAAATCAAGGTTGGCAAGAACGTCTGCAGTTGTAATTCGTGAATTTCAAATGATCGTCGTGTCCTGCATGTTGGATGAGTCTTTTGTTGATTGTTCAGTGCATGTTTCAAGCTCTAGAAATTGTCGAACAATTGAAAGAAGTAGACAATCAACATGAATTTCAGTCTAATTAGTTTGTTTTATCTGGACCGTGTAGTGTCGAGTTGTATCTCTTTTTATCGGTTATTCTTTCTTTCTTGATAAATATTAGATATAAGATGACTTTGTGTGTCTTTAAACAAAATACACATATCTTTAACTTCTTGGTTTGTTTTGTATGTTTTACCTCAGGTTCAGTCTCGATGATTCTGGTGTGTATCTCTTTTTATCGGTTATTCTTTCTTTCTTGATAAATATCAGATATAAGATGACTTTGTGTGTCTTTCTTAAAAATAAAATACACACATATTTAACTTCTTAGTTTGTTTTGCATGTTTTACCTCAGGTTCAGTCTCGATGATTTTGTTGCGAGTACTCCTTGCATCACGTGTAACCAATAAATTCATATTTTTCCGTAATTAGCGATACTTAGTTTAGCCTTTTCTTCAAAATCATTGTTCTTCTAAACTAATGTTGTGTAATTCCATTTTCTTATCCCCTTCCATAATGATCCTCGATGGTTGATGTTTTAAGTGCTAAATAGTTTGCTTGGATTGAACAGAGAGGGACAAATGAAATATCACTGTTGTGCATCCAATGTTTGGCTCCCTATGTTTATCCGATGGACCGTTGTATCCGACGGGTTGCATCATCAAAAAAGGAATGTTGAATTAATTGTTGTTTCATAAAAGAGTCATACAAAAAAACTCGTATGCAAAGCAATTTTCATAAACGAAAAGAAGATACTGAAGGGGTTCCGGTGCAGAAAACAATATTTTTTTTATCGTATGAACACCCTAACTAGCCAGTATTTATCTATCTAGTACATGTGATAACAGTGGCGGAACTGGTTACATTACCTCCATGTAGACCGATAGCGAGGATACGCTCCCGCACAAGCGTTGACGATGAAGTCGTACGTAGCCGACCTCGAGGTCGCGGAGAACTTGCCGCGACGATGTAGACGATGACGCCGGGGTGTCGATAATGACCTGCGTCGACGGGCGTCGGGCGGAAGATGGCGAGCCGCCGGCGAATGGGGGGTTGCGCCGGCGGAAGGGCTGCTGGGTGGGCGAGACGATGTCGCACAGGCTCCTCAAATGTGGTGCCTCCGAGCACTCGCAAACATACGGAGCTTAACAACAACCCCCGGTCATTCAGATCCAGCTGAAATCGTAGTGGTAGAACTTTTCTGAAATCCCGCAGGGCAACGGTGCCCGGTGGTATAGCTTTGGTGGAGAGAGGAGGCAAAACGGGCGGAGAAGCAACTCGGCCGACCTGCTATACAATTAATTTTATTTTTCTCTAATAATCCTATTAATATGCCTTGCTATATAAAGGGGGGAGGGGGTGTGCAAACACCTTGCCTCCCCCATGTGGGACTAAAGGAAAAAGGAGGGGAGGGGGGTTCAGCCGACTCTCCTAGTCCGAATTGGACTAGGGGCCCAAGCCCCCTTCCTCCTTGGTTGGTGCGGCTCCCTCTTGGGCCCTCTTAGGGCCCATGTAGGTGGGCTGCCCCTTTTCCCTTTATTATTTAATAATTAAATTAATATAAAATAAAATTAATTCATAATTAATGTATTTAAATACTATTTAATATCATGTGCTTCCGAAACATTTTTCAAATCAGCCGAACATCTTTCGGACATTCCTGGAACCATTCCAGACCTTTCCGGAACTCCTTCCGGACCACCAGAACTCATAAGCTGCGCAACTATATAGATACAATCTCACCGAGTGGGCACATAGTATCTTTCCATTACAAGAATGAACAAATCCCGCTCTTGATCCTTACGTCTCAACATACTCTTTCGAGATACCCAAGATGGACACTGTTATTGTCATGCTATATAAGACACAATGTTTGATGCTCTCAAAGTACACCTACGAAGTAGCAATAAGTACGGTCTCACGGTCTAAGGAATAAGCTATCATATTACTCATCTACTGTAAATGACAAACATCGTAATACGATCTTATTGCAATACTTTACGTATGTCCATCACCTTATTCTACTAATAATATGACCCCATTGTCAACCGACGTCATTGTCCTTGATCGGGAATCTCGATCAACTGTTGCAAAATGGACTAGTTTATATAGAGGCTCACTAGGAACTCTGGTTGTCTATGTATCACACGTGTATTAATAATTCCGATTAATACAATTATAGCATAATACAAAAACATATTATAAACTTATGAGATAATGCAATAAATACTACTTATTTATTTGCCTCTAGGGCATATCTCCTTCAGTATCCCACTTGCACTAGAGTACAAATAAACCAGCTGCATTTTACTTCATAAAAACCCCTTATCAAATAAGTGTTATATGATAATGCTTGTTTGTGGAAGAGTGTTACTCTGACAATCTGTACAATACATAATTGTGCGTTCTTTTGCGATTCATTGATATCAACTTGTTTGATATCATCATGTTATCTAATAACATATATACAAATATTGTAACTAAGTGAGACTGATGTTTCCGAGCGTTTACTCTGATTCCGTTAACCAGATAATTGTCTTGAAAACACACTCAGTCATAGAGAGCTCCTTGTAACAATTACAATCTCGCGATATCTATATATACTTTCACACCTATGTAGAAAACTTGACATACCAATGTCAATCTAAAAACTAATACACTTCTACTTCCAGTAAATTCTAAATTTACTGTTACAACTGTTCTTCTTCTAAGAACATCGGTCATATTTCATCGAGCAGATAATATGGTTTCTGTATGATGTCTAATATCACAAAATAGATCAACATGCCATACAACCACTAATACCGTGTATCATTACTCTTAATGATTAATTGGATTTCCAAGGACCATCCTTTGGTTCTAATCTATTCTGACTCCTCAGATATAATCCAATACAACTCAACTAACTATTAAAAATCCCGTTCTATTCCAAATAGACACTAACTTTCAAATGGTTTCACAACTTCATCTTTCTAATTAATTCTACTGGTACAATTCACAATGCCTCATTTACACAAGATGAATTCGGCGCCCACATTTGAGAACACTGGCTCCCGCTAAAAAATGTGTCATCTACACATATGAGGTTCGAAGCTTCCACTCAAAAATATGTCCTTTACATAGTATACCTGAGTGAACTAACTTTGAATCCCACTTAAATTCATAATTTATTTCGACATTTTGGTCAAACCAAAATCATTGATTCCTAATCAATTCGAATTATAACACGAAATGTAGTATTGTACTAATACATATCCCATAGACTTCAAGCATGTCTACATTTATGTAGTCAACAATTTTGATTTTGTCCAAGACACTTTTCTTGACAAAACATGCTTTCATGTCTTTCTTATAACACTTTATATGATGATTAAATAATCTTATTCCTCTAATAAGAATACACAAATAATTACTGTTTTAATCCTTTCAAATGTAACTTGGATTTTCAGGCTCAAAAGCCTTTGTTCGTATTATGATATTTTCTCAACTTTCTTTGTATTCATAAGGTGCACCTTGATCTGTCAACAAGATCTGAAACACTTAATATTATGCTGTGACCTGACAATAATATTAAATATAACAACACTTTATTTAGAAGCTTCTTTCATGAAAATATTATGATCTTCATGAAGAGGATTGCAAGCAGAAAACTGTTTTCTAGTCTCCTTCACTCTTAATTATTAAATTTTCATGTGTAGACATATACCTTTTGGAACACTTTCTAATATTCTAATTTTATGAATATAGGTCCGACACCTTGTTTCAAGCTTCTAATTTTATTTCATTAACCATAATTCAAAAAATTATATTTTCCTCGGAATTATATAGACAACAACACAAGTTCTGTTTCTATTGGGTTTTGGAATACACTCTCATCCAATGTGAGTAATCTACTATTCGTGTATATTCTTAATTATCATATAATCATCTATAATGACACTATTGTCAATCACACGAATCACCGTTGAAAAACATCTATTTTCTAAAGTGGACATCGACTATAATGTTTCGAACATATTAAGAGATTCTAAGACACATTCTGAAAGAACACACTTTATCTAAAAATAGAGTATGATTACAATTCTTCACATATCACCATATATGATATTATAATATTGTGAAACAAATTTCCACAAGTCTTTTGTGTTGAAACCGTAATTTAAAAATATTGCCCTTTGATCGAATCTTGCGAATACGATATTCACAAATCTTTCGTCTGAAAAACCCCATTTGATCTTTTATCAAATTAATTTCAGACTAATGATTTATTATACAAATACACTTATTTACCAATAATCATAGAAGAATTCAGATCAAGGAAAAATTCACCATATAATTAATTTAATAATCATTCGAAATGACTCTTAATTAATTTCCTTTCGTATTGACACTTCATAACTAATTTTAAACTTAATCAATTCGGCACATGTAATACTTAAATAGATCAAAGTATCTATTACTTCTTACATTTCCTTTATGATCAAATTCGATGGTGTTTGTTCTAGTAACAAAATCTTTTATTCCTTGGACACATAATTTTATCATTCCCGGTATTATAAATGTATATCATACGTATAATGTAACTGAGATGTGACAAATTACTCATAATATAAAACAAATGATTTGTTCTATTACATATATGAATAACTATGTCTTTTAACATTCAAAGACACCAAACTAGATCACACTCTCACTATTACAAAATGTCTTATAAAAAACTATTGATGATAACTAATATGATATCTCGAGGACGTGAGCTCTACTGGTCATCAACTTCCTTGCTTGCCATCACTTGTGCACTGTCACGTCACTCATCGCCGCATACTTGTGATGATCAAGAACTGTTTCATAAACAGAACAAGTATCAAATACTTTTAATCAAGTATGAGAAGAATACATTTAAATCTTCGTATATCAAATATACCCGTAGCGTCAAAAAACTCTTCTTCGATGAAATCAACATTTAGAGATTTGAACTTGTTCACGAACGTGAAGAAGCTCGTCGTGTCTCTATAGCAAATTCACGCACATACTCTTCATAGCTAGGAGGCAAAGATATAAGCGCAGTCTTTATTACACTAGAGTCCGCTATCTAGAAATCGTAGATATTCGTAAGCCTGAAGTGGATGTCATAAAACTTCTTCAAATGAGTCTCCAGACAGGTATGCTCCCCATGTGAATGGTCCGGAACTTTCTAAGCTGTCTGAACTGCTCAAGACTCAATTCATCTTTGAAGTGTCCTTTGATCGCATCAATCACGACATATGGCTCCATGTGTTGAAACAACTTTCAACTCTGGTGCTAGGCATACGCACATGACGACCTGCACTTCTATGAAAATATCATGATGCTTACGGAACTCATCATCTTCCTCCTTATTAGAATAATCATCTGGTCTATCTCCTAATTTATGTTCTAGGACATATAGGATGTTTGTTGTGTTGGAGAATGTTTCTAAAACCATTGTACCATCTGATGAAGTTGGACCCGTCGGCTTCTAAGTTGGAAACCAAACTCCTAAGGAAGTAACCGAAGCATAGTTTCGTCGTCTACAGATATGATCGCAAAAGAGGAAAGGTAAAGTTTATAATATATGTGAGTTTTAGTTTATAATCATATTATCAAACACACTCAACTAAAATTATTATTCCTAAAATAATAATAGCGATTACACGACCCCCATCCACCATACCACCACCGATCGTCACGGTCGGCGGCACAACTTCAAAGGTGGACATAAATGTCGATCACAACAACTCTGTGACTCATGCTCGATCTTTCGATCTTCCCGTGTTTCGAGACCATATCTGCATATGCTAGGCTCGCCAATCAAATCTCGAAGACCCTATGAAAGGATCGGTATGACACCTAGAGGGGGGGGGGGTGAATAGGTGCTAATTCAAATTTTAGTTCCTTTTCAAATTAGGCTTGACACAAAAGGTAAATTCACTAGATATGCAACTAAGGTGAATTTACTATATGACAAGCTAGCAACTAAGCAAGATATAATAAGGCAATAAAAAGGATAGAAGTAACCGAAGTGAAGACACGAGACGACAAGGATGTATTCCCGAGTTCCTCCCTTGAATGGGAGCACGTCTCGTTGGAGAGGTGTGAATCAACACAATGATTCAACGGCCACAAAGGCCTCACCCTAATCTCCGGTGAACCGCACCACAAAGGTTTGGTCCACTTCCACTATCGGAATCCTTCGAGGCGGAATCCGGAGCCTTTACAACAACGATTCGGGGCACGACCCACAAAGGGCTTGGGGGCTCCCGAACAGCTACAATCTGTCACAAAGACAATAGGTAAGTACAACAATGGGCTAGGTTTCCTAGAGGAAGCCCTAGCAAGTGTTCCCTCAAATGAATGAGGGGGAAATGAAGAACGGCTCGGTGAAGATGTAGATCGGGGCCTTCTCCTTCAATCCTCCAAAGATCAACGAGTTTGAATGGGGGGGATTGGGAGATCTTGGGATTCTTGGCTTGCAACAATGGAGCTCCTCCTATTTTAGGTCAAGCACTTTTCTGAAGGAAGGAGGAGGGGTATTTATACCCCTCCAAAGATGTAGCCGTTGCAGCCAAATCCCAGGCCGGAAACTCCGGCCCTAGTGGCCGGAAACTCCGGCCAGGGGCGGAAACTCCGGCCTAGGGAGGCCGGAGACTCCGGGGGCCACCAGGGGCTGAACACCAGATCTTCAATCTGAACTTGGACATCTTCGAGATACACGAGGCCGGAAACTTTGGCCTGGGGCGGAAACTCCGATCTATGGGACCGGAAACTCCGCCCCCCACCAGGGGCTGAGCACAACTTCGGCAACCGAGCAACGGAGAAGATTCCGGTCCTCAGGGACCGGAAACTTCAGGCAGGGGCGGAAACTCCGGCCCCCTGGGCCGGAAACTCCGGCCCCCACCAGGGGCTGAGCACACTTTCAGTGCAGACTCTTTTTCTCCTCTTTTGGTGCTGATGCATCTGAAGAGTTCCTAGATTATCCTGCATTACTTAACACCAACTTAATACATCCACATGTTGTTAACTAACACACAAAACACAGAGATCATAGAAATGTTCTTTCAATCTCCCCCTTTTTGGTGTTAGATGACAACATATGGATTTGCAATAACAGTAATTTCACTAACATGTAATGATAGCTGAAAGAGCTCCCCCTAGATGTGTGCATCAAGAATATTTGCTTTGGAATGCACGTGCACACATATAGAGGCAAATTCGAACAACAATTTGCAAGTATGATAAGTAGGCAATATATTTCACAAATAAGACATAGTATAGTATGGGTTGAGTGTTAGGAGATAAACCATACCTTGTGCATAAAACTGAAGATATTAACCCCATATAATCAAGGCACAATAGTAGTCTCAACCACATAATATAAGAAATCCAAAAGTCTTACACACACATAGTTCATGACAAAGAGAAGGCAAATGAGTTCGAAATTCAAATAACATAACAAGGACACAAGCGCAATAAAATGATAGAGGCACATGCTTGTGTCCCAACCCATGCAAATCCCGGAGAGAACCTAATAGAACTACTTCTCCCCCTTTGGCACCGAGACACCAAAAAGGGGAAAAGAGCATAACTAACGGGCCCATGAAGATCACTCGGTGTCTTCATCCATGTCGTCATCTCCTTCGTTGTCGTAGTCCTCATCGGAGAGGTTCATGGGAGCCTTGCCGTGGTTGTGAGACGAGGTAGGAAAGGAGGTCACATCCGAATAATCAGCCCAAGGAAAGACATCCTGATTCCATTGCTCAAGAGGGACCGTGTCAGACGAAGATGAGGAAATGATGGGAATGCCAGCTTCATCTTCTTCCGGAGGAGGAGTAACATTTCCATTGTTCATTTTGCGCATCTCCTTGATCATCAAATATTGGTTGCTCAAAATGTGTTTCTCTCTCACATATGACCCATGATTCTCCTTGTGAATGGCAACATCCATGCATAGCAGTTTCCTCTTCCACCAAGAGAGCTTGCGAAATTCTGCGTTTACCTTGGCCTTCCCTTGAAGACTAGTGGGGGGATCGGCATTCTTACTTCTCCTCTTAGGTAAGGGAACGTCCTCTTCATCACTAGTTTGTGGAGGAGGTGCATGAGAGGATGAAGCTTGCTTTGTGTGCTTGGAGAGAATATGGAGAGTACCCTTGGCATGCTTGATGAAGGTAGAGCGATCAAGTGTGGGCACTTTGGAGAGAATGAGCTTCATCACATAGGGAGCGTAGAGTGGATTCTTGTGCTCGAAAATGGCCCAATGCATCTCGCACTTAATGAAATCCATCACATCCACCTCTTGGTCACGGCACTCCGGACCGGCTTGAAGGACCCTGTAAGCATGGTAGAGTAGGTTGACAAGGCCTCCTCGAATAGCATCCACATTCCCGGCTTGAGGAGCAAGGTTGAGCCGAACCATGCGGAGGAGGATGTTGAAGGTGGGAAGGAGGTCTTGATTAGAGCCCACAGAAGAAGCAACAGAGTAAAGAGGGCGCAAACGGCTCTTGTTATATGCAGTCCCTTCCACATGCATCCTCATCCCAACTGGAGTAGTGGCCCCCTTGAATTCATAGCCCAGAGCTGTCGCAAACTCCACAAAGTTGGAGGTGCACCTGATAGGTCCAGTCATCCACGTCATAGTGACATCCTCATCATTGTCAAACACCACCGTGGCAAAGAACTGCTGCACAAGCTGAATATCATAATCCTGCTGAGTGTAAGAGATGAGCTTTTCCAGACCAAGCTTCCTAGCAATCCAAACAGCCTCCCGAAAGTATGCTTTCTTGTTCAGCGCCTCAAGATCCAGAATCTTCTGTTCACAGACTGCGTGCTTCTCAATCCGGGCATAAATCTCCTGCATAATCAGATGCTGCTCCCTCCTAGGGAAATTGGGGTTGGTGGTGTTGGGAGGCAAGTCATAGAACTGTTGTGACCTCATACGACGGAACTCAGTCTTTCTCATACCCAGAACGGTGGTCAAAGAGTCAAAATGGGCTTGCTCGGCCTCTTCTTCATTATCAAAACCACCAAGTTCAGCTTGTCTAGTGGCTTCCTCATCAATAGTGCTCTGTTGTCTCATGCGGCCACTGCTGCTATCAAATATAAGCTTGTCCCTTGTTTGAGCTCTTTCTTTACTTGAAGCAAGGAGCGGATTCCGAGTGACCACCTTTTTCCTATGACCTGTGAAACAGAGAGTACAAGGATAGCATGGAGATAAGTTTGCATGTCCAAGAAAGCCAAAAGAAGAAAATTAAAAGTGTCAGAATTTCTCTCAGATATGAGCTAGGCCGGAGTTTCCGGCCACAGGGGCGGATATTCCGGTCCACACCGGAGATTCCGGTGCAGGAGGGGCCGGAGTTTCCGCCCTGTGGCAGGAAAACTGCAATCTAGGTCAAATCTAAGGAAAAATTGAGCACAACTAATTTTCTAGGGATTGAAATGCCAACACTAGGGTTCTACACCATGCAGCACAGGCAGAACTTCTCTCAAAACAAGATCTAGAGTGAAAACCTAGAGAGAGAGAGAAGAAAGCCTTTACCCGACATGGTGGAGGTCAAATGCGAGGGAGAAGGATCCCTAGCACTTGTACGGAGGAGGGGCCGGTGGCACGGCGGATTCCGGCGGCGGGGAGCGGCCGGAGTGGTCCTTGGAGGCGGCGGCGGCGGCTGGGGGAGGAGTGGGGGTCGGGGGTGTGTGGGGAGTTGTGGAACAACTCCTCACCCCGATCCCCTTTGAAGATCCCAGCGAAACTGCCCAGACCGGAGTTTCCGGCCCTAGACACCGGAGTCTCCGGCCCTGGCCAGAGATTCCGGTTCTAGGGGCGGAAACTTCAGTCAGACCGGAATCTCCGGCCTGGAAGACCGGAGTTTCCGGCCCCGCCGACTCCAAATCCCAGGTTTTAATGTGTTTTGGACATGCAAAGGCAAGAGGAGCAGTTTTGGAGATGAGGTAGGCCTGGGATAAGACAAATGGTCACTGGAGATGGTACCATGCACTCAAGTTTGGTAAGAAACAACAAAAGCGACATTAAGAAGCAACGCTTGAGTGCATTTTCCATAAGAGCAAGAATGAAACAAAGAAAACAAGATAACACCACAAGAGTATCAATTCTTCACAACGAAGAAGTTGGTGGCCAAGGCCACCATGTATGAGATTATGTGGTGTGATACCGCGAAGATATATCTTGGGTTCACCGCCATTACTCAACATTTAAGCTCGCAATTCATAAGAATGAACAAAAGGAGACGAAAACAATTCTTACTATTGGCATAATGGGGGGAGGGAAAGTCCAATAGATTAGGACCGCACTCCCCCTATGTCCATGCCTACACCTAGACCAAAATAGAAAGTTGAGATAGAGGTGTGCATGCAAGGTAGTCAACCAATGCTCCTAGAATCCACGATATTTAGCTCATGCCTCAAAAAGGTGAACCGTGCTTCGTCAAGTGGCTTGGTGAACATATCGGCAAGTTGAATCTTCGTTGGAATATAACCAAGCTCAATATCACCCCGGTTGATGTGATCTCGAATAAAATGATAGCGAATCTCAATATGCTTCGTTCTTGAGTGCTCCACGGGGTTGTGACCAATCTTGATAGCACTTTCATTGTCACATAAAAGAGGCACTTTGTCACAAAGGACACCGTATTCCTTTAAAGTTTGCCTCATCCAAAGTAATTGAGTGCAAGCACTAGCGGCCGCCACATACTCGGCTTCGGTGGTAGATAAGGATATGCAATTTTGCTTCTTGGAGGACCAACTCACCAAAGATTTCCCAAGGAATTGACATGCACCGGAAGTAGACTTCCTATCATCCTTGCAACCGGCCCAATCCGAATCCGTGTAACCGGCAAGAGAGAAGTTGGACCCCCTAGGATACCACAAACCAAACCTTGGGGTATAAACCAAATATCGGAAGATTCGATTCACCGCTATCAAGTGACTTTCTTTAGGAGCCGCTTGATACCTTGCACACACTCCTACACTCAAAACAATATCGGGTCTAGATGCACAAAGATAAAGCAAAGAACCAATCATAGAGCGATAGAGTTTTGGATCGACATCTTTACCCTTTGGACTAAGTTCAAGATGGCATTTGGTGTCCATAGGAAACCTCTTCTCTTTTGCATCTTGCATCTTGAACCTCTTGAGCATGTCTTGGATGTATTTGGCTTGAGAGATGAAAGTCCCTCCACTTAATTGCTTGATTTCAAAACCAAGAAAGAATTTCAACTCTCCCATCATGGACATCTCGAACCTATCCGTCATAAGCTTTGAAAATTCATCATTGAAAGCTTTGTTAGATGAGCCAAAGATAATATCATCAACATAAAGTTGACATATGAAAAGCTCCCCTTTTACCCTCTTTGTGAAGAGAGTGGGATCGATTTGCCCCACTTCAAAGCCACGGTCTAGCAATAGCTCTCTTAGGTGCTCATACCAAGCTCGAGGTGCTTGTTTGAGACCATAGAGGGCCTTATCAAGCTTGTAGACATGGTTTGGGAAGTGTGGATCCTAAAATCCCGGTGGTTGCTTTACATATACCAACTCCTTTAAGGGACCATTAAGAAATGCACTCTTCACATCCATTTGTTGCAACTTAAAATTAAAATGAGATGCATAGGCAAGTAGGATACGGATGGACTCAAGTCGAGCCACAGGAGCATAGGTCTCTCCAAAATCAATGCCTTCAACTTGAGAGTACCCTTGAGCTACCAATCTCGCCTTGTTCCTTACAACCATTCCATGCTCATCTTGCTTGTTCTTGAATATCCACTTGGTGCCAATAACATTGCGGCAATCCTTTGGCTTTTCTACTAGATTCCATACTTTGTTGCGCTTGAAGTTGTTGAGTTCTTCATGCATGGCTTCCAACCAATCCGGATCTTCAAGTGCTTCAAACACCTTCTTTGGTTCAATCATAGAGATATGAGCTTGATGTTCACTAAAGCTTGCCAATTGACTTCTTGTGGAAACCTTGCGAGATACATCACCAATGATGGCTTCAAGCTTGTGACACTTGATTTCCAAGTTTCTCTTGACTCTTTCTTGACGACGGGTTTCGATATCCCCATTGTTGCGTGGGATTTCGGCTTGATCACCTAGATCATTTGAGTCCCCGTCTTGACGGTCTTGATGAGCATTGCCATCTTGTTGCACATTTTCAATGATGGGAGAAGATGGATGCTCTTGCTCTTGACTAGGGTTGAGAATAGGAGTTCTTGAATCTTGTGAGACCTCTTGGTCAACTTGAGGAGGAACTTGATCTTGTTCTTGGATAGGTGTCTCATTTGCTTCCATAGAGGGTGCCACTTCAACTTGTGATGATGGAATCTTCACTTGAGTGGAGCTTGTACTTCCTTGAGGAGGCTCATGATGAATCTCGATGGGGCGATGAAATCCAACACCCATCCTTTGTATTGCATCTTGAGGTTCCTCGTTATCTACATCACAAACATGAAATTGCGCCACTTGGGAGCCGTCATTCTCATCAAACCTCACACTACAAGATTCTACAACTCTCCCTAAGGATTTGTCATAGACTCTATAAGTGTGAGAGTTTGCACCATACCCAACAAGAACACCTTCTAAGGCTTTAACTTCAAACTTAGAAAGATGTACACCTTTGATTTTGTAGAAACACTTACAACCAAAGACTCGATAGTAGGAGATGTTGGGCTTGTTGCCGGTAAGCATTTCATATGGAGTTTCATTCTTCCCTTTGCGAAAGAATAACCGGTTGGAGGAGTGACACGCCGTGGAGATAGCTTCGGCCCACAAGAAGAGTGGAGACTTAAACTCCACCAACATGGACCTAGCCATATCCATAAGAGTCCGGTTCTTCCTCTCGGCTACACCGTTTTGTTGAGGAGTATATGCGGCGGAGTATTGATGTCGAATTCCCTCGTCGCTAAGAAACTCATTTAGGGTGTAGTTCTTGAACTCGGAGCCATTGTCACTTCTAATGGGAGATTGTGTTGACGTTGAACTTCATTGGAGAATTCGATGATGGTTTGTTGAGTTTCATCCTTCGTCTTGAAGAAGAAAACCCAAGTGAATCTTGAATAGTCATCGACAATCACCAAACAATATTTCTTCCCACCAAGGCTAGGTTGAGGTACGGCACCAAAAAGATCAACATGAAGAAGTTCCAATACCCTTGATGATGAAATGATGGTCTTGCTTGGGTGGGGAGAATCATGCATCTTTCCTTCAACACAAGCCCTACAAAGACGATCTCTAGAAAAAGAAACATTCTCATTTAGTCCAAGAATGTGGCCACCCTTGTGGAGACTTTGCAAAGTTCTCATATTAACATGGGACAAGCGGCGATGCCACAACCACCCCACGTCGGCCTTTCCGAATAGGCATATTGCTTGAGTGTTGGTTGACCCCGAAAAGTCTACCACAAACAACTCATTTTTAACATGCCCAACGAACATGACCTTTAGAGTCTTGCTCCTCAAGAGTACCACCATATCAAGAGTAAAATAGACATCAAAGTTCATCTTATTAAGAGCACGAACGGACATAAGATTGTAACCTAGAGACTCAACAAGCATGACATTTACAAGGGTGATATCCCTTGCAACTACCACCTTGCCAAGACTCTTTACCTCGGCTTTGGACTTGTCACCATAGGAGACGGTTGAGTGATTTCAATTTGGTCTCAACTCCGTCATGATCTCCTTGCTTCCGGTCATATGACTAGTGCATCCACTATCAATCACCCATTTAGATCCACCGGAAGCATAGTCCTACAAGAAATCATTTCTTGCATTTAGGTACCCATTTCTCAATGGGTCCCTTTCGGTTAGCAACAAGGGTCTTAGGAACCCAAATAGAATAGTCAATGTAACCATCATAAGGACCAACATATTTTGCATAAACATCACCATAATAATCAACATAAAGAATGTAGTTGGGATTGTTATGTCCCGCAAAGTCACTACGAGTGGTCTTGCCCCTAGTGGCATTACCACTCGCAATGTTAGTCTTAGCTTGTGCGGGCTTGGTCTTGTTCTCCTTGGTGTTGCTCACCTTCTTCTTTGCCTCGGCCACATACCCAAGACCTCCCTTTCCTTTGTGTGGTTTTAACTCAAACAAATAAGCAAAACCCTTATCGTTACCTTTAGGAATAGAGGTCTTAGCATGATCCACCTTTAACCTAGCATTTTCTTCAATGACATTTTCATGAACACGAGGAAGAATGGTTATGCTAGTTGAGCAAGTTTTAGAGAGTTGAGTTTGGAGTTGCTCATGTGACTTAACAAGGATGGAGTGGGTCGTTTTCAAGACCTTGTGAGCTTTATCAAGCTTCTCCATATCCTCAAGAAGTATAGTATTTGCAACCCCAAGTTCAACTTTCTCCTTTTTAATCACTTTATATTTGGCAAAAACATGATCTCTATCCTTAATGATTATACTAATGATTTCATCATTTTTAGCATCAAGAGATTCAAGTCTTTCCTCTAGAGTGGTTCTATATTCACTTTCTTCATCAAGAGAGCTATTTAAGGATGCTATGGAAGCATTCAAGGAAGCAATGGTGAGAGAATCCTCTCTCTCAATCTTACTCTTTTCTTGAAGAAGTTCTTCGGCCGCACATAGTTGTCTCATGAGAGACTCAACATGTTCCTTGGCCTCACCTTGCAAGTTAGTCACAAAAGTATCGAAGGCAACTAATTCCTTCTTAATCTCAAGACTAGATTGATCATGCATAGTCTTAGGAGAAGGGGATGATACCTCGGTGACATGAGCCATGAGGCAACGAGCGGTGTTTGTCGTCGTATCGGCATAATTGATAGAAGACGGGGGTCCTCTAGCCTACGTATGGATTGTGGGGAAGAAGGTTGGAGTCGTCGAGGTCGAGATTGAACACGGCGAGTTTACCCAGCTTCGGATCCCACAGCGGTGGCGGGATCCTTCGTGCTGCTATAATTCACTATGAGGCAATAGCCGTGAACAGGTTACAATGAGTATGATGCCTATGAGATTGTCTCTGCCCTAAAGGCTCCTTGGTGGCCGGCTTATATAGGCGGCCAGACCCCAGGGTACAAGGTAAGTACTTGTCCGGCAAGTAAACAGAGTCCTAGACCTAGCCGGCTTAGTTACCGCCTTCCGTCTTGGGCTCGGTGGCTTGGTGGGCTTAGGCCTTCCGCCTTCCTTGGACCGTCCGCCTACTTCCTTGTACGTCAGCTATCTGGGCCGCCCGACAGGCCTTGGCCTTACCACCCTTGGGCCACCCTGGACTAGCCGGATTGATCCATGCTGGTTATACCCCTAGTTGATATATCCCCAACATTAACCCCCAGAAAGGTTGAAGTTCTCCAGGCGCCGACTTCTTCTTGATTCTTCATCTGCCAAAGTTGGCGGCTGCAGGACTTGAACCATTCTGAAAATCAACGAGGCACGCGTGTCTTGATGTTGACACGCGGCCGCCTTTATCCATCATGGGAAAAGACGGCTACTCGGCAATCTTTGCCGAGCATTCTTCTTGACGGTTACCGCCTAGCCGGCTTCACGACAGTTTGAAAACAGACTAAGCGGAAATCTTGCCACGATCACAAATTGCGGGAAAAGAGGAGGCGTGGAGATCGTGCAATCATGGGCTGCAACGGATGTTGGACACGTGTCCGACTAAAAACGCCGTTGCACAGGGAGCAACGCCTGGCCCTATAAATAGGTAGCCAAACGGTCCATTTCTTTACCCTGCCTTTTGCTCTCCTCGCGCCCTTGCCTCTTCCGCTTCTTCGCTCCCAGACTCCGAACGAGCTCCGGCGAACTTCTCTCCTCCGGCGACCTTTTCTGACGGCGATGTCCACCGGTCCAGCTCACTCGACGGCGTCGAGAGTCCGGCGACCGAAGCCGCGCTCGCAGCGTCGATGGGCGGCGCCATTACTCGCCCCGCTCCGGCGGCGACGGCGGGCAATGTCTCCGTCGTCCCCCCTCGGGCTTCTGCCACGCGCGTCCCGGCGGCGGGCCCTTTCTCTCCTCCACCAAACACCGCGGCGACGGCGGCGACGAGCGCCCCCGGCGACGAGGAAGAAGAAGCGCCGGACCTCGGGTCCCGCTATTGGCTGCCTTCCATTGTCGACGAGGACGCCCTCCAAGATTTGGAGGCAGTCGGCTACCTCCCCACTCGGGAGGATTGCCGGTGGAGGGCCGCCTTGGGAGACATCATTCCGGCCCTGGAAGCCGGAGAACGGGTAATCCTTACCTCCCATATGGTCAAGGGAATGGCTCTTCCGCCTTCCGCCTTCTTTAGTGAGGTCTTAGATCACTACGGGCTCCAGCCCCATAATATCGCACCCAATAGTATATTAGTCTTAGCCGGCTTCACAGCTCTTTTCGAAGGCTATCTAGGTATTAGGCCTAGTTTAGACTTCTTTAGATACTGTTTCCGTTGCCGGCGACAGACGGTGCCGGACGGTGGGCTGGCAACCTGCGGCAGTGTCACCTTCAACTGCCGCCAGGGCCGCCAATGGTATCCTAAGATACCATACCTCGAGTCCGTCAAGGGCTGGACCTCCACCTTCTTCTACTGCCAAGACATGGCAGCGCCGGGCCGTCAAGTCGGCATCCCGGCATTCGTCAACGCGCCACCCATGCCTCGCCCATGCTGGGACGAGGCAGGGCCCCAGTGGACGGAGGAACTCCGCCTTATTCAAAGGCGGATCGAGTTCCTCACGAGGACGATGGCTCCCCCCCAGCTGGATGGGGTCGACACCGTCATTTGCTGGCTCGGCCGGCAAATCCTCCCCCTGCGGTACAGCCCGCACAAGATGTGTCATTATTCGCCTACTGACACAGCCTCTCTTCGCGTGAGCGAAGAGATATTGCCGGTCGCCGACCTGGCATTCCGGCTCCGCAGCCTCGTCAAGGCGGGGTCGGTGAAGGCGGCCGAGGGCGTGCCCATGCACACCCACGACAATCCTCCCCTCGAGGCAAATATTTTCTTTCCTTGCCCCTTGTTTGACAGCTTTGCCGGCTAAGGTTGAGTTCCTTTAACATATCTTCTTTTTCAGCTCTCCGAGTTGAAGGAGGATGACCTGGCTCCCGACTTCTACGAGTCGGAAGCCGGGAAGACGAAGAAGCGCAAGGCATCCGGCGCTGCTTCCTCCACGGCGAACGCCGAGAGGAAGAAACGGATTGCATCGGCTACCGAGCCGACTCTCGCCAACATTGGCGAGAATGCGGGGATTACCATCCCCCGAAGGTACTCAACTTTGCCTTTTCCAGATGGCGAACTTCTTGAATATTGGCTGACTTATTGTGCTTGCTTTGTATTTTGACAGGGAAAGGGTCGCAACCTCCCGGTTGCCAACCAGGCTCCTTGGCAAAGGAAAACGGCCGCAAGGCGGCTCGCTGGCCACCGTGCCGCCAACTCCCCCGCCCCACGCCAGCAGCTTCATGGATGACGCTCGGCGCCAACCTCCAGCCCCGGCTTCGGGTGCTCCGCCAAAGATCCCCTCCACCGATCGCGCGCCGACAACTCCTCTATTACTGGCTGAGGCTACGGCCGATGATGCCGCTCAATCGCGCGCCGCCAATGAAGGGTTGCTGGAGACGACTGTCGGCGGGTCTCGGAGGGCAGCTCCGACCGCGGGAGGCGGCAAAGTCAGAGACCCTTGGTCTACCTTTAAGGAGGCCAAGGAGTCAACCTTGGCTTTTGCCGCCTTTGCCTCGCAGGCCTTCGACGACTTGGAGGGCGACCTATCTGTAAGTTTCTCCGGCATATACATAGTCTTTCCCCCCGAGCACTTAGATGGCTTAGTCAAAAGAAACTTTAACTGCCGGCTTAGTGGTTTTTCGACAATATGTCATATGCTTTTGGTTTTTGTTACAGGGCCTTGTGTCCGCCAACGTCGAGCTTGTCTCCTCGCGAGTCGAGATAAACCGGCGCCATCGCGACCTGAAGAAAGAATGCGAGGCCAAGGACAAGCGGATCGCCGAGCTGGAGGCGGCCCGCAAAAAAGATGAAGGTAGAGTTGATCCCTTTCTCCAACTATGCTTTTGACTTATGTTTCCGTCAATCATTTAGCTTAGCGAATCCACATTTGTAGAACTGCTAGACCACGCCCAGGATATCCTGAAGGCGTCCACTGATATGCAAGCTCTTATGAATGAAGCTTCAGATTTGGCGACCGCCAACTTGGAGTTGAAGGCGGCTCATCAGAAAGAGATGGAGGCCCAGCAACTCAAGTTTGCGCAGGAATCCAGCCAGCTCACTGGTGAGCTGGAAAGCCTGCGCAACAAGTTGGCGGAGGCGGAGAAGATGGCTGCGGAAGAGATATCCAAGCAGACTTCTCGCGCCCAAACTGCAGAGGACGCTCTGGCAACTCATATGATTGAGTTGTCGGCTTTCCATAACTCGGTCCTTGGTAACTTCTCGCTCCTTTTTTTTGTTTTTGTTTTTTATACTGCCATGTTGCTTTAGCCTGAGCCAAACTTATGGCTTTATTTTTGATGCAGTTCCCGCCGGTTTAGGCGATGACAAGGTTGTCAGCCCCCGCCTGGATCGCCTTGCGCGTCTGGGGGAGCTGATCGCCGAGACTTTGGCAGCGTCCAAGCGGTTTGCCGCCAAGTTCTTCACTTCCTCTGGCAGCCAGGAGCCGACCGAGTTCAGTGACGTGCCCGCCATCCTGGAGCAGGCGACCAAACTTCACAAGAGCTCGCTCAAGTCGGCGGCGCGGGGTGGAGCCAAGACTGCCCTTGGGTTGTTCATGGCGCACTACCCCGAGGCGGAGATTGAAGCCGTCACCGAAGGCATGCCGTCAACGTATGAAGACGGTAGCGAGGTCGAGCCGGCCGCTATTCTGGACAGCGTTGCCGGCTACGCCACGCGAGTCGCCGACATGGTGGACACTTCCATCTTCTACCGGCGTCATCCTGTGCCTGGCGGAGAGGGAGCTGGAGCTGCCGGCGCGGCTGAGGCGGAGGGGAGCGATAGTTCTGGGGCTGAAGTTGTCAGCCCCCAAGTCTGATGTAGACGCTCCCCCGAGCCATATCTTTTTCATGTCCTTGCCTTCCACCAGCCTCATTTTGTCGGCCCCTGAAACAATGCAACATTTGTAATATTTTGTATATACTTTTGCCGTTGCCTTGTTAGGCGGAAACTAGCTGACAAGTTTTACTTTGTCTTTATTTATATGGCCCGCCTTAATTTTACCCTGACTTATATGCTTGACTTTTGTATGTTGACGAAACCTCAGCCGGTAACTTTGGCTGAAACAACCAGGGCTAGACCATTTGTTTAGAATCATAGACCAAAGCCAACATGTTGGTGTCAAAGACATACTACTAGGCGAACCACATATAAGTAATCAGAGGTAAAGGAATTAGGCGGCCAAAAAGTTTGTTTTTGCTTTGGGTTGGCTCGAAAGCTGCAAGTATCTACCAGTTTGAACCTTTGCACGGGGCTAAAAAATAGGTAACTTAGATACATAGGGAAATATGATTGCAAGAAAAGGCAAAAGATGGCATGCATCTCAAAACAGATGAGGAACCATAGACTTTTGTTTCATAACCATATTTAACTTATTAAAATTATAAATTGCTAAGTGTAGAAAGGACGTAGCTGCTCAATATTCCAAGGCCGTTTTGTTTGCTCGAACGGGTCGTCAATGCCTCTCTTGCGCTTGGTTCCCCTTTTTCCCGCCGCCTTCTTGCGCATTTTCTTTTCGTCTTCGTCGCGGATGTCGGCTAGGTAGTAGGAACCATTGAGCAGCGCCTTTGTGACTATAAACGGTCCTTCCCATGGCGGGGATAACTTGTGCAAGCCTTTTCTGTCTTGAATTAGGCGGAGAACCAGGTCACCTGTTCTGAAGCTTCGCTTCCGCACTCTCCGGCTATGATAGCAGCGGAGTTGTTGCTGGTACAAGGCGGAGCGATTGTGAGCTACGTCTCTTTCTTCGTCTAGCAGGTCTAGGCTATCCTGTCTTGCACCTTCTACGTCTTGATCGATGTAGGCTTGAACTCTTGGGGAATCGTACTTCATGTCGGTAGGTAGCACTGCCTCTGCGCCATATATTAAGAAGAAAGGAGTGTAGCCGGTAGATCTGTTTGGCGTTGTGCGCAAACTCCACAATACCGACTGCAACTCATCTGCCCAGGCGCCGGCTGCCCTGTGTAATGGAGCTTCGAGACGAGGCTTAAGTCCTGATAAGACTAGGCCGTTTGTACGCTCTACTTGTCCATTGGATTGAGGGTGTGACACGGATGCCAAATCAAGCCGGATGCCCAGATCGCTGCAGTATTCTTTTATGTCGCCTTGGGACAGATTGCTGCCATTATCGGTGATAATGCTGTGTGGAACTCCAAACCGAGAGATAATTCCCCAGAGAAAATTGGTTGCTGTTCGTGCGTCAAGTTTGCTGATCGGTTTGGCCTCGACCCATTTGGTGAACTTGTCGACAGCGACCAATAGGTGAGTGTACCCACCGCGCGCCTTTTTGAAGGGACCCACCATATCCAAGCCCCAGACCGTGAACGGCCAGGTGATTGGGATCGTCCTTAGCTCCTGTGCCGGCAAGTGAGGTTGACGGGCGTACAACTGGCAACCTTTGCATGTTTCGACGATGTTCTCGGGATCTTCTTTGGCGGTGAGCCAGTAGAAACCTTGGCGGAAAGCTTTGGATACAATGGACCTAGCGGAAGCATGATGCCCGCAGGTGCCAATATGTATGTCTTTTAGAATTTCCCGGCCTTCTTCCGGCTGTATACACCGCTGATAGATGCCGCAAGTGCTTCGCTTGTACAGCTCGCCTTTTATTATCGTGAATGCCTTGGCTCGCCTTATGATCTGCCTTTTTAGTACCTCATCGTCTTCCGGCAACTTTTGGTCGATTAGAAAATCGAGGTACGGGACTGTCCAATCCGGCTGTGTTAAGTAGACATCGAGACTTGCCGCTTCTACCGGTTCTTCTGAGTCGGGGTCCATCAAATCGGCGCCTTTAATGGATGGCTTGTGCAGTTGCTCCAGGAAGATATCTTTTGGTACCTTTTTGCGTTCCGATCCCAGTCTTGCAAGTGTGTCTGCCGCCTCATTCTCAGCTCTTGGAACATGTCGGACTTCGTATCCTACGAAGTTTTTTGCAAATTCGTCAACTTTGGCTCTGTAAGCCGCCATTGTTGCGCTTTTCGCATCCCATGTTCCGCTTACTTGTTGTGCGACCAAATCTGAGTCGCCGTAACAGAGGATTCTTTTGACGCCTAGGTCGTTTGCCACGTGCAACCCATGAAGCAAAGCTTCGTACTCGGCAACATTGTTGGTTGCTGTGAAGTGGATTTGTAACACGTAGCTTAGCTTGTCACCTTTAGGCGTACGCAGAACGACTCCAGCCCCCGAGCCTTTGAGCATCTTTGATCCGTCAAAGTGCATGACCCAATATTCTGACTCGGGGAGTGCTGTTTCCTCCATAGCCTCTGTCCAGTCGGCGACAAAGTCTGCAAGTGCTTGAAATTTGATGGCGGTCCGTGGTTTATAGACTATATCAAAAGCGACAAGTTCGATGCCCCATTTGGCGACTCGACCTGTTGCCTCTGCATTATTGATTATGTCTCCCAACGGAGCCTTGCTGACTACTGTCACTGTGTGTTCCTGGAAGTAATGCCTAAGCTTTCTGGCAGCGAAGAATACACCATAAGCCAGCTTTTGGTAATGCGGATACCTCTGCTTGGAGGCGGAGAACACTTCACTGATGAAGTAGACCGGTCGCTGCTCACACGCCGCGGCTTCGCTCTCCTTTCTTTCCACAGCCAAGACAACGCTGACAACAGCCCCTGTTGCCGCGATGTACAGCAGCATTGGTTCCTGCGATCGAGGTGCTGCCAATGTCGGAGCGGATGAGAGGGCCTCCTTAAGTTGCTGTAAGGCGGCGTCTGCCTCTGCTGTCCACTCGAAGTTGTCGGATTTCTTCAGTAACCGGTAGAGGGGCATTGCCTTTTCCCCTAGGTGGCTTATGAAACGACTGACGGCCGCCGCCGATCCGGCTAGGCGCTGCACGTCCTTCAGACAAGTAGGTCTGGATATATTTTGGATGGCCTTGATCTTCTCCGGGTTAACCTCAATCCCTCGTTCTGAGACGATGAATCCGAGGAGTTTGCCGGCTGGGACGCCGAAAAACGCACTTGGCGGGATTGAGCTTCATTTGATACCTCCGGAGATTCTGAAAAGTTTCTTCCAAGTCCTCTAGGAGATCTGCCTTCTTTTTTGACATTACCGCGATGTCGTCTACATAGACGTGAACATTGCGGCCGATCTGTTCGTGCAGGCAATTTTGCATACAGCGCTGGTATGTTGCCCCTGCGTTCTTTAGACCGAAAGGCATTGTAATGTAGCAGAAAGTCCCATACGGAGTTCTGAAAGATGTTTTCAGCTGATCTGACTCTCGCATCTTGATTTGGTGGTATCCTGAGTAGGCGTCCAGAAAACAAAGCAGCTCGGAGCCTGCTGTGGAGTCTACGACTTGGTCAATTCTAGGCAGCGCAAAGGGATCCTTTGGGCAACACTTGTTAACACCGGTATAGTCAATACACATCCTCAGCTCTTTATTCTTCTTTGGGACAAGTACAGGATTTGCCACCCAATCGGTGTGTACAACTTCTTTTATGAAATTGGCGGCCTTCAGCCTATTTATCTCCTTCCCTATAGCCTTGCGTCTCTCATCTCCAAAGCGTCTTGTTGCTTGTTTCACCGGCTTGGATCCTTTTATGACGTTGAGCGAGTGCTCGGCCAGTTCCCTCGGTACACCAGGCATGTCGGAAGGCGACCATGCAAAGATGTCACGATTCTCACGGAGGAACTCGACGAGCGCGCCTTCCTATTTGCTGTCAAGGTTGGAGCCGATGACAACTTGCTTAGACTTGTCACCTGGGATGAGGTCCGCCTTTTTGGTGTCTGTAACATCCCAAAAATATTAATATAATTATTAGTGCAAAAATGTGGGCCAACAAAAACTTTTCTTATAAAAATGTGTGTATGTTTAATTCTTGAGTGTTGCTTGTTGCATTGTTTGCAAGATTGTGGAATTCTAGCTCTAATTAAAAATTTGAGGAAAACAAATAAAACAAATCACAAAAACAAAACACCATGTGACACATGTCACATTATTTTCCAAATTAAGGTATGTAAATTTATTTTCTCACCAAAATCAATGGAGTAATATTATTGACACTCCTAGTTAATTTTACAAACTATTCCCTTTCAAAAATTCAAATTCAAAACTTCAAATTCAAATTAGAAATTCATGATTGAAATATTTCAAAATATTTCAAAAAGACTTTGTAACACTTACCAATAATATAGTTAGCCTAGATCCTAAGTTTTAGCTCAAAATAATAAAGAGAAATAGGAAAATTAGAATAGCAAAATGCTACTGTTTTGGTTCGGGCAAATCACCAAACACCTGGTGGTCACCACCTATTCTTCCCAAACCGAACCAAGCCTCGGATCAAATCGAGCAATTGAGGGTTTAACTTGTTAAATTGGAGCCTCCACTGCACTCCTCTCTTCACCACGATCACAGCGCGCCCGAGATCACGCCAAATGGTCACCGGAGTCGTCGAGGAGGCGTTGACGACAGCCACGGCCGCGCGCACGTCGCCGTGGTCGGCACTGTGGCCGCGCCGACGCCGCGCCGTGCCGGCCGTGCTGTGCCCCCTCCCTCGCTCCCTCACCTCCTGGTCTCCTCTCTCACCCGCAGCACACACCAGCACCAGCCCGTGCACGCCGCGCCCGCGCCATGACGCGCACGCCGTGCGCCGCCCGAGCACGCCCACGGCAGGGCCATGCGCCCGAGCGCACCCGAGCGCGCCACGCCACCCCACCTTGCCCCCCTTGCTCCCCAGGCAGCCCGCAGCGTAGCCGCGCCCCCCCACCGGCCTACGGCGGCCTAGCACGGCCACGGGCGCCCCTGCACCGCGCCCACCGTGCGCCGCCCGGCCGCTATAAAACGCCGCCCGTGCCCTGCATTTCTCCTCACCTCTCCACAACCCCTTCCCCTCTCACACCACCCTCTCGAGCACCGCCTGGAGGGCGACGCCGTCGCCGCAGGACCCCAGCCGCCCGTGGGTCTCCTCGAGCTCGCCGTGCCCGAGGTAGACGACGACCACGGCACGGCCGTGCTACCCCTCCCCTTCCCTTCTCTCTGCCCTCAGCCCCTTCCCCTTGTTCGCCTCTCTCACCCACGCCCCTTTTCCCTCTGTCCCGTGCCCAGGATCGCCAGGGATCGCTCGCCGGAGTTCGAGCCCCGCCGCGGAAGAAGGAGATCGACGCCGTCGCCGCCAGGAGAGTCCCCGAGCCTCGTCTTCACGCCCTCGAGCTTCCCCGAGCCGCCGCACCCCTCCTGCACCGTCGCCGTCGCCTCCCGAGCCCGTAGGTGAGCAGCCCGTCCTCGACGCCGTCGCCGGAGCCGCGGCGCCGCCCGATTTAGGTCGCCGGCGACGCGAGCGTCGTGGGCCGTTAGATCTAGATCCTACGGTAGCTTACCGGTTCGTTTTAATTAATAAAGATCTGACATGCGGGTCCCACACGTCAGGTTTAAATGAACCGCGCGCGCTCGCTGAGTCGCTGACTGGTGGGTCCCCTCTGTCAGATTTTTCAACATTATCCGTTCTGGATTTAAATTCGAATTTAAATTCCATTTAAAAATCAGTACTGAACTCAAAATTAGAAAATCCATAACTTTAGATTTACAACTCGAAATTTAGCAAATCCAACTGTTCTGGAAAGCTTATGAAATTTCCTATCCAACCAAACTAGTTTCACTCCATTTGGATGTATAATAAAAATACAACATTCAAATTACAGTAGCATGTTTAAATCCTAAACTTGTTTTTTTCTGATACTCTGATGATCCAAATTAGTTGAAACTAATTTTATTAGGTCACATTTAGCCATGGTTAGTCACCCCTAAAATGGTTTAATTTTTAGATGAATATAATTTAAATAATAGCCAAAACCATATTAATTGGCTTCTGGATTCAAAACAATGTGTAGGGAGTTTGGTAACTCCAAATGACCCAAACCCAATTGTGTCATCTTCTACACATCATTAGCTTTCTGTAGAATTTTAGTTTGTATTTTTGTGACAAACAGAACTCAAGCTATGCAATTAAACATGTGCAACAAGTTTCTGCCCTAATTAAAATACAAGGGAATAGTGTTTAATTCAATTAAATTGAAACCACATGATATTGTTTGGTATGTGGAATGGTTAATTAGAACCTCTAAGAGTGTATTGCTATGATGATTGATTGAATAGGCTAGTGATTGTTTGTATTTGATTGATTGTGTATTAGAAGAGAACGTTGCCGGATATATCGAGGAGGAGGGATTTGCTGAACCTGAAGACCAAGACCAAGATCACTTTGCCGAGCAAGGCAAGCTACTCTCTGAGCTTGCACCTAACTTATGCATCTAGATTTACAAATCATTTTCAAAAGCAAAGGTTTACAAAAACCCTTTTTCAAAAGTATAGAGAGATTATTTTGCCACCCTATGTAGAAGTAGATACTAAAACTATAGGATCGAAAAACAATGTTGTTTATTCAAAATTCCTTTGAAAACTTGTGTGGATATATAGCACCAAAATGTGGTGTTGAAATAAGGAAATGGAGAAAGATGGTTTTAGAAAAGCACATTGTGTCCTAGTACTCAGTCAAGCAACCGATACTCTGTGCGACCACATTTACCCACATATGGGAAAGGGCTTAGTCATATAGTTTGCTCTTATTAGTATGGGACACTGCATCAACAGAGATGACTCTGTTATGCATGAGGGAGTGGTTTGGTGACCTAACCCTGACCTGGGTCCTCGCTCAAAAATCTATGAGTAGATAAGGAGGAGGATAGAAGGATGTCCGTATACACCGCCAGATAAAACCTGTGAGTCCTCACACTTAGGGTTTCCGACGGGAAACTGGACTAGGTGTAGATGGAATGGTTCATAGGGGCAGGATCCTATACTAGCATGAGCAAAGGAAAGACTAGGGTCGGTGACTCAACTTCGCATACCGCTGGTATGGCGAGACGTGGCTGACACGATGAGTTATCGGATGAGTGTGGGAAAAGCGTGCTACCTCTGCAGAGGGTAATTAAACTATTCGAATAGCCGAGTCCTCGGTTATGGACAGTTGAAGACCCTACTTAGACCATGTGCAAGTTTTTGGAAAAGAATTGAGTTTAAAAAGAAAAAAGAAATGGAGAATGTTCCATACACCTATACCAACGGATCGGTATGAGGTAGTTGGAAAGATATTGCCATAACGGTTTATGATCGGAAAAAGGAGGAGTTTTGGAATAAAACTAATAAAATTGAGATATCTAGTAGTCATAATTTCCTTACCTTCTTCAACAAAGATACAGAGATGTTTTAAATGAATAAAAGTGAGAAACTAAAAATGGAACTAGAGCACTCATGTTGGAGTAGTTTGCGAGTACATTCAAATGTACTCATACTAGTTTGCTTCTGGCTATTGTCGTAGCCAGACATGGAGGAGTACTACGCCCAGGAAGAGTATGGCGACATCTATGCCAACTAAGGATCTTCATAAGTCGACTGCCTGTCGGGTCATCGCTAGGATTTGATGTCTACTACGCCTTATTTCCGCTGATTGTTTTGGTTTGGCCCTTGAAGGCACCTATGTAAGACTTGGTCTAGATGACCATTTTATGTAAGACTTTAATTCGGTATTGTAATGGATGTAAACTTTGGTATTCAATTCGGGTTATGTGCAACGACAGACTGATCATGGGATCGTTGTGTTAAGCATAATCGGGTATTTCGGACAGTTAGTCCGGGGTACCCACAGAATTGGTATCAGAGCCATCTCGACTTTAGGAGCCTTAGATTAGCATGGTCGTTAGGTAGTGATTGCAAAACTTGACTTTTAAAGAAAAACAAAGTAAGAAATTAGTGCAAAAAAAAAAATTGCTTATCTCTTACCCTCTCATTTGTGCAAAATTCTCTTCTTACAAACTACTAAGTTTTCTCTCATATTCATAAAAAAAACTTGCCACACTTGTCATTTAATAAACTTAAAAATCTGCTCACATATTGTCCCTTCCATTAAAATTTTGATATACTTGCCATCTCACTAACTTAAAATTTTTGACTAAAAATTATAGATGGCGATCCATTTCACCGAGTTCGTTCAGCTGGAGAAGGACGGCAAGTTGATGTTCGAGAAGGACTTGTTCGAGTTGACCAAGCTGCTAGGTCGTCCCACTCCTGAGTTTAAGGGAGCCCAGGTGGACGCTCCCGGTAGCGGGAACCTGTCCTGGTTGATCGAGGCGTCTGTTCGCGGGAACATCAAGTCCCCCGGATCCAGGGCACTCTCTTTCACCCTCATGGACGTCCACTGGGACGATGGACTGTGTCGTTCCATGCAGCGGATGCTATCCCGGCTTTGTGAGGAACACAAGGCGGAGCTGGTAAACTCTCGTTTCCAGTTCTACGAGAGACGCACCATCGATGGACACCCAATTCGGTCCCCTCTGCACCCGACATTCGGAGAGTATATCCTGGACATGGAGATTATGCTCTTTCGCACCCAGGAGGATCTGAGGTGCGCTAGGCTTCGGTCTCACTTTGAGCGTCTCTCGCTCAAGGAGAGTCGCGAGAGTGAGGCACAGCTGAAGACTGAGAAGGCCGCTCTTCTTAAGAAGGGAACCCAGATGAGGAAGACCATAGCGAAGCTCCGCAAGAAGGTTGCCGAGCAGGATGAGCTGATAGAGGATTTGGAGCTCCGTACTGACGAGATGGAGGAGGAGGGCGAGGATCTCCTCAAGGAGAACGACGCTTTCGTCAGTGACGATGACGACTATCTGGAGGAGATGGACGATGAGGATGAGGATGATGAGGATGAGGATGATGAGGAGGAGGATCCAGAGGAGCCACCCTACCAGTCCGATGCTGACATGGCAGAGCCTGAGGTTCCACCTCAGTAGGCGAGTTACTTGTGTTCTACCGCAGGATTAGGTTGACCCCCCCTATCGCTAGTAGAGTCAAAGTTGTGGTTCTTTTGGAACTTGCTATATGTACATTAGTTAGGGAGAATGTTGTAAGCTAGATTTGGATGAACTCTTGATGTAATGGTTGTGCTATGAAAGTGTGTGCTAGTCTTGTTAACATGTGTTAAATATTTCTCTTATAATCCTTAGTAAATCAACCTCTACGTAAAAACCCATCTTCCCTTGGTCAAAACCCCTTTTGCTTGCCCTTATTCCCGGTGTACTTCAGGATGGTGGAAACTCGTCGCACCAACACGGATGGAGGAGCACCACCACCCCCACCGGACCCAACCACCGCCCAACTTCTGGCGCTCATCATGGAGGAACGCCAAGCTGCCCGGACTGAGCGTCAAGCTCATATCGCTGCCCTGCAACAGATAGCTGCCGCTCACAACAACAACAACAACCACCACAACAATGGCAATGGCAATGGCAATGGTGAAGGAAATCAGCGGTCTACTTTGAGCAACTTCCAAAGGACCAACCCACCCACCTATTCCAAGGGACTTCACCCACTTGAGGCCGATGACTGGCTTCGCACCATTAACAACAACCTGGTAGTTGCAGCCGTGGGAGAACCTGAGAAGGTGTTGTATGCGACCCACTATCTTGCAGGACCAGCACGGTCTTGGTGGGAAGCTACCAAGGCTCTACAGCAAGCTGGTTATGCTATCAGCTGGGATGATTTCCAGGAGAAGTTCCGCAAGAAGCACATTCCCCGCGGACTCATTGAGCGGAAGAAGGATGAATTCCGCAGGTTGCGGCAGGGAAGTAGGGATGTGGTCGGGTACCTCGATGAGTTCACTGACTTGTCTCGGTATGCTCCTGATGATGTCGACACCGAGGGGAGGAAGATGGAACGTTTCATGAACGGACTTCATGATGAACTGCAATGCGCCTTGGTTATCCATGACTTTGTTGATTTGGAATCACTTGTCGACAAGGCCATACAGTTGGAGACCAAGCGCAAATCCATGTTTGAGGGTCGTAAGAGGAGAATGATTGCCCAGGAAGGTTCGAGCAGTCAGAAAACTCGCACCCACCCACCAAACCCCAAGCCAGCATATAGACCACCACCAACTTCGCACCCCAGTCACCCTAAGCCCCCATACAACCCAAACAAGTTCAACCGTCCCAATGACAACACCCGTCCCGGAGGGAACTCTAGCAACCCCAACCTCAATGCCAATGTTGTCTGTTTTAATTGTGGAACCAAGGGTCACTACTCCAAGGCATGCCCCAATCCTAAGAAGAATGGTCCGCGCCCCGATGCACAGGCGCCGAACAACGGCCAAGGCCGCAATGGAAATAGCAAGAACCCCGCACCCCGCGGAAATGTGGCTGTTGCCAAGGGACGCCTGCACCACATCAATGCTGAAGAGGCCATGGATGCACCAGATGTTGTGATGGGTACGTTCCTTGTCAACTCAGTACCTGCAACTGTTCTGTTTGATTCTGGTGCTACTCATTCTTTTGTTACCCAAGAATTTGTTGCTAAGGGAGGTTTAGTCGGAAACCTCTTACCCAAACCCATGGTCATCCAAATCCCAGAATCCACCATAGATACCAAGTCATTTTGCCCGGACGTTTCCCTTAAGATCAAAGGGGAAAAGTTCCTAGTCGACTTAATCATCCTAGGAACCCAAGGAATAGATGTCATACTGGGTATGAATTGGTTAGCCAAGTACCATGGTCGAATTGACTGTGCCAGAAGAGCTGTAGCCCTCACCACCGACAAAGGAGTAGAAGTGGAGTATGTGTCAGAAACCAGTCGACCCCAACCAGGATGCCATGAGAGCATAGCTCGACCAGCCCTAGATGAGATCCGAGTTGTTCACCTGTTCCAAGATGTCTTTCCTGAAGAATTGCCTGGTATGCCACCGGATCGGGATATTGAGTTCATCATTGAACTTATCCCCGGGACAGCCCCCATATCCCAAAGGCCTTATCGGATGAATCCAGAAGAACTGGTTGAGTTGAAGAAGCAGTTAGCAGATATGCTCAGCAAAGGGCTTATTCGCCCAAGTGCTTCACCCTGGGGATCACCCATTATTTTTGTGGATAAGAGAGATGGTACCACACGCCTGTGTGTGGATTATCGCAGGTTAAATGATGTGACCATCAAAAACAAGTACCCTCTCCCAAAGATCGAGGATCTGTTCGATCAAATGAACGGAGCCCGAGTCTTTTCCAAGATCGATCTTCGGTCAGGGTATCATCAGTTAAGAATCCGAGAGACAGACATTCCCAAGACTGCCTTCACAACCCGTTACGGTTTATTTGAATACACCGTAATGTCCTTTGGTATGACCAATGCCCCATCCTATTTTATGAATCTCATGAACAAGATCTTCATGGAGTATCTTGACAAGTTCGTGGTAGTTTTCCTTGATGACATCCTTATTTACTCCAAAACTGAAGAAGAGCATGCTGAACACCTGCGTCTAGTTTTAGCAACCCTCCGAGAGCATCAGTTGTATGCCAAGTTGAGCAAGTGTGAATTCTGGCTCAGTGAAGTCTCATTTCTCGGACATGTTGTGTCTGCGGGAGGAATTTCTGTTGACCCAGAGAAGATCCAAGCCATTGTGGACTGGAAAGCCCCAACTAGTGTGACTGAAATCCGAAGCTTTCTCGGACTAGCGGGATACTACCGCAAGTTCGTTGAGGGATTCTCCAGTATAGCCAAACCCCTTACCCAACTGCTGAAAAAGGACAAGAAATTTGAATGGACTCAGAAATGTGAAGAGAGTTTCCAGGAATTAAAGAAGAGATTGACCTCAACCCCTGTCCTGATTATGCCAGACGTCACCAAGAGTTTCGACGTGTATTGCGATGCATCACGTCTAGGACTGGGTTGTGTTCTGATGCAAGAAGGCAAGGTGGTGTCGTATCTGTCTCGACAGTTGCGACCACATGAAGAGAACTACCCAACCCATGACCTGGAGTTAGCCGCTGTTGTTCTTGCTTTGAAGACGTGGCGCTCCTATCTGGCGGGACATCGCTGCGAGATTTATACGGATCATAAGAGCTTGAAGTATATCTTCACGCAGAGGGAGTTAAATTTGCGACAGAGAAGGTGGATGGAATTAATCAAGGATTATGATATCGGCATCAATTATCACCCTGGAAAGGCTAATGTAGTTGCCGATGCCCTTAGTCGCAAACCCTGCACCCTGAATGCCATGATCCAAGCAGAGCAGCCAGCCCTGTTTAAGGAGTTCAAAGATTTTGGACTAGAGCTTGTTAGCCACGGCTATCTCGCCCACTTAGAGTTAAATCCAACTCTGATAGATCAAATCAAGGAGGCCCAGAAAGGTCATGAGAGCATAGAAGGAATCAAGAAGAAGATTTCTCTCGGTAAAGCGCCTGGTTTTACCGAGGATGCAGAAGGAGTGTTGAGATTCAATGGTCGTATCTGTGTCCCCAATACCTCGGAACTCAAGGAGTTAATCCTAAAGGAAGCCCACGAGACCCCTTACTCAATCCACCCCGGCGGAACCAAGATGTACCAAGACCTTCGTGAAAGATTTTGGTGGCATGGAATGAAGCGAGAAATTGGTGCTTTCGTAGCCAAGTGTGATATTTGTCAGCGAGTCAAGGCTGAACATCAGCGACCCGCTGGATTGCTTCAACCCCTAAAGATTCCCGAGTGGAAGTGGGATGAGATTGGAATGGATTTTATCACCGGACTTCCAAGGTCCAACCGAGGCCATGACTCAATATGGGTCATCGTTGACAGGCTGACCAAAGTGGCCCATTTTATTCCCGTCCACACCACCTATAGGGGAAATCAGTTAGCAGACCTGTATATTTCCAGAATAGTAAGCCTGCATGGTGTGCCTAAGAGGATTGTATCAGATAGAGGCACACAATTCACCTCAAGGTTCTGGAAAGCCCTGCATGAAGCCCTCGGAACCAAGTTGGCGTTTAGCACAGCTTATCACCCCCAGACCGATGGCCAAACTGAACGAGTGAACCAGATATTAGAGGACATGCTTCGCGCATGTGTCCTAGCCTATAGATCCAAATGGGAAGATTGTCTTCCATTTGCAGAATTCTCATACAACAACAGTTACCAGTCTAGTCTGCAAATGGCCCCTTTTGAGGCCCTTTACGGCAAGAAGTGTCGTACCCCCCTGAATTGGTCTGACACCGGAGAAGGCAAACTGTTTGGACCAGATACCCTCCGTGAATCCGAAGAGCAAGTCCAGCTTATCCGAGAGCGACTCAAGACCGCCCAATCCCGTCAGAAGAGTTACGCTGATCCCAAGCGTCGTCATGTCACCTTCAATATCGGAGATTATGTCTATCTCCGAGTGACACCCCTTAAAGGAATGCAGCGTTTCCATGTCAAAGGAAAATTAGCGCCAAGATATATTGGACCCTTCAAGATCCTTGCTCGTCGAGGAGAAGTGTCTTATCAACTGGAGTTGCCTCAAGAGTTAGCAGATTACCATGATGTTTTCCACATTTCCTTGCTCCGGAAATGTCTTGAAGTTCCTGACCAGCCTGATGTTTTAAAAAACATCGATCACCAGTCCGTCGACCTGAATCAAGATCTGACTTATCGTGAGACGCCCCTCAAGATTCTCGACGAAGATGTTCGTCTCACCCGCAGGCGAGCAATCAAGTTCTACAAAGTCCAGTGGACTAACCACTCTGAAGATGAAGCAACTTGGGAACGTGAAGACTATCTTAGGAGCGAGTTTCCCAACCTCTTTAGTACCCAGACCTAGCAAATCTCGGGACGAGATTTATTTTAAGGGGGGAAGTCTGTAACATCCCAAAAATATTAATATAATTATTAGTGCAAAAATGTGGGCCAACAAAAACTTTTCTTATAAAAATGTGTGTATGTTTAATTCTTGAGTGTTGCTTGTTGCATTGTTTGCAAGATTGTGGAATTCTAGCTCTAATTAAAAATTTGAGGAAAACAAATAAAACAAATCACAAAAACAAAACACCATGTGACACATGTCACATTATTTTCCAAATTAAGGTATGTAAATTTATTTTCTCACCAAAATCAATGGAGTAATATTATTGACACTCCTAGTTAATTTTACAAACTATTCCCTTTCAAAAATTCAAATTCAAAACTTCAAATTCAAATTAGAAATTCATGATTGAAATATTTCAAAATATTTCAAAAAGACTTTGTAACACTTACCAATAATATAGTTAGCCTAGATCCTAAGTTTTAGCTCAAAAGAATAAAGAGAAATAGGAAAATTAGAATAGCAAAATGCTACTATTTTGGTTCGGGCAAATCACCAAACACCTGGTGGTCACCACCTGTTCTTCCCAAACCGAACCAAGCCTCGGATCAAATCGAGCAATTGAGGGTTTAACTTGTTAAATTGGAGCCTCCACTGCACTCCTCTCTTCACCACGATCACAGCGCGCCCGAGATCACGCCAAATGGTCACCGGAGTCATCGAGGAGGCGTTGACGACAGCCACGGCCGCGCGCACGTCGCCGTGGTCGGCACTGTGGCCGCGCCGACGCCGCGCCGTGCCGGCCGTGCTGTGCCCCCTCCCTCGCTCCCTCACCTCCTGGTCTCCTCTCTCACCTGCAGCACACACCAGCACCAGCCCGTGCACGCCGCGCCCGCGCCATGACGCGCACGCCGTGCGCCGCCCGAGCACGCCCACGGCAGGGCCATGCGCCCGAGCGCACCCGAGCGCGCCACGCCACCCCACCTTGCCCCCCTTGCTCCCCAGGCAGCCCGCAGCGTAGCCGCGCCCCCCCCCACCGGCCTACGGCGGCCTAGCACGGCCACGGGCGCCCCTGCACCGCGCCCACCGTGCGCCGCCCGGCCGCTATAAAACGCCGCCCGTGCCCTGCATTTCTCCTCACCTCTCCACAACCCCTTCCCCTCTCACACCACCCTCTCGAGCACCGCCTGGAGGGCGACGCCGTCGCCGCAGGACCCCAGCCGCCCGTGGGTCTCCTCGAGCTCGCCGTGCCCGAGGTAGACGACGACCACGGCACGGCCGTGCTACCCCTCCCCTTCCCTTCTCTCTGCCCTCAGCCCCTTCCCCTTGTTCGCCTCTCTCACCCACGCCCCTTTTCCCTCTGTCCCGTGCCCAGGATCGCCAGGGATCGCTCGCCGGAGTTCGAGCCCCGACGCGGAAGAAGTAGATCGACGCCGTCGCCGCCAGGAGAGTCCCCGAGCCTCGTCTTCACGCCCTCGAGCTTCCCCGAGCCGCCGCACCCCTCCTGCACCGTCGCCGTCGCCTCCCGAGCCCGTAGGTGAGCAGCCCGTCCTCGACGCCGTCGCCGGAGCCGCGGCGCCGCCCGATTTAGGTCGCCGGCGACGCGAGCGTCGTGGGCCGTTAGATCTAGATCCTACGGTAGCTTACCGGTTCGTTTTAATTAATAAAGATCTGACATGCGGGTCCCACACGTCAGGTTTAAATGAACCGCGCGCGCTCGCTGAGTCGCTGACTGGTGGGTCCCCTCTGTCAGATTTTTCAACATTATCCGTTCTGGATTTAAATTCGAATTTAAATTCCATTTAAAAATCAGTACTGAACTCAAAATTAGAAAATCCATAACGTTAGATTTACAACTCCAAATTTAGCAAATCTAACTGTTCTGGAAAGCTTATGAAATTTCCTATCCAACCAAACTAGTTTCACTCCATTTGGATGTATAATAAAAATACAACATTCAAATTACACTAGCATGTTTAAATCCTAAACTTGTTTGTTTCTGATACTCTGATGATCCAAATTAGTTGAAACTAATTTTATTAGGTCACATTTAGCCATGGTTAGTCACCCCTAAAATGGTTTAATTTTTAGATGAATATAATTTAAATAATAGCCAAAACCATATTAATTGGCTTCTGGATTCAAAACAATGTGTAGGGAGTTTGGTAACTCCAAATGACCCAAACCCAATTGTGTCATCTTCTACACATCATTAGCTTTCTGTAGAATTTTAGTTTGTATTTTTGTGACAAACAGAACTCAAGCTATGCAATTAAACATGTGCAACAAGTTTCTGCCCTAATTAAAATACAAGGGAATAATGTTTAATTCAATTAAATTGAAACCACATGATATTGTTTGGTATGTGGAATGGTTAATTAGAACCTCTAAGAGTGTATTGCTATGATGATTGATTGAATAGGCTAGTGATTGTTTGTATTTGATTGATTGTGTATTAGAAGAGAACGTTGCCGGATATATCGAGGAGGAGGGATTTGCTGAACCTGAAGACCAAGACCAAGATCACTTTGCCGAGCAAGGCAAGCTACTCTCTGAGCTTGCACCTAACTTATGCATCTAGATTTACAAATCATTTTCAAAAGCAAAGGTTTACAAAAACCCTTTTTCAAAAGTATAGAGAGATTATTTTGCCACCCTATGTAGAAGTAGATACTAAAACTATAGGATGGAAAAACAATGTTGTTTATTCAAAATTCCTTTAAAAACTTGTGTGGATATATAGCACCAAAATGTGGTGTTGAAATAAGGAAATGGAGAAAGATGGTTTTAGAAAAGCACATTGTGTCCTAGTACTCAGTCAAGCAACCGATACTCTGTGCGACCACATTTACCCACATATGGGAAAGGGCTTAGTCATATAGTTTGCTCTTATTAGTATGGGACACTGCATCAACAGAGATGACTCTGTTATGCATGAGGGAGTGGTTTGGTGACCTAACCCTGACCTGGGTCCTCGCTCAAAAATCTATGAGTAGATAAGGAGGAGGATAGAAGGATGTCCGTATACACCGCCAGATAAAACCTGTGAGTCCTCACACTTAGGGTTTCCGACGGGAAACTGGACTAGGTGTAGATGGAATGGTTCATAGGGGCAGGATCCTATACTAGCATGAGCAAAGGAAAGACTAGGGTCGGTGACTCAACTTCGCATACCGCTGGTATGGCGAGACGTGGCTGACACGATGAGTTATCGGATGAGTGTGGGAAAAGCGTGCTACCTCTGCAGAGGGTAATTAAACTATTCGAATAGCCGAGTCCTCGGTTATGGACAGTTGAAGACCCTACTTAGACCATGTGCAAGTTTTTGGAAAAGAATTGAGTTTAAAAAGAAAAAAGAAATGGAGAATGTTCCATACACCTATACCAACGGATCGGTATGAGGTAGTTGGAAAGATATTGCCATAACGGTTTACGATCGGAAAAAGGAGGAGTTTTGGAATAAAACTAATAAAATTGAGATATCTAGTAGTCATAATTTCCTTACCTTCTTCAACAAAGATACAGAGATGTTTTAAATGAATAAAAGTGAGAAACTAAAAATGGAACTAGAGCACTCATGTTGGAGTAGTTTGCGAGTACATTCAAATGTACTCATACTAGTTTGCTTCTGGCTATTGTCGTAGCCAGACATGGAGGAGTACTACGCCCAGGAAGAGTATGGCGACATCTATGCCAACTAAGGATATTCATAAGTCGACTGCCTGTCGGGTCATCGCTAGGATTTGATGTCTACTACGCCTTATTTCCGCTGATTGTTTTGGTTTGGCCCTTGAAGGCACCTATGTAAGACTTGGTCTAGATGACCATTTTATGTAGGACTTTAATTCGGTATAGTAATGGATGTAAACTTTGGTGTTCAATTCGGGTTATGTGCAACGACAGACTGATCATGGGATCGTTGTGTTAAGCATAATCGGGTATTTCGGACAGTTAGTCCGGGGTACCCACAGTGTCTTCTGAAGCTTCGAAAGTCTTCTTGACATCCATCTTTGGCTTTGGCATGGAGTTGTCTGAATCCGCCCCGAGCAGCGCGAGTTCTTCCTTGTGGATGACGGCTTCTGCGAAGGCGGCCATGCCACGCTCGCACTCCTTGGCTTTCTTGAAGTTGCCGGAAATCGTGATGGTTCCGTTTTCTCCCGGCATTTTAAGCTTGCTGTATATGTAGCACGGCCTTGCCATGAACTTGGCGAAAGCCGGTCGTCCGAAGATTGCATGATAGGCGCTTTTGAAGGGGACAACCTCAAACCTAAGGAACTCTGAGCGGTAGTTCTCTTTTGGTCCGAAAGTTACCTTCAGCCTGATGCTCCCCATTGACTTTGCTTGCCTGCCGGGCACTATGCCATGAAATGTGAGGTTGCTGTGATCCAGCTGATCCTCTGACAGGTTCATGCGGCTTAGCGTGTCGTAGTACAGGATGTTGAGGCTGCTGCCGCCATCCATGAGTACCTTTGTGAGTCTGAAGTTGTCGACAATGGGGTCGACGACAAGGGCGTACTTGCCTGGGTGAGGGACGTGATCGGGGTGGTCGGACCGGTCCCAAGTGATTGTTGCCTCCGACCAGTTCAAGTATTGAGGGACGTCCGGCATTGTCGCGTTGAGTTCGCGCATCTCCGCCTTATCCGCCTTAGCCGAAGGCGTGCCGACAAAGCACACCAGAGATTCTTTGACCTTCGGATATGGCTTTTTTTTCTTGGCGGCTGCGTCATCTTCGCTTGAGATAGACATGTCGTCGTCGTCCTCATCCTCCTTGCCGTCTTTCTTGTCGTTCTTCTTTGACTTCTTTGACTTCCATCCGACTGTGAGATCCTTTTTGAAGTCGTCCATGAAACGACATTCGCCAAGCATATGGTTGAGCTTGCCCAATGAGGCGTGGATGGGACATGGCAAAAGTTTTGCCTGTTCATAAGTGATTCGCGCCGCCTTAGGCCCTGAGCCGGCTTCGCGACTATCTTTCTTATTCTTCCACTTCTTTTTGCCGGCGTTCCCTTGGAACGCTGCGGCAACCTCATTGGAAGGCCCGGCTTTGTCATCCGCCGCCTGCTTGCGCTTGTTGTTCCGCTTTGGTATGATGTTGACGTCTGGGTCATCGTCCCTGGCATCGTCATCCGCCGCCGCGTATTGGGCGGCTAGGTTGAGCATCTCACCAAGGTCCGTGATTTGCTCGCGGACGAGCCTATGACGGAGCAAGGACTTCTTCTGCAGGCCCGTGTAGAAGGCATGGATAGCCTGCGCGTCCGAAACACCATGACAGTTGGCCTTTTTGGATATCCAACGGCTGACAAAATCTATCATGGTTTCGTCCGGCTTCTGGACACAGCGCTGCAAATCCGTGTAGGTATTTGGACGCTTGTACGTTCCTTGGAAGTGCTGGGAGAAAACCTTTTCCATGTCGTACCAGCTATGGATGGACTTTTCAGGAAGGTTGTCGATCCAAGCTCTTGCCGTGCCTTCCAACTGTCGTCGTATCGGCATAATTGATAGAAGACGGGGGTCCTCTAGCCTACGTATGGATTGTGGGGAAGAAGGTTGGAGTCGTCGAGGTCGAGATTGAACACGGCGAGTTTACCCAGCTTCGGATCCCACAGCGGTGGCGGGATCCTACGTGCTGCTATAATTCACTATGAGGCAATAGCCGTGAACAGGTTACAATGAGTATGATGCCTATGAGATTGTCTCTGCCCTAAAGGCTCCCTGGTGGCCGGCTTATATAGGCGGCCAGACCCCAGGGTACAAGGTAAGTACTTGTCCGGCAAGTAAATAAAGTCCTAGACCTAGCCGGCTTAGTTACCGCCTTCCGTCTTGGGCTCGGTGGCTTGGTGGGCTTAGGCCTTCCGCCTTCCTTGGACCGTCCGCCTACTTCCTTGTACGTCAGCTATCTGGGCCGCCCGACAGGCCTTGGCCTTACCACCCTTGGACCACCCTGGACTAGCCGGATTGATCCATGCTGGTTATACCCCTAGTTGATATATCCCCAACATTAGCCCCCAGAAAGGTTGAAGTTCTCCAGGCGCCGGCTTCTTCTTGATTCTTCATCTGCCAAAGTTGGCGGCTGCAGGACTTGAACCATTCTGAAAATCAACGAGGCACGCGTGTCTTGATGTTGACACGCGGCCGCCTTTATCCATCATGGGAAAAGACGGCTACTCGGCAATCTTTGCCGAGCATTCTTCTTGACGGTTACCGCCTAGCCGGCTTCACGACAGTTTGAAAACAGACTAAGCGGGAATCTTGCCACGATCACAAATTGCGGGAAAAGAGGAGGCGTGGAGATCGTGCAATCATGGGCTGCAACGGATGTTGGACACGTGTCCGACTAAAAACGCCGTTGCACAGGGAGCAACGCCTGGCCCTATAAATAGGTAGCCAAACGGTCCATTTCTTTACCCTGCCTTTTGCTCTCCTCGCGCCCTTGCCTCTTCCGCTTCTTCGCTCCCAGCCTCCGAACGAGCTCCGGCGAACTTCTCTCCTCCGGCGACCTTTTCTGACGGCGATGTCCACCGGTCCAGCTCACTCGACGGCGTCGAGCGGTCCGGCGACCGAAGCCGCGCTCGCAGCGTCGATGGGCGGCGCCATTACTCGCCCCGCTCCGGCGGCGACGGCGGCAATGTCTCCGTCGTCCCCCCTCGGGCTTCTGCCACGCGCGTCCCGGCGGCGGGCCCTTTCTCTCCTCCACCAAACACCGCGGCGACGGCGGCGACGAGCGCCCCCGGCGACGAGGAAGAAGAAGCGCCGGACCTCGGGTCCCGCTATTGGCTGCCTTCCATTGTCGACGAGGACGCCCTCCAAGATTTGGAGGCAGTCGGCTACCTCCCCACTCGGGAGGATTGCCGGTGGAGGGCCGCCTTGGGAGACATCATTCCGGCCCCGGAAGCCGAAGAACGGGTAATCCTTACGTCCCATCTGGTCAGGGGAATGGCTCTTCCGCCTTCCGCCTTCTTTAGTGAGGTCTTAGATCACTACGGGCTCCAGCCCCATAATATCGCACCCAATAGTATATTAGTCGTAGCCGGCTTCACAACTCTTTTCGAAGGCTATCTAGGTATTAGGCCTAGTTTAGACTTCTTTAGATACTGTTTCCGTTGCCGGCGACAGACGGTGCCGGACGGTGGGCTGGCAACCTGCGGCAGTGTCACCTTCAACTGCCGCCAGGGCCGCCAATGGTATCCTAAGATACCATACCTCGAGTCCGTCAAGGGCTGGACCTCCACCTTCTTCTACTGCCAAGACATGGCAGCGCCGGGCCGTCAAGTCGGCATCCCGGCATTCGTCAACGCGCCACCCATGCCTCGCTCATGCTGGGACGAGGCGGTGCCCCAGTTGACGGAGGAACTCCGCCTTATTCAAAGGCGGATCGAGTTCCTCACGAGGACGATGGCTCCCCCCCAGCTGGATGGGGTCGACACCGTCATTTGCTGGCTCGGCCGGCAAATCCTCCCCCTGCGGTACAGCCCGCACAAGATGTGTCAGTATTCGCCTACTGACACAGCCTCTCTTCGCGTGAGCGAAGAGATATTGCCGGTCGCTGACCTGGCATTCCGGCTCCGCAGCCTCGTCAAGGCGGGGTCGGTGAAGGCGTCCGAGGGCGTGCCCATGCACACCCACGACAATCCTCCCCTCGAGGTAAATATTTTCTTGCCTTGCCCCTTGTTTGACAGCTTTGCCGGCTAAGGTTGAGTTCCTTTAACATATCTTCTTTTTCAGCTCTCCGAGTTGAAGGAGGATGACCTGGCTCCCGACTTCTACGAGTCGGAAGCCGGGAAGACGAAGAAGCGCAAGGCATCCGGCGCTGCTTCCTCCACGGCGAACGCCGAGAGGAAGAAACGGATTGCATCGGCTACCGAGCCGACTCTCGCCAACATTGGCGAGAATGCGGGGATTAACATCCCCCGAAGGTACTCAACTTTGCCTTTTCCAGATGGCGAACTTCTTGAATATTGGCTGACTTATTGTGCTTGCTTTGTATTTTGACAGGGAAAGGGTCGCAACCTCCCGGTTGCCAACCAGGCTCCTTGGCAAAGGAAAACGGCCGCAAGGCGGCTCGCCGGCCACCGTGCCGCCAACTCCCCCGCCCCACGCCGGCAGCTTCATGGCTGACGCTCGGCGCCAACCTCCAGCCCCGGCTTCGGGTGCTCCGCCAAAGATCCCCTCCACCGATCGCGCGCCGACAACTCCTCTATTACTGGCTGAGGCTACGGCCGATGATGCCGCTCAATCGCGCGCCGCCAATGAAGGGTTGCTGGAGACGACTGTCGGCGGGTCTCGGAGGGCAGCTCCGACTGCGGGAGGCGGCAAAGTCAGAGACCCTTGGTCTACCTTTAAGGAGGCCAAGGAGTCAACCTTGGCTTTTGCCGCCTTTGCCTCGCAGGCCTTCGACGACTTGGAGGGCGACCTATCTGTAAGTTTCTCCGGCATATACATAGTCTTTCCCCCCGATCACTTAGATGGCTTAGTCAAAAGAAACTTTGACTGCCGGCTTAGTGGTTTTTCGACAATATGTCATATGTTTTTGGTTTTTGTTACAGGGCCTTGTGTCCGCCAACGTCGAGCTTGTCTCCTCGCGAGTCGAGATAAACCGGCGCCATCGCGACCTGAAGAAAGAATGCGAGGCCAAGGACAAGCGGATCGCCGAGCTGGAGGCGGCCCGCAAAAAAGATGAAGGTAGAGTTGATCCCTTTCTCCAACTATGCTTTTGACTTATGTTTCCGTCAATCATTTAGCTTAGCGAATCCACATTTGTAGAACTGCTAGACCACGCCCAGGATATCCTGAAGGCGTCCACTGATATGCAAGCTCTTATGAATGAAGCTTCAGACTTGGCGGCCGCCAACTTGGAGTTGAAGGCGGCTCATCAGAAAGAGATGGAGGCCCAGCAACTCAAGTTTGCGCAGGAATCCAGCCAGCTCACTGGTGAGCTGGAAAGCCTACGCAACAAGTTGGCGGAGGCGGAGAAGATGGCTGCGGAAGAGATATCCAAGCAGACTTCTCGCGCCCAAACTGCAGAGGACGCGCTGGCAACTCATATGATTGAGTTGTCGGCTTTCCATAACTCGGTCCTTGGTAACTTCTCGCTCCTTTTTTTTTGTTTTTTTTTATACTGCCATGTTGCTTTAGCCTGAGCCAAACTTATGGCTTTATTTTTGATGCAGTTCCCGCCGGTTTAGGCGATGACAAGGTTGTCAGCCCCCGCCTGGATCGCCTTGCGCGTCTGGGCGAGCTGATCGCCGAGACTTTGGCGGCGTCCAAGCGGTTTGCCGCCAAGTTCTTCACTTCCTCTGGCAGCCAGGAGCCGACCGAGTTCAGTGACGTGCCCGCCATCCTGGAGCAGGCGACCAAACTTCACAAGAGCTCGCTCAAGTCGGCGGCGCGGGGTGGAGCCAAGACTGCCCTTGGGTTGTTCATGGCGCACTACCCCGAGGCGGAGATTGAAGCCGTCACCGAAGGCATGCCGTCAACGTATGAAGACGGTAGCGAGGTCGAGCCGGCCGCTATTCTGGACAGCGTTGCCGGCTACGCCACGCGAGTCGCCGACATGGTGGACACTTCCATCTTCTACCGGCGTCATCCTGTGCCTGGCGGAGAGGGAGCTGGAGCTGCCGGCGCGGCTGAGGCGGAGGGGAGCGATAGTTCTGGGGATGAAGTTGTCAGCCCCCAAGTCTGATGTAGACGCTCCCCCGAGCCATATCTTTTTCATGTCCTTGCCTTCCACCAGCCTCATTTTGTCGGCCCCTGAAACAATGCAACATTTGTAATATTTTGTATATACTTTTGCCGTTGCCTTGTTAGGCGGAAACTAGCTGACAAGTTTTACTTTGTCTTTATTTATATGGCTCGCCTTAATTTTACCCTGACTTATATGCTTGACTTTTTGTATGTTGACGAAACCTCAGCCGGTAACTTTGGCTGAAACAACCAGGGCTAGACCATTTGTTTAGAATCATAGACCAAAGCCAACATGTTGGTGTCAAAGACATACTACTAGGCGAACCACATATAAGTAATCAGAGGTAAAGGAATTATGCGGCGCAAAAAGTTTGTTTTTGCTTTGGGTTGGCTCGAAAGCTGCAAGTATCTACCAGTTTGAACCTTTGCACGGGGCTAAAAAATAGGTAACTTAGATACATAGGGAAATATGATTGCAAGAAAAGGCAAAAGATGGCATGCATCTCAACACAGATGAGGAACCATAGACTTTTGTTTCATAACCATATTTAACTTATTACAATTATAAATTGCTAAGTGTAGAAAGGACGTAGCTGCTCAATATTCCAAGGCCGTTTTGTTTGCTCGAACGGGTCGTCAATGCCTCTCTTGCGCTTGGTTCCCCTTTTTCCCGCCGCCTTCTTGCGCATTTTCTTTTCGTCTTCGTCGCGGATGTCGGCTAGGTAGTAGGAACCATTGAGCAGCGCCTTTGTGACTATAAACGGTCCTTCCCATGGCGGGGATAACTTGTGCAAGCCTTTTCTGTCTTGAATTAGGCGGAGAACCAGGTCACCTGTTCTGAAGCTTCGCTTCCGCACTCTCCGGCTATGATAGCGGCGGAGTTGTTGCTGGTACAAGGCGGAGCGATGGAGAGCTACATCTCTTTCTTCGTCTAGCAGGTCTAGGCTATCCTGTCTTGCACCTTCTACGTCTTGCTCGATGTAGGCTTGAACTCTTGGGGAATCGTACTTCATGTCGGTAGGTAGCACTGCCTCTGCGCCATATATTAAGAAGAAAGGAGTGTAGCCGGTAGATCTGTTTGGCGTTGTGCGCAAACTCCACAATACCGACTGCAACTCATCTGCCCAGGCGCCGGCTGCCCTGTGTAATGGAGCTTCGAGACGAGGCTTAAGTCCTGATAAGACTAGGCCGTTTGTACGCTCTACTTGTCCATTGGATTGAGGGTGTGACACGGATGCCAAATCAAGCCGGATGCCCAGATCGCTGCAGTATTCTTCTATGTCGCCTTGGGACAGATTGCTGCCATTATCGGTGATAATGCTGTGTGGAACTCCAAACCGAGAGATAATTCCCCAGAGAAAATTGGTTGCTGTTCGTGCGTCAAGTTTGCTGATCGGTTTGGCCTCGACCCATTTGGTGAACTTGTCGACAGCGACCAATAGGTGAGTGTACCCACCGCGCGCCTTTTTGAAGGGACCCACCATATCCAAGCCCCAGACCGCGAACGGCCAGGTGATTGGGATCGTCCTTAGCTCCTGTGCCGGCAAGTGAGGTTGACGGGCGTACAACTGGCAACCTTTGCATGTTTCGACGATGTTCTCAGCATCTTCTTTGGCGGTGAGCCAGTAGAAACCTTGGCGGAAAGCTTTGGATACAATGGACCTAGCGGAAGCATGATGCCCGCAGGTGCCAATATGTATGTCTTTTAGAATTTCCCGGCCTTCTTCCGGCTGTATACACCGCTGATAGATGCCGCAAGTGCTTCGCTTGTACAGCTCGCCTTTTATTATCGTGAATGCCTTGGCTCGCCTTATGATCTGCCTTTTTAGTACCTCATCGTCTTCCGGCAACTTTTGGTCGATTAGAAAATCGAGGTACGGGACTGTCCAATCCGGCTGTGTTAAGTAGACAGCGAGACTTGCCGCTTCTACCGGTTCTTCTGAGTCGGGGTCCATCAAATCGGCGCCTTTAATGGATGGCTTGTGCAATTGCTCCAGGAAGATATCTTTTGGTACCTTTTTGCGTTCCGATCCCAGTCTTGCAAGTGTGTCTGCCGCCTCATTCTCAGCTCTTGGAACATGTCGGACTTCGTATCCTACGAAGTTTTTTGCAAATTCGTCAACTTTGGCTCTGTAAGCCGCCATTGTTGCGCTTTTCGCATCCCATGTTCCGCTTACTTGTTGTGCGACCAAATCTGAGTCGCCGTAACAGAGGATTCTTTTGACGCCTAGGTCGTTTGCCACGTGCAACCCATGAAGCAAAGCTTCGTACTCGGCAACATTGTTGGTTGCTGTGAAGTGGATTTGTAACACGTAGCTTAGCTTGTCACCTTTAGGCGTACGCAGAACGACTCCAGCCCCCGAGCCTTTGAGCATCTTTGATCCGTCAAAGTGCATGACCCAATATTCTGACTCGGGGAGTGCTGTTTCCTCCATAGCCTCTGTCCAGTCGGCGACAAAGTCTGCAAGTGCTTGAAATTTGATGGCGGTCCGTGGTTTATAGACTATATCAAAAGCGGCAAGTTCGATGCCCCATTTGGCGACTCGACCTGTTGCCTCTGCATTATTGATTATGTCTCCCAACGGAGCCTTGCTGACTACTGTCACTGTGTGTTCCTGGAAGTAATGCCTAAGCTTTCTGGCAGCGAAGAATACACCATAAGCCAGCTTTTGGTAATGCGTATACCTCTGCTTGGAGGCGGAGAACACTTCACTGATGAAGTAGACCGGTCGCTGCTCACACGCCGCGGCTTCGCTCTCCTTTCTTTCCACAGCCAAGACAACGCTGACAACAGCCCCTGTTGCCGCGATGTACAGCAGCATTGGTTCCTGCGATCGAGGTGCTGCCAATATCGGAGCGGATGAGAGGGCCTCCTTAAGTTGCTGTAAGGCGGCGTCTGCCTCTGCTGTCCACTCGAAGTTGTCGGATTTCTTCAGTAACCGGTAGAGGGGCATTGCCTTTTCCCCTAGGTGGCTTATGAAACGACTGACGGCCGCCGCCGATCCGGCTAGGCGCTGCACGTCCTTCAGACAAGTAGGTCTGGATATATTTTGGATGGCCTTGATCTTCTCCGGGTTAACCTCAATCCCTCGTTCTGAGACGATGAATCCGAGGAGTTTGCCGGCTGGGACGCCGAAAACGCACTTGGCGGGATTGAGCTTCATTTGATACCTCCGGAGATTCTGAAAAGTTTCTTCCAAGTCCTCTAGGAGATCTGCCTTCTTTTTTGACATTACCGCGATGTCGTCTACATAGACGTGAACATTGCGGCCGATCTGTTCGTGCAGGCAATTTTGCATACAGCGCTGGTATGTTGCCCCTGCGTTCTTTAGACCGAAAGGCATTGTAATGTAGCAGAAAGTCCCATACGGAGTTGTGAAAGATGTTTTCAGCTGATCTGACTCTCGCATCTTGATTTGGTGGTATCCTGAGTAGGCGTCGAGAAAACAAAGCAGCTCGGAGCCTGCTGTGGAGTCTACGACTTGGTCAATTCTAGGCAGCGCAAGGGGATCCTTTGGGCAACACTTGTTAACACCGGTATAGTCAATACACATCCTCAGCTCTTTATTCTTCTTTGGGACAAGTACAGGATTTGCCACCCAATCGGTGTGTACAACTTCTTTTATGAAATTGGCGGCCTTCAGCCTATTTATCTCCTTCCCTATAGCCTTGCGTCTCTCATCTCCAAAGCGTCTTGTTGCTTGTTTCACCGGCTTGGATCCTTTTATGACGTTGAGCGAGTGCTCGGCCAGTTCCCTCGGTACACCAGGCATGTCGGAAGGCGACCATGCAAAGATGTCACGATTCTCATGGAGGAACTCGACGAGCGCGCCTTCCTATTTGCTGTCAAGGTTGGAGCCGATGACAACTTGCTTAGACTTGTCACCTGGGATGAGGTCCGCCTTTTTGGTGTCTTCTGAAGCTTCGAAAGTCTTCTTGACATCCATCTTTGGCTTTGGCATGGAGTTGTCTGAATCCGCCCCGAGCAGCGCGAGTTCTTCCTTGTGGATGACGGCTTCTGAGAAGGCGGCCATGCCACGCTCGCACTCCTTGGCTTTCTTGAAGTTGCCGGAAATCGTGATGGTTCCGTTTTCTCCCGGCATTTTAAGCTTGTTGTATATGTAGCACGGCCTTGCCATGAACTTGGCGAAAGCCGGTCGTCCGAAGATTGCATGATAGGCGCTTTTGAAGGGGACAACCTCAAACCTAAGGAACTCTGAGCGGTAGTTCTCTTTTGGTCCGAAAGTTACCTTCAGCCTGATGCTCCCCATTGACTTTGCTTTCCTGCCGGGCACTATGCCATGAAATGTGAGGTTGTTGTGATCCAGCTGATCCTCTGACAGGTTCATGCGGCTTAGCGTGTCGTAGTACAGGATGTTGAGGCTGCTGCCACCATCCATGAGTACCTTTGTGAGTCTGAAGTTGTCGACAATGGGGTCGACGACAAGGGCGTACTTGCCTGGGTGAGGGACGTGATCGGGGTGGTCGGACCGGTCCCAAGTGATTGTTGCCTCCGACCAGTTCAAATACTGAGGGACGTCCGGCATTGTCGCGTTGAGTTCGCGCATCTCCGCCTTAGCCGAAGGCGTGCCGACAAAGCACACCAGAGATTCTTTGACCTTCGGATATGGCTTCTTTTTCTTGGCGGCTGCGTCATCTTCGCTTGAGATAGACATGTCGTCGTCGTCCTCATCCTCCTTGCCGTCTTTCTTGTCGTTCTTCTTTGACTTCTTTGACTTCCATCCGACTGTGGGATCCTTTTTGAAGTCGTCCATGAAACGACATTCGCCAAGCATATGGTTGACCTTGCCCAATGAGGTGTGGATGGGACATGGCAAAAGTTTTGCCTGTTCATAAGTGATTCGCGCCGCCTTAGGCCCTGAGCCGGCTTCGCGACTATCTTTCTTATTCTTCCACTTCTTTTTGCCGGCGTTCCCTTGGAACGCTGCGGCAACCTCATTGGAAGGCCCGGCTTTGTCATCCGCCGCCTGCTTGCGCTTGTTGTTCCGCTTTGGTATGATGTTGACGTCTGGGTCATCGTCCCTGGCATCGTCATCCGCCGCCGCGAATTGGGCGGCTAGGTTGAGCATCTCACAAAGGTCCGTGATTTGCTCGCGGACGAGCCTATGACGGAGCAAGGACTTCTTCTGCAGGCCCGTGTAGAAGGCATGGATAGCCTGCGCGTCCGAAGCACCATGACAGTTGGCCTTTTCGGATATCCAACGGCTGACAAAATCTGTCATGGTTTCGTCCGGCTTCTGGACACAGCGCTGCAAATCCGTGTAGGTATTTGGACGCTTGTACGTTCCTTGGAAGTGTTGGGATAAAACCTTTTCCATGTCGTACCAGCTATGGATGGACTTTTCAGGAAGGTTGTCGATCCAAGCTCTTGCCGTGCCTTCCAACATGAGAGGTAAGTAGCGGACGGCAATGTGGTTGCTCCCGCCGGCAATCTCTATGGCCATGGCGTAGTCGGATAGCCACGAGTCCGGCTTAACGAGGCCGTTGTACCGAGAACAGTTTTTTGACACTGATGTCATGTCCTTGGGAAACGGCTCTCTGCGGATGGCGTCACCGAAACACTTTGGTCCAGAGTATAGCGGCTCCTTTCCTCTTGCTATGTCTTGTAGGCGGTGTCGTGCGTCTTTTGATCGAGCTGCCGTGCGCCTCTGTTTGCGTCCGGCTCGTCCTGCGCTGCCCGGCTTATGCTGCGCCTGGGCCCTTCTACCTCCTCTCTCCTCTTGCTGCCAGTGCTATGCTGCGGAGACCGGCTGCGGCCTCTCCTTGGAGGGTCGTTGCCGGCATCTTTTCTAGGCGTCTGCCTTTTGTTCCGGCTACCGCCATTGTCGCGTCTTGGCTGAGGCGGAGGTGGTAGGTTTCCTCTGCTTCCCGACCTTGAATTCTCGTCCCGCCTTTGTTTTGGCGGTGGTGCCTTCTTTGGAGGTGGCGTTGCCTTCCTTTTGTCGCCATGGCTACTGGAGCCAGACGGGCCTTCGGGGTCGGCATCTGGTGTAGCTTTGCACTTGCCTGACTTAGACTCTAGGTCTCCCCCGCGGGCATCCGCCATGTGGCCGTAGGAATCAGCGCGAGCTTGTTGTTATAGGGCCTTGCTTACGAAGTGTCTTGCGTTGGCCAACTTTTCTTCCGCCGTGTAAGTGTTGTCATCCAGGGTATCTAGCGCGGAAGCCGCGTTGAGGATAGGGGTGCAGAAGACAACATCCCCCCTTCTATCCACTCGCTGCGGTGCCGTACGCCAATCGAACCCTAGGTCTTGAGCTGTTGTCGTTGCTTGCGTAGGCGGCTCTTTTCCACGGCGGTTTTTTGATGACCTTTTCTCCTCGAAGAGTTGCCGGTTTGTATTGGCCGACATCTTCTCCTGCTCTTTCTTGATCTTCTTCGCAAGGCTCTCAACGTGCTCCTCTCTTTTTCGCAGGAAGTCAGAGTGCTTAAGCATGTTAAGCCTAAGCTCTTCCACTTCGTCGAGTGGGGTGTTTTTGTTTACCGGAGTATTCATGATCTCGTCTACTTCTTTGATGACGGAGAGCAAATCCGTGGGTTTGCTGCTGCCGCCTTTCTCGAGGCCAGTTTTCTTCTTTGCGCACACCTTGTCGGAACTTTCGATGAGTTGGTCGGCAGTGGTGTCTCCGGCTTCTTCCGCCGGCTTGATTTGCGCTTCCGAAGCAACTGGGGTTGTCTCGTGACCGACAACAACCATCATAGCCAGCTTGTCAGGCATATCTGTATCCGCTGTACCCTCTGAGGGAGTCGGATTACCACTGGAAAAGCGGGTTTTGATCTTCTCTTCGAAGAGACTAGCATCATCATCAGAGTCAGAGTCTACGTTGACTTGAACGGTAGATCTGGATCCGGCATCTGACATCGCATCCTCCTGTAGAGCAGGGAGGATTGATTCAGGATCGTTGTTTTCCGGCTGGGAGTCGGATCCCAGTCCGACAACTCCGACAAAGTGGAAGTCAGATTCCGCCGACTCCTGGGAGAAGGCGGATTCAGATCCATCTTGCCGGTCGACTGCTTGGTCGAAGGGTTGGTGGGTGGGGTTGTAGAAACGCGGTAGGCCGTACGCCTCTGGCGTGTACCCGATGAAGACGTCGATCCCTCCGATCGGCACGATTTCGCATCCGATAAGGTAGTCGTCCGCCGGGAGCCAGGATTCATCTGAGTTGACGTAGCTATGGCCGCCATACCTTGTGACGCGACCGACGGCGATCTGCTTGCCCACGCCGCCAAGTGTTCCCGCCTAGAACGTGACGCCAGGAACCTTATGCCCCACGGTGGGCGCCAACTGTCGTCGTATCGGCATAATTGATAGAAGACGGGGGTCCTCTAGCCTACGTATGGATTGTGGGGAAGAAGGTTGGAGTCGTCGAGGTCGAGATTGAACACGGCGAGTTTACCCAGCTTCGGATCCCACAGCGGTGGCGGGATCCTACGTGCTGCTATAATTCACTATGAGGCAATAGCCGTGAACAGGTTACAATGAGTATGATGCCTATGAGATTGTCTCTGCCCTAAAGGCTCCCTGGTGGCCGGCTTATATAGGCGGCCAGACCCCAGGGTACAAGGTAAGTACTTGTCCGGCAAGTAAACAGAGTCCTAGACCTAGCCGGCTTAGTTACCGCCTTCCGTCTTGGGCTCGGTGGCTTGGTGGGCTTAGGCCTTCCGCCTTCCTTGGACCGTCCGCCTACTTCCTTGTACGTCAGCTATCTGGTCCGCCCGGCAGGCCTTGGCCTTACCACCCTTGGGCCACCCTGGACTAGCCGGATTGATCCATGCTGGTTATACCCCTAGTTGATATATCCCCAACAGTGTTGATGGAGAGGTTCTCATTGGGGGATTCAAAGAGAGATGATGATGAAGTGGAGACAATAGCCAATGCGGCTACCTCTTTGTTAGGTGCATCTTCATCTTCGGAATCACTTGTGGCATATTCCTCTTGTGCCACCAACACAATTCTTGGTGCCTTCTTGAAGAAGGGATTTCTTGGTCTTGCGGGCTTCTTTTGAATCAACTTGGAGTGATCCTTTGGGATAAGCTTCCCACCATTTTGCTCACGGTTCTCATAAGGGCACTCTCTTATGTAGTGGTTCTTGTCATGACAATTGTAGCATGTCTTTGTCCTTGAGGCAAGCTCTTTCTTGCCACTTGATTTGTTATCTCGATCAACACGAGCTAACCGGGTCATTCCAAAACACTCTTGTGGCAAGTGCAATGTGACCATTGAGGGCTTGCTCAAGATCATGTGGAGCAATGTTGCCAGGACAAGCTTCAACTTCATCATTGGCATCTAGGCAAGTCACCTTGGCCTTCAAAGCAAGAGAGGGACCTTGCCTCATTCCCATGGCCCTAGCACGGTTATCTTCGGCATTCTTGGTGGCAACCTTGGAGGCTTGGACTTCTTGCATAACTTCATGGGAAGACAATTGAAGGTAGTTGTATCTTCCTTGAATAGACTTCAACTCCATTGGCTCCGAGGGCAATAGAGCATTCTCATACTTCCTCTTGACCCAAGCATCATCAACATATGTTGCTCCCACATCATAAAAGGCTTTGGCAAGAGTCTTGAGTCTACCATACATCTCTTCATGGGTCTCGTTGTCAAGCATGTAGAAACCTTCGGCGGCATTGCTCAAAGATTCATATCTATTTCTCTTCATGCTTTCATTTCCAAGGAAGGCACGCTCAAGACAATCCCAAGCTTCTTTGGCAGTGGTGGCATGTAGAACATGATGCTTGTCGTTGTCGCTCAAGGAGAGTTCAATCATATGGAGAGCGGAAGCGTTTAGTTGCTTTTCGGCGAACTCTCTCTTGGTCATGTTGCTTGGATCCTCCACTATGTATCCTTCTTCAATAATCCTCCAAAGCTCGATGGAGGCACTGTTGACATGAGATTTCATTGAGCGTTGCCAACTAGCAAAAGCTAATGCATTAAGCTTAGGTGGGGGACCTAAAGGGTTTATGCGGGTAGTGATAATTGGATCGGGAGAGTACCATCCCCGAACGGCATGATACTCTTCCTTTTCCTCATGCAAGTTGGGAGATGACTTAGGCTTATCATTTGCTTTCACCTCCTTCTCTTTTTGCTCTTTATCCTCCTTGGGTCCACCCTCATCGGAGTTAGAAGCTTTTTCAAGCGGGATGATATCCGAGGGCTTGTTGTTAATGAGTTTATTGAGCAAGTCACGAAACTCATTAAACCTAGCATCCATGGACGATGTCAAAGTTGTTTCCAAAGCTTTGATATCGGCCATGGATGCCGCGGTGGCTTGGTCCTTTTTAAGGGACTCATTAGCCTCGGCAAGCCTTGCGGTCTCATCCTCACTTTGTGTCATACTTCTCTTAGGCGGTTAAACCCGAAAAGAGAGCCTTAGCTCTGATACCAATTGAAAGGATCGGTATGACACCTAGAGGGGGGGTGAATAGGTGCTAATTCAAATTTTAGTTCTTTTTCAAATTAGGCTTGACACAAAAGGTAAATTCACTAGATATGCAACTAAGGTGAATTTCCTATATGACAAGCTAGCAACTAAGCAAGATATAATAAGGCAATAAAAAGGATAGAAGTAACCGAAGTGAAGACACGAGACGACAAGGATGTATTCCCGAGTTCCTCCCTTGAATGGGAGTACGTCTCGTTGGAGAGGTGTGAATCAACACAATGATTCAACGGCCACAAAGGCCTCACCCTAATCTCCGGTGAACCGCACCACAAAGGTTTGGTCCACTTCCACTGTCGGAATCCTTCGAGGCGGAATCCGGAGCCTTTACAACAACGATTCGGGGCACGACCCACAAAGGGCTTGGGGGCTCCCGAACAGCTACAATCTGTCACAAAGACAATAGGTAAGTACAACAATGGGCTAGGTTTCCTAGAGGAAGCCCTAGCAAGTGTTCCCTCAAATGAATGAGGGGGAAATGAAGAACGGCTCGGTGAAGATGTAGATCGGGGCCTTCTCCTTCAATCCTCCAAAGATCAACGAGTTTGAATGGGGGGATCAGGAGATCTTGGGATTCTTGGCTTGCAACAATGGAGCTCCTCCTATTTTAGGTCAAGCACTTTTCTGAAGGAAGGAGGAGGGGTATTTATACCCCTCCAAAGATGTAGCCGTTGCAGCCAAATCCCAGGCCGGAAACTCCGGCCCTAGTGGCCGGAAACTCCGGCCAGGGGCGGAAACTCCGGCCTAGGGAGGCCGGAAACTCCGGGGGCCACCAGGGGCTGAACACCAGATCTTCAATCTGAACTTGGACATCTTCGAGATACACGAGGCCGGAAACTTTGGCCTGGGGCGGAAACTCCGGTCTATGGGACCGGAAACTCCGCCCCCCACCAGGGGCTGAGCACAACTTCGGCAACCGAGCAACGGAGAAGATTCCGGTCCTCAGGGACCGGAAACTTCAGGCAGGGGCGGAAACTCCGGCCCCCTGGGCCGGAAACTCCGGCCCCCACCAGGGGCTGAGCACACTTTCAGTGCAGACTCTTTTTCTCCTCTTTTGGTGCTGATGCATCTGAAGAGTTCCTAGATTATCCTGCATTACTTAACACCAACTTAATACATCCACATGTTGTTAACTAACACACAAAACACAGAGATCATAGAAATGTTCTTTCACCCTACGCGTGCAACATGGCTTACACCCACCGAATGCGAACGACGATATGTCTGACACCCGATCGTCACGGCCTGCTTCATAACGTAGAACTTTCTTGGTGGTGCGCAACGAGGGAAAACAAAATTTTCGTATTTGTTAGGGATCATCCTATATATGATGCTACCGTTATATATCTAACATATAAGCAATCAATAGGATGCACACACAACAACACAATATCAACATAAGTAATGAAGTGGGATGTGACATGGTCGTCGCGCCTGGACCTCCATGGTGCCATGTGCCTGGCTACGGACGCCCCAGCACGGCTCCGAGTCTACGGTGCCCTCCATTGCCTCCGACAGTACGAGTAATATCAAATTTACCGTAACCATGTCACATAAAATAACGCCTCTGCAAAACAAAGTTAGACGCCTTTACCTTTATTTAGTTTTGCAAGTTTTACGTGGCATATAGGCTTATTCGTAAGAGAACCGCTTCCCTACCTACGAACTTTGTACCACAACGTCGATTGTATAATTGCATGTTTAAGCATCCCTTTTGGGCCTTCCATTGAAAATGCTTTGTCGACTAAAGAGAGAGAAACATACACCCGCCAGCCACAGATATGGTGCAAGCCGTATGTCAGTAGTGGAACCAGTCTCGCGTAAGCGTACGCGTAAAGTCGGTCCGGGCCGCTTCATCAATTCAATACCGAAGGCATCGCAAGTGCACGCTAGAGGGTAGCAAATATAAGAAAGACGTCCTCATTCAACATGAGTTCTAACCGTACCAGAACTACTACGCATAGATCGGCTCTGATACCACTGAAGGGGTTCCGGTGCAGAAAACAATAATTTTTCTAGCGTATGAACACCCTAACTAGCCAGGATCTATCTATCTAGTACATGTGATAATGGTGGTGGAACTGGTCACATTACCTCCATGTAGACCGATAGCGGGGATTACGCTCCCGCACAAGCGTTGACGATGAAGTCGTACGTAGCGGACCTCGAGGCCGCGGAGAACTTGCCGCGACGATGTAGACGATGACGCCGGGGTGTCGACGATGACTTGCGTCGACGGGCGTCAGGCGGAAGATGGCGAGGCGCCGGCGAATGGGGGGGTGAAGGGAATATGCCCTAGAGGCACTTAATAAACATAGTTTATTGGCAATATCCCAATCGTTCATTATATGGTTTATACCATGCTATAACTGTATTAAGCGAAAACATTAATACAGGTGTGGTAGATAAACAACCAGGTCCCTAGTAGCCTCTACTAAGACTAGTTTTGTTGCGCGATTGATGATCGAGGTTTTCCGATCATAGGGCATGGCGCCGGTCGGCAATGGAAGTCATATCGTTAGGTGTAACGATGTGATGGACATACCCAGTATTTGTAGGACATAGTCATTACGCCTTAAGACCGTGAGATCAACTCTTATTGTTATCCCTGGAAGATACTTTGATCGCACCAAACGTCATATCTTATCTAGTATGACAATAACGGTGATACTTTTGGGTATCGGAAAGGGGTAGTTGAGACGAGGGGTCAACAGCGGGATTTGTCAGTCCGCATAGCCGGATAGATACTCTAGGGCCCACTCGGTGAGATTATGTCAAATGAGTTTGCAAACATGTGACTAGGTCACCAGCTGACATAATATCATAGACGAGTAGAAGATAGAGATGTCGGTAACGAGATCATGCTAGGTATGGAGATATCTGATAATGATGCTCGGACACGCTAAGTATCGCCATGACAAACGGTTTAAGACTATACGTCCAGGTTTGATAGATGAAAGTCATTTGTTATATCACAGGGATTAATTCATGGGGTCCAGGCCTACGACTTAGTCGCCGATCATAGAGGAGTCTTGATCGTACCTGTTATTATATCGAACCGCTAGGGTAACACACTTAAGGGGTTTCAACAAGACAACCGGAAAGGAAAGAGATCACCGGGAGCGTCCCGGGAGGGGTCCGATGGAGATCGGGCAGCGCCGAAAGAGTTTTCGGAGCTAGGAAAAATTATATATATTATGTTTGATATTAATTAGTTTAATTAATATGCAAATATGATTTTATATATTTATTTTCGAATTTATTTAGGCTGATTTCCCTAAATGGGCCTTCTGGTCGAAAGAAGGCCCAAGAGGGGGAAAACCCTCAAGGGATTTTTGTGGGGGAGGCTTGGCCGGCCTAGGTGGGCCAAATGGGGCCCACCTAGGGCCGACACACCTATCCTAGCCGCACCAGGCAATGGGGGTTAGTCCCACATTGCCTGGCTGGCAAGGTTGGCTCCCCCTGGGAGCCAATATAAGAAGGGGCACCCCTGGCCTTTTAATTCACCAATTAATTCCCAATTTCTCTCTCGATCTCGTGGTTCCCTTGTCGGAGCCGCGCCGAGTAGAGGAGGGGGATATCTTCCACCATAGCCCGCTGCCGCGCTGCTGGTGTTCCGGTCCAAGTCTTCCGCTGCTCGTCCTGAACTGGAGCTTCGGAGGCCGTCGTCTCCACCGTATGTGTGTGACGCCCTGCGAGGTGCTGCGCTTGCGGTACTCGGAGGCCTACTTCCTCCACCCGACCTTGAGGTCATCTTCGTCGTGTTCGTCGCACCGAGTTCTCCGCGACCTAGAGGTAGGCTACGTCGTCTTCGTCGTCAACGCTTGTGCGGGAGCGTAATCCCCGCTATTCGGTCTACGAGGGTATGTATTCCGATCTCCGCCGTACTACTATATCTGCATAGTGTAAATCTTGGCTAGTTTAAGGATATCGTTGCTAGAATTTTTTTTTGTTTTCTGCACACGATCCCCTTCAGTGGTATCAGATCCGATCTATCGTAGATATAGTTGTACGCTGTTAGAACCCGTGTTCTGCACGGGGGCACCTTCCTGTTATTTGCTACCCTCTAGCGTGCACTTTTGAATCCAGCGGCATCGAGTTGATGAAGCGGCCCGGACCGACTTTACGCGTACGCTTACGCGAGGCTGGTTCCACTACTGACATACGGCTTGTACCGTATCTGTGGCTGGCGGGTGCCTGTTTCTCTCTCTTTAGTTGGCTTTGCATTTTCAATGGAGGGCCCGAAAGGGATGCTTAAACATGCAATTATTGGATCGTTGTTGTGGTCATAAGGTTCGTAGGTATGAAGCGGTTCTATTTACGAAAGCACCGAGCCACGTAAAATATGCAAAAGATAAAGTAGAAGCGTCTAATTTTATTTTGCAGGGGCTATGTGATATGGTCAAGGTAGGTTTATTAAATTGTTTATAAACTGCGGGCGTTAAGAAGACCATGGCGCAATGGACTATATCACATTGCATTACATTTGATGTTTTGTGTGCATCTTATATTGTGTGATTGTGTGTATAGTATACATTAGTTACACGGCGGTAGCTATATAAGATGATCCCTTCAAAATACCACTAGTGTTCTCTCTCCAACGCGCACCACCAAGAAAGTTCTACGTTATGAGGCAGGCCGTGATGATCGGGTGTCAGACATCTCGTCGTTCGCATACAGTGGGTGTAAGCCATGTTGCACAAGCGTCAGCGTGGAGGTTTTTGGTGGCGAGCCTAGCATATTCAGAAATATGGCCTCGGAACAGGAAGACCGAAAGGTCGAGCACGAGTCACAAAATTGGTGTGGCGGACATTTGTCTACTCTTGAAGTTGTGCCGCCGGCTGTGATGATGAGGGGTGGTGCAATGGATGGGGGTCGTGTAATCGCTTAAACGACCAGGAGGGATGTTCGTTTGAGTGGGAGTTCGGATAGTTATTTTCTAAAATACTAGAACTCAGAATATAATGAACAGAGTTTGTTTTGCAAACCTTTGTAGATATTAACCATAGTGATAGCATCTTTTCAAATTAGGCGCATTCCTGCGTTTGAGAAACTTAAAAGGTTGGGTCCAAACTTCATAGTTTTATACTTTAGCTTGAGGATACTCCTTATTTAAACCGTTAGCTATTTGTGTTACAATACCCGCTAGGAGATAACCCCGGAGATTCCGCTGACAAAAGATAATTGGGATTATCAGATTTTGTGCGGATGATATCATCATAGTCCAGTGTATGCTATGATCTCTGCTATAAAGAACCAACGGTGGGTACGAGTTTTTAGATCGCGAACATATGATATGGTCGCTAAACTCGGGGTACCCCAAACGTTGGGTTGATGAAGTTTATCAGTACGTTGACTAATTGTCTTCTCAACCAAGATGGAAGAGAATACACACATTGAGGGAGCACGTGGCGGTCATACTTAATGACATATGTTCATGATTAATGAACATTGAGACGCCTCGCTCAGCTCAATCACTGGATGACAGACATCGTTGCCAAGTGCAAATCCTCTGTCATAGACTATGTCATGCAAGGGGAATCGTTCACCTTCATGGTTCTTGATTACGGTGGAAGTATCAAGAAAATGAAACAGATCGCCGGAATTCATCAATGATGATGGTGTATATATGATATACATATTATGAATGTTTTAGCTAAGCAAGTATTCGCAGTAGTGACTAAGTTTTGAACTAGTCATGTTTTGTGAAAAAAAACCAGGTTTACTGCTTGAGTAACTTGAAAGGATGAGGCGACATTGCGTGTTGATAGTGACAATCAAGTTGTTGTGATGGCCATAGACACTCTCCCTCTAGATCTACCATTTGGGTAAATTCTTTATGATCGCCTGTTAGTATGATCGTTACAAGTTTGTCTCCTCTAGCGAGACACTTGTTCATACATGATAGTGACAAATTGGTGTCCTATATTTATGAAGTAATGATCATATGCCGATTTGAATTTAGATGGTAGAAGCTCCCACATTCATAATATTAATGCCAAAGAATACAAACTTAATAAAGACACCACATATCTGTGGCACTACCGTTTAGTCATGTCAATGTTATAGTCAATGCATTAGCTCCATACCGGATGGACCTACAGGTCCTAAGATTTGATCTTTTGACACTTGCAAAATAAATGTGACACCGTTTTCGGAAAACGGGCATATAACTTATTGATAGTCATACATAGAGATGTATGTGGTTCAATGAAGTAATTGACGGGTAGTGGAGACCTTTATTTCGTGAACTTCACTGAACGTTTTGAGTATAGCTTGTTGAGAATCGTGCATATGGGTGTATGTGAATCAATGAAGTACTTTAACGTTTAGTGGAAGTCTTTTATTTCATAGACTTCATGAATATTCCAAGTAGATATATGATCCACTCCGGGGAATGTTAGTCTGAAATTTTGATTCGATCAAACGAAGTTCAGAATGAAGTAGGAAATAAACTTAACAAGAAAATCAAATTCCCGTGATGCAAATCGAGGAAATAAAGATTTGAGTTATAATGTTGGCACATCATTGGAATACTTGTGAGAAGAGTTCCACAAATTACGTCGCATGGAACACCATAGTGTCATGGTGTGTTAGGACGTCGTAATAGCACCCTATCGGATAGTGTGTGGTAAATGAATCTCTTACCGAATTATTGTGATCATTAGAGTCATATGGTAGAAACGTAAACACTCACGTTAGCAAATAGGGAAACCATTTGAATCCATGGAGACAATACCATACGAGTGATGGCACGACTTTTTAGCCTGGATTGTCGTTTCAGCAATTTAGTGTTTCGATGTAATCGAACCTAAAATGGATTAATCTTGGTAGTATACCCCACCTAAAGAGTTAGTTGGGTACATGTCTCACGACATAGGCAAAATCATTGCCGGGATATACCTTGCGAAAGAATTAGTTTATTGTCCGAGGGTATAAGTGAGAAAGAAAGTAGAGCAAGACGAACTTGGTGAACTTACTCTCCAGACATCAGAGTGGCGCAATCGAAAGTGTTTTCGGTGTCAGGCTCCACAGCTTGAAAAAGCTGATGATTCAAGATCATGATGTTCTGAGCTCATACTAAGAGTGTAGGCATACGAGGTTGTGTTCCACACGGTGTGTTACGACAATCTTGTTATGAAGGTCATATTAATGGAATATGATAGACCTACGAACTACGACGAAGAGATGGTGAACCTAAGTCCGAGAAATGGCTTTGAGTCATTTATGATCCGAAATAAAATCCATATACGATTACCAGGTATTGACTTGGGAGATCTTCTTGATGGCATCTAGGATGTTATTAGTATATGGAGTTTTATGAGAGAGTAGATATTGAGCAGATTCGATTTGTCGTGAAACAATTCCGACAGACCACATGAGACTTTGTCTCAAGTGGCGAAGCCTAAATCTATTCTGGGTCGTTTAGCAATTACTATAATTTCGAATGAGAAATTGATAGATGGAAGAGAAAACCATGGTTCTAAATAGTGTAATTAAGAATGGTTTGTAATCCTGAGGATGCTAAACATGTGTGCAAACTTTGGTTGTCCATTCATGGGCAGAAGCAATCATATCGGAGCTGGAATCTTCACTTTGATAATGTGATCAAAGAATTTTGGAGTTGTCCAAAATAGTTGAAGAAACCTACATTTGCAAAGATTTGGGTAGGAGCTAAGTAGCGTTTCCCTGATCTCTTATATGCGGAAGGCATATTTGAGTGGGAGCTAGGTGTCATTAGTGATTTTGTATGTAACGACATCTTGAATGACACAGATCCTCTAGTAGAGTGTAAAGGATTATTTAAGTGATTAAATTTTCTATGAATGAAGTTATGAGTATTAGGCATCCGATTTATAATTGTATAGATCAGAAGAGGCTTAATAACATTAAGTCGGAATATTTTCTAAGTCAGGATTCTGAAGTGTTTCAGAAAAGGACAAGCGAAGAAAGAGGTTCTTACTTGTATGACTAGGTAAAAGATTAAGTTAATCTTGGCTTTTTCAGTGATAGAAAATGATGTTCGACATTCTCTATGTATCAGACATAGAGTCTATCAGACTGAAAGCTCGACTTAGTGTGACCCGAGTTTTTGGTTAAAGAACAGGTTCTAGAGTGATCCTTGTGTGGATCAATGAACAAACGTTAAGTTTATTCTTCAGTGTCTATGAGAACTGAAGATAGGTTTTCTAGTAACGGGTAAGAGTGGAATGGCAACTTGCCGTAAAGCGGTTACGATGATGCAAGTTATTACACTGACCCATGCAACTAGAAATCTCATATAGGAGATGTCCTTTATTTTGAAGATAGTCATGGTTAGTTTGCGAAGTCGCATATGAATGCACTGTCGCACAATCTACATAGGTATAGAAATATATCGCGACTTTAGAAGTAGCAAGTGTGATTGGACTGAGCAGTTTTCCGAGCGTAGGTGGTCCCTTAATAGACCTTTCAGACTTTTAAGGCGCATGCTACGCGAATGCTCGAGTCTCACTCCATCCACTGGGATATATTTCACCGTCATCGTAAGATACAGGTTGATGTCAAACTAGGTGACATAGAAGTGTTGCAAAGCACATATAGATCTCAATGTGTGAGTTCTATTGACTGTATTCCTCTTCCACAAGGCAAGCAGGCACCAAGATGCAATGGGTGTTGAGCTTTTACCAGGTTGTAAACTAGATTAAGTGTTACTCTAGTGCAAGTGGGAGACTGAAGGGAATATGCCCTAGAGGCACTTAATAAACATAATTTATTGGCAATATCCCAATCGTTCATTATATGTTTTATACCATGCTATAACTGTATTAAGCGAAAACATTAATACAGGTGTGGTAGATAAACAACCAGGTCCCTAGTAGCCTCTACTAAGACTAGTTTCGTTGCGCGATTGATGATCGAGGTTTTCCGATCATAGGGCATGGCGCCGGTCGGCAATGGAAGTCATATCGTTAGGTGTAACGATGTGATGGACATACCCAGTATTTGTAGGACATAGTCATTACGCCTTAAGACCGTGAGATCAACTCTTATTGTTATCCCTGGAAGATACTTTGATCGCACCAAACGTCATATCTTATCTAGTGTGACAATAACGGTGATACTTTTGGGTATCGGAAAGGGGTAGTTGAGACGAGGGGTCAACAACGGGATTTGTCAGTCCGCATAGCCGGATAGATACTCTAGGGCCCACTCGGTGAGATTATGTCAAATGAGTTTGCAAACATGTGACTAGGTCACCAGCTGACATAATATCATAGACGAGTAGAAGATAGCGATGTCGGTAACGAGATCATGCTAGGTATGGAGATATCTGAGAATGATGCTCGGACACGCTAAGTATCGCCATGACAAAGGGTTTAAGACTATACGTCCAGGTTTGATAGATGAAAGTCATTCGTTATATCACAGGGAATAATTCATGGGGTTCAGGCCTACGAGTTAGTCGTCGATCGTAGAGGAGTTGATCGTACCTGTTATTATATCGAACCGCTAGGGTAACACACTTAAGTGGTTTCGACAAGACATCCGGAAAGAGATCACCGGGAGCGTCCCGGGAGGGGTCTGATGGAGATCGGGCAGCGCCGAAAGAGTTTTCGGAGCTAGGAAAAATTATATATATTATGTTTGTTATTAATTAGTGTAATTAATATGCAAATATGATTTTATATATTTATTTTCGAATTTATTTAGGCTGATTTCCCTAAATGGGCCTTCTGGTCGAAAGAAGGCCCAAGAGGGGGAAAACCCTCAAGGGATTTTTGTGGGGGAGGCTTGGCCGGCCTAGGTGGGCCAAATGGGTCCACCTAGGGCCGGCGCACCTATCCTAGCCGCACCAGGCAATGGGGGTTAGTCCCACATTGCCTGGCTGGCAAGGTTGGCTCCCCCTGGGAGCCTATATAAGAAGGGGCACCCCTGGCTTTTTAATTCACCAATTAATTCCCAATTTCTCTCTCGATCTCGTGGTTCCCTTGTCGGAGCCGCGCCGAGTAGAGGAGGGGGATCTCTTCCACCATAGCCCGCTGCCGCGCTGCTGGTGTTCCGGTCCAAGGCTTCCGCTGCTCGTCCTGGACTGGAGCTTCGGAGGCCGTCGTCTCCACCGTATGTGTGTGACGCCCTGCGAGGTGCTGCGCTTGCGGTACTCGGAGGCCTACTTCCTCCACCCGACCTTGAGGTCATCTTCGTCGCGCCGAGTTCTCCGTGACCTAGAGGTCGGCTACGTCGTCTTCGTCGTCAATGCTTGTGCGGGAGCGTAATCCCCGCTATTCGGTCTACGAGGGTATGTATTCCGATCTCCGCCGTACTACTATATCTGCATAGTGTAAATCTTGGCTAGTTTAAGGATATCGTTGCTAGGAAATTTTTTGTTTTCTGCACACGATCCCCTTCAGGGGGGTGGCGCCGGCGACAGGGCTAGCGGCAGGGCTGCTGGGTGGGCGAGACGATGTCGTCCAGGCTCCTCAAATGTGGCGCCTCCGAGCACTCGTAAACATACAGAGCTTAACAACAACCCCCGGTCATTCAGATCCAGCTGAAATCGCAGGGGTAGAACTTTTCTGGAATCCCGCAGGGCAACGGCGCCCGACGGTATAGCTTTGGTGGAGAGAGGAGGCAAAAGGGGCGGAGAAGCAACTCGGCCGACCTGCTATACAATTAATTGTATTTTTCTGTAATTAATCCAATTAATATGCCTTGCTATATAAAGGGGGGAGGGGGTGTGCAAACACCTTGCCTCTGAAAGGGCATGTGCCCTCACGTATTGTTTTGGTAATTAATGACAGTCCGTAAGGACTAATGTGTGTTTTGAGCATATTGCAAGTATGGCTTGAAGTTGTCAAGGCATCACCTATATGAAGAAAGATGGTATATTCCATGGGCTTGCAACAAGAAGATCCATTAATTTAGCTCATGGAGGATGATGTCATGCCATGATCGTCATCATGGTTGACAATTGCAAGACCAAGAGAAGCATGCCGGAGACATGAAGACGAAGCTAAGCGAGACTCTCCCATAATGGAGTATGGGGGAGTATATGGAGGAGTCTTCATGAAGCATGTGCTAGCAAGCGCAATCAAGAAAGATGGTCCACTTGAAGAGATCAAGGTCATCATCATCTAGCTCAAGTGGAATGCTCAAGGCAAAGGTATGATCTTGATAGGGCTATAGGATAGATAGGCGTAGAATCAAGAGGGGCTCTCGAGTGAGTAACTTGATCGAATCTTTATGGAGAGCTCAAACCTTTGCATACTTAGCATATCATCTTTCTTGTTTCTTATTTGGCTTTTCTCCTTGTGAGGTTTTGGAGCTTGTTGTGATCTTCATAACAAGCTCAAGTTCATCAAAAACAAAGTTCGTTTGAAAAGCTTCTTGGTTTTTGATGTTGGAGGTTTTACCGGTTGTTCCTTTTTCGAGAGGTTTTATGTTTCCCCATTTGGTTTTAACCTCCCATCTTGGACTATGATGTTTCTCTTCATTATCTTGTAGAGTTTTTTGTTCTGATTACAACGAGCCAAAAATCATCGAAAACGGAGTTCGGATGGTCAAGATATTGTCGTTTTCGTGTTGGTATTTCCGCAGTTTTCGGGTGCTCATAATTCGCCGAACCGGGCTCAGAGATTTCCGAATCGGGCGGATTTCAGTACTGATGTCGCCCTGAAAACTTCGGAGATCTTTCCGAAAATCTCCGGGGGTCGGAAATCTCCGGCCCTAGGCCTGAAATCTCCGGCCTCAGCTGCTCTAACGGCTAGAGTTGTGGGAGGGGTATTTATACCCCTCCCCTTCTTCTTCCTTGATTGTGCACGACTTTCCCCTCTCTCTCTTTCCATTGTTGATCTTGGAAAAGCTTGCCCCCTCTCAAATCCTCCCATGATTCTTGCATATCTTTGAGGGAAAAGTGAGAGGAGATCTAGATCTACAATTCTACCAATCCATCTCTCCTCTAAGTGAGGGGAACATAGTGGATCTAGATCTTTGAGTTCCTTTGTGGTTGTCCCCCTTTGTTCTTGCTCTCTCTTATCCCCACATAAGCATTAGTTGCTTGTGGTGGGATTTGGGAGTGTAGAATTTGTCTCCTTTGTGGTTTCTTCGTTCTTCCTCTCTTATTCCCACATAAGCATTTGTTGCTTTGCTGGAATTTGAGAGTGAAGGACTTGAGCACTTTGTGTGTTCTTGCCATTGCATCTTGCATCGGTTTGAGCCCTCCACGAGGATTCGTGGTGGTGAAATTTGTGAGCTTGTTACTCTTGGGTCTTGGACCCTAGACGCCTTAGTGGCCGCCTTTGTTGCATAGGACCTTTTGTGGTCAAGGCCTATGTGACTAGTTGGGACCTTTGTGGTCAAGACCTCTTTTGGTCATTTGGGAGCCCCCAATTCGGTTGTGGGTGTGTGCCCCAAGGTTGTTGTACGGGATTGTTCTCCGCCCCAAAGGAGTTCATAGTGGAAGGTGGACTTGGACCTTTGTGGTCGAGTTCATCGGAGAAGAAGGTGAAGCCTTTGTGGCGTTGAGCAAACCTTTTGTGGTTGCTCACACCTATCCAACGAGACGTACACCTTTTGTGGTGGAACTCGGGAATACATACTCGTCTCCGCGTGCCTCGGTTATCCCTATACCCGAGCTCTTTACTTATGCACTTTACTTTGTGATAGCCATCGTGCTTGAAGTCCTTTACCTTGCTATCGCTTTGTTGTTTGTCTTGCATAACATAAGTTGTTGGTGCACATAGGCAAACCTAGTATATTTAGGTTGTGTCATTGATAAGTTAAACACTAAGTTTTATTCCGCATTTATCAAGTCTAAATTGTAAAAAGTGTTCCTTGCCTATTCACCCCCCCTCTAGGCGACGTCTTTCCTTTCAGCCTCCCCCATGTGGGACTAAAGGAAAAAGGAGGGGAGGGGGGTTCGACCGGCTCTCCTAGTCCGAATTGGACTAGGGGCCCAAGCCCCCTTCCTCCTTGGTTGGTGCGGCTCCCTCTTGGGCCCTCTTAGGGCCCATGTAGGTTGGCTGCCCCTTTTTCCCTTTATTGTTTAATAATTAAATTAATATAAAATATAATGATTTCATAATTAATATATTTAAATACTACTTAATATCCCGTGTTTCCGAAACATTTTCCGAACCACCCGAACATCTTTCGAACATTCCTGGAACCATTCCAGACCTTCCCGGAACTCCTTCCGGACCACCGGAACTCTTTCCGGATCATTTCTCTCTCTCCAATAAATGCTGTATTATTCCAGAACCTTCTCCAGGTGTCGTTAAGATCTTAAGTTTGTTACGCTACGGTTCGAGAACACTCCAGACATGGTCGAGACCCTTCGCTCGCCAATGACCGTCACGGAAACCTGGACGTATATGACTGTCCCTGTGCATTCTACGAATATCGTCGTTGAACCATAAACATGATATTCATTAACTTTGTTTATACGATACTTCCTTGTCCGAGATATGATCGCAGACATCCGATGTCCTTGTTGTATCTCCCGACAAAGGTTATTAACTCGTCTGTGATATTACATCTCCATGACCTAGTCATAAGCTGCACAGCTATATAGATGCAATCTCACCGAGTGGGTCCAGAGTATCTTTCCATTACAAGAATGAACAAATCCCGCTCTTGATCCTTACGTCTCAACATACTCTTTCGGGATACCCAAGATGGACACCGTTATTGTCATGCTATGTAAGACACAACGTTTGATGCTCTCAAAGTACCCCTACGTAGTAGCAATAAGTATGGTCTCACGGTCTAAGAAATAAGCTATCATATTACTCATTATTGCAAATGACAAACATCGTAATACAATCTTATTGCAATACTTTGTGTATGTTCATCACCTTATTCTACTAATAAGATGACCCCATTGTCATTCAACGTCATTGTCCTTGATCGGGAATCTCGATCAGCCCAATGGACTAGTTTGTATAGAGGCTCACTAGAAGCTCTGGTTGTCTATGTATCACACGTGTATTAATAATTTAATTAATACAGTTATAGCATAATACAAAAACCTATTATAAACTTATGAGATAATGAAATAAATACTACTTATTTATTTGTCTTTTGGTCATATCTTCTTCAGATACAAGCTATAATTAAGTTGTAGTTGGAAGGAAACAAAACAAGCGGAAAAACGGATTGCACATAACGTCGTAGTGGTCTCCGGATGTACAATGCCGAAATTTGTGAAAACTGCACCACGTCTGCAATCCCAAACCAGGGGAGTACTACTCTCTCAGTTCTGAAATAAGTGTACATTTAAGTTTGTCTTAAGTCATACTTTTTAAGCTTGACCAAATTTCTGAAAAATAGCAACATTTACAATACTCCCTCCGATCCATATTAATGGACTTAAATTTGTCTAGATACGAATGCATCTAGTTAAGTGTTTAGACTAGATGCATTCGTATCTAGATAAAATTAAATCCATTAATATGGATCGGAGGGAGTACCAAATTTTATCACTAGATACATCCTGAATTATAGTTACATATTATACACGTTTTATGGCATATGTATTGCTATTTTCTCTATGAAGTTTGTCAAATTTAGAATAGTTTGACTTGGAAGTTGGAACAAAACTAAATGTACACTTATTTTTTGCAAGAAGTAGGTTGTGACTTTGGGACGTCGATCAATTTATGGGTGTGGAGACCGTTTTCCTAACAAAGAAATACAGTACACACAACACACCTATTTATGCACTTCGGAAGTTCAAACGCAAACAACTACATTTACGGCCACCTTTCGTAGCGCACAGGGAAAATAATCGAAGCAGCAGCTAGCCATCCTGACTCAGAGGCGCATTAACTTACGTCTATCGACGAGACGTGATAGGTCTGGGATGAAGAGCTAGGTAGGCTCCAATCCCATGCAAAAGCTGGACGTACTACTCCCTCCGTTCTCTTTTGATTCGAATTCCATACCATGCTGACGGCTGCGCTGGCAGGCCATGTTCATCTCAGAAAGTCGGTACTAATAGCTACTCCATGGAATGTTTGTAGAGATACAGCTACGAAATATTGGTAGAGAAATGCATAGTCCTACAAGGCTAAAACTGTTACTACTAGTTTGACTCCATAGTAAAAGCGCTTGAAACATTCAAATGATCCAAACCCTACACGTACGACATCAAGAAATCAGTTTCAATAAACTGTGATGTCAAATATAGGTATTTGTATGATTTTTTTTTGGCAAGACCTGTGCCCTATGTTTAAAGTTTATGCCAAAATGTGTTCCACCACTGGGGTAGACATAACAAGACTATAACTACTTAACTGTACGCATGTCTTCACATGTGAAGCTCCTTTTCCCTTGAAAAAACTCCATTTCATGTCGAGTCTTCCGGCTTATTTATCGCATTGTCACGAACCTAATTTGGAAACATATCAGTATCCCGTATCCCAGTGAACAATGGACAATTGAATTTGGCATTTTGTCGTGCCCATGCTTATTTGGAAACTTCAGAACAACCCCAACACCAGAGCTTTCTGAAATTCCAATGATTCAGACGATTAACCACATCGTATTTTCATTTATTTATTTTTGCTTTGGTTACATATATAACCAACTAATAAGATCGTTGTCTTTCATGTACCCGCACGTCTGAACATTTTGACACATGGGATTGTGATCCAGTGTGTCAATGGTGCACACGTGTAGTGTTATTGTTCAATCCAAAGAACTTTTTGCAATCTCAATCATCCATTATGTTTTAGCCTTACAACCGCGAGACATGCATGGTTACAAATTTAGATTTCGGAAAGATTTCGCCTACAGCTGAGATCACCGGTGATTTCAGCTTTCGTTTCAACTAAAATTCAACCTAAGCTTTTTTATGAGCTATAAAAAGGTAAAATATCAGGATATATAAGGGTGTAAATTGCTGAAATATTTTGACAGGGAAGGTAATAGTTTCGGCATGTGTGCCGAAAGCCTGCAGAAATGACAAAGATGTGAAATTTATTAAAGGGTAGAAACCATGATCTCTGCCAGTCACAAGTGCACTAATCGTCCATTCCAGTCTACATTAGTTGCTTAGTGAACGCTGCATCTCACATTTCGATTCCATCTAATTCTAACCAGTCACTCAAGTCACAACCTACTGAACACACGCATCAGATCCAAGCATGCTCGAGCTACAAGCACATCAAATGCCGAGTTGCCGACCCCGCCGGCCGCGTCGACTCCCCGAGGCAAGGCGAGCTAGCAGCCGCGGAGGACGACCCAGATGTCGGAGAAAGCCTGGAGGATGACGGGGTGGAGGCGTGTGGGGTTGAGGGACAGGTACGTCCGCAGCAGCCGCTCCAGCTCCGCCGCGCCGAACACCTGCCGCTCCACGATCATCTCCACCATGGACTCCCGGAAGTCGCCGTAGGGATCCCTTGACCTCCTCACCACTGCCAGCCCCTTCCTCAGCTCCTCCTCCGCCGTCACCACCGGCCGGAACTCCACCCGAATTTCGTCCCTCACGCTGCAGGACGATGACTCCACGCAGCCCGCTGCCCGCCTCCTCCTCCTCCGCCGGGGCCTCTTTGTTTGCTGCGCCCGCTGGCGGTGGTGGTGGCTACCCCTTCGGTGCTGCTTGGGCAGCACATTGCTGGAAGTGTAGAAGCCGGAGGAGTCGGAGGACACGAGGCTTCTTGCGGAGAGAAATGCCTCCGTCTCCATGTCGTCGTCGCTGTCGTCGGTGCCTTCATCGTCGTCGTCAGTCGTGGTGAAGCCGTAGGGGTTGGTGGAGAGCTTCCTCGTGACGTCGTCGCCGTCGACGTTCTTGAAACGACGGCGGCGAGCATGGGCGTGGCGGGAGGAGGCGCAGCTCCTTGTCTGCTCGTGAACCTTCTTGTTCACCTCCGGCTGTGGGCGTCGGAGGAGGCCAAGAGCGGAGGAGAAGTCCTGGACACGTGGGATGAGATCAGTCGCTGCGGTGGCAGAGGCTGTGGTGGTGGTGGTGGTGGTGGAGGGGGATGTCGATATGGCGGTGAAGGAGGTGGAGGTGGAGGATGAGGAGCTGCAGGAGGAGCGGAGGAGGGAGTTGGCGGGGCGGAGCAGCCAGGCGAGGCGGTCCTTGAGCCGCCGGCTGCCGCTTCTGCTGCCGTTCATCGAGAGCATTGGAGCTATCTGGTGCTGGGGGGCTATGGTGAGATCTCGCAGGGCCGAGGTTAATTCTTCATGGTATTTATAGCCAGAGAGAAGTCGTACCATCTCTAAAGGCCCGTTTAGGTTCGTCGTGAAAGGGCTTTCGAAGAGCATATGGACTGTGAGCCATGGCCCATGACACGGTGCTGGTCTTATCCCTCATGGTAGAGCGTTTAAATCTACTCAAAAAAACAAAGTAGAGCGTTTAAATCTACTAAAAAAAAAAAGTAGAGCGTTTAAATAACCTGAAAAACAAGTTGTATGCAGCGTTCGCCGCTTAGCCGCTACAATGATCATCGTACCACGCGTACGCAATACGCATAAGCCCATGTCCTAGACGGATTCCGAGTCGTGCGTGGACACGTACGTGAGTCCGATTCCAATTAGAAGAAGGGTCGATCGCATTCATAAATAGCACTAGAGCAGGGCTTCTTGCTCTAAAACTATAGCAAGGCGTCCAGGTCTAATTTGTTTCCCAGAACTGCGGTCGGGTCATCGGATCAGGCTACCGGCTACGCCAACAGATCACGGATGGGTTATACCTCCAACCTTTTGGCCCGCGTGAGCTGCTTCGGCGGCCACAAGTCCGGCAAGAAGAGCACCGCGAAGAAGCCGGCCGAACCGGCGGCGACAGCGGCGGCGACGGAGGCAAACAAGAGCGTCGGACCGAAACGAGCGGCTGCAGCAGGCAAACGTCGCCAGGGCAAAGCGGAGGCTGAGCCGTACCGTGGCGGTTTTGAGCCGTATCGTCCGCTGTATAGCTACAACATCGACCACCTCGCCAACACCATGTACTTTTACGGGAGTGTTGCCGGGATTGTGTGTTGATCCCTTATTTCTTTGAGCACTAGCACGTACTGTACGAGTGTTTCTTCTTTAGAGGTTCGTCCTCATGTATGGAATTCCATATTTGTATTGTACGTACATGCTACATGGATGGTTGCTATACTACTAGCTTACTCCTACTATGAATCTCTGATTATGTGTTGTGCAACATGGAAATTCTATATATTTGTTTCTCTCTATCGTGTACAACGTTTTATCCTAAAAAAAAAGATGTAATACGGCGTTCCCGGCTACAATATTCATAGCTGGAACTAGACTGATATATGGAAGAAAGTACCACGCGTGCACATGGAACGCACGCACGGACGCGCATCCCCAGTGCGCCTCAGTTACACTAGCTGTTCATCCCCAGTGCTCGCCTGCCCTGCCGGCAGACCGCCGGCCGGAGGAGCGTACGTGGTGTCATTCGGGTTGCCGTTCTTGTGGCTGCGCCTGAGTCGGCGACACCGACGCGTCCTGTGCCTCGTGCCCGAAATGGCCAACGTTTTGTGTCGATCGAAGGCGACGTCTGCATGCACCTACGTGCAGCTGCATGGATGCGTCATGCGTACATGTTTGCTTGGATGCGAGTGCGCGTGTACTATACGTGTAGGACGAGTCAAACTTCTTGGAACAGGGCGCGTCCAGCTCCATCCTCCATTCCTCCATGCCGTACATGGCAGCATGGCTACAGACCTACAGCGCTATTCCGCCATGTACATTGAAAATACTCATGCTGCCGGAACTGCTGGTCTCACTCACGAGTATTAAGTTGGGTTAACGACATCTTACTTTTCTTTCACCTCTTGTTCCATGGAAGTTTGTGATTGTGGTTGTGGTCACATATGCTCGATATCTTGATTACTTTTGGCCATCAGGTTTTTGTTCAGAGTATTTTATAGTCAAAAATCAACATAGTCTAACTTTGAGCAATCTTACAGATAAAAATATAAAATTTAATAAACGTAAAATGAAAATAAATTTTATGGTGAGTCTATTAGTAATGACTTGGTATTCAAAATATTCATATTTTCAGCAGTAAAATCGGTCTTAGTTATAGTATATTGACTTTTGACTAAGAATACTTTAAAATACGAGGGAGTATTTAGGATTTGGGTGAGTGCTTTCTCTATAACAAAATCCTCGAAATAGGCATTCGCGCCGCTTTATAGATAAAGCCACATATATGACATGATGCATAAACATTCTTACAGAGCATATCACAGACATGGGCGGAGTTAGGGCCCGGCATGCCCGAGCGGCTGCCTGGGCTACACTCGTGAAACAACGGAAGGATTAAGGAAATTTTAGTACGGACAAAGGTTGTCGTCGTGGTGAACAGACAGATGCCACGGGGTGGCTAATTTGCGGGGCCGATGGACGCTAGGAGATTTCGGGGAGGGATTGCACGATGAACTCGTGCACGGATGAACTCAAACGACACGGGGGCACAAGATTTACCCTGCTCCTGGACTCTCGTGAGCAGATAAAACCCCTACTGCAGCATCTATCCTACTCGGTATATTTCTCCTCTTGTTATCCGTGGTACAACATGCTCCATGAGCTGATCAAAGAATGCCTCTAAGAGGACTTGGGAGGGAAAATAAGCAAAGGGAGTTGTGCCCGTGGGGGGAAATGAGGCTGCAGAGGTCAGTCGTGGCCATCGTTTCCCTCTCCCCCTAGTGCTCTTTATATAGAGAGAGATGAAGGAGATATGCCCTAGAGGCAATTAATAAAGTGTATTCTTTATCATATCTCGCTTGTTCATAATAGGTTTTTGTGTCATGCTATAACTGTATTAAGCGGAAACATTAATGCGGGTGTGATACGTAAACAACCAGGTCCCTAGTAGCCTCTACTAAGACTAGTTTCGTTGCGCGATTGATGATCGAAGTTTCCCGGTCATGGGGCATGGCGCCGGTCGGCAATGAGAGTCATATCGCTAGAGAACGATGTGATGGACATACCCAGATTTGGAGAACGTAGTCGTTACGCCTTTGACCGTGAGATCAACTCTTATTGTTATTCCTGAAAGATACTTTGATTGCACCAAACGTCGTATCTTATTTAGTATGACAATAACGGTGATACTTTTGGGTATCGGAAAGGAGTAGTTGAGACGAGGGGTCAAGAGCGGGATTTTCCAGTCCGCATAGCAGGATAGATACTCTCGGGCCCACTCGGTGAGATCATGTCTAATGAGCTTGCAAGCATGTGACCAGGTCACGGAGACATGAGATCATGAACGAGTAAAAGATAGCGTCGTCGGTAACGAGGTCGGGAATTAGGTATGGAGATATCTATGGAACGACGCTCGGACGTGCTAAGTATCGCTATGGCAAAAGGTTTAAGACTTTACGTTCAGGTTTGATAGATGAAAGTCATTCGTTATATCTCAGGGATTAATTCATGGGGTCCAGCCCTACGAGTTAGTCGTTGATCATTGAGGAGTCTTGATCATACCTGATATTATATCGAACCGCTAGGGTAACACACTTAAGGGGTTTCGACAAGACAACCGGAAAGGAAGGAGATCACCGGGAGCGTCCCGGGAGGGGTCCGATGGAGATCGGGCAGCGCCGAAAGAGTTTTCGGAGCTAGGAAAAATTATATATATTATGTTTGATATTAATTAGTGTTATTAATATGCAAATATGATTTTATATATTTATTTTCGAATTTATTTAGGCAGATTCACTAAATGGGCCTTCCGGACGAAAGAAGACCCAAGAGGGGGGGGGACCCCTTGGGAATTCGGTGGGGGAGCTGTGGCCGGCCTAGGTGGGCCAGATGGGGTCCACCAGGGGGGCGGCGCACCATGTGCCGAGCCAGGCATGTGGGGATAGTCCCACATTGCCTGGCTGGCAAGGTTGGCTCCCCCCGGGAGCCTATATAAGAAGGGGCAGCCCCAGCCTTTTAATTCACCAATTAATTCCCGATTTCTCTCTCGATCTCGTGGTTCCCAAGTTGGAGCCGCGCCGAGCTGAGCAAGGGGATCTCCTCCACCATAGCCCGCTGCCGCCCTGCTGGTGTTCCGGTCCAAGTCTTCCGCTGCTCGTCCTGGACTAGAGCTTCGGAGGCCGTCGTCTCCACCGTACGTGTGCGACTCCCTGCGAGGTGCTGCGCTAGCGGTACTTGGAGGCCTGCTTCCTCTACACGACCTTGAGGTCGGCTTCGTCGGTCTTCATCGACAACGTTTGTGTGGGAACGTAATCCCCGCTTTCGGTCTACAAGGGTACGTATTCCGATCTCCGTTCGTACTACTATATCTGCTTAGAATAGATCTTGGCATGCTTTTAGGATATCGTTGGTAGGAATTTTTTTTGTTTTCTGCACACGATCCCCTTCAAGAGAGCCCAGGGGACAAGCCGGGGACAAAGAGACAAGAAACACTACGCGCGGTACACTGTTCACAACATGACCACTGGGGTCTAATCGGCACTATTCACACGTCATACACAGGGTACTATTGTCATGTTCGGGCACTGTAGCCACGCTCGGTCACTTCCTGGATATGTATGACCCGTATCTCCCGCATCCTTGCTTTGTCTCGTAGCTCCCGCCGGGGCATCCTTTTAGTCTTACCCTTCTTATCCTCTAGGAGAGATGGATGAAGGCGACATGAGCCATGGCCGGGATGCGGGCGAGGTAGAGGAAGCAGTCCGGGCCGTGGTGATGTCGGGGAAGCCGGAGGCAGTGCTGCCGAGGTGAAGCACAGCCGAGCCGGCGCGGGACCAAGGTGGAGTTGAGGCCGGGGAAGCCGGTGATGACGTCGATGGCGAGTTGATGAAGTCGGAGACGAGGCGATCGAGCCCGGATGTGGATGATGTCGGGGGCCGCACTGTCGGTGATGACGATGACGAGGCAGAGGTCGATGACGATGCCGGCAGACCCGAGGAGGTGCGGGTGAGCTCGGGTGGAGGCGCTCCGGGATGCCCGATGCCGAGCAGTGATGCCGGCATGTCAGAGGCCGATATCGGGGAAGATGCAGCCGGGGGGGAGGTCGGGCGGCGCCAGGCGGAGCGATGCGCCTCCTAGGGGGTTTCCGGGGAAGTCGAGGCTGTGCGGACTGCCGAGCGCGGTTGAGGCACGTCGGGGCACGGCCGAGGGCGCGGGCGACGGGCTCGGGGAGAAGACGCCGAGGTTGGGGATAACGAGGATGATGGGGATCGTGGCGATGCGGTCGATGAAGCAGTTGACCGAGATAAAGATCTGGCCCAACCGAGATGCACCTATCCGGCTTGACCGAGATGCAGACTCGGTACAGTGGGGAATTCGGCCCAGCACTATATGTCCGTCCGGATAACCCAAAACTCGGTCCAGAACTTATCTTTTCTCCTTCTTTTTATTCTTCAACCATTTAAACTCCCTTTTACCTCCTGCAATCGCACAATTGCCCCGCAACTTTGAGGTACCGGGAAAGTACATCCCCGACACTAGTCCCCGAGTCTATGGGGGATTCGTAGAATCGCGCATAGACTTAAAAACAAAATGCCACCAGGAAACCTCCATACCGAACGCCACACTTTTAGGGGTCCCGGGGATTACATTCCCGACAAAGGCTGAGTACGAGCTAAGTATGGGATTGTACGATCAATTTGCCCAGGCTTCAATCAGGACCTAGCGCCACGGATCACAGATAAAAGAAAAGTAGATGTGTATGGAGAAACACACAAGACTACCGATAAACTGATGCCTCCTTGTGAAACCACCGGACCTCATCACCCCGCACTCCGGCCACAGGCCCTCTCACTCTGGGCCGTTGAGCACCAATCCTGCTACTAGACAACTAGTACCGAGAACGGGAATAACCACGTCAAGTGTAAAAGATAGAAATCCACTAAAATCGCCTCACCCAACAGCCGCAGAAGCGTCGATGAAGATCTGAACTTGCCCACCGATATCAGTGTGAGGCCACCGACAAGTACCGAGCTCCACAACGACGCCCCTAAGAAAGTAAGGACGCACGGTGCCGCATTAACCGAGACCGAAGATGGTCGACGGTTTTCACCCGGAGCTATTGCATGGGGAGGGTGACCACAACGACGCCCCCAGGGTCACGACACCTACATGCATCATTGTCGTTGGCACCAAAGCGCTAGGTTTTCGTCCGAAACCACCCTCCACCACACCTGGACACCGTCGACCGACTACTGTCACATAAACAAACCTCCAAGACATGATCTAGGAGCACCATTAGTTGTGAGAATACCAACAGCCAGAGAGCACTGCATAGTCCACCTTCCAGGGCTTCCGCCCGACGTCCAAGGTCTTGCATCAACGAGACAGGTTCTACAACCACAACTACTCAAGCAGTATGGTTGGTGTTGGCCGTAGATGAAAGCAAGCAGGACGAACACTCGCTGCGGCAGAGGCAGTGGTGGTGGTGGAGGGGGATGTCGATATGGCGGTAAAGGAGGTGGAGGTGGAGGATGAGGAGCTGCAGGAGGATGTGGTCACATATGCTCGATAACTTTGCAAAGGAGGGAGTTGGTGGGACGGATCAGCCAGGCGAGGCGGTCCTTGAGCCGCCGGCTGCCGCTTCTGTTGCCGTTCATCGAGAGCATTGGAGCTATCTGCTGCTGGGCGCTATGTCGATGTGAGATCTCGCCGGCCCGTGGTTGAGTGATGCTGGTATTTATAGCCAGAGGGAACTCGAAGTCGTACAATCTCTAAAGGCCCATTTAGGTTCGCCGTGAAAGGGCTTTAGAGGAGCATGTGAGCCATGGCCCATGACACGGTGCTGGTCTTTTACCTCATAGTAGAGCGTTTAAATAACCTGAAAAACAAGTTGTATGCAGCGTTCGCCGCTTAGCCGCTACAATGATCATCGTACCACGCGTACGCAATACGCATAAGCCCATGTCCTAGACGGATTCCGAGTCGTGCGTGGACACGTACGTGAGTCCGATTCCAATTAGAAGAAGGGTCGATCGCATTCATAAATAGCACTAGAGCAGGGCTTCTTGCTCTAAAACTATAGCAGGGCGTCCAGGTCTAATTTGTTTCCCAGAACTGCGGTCGGGTCATCGGATCAGGCTACCGGCTACGCCAACAGATCACGGATGGGTTATACCTCCAACCTTTTGGCCCGCGTGAGCTGCTTCGGCGGCCACAAGTCCGGCAAGAAGAGCACCGCGAAGAAGTCGGCCGAACTGGCGGCGGCGGCGGCGGCGACGGAGGCAAACAAGAGCGTCGGACCGAAACGAGCGGCTGCAGCAGGCAAACGTCGCCAGGGCAAAGCGGAGGCTGAGCCGTACCGTGGCGGTTTTGAGCCGTATCGTCCGCTCTATAGCTACAACATCGACCACCTCGCCAACACCATGTACTTTTACGGGAGTGTTGCCGGGATTGTGTGTTGATCCCTTATTTCTTTGAGCACTAGCACGTACTGTACGAGTGTTTCTTCTTTAGAGGTTCGTCCTCATGTATGGAATTCCATATTTGTATTGTACGTCTGTGCAAAAAAAAATGTATTGTACGTAGTCGTACGTGCTACATGCCTACATTGATGGTTCTTACTAGCCTAATCCTATCTCTCATTATGTGTTGTACAACATGGAACTTCTAGTATTTATTTCTCTCTATATCGGTTACACAGCTGCGTTTTATCCTGAAAAAAGAAAGACGTAATGCGGCGTTCCCGGCTACAATATTGATCGCTGGAACTTGACTGGTATATGGATTCCGCTTTATAAATAACGCCACACGGTTAAACCAATATAACGTGATCAATGAGTACACACTCTTACAAAGCAGATTACAGATAAAAGAAAAAAAAACTATAAGAGTAGTTGCATCCGCAAAGAAACATGCAAGACTATCGACTATAGTGAACCGACGCCTTCATGTCAAACTACGGGACCTCATCACACCGCACCCACCCAGCTATCTAAGCCCTCTCGTTCCGGTCGTGGAGCACCGATCCGTGCTAGTAGACAACTAGTATCGAGCACGGTAATAACTATGTCATGTGTAAAAGATAGAAAGCCACTGAGATCGCCTCACGCAAGTCGTAGAAGCTTTGATGAAGATCCAAACTTGCCTGCCGATGTCAGCTTGAGGCCACCGACAAGTACCGAGCTCCACAACGACGCCCCCAAGAAGGTAACGACGAACGGTGCCATCTTCACCGAGACCGAAGATGGTCGACAATTTTCACCCGGAGCCGGAGCAATGGCATGGGGAAGGTGACCACAACGACGTCCCCAAGAGGGTTACGACCAGTGGCGGAGCTCCCCTTAGGGGTAGGGCAGCCGCCCTACCTTGATTTTGGCAAAAACAAATCGAGTATATATAGGCATTTCTCTTATATACATATCAGTTTCCGTATTTTCTGAAGGTCTGGAAAAAAATAAAGGAAAAAAGGCCGAATGTGAGCTGGCTAGGCCGCAAACTGGGCCGCGTACAGTGGGTCGCTCGCAAAGTCGCTCGCGTCGCTTCGCTGCGCCCCAGCCGCAAAACTCTAGTGAGACGCCGTTGTGCCCTGGCCGCCGACGGCCGTCACCCGCCTCCTCCGTGCTCGGATCCGGAAGGTCGTCTCCTCCCTCCTCTGATCCCTGTTCCTCCCTCCCCAGCTCACAGGCAAGCTTCCCCTTTCCCTTTCCCCTATTTCCCGTTCCTGGCCGCTGACTGCATGTAGCACCATCTAGGGTTTCGATTTCCGGCCGGTGACTCCTTGACGGTGATTTGGAGGCAAATCTTTGCAGGTGGACAAGAAGGGCAAAAGACATGCCGCTGCAAAGGGGGGAGGTAAGATTGTTCATTTTTTTTTTACTGTTTTTGGAGGCAATTATGTGTTGTGAGCTACTGTATGTTTTTACTATGGTTAATTGCAGATTTGATACTCACGGTCTACTTATTGCAAGGCTGCGAGGGCAAGGGTATGATGGAGCATCTAACATGAGAGGAGAATTTAATGGCCTTAATAAATTAATCTGGGATGAAAACCCATATGCTTTTTATGTTCATTGCTTTGCCCACCAGTTGCAGTTGATAGTTGTTGCTCTATCAAGATGTTGCAAAGGTCTTGATGATTTCTTTGATGATGCCGCCATGATGGCCAACCTTTGTAGTTCATCCTGCAAGAGGATGGATATATTACTTGATAGGCACAATGAGATCCTTTTAGCTAAGATTATGGCAGGTGAGATGCCCACGGGAAAAGGATAGAATCAAGAAACTCACTTGTGCTGAACTGGAGATACAAGATGGGGTACTCACTACAAAACATTATGTCGTATTGAATCAATGTGGGAGGCAGTGATAGAAATATTGGGCATTGTTGATGATGACGCGCGTGTTCCATGTAAGGCAGGAGGCTATGTGCATAAAATGGAGGCTGATGATGCTAAAACTACTTGTATGACAAATGATGTATCTCAGCTATTGCAAAAGAAGGATCAAAATATTGTTCAGGTATATGTGATGCATAATGTTGTATAGTTCTACCAATCTACTTCTAGTATGCATATTTTGTTGATCTAAATTTCTAATATATCATTTCAGGCATTGTCTTTGGTTATGGATGTTCGAACACGTTTGATAAATTGGAGGAATGATGGTTGGGAGTCACTCTTGGAAGATGTCAAATCATTTTGCATCGAAAATGAGATTGGAATCCCAAGTATGGATACAATGGTAACAAAATGGGGTAGAGCAAGAAAAGGGGGACATCACCAGGTTACCACTGATCACTTTTACCGCGTTGACACCTTTTATGCTGCCATAGACTCTATTATGACCGAGTTTGATCATCGCTTTAATGAGGCATCCACAGAGGTTATTCAGAATTTCTCTTGTCTTGATCCAACAAACTCATTTGCTAGATTCAATGTGAACAAACTTGCTGGGCTTACAGAGATTTATCTTGAAGATTTTTTTGATTATGAGCGTGAGCATATACAAGATTCTCTTGATCCTTTTATTATTCATATGAGGAGAATTGAAGATTTTAGAGGTTGTCTTGATATTGCAAGCCTAGCTACAAAGATGGTTGAACTTGAAAAGCACATCATGTTTCCTATAATTTACCGTCTCATTGAGTTGGCATTGCTTTTGCAGGTGGCGACAACAACCGTTGAAAGGGCCTTCTCAGCTGTGAAGATCATCAAGACTGAGTTACGTAAGAAGATGTTCGATGGTTGGCTTAATGATTTGATGGTGTTCTACATCGAGCGAGAGATATTTAAAAGTATTGATCTTGCTGAAATCAAGGAGGATTTTCAGAAGGAAGGTAGAGCTTTGCCATTGCCTGGAACTTCTAGAAGGCATTGATGTTTCATTATTGGTACGTTTGTTTGTTCTGTTTTGATTTACATTTGTTGTTGTTAACGTTGTACCAACTGATTGAGTTAGTATAATATAAGTATTGATTGAAGGAGATATGCCCTAGAGGCAAATAAATAAGTAGTATTTATTGCATTATCTCATAAGTTTATAATAGGTTTGTGTATTATGCTATAACTGTATTAATCGGAATTATTAATACACGTGTGATACATAGACAACCAGGTCCCTAGCAAGCCTCTATATGAGCTAGTCCATTGGGCAACAGTTGATCGAGATTCCCGATCAAGGACATTGACGTCGGTTGACAATGGGGTCATCTTGTTAGTTGAATAAGGTGGTGGACATACGCAAAGTATTGCAATAAGATCGTATTACGATGTTTGTCATTTGCAATAGATAAGAGTATGATAGCTTATTCCTTAGACCGTGAGACCGTACTTATTAATGCTTCGTAGGAATACTTTGAGAGCATCAAACGTTGTGTCTTATATAGCATGACAATAACGGTGTCCATCTTGGGTATTCCGAAAGAGCATCAAGACGTAAGGATCAAGAGCGGGATTTTTTCATTCTTGTAATGGAAAGATACTCTGGGCCCACTCGGTGATATTGCATCTATATAGCTGCGCAGTTTATGACTAGGTCATGGAGATGTAATATCGCAGACGAGTTAATAACCTTCGTCGGTAACGAGATACAACAAAGGCATCGGTGTGTCTACGATCATATCTCGGACAAGGTAGTATCGCAGAGACAAAGGGAATGAATATCATATTTATGGTTCAACGACGATATTCGTGGAATGCACAGGGGTCGTCATATATTTCCAGGTATCCCTGACGATCATTGGTGAGCGGAGTGTCTCGTCCATGTCTGGAGTGTTCCCGAACCGTAGCGTAACAAACTTAAGGTCTTAGCGACGCTAGGAGATAGGTTCTGGAATTTTATAGGTTTTTGTTGGAGAGAGAGAAATGATCCGGAAAGAGTTCCGGTGGTCCGGAAGGAGTTCCGGGGAGGTATGGAATGGTTCCGGGAATGTCCAAAAGTTGTTCGGGTGGTTCCGAAATAGTTTCGGAGTCACGGGATATTGAATTATATATAAATATATTAATTATGAATTAATGGGATTTTTATATTAATTTAATATTAATTAAATAAAGGCAAAAGGGGGCTCCCACCTACATGGGCCCTAAGAGGGCCCAAGAGGGGGGAGCCGCACCCCACAAGGGGGGTGGGCCCCATGGGAGGTTTGGCCGGCCCATGGTGGGGCGCACCACCCCCCCTCCTCCTTTAGTCCCACATGGGGGAGCCAAGGGGTTTGCACACCCCCTTCCCCCTTTATATACCAAGGCATATTAATTGATTTAATTCATAGGAAAATCCAATTAATTCCCGATTTCTCTCTCGATCTCGTGGTTCCCAAGTCGGAGCCGCGCCGAGCTGAGGAAGGGGGTCTCTCTCCACCTAAGCCATACCACAGAGCGTCGTTGCTCTGCGGGATTCCAGATAAGATCTACTCCTGCGATTTCAGCTGGATCTGAATGACCGGGAGTTGTCGCTAAGCTCCGTATGTTTGCGAGTGCTCGGAGGCTACTCTATGGAGGAGCTTGGGCGACTTCGTATCGCCCCCTGCATCCGGTGCACCAGCCCCGGTGCTGGCGCTCTGTCTTCTTCCGCCCGACGCCCGTCGACGCAGATCATCATCGACACCCCGGCGTCATCGACTCCGACATCGCGGCAAGTTCTCCGCGACCTCGAGGTCGGCTACATACGACTTCATCGTCAACGCTTGTGCGGGAGCGTAATCCCCGCTATCGGTCTACATGGAGGTAATGTAACCCGTTCCGCCACCGTTATCGCATGTACTAGATAGATAGATCCTGGCTAGTTAGGGTTTCGTTCGCTAGAAAATTATTTTTTTCTGCACCGTAACCCCTTTAGTGGTATCAGAGCCGATCTATGCGTAGTACTGCTGGTACGGTTAGAACTCATGTTGAATGAGGGCGTCTTTCTTATATTTGCTACCCTCTAGCGTGCACTTGCGAAGCCTTCGGTATTGAGTTGATGAAGCGGCCCGGACCGACTTTACGCGTACGCTTACGCGAGACTGGTTCCACTACTGACATACGGCTTGCGCCGTATCTGTGGCTGGCGGGTGTCTGTTTCTCTCTCTCTAGTCAGCAAAGCATTTTCAATGGAGGGCCCGAAAGGGATGCTTAAACACGCAATTATACGATCGACGTTGTGGTACAAAGTTCGTAGGTGGGAAGCGATTCTCTTACGAATAAGCCTATTTGCCACGTAAAACTTGCAAAACTAAATAAAGCTGGAGGCGTCTAACTTTGTTTTGCAGAGGCGTTATTTTATGTGACATGGTTACGGTAAGTTTTGATATTACTCGTACTGTCGGAGGCAAAGGAGGGCTCTGTAGACTCGGAGCCATGCCGGGGCGCCGGGGGCCAGGCACATGGCGCCATGAAGGTCCAGGCGCATCGACCATGTCACATTGCACTTCATTGCATCATTATTGTGTGCTGTTGTGTGTGCATCCTATTGATTGCTTATATGCTAGATATACAACGGTAGCATCATAAATAGGATGATCCCTAACAAATACCAAAACTGTGTTCTCCCTCGTTGCGCACCACCAAGAAAGTTCTACGTTATGAGGCAGGCCGTGATGATCGGGTGTCACACATCTCGTCGTTCGCATACAGTGGGTGTAAGCCATGTTGCACGCGTAGGGTCTTCGAGGTTTGATTGGCGAGCCTAGCATACTCAGAGGTATGGCCTCGGAACACGGGAAGATCGAAAGATCGAGCACGAGTCACAGAGTTGTTGTGATCGACATGTTATGTCCACCTTTGAAACTGTGCTGCCGGCCGTGATGATCGGGGGTAGTGTGGTGGATGAGGGTCGTGTAATCGCCATTATTATTTTTAGGGATAATAATCTTGGTGTGGTGTGTTTTTGATAATGAGATTATAGAACTAAACCTACCTATATATATTATAAACTTATCTTACCTCTTTTGCGATCACATCTGGAGACTACGGAACTACACTTCGGTTGCTTCCTCAAGAGCTCGGATTCTACCTTAGAAGCCGACGGGTCCAACTTCATCAGCTGGTACATTGGTTTTAGAAACATTCTCCAAACACAACAAACATCCTATATGTGTTAGAACATAAGTTAGGAGTTAGACCAGATGATTCTGATAGCAAGGAGAAAGATGATGAGTTCCGTAAGCATCATGATATTTTCATGGAAGTGAAGGTCGTCATGAGCGTATGCCTAGCACCAGAGTTGAAAGTTGTATTCAACACCTGGAGCCATATGTTGTGATTGATGCGATCAAAGGTCACTTCAAAGATGAATTGAGTCTTGAGAAGTTCAGACAGCTTAGAAAGTTCCGGACCATTCACATGGGGAGCATACCTGTCTGGAGACTCAGTTGAAAAAGTTGTGTGACATCTACTTCAGGCTTACGAATATCTACGATTTCTAGATAGCGAACTCCAGTGCAATAGAGATTGCGCTTTACCTCCTAGCTGTGAATAGCATGTGCGTGAATATGCTATAGAGACACGGTGAGCTTCTTCACGTTCGTGAACAAGTTCAAATCTCTAAAAGTTGATTCATCGAAGAAGAGTTCGTCGACGCTATGGATATATTTGATATACGAAGATATAAATGTATTCTTCTCATACTTGATGAAAAGTGTTTGATAATTGTTCTGTTTGTGAAACAGTCCCTGATTATCACAAGTATGTGGCGAAGGGTGACGTGACAGTGCACAAGTGATGGCAAGTTAATGGCCAGTAGTGCTCACGCTCTCGAGATATCATATTAGTTATCATCAATAGTTTTTGATAAGACATTTTGTAATAGTGAGAATGTGATCTAGTTTGGTGTCTTGAATGTTACAAGACATTATTATTCATATAGAACACATCAGTTGTTTTATGTTATGGAACAAAGCAGTTGTTTCATGTTATGAGTAATTTGCATCACATCTCAATTACATTATGCGTATGATATACATTTATAATAGCAGGAATGATAAAATTATGTGTCCAAAGAACAAACACCATCGAATTTAGTCATAAAGGCAATGAAAGAAGTAATGGATATTTTTGGTCCATTTAAGTATTTCGAGTGCCAAAATTGATTAAAGTTTGAAATGCAGTATTGAAGTTGCAATACTAGAGGAAATTGATTGAGAGTCATTTTTAATGATTAATCAATGGTGTTATTGCATGATCCGAATTCTTCCATGATTTTGGTAAATAGGAGTATTTGCCCGATAAATTATGGAGTCTGAAATTAATTTGATAATAGATCAAATGGGGTTTTTCAGAAGAAAGATTAGTGAATATTGTATTCACAAGATTCGATCAAAGGACAATATTTTTGAATTATGGTTTCAACACAAAAGACTTGTGGAAATTTGTTTCACAAAATTATAATGTCATATATGGTGATATGTGGGGAATTATAATCATGCTCTATTTTAAATAAAGTGTGGTATGTCAGAATCAGTCTTAGAATCTCCTAATATGTTTGAAACATTATAGTCGATGTCCACTTTAGAAAATAGATATTTTTCTCAACGAGAATTCGTAGGATCGACAGTAGTGTCGACATGTATATGATTATGCGATAATTCGGAATATACATGAGTGGTTCTTTGTAGATTGCTCGCATTGGATGAGAGTGTATTCCAGAATCAATTAGAAACAAAGTTCAGTTTGTTGTCTATGTAATTCCGAGAAAAGATGACTTTTCGAATTATGGTTTATGGATTCAAATTAGAAGTTTGGAATAAAGTGTCAGACTTATGTTGGAAGATGTTCCAAAGAGTATATGTCTTCTAATAAAAGTTCAGTGATTAAGAGTGAGGGAGACTAGAAAATTGTTTTCTGCTTGCAATCCTCTTCATAAAGATCACAATATTTTCATAAAAGAAACTTCTAAATAAAGTGTTGTTATATTTAATATTGTTGTCAGGTCACAACACTGTATTGAGTATTACGTATCTTGTTGACAGATCGAGGTGCACTTTATGAATACAAAGAAAGTTGAGAAAGTATCGGAATACGAACAAAGGCTTTTCAGCCTGGAAATCCAAGTTACGTTTAAAAGGATTAAGAGAGTAATTGTTGCTGCAATTCTTATTAGAGGAATAAGATTGTTTAATCGTCATATAAAGTGTTATATGAAAATGTGACTATAAGAAAGACGCAGGAGCATGTCTTGTCAAGAAATGTGTCTTGTACAAGATCAAATTTGTTGACTACATTTATGTAGACATGCTTGAAGTCTGAGGGATTTGTATTAATGTAATATTGTAGTTTGTATTAAATTCGAATTGATAGTAGATCAATGATTTTGGTTTAACCAAGATGTCGATTTAAGTGGGAGTCATAGTTAGTTCACTCAGGAGAAATATGTGAACAACATATTTTTGAGTGGGAGCTCAGGAACTCAAATATGTGGATAACATGTTTTTGAGTGGGAGCTCGTGTTACCAAATATGTGGAGACATAATTTGAGTGGGAGTCGAATTCATCTTGTGTAGTTAACACATTGTGAAACTGTACCAATAGAATAGGATGAAGTTGTAAAACTATTTAAATAGTTAGTCGAGTTGTGTTGGATTATATCTGAGGAGTCAGAATAGAATCAAAAGGATGGTCCTTTGAAATCCAATTGGTCATTAAGAGTAATGATGCATGAAGGTAATGGTTGTATGACATGTGGGTCTATTATGTATATATTAGACATCATACAGAAACCATATTATCTGCTCGATGAAATATAACCGATGTTCTTGGAGTAAAGAACAGTTATGAAAGTGAATTTGGAATTTACTGGAAGTAGAAGTGCGTTAGTTAAGGGATTGACATTTGAATGTCAAGTTTTCTACATTGGTGTGAAAGCATGTAGATATCACGAGTTTGTAATTGTTACAAGGGGCTCTGCATGACTGAGTGTGTTTTTCAGGGCAGTTATCTGGTTAGTATAATCAGAGTAAGCGCTGGGAAACAGAAGTCTCACTTAGTTACGGTATTTGCATATATGTTGTTGGACAACATGGTGATATCAAGCTAGTTGATATCAGTGAATCGGAAAAGTTTGCACAAATCGTGTGTTGTGCAGATTGTCAGAGTAACACTCTTCCACGGGCAAGCATTATCAAATGATTCTTATTTGATAAGTGATTCTGATAAAGTAAAATGCAGCTAGTTTATTTGTACTCTAGTGCAAGTGGGAGACTGAAGGAGATATGCCCTAGAGGCAAATAAATAAGTAGTATTTATTGCATTATCTCATAACTTTATAATAGGTTTGTGTATTATGATATAACTGTATTAATCGGAATTATTAATACACGTGTGATACATAGACAACCAGGTCCCTAGCAAGCCTCTATATGAGCTAGTCCATTGGGCAACAGTTGATCGAGATTCCCGATCAAGGACAATGACGTCGGTTGACAATGGGGTCATCTTGTTAGTTGAATAAGGTGGTGGACATACGCAAAGTATTGCAATAAGATCGTATTACGATGTTTGTCATTTGCAATATATAAGAGTATGATAGCTTATTCCTTAGACCGTGAGACCGTACTTATTAATGCTTCGTAGGAATACTTTGAGAGCATCAAACGTTGTGTCTTATATAGCATGACAATAACGGTGTCCATCTTGGGTATTCCGAAAGAGCATCAAGACGTAAGGATCAAGAGCGGGATTTGTTCATTCTTGTAATGGAAAGATACTCTCGGCCCACTCGGTGATATTGCATCTATATAGCTGCGCAGCTTATGACTAGGTCATGGAGATGTAATATCGCAGACGAGTTAATAACCTTCGTCGGTAACGAGATACAACAAAGGCATCGGTGTGTCTACGATCATATCTCGGACAAGGTAGTATCGCAGAGACAAAGGGAATGAATATCATATTTATGGTTCAACGACGATATTCGTGGAATGCACAGGGGTCGTCATATATTTCCAGGTATCCCTGACGATCATTGGTGAGCGGAGTGTCTCGTCCATGTCTGGAGTGTTCCCGAACCGTAGCGTAACAAACTTAAGGTCTTAGCGACGCTAGGAGATAGGTTCTGGAATTTTATAGGTTTTTGTTTGAGAGAGAGAAATGATCCGGAAAGAGTTCCGGTGGTCCGGAAGGAGTTCCGGGGAGGTATGGAATGGTTCCGGGAATGTCCGAAAGTTGTTCGGGTGGTTCCGAAATAGTTTCGGAGTCACGGGATATTGAATTATATATAAATATATTAATTATGAATTAATGGGATTTTTATATTAATTTAATATTAATTAAATAAAGGAAAAAGGGGGCGCCCACCTACATGGGCCCTAAGAGGGCCCAAGAGGGGGGAGCCGCACCCCACAAGGGGGGTGGGCCCCATGGGAGGTTCGGCCGGCCCATGGTGGGGCGCACCACCCCCCCTCCTCCTTTAGTCCCACATGGGGGAGCCAAGGGGTTTGCACACCCCCTTCCCCCTTTATATACCAAGGCATATTAATTGATTTAATTCATAGGAAAATCCAATAAATTCCCGATTTCTCTCTCGATCTCGTGGTTCCCAAGTCGGAGCCGCGCCGAGCTGAGGAAGGGGGTCTCTCTCCACCTAAGCCATACCGCAGAGCGCCGTTGCTCTGCGGGATTCCAGATAAGATCTACTCCTGCGATTTCAGCTGGATCTGAATGACCGGGAGTTGTCGCTAAGCTCCGTATGTTTGCGAGTGCTCGGAGGCTACTCTATGGAGGAGCTTGGGCGACGTCGTCTCGCCCCCTGCATCCGGCGCACCAGCCCCGGTGCTGGCGCTCTGTCTTCTTCCGCCCGACGCCCGTCGACGCAGATCATCATCGACACCCCGGCGTCATCGACTCCGACATCGCGGCAAGTTCTCCGCGACCTCGAGGTCGGCTACGTACGACTTCATCGTCAACGCTTGTGCGGGAGCGTAATCCCCGCTATCGGTCTACATGGAGGTAATGTAACCCGTTCCGCCACCGTTATCGCATGTACTAGATAGATAGATCCTGCCTAGTTAGGGTTTCGTTCGCTAGAAAGTTTATTGTTTTCTGCACCGTAACCCCTTCATTGATATGTCTAGTCAACTTTAGTTTCTTGCATCAATTTTTTCTTCCCTTTAGAGTTCGCCCGACCTCATTTTTTTTCGTCCTCCACTACTGGTTGCGACTCCTACATGCATCGTTGTCACTGGCACCAAAGCGCTAGGCTTTCATCCGGAACCACCCTCCAACCCACCAGGATACCATCAACTAGGGGTGGGAGCTGATAGCGGATATTCCGAATTATCCGACATTCGTATTTGAAAAATTAAAAATAGAAGTGGTAAATATCCAAATCCAAACATAACAGAAATGAAAGTGGAATATATCAGAATTTGTTTTTACAAATACAAAAAAATATGGTATTGAATTTTCAAACAAATATGAATATGAAAATGGATATATCCGTATCCATCGTAGTATAGTGTTTAATAACCTGAGAAAAAAGATGTAATACTCAAATGAAAATGGATATATCCGTAGGACCCGTCTACGCAGTGCCCGGGCACTGGTTTTGCCATCCGCGGTGCCCACCCTGTCTGATTCAGACAGTTTTCTTTTTTGGAAAAATTCTGACGCGCTGACCCGTCCCTTTCCAGAAAGGGAAAGTTTTCCAAACCCGCTGGTCCCGACCGATTTGGCTCTTCGCGCGCGCTAGCTCATGCTGGACGGTGCGGAAAAGCAAATAAAGTGACCCCACAGCCCACGTGAACAGAAATAGGGACAAAAATACATCTGGTGATCGATCCCAATGCAACCCTTGTTGCTTTAATATTTCCTCCTTGCAGCGGTCGGGCTTCTTCTGTTCTTCTAAACGCCTGGTTCTCTTCTTCTTCCTCCAGTTCTTCCAGAAAAATACATTACACCTCCCCCCCCCCCCCCCAAAAAAACACAAAAGAAGGCAGAGATCAGACTGCAGCAACAAAAAAGATAAGCCAGGCCAGCCTTGCTCCAAATCTTACAGCAGAAAATCTCCAGAACACCAACTTTGCAAAGAAAAGTAGAAAACTACAGGTACAAATGCTCCCCAAAAATAATCTCCAGATTCATGATTGAATTTATGTATCCTACCCACTACCCACTACAAGCAACAGTTCTATGATCAATAGATGAAAAGAAGCTCCAAGTTCAGAACAGTGGATGTAAGAAAGCTCCAGTCCGGGGCTGTTGCAGTTCTATGATCCAGTAGATGTAAATAAACACCAGACGAACTGCACTAAAACCACATGATGAAAAAGGTGAAAAGAAACAACAGACAAAACTACACAAACTCCAGTTCAGATCATGCATTCATTGCAAAAAAGGAACTACTAAAGTGCATACATGTTCATATATGTATCTTAAGAAGGCAAAATGCATTTACTTCTAGTAGTAGTTTCAGGTCTACAAAATGCATGAGTTCGAAGCTTGATATCCACATAAGCATTAGCTGTAGGAATCAGAATGTAATTTGTCCCCTTCATTGTTTGTGTAGTGAGGAACTTTGGGATCAAGCCTGATATCCATATAAGCATTAGCTGTAACAATCTAAATTCAGGGGAGCCATGTTAGTATGCACAATTGTGCAGCATTTTGAAGGAGAAAGGGCATGGATTTAAGCAAAAAGATACATGCTGATCTGCTAACACTTTTGATCATCTTTGTTAGTAAAATGCACTTGTTTTTTGATAATGCAGGTCTGGACATGAACTATCCATTGGGTAGTCTTGACCTTAATGCACCACTTTTAATTTTTAAATGATGTAAACGAGGAAATTGTTGTTCCTTCAGATGAAGAAAGGTCCCGCTGAAACACCGGGTCGAATTAGCACATAAGTAAACTACATTCTGAAAATATCTCATGAACTGAAATACATATGTTTGCGCTACAAAAAAGGAAGTCAAAATAATGCTAGAAAGCTACATCTGTGTATGCCATAAGAAGCTGGGAAATTACATACATGTCAGGTCTTGAATCCCCAAAGAATGTCAGGTGTTGAATTCCCAATCATAGTGACATTTTCTTGCATGGAACATCATCAGAAGCTGGGATTAGATTTAGTAGAAAAAAAAGCAAAGGTCGAAATGAGTAAACAAGGAACATCGGTTAGCTTACACGAAAGTGTGCCCCTGTTTTCGTAGGGAATGTTGATCATGAACTTCTCCAACTGAATAACAGGGAAGAGCGGGGTACCAATGACCTCCTCCAGCCGAATAGGGTGAACATAGCATTGCTGATCTCCACCTCAACGGTAGTGGTAGAGCAAACAAATAACCAGTCTAGCGCTTGACTGGCCAGCCGTTTGAGCGCCACGCGGCAGCAACTTCTCAGGTAAGTGTGAGTGATGTTAACAAAAAAAGTAGTACATATTAGCACTCTTAAAAAATACATGCCAGAAACCTACTTATGCAACCTGACATACAGTTTTCATCTAATTTGAGCGAAGACAATTATCATAAAAAACATCTACATGTTGTGGTAAAGATACATTGTACATATAATTACCCGAATAAAATACATCACAATGCGATAAAAAATTCCTAGCTCGGTAAAAAGTAGTCCAGCGATACCAACCGGGACATCGTGAGAGGCAGAGCGAATCAAAATATCTACATGCCATGGTAAAATCATCTCTTCTCTCTATCGGAACTACATGTGCTACATCTCGATACTAGTGAAATTAAATACATGTGGAACCTGACATCCAGAAAACAAAATATGTATGCACATATTGGTGAGAAAACTACATAAGAACGTTTAGAAAACCATTAAATTATTTTGATAGTGCTTTTTAATAATGTTTTATATTTTTTTAATTACAAACATACATCTACATGCCATGTTTAAACATATAGCGACACGAATAACTACTTGTAGGCTATATACATGTCATGTATACACCAAAAAATACATCAGCGTTGATAAGGGAAAAGCTAAATAAAATAGAATCGGAAGTATGTGAACTAAATGTACATATGTGTCAGATATATCTTACATGCTACAAAGTACAAACTGCAAACAAAAATCAGACTAGTAACTTCAATAGCTACCGAAACAAAAACAGGGTGATAATTTACATACATGAACCAAAAAACTTATGTGGTTATTCTCCAAACAAACAGTCACAGACCAATATCAGGCACATAGTTTAGTACCCTTAAAAACATCTGTAATTCACCTCCAGACAAGTAATCAAATCTGAAGAGCAAAACTACTTCTAGGACTACACAACATTGACCTTCCTAAAAAAAAATCACTCATGCCCTACACAAACTACATCAGTATAAACGCTCCAAATGGTGTCGAATATATGCTACACATAGAAAATACATCTAAGTTGCAGAGCTACTACAAAACGTTGATCATGAATTATCTATTTGCAGGGCAGTCAGACTATTGTGAGGATTTGAAACTACAAATGTAAATCGAGATTGGGACTCTCACCACTTCCAAATCTCAACCGCACTAGCTAGTCCTTCTGGACATAGAACCTGCAGTAGCACAAGTAGCTAGAGTTCTACATCCAGTAAACTTAGCGAGGAAAAACTGAATCGAACTACGAGAAACTAGATCGAATGAAACACGACTACGCCACGGTGGTGCGCGACTTTGCGGCTGGAACAAGAAGGATTCAAAATCACGGGAGGATAAAGGTGTGGATCGAATCAAATCGAACCAAATCGAGCACGAAGAATAGCATGTACAACTCGGCGCATCCGTACCTCGGGTATTTAGGCGTTGGCGACGGCGGAAACGAGGGCGGCCGAGGTCGACTCCGCACGGGAACTCGGTAGACACGGGGTAGGGCTTCACTGCGCTGCTCCTGTAACACAAAATCGAGCTCGCCCAGAAGACGGAGGAGCTTGACGCGTACACCAGACCGGAGTTGGGAGGTCATAGCCATCGGGAATCGCCGGCGACGGTGGCGAATCGCGAGAGGAAATGGGACGGCGGAGGCGAGAGGGGAAAGAGAACGACATGTTTCCACCGAGGACCCCCCAATGGACGTTGTGTTTTGTCGGGACGTGCCACGCGAGCGATCAAAACGGTGCGAGCCGCACGATGGCCATCCGACGGAGCGAACGAAGGAGCACCGTGAAAGGACGCGTGAGTGCCCGCGCACGGAATAGATTTCTCGATATCCGTATCCATCATAGTATAGCGTTTTATAACCGTCAAGGTTTTCTTCTCCGCTTAATTAGCCGCCACAATGATCGCCCTAAAAAAATCGTTCATCACATTACGCTGGAAAAAAGAGTAACGTGGTACAGTAGTACCGCGTGCCCATCAGTCCATGTCGTAGACGGATTCCGAGTCCGGTTTGAGTTAGAACAAGGATCGATCGTAATAAATAGCACTATGGCAGGGCGTCAAGCCATCAAGGTTTCCTCAAGCTGCTAATTTGTTTCCAGGACTGCGATCGAGTGATCAGCCGGCTACGCCAACAGAGCACGAATGGGCTATACCTTCAAGCTTTTGGCGTGCGTGAGCTTCGGCGGCAACAAGTCCGGCAAGAAGAGCACCGCGAAGAAGCCGGCCGAACCGGCAGCGGCGGCGATGGAGGCAAACAAGACCGCCGGACCGAAACGAGCTGCTGCAGCAGGCAAACGTCGTCGCCAGGGCAAAGCGGAGGCTGAGCCGTACCGTGGCGGTTTTGAGCCGTATCGTCCGCTCTATAGCTACAACATCGACCACCTCGCCAACACCATGTACTTTTACGGGAGTGTTGCCGGGATTATGTGTTGATCCCTTCTTTCTTTGAGCACTAGCACGTATGAGCTAGTGTTTCTTCTCAGAGGTTCATCGTCATGTATGGAATTCCATATTTGTACCCTGATTGTACGCATATGGCATTTGCCCGACGGCATTTGCCGTCGGGCTCAGCATAGAAACCCTCGGCCTAAGTGAGCCCGACGGCCACCGTCAGCCTAAGGCCGTCGGGCTGTGATCCATCGGGCTCACGCCGTGGCCGTCGGGCTCACAAATGCCGTCGGGCTAGCGCGCGACGCCGACGGTGATTTTAGGCCGTCGGTGTTAAAATACCCTCGACGCAGAAACACGTAACGACGCTCCGTCACGACACACGCGTCAGCTGCTGGAGCTGCACAGGTCATACGGTGAGCCCGACGGCATTGCCGTCGGCCTCACCATAGCGTTACTACGCCGACGGCAAATACCGTCGGCCTCACCACTGCATAATAATGCAATACAGCGTGACGCCGACCCCTGCAAATTTTAATTTTTTTCTGGGATTCACATATAAACATCATCAAACTCATGAACATCATCATATAGGGATCATCAAACATATAAACATCATCATATAGGGATCATTAAACATATAAACATCATCAAACTCATGAACAACATGTAGGGATCATCATATATCACACAACATCCATACATAAACATCATCAAACTCATGAAGCTACCAAATATATCACACGTTTCTATATCACACAACATATATCACACGTTTCTACATGATCAAGCTCATGAAGCTATAAAATGATCTCTTCAAAGGAACTCTCAAGCACGAATTCCACCGCCAAGAGCATGATCACTACAAAATGAAAACGAACTCCGGTTAGCATGGCAAATGTATCAAGTTCAAATTCATGCAAGAAAAAATGATCAAAGTCATGCAAACCTTCTAAGTCCAAATTCATGTAAGGAAAAATGATCAAAGTCATGCAAATGTTCTAAGTCCAAATTCATGCAAACGTTGTAAGTCCAAATTCATGCAAACATTCTAAGTCCAAACTGAATCATGAAAAATAGTTCTAAGTCTATGGTTGGTTTATGTCAGAGTTTTTCATGAACTAACCGGGTTTGGCGATTGTCGACGCATCTCGCGGCTCTCGTGGTGGGGTGATCGACGCAGCGAGGTAGAAGCACCCAGGCTAGGATCTTGTGAGTGAACCGGAGTGGCCATGGGTGAGGCAGAAGCTCGACCAAACGGAGCCATTGCCCGTGAAGAAGACGGTCCCTACATGTTTGAACAAAATATGACTAAGTGTAAATATCTAGATGTACAAAAAATGACTTAGTGAAGCTTTGGAGAAGTACTAACAGGAGTCGCCTGGGTGTAGTGTGCGACGAAATCGGCGTAGCGCGACCGTGGAGGGTACGGCGGTGGTGGCGGAGCCGGTACTGGCTCGGGTAGTGGAGTACCCTCTCTCATTGCCGTACTAAGCGCCTGCAAGTGAGTTTAGATGCCATGCATTATGAAGTACAAACTCCGACAATGAAATTTATTGGCTAGGATTGGATGGACCACAACTCACCGTCATATAGGCAAACTGATGCGACTGCTGAGCTTGATACACAGCCGCCGAATGATCCTGCATCTGCTGCATCCAATCATCCTGAGCCTCTTGCCAGGCTTGTTCCATTTCCTTAAATATGACATAGTGAATCTCATGAGCATACCCATATATGAATGGGAACTAAGAATGAAGAAGAAAAATTAGAGAAAGCTTACATGGTCCACAGCATGGGCGGCTCTAGCACGCGGTGCACGAGGTGTAACAGAAACACTCGTGAGTGATTTGACACGTGTGTGGTTGGTGGTAGGCTCGATCACCGTGTCAAATGTGCGCGAGTGGCCATGTGGCCTTCCATGTCCTGCGATAATCACGACCCTCTCGTCGACTGGCTCCTTAACAGGGTCAGAATCCGGTCCATTCAGCTCCTTGTACCTGATGGCATTCATAACAAGTAAACAATTAGTAAGTACAAATTATTTCGTACTTGCATTTAGTAAACATGATCTTGAAAAATAAACCTGGTCTTGTACTCCTCAAGGTTTTCAGTGGTTGTGCCATAGTATTGATCATCGCCGTCCTTGACCACCTTCTTCTTATGAGCCAATTGCCACACTTCAAACTCTCCCAGCTCCTGCCCTTCATTAGCAGTCATCTAAAATACATATAAAAAATGGTATGCATTAAAAAGAAAACACTGCCAGGGAAAACGAGTAGGTTGTTCCATATTTATACCTGATGATCCTTGTAGTGGTAGAAGTGTCGGTTCCCTTGACAGTGAGTTCCCTCATGACCGCGATTGAGACTGTTCTGAATGCTCTTGGCCTTGAAATCTAGATCTTTCCCGGTCCACATGTGCACCCGTTTCTCCCAGCCATCCTTCTTTCCCAGAGCCCACTTTGGACAAATCTTAAGATGAAAACATCTCAAGTCAACATCTCAAGTGAAGAACAGATAATGCACTTTACGATGGACATGGAATAAAAAGAAAATTTCATTACCCCCATGAAATCCTCGTGGGACATCTTCTCACCAAGTTTGAGCTCAAGGATTTTCTTCTTGTTGTATCTCGTGCCTTTCTCGGCGTAGAACTGAGCGATAGCTGTAATTTTAACATCATACCACATCTGGCGTAACTTGATCCTCACCATCGTAAAGAAGACCTCGTGGCTCTTGTGCTCGTGCTCGGGAGGCACGCGATAGAACTCCTACAATCATGTAGACAATCTTATTATGGTGAGAATCACAAGTTAACAAAACTATGGTTAACTATGGTTGAGAATCACAAGTAAACAAAATACCATATAATAGTTCTTACCCAGAACTTGTGAACCACAACCTCTGCACAGCTAGGCTTAAAACCCTCACCCTCCACAGTCTCCATGTAGCCGGAGCCCTGAGCGGCCTCGTAGTCCTCCCACCTCATGGCTAACTTCTTCAGAGAATTTGGATCCTCAGGATTCTCCTTGTAGAGGCCTGGCCAATGCCTCTTCAGAAGGCCCACAAGTACACCACCTGGAAGATTTCCCGAACTGGTGATGAGTTGAAAATTGCTGCACATGAAAGAACAATATTAGTATGCAAGGAGAGTTAGCCACATACTTATATGATCAAAAGATAGCCACTTACTTTTTGTTGACCGGCTTAATAAGAATTTTGCCCTCTTGAGATCTTGATCTTCTTGGAAGATTCTTTATTCCTCGAGTCCACAAGGGCCCAAGATCCTCCCCCTCGTGCTGCAAATTAAAATTAAAATGCAAATTAGAGTTCAAATAAAATGTAAGTGAACAAAACTAAGTGGTAGGAATAGGAGAAAATAGCGTACATCATCCTCCTCCTCCTCCTCGGCGTGCTGCTCCAGGTCCTCGTCAACGGGCTGCTCCGGGTCCTCATCAACGGGCTGCTCCAAGTCCACCCCAAAGTATTGATGCTCGACGTATTGCTGCTGAGGCTGCTCCACCCTAAAGTACTGCTGCTGAGGCTCCTCCCCCTCGAAGTACTGATGCTGAGGCTCCTGCACCACGAAGTGCTGCTGCTCCACCTCCCTATCCTCCGAGTGGGTTGCTGCGGAGGGTACCTAAATAAAATAGCAGTTAGTGAGTATGAGCATGATAGTAGACAGTAGGCATGATAGCAACTACCTCACTGAAGTAAGACGTCGAAGGTGTCATCATCCGTGAAGATGAAACCTCCGACAAAGGTCTAGTCCTCGAGCCTCGTCCTCGTCCTCGAGCTCGCGGTGCATGTCGCCCTCGAGGCTCGTCCTCGACCTCAACTGTGGTCTCCCTCGAGGCTCGTCCTCGACCTCTAGTGGGGTGACCCCCGCCTCGTCCTCTAGGGGGTAGGCCCCCGCCTCGTCCTCTAGGGGGGTGACCCCCGCCTCGTCCATCGTCCTCGTCGTCACTCTCCCCTAAGCGTTTAGGGGGCTTTCGCAAACGACAAATGTTCCTAAGCATGGATGCCGCGGAATTCTTGCTCATGGTTTAGTCACCTGCATTGAGAACATGTAAAATGTTAGTAAGCAGAAATTACAATTTCATGCGAAAATAAGCAAAAGAAAGCATTGAGAACTCGAAAATAAGCAAAAGTAAGCATTGAGAACATTGATGAAAAAAATAAGACGTAGTAAGCAAGTTGGAAATAAAACATAAAAGACGCTCACCAAGTTTTGGGTTGTGTTCGGGTCTAATCATCAGCAGGGTCACTATCACTATCACGTGAGTAGTAGGGTATGCCATCGAACGGTGGAGGCTCATCCTCGTCACTTTCACTATCTAGATGTAACTTGCTGAGCATATCTATGTCCTTTACATTCACAACTGCCTCACCTCTTCCATGTCTTTCACTATCATCGACTTCATCAAGACCACCCATAAGGACATCAAAGTCACCGCCATCCTCTTCCTCCTGGTAGAAATCTCCCTCGTATGTGATGGGGTTTATATTGTTGTAATCGTCCACGTTTGGCATGGGTAGCTTACCACGTGGCGATACCTTGAACACAACTTCCCAACCCTGTAGTTCCTCGTTCTGGCATGGGTATGATAGATAATAAACTTATGTTGCCTGGTTAGACACAACAAATACATCGGACCCGCTATAGGTGGTTGAAGGCCTCACTTCCACTAAACCAATGGAAGGGGTACTTTTTAGTCCAACCACTGGGTCGAACCAATGGCACTTGAACACAACAAGAGTGAGAGGATGGGCCCCTTTATAGAATTTCACCTCATATATGTTATGTAACCTTCCATAGTACTCATCCTCATTTCGACCTCAGGTAAACACTCCAGTATTTACTGTTTTCGCATTTGGCCGAGTATTTTGGTGTTTCTCGGTATGGAAACGATACCCATTCACATCATACTTTTCATAAGTCGCGACCTTAGGGTCGAAACCCTGTGAAACCCATCTCAATTCATCTGTCATAGATGTTTTCTGTTGATTTCCCTACAAGTTTAGTCAAAATTGTTAGTTTCGTGTTTACATAAACTACAATAGACAATGGGGTGAGTTAGAAATTACTTTTTCCATGAACCAAGCCACAAAATTTTGCCTTCTGGGGGCTCCCTTCTTTAAAAGAGTATTAAATTCCGATACAGTAGGATTTTCTATTCCCAACCACTCCTCATCCAGAAATTGAGGCACGAATGTATCCTCTACTTCATCTATGTTCATCAACACATAGAGCATGATGTCCTCCCACTCCTGCTCCGTCACAGTGTAAATATGTTGACCACCAGACTTACCGCCTTGGCCTTGGAAGAGATGAATCTTGGGTTTATAGCTGGGGTTATCGGTATTGTACCAAGAGAGGGGATTATGCATATTGGGAACATCTTCAGGATAGTATGTTGTAGATACATCTGACACCTCCTCGATGATATATGCCTCGGCTATGCATGCTTCAATCTGATTTTTGTTTCCACATTTGATTCGCATATTCTTAAATATTCTCTCTATACAAAACTGCTAACGGTTCTGAACCGGTCCCCCCAATAATGCCTCGTTAGGTAGATGCAATATGAGATGTACCATCGGAGTAAACATGCCTGGCGGAAATATAATCTCTAACTTGCATATCAACTCTAGGACTTTCTCATGAAGTCTTTTCATCATTTTCGGACATATTTCTTTGGCACACAGCGTGCGGAAGAAATGGCTCAACTCCGCAAGTGGCCGCCAAACACGATCAGGGATATAGCCTCGAAGCATCACCGGCATTATTCGCTCAATCCATATGTGATAGTCATGACTCTTAAGCCCGTTGACTCTGCCCGTTGTTAAATTGACTCCGTTACTCATGTTAGAACAATAACCATCTGAGAACTTCACATTGTGTTTGAGCCAATTGAATGCCTCCTTCTTTTGGGCAGCTAGAAGGCAGAAGTCAGCATTTGGCTTGACCCAATTTCTTCGATTGCCCTCAGGACGCTGCATAATTAGTTTTATTCTGTCACAAAGCCTCTCTTGATCGACCCTAGCCTTCACATTGTCCTTCGCCTTCTCAGGAATGTCTAGGGTTGTGTGAAAGACGGACTCTACGACATTCTTTTCGGTGTGCATCACATCGATGTTATGAGGAAGTTTGAGGTCCTTGTAATAGGGGAGTTGCGTCAAACTTGGTATGTGAGTCCAGTTGTGCGTCTCACCATATCCAATAAAACCTTTGCCTTTGGTCTTAGGCTTTAGAGCACGTAGCTCCGCATCAACAACTTTACCATCAAACGTTGGTATCTTGTTTACTTCACTGACAACTTTGTCTTTCAAGAAGTGTTTTTTGTCCTCTCTGAATCTATGACCTTCTTCGAGGAACTGTCGATGCTTGTCAAAGGCGGAATACTTGCCACCCTTCTTCAGCCATACGAACATAAGAGCATGCCTGCACACTGGGCATGGCATCTTTCCGGCTGTACAGTGTCCGCAGAATAGGGCATACCCGGGTAGGTCATGCATGGAATACTGGTACCAAACTGTCATGCAGAAGTTTTTCTTCGTTGCCCGATCATATGTCCATGTGCCGTGTGCCCTAGAATGTTCCAAAACATCTATTAGCGGCTGCATGTACACACTCAAATTCTTCCCCGGATATTCAGGCCCCGGAATGATCAGAGACAACAATATGGTCTTGCGTTGCATTAAGACTCCGGGAGGGAGATTGAGCGGCATAACAAACACGGACCAACAGCTGTACGACCTAGCCGACATACCGAATGGATTGAAACCATCGGTTGCTATCGCAATTCTAACATTTCGAGACTCTCGGGCTTTATCAGGGTATACTCTGTCGAAATGTTTCCACGCTTCACCATCAGCCGGATGTTTCATCTTCTTCTTTTTATCACTAATATCAGGGTATCTCTTCCCCGTCTTGTGCCATGTCATCTGTTTGGCAGTCTCCTCATCCATGTAAAGGCGTTGGATCCTTTTTATGAATGGGAGATACCGAAGAATCTTTACAGCAACTTTCGTCTGCACCATTTCACCTTCGGCGCCCTTCACCTCTACATACCTAGAGGCCCCACACTTGCTACAGTGAGTGTGATTCACAAACTCTTTCCGAAACAGAAGGCAACCCTTAGGACAACAATGTATCTTGTCATAATCCATGCAAAGCGATTTCATGATTTTCTTCGACTCATACATGGTACGAGGCAGACAATGTCCCTTAGGGAGCATGTTACCCATTGTTTTCAAATGATCTTCAAAGCTAGATCGGGTTTGGCCGTGTTTGGCCTTATCAGCTAACAGTTGCGATATGGCATCAAGCTGAGAGACTTCTGCACCCGAAAAAAGAGGTTTCTTCGCGGTGGCCATCATTTCAAGGAAGGCCTTCGCGGTTTCCTCTGGTTCATCCGGTAAATCCGATTCCTCCTGTTCATCCAGATCTTCGGGAGGTGGCGAATGTGCCTGATTTGCATAGTGAAGATCAACAAGCATGTTTGCAATGCCATCGTGGGCACTGCCATCGATGTGTTGCCGCATCACCACCTCTCTAACACGGTCACTCTCGGGAAAGTTGATTTGCATGTTAAAGTCGGGCATATATCCGTAAAGCCAAAGGTGTTTTGTCATCTCTAAGCTACCCTGACGGCTATTCATCTTGCACCGAGCACAAGGGTAAAGCGGACGAACTGTCTTAGAACCACGGTGTGCGTCCTTCACATAATATTCAGTTTTCCACTGCCACTCAGCTGTCATGTCAGTCCTACTAATACGATCACTGTACATCCACTCATCATCAGCCATCTGCACTTAGAGGTAATAACAGCAAAAATAGCATTTGATATCAAATAAATGGCATCATCATCATCAGTCCTACAAGATATTCTCTACCGGGAAAACGCGTGCATCATCCTACATCTCTAATAGGATAGCCTCCTAGCAGCCGCCGGATCCGTAGATTGAGTACGTTCTCCATGCTCTACCCCGATCCGAGACAGAATTTCGACAGCACCTCCCCGCTGCTCTCCCGATACACGTCTCGGCAAAAAGCCGAGAGGATGTGCATCCGGAGAACAACGGGGAGGCACTACCGAAATCCTGACTCGGACCGGAGCAGAACACAGAGAACGTACCCAACTACGCATCCGCCGACTGTCCCGTAAATGCCGAAGCGTTACGCATCATAATATGCTGACCTCTAACGCATATTTATCCGCGTAACGCTTTCGGACGGGAAAAGACACCTAGGTTACGCGACTTGACGTGAAACTAATATCTAGAACATAAAAATGCAAGAGATGAGAAGGAGTTTTATCTCACCCTCCGTTGTAGAGGAAGTAGTCGAACAACACGAACACGACGACGGCTCCGAGACGGCGGCGGCTCCAAGACGGCGGCTCTGGACGGTGAGAAATCCGAGAAACCTACATGATAAAATATAATCTAGATTAATACTAGCAAATACATTACCAATAAAATCTAAAACTAAGAATAATTATAAAACTAACCTAGCACAAACAGTAGCACTGACCTAGCACTAACAGTAGCACTAACCCTAGCTAGCACTAACCTAACCCGACCTAGCACTAACCTAGCTAGCACTAACAGTAGCACTAAAAACGCAAACCCATCATCGTTCTTGCACGTATGTAGCTGACCATATGTTATGAAGTTCAAAAATGCAAATGCTTGTGCGGTGTTCAACCCTATTTTCCGATCGTAGCCGCCTCGAGGCATTTGCTTCTTACTAGTACATGATTGTGCGGTGTCTCACCTGGAATCAAGAGCACCAGGGGGAGGGCACGGCGGCGGGGGCGTGCAGGCGGCGCACGGCGGCGGGTGGCGCACGGGCTGCGGACGGGGGCCGGAGGGCACGGCGGCGCGTGGGGGATTGCGGGCGGGGAGGACGCGGCGGGGGCATGCGGGCGACGAGGGCACGGCGGGGGCCGGCGGTGGGGCCGTGCAGGCGGCGCACGGCGGCGGCGCACGGGAGTGAAGGGCACGGCGGCGGGGGCGTGGCTGGCGGCGCGCGGGAGGAAAAGTGCGGGTCGGGGTCCCGACCAGATCGATGTCCAAGTTAAGCTAGGGTTGTTCTAAGGCCGACGGCATTGCCGTCGGGCTTAGAGTAGCAACTTTTTTATTTTTCTTCTTTTAGTTAATCAATGTATTCTTCATTTTTTATTTTCTGCAAATTCGTAGTTTATTTGTATTATAATAAATTATATTCCAAAAATGTTGACATTAGCATATTGCTACCCCTTTCGACGCTCCGTACCCCGGACCCCCTCTACGGAGTAAGAGGGGTCAGTGAGGCGGGTCGCACCTCGGAGATGTATCTTGGTTCCCACAAACTACCAACACACTAGTATACATATATTAGGGGTCTATGCAAGTTTTGATGGGGTCTTGACACTCCGGACCCACTCTACGGCGAAACCCTACTCCCGGTGGAGAAAAGTCTGAACCCGTCGATCTACCCCTCTAAACGACGTCGGGAGGGGGTAGACGCATGGATTTTTTTGCTTGGATGTGTTAGGTTGGTATATTGGACCATAAAAACAAACATTTCATGTGTTCCGTCGCACGGTTCCATGCCCGACACCCGAAACGGGGGTTTTCACCTCTAAGTGCAAGAACTTACCACGGAGAAAGAGGGGTCAGTGAAGCGGGTCGCACCTCGGAGATGTATCTTGGTTCCCACAAACTACCAACACACTAGTATACATATATTAGGGGTCTATGCAAGTCTTGATGGGGTCTTGACACTCCGGACCCCCTCTACGGCGAAACCCTACTCCCGCTGGAGAAAAGTCTGAACCCGTCGATCTACCCCTCTAAACGGCGTCGTGAGGGGGTAGACGCATGGATTTTTTTTGCTTGGATGTGTTAGGTTGGTATATTGGACCATAAAAAACAAACATTTCATGTGTTCCGTCGCACGGTTCCATGCCCGACACCCGAAACGGGGGTTTTCACCTCTAAGTGCAAGAACTTACCACGGAGAAAGAGGGGTCAGTGAAGCGGGTCGCACCTCGGAGATGTATCTTGGTTCCCACAAACTACCAACACACTAGTATACATATATTAGGGGTCTATCCAAGTCTTGATGGGGTCTTGACACTCCGGACCCCCTCTACGGCGAAACCCTACTCCCGCTGGAGAAAAGTGCGAACCCGTCGATCTACCCCTCTAAACGGCGTCGGGAGGGGGTAGACGCATGATTTTTTTTGCTTGGATGTGTTAGGTTGGTATATTGGACCATAAAACCAAACATTTCATGTGTTCCGTCGCACGGTTCCATGCCCGACACCCGAAACGGGGGTTTTCACCTCTAAGTGCAAGAACTTACCACGGAGAAAGAGGGGTCAGTGAAGCGGGTCGCACCTCGGAGATGTATCTTGGTTCCCACAAACTACGAACACACTAGTATACATATATTAGGGGACTATGCAAGTCTTGATGGGGTCTTGACACTCCGGACCCACTCTACGGCGAAACCCTACTCCCGCTGGAGAAAAGTCTGAACCCGTCGATCTACCCCTCTAAACGGCGTCGGGAGGGGGTAGACGCATGGATTTTTTTTGCTTGAATGTGTTAGGTTGGTATATTGGACCATAAAAAACAAACATTTCATGTGTTCCGTCGCACGGTTCCATGCCCGACACCCGAAACGGGGGTTTTCACCTCTAAGTGCAAGAACTTACCACGGAGAAAGAGGGGTCAGTGAAGCGGGTCGCACCTCGGAGATGTATCTTGGTTCCCACAAACTACCAACACACTATTATACATATATTAGGGGTCTATGCAAGTATTGATGGGGTCTTGACACTCCGGACCCCCTCTACGGCGAAACCCTACTCCCGCTGGAGAAAAGTCTGAACCCGTCGATCTACCCCTCTAAACGGCGTCGTGAGGGGGTAGACGCATGGATTTTTTTTGCTTGGAAGTGTTAGGTTGGTATATTGGACCATAAAAAACAAACATTTCATGTGTTCCGTCGCACGGTTCCATGCCCGACACCCGAAACGGGGGTTTTCACCTCTAAGTGCAAGAACTTACCACGGAGAAAGAGGGGTCAGTGAAGCGGGTCGCACCTCGGAGATGTATCTTGGTTCCCACAAACTACCAACACACTAGTATACATATATTAGGGGTCTATCCAAGTCTTGATGGGGTCTTGACACTCCGGACCCCCTCTACGGCGAAACCCTACTCCCGCTGGAGAAAAGTGCGAACCCGTCGATCTACCCCTCTAAACGGCGTCGGGAGGGGGTAGACGCATGAATTTTTTTGCTTGGATGTGTTAGGTTGGTATATTGGACCATAAAAACAAACATTTCATGTGTTCCGTCGCACGGTTCCATGCCCGACACCCGAAACGGGGGTTTTCACCTCTAAGTGCAAGAACTTACCACGGAGAAAGAGGGGTCAGTGAAGCGGGTCGCACCTCGGAGATGTATCTTGGTTCCCACAAACTACCAACACACTAGTATACATATATTAGGGGTCTATGCAAGTCTTGATGGGGTCTTGACACTCCGGACCCACTCTACGGCGAAACCCTACTCCCGCTGGAGAAAAGTCTGAACCCGTCGATCTACCCCTCTAAACGGCGTCGGGAGGGGGTAGATGCATGGATTTTTTTTGCTTGAATGTGTTAGGTTGGTATATTGGACCATAAAAAACAAACATTTCATGTGTTCCGTCGCACGGTTCCATGCCCGACACCCGAAACGGGGGTTTTCACCTCTAAGTGCAAGAACTTACCACGGAGAAAGAGGGGTCAGTGAAGCGGGTCGCACCTCGGAGATGTATCTTGGTTCCCACAAATTACCAACACACTAGTATACATATATTAGGGGTCTATGAAAGTATTGATGGGGTCTTGACACTCCGGACCCCCTCTACGGCGAAACCCTAATCCCGCTGGAGAAAAGTCTGAACCCGTCGATCTACCCCTCTAAACGGCGTCGGGAGGGGGTAGACGCATGGATTTTTTTGCTTGGATGTGTTAGGTTGGTATATTGGACCATAAAAAACAACATTTCATGTGTTCCGTCGCACGGTTCCATGCCCGACACCCGAAACGGGGGTTTTCACCTCTAAGTGCAAGAACTTACCACGGAGAAAGAGGGGTCAGTGAGGCGGGTCGCACCTCGGAGATGTATCTTGGTTACCACAAACTACCAACACACTAGTATACATATATTAGGGGTCTATGCAAGTCTGGATGGGGTCTTGACACTCCGGACCCCTCTACGGCGAAACCCTACTCCCGGTGGAGAAAAGTCTGAACCCGTCGATCTACCCCTCTAAACGGCGTCGGGAGGGGGTAGACGCATGGATTTTTTTGCTTGGATGTGTTAGGTTGGTATATTGGACCATAAAAAACAAACATTTCATGTGTTCCGTCGCACGGTTCCATGCCCGACACCCGAAACGGGGGTTTTCACCTCTAAGTGCAAGAACTTACCACGGAGAAAGAGGGGTCAGTGAAGCGGGTCGCACCTCGGAGATGTATCTTGGTTCCCACAAACTACCAACACACTAGTATACATATATTAGGGGTCTATGCAAGTCTGGATGGGGTCTTGACACTCTGGACCCCTCTACGGCGAAACCCTACTCCCGGTGGAGAAAAGTCTAAACCCGTCGATCTACCCCTCTAAACGGCGTCGGGAGGGGGTAGACGCATGGATTTTTTTGCTTGGATGTGTTTGGTTGGTATATTGGACCATAAAAAACAAACATTTCATGTGTTCCGTCGCACGGTTCCATGCCCGACACCCGAAACGGGGGTTTTCACCTCTAAGTGCAAGAACTTACCACGGAGAAAGAGGGGTCAGTGAAGCGGGTCGCACCTCGTAGATGTATCTTGGTTCCCACAAACTACCAACACACTAGTATACATATATTAGGGGTCTATGCAAGTCTTTATGGGGTCTTGACACTCCGGACCCACTCTACGGCGAAACCCTACTCCCGCTGGAGAAAAGTCTGAACCCGTCGATCTACCCCTCTAAACGGCGTCGGGAGGGGGTAGACGCATGGATTTTTTTGCTTGGATGTGTTAGGTTGGTATATTGGACCATAAAAAATAAACATTTCATGACTTCCGTCGCACGGTTCCATGCCCGACACCCGAAACGGGGGTTTTCACCTCTAAGTGCAAGAACTTACCACGGAGAAAGAGGGGTCAGTGAAGCGGGTCGCACCTCGGAGATGTATCTTGGTTCCCACAAACTACCAACACACTAGTATACATATATTAGGGTTCTATGCAAGTCTTGATGGGGTCTTGACACTCCGGACCCCCTCTACGGCGAAACCCTACTCCCGCTGGAGAAAAGTCTAAACCCGTCGATCTACCCCTCTAAACGGCGTCGGGAGGGGGTAGACGCATGGATTTTTTTGCTTGGATGTGTTAGGTTGGTATATTGGACCATAAAAAACAAACATTTCATGTGTTCCGTCGCACGGTTCCATGCCCGACACCCGAAACGGGGGTTTTCACCTCTAAGTGCAAGAACTTACCACGGAGAAAGAGGGGTCAGTGAAGCGGGTCGCACCTCGGAGATGTATCTTGGTTCCCACAAACTACCAACACACTAGTATACATATATTAGGGGTCTATGCAAGTCTGGATGGGGTCTTGACACTCCGGACCCCCTCTACGGCGAAACCCTACTCCCGCTGGAGAAAAGTCTGAACCCGTCGATCTACCCCTCTAAACGGCGTCGGGAGGGGGTAGACGCATGGATTTTTTTGCTTGTATGTGTTAGGTTGGTATATTGGACCATAAAAAACAAACATTTCATGTGTTCCGTCGCACGGTTCCATGCCCGACACCCGAAACGGGGGTTTTCACCTCTAAGTGCAAGAACTTACCACGGAGAAAGAGGGGTCAGTGAAGCGGGTCGCACCTCGGAGATGTATCTTGGTTCCCACAAACTACCAACACACTAGTATACATATATTAGGGGTCTATGCAAGTCTGGATGGGGTCTTGACACTCTGGACCCCTCTACGGCGAAACCCTACTCCCGGTGGAGAAAAGTCTAAACCCGTCGATCTACCCCTCTAAACGGCGTCGGGAGGGGGTAGACGCATGGATTTTTTTGCTTGGATGTGTTTGGTTGGTATATTGGACCATAAAAAACAAACATTTCATGTGTTCCGTCGCACGGTTCCATGCCCGACACCCGAAACGGGGGTTTTCACCTCTAAGTGCAAGAACTTACCACGGAGAAAGAGGGGTCAGTGAAGCGGGTCGCACCTCGTAGATGTATCTTGGTTCCCACAAACTACCAACACACTAGTATACATATATTAGGGGTCTATGCAAGTCTTTATGGGGTCTTGACACTCCGGACCCACTCTACGGCGAAACCCTACTCCCGCTGGAGAAAAGTCTGAACCCGTCGATCTACCCCTCTAAACGGCGTCGGGAGGGGGTAGACGCATGGATTTTTTTGCTTGGATGTGTTAGGTTGGTATATTGGACCATAAAAAATAAACATTTCATGACTTCCGTCGCACGGTTCCATGCCCGACACCCGAAACGGGGGTTTTCACCTCTAAGTGCAAGAACTTACCACGGAGAAAGAGGGGTCAGTGAAGCGGGTCGCACCTCGGAGATGTATCTTGGTTCCCACAAACTACCAACACACTAGTATACATATATTAGGGTTCTATGCAAGTCTTGATGGGGTCTTGACACTCCGGACCCCCTCTACGGCGAAACCCTACTCCCGCTGGAGAAAAGTCTAAACCCGTCGATCTACCCCTCTAAACGGCGTCGGGAGGGGGTAGACGCATGGATTTTTTTGCTTGGATGTGTTAGGTTGGTATATTGGACCATAAAAAACAAACATTTCATGTGTTCCGTCGCACGGTTCCATGCCCGACACCCGAAACGGGGGTTTTCACCTCTAAGTGCAAGAACTTACCACGGAGAAAGAGGGGTCAGTGAAGCGGGTCGCACCTCGGAGATGTATCTTGGTTCCCACAAACTACCAACACACTAGTATACATATATTAGGGGTCTATGCAAGTCTGGATGGGGTCTTGACACTATGGACCCCCTCTACGGCGAAACCCTACTCCCGCTGGAGAAAAGTCTGAACCCGTCGATCTACCCCTCTAAACGGCGTCGGGAGGGGGTAGACGCATGGATTTTTTTGCTTGTATGTGTTAGGTTGGTATATTGGACCATAAAAAACAAACATTTCATGCGTTCCGTCGCACGGTTCCATGCCCGACACCCGAAACGGGGGTTTTCACCTCTAAGTGCAAGAACTTACCACGGAGAAAGAGGGGTCAGTGAAGCGGGTCGCACCTCGGAGATGTATCTTGGATCCCACAAACTACCAACACACTAGTATACATATATTAGGGGTCTATGCAAGTCTTGATGGGGTCTTGACACTCCGGATCCACTCTATGGCGAAACCCTACTCCCGCTGGAGAAAAGTCTGAACCCGTCGATCTACCCCTCTAAACGGTGTCGGGAGGGGGTAGACGCATGGATTTTTTTTGCTTGGATGTGTTAGGTTGGTATATTGGACCATAAAAAACAAACATTTCATGTGTTCCGTCGCACGGTTCCATGCCTGACACCCGAAACGGGGATTTTCACCTCTAAGTGCAAGAACTTACCACGGAGAAAGAGGGGTCAGTGAAGCGGGTCGCACCTCGGAGATGTATCTTGGTTCCCACAAACTACCAACACACTAGTATACATATATTAGGGGTCTATGCAAGTCTGGATGGGGTCTTGACACTCTGGACCCACTCTACGGCGAAACCCTACTCCCGCTGGAGAAAAGTCTGAACCCGTCGATCTACCCCTCTAAACGGCGTCGGGAGGGGGTAGACGCATGGATTTTTTTGCTTGGATGTGTTAGGTTGGTATATTGGACCATAAAAAACAAACATTTCATGTGTTCCGTCGCACGGTTCCATGCCCGACACCCGAAACGGGGGTTTTCACCTCTAAGTGCAAGAACTTACCACAGAGAAAGAGAGGTCAGGGAAGCGGGTCGCACCTCGGAGATGTATCTTGGTTCACACAAACTACCAACACACTAGTATACATATATTAGGGGTCTATGCAAGTCTTGATGGGGTCTTGACACTCCGGACCCACTCTACGGCGAAACCCTACTCCCGCTGGAGAAAAGTCTGAACCCGTCGATCTACCCCTCTAAACGGCGTCGGGAGGGGGTAGACGCATGGATTTTTTTGCTTGGATGTGTTAGGTTGGTATATTGGACCATAAAAAACAAACATTTCATGTGTTCCGTCGCACGGTTCCATGCCCGACACCCGAAACGGGGGTTTTCACCTCTAAGTGCAAGAACTTACCACGGAGAAAGAGGGGTCAGTGAAGCGGGTCGCACCTCGGAGATGTATCTTGGTTCACACAAACTACCAACACACTAGTATACATATATTAGGGGTCTATGAAAGTATTTATGGGGTCTTGACACTCCGGACCCACTCTACGGCGAAACCCTACTCCCGCTGGAGAAAAGTCTGAACCCGTCGATCTACCCCTCTAAACGGCGTCGGGAGGGGGTAGACGCATGGATTTTTTTGCTTGGATGTGTTAGGTTGGTATATTGGACCATAAAAAACAAACATTTCATGAGTTCCGTCGCACGGTTCCATGCCCGACACCCGAAACGGGGGTTTTCACCTCTAAGTGCAAGAACTTACCACGGAGAAAGAGGGGTCAGTGAAGCGGGTCGCACCTCGGAGATGTATCTTGGTTCCCACAAACTACCAACACACTAGTATACATATATTAGTGGTCTATGCAAGTCTTGATGGGGTCTTGACACTCCGGACCCCCTCTACGGCGAAACCGTACTCCCGCTGGAGAAAAGTCTGAACCCGTCGATCTACCCCTCTAAACGGCGTCGGGAGGGGGTAGACGCATGGATTTTTTTGCTTGGATGTGTTAGGTTGGTATATTGGACCATAAAAAACAAACATTTCATGTGTTCCGTCGCACGGTTCCATGCCCGACACCCGAAACGGGGGTTTTCACCTCTAAGTGCAAGAACTTACCACGGAGAAAGAGGGGTCAGTGAAGCGGGTCGCACCTCGGAGATGTATCTTGGTTCCCACAAACTACCAACACACTAGTATACATATATTAGGGGTCTATGCAAGTCTGGATGGGGTCTTGACACTATGGACCCCCTCTACGGCGAAACCCTACTCCCGCTGGAGAAAAGTCTGAACCCGTCGATCTACCCCTCTAAACGGCGTCGGGAGGGGGTAGACGCATGGATTTTTTTTCTTGTATGTGTTAGGTTGGTATATTGGACCATAAAAAACAAACATTTCATGCGTTCCGTCGCACGGTTCCATGCCCGACACCCGAAACGGGGGTTTTCACCTCTAAGTGCAAGAACTTACCACGGAGAAAGAGGGGTCAGTGAAGCGGGTCGCACCTCGGAGATGTATCTTGGATCCCACAAACTACCAACACACTAGTATACATATATTAGGGGTCTATGCAAGTCTTGATGGGGTCTTGACACTCCGGATCCACTCTATGGCGAAACCCTACTCCCGCAGGAGAAAAGTCTGAACCCGTCGATCTACCCCTCTAAACGGTGTCGGGAGGGGGTAGACGCATGGATTTTTTTTGCTTGGATGTGTTAGGTTGGTATATTGGACCATAAAAAACAAACATTTCATGTGTTCCGTCGCACGGTTCCATGCCTGACACCCGAAACGGGGATTTTCACCTCTAAGTGCAAGAACTTACCACGGAGAAAGAGGGGTCAGTGAAGCGGGTCGCACCTCGGAGATGTATCTTGGTTCCCACAAACTACCAACACACTAGTATACATATATTAGGGGTCTATGCAAGTCTGGATGGGGTCTTGACACTCTGGACCCACTCTACGGCGAAACCCTACTCCCGCTGGAGAAAAGTCTGAACCCGTCGATCTACCCCTCTAAACGGCGTCGGGAGGGGGTAGACGCATGGATTTTTTTGCTTGGATGTGTTAGGTTGGTATATTGGACCATAAAAAACAAACATTTCATGTGTTCCGTCGCACGGTTCCATGCCCGACACCCGAAACGGGGGTTTTCACCTCTAAGTGCAAGAACTTACCACAGAGAAAGAGAGGTCAGGGAAGCGGGTCGCACCTCGGAGATGTATCTTGGTTCACACAAACTACCAACACACTAGTATACATATATTAGGGGTCTATGCAAGTCTTGATGGGGTCTTGACACTCCGGACCCACTCTACGGCGAAACCCTACTCCCGCTGGAGAAAAGTCTGAACCCGTCGATCTACCCCTCTAAACGGCGTCGGGAGGGGGTAGACGCATGGATTTTTTTGCTTGGATGTGTTAGGTTGGTATATTGGACCATAAAAAACAAACATTTCATGTGTTCCGTCGCACGGTTCCATGCCCGACACCCGAAACGGGGGTTTTCACCTCTAAGTGCAAGAACTTACCACGGAGAAAGAGGGGTCAGTGAAGCGGGTCGCACCTCGGAGATGTATCTTGGTTCACACAAACTACCAACACACTAGTATACATATATTAGGGGTCTATGAAAGTATTTATGGGGTCTTGACACTCCGGACCCACTCTACGGCGAAACCCTACTCCCGCTGGAGAAAAGTCTGAACCCGTCGATCTACCCCTCTAAACGGCGTCGGGAGGGGGTAGACGCATGGATTTTTTTGCTTGGATGTGTTAGGTTGGTATATTGGACCATAAAAAACAAACATTTCATGAGTTCCGTCGCACGGTTCCATGCCCGACACCCGAAACGGGGGTTTTCACCTCTAAGTGCAAGAACTTACCACGGAGAAAGAGGGGTCAGTGAAGCGGGTCGCACCTCGGAGATGTATCTTGGTTCCCACAAACTACCAACACACTAGTATACATATATTAGTGGTCTATGCAAGTCTTGATGGGGTCTTGACACTCCGGACCCCCTCTACGGCGAAACCCTACTCCCGCTGGAGAAAAGTCTGAACCCGTCGATCTACCCCTCTAAACGGCGTCGGGAGGGGGTAGACGCATGGATTTTTTTGCTTGGATGTGTTAGGTTGGTATATTGGACCATAAAAAACAAACATTTCATGTGTTCCGTCGCACGGTTCCATGCCCGACACCCGAAACGGGGGTTTTCACCTCTAAGTGCAAGAACTTACCACGGAGAAAGAGGGGTCAGTGAAGCGGGTCGCACCTCGGAGATGTATCTTGGTTCCCACAAACTACCAACACACTAGTATACATATATTAGGGGTCTATGCAAGTCTGGATGGGGTCTTGACACTATGGACCCCCTCTACGGCGAAACCCTACTCCCGGTGGAGAAAAGTCTGAACCCGTCGATCTACCCCTCTAAACGGTGTCGGGAGGGGGTAGACGCATGGATTTTTTTTGCTTGGATGTGTTAGGTTGGTATATTGGACCATAAAAAACAAACATTTCATGTGTTCCGTCGCACGGTTCCATGCCTGACACCCGAAACGGGGATTTTCACCTCTAAGTGCAAGAACTTACCACGGAGAAAGAGGGGTCAGTGAAGCGGGTCGCACCTCGGAGATGTATCTTGGTTCCCACAAACTACCAACACACTAGTATACATATATTAGGGGTCTATGCAAGTCTGGATGGGGTCTTGACACTATGGACCCCCTCTACGGCGAAACCCTACTCCCGCTGGAGAAAAGTCTGAACCCGTCGATCTACCCCTCTAAACGGCGTCGGGAGGGGGTAGACGCATGGATTTTTTTTCTTGTATGTGTTAGGTTGGTATATTGGACCATAAAAAACAAACATTTCATGCGTTCCGTCGCACGGTTCCATGCCCGACACCCGAAACGGGGGTTTTCACCTCTAAGTGCAAGAACTTACCACGGAGAAAGAGGGGTCAGTGAAGCGGGTCGCACCTCGGAGATGTATCTTGGATCCCACAAACTACCAACACACTAGTATACATATATTAGGGGTCTATGCAAGTCTTGATGGGGTCTTGACACTCCGGATCCACTCTATGGCGAAACCCTACTCCCGCAGGAGAAAAGTCTGAACCCGTCGATCTACCCCTCTAAACGGTGTCGGGAGGGGGTAGACGCATGGATTTTTTTTGCTTGGATGTGTTAGGTTGGTATATTGGACCATAAAAAACAAACATTTCATGTGTTCCGTCGCACGGTTCCATGCCTGACACCCGAAACGGGGATTTTCACCTCTAAGTGCAAGAACTTACCACGGAGAAAGAGGGGTCAGTGAAGCGGGTCGCACCTCGGAGATGTATCTTGGTTCCCACAAACTACCAACACACTAGTATACATATATTAGGGTTCTATGCAAGTCTTGATGGGGTCTTGACACTCCGGACCCCCTCTACGGCGAAACCCTACTCCCGCAGGAGAAAAGTCTGAACCCGTCGATCTACCCCTCTAAACGGTGTCGGGAGGGGGTAGACGCATGGATTTTTTTTGCTTGGATGTGTTAGGTTGGTATATTGGACCATAAAAAACAAACATTTCATGTGTTCCGTCGCACGGTTCCATGCCTGACACCCGAAACGGGGATTTTCACCTCTAAGTGCAAGAACTTACCACGGAGAAAGAGGGGTCAGTGAAGCGGGTCGCACCTCGGAGATGTATCTTGGTTCCCACAAACTACCAACACACTAGTATACATATATTAGGGGTCTATGCAAGTCTGGATGGGGTCTTGACACTCCGTACCCCCTCTACGGCGAAACCCTACTCCCGCTGGAGAAAAGTCTGAACCCGTCGATCTACCCCTCTAAACGGCGTCGGGAGGGGGTAGACGCATGGATTTTTTTGCTTGAATGTGTTAGGTTGGTATATTGGACCATAAAAAACAAACATTTCATGTGTTCCGTCGCACGGTTCCATGCCCGACACCCGAAACGGGGGTTTTCACCTCTAAGTGCAAGAACTTACCACGGAGAAAGAGGGGTCAGTGAAGCGGGTCGCACCTCGGAGATGTATCTTGGTTCCCACAAACTACCAACACACTAGTATGCATATATTAGGGGTCTATGCAAGTCTTGATGGGGTCTTGACACTCCGGACCCCCTCTACGGCGAAACCCTACTCCCGGTGGAGAAAAGTCTGAACCCGTCGATCTACCCCTCTAAACGGCGTCGGGAGGGGGTAGACGCATGGATTTTTTTGCTTGGATGTGTTAGGTTGGTATATTGGACCATAAAAAACAAACATTTCATGTGTTCCGTCGCACGGTTCCATGCCCGACACCCGAAACGGGGATTTTCACCTCTAAGTGCAAGAACTTACCACGGAGAAAGAGGGGTCAGTGAAGCGGGTCGCACCTCGGAGATGTATCTTGGTTCCCACAAACTACCAACACACTAGTATACATATATTAGGGGTCTATGCAAGTCTTGATGGGGTCTTTACACTCCGGACCCCCTCTACAGCGAAACCCTACTCCCGCTGGAGAAAAGTCTGAACCCGGCGATCTACCCCTCTAAACGGCGTCGGGAGGGGGTAGACGCATGGATTTTTTTGCTTGAATGTGTTAGGTTGGTATATTGGACCATAAAAAACAAACATTTCATGTGTTCCGTCGCACGGTTCCATGCCCGACACCCGAAACGGGGGTTTTCACCTCTAAGTGCAAGAACTTACCACGGAGAAAGAGGGGTCAGTGAAGCGGGTCGCACCTCGGAGATGTATGTTGGTTCCCACAAACTACCAACACACTAGTATGCATATATTAGGGGTCTATGAAAGTCTTGATGGGGTCTTGACACTCCGGACCCCCTCTACGGCGAAACCCTACTCCCGGTGGAGAAAAGTCTGAACCCGTCGATCTACCCCTCTAAACGGCGTCGGGAGGGGGTAGACGCATGGATTTTTTTGCTTGGATGTGTTAGGTTGGTATATTGTACCATAAAAAACAAACATTCATGTGTTCCGTCGCACGGTTCCATGCCCGACACCCGAAACGGGGGTTTTCACCTCTAAGTGCAAGAACTTACCACGGAGAAAGAGGGGTCAGTGAAGCGGGTCGCACCTCGGAGATGTATCTTGGTTCCCACAAACTACCAACACACTAGTATACATATATTAGGGGTCTATGCAAGTCTTGATGGGGTCTTGACACTCCGGACCCCCTCTACGGCGAAACCCTACTCCCGCTGGAGAAAAGTCTGAATCCGTCGATCTACCCCTCTAAACGGCGTCGGGAGGGGGTAGACGCATGGATTTTTTTTGCTTGGATGTGTTAGGTTGGTATATTGGACCATAAAAAACAAACATTTCATGTGTTCCGTCGCACGGTTCCATGCCCGACACCCGAAACGGGGGTTTTCACCTCTAAGTGCAAGAATTTACCACGGAGAAAGAGGGGTCAGTGAAGCGGGTCGCACCTCGGAGATGTATCTTGGTTCCCACAAACTACCAACACACTAGTATACATATATTAGGGTTCTATGCAAGTCTTGATGGGGTCTTGACACTCCGTACCCCCTCTACGGCGAAACCCTACTCCCGCTGGAGAAAAGTCTGAACCCGTCGATCTACCCCTCTAAACGGCGTCGGGAGGGGGTAGACGCATGGATTTTTTTGCTTGGATGTGTTAGGTTGGTATATTGGACCATAAAAAACAAAAATTTCATGTGTTCCGTCGCACGGTTCCATGCCCGACACCCGAAACGGGGGTTTTCACCTCTAAGTGCAAGAACTTACCACGGAGAAAGAGGGGTCAGTGAAGCGGGTCGCACCTCGGAGATGTATCTTGGTTCCCACAAACTACCAACACACTAGTATACATATATTAGGGGTCTATGCAAGTTTTGATGGGGTCTTGACACTCCGGACCCACTCTACGGCGAAACCCTACTCCCGCTGGAGAAAAGTCTGAATCCGTCGATCTACCCCTCTAAACGGCGTCGGGAGGGGGTAGACGCATGGATTTTTTTTGCTTGGATGTGTTAGGTTGGTATATTGGACCATAAAAAACAAACATTTCATGTGTTCCGTCGCACGGTTCCATGCCCGACACCCGAAACGGGGGTTTTCACCTCTAAGTGCAAGAACTTACCACGGAGAAAGAGGGGTCAGTGAAGCGGGTCGCACCTCGGAGATGTATCTTGGTTCCCACAAACTACCAACACACTAGTATACATATATTAGGGGTCTATCCAATTCTTGATGGGGTCTTGACACTCCGGACCCCCTCTACGGCGAAACCCTACTCCCGCTGGAGAAAAGTCTGAACCCGTCGATCTACCCCTCTAAACGGCGTCGGGAGGGGGTAGGCGCATGGATTTTTTTGCTTGGATGTGTTAGGTTGGTATATTGGACCATAAAAAACAAACATTTCATGTGTTCCCTCGCACGGTTCCATGCCCGACACCCGAAACGGGGGTTTCACCTCTAAGTGCAAGAACTTACCACGGAGAAAGAGGGGTCAGTGAAGCGGGTCGCACCTCGGAGATGTATCCGTGTTCCCACAAACTACCAACACACTAGTATGCATATATTAGGGGTCTATGCAAGTCTTGATCGGGTCTTGACACTCCGGACCCACTCTACGGCGAAACCCTACTCCCGGTGGAGAAAAGTCTGAACCCGTCGATCTACCCCTCTAAACGGCGTCGGGAGGGGGTAGACGCATGGATTTTTTTGCTTGGATGTGTTAGGTTGGTATATTGTACCATAAAAAACAAACATTCATGTGTTCCGTCGCACGGTTCCATGCCCGACACCCGAAACGGGGGTTTTCACCTCTAAGTGCAAGAACTTACCACGGAGAAAGAGGGGTCAGTGAAGCGGGTCGCACCTCGGAGATGTATCTTGGTTCCCACAAACTACCAACACACTAGTATACATATATTAGGGGTCTATGCAAGTCTTGATGGGGTCTTGACACTCCGGACCCCCTCTACGGCGAAACCCTACTCCCGCTGGAGAAAAGTCTGAATCCGTCGATCTACCCCTCTAAACGGCGTCGGGAGGGGGTAGACGCATGGATTTTTTTTGCTTGGATGTGTTAGGTTGGTATATTGGACCATAAAAAACAAACATTTCATGTGTTCCGTCGCACGGTTCCATGCCCGACACCCGAAACGGGGGTTTTCACCTCTAAGTGCAAGAACTTACCACGGAGAAAGAGGGGTCAGTGAAGCGGGTCGCACCTCGGAGATGTATCTTGGTTCCCACAAACTACCAACACACTAGTATACATATATTAGGGTTCTATGCAAGTCTTGATGGGGTCTTGACACTCCGTACCCCCTCTACGGCGAAACCCTACTCCCGCTGGAGAAAAGTCTGAACCCGTCGATCTACCCCTCTAAACGGCGTCGGGAGGGGGTAGACGCATGGATTTTTTTGCTTGGATGTGTTAGGTTGGTATATTGGACCATAAAAAACAAAAATTTCATGTGTTCCGTCGCACGGTTCCATGCCCGACACCCGAAACGGGGGTTTTCACCTCTAAGTGCAAGAACTTACCACGGAGAAAGAGGGGTCAGTGAAGCGGGTCGCACCTCGGAGATGTATCTTGGTTCCCACAAACTACCAACACACTAGTATACATATATTAGGGGTCTATGCAAGTTTTGATGGGGTCTTGACACTCCGGACCCACTCTACGGCGAAACCCTACTCCCGCTGGAGAAAAGTCTGAATCCGTCGATCTACCCCTCTAAACGGCGTCGGGAGGGGGTAGACGCATGGATTTTTTTTGCTTGGATGTGTTAGGTTGGTATATTGGACCATAAAAAACAAACATTTCATGTGTTCCGTCGCACGGTTCCATGCCCGACACCCGAAACGGGGGTTTTCACCTCTAAGTGCAAGAACTTACCACGGAGAAAGAGGGGTCAGTGAAGCGGGTCGCACCTCGGAGATGTATCTTGGTTCCCACAAACTACCAACACACTAGTATACATATATTAGGGGTCTATCCAATTCTTGATGGGGTCTTGACACTCCGGACCCCCTCTACGGCGAAACCCTACTCCCGCTGGAGAAAAGTCTGAACCCGTCGATCTACCCCTCTAAACGGCGTCGGGAGGGGGTAGGCGCATGGATTTTTTTGCTTGGATGTGTTAGGTTGGTATATTGGACCATAAAAAACAAACATTTCATGTGTTCCCTCGCACGGTTCCATGCCCGACACCCGAAACGGGGGTTTCACCTCTAAGTGCAAGAACTTACCACGGAGAAAGAGGGGTCAGTGAAGCGGGTCGCACCTCGGAGATGTATCCGTGTTCCCACAAACTACCAACACACTAGTATGCATATATTAGGGGTCTATGCAAGTCTTGATCGGGTCTTGACACTCCGGACCCACTCTACGGCGAAACCCTACTCCCGGTGGAGAAAAGTCTGAACCCGTCGATCTACCCCTCTAAACGGCGTCGGGAGGGGGTAGACGCATGGATTTTTTTGCTTGGATGTGTTAGGTTGGTATATTGTACCATAAAAAACAAACATTCATGTGTTCCGTCGCACGGTTCCATGCCCGACCCCCGAAACGGGGGTTTTCACCTCTAAGTGCAAGAACTTACCACGGAGAAAGAGGGGTCAGTGAAGCGGGTCGCACCTCGGAGATGTATCTTGGTTCCCACAAACTACCAACACACTAGTATACATATATTAGGGGTATATGCAAGTTTTGATGGGGTCTTGACACTCCGGACCCACTCTACGGCGAAACCCTACTCCCGGTGGAGAAAAGTCTGAACCCGTCGATCTACCCCTCTAAACGGCGTCGGGAGGGGGTAGACGCATGGATTTTTTTTCTTGGATGTGTTAGGTTGGTATATTGGACCATAAAAAACAAAAATTTCATGTGTTCCGTCGCACGGTTCCATGCCCGACACCCGAAACGGGGGTTTTCACCTCTAAGTGCAAGAACTTACCACGGAGAAAGAGGGGTCAGTGAAGCGGGTCGCACCTCGGAGATGTATCTTGGTTCCCACAAACTACCAACACACTAGTATACATATATTAGGGGTCTATGCAAGTCTGGATGGGGTCTTGACACTATGGACCCCCTCTACGGCGAAACCCTACTCCCGGTGGAGAAAAGTCTGAACCCGTCGATCTACCCCTCTAAACGGCGTCGGGAGGGGGTAGACGCATGGATTTTTTTTGCTTGGATGTGTTAGGTTGGTATATTGGACCATAAAAAACAAACATTTCCTGTGTTCCGTTGCACGGTTCCATGCCCGACACCCGAAACGGGGGTTTTCACCTCTAAGTGCAAGAACTTACCACGGAGAAAGAGGGGTCAGTGAAGCGGGTCGCACCTCGGAGATGTATCTTGGTTCCCACAAACTACCAACACACTAGTATGCATATATTAGGGGTCTATGCAAGTATTGATGGGGTCTTGACACTCCGGACCCACTCTACGGCGAAACCCTACTCCCGCTGGAGAAAAGTCTGAACCCGTCGATCTACCCCTCTAAACGGCGTCGGGAGGGGGTAGACGCATGGATTTTTTTGCTTGGATGTGTTAGGTTGGTATATTGGACCATAAAAAACAAAGATTCATGTGTTCCGTCGCACGGTTCCATGCCCGACACCCGAAACGGGGGTTTTCACCTCTAAGTGCAAGAACTTACCACGGAGAAAGAGGGGTCAGTGAAGCGGGTCGCACCTCGGAGATGTATCTTGGTTCCCACAAACTACCAACACACTAGTATACATATATTAGGGGTCTATGCAAGTTTTGATGGGGTCTTGACACTCCGGACCCACTCTACGGCGAAACCCTACTCCCGCTGGAGAAAAGTCTGAACCCGTCGATCTACCCCTCTAAACGGCGTCGGGAGGGGGTAGACGCATGGATTTTTTTTGCTTGGATGTGTTAGGTTGGTATATTGGACCATAAAAAACAAACATTTCATGTGTTCCCTCGCACGGTTCCATGCCCGACACCCGAAACGGGGGTTTTCACCTCTAAGTGCAAGAACTTACCACGGAGAAAGAGGGGTCAGTGAAGCGGGTCGCACTTCGGAGATGTATCTTGGTTCCCACAAACTACCAACACACTAGTATACATATATTAGGGGTCTATGCAAGTCTTGATGTGGTCTTGACACTCCGGACCCCCTCTACAGCGAAACCCTACTCCCGCTGGAGAAAAGTCTGAACCCGGCGATCTACCCCTCTAAACGGCGTCGGGAGGGGGTAGACGCATGGATTTTTTTGCTTGAATGTGTTAGGTTGGTATATTGGACCATAAAAAACAAACATTTCATGTGTTCCGTCGCACGGTTCCATGCCCGACACCCGAAACGGGGGTTTTCACCTCTAAGTGCAAGAACTTACCACGGAGAAAGAGGGGTCAGTGAAGCGGGTCGCACCTCGGAGATGTATCCGTGTTCCCACAAACTACCAACACACTAGTATGCATATATTAGGGGTCTATGCAAGTCTTGATCGGGTCTTGACACTCCGGACCCACTCTACGGCGAAACCCTACTCCCGGTGGAGAAAAGTCTGAATCCGTCGATCTACCCCTCTAAACGGCGTCGGGAGGGGGTAGACGCATGGATTTTTTTTGCTTGGATGTGTTAGGTTGGTATATTGGACCATAAAAAACAAACATTTCATGTGTTCCGTCGCACGGTTCCATGCCCGACACCCGAAACGGGGGTTTTCACCTCTAAGTGCAAGAACTTACCACGGAGAAAGAGGGGTCAGTGAAGCGGGTCGCACCTCGGAGATGTATCTTGGTTCCCACAAACTACCAACACACTAGTATACATATATTAGGGGTCTATCCAATTCTTGATGGGGTCTTGACACTCCGGACCCCCTCTACGGCGAAACCCTACTCCCGCTGGAGAAAAGTCTGAACCCGTCGATCTACCCCTCTAAACGGCGTCGGGAGGGGGTAGGCGCATGGATTTTTTTGCTTGGATGTGTTAGGTTGGTATATTGGACCATAAAAAACAAACATTTCATGTGTTCCCTCGCACGGTTCCATGCCCGACACCCGAAACGGGGGTTTCACCTCTAAGTGCAAGAACTTACCACGGAGAAAGAGGGGTCAGTGAAGCGGGTCGCACCTCGGAGATGTATCCGTGTTCCCACAAACTACCAACACACTAGTATGCATATATTAGGGGTCTATGCAAGTCTTGATCGGGTCTTGACACTCCGGACCCACTCTACGGCGAAACCCTACTCCCGGTGGAGAAAAGTCTGAACCCGTCGATCTACCCCTCTAAACGGCGTCGGGAGGGGGTAGACGCATGGATTTTTTTGCTTGGATGTGTTAGGTTGGTATATTGTACCATAAAAAACAAACATTCATGTGTTCCGTCGCACGGTTCCATGCCCGACACCCGAAACGGGGGTTTTCACCTCTAAGTGCAAGAACTTACCACGGAGAAAGAGGGGTCAGTGAAGCGGGTCGCACCTCGGAGATGTATCTTGGTTCCCACAAACTACCAACACACTAGTATACATATATTAGGGGTATATGCAAGTTTTGATGGGGTCTTGACACTCCGGACCCACTCTACGGCGAAACCCTACTCCCGGTGGAGAAAAGTCTGAACCCGTCGATCTACCCCTCTAAACGGCGTCGGGAGGGGGTAGACGCATGGATTTTTTTTCTTGGATGTGTTAGGTTGGTATATTGGACCATAAAAAACAAAAATTTCATGTGTTCCGTCGCACGGTTCCATGCCCGACACCCGAAACGGGGGTTTTCACCTCTAAGGGCAAGAACTTACCACGGAGAAAGAGGGGTCAGTGAAGCGGGTCGCACCTCGGAGATGTATCTTGGTTCCCACAAACTACGAACACACTAGTATACATATATTAGGGTTCTATGCAAGTCTTGATGGGGTCTTGACACTCCGGACCCCCTCTACGGCGAAACCCTACTCCCGCTGGAGAAAAGTCTGAACCCGTCGATCTACCCCTCTAAACGGCGTCGGGAGGGGGTAGACGCATGGATTTTTTTGCTTGGATGTGTTAGGTTGGTATATTGGACCATAAAAAACAAAAATTTCATGTGTTCCGTCGCACGGTTCCATGCCCGACACCCGAAACGGGGGTTTTCACCTCTAAGTGCAAGAACTTACCACGGAGAAAGAGGGGTCAGTGAAGCGGGTCGCACCTCGGATATGTATCTTGGTTCCCACAAACTAAAAACACACTAGTATACATATATTAGGGTTCTATGCAAGTCTTGATGGGGTCTTGACACTCCGGACCCCCTCTACGGCGAAACCCTACTCCCGCTGGAGAAAAGTCTGAACCCGTCGATCTACCCCTCTAAACGGCGTTGGGAGGGGGTAGACGCATGGATTTTTTTGCTTGGATGTGTTAGGTTGGTATATTGGACCATAAAAAACAAACATTTCATGTGTTCCGTCGCACGGTTCCATGCCCGACACCCGAAACGGGGGTTTTCACCTCTAAGTGCAAGAACTTACCACGGAGAAAGAGGGGTCAGTGAAGCGGGTCGCACCTCGGAGATGTATCTTGGTTCCCACAAACTACCAACACACTAGTATGCATATATTAGGGGTCTATGCAAGTCTTTATGGGGTCTTGACACTCCGGACCCCCTCTACGGCGAAACCCTACTCCCGGTGGAGAAAAGTCTGAACCCGTCGATCTACCCCTCTAAACGGCGTCGGGAGGGGGTAGACGCATGGATTTTTTTGCTTGGATGTGTTAGGTTGGTATATTGTACCATAAAAAACAAACATTCATGTGTTCCGTCGCACGGTTCCATGCCCGACACCCGAAACGGGGGTTTTCACCTCTAAGTGCAAGAACTTACCACGGAGAAAGAGGGGTCAGTGAAGCGGGTCGCACCTCGGAGATGTATCTTGGTTCCCACAAACTACCAACACACTAGTATACATATATTAGGGGTCTATGCAAGTTTTGATGGGGTCTTGACACTCCGGACCCACTCTACGGCGAAACCCTACTCCCGGTGGAGAAAAGTCTGAACCCGTCGATCTACCCCTCTAAACGGCGTCGGGAGGGGGTAGACGCATGGATTTTTTTTCTTGGATGTGTTAGGTTGGTATATTGGACCATAAAAACAAACATTTCATGTGTTCCGTCGCACGGTTCCATGCCCGACACCCGAAACGGGGGTTTTCACCTCTAAGTGCAAGAACTTACCACGGAGAAAGAGGGGTCAGTGAAGCGGGTCGCACCTCGGAGATGTATCTTGGTTCCCACAAACTACCAACACACTAGTATACATATATTATGGGTCTATGCAAGTCTTGATGGGGTCTTGACACTCCGTACCCCCTCTACGGCGAAACCCTACTCCCGCTGGAGAAAAGTCAGAACCCGTCGATCTACCCCTCTAAACGGCGTCGGGAGGGGGTAGACGCATGGATTTTTTTGCTTTGATGTGTTAGGTTGGTATATTGGACCATAAAAAACAAAAATTTCATGTGTTCCGTCGCACGGTTCCATGCCCGACACCCGAAACGGGGGTTTTCACCTCTAAGTGCAAGAACTTACCACGGAGAAAGAGGGGTCAGTGAAGCGGGTCGCACCTCGGATATGTATCTTGGTTCCCACAAACTACCAACACACTAGTATACATATATTAGGGTTCTATGCAAGTCTTGATGGGGTCTTGACACTCCGGACCCCCTCTACGGCGAAACCCTACTCCCGCTGGAGAAAAGTCTGAACCCGTCGATCTACCCCTCTAAACGGCGTTGGGAGGGGGTAGACGCATGGATTTTTTTGCTTGGATGTGTTAGGTTGGTATATTGGACCATAAAAAACAAACATTTCATGTGTTCCGTCGCACGGTTCCATGCCCGACACCCGAAACGGGGGTTTTCACCTCTAAGTGCAAGAACTTACCACGGAGAAAGAGGGGTCAGTGAAGCGGGTCGCACCTCGGAGATGTATCTTGGTTCCCACAAACTATCAACACACTAGTATACATATATTAGGGGTCTATGCAAGTCTTGATGGGGTCTTGACACTCCGGACCCCCTCTACGGCGAAACCCTACTCCCGCTGGAGAAAAGTTTGAACCCGTCGATCTACCCCTCTAAACGGCGTCGGGAGGGGGTAGACGCATGGATTTTTTTGCTTGGATGTGTTAGGTTGGTATATTGGACCATAAAAAACAAACATTTCATGTGTTCCGTCGCACGGTTCCATGCCCGACACCCGAAACGGGGGTTTTCACCTCTAAGTGCAAGAACTTACCACGGAGAAAGAGGGGTCAGTGAAGCGGGTCGCACCTCGGAGATGTATCTTGGTTCCCACAAACTACCAACACACTAGTATGCATATATTAGGGGTCTATGCAAGTCTTGATGGGGTCTTGACACTCCGGACCCCCTCTACGGCGAAACCCTACTCCCGGTGGAGAAAAGTCTGAACCCGTCGATCTACCCCTCTAAACGGCGTCGGGAGGGGGTAGACGCATGGATTTTTTTGCTTGGATGTGTTAGGTTGGTATATTGTACCATAAAAAACAAACATTCATGTGTTCCGTCGCACGGTTCCATGCCCGACACCCGAAACGGGGGTTTTCACCTCTAAGTGCAAGAACTTACCACGGAGAAAGAGGGGTCAGTGAAGCGGGTCGCACCTCGGAGATGTATCTTGGTTCCCACAAACTACCAACACACTAGTATACATATATTAGGGGTCTATGCAAGTTTTGATGGGGTCTTGACACTCCGGACCCACTCTACGGCGAAACCCTACTCCCGGTGGAGAAAAGTCTGAACCCGTCGATCTACCCCTCTAAACGGCGTCGGGAGGGGGTAGACGCATGGATTTTTTTTTCTTGGATGTGTTAGGTTGGTATATTGGACCATAAAAAACAAACATTTCATGTGTTCCGTCGCACGGTTCCATGCCCGACACCCGAAACGGGGGTTTTCACCTCTAAGTGCAAGAACTTACCACGGAGAAAGAGGGGTCAGTGAAGCGGGTCGCACCTCGGAGATGTATCTTGGTTCCCACAAACTACCAACACACTAGTATACATATATTAGGGGTCTATGCAAGTCTTGATGGGGTCTTGACACTCCGGACCCCCTCTACGGCGAAACCCTACTCCCGCTGGAGAAAAGTCTGAACCCGTCGATCTACCCCTCTAAACGGCGTCGGGAGGGGGTAGACGCATGGATTTTTTTGCTTGGATGTGTTAGGTTGGTATATTGGACCATAAAAAACAAAAATTTCATGTGTTCCGTCGCACGGTTCCGTGCCCGACACCCGAAACGGGGGTTTTCACCTCTAAGTGCAAGAACTTACCACGGAGAAAGAGGGGTCAGTGAAGCGGGTCGCACCTCGGATATGTATCTTGGTTCCCACAAACTACCAACACACTAGTATACATATATTAGGGTTATATGCAAGTCTTGATGGGGTCTTGACACTCCGGACCCCCTCTACGGCGAAACCCTACTCCCGCTGGAGAAAAGTCTGAACCCGTCGATCTACCCCTCTAAACGGCGTTGGGAGGGGGTAGACGCATGGATTTTTTTGCTTGGATGTGTTAGGTTGGTATATTGGACCATAAAAAACAAACATTTCATGTGTTCCGTCGCACGGTTCCATGCCCGACACCCGAAACGGGGGTTTTCACCTCTAAGTGCAAGAACTTACCACGGAGAAAGAGGGGTCAGTGAAGCGGGTCGCACCTCGGAGATGTATCTTGGTTCCCACAAACTACCAACACACTAGTATACATATATTAGGGGTCTATGCAAGTCTTGATGGGGTCTTGACACTCCGGACCCCCTCTACGGCGAAACCCTACTCCCGCTGGAGAAAAGTTTGAACCCGTCGATCTACCCCTCTAAACGGCGTCGGGAGGGGGTAGACGCATGGATTTTTTTGCTTGGATGTGTTAGGTTGGTATATTGGACCATAAAAAACAAACATTTCATGTGTTCCGTCGCACGGTTCCATGCCCGACACCCGAAACGGGGGTTTTCACCTCTAAGTGCAAGAACTTACCACGGAGAAAGAGGGGTCAGTGAAGCGGGTCGCACCTCGGAGATGTATCTTGGTTCCCACAAACTACCAACACACTAGTATGCATATATTAGGGGTCTATGCAAGTCTTGATGGGGTCTTGACACTCCGGACCCCCTCTACAGCGAAACCCTACTCCCGCTGGAGAAAAGTCTGAACCCGTAGATCTACCCCTCTAAACGGCGTCGGGAGGGGGTAGACGCATGGATTTTTTTTCTTGGATGTGTTAGGTTGGTATATTGGACCATAAAAAACAAACATTTCATGTGTTCCGTCGCACGGTTCCATGCCCGACACCCGAAACGGGGGTTTTCACCTCTAAGTGCAAGAACTTACCACGGAGAAAGAGGGGTCAGTGAAGCGGGTCGCACCTCGGAGATGTATCTTGGTTCACACAAACTACCAACACACTAGTATACATATATTAGGGGTCTATGCAAGTCTTTATGGGGTCTTGACACTCCGGACCCCCTCTACGGCGAAACCCTACTCCCGCTGGAGAAAAGTCTGAACCCGTCGATCTACCCCTCTAAACGGCGTCGGGAGGGGGTAGACGCATGGATTTTTTTGCTTGGATGTGTTAGGTTGGTATATTGGACCATAAAAAACAAAAATTTCATGTGTTCCGTCGCACGGTTCCGTGCCCGACACCCGAAACGGGGGTTTTCACCTCTAAGTGCAAGAACTTACCACGGAGAAAGAGGGGTCAGTGAAGCGGGTCGCACCTCGGATATGTATCTTGGTTCCCACAAACTACCAACACACTAGTATACATATATTAGGGTTATATGCAAGTCTTGATGGGGTCTTGACACTCCGGACCCCCTCTACGGCGAAACCCTACTCCCGCTGGAGAAAAGTCTGAACCCGTCGATCTACCCCTCTAAACGGCGTCGGGAGGGGGTAGACGCATGGATTTTTTTGCTTGGATGTGTTAGGTTGGTATATTGGACCATAAAAAACAAACATTTCATGTGTTCCGTCGCACGGTTCCATGCCCGACACCCGAAACGGGGGTTTTCACCTCTAAGTGCAAGAACTTACCACGGAGAAAGAGGGGTCAGTGAAGCGGGTCGCACCTCGGAGATGTATCTTGGTTCCCACAAACTACCAACACACTAGTATACATATATTAGGGGTCTATGCAAGTCTTGATGGGGTCTTGACACTCCGGACCCCCTCTACGGCGAAACCCTACTCCCGCTGGCGAAAAGTTTGAACCCGTCGATCTACCCCTCTAAACGGCGTCGGGAGGGGGTAGACGCATGGATTTTTTTGCTTGGATGTGTTAGGTTGGTATATTGGACCATAAAAAACAAACATTTCATGTGTTCCGTCGCACGGTTCCATGCCCGACACCCGAAACGGGGGTTTTCACCTCTAAGTGCAAGAACTTACCACGGAGAAAGAGGGGTCAGTGAAGCGGGTCGCACCTCGGAGATGTATCTTGGTTCCCACAAACTACCAACACACTAGTATACATATATTAGGGGTCTATGCAAGTCTTGATGGGGTCTTTACACTCCGGACCCCCTCTACAGCGAAACCCTACTCCCGGTGGAGAAAAGTCTGAACCCGGCGATCTACCCCTCTAAACGGCGTCGGGAGGGGGTAGACGCATGGATTTTTTTGCTTGAATGTGTTAGGTTGGTATATTGGACCATAAAAAACAAACATTTCATGTGTTCCGTCGCACGGTTCCATGCCCGACACCCGAAACGGGGGTTTTCACCTCTAAGTGCAAGAACTTACCACGGAGAAAGAGGGGTCAGTGAAGCGGGTCGCACCTCGGAGATGTATCTTGGTTCCCACAAACTACCAACACACTAGTATGCATATATTAGGGGTCTATGCAAGTCTTGATGGGGTCTTGACACTCCGGACCCCCTCTACGGCGAAACCCTACTCCCGGTGGAGAAAAGTCTGAACCCGTCGATCTACCCCTCTAAACGGCGTCGGGAGGGGGTAGACGCATGGATTTTTTTGCTTGGATGTGTTAGGTTGGTATATTGTACCATAAAAAACAAACATTCATGTGTTCCGTCGCACGGTTCCATGCCCGACACCCGAAACGGGGGTTTTCACCTCTAAGTGCAAGAACTTACCACGGAGAAAGAGGGGTCAGTGAAGCGGGTCGCACCTCGGAGATGTATCTTGGTTCCCACAAACTACCAACACACTAGTATACATATATTAGGGGTCTATGCAAGTTTTGATGGGGTCTTGACACTCCGGACCCACTCTACGGCGAAACCCTACTCCCGGTGGAGAAAAGTCTGAACCCGTCGATCTACCCCTCTAAACGGCGTCGGGAGGGGGTAGACGCATGGATTTTTTTGCTTGGATGTGTTCGGTTGGTATATTGGACCATAAAAAACAAACATTTCATGTGTTCCGTCGCACGGTTCCATGCCCGACACCCGAAACGGGGGTTTTCACCTCTAAGTGCAAGAACTTACCACGGAGAAAGAGGGGTCAGTGAAGCGGGTCGCACCTCGGAGATGTATCTTGGTTCCCACAAACTACCAACACACTAGTATACATATATTAGGGGTCTATGCAAGTCTTGATGGGGTCTTTACACTCCGGACCCCCTCTACAGCGAAACCCTACTCCCGCTGGAGAAAAGTCTGAACCCGGCGATCTACCCCTCTAAACGGCGTCGGGAGGGGGTAGACGCATGGATTTTTTTGCTTGGATGTGTTAGGTTGGTATATTGGACCATAAAAAACAAACATTTCATGTGTTCCGTCGCACGGTTCCATGCCCGACACCCGAAACGGGGGTTTTCACCTCTAAGTGCAAGAACTTACCACGGAGAAAGAGGGGTCAGTGAAGCAGGTCGCACCTCGGAGATGAATCTTCGTTCCCACAAACTACCAACACACTAGTATGCATATATTAGGGGTCTATGCAAGTCTTGATGGGGTCTTGACACTCCGGACCCCCTCTACGGCGAAACCCTACTCCCGGTGGAGAAAAGTCTGAACCCGTCGATCTACCCCTCTAAACGGCGTCGGGAGGGGGTAGACGCATGGATTTTTTTGCTTGGATGTGTTAGGTTGGTATATTGTACCATAAAAAACAAACATTCATGTGTTCCGTCGCACGGTTCCATGCCCGACACCCGAAACGGGGGTTTTCACCTCTAAGTGCAAGAACTTACCACGGAGAAAGAGGGGTCAGTGAAGCGGGTCGCACCTCGGAGATGTATCTTGGTTCCCACAAACTACCAACACACTAGTATACATATATTAGGGGTCTATGCAAGTTTTGATGGGGTCTTGACACTCCGGACCCACTCTACGGCGAAACCCTACTCCCGGTGGAGAAAAGTCTGAACCCGTCGATCTACCCCTCTAAACGGCGTCGGGAGGGGGTAGACGCATGGATTTTTTTTCTTGGATGTGTTAGGTTGGTATATTGGACCATAAAAAACAAACATTTCATGTGTTCCGTCGCACGGTTCCATGCCCGACACCCGAAACGGGGGTTTTCACCTCTAAGTGCAAGAACTTACCACGGAGAAAGAGGGGTCAGTGAAGCGGGTCGCACCTCGGAGATGTATCTTGGTTCCCACAAACTACCAACACACTAGTAGACATATATTAGGGGTCTATGCAAGTCTTTATGGGGTCTTGACACTCCGGACCCCCTCTACGGCGAAACCCTACTCCCGCTGGAGAAAAGTCTGAACCCGTCGATCTACCCCTCTAAACGGCGTCGGGAGGGGGTAGACGCATGGATTTTTTTGCTTGGATGTGTTAGGTTGGTATATTGGACCATAAAAAACAAAAATTTCATGTGTTCCGTCGCACGGTTCCGTGCCCGACACCCGAAACGGGGGTTTTCACCTCTAAGTGCAAGAACTTACCACGGAGAAAGAGGGGTCAGTGAAGCGGGTCGCACCTCGGATATGTATCTTGGTTCCCACAAACTACCAACACACTAGTATACATATATTAGGGTTATATGCAAGTCTTGATGGGGTCTTGACACTCCGGACCCCCTCTACGGCGAAACCCTACTCCCGCTGGAGAAAAGTCTGAACCCGTCGATCTACCCCTCTAAACGGCGTCGGGAGGGGGTAGACGCATGGATTTTTTTGCTTGGATGTGTTAGGTTGGTATATTGGACCATAAAAAACAAACATTTCATGTGTTCCGTCGCACGGTTCCATGCCCGACACCCGAAACGGGGGTTTTCACCTCTAAGTGCAAGAACTTACCACGGAGAAAGAGGGGTCAGTGAAGCGGGTCGCACCTCGGAGATGTATCTTGGTTCCCACAAACTACCAACACACTAGTATACATATATTAGGGGTCTATGCAAGTCTTGATGGGGTCTTGACACTCCGGACCCCCTCTACGGCGAAACCCTACTCCCGCTGGCGAAAAGTTTGAACCCGTCGATCTACCCCTCTAAACGGCGTCGGGAGGGGGTAGACGCATGGATTTTTTTGCTTGGATGTGTTAGGTTGGTATATTGGACCATAAAAAACAAACATTTCATGTGTTCCGTCGCACGGTTCCATGCCCGACACCCGAAACGGGGGTTTTCACCTCTAAGTGCAAGAACTTACCACGGAGAAAGAGGGGTCAGTGAAGCGGGTCGCACCTCGGAGATGTATCTTGGTTCCCACAAACTACCAACACACTAGTATACATATATTAGGGGTCTATGCAAGTCTTGATGGGGTCTTTACACTCCGGACCCCCTCTACAGCGAAACCCTACTCCCGGTGGAGAAAAGTCTGAACCCGGCGATCTACCCCTCTAAACGGCGTCGGGAGGGGGTAGACGCATGGATTTTTTTGCTTGAATGTGTTAGGTTGGTATATTGGACCATAAAAAACAAACATTTCATGTGTTCCGTCGCACGGTTCCATGCCCGACACCCGAAACGGGGGTTTTCACCTCTAAGTGCAAGAACTTACCACGGAGAAAGAGGGGTCAGTGAAGCGGGTCGCACCTCGGAGATGTATCTTGGTTCCCACAAACTACCAACACACTAGTATGCATATATTAGGGGTCTATGCAAGTCTTGATGGGGTCTTGACACTCCGGACCCCCTCTACGGCGAAACCCTACTCCCGGTGGAGAAAAGTCTGAACCCGTCGATCTACCCCTCTAAACGGCGTCGGGAGGGGGTAGACGCATGGATTTTTTTGCTTGGATGTGTTAGGTTGGTATATTGTACCATAAAAAACAAACATTCATGTGTTCCGTCGCACGGTTCCATGCCCGACACCCGAAACGGGGGTTTTCACCTCTAAGTGCAAGAACTTACCACGGAGAAAGAGGGGTCAGTGAAGCGGGTCGCACCTCGGAGATGTATCTTGGTTCCCACAAACTACCAACACACTAGTATACATATATTAGGGGTCTATGCAAGTTTTGATGGGGTCTTGACACTCCGGACCCACTCTACGGCGAAACCCTACTCCCGGTGGAGAAAAGTCTGAACCCGTCGATCTACCCCTCTAAACGGCGTCGGGAGGGGGTAGACGCATGGATTTTTTTGCTTGGATGTGTTCGGTTGGTATATTGGACCATAAAAAACAAACATTTCATGTGTTCCGTCGCACGGTTCCATGCCCGACACCCGAAACGGGGGTTTTCACCTCTAAGTGCAAGAACTTACCACGGAGAAAGAGGGGTCAGTGAAGCGGGTCGCACCTCGGAGATGTATCTTGGTTCCCACAAACTACCAACACACTAGTATACATATATTAGGGGTCTATGCAAGTCTTGATGGGGTCTTTACACTCCGGACCCCCTCTACAGCGAAACCCTACTCCCGCTGGAGAAAAGTCTGAACCCGGCGATCTACCCCTCTAAACGGCGTCGGGAGGGGGTAGACGCATGGATTTTTTTGCTTGGATGTGTTAGGTTGGTATATTGGACCATAAAAAACAAACATTTCATGTGTTCCGTCGCACGGTTCCATGCCCGACACCCGAAACGGGGGTTTTCACCTCTAAGTGCAAGAACTTACCACGGAGAAAGAGGGGTCAGTGAAGCAGGTCGCACCTCGGAGATGAATCTTCGTTCCCACAAACTACCAACACACTAGTATGCATATATTAGGGGTCTATGCAAGTCTTGATGGGGTCTTGACACTCCGGACCCCCTCTACGGCGAAACCCTACTCCCGGTGGAGAAAAGTCTGAACCCGTCGATCTACCCCTCTAAACGGCGTCGGGAGGGGGTAGACGCATGGATTTTTTTGCTTGGATGTGTTAGGTTGGTATATTGTACCATAAAAAACAAACATTCATGTGTTCCGTCGCACGGTTCCATGCCCGACACCCGAAACGGGGGTTTTCACCTCTAAGTGCAAGAACTTACCACGGAGAAAGAGGGGTCAGTGAAGCGGGTCGCACCTCGGAGATGTATCTTGGTTCCCACAAACTACCAACACACTAGTATACATATATTAGGGGTCTATGCAAGTTTTGATGGGGTCTTGACACTCCGGACCCACTCTACGGCGAAACCCTACTCCCGGTGGAGAAAAGTCTGAACCCGTCGATCTACCCCTCTAAACGGCGTCGGGAGGGGGTAGACGCATGGATTTTTTTTCTTGGATGTGTTAGGTTGGTATATTGGACCATAAAAAACAAACATTTCATGTGTTCCGTCGCACGGTTCCATGCCCGACACCCGAAACGGGGGTTTTCACCTCTAAGTGCAAGAACTTACCACGGAGAAAGAGGGGTCAGTGAAGCGGGTCGCACCTCGGAGATGTATCTTGGTTCCCACAAACTACCAACACACTAGTAGACATATATTAGGGGTCTATGCAAGTCTTTATGGGGTCTTGACACTCCGGACCCCCTCTACGGCGAAACCCTACTCCCGCTGGAGAAAAGTCTGAACCCGTCGATCTACCCCTCTAAACGGCGTCGGGAGGGGGTAGACGCATGGATTTTTTTGCTTGGATGTGTTAGGTTGGTATATTGGACCATAAAAAACAAAAATTTCATGTGTTCCGTCGCACGGTTCCGTGCCCGACACCCGAAACGGGGGTTTTCACCTCTAAGTGCAAGAACTTACCACGGAGAAAGAGGGGTCAGTGAAGCGGGTCGCACCTCGGATATGTATCTTGGTTCCCACAAACTACCAACACACTAGTATACATATATTAGGGTTATATGCAAGTCTTGATGGGGTCTTGACACTCCGGACCCCCTCTACGGCGAAACCCTACTCCCGCTGGAGAAAAGTCTGAACCCGTCGATCTACCCCTCTAAACGGCGTTGGGAGGGGGTAGACGCATGGATTTTTTTGCTTGGATGTGTTAGGTTGGTATATTGGACCATAAAAAACAAACATTTCATGTGTTCCGTCGCACGGTTCCATGCCCGACACCCGAAACGGGGGTTTTCACCTCTAAGTGCAAGAACTTACCACGGAGAAAGAGGGGTCAGTGAAGCGGGTCGCACCTCGGAGATGTATCTTGGTTCCCACAAACTACCAACACACTAGTATACATATATTAGGGGTCTATGCAAGTCTTGATGGGGTCTTGACACTCCGGACCCCCTCTACGGCGAAACCCTACTCCCGCTGGCGAAAAGTTTGAACCCGTCGATCTACCCCTCTAAACGGCGTCGGGAGGGGGTAGACGCATGGATTTTTTTGCTTGGATGTGTTAGGTTGGTATATTGGACCATAAAAAACAAACATTTCATGTGTTCCGTCGCACGGTTCCATGCCCGACACCCGAAACGGGGGTTTTCACCTCTAAGTGCAAGAACTTACCACGGAGAAAGAGGGGTCAGTGAAGCGGGTCGCACCTCGGAGATGTATCTTGGTTCCCACAAACTACCAACACACTAGTATACATATATTAGGGGTCTATGCAAGTCTTGATGGGGTCTTTACACTCCGGACCCCCTCTACAGCGAAACCCTACTCCCGCTGGAGAAAAGTCTGAACCCGGCGATCTACCCCTCTAAACGGCGTCGGGAGGGGGTAGACGCATGGATTTTTTTGCTTGAATGTGTTAGGTTGGTATATTGGACCATAAAAAACAAACATTTCATGTGTTCCGTCGCACGGTTCCATGCCCGACACCCGAAACGGGTGTTTTCACCTCTAAGTGCAAGAACTTACCACGGAGAAAGAGGGGTCAGTGAAGCGGGTCGCACATCGGAGATGTATCTTGGTTCCCACAAACTACCAACACACTAGTATACATATATTAGGGGTCTATGCAAGTTTTGATGGGGTCTTGACACTCCGGACCCACTCTACGGCGAAACCCTACTCCCGGTGGAGAAAAGTCAGAACCCGTCGATCTACCCCTCTAAACGGCGTCGGGAGGGGGTAGACGCATGGATTTTTTTTGCTTGGATGTGTTAGGTTGGTATATTGGACCATAAAAAACAAACATTTCATGTGTTCCGTCGCACGGTTCCATGCCCGACACCCGAAACGGGGGTTTTCACCTCTAAGTGCAAGAACTTACCACGGAGAAAGAGGGGTCAGTGAAGCGGGTCGCACCTCGGAGATGTATCTTGGTTCCCACAAACTACCAACACACTAGTATACATATATTAGGGGTCTATGCAAGTCTTGATGGGGTCTTGACACTCTGGACCCCCTCTACGGCGAAACCCTACTCCCGCTGGAGAAAAGTCTGAATCCGTCGATCTACCCCTCTAAACGGCGTCGGGAGGGGGTAGACGCATGGATTTTTTTGCTTGGATGTGTTAGGTTGGTATATTGGACCATAAGAAACAAACATTTCATGCGTTCCGTCGCACGGTTCCATGCCCGACACCCGAAACGGGGGTTTTCACCTCTAAGTGCAAGAACTTACCACGGAGAAAGAGGGGTCAGTGAAGCGGGTCGCACCTCGGAGATGTATCTTGGATCCCACAAACTACCAACACACTAGTATACATATATTAGGGGTCTATGCAAGTCTAAATGGGGTCTTCACACTCCGGATCCACTCTATGGCGAAACCCTACTCCCGCTGGAGAAAAGTCTGAACCCGTCGATCTACCCCTCTAAACGGCGTCGGGAGGGGGTAGACGCATGGATTTTTTTGCTTGGATGTGTTAGGTTGGTATATTGGACCATAAAAAACAAACATTTCATGTGTTCCGTCGCACGGTTCCATGCCCGACACCCGAAACGGGGGTTTTCACCTCTAAGTGCAAGAACTTACCACGGAGAAAGAGGGGTCAGTGAAGCGGGTCGCACCTCGGAGATGTATCTTGGTTCCCAAAAACTACCAACACACTAGTATACATATATTAGGGGTCTATGCAAGTCTTGATGGGGTCTTGACACTCCGGACCCACTCTACGGCAAAACCCTACTCCCGCTGGAGAAAAGTCTGAACCCGTCGATCTATCCCTCTAAACGGCGTCGGGAGGGGGTAGACGCATGGATTTTTTTGATTGGATGTGTTAGGTTGGTATATTGGACCATAAAAAACAAACATTTCATGTGTTCCGTCGCACGGTTCCATGCCCGACACCCGAAACGGGGGTTTTCACCTCTAAGTGCAAGAACTTACCACGGAGAAAGAGGGGTCAGTGAAGCGGGTCGCACCTCGGAGATGTATCTTGGTTCCCAAAAACTACCAACACACTAGTATACATATATTAGGGGTCTATGCAAGTCTTGATGGGGTCTTGACACTCCGGAACCACTCTACGGCGAAACCCTACTCCCGCTGGAGAAAAGTCTGAACCCGTCGATCTACCCCTCTAAACGGCGTCGGGAGGGGGTAGACGCATGGATTTTTTTGATTGGATGTGTTAGGTTGGTATATTGGACCATAAAAAACAAACATTTCATGTGTTCCGTCGCACGGTTCCATGCCTCACACCCGAAACGGGGGTTTTCACCTCTAAGTTTCGGAACCCCGCCACTACAAAACTCCGGAGATACCCGCATATGTGTCCTTATATTATGGCCACATATGATCACAATATTTGTACAAATTAGTTCTTATGTTATTTATTGTGATTTAGTACCCTTACGAATAATATTTATGAATGTAACCTAATATTTTAAGAAAAACTGGAAAATAGTTCAATGAGCCCGACAGTATTGCCGTCGGCGTCAGTGTGGGTGGTTACGGCGCCGTCAGGTTGCTTCGTCCAGACAACCACGCGGGGGAGACGGGGGGAGAAGTCCGACGGTGTTTTGACGCCGACGGTGACCGTCGGGCTCACATTAGAACCCCGGCGGTGTTTTGAGCCCGACGGTGTTTCTTTGGCCGTCGGTGCTAGATTGTGACGCCGACGGCCCGACGTTTGGTCGTCGACGTTATAATTGCCGTCGCGCTGGTCTGCCACTCCCGTAGAGACGTACGTGCGACATGGATGGTTGCAGCTACTAGCTTACTCCTACTATGAATCTCTGATTATGTGATGTGCAATGGAACTTCTATATATTTGTTTCTCTCTTTCGTGTACAGCGTTTTAACCTGAAGAAACCAGACGTAATACAGCGTTCCCGGCTACATTAATAGACTGATGGACAAGAGTACCACGCGTGCACACGCACGGACGCACATGTGCGTGCGTCTCAGTTGCGCGAGTTGTTCATCCCCAGTGCTCGCCTGCCCTGCCGGCAGACCGCCGGCCGGAGGAGCGTACGTGGTGTCATTCGGGTTGCCGTTCTTGTGGCTGCGCCTGAGTCGGCGATACCAACGCGTCCTGTGCCTTGTGCCCGGAATGGCCAACGTTTTGTGTCGATCGAAGGCGACGCCTGCATGGTTCATGCACCTACGTGCAGCTGAATGGATGCGTACATGTTTGCTTGGATGCGAGTGCGCGCACTATACGTGGATGACGAGTCAAACTTCTTTGAACAGGGTGCGTCCATGCCAATTGCCATGCCGTGCATGGGAGCATGGCTACAGAGACACAGACCTACAGCGCGCGCGCTCTTCCGCCTTTGTCCGTTGAACTCCTGCTGCCTGGTCCCACTCACGAGTAGTTGTAATTAAGTTGGGTTAACGACATCTTACTTTTCTTTCACCTCTTCCTCCATGGACCTTTGTGATAGTGGTTGTGGTCACATATGCTCGATCGTCTTGATTATTTTTAGCCATCAGGTTTTTGTTCAGAGTATTATTATTTTTTGTCAAAAATCAACATAGTCAACTTTGAGCAATCTTATATATAAAAATATAAAATTTAATAAACGTATGAAAATAAATTCTATGGTGAGTCTATTGGCAATGATTTGGTATTCGAAATATTCATATTTTTATCAGTAAAATCGGTCAAAACTAAAGTATATTAACTTTTGACTAAAAATATCCGTCTTACTTTTAATACGGAGGGAGTATTTAGGATTTGGTGAGTGCTTTCTCTACAAAAAACAAATCCTTGAAATAGCCATTTGTTCCGTTTTATAAATAAAACTACACGGTGAAACCGATATAACGTGATGGGTAACACTCTTACAAATCATATCACATATAAAAGAAAAGTGCATGAGTAGTTGCATCCTCCGAGAAACACGCAAGACTACCGACTGTAGTGAACCGACGCCTCCATGTGAAACCACCGGACCTCGTCACCCTGCACCTACCCAACTATCGCTGAAGAGGGCCGCCACCCTTCTCACTCCGGTCCGTGGAGCACCGATCTTGCTAGTAGACAACTAGTTCTGAGCACGGAAATAACTACGTCACGTGTAAAAGGTAGAGAGTCACCGATATCGCCTCACGCAAGAGCCACAAAAGCTTCGATGAAGATCCGAACTTGCGCCCGCCGATATCAGCAGGAGGCCACCGACAAGTACCAAGCTCCACAACGACGCCCCCAAGAAGGTAACGACCCTCTGTGCCGCCGTCGCCAAGACCGAAGATGGTCGACGGTTTTCACCCGGAGCAATGGCATGGGGAGGGTGACCACAATGACGTCCCCAAGACGGTCAGGACACCTACATGCATCATTGTCGCTGGCACCGAAGCACTAGGCTTTCGCCCAAAACCACCCTCTGACACACCAGGATTCGCCGCTGCCCATTCCTGCCATCCGAACAACCAAAGGGTGGAGCTACCACTATTGTCACGCCGCTCACCGGAGAGCGGTTGCACAGTCCACCTTCTAGGTCCACCGCCCGACGCCCAAGGTCTTGGTTCATCGAGACAGGATGTACAACCACCGCGACTCAAGCGGTATGGGTGGTGTCGGCGCTAGATAAGGCAAGCAGGACGAACACGGTGCCTCCGCGTCGTCCACATGCCGCTACCATAGCTGGCCGATCACTCAGTTGTGTCATCTAGTCGTTGACGCAATCCCGCGCTACCCGCAATTGTCGTCGCGTAAGAAGACTTCGTCGTCGTCACATGCTCGTCGCACCGCCACTGCCGAGACAGACCGCCGCTGCCGAGACAGTTGCGCCCCTCACCCACCGTGTAGCCCTCGATTGCCGCCACGACCCGCAGCGCAGCTTCTATGCAAGTGGGAACAAACGGCCCCGCCGCCACCAGCGCCTGGGCTTCGCCTGGTGTCACCTGTCGGCGACATCGAGATGGAGGAGGGGAGGAAAGGTGGCAACTAGGAATCTTCCAATCGCCCACGGGGGCGACGTGGGAGGAAGACACCTCACTTTTTTCGTTTTACCCAATGTATGAGTATTCTTCAGCTTTCTCTACAATGGCATCCTTATATTCCGTTGTGTCCTTGTGTGGCATGCATGCTCAAGTTATTGTCATATTGAGCTGATATAGGGGGTAACTATGTGGGTAAACATCTACAGATGTAGGCTTTTATGACAAAGATCATTGTGCACTCAGCCAGGAATGTTATGGTCTTGCTGGGTTAAGCTTTACTAGCAAATGACTGCCCGATGCAACGGGCCGATGACTTTATTTTAGATAAACTATTGCAACGGAGGAGGAGAGCAGCGTGATGGGGATGGTGCCGTGTGCGGGCTGCGGGTTAATTTCCATATCTGGCAAAGGTTTTCTGTAAACATGACCGACGCATGAGGCTGACAGGTGGGCCCATGATCAACGAAACCGGGAAGCCATCCTGCCTTTATTAGGTAGAGATTGAGGAATACCATAAATATTTATTCAGTTGGACATGTTCTTGCTCGGGTTACTTCTTGTGCCACACTTTGCCTTCTTTCATGATGGGTGTATCAACGGTTTTCTTTTTGCACCTTTCGTCTGTATTAGTCCAAATTAACAGGGAACTTACAGTTAAGACTAAGCATCTCTTTATCCTCTTTTCTCATGTATCTCATGTATCTCTCGTTGAATGCGAGGCAAGTTTTATATGTGCCGATTTTCTCCCCTCTGCTGAACAGAATTCCCCCGATGTAGGAAGTGCGTAATGAGGTCAATGGCCAGTTCAGGATTTGGAGTGTCAGCGAGACATTGATGCAGGATTCAGGTCAATTTAATTCGGTAATTTGTGTTCAGTTGCGTTTTCCAAATATGTGTTTAGTTATCCCACCCGCACACAAAAACAAAACTCGTTCAGTTGGCATAGTTATAAACTGAACTAGATGACCGGTTGCGCCTCCGGCGCAGGTGCCAAATTCAAGACTGTAAGGTAGCCTTAAGTTTTATGTATTTTGTGTATTATATTGTTGTACTTGTTTGAAAATTGCTATAGTTATATTGCCGTATAAGCTCAGAAGTCAGAACACATCATTAAGGAGGTGGAATTTCTTGCGCCAGAACCTTTCGAGGAGGGTAGGATGGTGCATTGGAATTTCAAACAAGCTCTTATGGTCTATATATTTTGTGTATGGATGCATTGTCACGGTTGGTACCTCTTTGTAATGCATGAGTAAAAAGAATGTCGTTCGTGTCAAGATGAAGAGTTATGTTATTATTTTGTAAAAGGGAAGATGTAGCCTTTCTATATAATCAGGGATTCTTTAAAATATTATATGTATGGAAGTGTAAACAATCATAACACCCATGAGAAATGGGAAATAATAGTGAAACAAAAGCTGAATATATGTATCACACTCAGTAAGTGTTATTTGCTCCCGGGCACCAGTGAACCCTCCAATTTTAAAAAATAAAAAATTATATTTTTGAGTTTAAAAAATTCTGAAAAAAATCACATGTGCAGGTAATGGTGTATACCATAAACGTGTCAAAATTTATTTTGAAATACTTCATATTATGAGCTATACAAAAATGACAAAATAAGATAAACTTAGAGGTTTGAAAATAGGCGTATTAAGATCCACAATTTGTCATTTTTGTATGGCTAAAAATACAATGTATTCAAAGTTATTATTTTACACGTTCATTGAATATACTATTGTGTACTCCCAGGATTTTTTTAGAAATTTTTGAAACTTATAAATATGATTTAATTATTTTTTAAATTGGAGGGTTCACTGGTGCCCGGGAGCAAAAAGTCTCTGCCGTATCACACTATACTTCTTTCGTAGAACAGGAACTTAACCTCCAAATAGAGCAACACACCATGCTTCTCGTGGGTTTAGCTTTAGATCAAACAGAGCAACGCATCCACTTTAAAAAAAACAGAGCAACACATCCTGGCCAAGTCGACCAGCTGCCTTCTGGTCTTCACCCTGTCCTACCCGTCGGTGGGTTGGCCTGAAGAAAGCGTTAAATAAGTCTATGTGCCTGGCTGCCTTTGCGTCATATGAGTTCAATTAACTTGTATGCTAAGTTATTTGTGCAAAGTGTTACACGGTATTTGAAGCAGAGAGTGAAGTTTCTGTTTCTGCGCTTCAGGTTATTCAACATGGTGTTTTGAGTAATGTCGATCATCTATGCAGTCATATGTTAATATAACCTTGTGAAACATATAACCGGTCCTTATAATCTATGATGCCACATGAATAGATCCGTTGAGAATAGTTTTCAACACAAGCCTTAGTTAGAGTAACAAAGCTGTCCAGCAACAATGTTCTTTAGTATGGTTTTTTTATGTCTGAACGAAGAAGCAAGCTTGGTCTTACATTTCGAAAAGCCAATTGAAAACATACACCAAGGAGAAATATACCCCCACATACAAAAGCAGAAATAGATAGATCTGGCATTAACAAATACTATGTTTCAGATAAGCCAAGGAGTCCATGGTAAGAAAACACATAGATGAAACACATCTTACATTTGAAGCATTGAATTGTTCGAAAACAGGTTTAGCAGGTCTTTTTTCCTACTGGCGGTAACTTGTAGCTGGAGCATGTCTTTTCCTACTGTCATTAACTTGTAGCTACAAAAGCATGCTTGTGGACAAGCAGACGGTTACACAAAATATACTCATCAGGTGTATCTAAGCAGCACCCACATGAGGTCTATGCCGCAACATTAGCATTAAAGATACGTCTAACAACACTATAGAGGAAAACAACAAGGCTCTCACAACACGTCCATAGCATGAGGTGGGTCCTGCAGCGATGCAAAAGTCGGTTGACATGGTGATAAAGCTCTCTTCGTAGCTCGACGATGTCTGGAGAACGGCGTACGTCGAGGCAGTGAGCAACAGTGAACTATCTAAGAAACCCTTCACCTATTTCTTGTGAGCTAATCTCATAACAAGAACAAAGGTAGACAGGGCTGTACAGAAGATAACCTGCTCGTCACACAAAAGAAAAACAATGAGATGAACATTTCTGTACCGGACAAAATTAACTGACGTATATTAGTAGGAAATAAAAAGAACACTCTAAAGAAGAAGAAGCAGGCACAGAAATGTAAGTGCATATAGGAACAGGAACAACCATGTAACTACAAGCGGAAGGAAAAACACATGCATTGCAGTCAACAGTTACCTTATATACAAACAACGCCTGCAAGCACTGCGGAGAAGGAACTACTTCGGCTTCTTTGCTGCTCCAGCAGCCTTGGCACCTTGCACCGACCTGATACACGAGGAAACAATATGCTAAGTATATCTACAATAGACGAGATGGGTAGGGGTTGTAACTGTGATGTGTATGTTCCCTGGAGCTGAACTAAAATACCATCAACATCAAAGTAATTTGAGCTATTAGGACAACCTCTTGAGGTTAGGTGGCAGGGCATCGATATCTTTCTCTCCAACAGTCTTGGAAGGATCATCCAGCACGGCATCATCATCTTTTTTTGCAATGGCTGAGGAAGAATCCTCCACAACAACATTCACATCACCCTAATATTTTCTCCAATGAAAAAAAGTCAAAGCAAGAGCAACAAAGATTTACAGGGAATATTAGTAAATAGAAAAACAAACATTCAGCACCTGGGCAGATGAAGAACCATCCTCTAGAATAGTGTTATCGCTGGAAGATTTACCAAACAGAGAGCGCCTTGCGCCACGCTTTGGGGCAACAGAACTGTTGCAATAAATGATAGGAGGGTAAGAGAATGAAGAAACCAAATGAACAACAAGTCTACACTTCCATAATACTTCAGAATTCAATACCGTGGAGATGGAGTTGAGGGAGCGAGCTTGCCAGTAGATCGAGGCGTGCGTGGCTGAAAAAGAAGGAAAATCATTTAGGAAGAGGAAAAAATACCCGTAAAACACAACAAATTGAGAATGTAGTGTATGAGCTATACCTGAGATGCAGGAGAACCACCTGTAGTACCCGCAACAGAAAGCGTCTTTAATACAGGCAACAAAACCGGTGGCAAGAGAAGGAGCTTTTCACCAGAAACACCACTAACTGATGTACCACCGACAGATGTATCCTTCCCAGACTCTAAAACAGCAACACCGACGAAGGCAGGTAATTCAGGCTTGCAGGTTTCTTCAATTCTATTGACCTGGAAAGACAAATCCTCGCCATTTTTCAGCTTCCATTTTTTGGATATGGAGACCATGAGCTTGTACCTCTGGCCAACAAGGTGAGTTATTTGAGCTGGAACACTGTTGTCATGCCTCGCAAGGTTTGCCATCTCATCTACAGTACAACAACCGGGATACCTCTCACGAAATATGGCAAATAACGGTTTTCCGACAGCACCTGCTGCGACCTTGTCAAACATCACAAATTCAGCTTCCTCTGTGCCATCAGATGCAAAGAGAGAAATACAGTACCTGAAAATGAAAGCAAAATAAGTTGTTAGCTAACAAGCAGCAACAAGTACTAAACAAAACAAAGTTAATGTTGAAGCTGCTAACGTTGGGTCAGCGTCCACAGAGAGGCAGGTATCATCTGAGCATCTGTAATGATAGCCATTATGTTTAGCAGACTTCCGGCACGTGGTACATGAAGGGAACCACCAGCGTTGATCAGGGCCAAGTCTGTCAACAGTGACAGTGCAGAAGAAACGCTTGTCCTGAAGAAAAGAAACAGCTGAGACGAATGATATAACTGGACTACAAAAGACCAGCCGCTGAACCAGAGTAATAGCATGCTCTTACCATGTCAACAAAAGGATCTAGGTCAGTAAGTTCTTTCACAGTTTTATCAACTGGTTTTTCTTGAGCCCTAGACACAAGAGCATCTGGCCCTGTAGGAACATATGAAGCCAATGGAATAAACTGTTCTCCAAGACTGCATAAGTAAGCAACAAATGTAAGCAGATAGTTCAGCTAAATGAACATAAAACAAAGACATAATCATTGGGGTTATGTAGTATGAACCTTTCACGAAAGGAATTAATGTCAGGGATATCCTCATCAATGTACCAGCGGCAGGCAGCACTCCCACTAAGGATTCTAGTGCCTACATCAACATCATAAAATGAGAAACAACCGTTATCTAAAATACGAGGTACATACATAGCGATGAGGCACATTTCAGTAGAGATAGTAAACAAACAATAAAAAGCAGTTCAGCAGCAAAGAACACCCATGGCAGGACAGTAACAGAAAAAAATCTGGTATGTAAAGAAGTAAGGATCCTAGTAATTACCACGAGCTGTTTTAGGGAGCATTCCTACAAAGATAGCTATAACTGGCTCTTTAGCACCCATATCACGGACTGCATCTCCGTCAAACTCAACGGCACGTTCACCCCAGAGTATAAGCCTCAGCTCATTGCCCCTGTACAGCCGCATGTGCAGAATCAGTAAAGGGCGCAAGTTAGTGCCACCCACAATGAACATGAGTTAGAGCAGATAAGAAGCAAAACAGCTCACAGCAGGTCAGTCAACATAATCGTCCTTGTGTCCGAAGGTGTTGTCTGGTACATGGACTGAACAGGCGTCACATCAGAAACCATAGTGATTTTGCCAATAACATCTGCAGCAAAACAGATCAGAAAAAACAATAAAAACACATGGGAAGAAAGTGCGGTATATAGATAACAGTCAAGACAGACATAGTTCTAGAATGTACAACTGAACAGAAGAGTGTAAACCATGATCTATAACTAACCAATGAAGCATTCAGGGTTTTGACTGGGCTTTGGGATATCTGTGAAAGCAGTCAGGCTGTACGTGCAGAATGGATAACTGTCCTCCAAACCAGGCCTTGCTTCAACCAAGGTATACCTTGTAAACTGTACCATGAAAGGGCTGTCCACATGCCTATAGGCTGGCCTTGATTGGTTGCATAAGAACTTCTTAATAACATAGACTTTTCCTTCCTCCAACACACCTTTCAAGCGATCTGCCGTGCCCTTAGTTGAAGGGATCTGCCCATACATGTGAGTTCCCTGAAGAAGCACTACTTCCCTTAGATCCAGCAGAAAATAGAGACAGAAACCTAGTTCAAATACTAAATATGAGTCTTTCAAGTTCAAAGATGCAGTACTGACCTCACTATCAAGTAGGACAAGGTCAGTATGCTTGATGGGACCGTCATCAGTCCCGCCACGGAAATGCCAGAGGCGAGAAACAAGAACACAAATAGTCCACTGGTCACTATCGTTGTTAATCTCAGAAAGCTTGCTACACGCCATCTGCAAGAACATGACAAGCAGGATTAAAACGACAAGGATAGTGTGACGGGTAGCCAAACTGAATAAAAACGGCAAAGAGGCCGAAGGAAAAGCAATCATAAGAAAGAAGACATATTTATACCTGTGAGGAAATGAGAATGCTACATTAAATAAACAAGCAGAAGAGAACAAAAGCATCTAGATGTTGAAAAGTCACCGTTCAAAAGAGAACAATATGCACCAGATATAGAATACTTCAAAAGATATAACTTAGAAGCTGGCAGCACACAAAAGCATCGATTATACATATCTTCATAATCAGAATAGCTGGCAGAATCACTTATCGACAAGAGATTCGAAAATCTCAGAGAACACGATATTCCTAGTCTCAGAACCGCAGGTATCATCTTCGTTCTCAATCAATATATGGAGAGCCTTTTTAGTGGTAACACGAGACACAGCTACGTAAAACTGACCATGGGTGAACACAGGAGTTTTCAGATAAAGACCAACTGATGAAAGAGTCTGCCCCTGGCTTTTGTTAATAGTCATGGCATATGAAATTCTAATAGGAAACTGTCTCCGGTGCAAAGTAAATGGCCATTTAGGATCTCTAACAGTTAGGCATATCCTTGGTATATAAACAATATCCCCAATATTTGAACCAGTCATCACAACAGCCTCAATAAGTTTCTCAGCAAGCCTAGTAACAATTAGTCTTGTGCCATTACATAAACCAGCTGCCTGGCTTATGTTCCTAAGGAGCATGATTGGCACACCTTTTTTAAGAACCAACCTGTGATAAGGAAAGTTATTTACTTTGATGGTATTTAAAACTTCAACAGGATAAAAAACATCTATATTACGAGCTCCATCAGATGAATTTCCTGTTGAGTCACAACTTAAATATTCTCTTTCCTCACCCGGCACCAAAGAAAGAACATGATCATTGACGGCTACAGCTATATCATTTGTTGGTGTTAAAATAGCTCTCTCTTTCAAATATTTAGCATCAGAGAAATGCTTCAAGAAATCTACATAAACAGCGTCAACGATAGCCGGAATTTTGGGGCCATCGGTGTGAACCAAGTGTTCAGTGGGGACGCTTATCCAGGTAGGGTCAGACTCCCCCTGCCGTGCCACTGCAGGGATGGTGCCATCGCCTACGCGTAGAACCCACTGAGCAAAAGCCTCTGCCTCAGCCTGCACATTAGGATCCTCAGTCTGAACAACAAGTCGCATGTTAATAGTAAGGTGAAGAACTGTGACATGATTCCACAGAGGAGAGTTTGTAACAGCAGCATTGACAACCTGAGACCGGGTTCCGCCCTCAATAACAGGTAAAATCTGCCTCAAATCACCGCCCAAGACAACTATTTTACCCCCAAATGGAACATCGGCCAATGTAGGATCACGGTCAGATAAAACATCACGCAAGCTTCGATCAAGCGCTTCAAAACACTTCCTATGTGTCATCAATGCTTCATCCCAAATAATAAGAGATGCCGACTGAATCAAAGATGCTAACATAGTAGATCTTCTAATGTCACACACCCCGTTATCATCAAGATCAATAGGAATTTTAAACCTAGAATGTGCCGTCCTACCCCCAGGGAGCAAGAGCGATGCAACACCTGAAGATGCGACAGTTAAAACAACTCTTTTGTAACCCCGAAGATACGCAACAAGGGCATTCCAAAGGAAAGTTTTTCTGGTACCACCATGCCCCGAAACAAAAAACAGCCCAGGTTCATCATCCCTCACTCTGTCAATTATAGTTTTAAAAGCCTTTTCCTGGTCAACATTCAGTTTTTTCAGCATGTCTTCAGCAGTCTGAATGAGGGACTGAGAATCGTGACAGAGTTCATCGCTAATCATACTACTGTCCCATGACGCGGTATCGCAGACAGATTTTAAAGGCAAATTCTGATCCAGAATACTACACCCATTTTTTGCAAAAATAAGAGACAACTCATCTAACAGTAAATTTCTTAGTTGATCATCAGGAACAGAATAGGAAGGTTCGTTACGATTCTTACAAATTCTATACTGGATGTCTTCAGCCAGATGAGTCCAATATTTTTCGAAAAAACCATTTTCATCAATGACTCCACAGAAAATAATCATAGTAACAAATAGCTGACGCAGTTGGTTTCCCATACCCCATTTCAAGGCCTCGTCAAATGCAAAAAACCACTCGTTATCATCACCAAGTAACCCCCTTGCAGCACATGCATCTTTGAATGTCTCATACACAACGCCACTATAAGTCCTAACATCAGCATAAGACCTTGCACCCTTCACTATCATCAACAACATTCTAAGATAATAAAGTTCACCAGTAGAAGGATGCACATAGTAAATCCTACCAATCCTCTTGCTACGTTTTCTTTTACGCCACTTCTTACCCTGTGCATTCCAAGACCAGCAAGTGGGAAAGTCACAGTATGTTAAAGACCTGGCACTTATGTACCTAGCATTTGCCTTAAACCATTCTGTTAACATGGTTTTGTGCAGCAAGGTATTGTTAACAACAACTCTAAGGTTGGATTTTGCACGAAACCGCACAACATGTTTATTCAGCAAGTGTACCGTGAGCCTCTCGACAGAAGGTGTTTTGCTGTGAATGTCATACCCATAACCTCTCCAAAATGAATCATGACAACACACGTAACGACACTCTCTATACTCTTCAATTTCATCTACACCACCATCAGTTGGATCATCAGGATTTTTAATCCTACTAAACAGAGTTTTTGACATGTTAGCGCCCTTGGTGACATACTTATAAAGATATTTTATGACATGTGTTTTGTTACACCACTCGACATTTAAATGAGCTTGGTATTTCTTCAGCAATGCCATGTTATAAGGTACAACGTGCCTGTTATCAAGCCGAACTTTGTTTTTCATTATAAAACGGCCATTATCTGGACGCCTATAGACAGGGAACCCTTTATCATCGATCGATGTTTCTTCCTGAAATTCTTTAGGGAATTTTTTTGAACACAAGCCATCTTTCATACATGGACACTTAGGGTTATCATCCCCACATGGTCCATGCATCATGAACTCAGCAACAAGGGCATACCCAAGGGGATCCGCCACAGGATCAGGAATTTCAACACACACAAACGAATCGACTACAGCAGGGCTGACCTCACCCCGCTCCTCCTTGTCCTGCCAGACAAGTATATGCGCATGCGGCAAACCTCTTTTCTGAAATTCCACAGTGTGCAACACTGGGAAAAGATAGCCAAGTTAAGAAAACAAAGAGAAAAACAGGACCCTACAGAGAAAGGAAAGAACAGGCTGCATTACCTGCAACCACTTTGCCATATGCCTTTCCAGATTTGATATCATGAAGGTACTCGTTAAGTTTCATATGGTAAACCCTAACAGTAATATCAGCCCTATGGTGCGGTCTCTGGCCAGGTTCAACAGATAGAGCTTCCGTTATCTCAGGCCACTTAGGATTACATGTGAAGGTGGAAAAAATATCAGGACAACCATGAACACGAGAGATAGCTACCGCATCCTGAAAATTTTCAATCATATAGCGACGGCCACCAGTAAAAGAAGAGGGCAATATATTTTTTTTACCAATTGAACTTCCATCCATACGGCCTGCGCCAACCGCATCCACAAGCCCTTGCAAATTCTCAGCCCTCAAATCATTGTTGGATAGCAAAATAAAATGTAACCTCGCCTCATCTATGCAGACACGAGAATCTACAACTGCCTGATCTGACAATAGACCACAAGACAGATAGGGGTTATGCTGGCCTTCTTTATAGTGTGAACAGAAACAATAAAAATCTTGCATTGTCATCTTCTGTCTTTTTGTGGAGTCTGAAGCATCTACCCCAATGTATTTAACATCAAGCTGAAATCCACGCTCACCATATGGAAAAAGCAGAGGGTACTGTAGGGACATGTAAGCGGGGTGTAAGGATGAAACTCGCTGCAAATGAGTTCCCCTACCACGGACTATTATATCACGGCAAGGTTTTTCTAATGATAATTCGCCAACAACTAAACATGCAAGCTCATCCGTGGATGGAAGATTAAATTGAGGTCCATCATCTTTGCCAGGAGAAAGTATACGAACCGAAACCTCAACAAATTCATTTTCAATCAAAACCTCCTTAGCCATGCGGAACTTTTTTACAAGAGAATTATGCGCATCGAGCATGATCTTGAGACCATCAACAATATCCCTATCTAATGCACCCATAATTCTATCTTCCCTGGTCAAAGCCTGAATTCGATTATCAATTTCATCTCCACCATGAAACACATATAGTTCTGCAAATTTTGGAGAACCCCCTTCCAAAGGCAAAAGAGATCCTATCCGATGACATATAGCACCAGAAATCTTAAAAATGTTCGGACCACCCCCATCATTTACTGAACGATCTATAGTCGCACCCATGGAAGTAAAAGCAAATAGGCAGTTATATTGTCGAATTTTTTCAATAAATTGTTTGCTCCGCGGGGGGCCATCAAAATCTAGGAGGTCAACAAGAAATTCAGGAGGTTTTTTGAAAGGCTCAATAAAGACTTTCCCACCCTTGCAGCAGAGGTGGTAGACAACCCGCATATCCAGCTGGATGTTCTTCAGTTTTGATAAGGACTTCACCCTCTCAGGAAACCAATAACTCGCCTTACAGCGAGGACATTTATAGTCCGGGCCTCCGTAGAACGACCTCCCTACATAGCCAGCTAGGGTAGAAGTTTGTTCTTAGATGAAAGAACAGTGTTAAGATAGAGGCAGCGCAAAAAAACGTCACATGTATTACCTTTTAAAATTTCTACCTCGTTGTCCGTAAAACCAACCCAACCGGGTTCTAAGGGTGAAGTAAAGGGGGCATCTGTATGAAAACACAGGAACCCAAAAACTCATACAGTGGTGCCAATATAAGACAAGTCCAAGGAAACGCTAAATATCAAAGGAACTAAATAAGCACCTGGTATACGACCAAGCCATCTATCGTGTATGAGTTTGCGTTTTTTTCGATTCCCAGAGGTAACCTTGGAGCTAAGAACAGGGAAGAAGCCATCGTCTATAGCAATAACAAATAAAGCACAAGAACAAACGCATGATTAAGGTACCATAACTAATAACATGTGACCACGAAAAAAAATAAAAAGTAGGGTCATACACTTTCTTTTGGGGCGTCCTGAAGAAATATAGCCATACCCAAGAGAGGAGCTATCCTTGCGGCGAGAGGCACGCGGAAGAGGCACAAGGGGTACCCCTTTAGCTGCCCTGCGGCGGCGACGGATGGCAGGAGGGCCATCCATAGCACCTACCTCTAGTACATGGGCTAAAGAAAGACAACAACACATATCAAGCAATCACCCAAGCCTAACCACGTCAGAGCTGCAAGCATTAACTAAAACAAACAACCATAGTAAATGCAGCAGGAGCAATCACCCTTTATCAAAAACAGGAAAGCAAGAAACAAACCTAAAAAAGGAACCAAAGAATCGAAAACAGCACAACGCCGCGAAGACGAAATCAGTCTACTCATAATTACTCTGACCTCTGCATCTCATACTGACAACTGTAACATAATAATGGAAAGAAAAGCAAAACCTAAACTAATCTGACAGAAAGTAGGAGGAGAAGAAATGTAAGATAGAACCAAGAACACTAAAATAACAAGGCTGACTTAGCAAGAACCACAACCTATATTCCATTTTCCATAGGAAGGCAGCTTATTTTCTGAGAGCCCAAAAAGTAACAAGAAACAGAACATACAAACACAACAGAACAAGCGCAAAGAAATGCACATATCCCACATATTTATTTTGTAACGAAGCAACTGACCTTGCGAAAGCAGTGTAAAATTCCTCGTGTTCAGTCAGTGGATGGAGTGAAATCCTTGTCTTGCTCCTAGAAAGACCGGGTCGACCTGCTCCAATGAGAACCAGAGAAGGAAAAACGAAAAAAAATGTTAGGAAGGCGCGTAACAAAATATAACAGGAAAACGCCACCGTAAAGTGGAAAGAAGAAACGACCCAGCTAGAAAGGCAACACGCGAGATGCCACCGTTTACCCCAAATGCAACAAAAGAGAGGAAAACAGAACCTTCCAAAGCAAGAGACGCAAAACACAGAATGTCTGGAAAACAACACACGAAGGCAACCAGGTGGCATGCGAGATTGGGCTATCCACCTCAGCTGCAACAAACAAACGATGAAAAAAGCTTTGGTGAACGCTAAAGAGGCGAAGAGCACGCAACAGATCTGAGACACTTTTTTATCAACCGGTAGTAAGGTAGTAAAGAAAAAAAGGCGAGCTCTAAGCGAAAGAGAAAAGGCAAACCAAAACAGAGACCCCTTTGTGAACCAGTAGTAAGGCAAAACGGCCATCTCTAGAAACAAAAGACCAAACGCAAACCAAAAGATCCGCCTAAAAGGCAGCGTAAATAATAAGAAGGAACAGAAAGATCTATAAAAGGGCACAAGATTCAGGGCCAGCCTTGAGATTTTAGGGCCCCGGTGCAAGAAAAAAATAGGGAACCTATTTATAAAGATTTCTCCATCTCTATAATTAATAACAACTTATATGTTGGACACAACTCTAAGTTTTTTTTTGAGATTTTCTAAATAAACAATCTAGATTGATCCTAACGAAAGTTCAACTGACTTTTGCATATCGTGATATATAGGAGACGATTTTACTAACCTATGCAGACCGGGGAGGGACGCAATAAATCATGAGCTCCTCCTCCGTTAATCCTCCCAAAATGGGAAGCAGGGTTCGGGAATCCATAAACTGCCTTGGGTTATTTTTTAACATCGCGCGTGTGTTCCCTGCCAAAACTGCTAGCGATTGGGCTGACTTAATTAGTTCCTATTTCTTTCTGGCTAAACTAATGGCCTGCATGTACGCATGCACATATCTGTAACCTGGACGAGGGGCCCTAGCAGCTTGAGGGCCTGACAAGATTGGTAGCAGAAAGGAACGAGGTACAAACCTGGGGAGCAGTAAGAAGCAGTCGAGCAGAAGGTGCAGACGGTGCAGCAGCAGAGAACGAACAGCACGGTACAGCAAAACCTAGGAACAGACAGGAGTTAGCAAGCAGGCGTTTCATCAAACACATTAGACACAACGCAAGCATCAGAAGAAATACAGAGAGAGAAAGAGAGGAAAAGAACGTACTCCACAACCCCTTGGATCGTCCAGGAAGCAGCTACCGATCTAGATCTACAAACAAGCAAAAAGAGCAATTTTAGGAGCAGCCAACGAAGAACGCGGGAGAGAAATCAATCCAGGACCAACAGACCTCAACCAGCAGAATCAACGGAGCTCATCCTGAAACCATGCACACCCGAGCAGATCCGGGCGAAGCAACACGATGCGAGCAGGGCAATGCGGCGCGCTGATTTGGGGAAAGTGAGGGAGAACAACGTTGTGAGCAGCGGAGCAGGAAGGAAGAGGAGGGTGGCTGCAACGTGCGAGGCGAGGGAGGATAGCGATGCGAGCAGGAAGGAAGAGGGCAGGCGGCTGCGACGTGCGAGACGTGCGAGTCTTGTCACCGTGGACCGTGGTCGTGGCGTGGGGCCTGACCCCTGCCAATTCTTGTACCAAGACGATGGAACCCGCAGCCTCTGCCAATGGGTCCGGGAACGACAGGGGGTCGATCAGTCAGCCTGCAGATTAATTTTCAGCGAAGTCAATCTGTGCGCGTCATTAGAGGAGCGTGCCTGTTGCGCTGCCATTGGACAACTATTATCTACCCCATGAGAAAAGGGTGAGACGCAGACGAGCGCGGCGTCCGCACTGAAAGCTGGGTCTAGACCAGAAGTTGTCCCACATGTCAACGACATATCGTGTTAGGCAAGATGTAAAATTCGAAAACTACCACATCCAACGGGCAGGGCGAAAAGGGCGGCCACTGTTTACCCGATTTGAACGGTCAAGATAAGCTGCCTCTGAGGAGCTCTCACAGCCCAAGGATTGTAGTAACATTTAAAGGAGTTAGCAAGCAGGCGTTTCATCAAACACATTAGACACAACGCAAGCATCAGAAGAAATACAGAGAGAGAAAGAGAGGAAAAGAACGTACTCCACAACCCCTTGGATCGTCCAGGAAGCAGCTACCGATCTAGATCTACAAACAAGCAAAAAGAGCAATTTTAGGAGCAGCCAACGAAGAACGCGGGAGAGAAATCAATCCAGGACCAACAGACCTCAACCAGCAGAATCGACGGAGCTCATCCTGAAACCATGCACACCCGAGCAGATCCGGGCGAAGCAACACGATGCGAGCAGGGCAATGCGGCGCGCTGATTTGGGGAAAGTGAGGGAGAACAACGTTGTGAGCAGCGGAGCAGGAAGGAAGAGGAGGGTGGCTGCAACGTGCGAGGCGAGGGAGGATAGCGATGCGAGCAGGAAGGAAGAGGGCAGGCGGCTGCGACGTGCGAGACGTGCGAGTCTTGTCACCGTGGACCGTGGTCGTGGCGTGGGGCCTGACCCCTGCCAATTCTTGTACCAAGACGATGGAACCCGCAGCCTCTGCCAATGGGTCCGGGAACGACAGGGGGTCGATCAGTCAGCCTGCAGATTAATTTTCAGCGAAGTCAATCTGTGCGCGTCATTAGAGGAGCGTGCCTGTTGCGCTGCCATTGGACAACTATTATCTACCCCATGAGAAAAGGGTGAGACGCAGACGAGCGCGGCGTCCGCACTGAAAGCTGGGTCTAGACCAGAAGTTGTCCCACATGTCAACGACATATCGTGTTAGGCAAGATGTAAAATTCGAAAACTACCACATCCAACGGGCAGGGCGAAAAGGGCGGCCACTGTTTACTAACCTATGCAGACCGGGGAGGGACGCAATAAATCATGAGCTCCTCCTCCGTTAATCCTCCCAAAATGGGAAGCAGGGTTCGGGAATCCATAAACTGCCTTGGGTTATTTTTTAACATCGCGCGTGTGTTCCCTGCCAAAACTGCTAGCGATTGGGCTGACTTAATTAGTTCCTATTTCTTTCTGGCTAAACTAATGGCCTGCATGTACGCATGCACATATCTGTAACCTGGACGAGGGGCCCTAGCAGCTTGAGGGCCTGACAAGATTGGTAGCAGAAAGGAACGAGGTACAAACCTGGGGAGCAGTAAGAAGCAGTCGAGCAGAAGGTGCAGACGGTGCAGCAGCAGAGAACGAACAGCACGGTACAGCAAAACCTAGGAACAGACAGGAGTTAGCAAGCAGGCGTTTCATCAAACACATTAGACACAACGCAAGCATCAGAAGAAATACAGAGAGAGAAAGAGAGGAAAAGAACGTACTCCACAACCCCTTGGATCGTCCAGGAAGCAGCTACCGATCTAGATCTACAAACAAGCAAAAAGAGCAATTTTAGGAGCAGCCAACGAAGAACGCGGGAGAGAAATCAATCCAGGACCAACAGACCTCAACCAGCAGAATCAACGGAGCTCATCCTGAAACCATGCACACCCGAGCAGATCCGGGCGAAGCAACACGATGCGAGCAGGGCAATGCGGCGCGCTGATTTGGGGAAAGTGAGGGAGAACAACGTTGTGAGCAGCGGAGCAGGAAGGAAGAGGAGGGTGGCTGCAACGTGCGAGGCGAGGGAGGATAGCGATGCGAGCAGGAAGGAAGAGGGCAGGCGGCTGCGACGTGCGAGACGTGCGAGTCTTGTCACCGTGGACCGTGGTCGTGGCGTGGGGCCTGACCCCTGCCAATTCTTGTACCAAGACGATGGAACCCGCAGCCTCTGCCAATGGGTCCGGGAACGACAGGGGGTCGATCAGTCAGCCTGCAGATTAATTTTCAGCGAAGTCAATCTGTGCGCGTCATTAGAGGAGCGTGCCTGTTGCGCTGCCATTGGACAACTATTATCTACCCCATGAGAAAAGGGTGAGACGCAGACGAGCGCGGCGTCCGCACTGAAAGCTGGGTCTAGACCAGAAGTTGTCCCACATGTCAACGACATATCGTGTTAGGCAAGATGTAAAATTCGAAAACTACCACATCCAACGGGCAGGGCGAAAAGGGCGGCCACTGTTTACCCGATTTGAACGGTCAAGATAAGCTGCCTCTGAGGAGCTCTCACAGCCCAAGGATTGTAGTAACATTTAAAGGAGTTAGCAAGCAGGCGTTTCATCAAACACATTAGACACAACGCAAGCATCAGAAGAAATACAGAGAGAGAAAGAGAGGAAAAGAACGTACTCCACAACCCCTTGGATCGTCCAGGAAGCAGCTACCGATCTAGATCTACAAACAAGCAAAAAGAGCAATTTTAGGAGCAGCCAACGAAGAACGCGGGAGAGAAATCAATCCAGGACCAACAGACCTCAACCAGCAGAATCGACGGAGCTCATCCTGAAACCATGCACACCCGAGCAGATCCGGGCGAAGCAACACGATGCGAGCAGGGCAATGCGGCGCGCTGATTTGGGGAAAGTGAGGGAGAACAACGTTGTGAGCAGCGGAGCAGGAAGGAAGAGGAGGGTGGCTGCAACGTGCGAGGCGAGGGAGGATAGCGATGCGAGCAGGAAGGAAGAGGGCAGGCGGCTGCGACGTGCGAGACGTGCGAGTCTTGTCACCGTGGACCGTGGTCGTGGCGTGGGGCCTGACCCCTGCCAATTCTTGTACCAAGACGATGGAACCCGCAGCCTCTGCCAATGGGTCCGGGAACGACAGGGGGTCGATCAGTCAGCCTGCAGATTAATTTTCAGCGAAGTCAATCTGTGCGCGTCATTAGAGGAGCGTGCCTGTTGCGCTGCCATTGGACAACTATTATCTACCCCATGAGAAAAGGGTGAGACGCAGACGAGCGCGGCGTCCGCACTGAAAGCTGGGTCTAGACCAGAAGTTGTCCCACATGTCAACGACATATCGTGTTAGGCAAGATGTAAAATTCGAAAACTACCACATCCAACGGGCAGGGCGAAAAGGGCGGCCACTGTTTACCCGATTTGAACGGTCAAGATAAGCTGCCTCTGAGGAGCTCTCACAGCCCAAGGATTGTAGTAACATTTAAAGGAGTTAGCAAGCAGGCGTTTCATCAAACACATTAGACACAACGCAAGCATCAGAAGAAATACAGAGAGAGAAAGAGAGGAAAAGAACGTACTCCACAACCCCTTGGATCGTCCAGGAAGCAGCTACCGATCTAGATCTACAAACAAGCAAAAAGAGCAATTTTAGGAGCAGCCAACGAAGAACGCGGGAGAGAAATCAATCCAGGACCAACAGACCTCAACCAGCAGAATCGACGGAGCTCATCCTGAAACCATGCACACCCGAGCAGATCCGGGCGAAGCAACACGATGCGAGCAGGGCAATGCGGCGCGCTGATTTGGGGAAAGTGAGGGAGAACAACGTTGTGAGCAGCGGAGCAGGAAGGAAGAGGAGGGTGGCTGCAACGTGCGAGGCGAGGGAGGATAGCGATGCGAGCAGGAAGGAAGAGGGCAGGCGGCTGCGACGTGCGAGACGTGCGAGTCTTGTCACCGTGGACCGTGGTCGTGGCGTGGGGCCTGACCCCTGCCAATTCTTGTACCAAGACGATGGAACCCGCAGCCTCTGCCAATGGGTCCGGGAACGACAGGGGGTCGATCAGTCAGCCTGCAGATTAATTTTCAGCGAAGTCAATCTGTGCGCGTCATTAGAGGAGCGTGCCTGTTGCGCTGCCATTGGACAACTATTATCTACCCCATGAGAAAAGGGTGAGACGCAGACGAGCGCGGCGTCCGCACTGAAAGCTGGGTCTAGACCAGAAGTTGTCCCACATTTCAACGACATATCGTGTTAGGCAAGATGTAAAATTCGAAAACTACCACATCCAACGGGCAGGGCGAAAAGGGCGGCCACTGTTTACCCGATTTGAACGGTCAAGATAAGCTGCCTCTGAGGAGCTCTCACAGTCCAAGGATTGTAGTAACATTTAAAGGAGTAATTCAAGGACTTACATACATATTTCGCTGTGATTGCTCCGGGTCGCTCCCAGGCGACCCAGAGGCGCCCGCGCTGCCGCCGCCACAAGCTCCACCACCGAGCCCTCCCTTCCCCGTTGCCGCCGGAGGAGGCCGTCCCACGACGGACGGCGACGACGGAGGTTCTTCCCCGGTTCGTTTCCCTCAAAAATATCCAAACCCCCACCCGATTCACCCCCACTCGAGCCCCAAATCCGTCGCACCGCCTCGCTCTGCCTCCGTCCCCGGTGGCCTCCGCGATGGCCGGCGACGTCCGCGGCTCCGCGCTTCCTCTGGGTCCCTCGATGCGTGCTTCGGCCTCTTGGGCCTCCGCGCCCACGACGTGTTGCTCATGCGCCTGTTGGCGGCGCTCCGTCGGCCTCGGTTGGGCTCCGCGGCTGTGAGCAGCGGCGCTGTGCACACGGCGTCCAGGCGTTCCCCTGCTCCGCGGCTGTGCAGTTGTGACATGCTCCTGCTTGCCACCGCTAGTCCCTGCTCCGCCTGGCCTTATGGCTGGGCGCGTTCGTGCTCTGTTGGTGTGGGTGCTGCTTCCGGGGAAACCGTGCTCACGCCTTTCGCTTGAGCAGATCACGGCGGCGCCTTCCAGCGTCGCAAACCTCGCTCAGGCGTGGTTTTGAAGCTTCTCAACTGCTCCCCAGCACAAGATGCGGGCTGTCCCAACATGTGTCTCTGGAGAAATCCATGCTCAAACGGCTTATTGACCAGACCACGACGACGCCGCTTGGTGTCGCTACCCTCCTGAAGGCGTGGTTGTTGAGACACACCGACGGTCTGTATGGTGGTTCTGGGTGAAAGCTTGGCGACGACGGCGCCGGTGGCGTCATTCTTCCTTGTTGAAGGCGTTGCGTTGGAACCCCATGCTGTTGTTTGGGTTTCAAGGGTCGGTGGAGGTTGCAGGTCTGCCTCCGGGCCGTGTGGATGCACTGGTGGCGAGGCGTTTCGTCTCGCATTGCTGCCATTTGGTGTCGTTGCCTACGGTTCTTGGTCTGCTGCGAAAGCTTTTACGGCGTGCTTGACCTTTGCTACTGGTTAGGGCACATCTGCCTCTGTCTGATGATGGTGTCCGTTGCCCTATACTACTGCTCTGTGTTGTGCAAACTCAAGGCCCTCACATGGTCACCGTAGTGGTGTGGGAGCTTCGTGCTCTTGGTGTCGTCGCGACTCATCTTTGCTCAATGATGATGCAATGATGCCTCCCCAACTTGCTAATCGTCTCGACCTCCATTGGCGGAGCTTGCACTCAAGGTTCATGCTAGGTGCTAGGCTTGGCACTCGTTGATTGTGGATGCTCCTGAGTTGCGCTGTGGGGTTCGACACGCACGCCGGTGTGGCGCGCTAGGCTGTTTGCTGAGTCTTGGTATTGTGATCCGCCAACAACACCCCTCATCTACTTGTGCCTCTCGTGGTGTTGGATCTTTCGTTTGATAGCCTTCTTTGTTTGGCTTGCTCAGTAGTGTGTGGTCAGGTGGCTATTATCGTTTCCTTTGTTCTCATTTTTAGGGTTCATGTTTTTAGGTGGCCGCCTCTTGTTGGTGAGACCCATCTTCCCCCCTGTAATTTCTTTGTATCCTAACCGATGTTGACCCGCGTGGGTGGACAAGAGCCTGATCTTGTAATACCTTTTGAAGCAATATATTCAGGCGGGGATTAAAATTGCTGTGATTTGTGGTACAATTTTTCTATTATGTGTTACTAGCTCTAGAGTGCTTATTGTTGATGCTGATTCTATGATACATAGATGCTATCGTGCATATTCGTACGGTCATGTTTATCAACATATTCATACTAGAACATTCATCTAGCTCTTACATGTTTTGCTATTCTATTTTTTTTGTACTGGTTCGAACTCCAACTTAGTAGACAATAAAGCTCACATGTATTACACCAACATAAACGAATTTGTCATGTGAATAGGACCATAAATTCATACGTAGATGTCTTACCAATTTCTCTTATGATGACTTGACGATCTTGCAGCTGGTACCAAGGTTAAAACAATAATTCCATGTACAAATCTTGAGTTCTTAACTTGATGTGCAGTTCTCGTTACATGCGTTCTATTTTAGAATAATCCATGTTTGGTATAGAAAACAAACAAGACCATACTTTCGCCATTGCCGTACATGTTTTACCTATGTTGTTCGCTCCTGTTTATTCCTATCAGAATAGATATAATCAAATAATTCAGTTTTCAGAATGATAGCAAGTAGCAGTACCAGGACTTATGCTTGTGTTTCAGGTTTTTACATTGCTTAACCAGGTTTCCAGCCTATAAAATATGAAATTCTACCTCAAAACATTTTTTTATTTTTTTTTTGCTTACTGGTAGATATGCAGCTGCTTAACTTTCTGTTAACATGTTAACAAACATGTAGGTTCAAAAAGTGACTTCCACTTGCTAACCTATAAAGTTTCTTACAGGAACTGATGCTGATATTTTAATTTGTTACGTGATGATGCATTTTCATAAGATTGCAGCTGTTCTGTTATACTCGGATAAGGTGTTGTTCATTCATAGGCTTGAAGAAGTTTGCTAGTTTAAGCACCATGACATCTATTGTTTCATTGATGTGTGAATCCTTTTCTAAAAATTGATGCGTGAATAGTTTGGCTTTACTTTTTTTGAAAGTAAGGCAACAAAAAAAAAGGCAAGACTTGCCTTAATTCATTAACAAAGGAGTTTAGAACAAAGTTTTAGGAATTACAAGCCAAAGCAGCCATACCAAACAATAAAAGCCTACTCTCCCGATATAAAAACACCGAAATGCTGAGCTCCTACAATAACCCAAGTTCTAGCCTCCATTTTTATCTTCACAAAAACAATGGTCAGGCATGGTACTAACATTCTTGAAGGTTCGAGCATTATGTTTGAGCCTTCTACCTGCACTACTAATAGTCCATTAGGAACATACCGTTTCTGGTGGCGCTTTAGGCCATGTGCAATGCAAGGTGTTTAGTGAGGTGCTTACAAAAATAAACCAAGTATTTTTCTAACCACCAATGATAAGTCCTATAGGAGAGTTGACTAGTTAAGCATTTATGTTCTGTAATAAGCACCGGTGCTTAACAAAAGCTGGTTTATTTTGCTAAGCACCTCTATAAGCACCTTGCAGTGTACATGCCCCATACTGACATGCATCGACATTTTTCCAGTTTTAGTCCGAAAATGGATAAAACTTACAGCTCCTTACAACTACTTACATTTATAGTCAAACTATTTTTTTTAAATGTCATTTCTGGTATCAACAGGGGCATATAGCAAAATGCATTGACACTAAAACAACATAAAACTTATGGCTTCCAGCGTGATTTCAGCACCTGCGCCAGTGCCGGTGGCGTAGCGGGTCTGCACCATCTAGTAACATAGGATTTCGATTACTAACTGAATCTGGGAACGATTACTCATCAGCAGGTAGCCATACAGCTATACATACGAAATTGCACTTGTATCATCCAAACAAAAACACATTTGGTATATGCAAACCTGTGTCTGCCTGGCTTCATTTTACGTAGCAACAATCTGCAATATTTCAATGATTTTGTTTGTTGAACTTGAAGAACTGAAGCAACAATCTATGAACCTCCCCATAGTTTTGACCGCAAGTAAGTCGTGTCTTTATCCACTGTGGTAGCTTTTCTGCAGGGCAAGAGAAACTCCTGCTTGATGAGGTGTGTGAGTAACGGGAGTCAACCAACAGCATTGCAGCATAGTCATTTACATGCCTGATTGCTCTACCTGCAAGCAAATTATTTCACCATATAAGAAGTAAAGCAACAATATTATTAAGAAATCAACATCACAATGTCTAAATGACAAAGGAGCTTACCGATAGATTGATTCACAGCTTTCATGCATAAATTCTCATAGTACTCTTGACCACTTTTGTTGCACTTCCTTAGTATACCAAAACCAGGCTCAAGCTTACATTCATCATTGCCGCTGAACGACTTATCATCTCTAGTAGTATAATTTCCTATGTGCTTTATTGTTTCCATCAGTTCCATGTCGTCTGGGCTTGGATAAGGCAATCCAACCATCAGAACACAACGACCCATACCATCACTGAAGTTTATACCTTCGGAGATTTTCCCACCAACAACAGCCAATAGAAGTGCACCGTTGACACCTGCGTCTCCTGAATTTTTGCTGCAGGACTGAATTGCCCCCTTGTATTTGTTGAGTATCACCTCGACATCAACACTGTTTCTCGGCTCTCTGAACACATGTTTCTTCTTAGAAATCTTGGAAATTGTGCCTGAAGCCTTCCATGCGTCATAAACTTGCTTTATATACTCATAGGAAGCAAAGAACATTACTATTCCTTCTGGCACTATTGACACTAAATTGCAAAGAAAACGCCCAAGCTCTTCGATCTGTACATACAGACAACAAAGAATAGGAAATAAATGACATGCATTTGAGTAGAGCAGATTAGCCAAGCTAGTCAACACAACAAGAAATATAAACTGTAAACTGAGACTGGATTTTTTTACAGAACAGAAGTTTCAATTGGCAAAGAGTTTGCACGCATCAATCCATTTTGAAGGCTAGCATTTATATTTCGTAGTAAAACATGACCAAATAAACCAGGACATATGCACTTATGCTTGTGTATTTGAGAAAGTTCTAACATTGCAAAACTGATTGAAAACAAAAAATCATGTGTTAAAAGCTGTAAATATATTTTAACACAAATGTATACAACCTGGATTACTTCTGTAGATGAATAACACATGTAACACTATCAAAAAATTACCAATTACGCTCTAAATATTTTTTTCAAAAGGATATTTGCATATTGATATTTACAAATTATTATTAATCAGACAGCAGTGCCCACTACAAGATAAATTAATAAGATGGAATTCTCAGTATACACTGGGTTAGCAAACAGAAAAGGATAATGACTCGAGGTACACGAAACCACGAACCATGGTAGGAGAGCTCCTTGAACCGTAGCTGAAATCAAATGTCATGCCTGAGGGTCCACGTGTCACGGCTATAGGAAGAATACTCTCGGGGGGAACAATGTGGTTGCATGAGAAGAATTTTATATCACTCGGTAATAAGCTCGGAAACAAGCGCAGTCTGGTTTCTTCAATAGGCTGGAGGGTTCCACCAGCCATGATAACAGCATGAGCATCATCTGTAACCTGCAAAAGAAAAGATTTATATATACTTACGTGAAATAGATATCTCTTCTGTCCAAACAACAAATGGAGAAAGGTTAAATCACCTCGGAAAATGTTTTCTCTGCACAAAGCATCACAAATTTAATGTAGGCCTCTTCAGGTTTTCCACCAGGCTTCTGCCGTGCAACTATGATTCTTCCATCATCATTGCAGTTCAATAGGGAGCGTAAAAAGTTAGCCAAGGCCTGGAATCTCGCTATACTGCTTCCTTCATCATGCTGCTGCAGATGATTCAAATCATTCACACCATCTTGGGTGATAAGTAATTTGTTGGTATATCCGCTAACCTGCAAATCAATAGTCAATTGATCGAGATTCTGGACAACAAAATATTGAAAGGACATGAAGCCGAAGAAATATATCACCTTGTGGATTATATTGCTTTCCTTTAGATACTGACAAAGTTTTACTATGTTTATGTTATCGATATCAAGGGAGAATAAGAACTTGTTTATAGTCATAGAGGTCATAGTGGAGGAACAATCTTCATGGCTTATCAAAACTCGTAGGAATGATCGTGTTAGAACTGTCAGAGTCTGGATGTAACGTCGATTTCCAGCTCCCAGGACATTCTGAAATCTATTGAGATACGCCTCCAGATGGGAAAGAACTGCCTTCAACTAAGGAAATGAGAATCATAAAATAAAATTAGTTTCCAAAATTGTAAGTTAGTTTCCACAATGGCGTTTGCTGTCTGCCACAGCAACACAACTGAGGAAAGTCTAAGTTCTCTACCAGAAAACTCCTAGTTAGGTCCATTTATATGAAGAACCTACTTACAGTATCTCTGTGTTTGCATCTTGCTTAACATTATTGAACATGCAAAGTTAATGGAATGATGAAACTAGAGTCCAGTTATGCAGTTGGAATAATTCTCAATTAAATGGACAAGATGGAACGGAAATAAGTATGTTTATGTGTTTTGCATGAGATGCATCACCATGCAGCTTCTGACAGATGTTAGAGATCTAGAACTAAGAAAAAAAACATTGTTGCCATACTGTGAGGGTCAAGGCAATCATGAGAGCACAAAAGAAAGGGTCAATTATGAGGAAGAGTAACCTGTGAAGATGTGACCTTTGAGTTGTACATGCTAGTAAGGGAGTCTGCTAAGTTGTGAGCCTCATCTATGATGACAACACTATTCTTGAGATTAAGGCCAAGCGACTCTCTAGCTGACTTCAACAACAAAGACTGGTAAGGAAGTACTACAAGGTCAGCTGAGCGGACCATGTCACGTGTCCCATAGTATGGACATGTTCCAATGTTCTTTCCAATTTGTACCAAATCCTCAATGTCCAATGCACCATGATCTAACACTTCGCTCTTAAACTGTTTTTGCAGACTTCTCTTTGCTAACATTGGACAGCCACAAGAGGTCTTTGCTCGGCACCCCTTTCTGTTATCACCCTCAACCTGAATATCCACAAACACAAATAATTTTTAGCAGCATACAACGAAGTTGTAAATGGAAAGATGCTGATGGTATTTAACCAAAGCATATGCAAAAATGGTAGCCAAACAATTGATGTGCAATCAACATATATTAGGAAACATAAGACAAAGGATAATGTGTACATTGGATGCAAGTATGTGAAACTTTAACTCAGTACATATCTAGTTACAATCCCACCAAGAATCGACAAAACAAAGTTCAGTTCGAAATCCTCTGGAGAAATCACGGTCGTGAAACAGTCCTAATTATATCTATCATTCGTGTAAGTATGGCAGGCCACTAACACACAAGGAGCAGCTTAATTTGGGTCCAGAAGTCAAATGTAATATGAAAATAAAAACCTAGCATTGGAAATAATTCGACTTGATTGGCACATGCCTTAGTTTTGCTGCTCTTCTTGTTGTTTACGAGTTCCAAGCACCTTTCGTTGATCCGATTCACACTCCCCAGCTTCTGGACGTCTGCAAGCAAACTCACTAGATATCAACTTACCCCAATCAAAACACCAAAATAAACGAACCAAATCCACTCACCCTTGTTAATGCACAAGTTTTTTCTGGACCCCAAGCACACTGTCTGTAACTTCCCTGAGAACTCCGTCTTCTTGAGCTCACCGACAAACTGTGAGAGCTGCGAATGTGTGCGGCTAGTGAAGAACACCTTCGGAGTCACCTCCTCCTCCTCACCATCATCATCCCCATCACCCTCACTCTCACTACTACTATCTCCACCGCAGTGCGCCCGCTTCCCGGCCTGCCGCCTTGTTCCCTCCTCCTCGTCACTCTCGTACTCGTCCAACAAGAACTCCTCCTCACCGTCATCCTCACCGGTTCCCTCGGATTTCTCCGAACCCGCCGCTTTCCTGGGTTCCTGCCTCCTCGCGGGGTGAGGCCTCTTCTCCTTCCTGCTCTCCTTCTTCGGCAGGAGCGGGGTGAAATCCCGCATCCAGTCCGGCTCGTCGTCCTCGCCGCCGCCGGTCACGGCGGCGGAGCTATTGGCCTGGTCGGGGTGGCCCCGCGCAGCGGCGTCCCGATGATCTAGGAGCGACTGGAGCGCGCTGCAGATGACGCTGAGGGTCTTACCGGTGCCTACGGCGACGCGTGGGAGGCGAAATCGTTAGGGATTTGAGGGGAGCGGCTGAGAAGGAGGGGATGGGGACTTGGGGAGGGAGCTTACTTACCGGTAGGGCTCTCGAGGAGGGCGAGGGAGCGGGGGCCGGAGGAGAGGGCGGCGTAGAGAAAGGACATGAACTCCGACTGGATCGGGTACGGCGCGAAAGGGAACGCCGGGAAGTCTCGCCGCGGCGGCGGCATTTTGGCGAGCGCGCGCTGATGCAATGTGGGTTTCTCGGTTTCCCGCGCGTGCAGCCATTGGAGACGGGATTGGAGTATAGCTGGCCAAACGGGATGTTCTTAGCGGGCCGGCCTAACGCCACGTGAATAAACTGGCCATGTCGGCCCGCGGCAGCACCAGCCGCCACCAGACCTATCGCGGGGTTACGGCCCATTGATATATTTATTTTTAGTTTTTTATAAAAAATGTAAGGAAAGAAAAAAAAAGGCCCAAAATGGCCAAGAAACAAGCCAAATGTTTCACCACTTTTCACCTATCCAACAGACTATATATTTTGAATCTTAATGGTGAGCCAATCTATAATATAAATTACAAAATGTTAAAGCTAAAGTATATTAATGAGATTATTTTTGCCATTGTTGCCTTGATCATGTCAGTTGAAAACGCAATGCCATTGTTGCCTAAGTCACCAAAACCTTAGGGACTTCCAACGAATAGGTGGTGTACAGTGGACACGAATCTACTGGGGTACCGGCGCCACAAGATCTTGGCCAGCATATTGGCACTCCAAACCTGACACGCACATCAGCTCTGCTGCTATGCAGGGCTACCGGACAAACCCGACCAGCACGCACACCACAGATCCTCCTGGTGCCTCCAACCTAGCAACCTATGCCCCTCCGCAAACTGTCGCAGGCATCCAACAATGTTGGAGTCGTGTGGCGTCACATCTCCAACCACCTTGGTACACTGGCGAATCGATGCATCCGTCGCCGCGTCTGCATCCAAGGCCACTCCGAGCTCCTGCTCGAACGGCTGAGGAGTGCAGGTATGGACTAAGCACTTATCAGAGTTTTAAAAATCTAATTGTTCATTCCAAAATACGTGAGCGATGAGTCATCCATTAGGTCCCGTTTGCACTCTGTATATTTAAAACTAAGAAGTACAAACATGTCAAATGCAACTACTAACTCATGTTATAGGTTGCTCGACAAATCAAAGATTATAAGAGTTGTAGAGATCTAAATGGCACCCAAACTAATTTTCAATAAGCGGTCAATTTCTCCATTAGGTCCCATTTTTTGCTACCAGTACGCTATGTAATTTGAAAGTAAAGAAAATAAGACCTTATAAATATAAGATCTATCTACCAAATTCATGTTCTCAACAATCTTGTGCACAATCACGCTCCTAATCCTGTCTGAATGGCCAACATATTTTCATGACATACATTGCTCAACAATCTTGTGCAGATATGCTCCTAATTCAGTCTTGAATGGCCAGCATGCACTTATCAACTTCTAAGCTGAAATCCACCTGAGGGCCATGATGCCCAGTCAATCAACCATGATATAAAGGTGTATAGGTAGATACCACACGAGTACAGTTACCATAAAAGCTTAACTTGGTAAACATCAGGCAGCAATCCATGCTCCCTTGACTCCCTTGAAACTCTTATCATATTTTGACAATCCAAAAATAACCAAACACTTTGAATGGAAATAAATATATTTTTGAATTAGAATAGCAGGACGACCATGAAAACACTTAATAAGAAGATACAATATGAATTTGACATGTTTGGAACTTATGCATAGTCAACTTCCAAACGTCTACAGCTTTTCCCTATAGTTTTCTTTACGAAAAATATACTACTTCTAAATAACCACCGGGTAGTAAAATCATGAACGAAACATACGGGTCTTCATGCTTGAGCAAGCAGATGAACTGCATACAAAAACATCAAAATAGTTACAGTCAACCAATACAAATAGAAAAGGCTCCTGATCATCACCAAATTACGCTGGGAGCAGTAATAAGTATTAATTAGGAATGCAGAAAAAAGCAATCTCGATTTTACAGCAACAAATCAATATGGAATGATTTTTTACCTACTGCACGCCACATAGGGGAGATTGATGTAATATATATAACCCCTAGTCAAGCACGTATGGAATAAACTCAGGAGTACTGACAAGGTTATACCAAACGGGTACCACTTCGTGTGGGTACCTGGTGCACGTAATGATTAAAACTCAATTATCAATAAGCTGAAAAAACCCAACAAACGAAACCCAAGTAATCATAATCACCAAACCCTAGCAAGATCCACGTCTTGCTAGAACCATGTACTCGCCGCATATTCACAATCAATAACAGACAAGCAGGATGTAATGGTGTTACCTCACCCGAGTGCCCCGAACCTGGGTAAATCCCGCTTGTCAGCCGACGAATTTACCAACACTACGTGTTCTCTACCTCATAACTCTTACCCTAGACTAGCAACCATGGGTATTGATGGGGACATCCCTCGTCAATTGGCTCCGTCTGTGAGAATAGGTAGTGTTGGATCTGCGGATTTTTTGGTCCAAATTTCAAACGGCTTCTCACCGACTTCTTCAAAGGGATGCATATCAGCAACAACAGATCACATCCAGCTCACAGGCAACCACTCGCCAAAAGCAGCGTCACCAGCCAGGATCAAGCCATACTCACCCGAAGCTCAGGAGATTTACTCCAATATCGATTCAGGTTTTGATCTAACCATTGGGGAACATAACTTTTTTGTTGATCAGTTTGGTGTGCAGGATCTAGACGAACAGATCGCAACTAAGCCATTCCTAGAGAGATCGACTGCTATCACATCTTCGGCGGACAAGAAGGATACCTCATCGCAGCTCGATATGATCCCGCCACCAAAATCCCCCAGGGATTCAATGCCATCGGAGAAATTCAACAAATTCATGGCAGATGAGTTCCCCGAAGTTGAAGGACCATCGACTATCTCAGTCGACGATATGATCATATCAATGGCTTCGGCTGGAAGCACAGGAGCGGCAACAACACAAATCGATTTGATCTCAATCCATAGCAGGATCCATGTCTACACGAGAATTCAACGAGTTCATGATGCAGAACGAGATAGAAGAAGAAGTACAATCAACTCTCCAGACTAGTCCAGTTGAAGATCATATGCAGATCGACGCTCCAGAAGAAAGCTTCCGCCTCTCTGAGTATGATGAACCTACAGAAGATAGCATACCTCTGACCGACTTTGCCAACCCAGAGATCTAATCTCCACATCACGCTTTCGTCGACTACGACGAACATATGCAGCAAACAAAGGATGGCGAAAATAGCAAACACAATAACGTAAGCACCGAGTGGGATAGCGACGCCGAGGCAGCATATGAAGAACACTCAGACTACATATATCCTTATCACATACCCCGGCAAGTTTGAGTTGCAATCACTGCAGAGACATCAGAAAATGCAGCCAATCGCCAACCAGTCGAGCACCCCCGCACAGTTACTTTGCTATATGGTACAACCACGCTGGATATCTCGGCGGAAACAGCTGCAAAAGTGACAAAATTCATAGAAGAGGGCATAATGATGCCAGCAGACGCAACCCCAGATGAATTAGCAACATACAATTACTTCAACTGGCAGGAATCACATCGTCTAAAGCAATACAGGGCAACACTTGAGGAACGAAAAAGGCAGGCAAGCATATCAAGTGCTCGCAGACGACAGCTGTCTATCAGCTCTACAGGAGCAACAGAAAGACGAGACATATCTAATTCCATGGTAGAGAAGGCTTGAATAAGAATTTGGCCATGAGAGACGGTTCCAAAGAATCCATGAGAACGAAAGGGCAGAAGTCACTCGAAACCTGGACAACTCGTTCCTAACAGTCGACTCTAGTGGCATAATCCTACCCAAAACAGCAGAGGGAGCCCTCATATCCATAGGAGCAAAACTTCAAGCAGGAAAACCACCGGCAGGTGACCTAGCCGAGGCTATGTAGCTCCACCAAATGAAAGCTCTGGAAATCGCAGCAAAAGAACTGGTGGATGGAGGAAGGTGAGGACGAAGCAGAAGTCACTCACGAGGACGCCACAGTCGCAGTCCTCAGCGAAGCAGTGCTAGAAAGAGCTCCAGCCGTCGCAGGTCAAGAAATCGCTCAAGGAGCAGGTCTAGGAGATCAGGCAGTCGAGAATCACCTGACAACCACAACGCAGGTTCATGCGGAGCACAATGCTTCACTCGACGGATCCAAGAGGCAAAGTTGCCAAAGAAGTTTGACCTGCCAGCCATGCCAAAATTCAACTCAAAGCAAGAGCCCTCAGGCTGGCTAGAGGACTACAAACTGGCAGTCATATGCCAACGAGGAACAACAACGACGACACTGCAATATCTACAGCTAATACTTGAAGGTACAACCCGCGACTGGCTCAAGTCACTACCTGCTGGGGCCTACGACTCCTGGGACCACTTCAAGGAGGATTTCATAAAATATTTTGACCCTCTCTGCGAAAGGTCGAAAACATTTGAGGAACTAAGAGCATGCCGACAAAAGACAGACAAAACGCTCAGGGCATACATCAGAAAATGGACCTCCATCCGAAATTCTGTGGGCGCAATATCAGAGGACAGAGCTATGGATGCCTTCACAAATGGAGTCTATAGAAAAGATTTCAGGGAGACACTCGGACGGCAAAAGCTGAAAAACATGGCGAAGCTCATGAAGCTAGCAACCGAGTGGGCGGATGGCGAAGACGCGGTCCAGGGCAAAACCCCACACTCACCACAGCGACATCATGATAGACGAGAGAGTCGCGGCCACCGAGACAGCCGAGATCGTCCGGATAGAGACGACAAGCGACGAAGACGCGACTACGATCGCGAAAGCAAAGATAAGGTCAAATTCATGGCAGCTGGATTCTCGCATGATGATAGAAATCAAGACGACAGAAAACAAGATGACAGGCGAAACAACCGAAATGACGATCGTCGAGACACACGAAGTAGTAATTACCGATGCGACAGACCAGTCGATCAACGTGACGACAAAAGCGTGGACCAGAACGGAGGTTACAGTAAACAAGACGGGCAGAAACGCTCTGATCCAAGGATAGAAAATCCATGCAGATTGCACTTATTCAAAGACCCAGAGACTGGAAGATTAATATCAAGTCATACCATTGAAAAGTGTCGTGAATTCGAGCAGTTGTCAATCGAGTATGCAAAAAGGCAAAGAAGCAATGCATTTGAGCATATGGTACTTACACCACAAGGCACAACACTGCCACCACCCCCATCATATGACCCTAACAGTCAAACCGCGGGAGCGATACATTACACGCACCAAAACTCGACAGATCAGTACTCTAATCATCAGAGGCCAACATACATGATCCAGAAGGGGCGACCATCCAACAGGCAACAAAAGCTGCACACCAGGCATGTCAACATGGCAGTCATGGCACCACCAGCTATACCTGAATACCTCCGAGGATCTGAGACAACAATCACATTCAGTCGAGAAGACCACCCACCATCTGTATATAGGCCAGGTCACTCCGCCGTGGTGCTAGAAGCTCAAATAGGCAGCTACACCATGACCAAGGTCTTCATGGATGGAGGAAGTGGCATCAATACCATCTTCGCCGACACACTGCGTCGAATGAACAGGTCAGTCAACAATTTACTTCCATCGTCAAATACGTTTCATGCATAGTTCCAGGCAAAGCCATTGTGCCAAAAGGCACGATACAACTCGATGTCACATTTGGAGATGCAACACACTTCCGCACCGAGACAATGGAATTCAAAGTCGTCGACTGGAGATCACAATAACACGCCATACTAGGGCGACCAGCATTCGCCCGATTCATGGCAATACCACATTACGCATACCTCCAATTAAAGATGCCAGGCCCAAAGGGAGTGATCACGGTCAGTGGAAATTTTCAAAGATCAGACGCTTGCGACCGCGACTTCAATAAGATTTTTGAGACACTCGGAGCAGAACAGACGTTGAAGGAACTCTCACTTCTCAGTGATACAACATACATGCCAGAGCATAAAAAATAGGCCACCGACAAAGCATTTAACACTGCATATGACACACGCACACACCAGGTCCATCCGACTGACTCGGCAAAAACAATCAAGATATCAACAAGCTTGCCTCCCGCATAGGAAGGCGCGCTCGTCGAATTCCTCTGTGAGAACTGGGATATGTTTTCATGGTCAGCAGCTGACATGGCAGGCATACCCAGGGAATTCGCCGAGCACTCTCTCCAAATCAGTCCAGGTACTAGGCATGTCAAACAAACGGACGACGCGTCTCAGGGCCTAAAAGAGAAGCCATAGAGAAGCATGTGAACAAGCAACTCAATGCAAACTTCCTTAGAGAAATCAAGAAATCAGAATGGGTAGCCAACCCCGTGATAGTTGAGAAGAACAAGACAACCGAAACCAGGATGTGCATCGATTTACAGGGCTAAACAAGTGTTGCCCGATGGATCATTTCCCGCTACCTCTCATCGACCAGATTGTCGACTCCACTGCAGGATGTGCTCGACTGTCATTCCTCGACGCATATTCTGGATGTCACCAGATAAGGATGAAAGCAGAGGACCAGGAAAAGATAGTTTTCACAACTCCACTCGAAGTATATTGCTACACCACAATGCCTTTTGGCCTAAAAAACGTAGGAGCCACCTATCAGCGCATGATGCAGAATTGTCTGAAAACACAGATTGGGGAAAATTTAGAAGTTTATGTCGATGACATAGTGATCAAGTCGAAGAAAGAGGGCACGCTGCTATCAGACATAAAAGAGACATTCGACAACCTCAGAAGTTACAACATAAAATTGAACCCGGAAAAATGTACCTTCGGAGTACCAGCTGGAGAATTGTTGGGCTACCTGGTATTGGCCAGAGGAATCAAAGCAAATACAGAGAAGATACATGCCATACTAACTTTGCAAAGGCCTACAAAGCTTTACGAGGTACAACAATTGACAGGAAGAGTGGCAGCCCTCATTCGGTTCATAAGCAAGTTAGGCGAGAAAGCACTACCACTTTATCGATAATGAAGAAAGCAGATAAATTAGAATGGACAGAAGAAGCAAAAGCAGCTTTCATCGACCTCAAGTGAACAGTCACTAAACCCCCATTCTAGCTGCATCGAAAGAAAAGGAGCCGCTATACCTCTATGTGGCGGCAACAAACAGGGTGGTCAGCACAATGCTTGTAGTCGAGGGCATGGAAGAGGGAAAAGCTCAAAGTATACAAAGACCAGTCTACTTCATCAGCGAGGTGTTATCCCTATCAAAGCAAAGATATCCACATTTTCAGAAACTGGCTTATGTAGTGTTCTTAACGACAAGAAAGCTACGTCACTACTTCACAGAGCACCCAATAACGGTGATCAGCAAATCGGCAATCGGAGACATACTCACCAATCCAGATGTAACAGGACGAGTCGCAAAGTGGCTGCCGCTCGGGATCACATATGATCACCCAAAAGCTATCAAAGCTCAAGTGTTACCTGATTTCACTACCGAGTGGATCGAATCCCAACTGTCGGGAGTACCGGACATATCCAACTCATGGACAATGTACTTCGATGGATCCAAGAAAAACGAAGGGGCAGGAGCAGGAATAGTACTCATATCCCTAAAAGGGTACAAGCTGAAATACGTACTCCAAATGTACTTGCCAACACCATCCAATAACGAGGCCGAATATGAAGGTTTAATACACGGCATACGGATGGCCAAGGCGTTGGGATGCACTCGACTGATGATATATGGTGACTCGAATCTGCTGGTACAACAGACAATGAAGGCTTGCGACGCAGTAGCAGATAACATGATCGCATATCGTGACTTATATAACACATTAGAAGGAGAATTTGACGGGTGCGAATTGCGGCATGATGCACACGGTGAGTGTGTTGTTGGGAGACCCCAAGAGGAAGGTGTGAAGTAGTGCAGCAGCAAGTTTCCCTCAGTATGAAACCAAGGTTATCGAACCAGTAGGAGATGAAGAATTCCCTCGAGGTATCAACGGCGCCAGAAATATGCTTCCTGGTGGTTGACGTGGAGCCTGCACACAAACAATCAAGATACTTTTCCCAACTTAACAGTGATGTTGTCAATCCCATCGGCTGAAGGGGTGTAAACCCGGCAAATCACTCGGTTAGGTACCTCGGGTTTCGTATAGGGAGAGAAGTATGGCGGCTGGTGGTTCCGGACGGCTGACAAGCAAGGATTTACCCAGGTTCGGCCCCTCATTGTGAGGTAAAAACCTACTCCTGCTTGTCTGATCTGGCATTGATGATGAGTACATGGTGGCCTTGATGGCGATGGTGGCGAGCCGTGGTAGCCTGTCTATTTTCTGTCTATCTGTTGGCCTATCTTTTCGACTACCCCTCCCTGTCTTTATATATGGAGCCAGGGGGTTTTACATGGCAGTCCTAATAGACTACGAATATGAGTCCTTGTCTTGTCCTTCAAGTTTATTCCTTAGCAGCTTCCTGGTCTTCATTGGGCCACCCGGTGGGCCTCCTCCTCATTATACGCCATAGTAGGGGTACATGGAAGGTATACCCACGTCACCGGCTTGCTGTCACAAAGGATTAAACGTATGTGTGCAAGAAAGATGTATGTTTGCAGAAAGTAACAGGTTTGCAGTTGTGGTTTCATCAGATTAATGAGAAGGACCGGGGTCCACATTTCACTGGTGGTGTCTCTCCATAAATAAAAATAACATTCATACATGCGTGGTAAACAAATTACAGCAAGGCAATTGACAGAATAATGATGAGCAACTCAATGCATATACTAATGATATTGTGTCTAGTGTGAGATTCATTCGGGCATTATAACAATATACATAGACCGTTCCAACCGCATCTATGACTAATAATCCACCTTTCGATTAGCGTCTGCACCCCTTTCAGTATTAAGTTGCATGCAACAGATTATCGCCTTAAGCACTGTGTGTAAAGTAAGTAAGTAACATCATCCTTAGACAACTGTTTTATCCCTAGTAGCAACAACACATCTATAACCTTAGATCTTTCTGTCACTGCCCCAGATTTATTAGAGACATGAACCTACTATCGAGTATAAATACCCCCTCTTGGAGTTACGAGCATCTACTTGGCCAGAGCATACACAAGTAACGGGGAGCATGCAAGATCATTAAATAGCACACACATGATATATTATGAAGCAATAACTTTAGTACTCAATATTTATCGGATCCCAGAAAACACAACATGGAGAATTACATAAAGATGATCTTGATCATGATAGGCAGCTCACAAGATCTAAACATGATAGCACAAGAGGAGAATACAACCATCTAGCTATTGCGATGGACCCGTAGTCCAAGGTAGACTACTCACGCATCAGTCCGGAGGCGGTCATGGCGACGTAGAGGCCTCCGGGGACGATTCCCCCTCCCGCAGGGTGCCGGGGATCAGTTCTGATCTCTCCCGAAGTGGTGGTGACGACGGCGGCGGCTCGGGACCCGTGGAGGAAAAAGTGCTTAACCGTGCTCTTTTTTTAGGTCAAGGGGGTATTTGTAGGCGAAAGACCTAGGTCGTTGGGCGCCTGAGGGCGCCACACCACCTCCCGGCGCGGCAAGCATGTGGCCCGCCACGAGGCGATGTGGCGGCCTCGTGGCCCCACTTTAGGTCAAGGGGGTATTTGTAGGCGAAAGACCTAGGTCGGTGGGCGCCTGAGGGCGCCACACCACCTCCCGGCGCGGCAAGCATGTGGCCCACGCCACGAGGCGATGTGGCGGCCTCGTGGCCCCACTTCGTCTCGTCTTTGGTTTCCTGGACGCATATTTTTCAAAAGTAATTCCTGGTTGACTCGTTTTCAATTTGGCGGATATTTCTTTAAGAGCTTTTCTGAAAAAAAAAACAACACAAAACATGGAACTGGCACTGTGGCATCTTGTTAATAGGTTAGTCCCAGAATATGCATAAAACTATATAGAATGCATATAAAACATGTAATAACATGATATAACATAGCATGGAACACAAGAAATTATGGATACGTTGGAGAAGTATCAACATCCCCAAGCTTAGTTCTACTCGTCCCGAGTAGTCAAGAACAATAAAAGAAGAAGAATTTCTGAAGTGACATGCTTAAACACAATCTTGATCATGTAATAATGTAAGACATGTAAACTAAGATCAAATGAATAAGGGTTGTAGTTTATATTGATATCAAACGAGTAATGAATAAACAAGTAGGTGAAGCAAGCAAAACTTTCAATGATATAGTACTAGATAGCAATCAACCGTGCAAAGTAGATATTAGAGATGATTTAAGCTTCAAGCACAACAATATAATCATCTAATGCTTCCAACAAACATGACAAATTTATGAAAGGATCAAGTCAAGTAATAGCAATATGCACGTAGAAGATCAATATATTATTTGTTCAAAAGAAAAAGCAAGCGTTCAACGTTGGTTCCTGGCACCAGAATGTTATGGCTAAGAGAATGTTAGCGGAGGTTTGGAAGGCCAACGGAAGAAAGGCTCACAAAGTTGTAGATGATCATTAGACAAGAGAAAGTCATACAATCGAAGCTATGCAAGGAGTAGTGATTGCCATACAACGGATGCACATGGAGATATAAGTATATGAAAGCTCTCCAATGGAACTGGGGTGCATCCAACTTGCTTGCTCACGAAGACCTAGAGCACTTTTGAGGAGGCTCATCATTGTAACATACAAGCCAATTTCTATAGTGTAAAGTTCCCCACATAGTTATGCAACTAAGACATGAAAACTCTCTCATATGGAGTAAAGGTGCTAAACATGAGCACAAATGATATGGTGCTATAAATGAGCACAACTGATGACTATAGATGATATGGTTTTGTAACATAAGCACAAATGTGTGATAAAGAATAGTGATGTTGCCCCCTTTTTTATTTCTTTTCTTTTTCTCTTTTTTCTATTTTTTTCTTTTTCTGTTTCTCTTTTCGATGGCCTCCATGGCTCTTTTCACTTTTAGGGGCAAGCATCCTAATATGATACATGATGTATGACAACACACTAATGATGATAAAACAACATACTGATGATACAAGTAACTAATATGAATGTGCCAGAAGAATACATATGACAACGGTGCCTCTGCCAGTGTAGTAGGTAATGAAGTGCTCTAGCGTAACATGGGTAAAACCACACATCAGCTTTATAGAAACACGCAAAGCAATATATAAGTAATTAATGACAACAAGTCATGTAATGTAAGATGGATTTTGCATGGCAATATTGAAAGAACATTTCTTAATCCCTAGTGTTTTGAGTGTTAGTTAACAATACCAATGATGTACTAATCCTAATGCTAAGTATTTCAGTTTGTGTGAGTTGCATATCACTTACTCCAAAGCCAAAATGTAAAGAAAAATAGTTTCTGGAATTCTTCCCAGAACCGGAATATTGGAGCCGGATATTTCCAGGGATCGGAAGTTTCGGGTCTCCTATTTCTACCAGAAAAGTGGCTAAGGAAAAGTTCTAAAGTGGTTCTGACTCGAGCCGGAAAATCAACTCAGAAATTTCATTAACTCGGAATTTCCGAGTCACCCAGAAAACCACTCCAGAATTGGCTAAGGAAAGAACAGGAAGTGGTTCTAACTCGAACCGGAAAATCAACTCGGAAATTTCATTAACTCGGAATTTCCGAGCCACCCAGAAAACCACTCCAGAATTGGCTAAGGAAAGAAGAAAAAGACGTTCTGACTCCAACCGGAAAATCAGCTCGGAAATTTCACTAACTCGGAATTTCCGGGCAACCCTCAGAAACTTGAAGAAATTTGGCTAAATCAAGAAGTCGAAGACGTTCTGATCTCAACCGGAAATTCAGCTCGGAGATTTCATAGCACCGGATATTCCGGGTGACTCGGAATTTCCGGGAGTGACTTATACCGGAATTTCCGAGTTATCGTGACAACCAACGGCCAGATTTTGGGAGGGGGTATAAATACCCCCTCACTCACTCAAGATGGTTTTCTCTCTCCTACACTTCTTGAAAGCTCAAATCATCAAGATCTCCCAATCCCTCCACCCAAATCCATTGATCTTTGGAGGATTGGAGGAGAAGGCCCGGATCTACATCTTCACCGAAGCGATTTACATTTCTTCCCCATTCACTTGGGGATTTCGTGGCTAGGGTTTTCGGTGGGAAAACCTAGTTCACCATTGTTGTAATCTTGGTGTTGCCTTGACCTTTTGTGGTACTTGACCTTTTGTGGTCATCTTGAGAGCCCCCAATTAAGTTGTGGGTGCGTGCCTCAAGCGTTTGTAAGGGATTCGATCTCCGCCCTAAAAGGGGATCAATAGTGGAAGGTGAACTCGCAACCTTTGTGGTTGAGTTCATCGGAGAAGAAGGTGAGCCTTTGTGGCGTTGCGACTAACCTGTTGTGGTAGCGCACATCTCTCTAAACGAGACGTACACCCTTGTTTGGAACTCGGGATTACACCTTCGTCTCCGCGTGCTTCACTTGGTTCCCCTTATCCTTATTCCCTTACTTGCTTATCTTGTACGCTTATTTATCTTGTTATTGCTTAGGTTGTCATTTAGGTAAATCCACCATAGTTGCATATCTAGAGAATTTACCTTTGTGTTGAGCCTAAAATTGAAAAGAACTAAAATTTGTAATAGCACCTATTCACCCCCTCTCTAGGTGCTGGATTCCCGTTCAATTGGTATCAGAGCCAAGTGCACTTTTAAGGGCTTAACTGCCTAAGTGCAACGATGACGGAATCCGATGCCGAGAGGGCCGCCCGTGAGAAATTAGAGGCGGAGAAGGAGGCGTGAGCCAAAGGGGCAACCATGGCCGATCTTATAGATATGAGATCGTCATTGGAGGCCCAACTCCTCAAGATGAATGAGATGCTCATGGCACTCTTGAAGTCTAAGGAGCCCGAGGCTACTTCTCCCTCTCCTCCTCCTAAGGAGCACGGTGAGAACTCTAAGTAGTCATCTTCGGATGGGTACAAAGATGTTCCTCCAAGTGCTTCCCCCGGGAAGGCGGAAAAGGATGAATCACCCAGCTCCTCCAACACCCCCAGAGGAGAGGAATTTCATAATGTCAACCATAATTACTCTCCTAACCCTCCTATCCCTCACCCTCATGTAAACTTTAGAAGTGATCCTCCTAAGCTCAAACCTACTCATTTCTCTCAATGGCAATTTCTAATGAAGTCTCATCTATGTAGTGCCTCCATTGAGCTATGGCGCATCATTGAAGAAGGATTCAAGGCCCATGTTCCAACCAACTTGACAAGAAGAGAGGTGGTTGATAGCCAGCTCAATGCCACCGCTCTTCATCAACTCCAAATGGCCGTTGGAGAGAAGGACATGCCTCTTATTCAACAATTCTCCACCGCCAAAGAAGTATGGAATGCTATTTCCGACATCTTCGTTGGCAATGAGAGCATGAAGAAGAACCAGTATGATGCCTTATGCAATGAGGTGGAAGGGTTCTACAAGTTGGATGGAGAAAATCATGAGGACATGTACCGGAGGTTGGTGTTGATTGCTAACACCTTCAAGAACCTCGGTGCGGTCTACATTGATGACGCTTGGATCAAGAGGAAGTTTGTGACCGCTCTCATGCCCTTTGAGGAAACGGACTTGAAGACACTCCAAGGGAGACATGACTTCGCGAAGATGACATCCAATGAAGTCATGCAAGAGATGACCGCTTACAAGGTGGCCTCCAAGATTACACAAGATGTAAGAGCAAGAGCCATAGGGATGCACAAGCATGCCTCAATTGCATTGAATGCCACCGTTGAAGAGGAGGATGAAGATGAGTATGATGATCAAGTCGAGGTATCTAGTGATACTCTCTCAAGTACTCTCACTCAACACATGGGTCTTGCGGCACGAACCTTTTGGAAGAACCCCGGGAGGGCCAAAGCTAGGATTGACAAGAAGTTCCCCTCCAGTGGAGGAAGGCCAAGCAACAAGGTGAGGCTTTGCTATAATTGTGATGACAAAAGCCACTTTGTTGTAGATTGCCCATGGGAAAGAAGAGAGGACCATGGTGTGAGGCTTGTGGCCAAGATGAAGGGCAAGGGGCCTATGCCCATGAAGAAGCCCTTCTTCAAGAAGAACCAAAAGATTGTCTTGGTAACTCAAGAGCAATATCCCACCGATGATAAAGATAGTGACAAGGAGGATACTCCAACACAAGTGGCCGCCCTAGCCATTTCCTCTACACCTCCGTCACTCTTCTCCTCACCAAATGAGAGCCCCATCATCAAGAATGCAAGATGTCTTATGGCAAAGACATCCGAGGTAAAATTGTCCCCTACCTCCATATCCCATGAAATTGATGATGGTATGAGTCTTCCAGTCAAGAATGAAATCATTGCTTTTGATAAATTCATGACTAACTTGCAAGGAGAAGGAAAGAAACACTTTGGCTCAATTATGAGCCGTATAGGTGAGCTTGAGGATAAGCTTGAGTTAAAAGGCGGGATTGAGAGAGAGGATGCACACACTAAGGTGTCTCTCCAATCCTCCCTTGAAGATGAACAAGAAGCTCATGCTCTCCTCAAGGAGCAACTTGCTAAGATCACTAAGGATCGTGATCTTTACTTTGCTAAATGTAAAATTGTGCAAAATGAAAAGTCCAATCTTGTACTTGCTCATGCTATACTTTGTGAAGACTTCGAGTCTCTTGAAAATACCCACACGGTATTGACAAGTGATCACGAACGTCTCCTCAAGTCTCGTGATCAACTCCAAACTCAGATATCTACTCTTGAGAAACCTAGTACTTCTACTCTTTTGAATACTAATGCAAATGTTGTCAAGTATAAAGCTAGGGTTTTGTTTGTTCCCTCCATGGCAACCGAGTGCTCCTCTTCATGAGCGAGTGCCTAGGGTCTTGATAAAGGTAAGGGGACACTCACTACTCCTCTTCATGAGAGAGTGCCCCACAAGGGTAAGGAAGGTCTAGGCTATGTTGCTAAGGAGAAGAAGAGATCAAGAAGAAGACCAAGCCCGCACAAGCCAAGAAAGATGACATAGGAAGTGGAAATGCCACAAGGGGCACTCCCACTCATGATGACTTTGCGGGCATATCTAACCCCAATTATGCTTTATATGTTGATTATTATGGGGATGTCTATGCTAGATACATTGGTCCTTTTGATGGCTATATTTAATATGCTATTTGGGTCCCAAAAACCCTTGTTGCTAACCAAAAGGCACCCATTGCAAAATGGGTACCTAAATCAAAGAATTGATTGTGTGTAGGGCCTTGCTTCCGGAGGATCCAAATGGATAATTGATAGTGGGTGCACTAGTCATATGAACGGAAGCAAGGAGATTGTAACAGAGTTGAAGCCCAATGATGATCAAATGACCGTTACATACGGTGACAATTCAAAGTCTAAGGTAATAGGGCTCGGCAAGGTGGTAGTGGCACCGGACATCACACTTGTGAATGTCTTGCTTGTCGAGTCCCTAGTTTTCAACTTGATCTCCGTCCATTCTTTAACTTTTTTGGGTTATACCGTTGTCTTCGAAAAGGAAATGGTTATCCTTATGCGGAGCAAGTCTCTCAATGTGTCTTTCGTTGGGTACATTGAGAATGGGCTCTATGTGGTTGACTTCTCCGGAGTCACCACTTCCCATACAATATGCCTATTCGCTAAGGCGGACTTGGGTTGGCTATGGCATCGCCGACTAGCCCATGTCAACATGAGGACTTTGAAAAGTCTCCACAAGGGTGGCCATATCCTAGGACTAAAAGATCATGTTTCTTTCTCGAAGGATCGAATGTGTAGGGCTTGTGTTGAAGGAAAAATGCATGACATCAACCATCCAAGCAAAACCATCATTTCATCGACAAGGGTTTTGGAGCTTCTCCATGTTGACCTCTTTGGTCCCATTCCGGAAGCTAGTCTTGGTGGGAAGAAATATTGCTTGGTGATTGTTGATGACTATTCAAGATACACATGGGTTTTCTTCTTCAAGTCGAAGGTGGAGACTCAACAAACTATCATCGACTTCTCCAATGAAGCTCAACGTCAACACAATGTCCCAATCTTGGTGATAAGAAATGACAATGGTTCCGAGTTCAAGAACTACACCTTGAACGAGTTCCTAGTGAAGAAGGGATTCGTCATCAATATTCCGCTGCTTATACTCCCCAACAAAATGGTGTATCCGAAAGGAAGAACCGCACACTTATTGAGATGGCAAGATCAATGATAGCCGAGTTCAAGTCCCATCAAAACTTTTGGGCCGAAGCCGTCAACACCGCTTGCCATTCATCCAACCGGCTCTTCTTTCGCAAAGGACTCCTGAAGACACCTTATGAAGTGCTTACCGGGAACAAGCCCAATATCTCTTACTTCCGAGTCTTTGGTTGTAAGTTTTTCTATCTCATAAAAGGTGTGCATTTGGGCAAGTTTGATTCTAAGTCTCTTGAATGGACATTTGTGGGCTACGGTTCCGAATCCCATACTTATAGAGTCTATGATAAGGCCTCGCGCATTATCATAGAAACTTGTAGTGTGGTGTTCGAGGAGAATGACGACTCCCTTGTGGAGCAAAGTGGTGTTTCCGATGTAGGTGATGATCAACCTCAAGATGCTATCCGAAGGATGGGGTTGGGAGTCCACCGCCCGTTGAAGTCTATTATGAGGTTGCCCAACAAGGATCAAGCTCTACTCAAGTGGTGGATACTCCAACACAAGAAACATCCAACAACAACACCGTGCTGAACACGCCCATCCAAGAAGAAGCACAAGATCCTCCAGCTGCTCCTAGAATTTCCGGAGGGCCGGAAAATCCGGTTCAAACTGGAGTCGGAAATTCCGGTGAACCGGAAATTCCGATCCACAACGAACCCTGAATATCCGGTCCTGCTGACATTCCCGGTGGCAGCTCGCAGCAAGGCCAAGATCAACCTTCTTCCCCACCTCTGGACGTCACTCCTATGTTTGATCAAGGCCATCAAAACAGTCAAGGCGGAGACATGAATGATCAAGATGATCAAGCGATCCCTCCCACCACTAGGAGGGAAATCGAGATCCGCAGCTTGAATATGGTTGGCACCTCGCAAGAATTAAGAGCTCTATCTCTTGACAAGGTGCTTGGTGATGTGAGAAGCAAGGTCTCTACCCGAAGACAACTTGCAAGCTTTAGTGAACATCAATCTCACATCTCCATGGTGGAACCCAAGAAGGTCTTTGAAGCTCTTGAAGATAAAGATTGGCTTGACGCTATGCATGAAGAGCTCAACAACTTCGAGCGCAACAAGGTGTGGAAGTTGGTGGAAAGACCCAAAGATTTCCGCAATGTTATCGGCACCAAGTGGATATTCAAGAACAAGCAAGATGAACATGGCATGGTGGTGAGGAACAAGGCAAGATTGGTGGCTCAAGGTTACTCCCAAATTGAAGGCATTGACTTTGGAGAAACCTACGCGCCTGTGGCTCGACTTGAGTCAATTCGTATTCTTCTTGCCTATGCTTCTCATCATAACTTTAAGTTGCAACAAATGAATGTTAAATCCACTTTTCTTAATGGTCCACTAAATGAACTTGTTTATGTTAAGCAACCACCGGGGTTTGAGGATCTCAAGTATCCGAACCATGTCTACAAGTTGGATAAGGAACTCTATGGCCTTAAACAAGCCCCACATGCGTGGTACGAGCACCTTAGAGAACTACTTGTAGACCATGGGTTCCAAGTTGGGGAAATCGACCCCACCCTTTTCACTAAGAAAGTAAATGGAGAGCTTTTTATTTGTCAATTATATGTGGATGACATTATATTTGGGTCTACTAACAAAGCATTTAACAAAGAATTCTCCAAGCTTATGACTGACAGATTTGAGATGTCTATGATGGGTGAGATGAAGTTCTTCCTAAGATTTGAGATCAAACAATTGAAGGAAGGAACGTTCATCAATCAAGCAAAGTACATTCAAGACATGCTCAAGAAGTACGTGTTGCTTAATCTCAAGGGTGCCTCTACCCCAATGCAAACCAAATGCCACCTTGAGCTCAACCCCAAGGGTAAGGATGTGGATCAAAAGGTATATCGCTCCATGATAGGATCTCTTCTTTAGCTCTGTGCATCTAGACCGGATATAGTGCTAGCCGTAGGAGTATGTGCAAGATATCAAGCGGCTCCTAAAGAAAGCCATGATATGTCGGTCAAGAGAATCTTTAGATATTTGGCTTATACCCCAACCTTTGGATTGTGGTACCCCAAGGATGCACATTTCTCATTATGGGGGTACACGGATTCCGATTGGGCAGGAGATCAAGATGATAGGAAGTCAACCTCCGGTGCTTGTCAATTTATTGGGAGGTCCTTGGTAAGTTGGTCTTCTAAGAAGAAAAATTGTATATCCCTCTCCACCGCTGAAGCCGAGTATGTTGCCGCCGCCAGTTGTTGCACTCAATTGCTATGGATGAGGCAAACTTTAAAGGAGTACAGAGTCGATTGCGACAAAGTGCATCTTCTATGTGACAATGAAAGTGCCATCAAGATTGCTTACAACCCGGTGCAACATTCAAGAACCAAGCATATTGAGATCCGCCACCATTTCATAAGAGATCATGTGGCCCGAGAAGACATTGACTTATCATATGTGGGCACAATGGATCAATTGGCGATATCTTCACGAAGCCCTTGAGGAAGGAAGGTTTTGCTTTTTGAGGAATGAGCTCAATATCATTGATTCGAGGTCCTTAGCTTGATCGCTTGCAGACTCACCTAGGACATAATTGCATCTTATCTTGTTTAGATGTAGGCATGGAAATAGGGGGAGTGCGGTCCTAATACATTGGACCATCCCTCCCCCCATTATGCCGATAGCAAGTGTTCTTTTATCTCTATATTCATTATATGACTAATGAGCTAAAACGACGAGTATTAGTTATGTACCCAAGATACATCTTCGCGGTGACATGACCTACACTCCTACATGGTGGACTCGGCCACCGACCTCTTCTCTTTGAAGAGTTGGATTTATTTGGAGATTATTGTTGCTATTTGAATTCTTTTTCATGCATGTGGGAAACCTACTCAACTTGACGCTTTTGTTTCGTTTGGGTAGTTGTGAGCTGAGTATGGTGTACCAATGAAAGTTTGAAAATCTATCCCAAGCCTATCCCCCCCCCCCCCCCCCTGAAAACATTTCTCTCTATTGCACACAAGTCATCAAGTTAAAAACTGGGATTTTGGTTCAGCAGGTCGGAATATCCGGTTCATTTCTGAATCGGAATATCCGGCGACCCAGAATTTCCGGTGTAAGTTACACTCGGAATTTCCGATCGGGCGGTTTGTCAAAAAAATATAGGGCAGGCTCGGGGTGAAGGGCTCATTCATGCCCTTCTTCCACCCCGACCTCCCTCTCCTCCAACCGCCGCCCCTGCTGCTCCAAGGTCCCTCCGGAGCACTCCGACCGCCGGGGAACCTCTTTCTCGGCCGAATATGCTCCTCCTCTAGCCCGGGAACTCACTCCTCCAAGCAATGTCCTCAATGGATGAGGGTAACTTCACTTTTCCCTATCCCTAAGTGCTTGCACTAGGATCTTGATGTGGAGTTATTTGTTTCAAAATTGCTTGGTAGAGATTGTTTCTAGCATCATTCCCTGCCATCTACATACATTAGTTTTGCATTGTGTTGGATCGATCTAGTTTTAGACTGAGTCAATTTCAGATCTGCACTGTTTCTATCCAGGTCGGAATTTCCGACTCAACTTGAATCGGAATTTCTGGTCTTACGGAATTTCCGGTTAGGTCTGAATCGGAATTTCCGAGCTGAACACTGCAGTTTTCAGATTAACTCATGTTTAACTATATATGATTCATCAAATGCCTACCTAATGTGTGTATCCTCTCCTGACTTGTGTGTGCTTACCTTGTGCTACCCTCTATGCTCAAATTCACAGGTTCTAGTGGGAGTCCTTCCCTCACAGAGGCAACAAAGAACATCTCAAGGGCACTTGTTCACAAGACCTCTGTCTCCAAGGGCAAGGGTCCTGCCTCCTCAAGCAACCCAGCTGTTTCAAGAAAGAAGAAAGCACTTGCTAGTAGGCCTCAATACAAGAAAAGGAAAAATGCCCCTGTTCCTCAACGACAGAACTATGCGAAGATGAACTCTGTTGACTACACTCTGCTCCGACAAGGGGATTGGTACCTTAGGCCAAGGGGCAACAATCTGAATGATCGCAGCTTGTGGTGTCAAGAGCAAGAGTTCATACTCAAGGACATCTACTACTCTCTATCGAAGCCCATTTGGTCTATGCATCCTTATAACCTTGCAGCTCTGCAGGAGAAAGCCTCTTTTGTTGAAACTATACATATTATCAAGTCTATGCGCTTGGAAAGGCTTGTGATCACTCGTTGTCCATACAACTCTCAGCTCGTGATGCAGTTCTTTGCTACTCTTGTGATGAAGGGTGACTCAAATAAGACAATTAAGTGGATGACTGGTGACACTTTTTGTGAGTCCAACTTTGAGGAGTTCGCCAAGGTTTTGGGCTAAAAGTTTGATGGTGACAACCCTCAAGGCTATCGCATGCACCACCCATTCAAGCTCAACAAGAAGCAGACCGTGCACTTATATGGTGAGGGAGGCATACCCGGCAATGCTCGAGATTTGCTTCCTCTTTATGATGTCCTTGTGCGCATCCTCCGCGAGAACATTGCACCAAGTGGTGGCAACAATGACAATGTGGTGACCCCTCTGTGCAACTTGCTCCTTCATGCCAACCACATTATGGAGAACCCTGACAGTGATGAAGACTGGAGTGTGGATGTTATGGATTACATCCACAATGAGATGCATGAAGCCATGATCACCAAGGTCACTATCCCCTATGCTCCTTACATCATGAAACTCATCAAGTTCAAGTTTCCTGACCATACCTTCAGTGATGATGAGTTGGAGGTGCATGACTTCAAGAAACTATATGAGAAGAAGACAGTGGTCAAGCCTCCTCCTATGCCCTCTTCTAGCTCAGCTCGGGGTGGCTCTTTTATGGGTGATGCTAGGAGGGCTGCTGCTCCTACTTATGTCTCGGCCACTCATGCGAAGGTGAAAAAACTGAATTGGTTCCAACGCAACATCCTTTGCATGAATGTGGACATCCGCAAGGAGCAATACACCGCCTACAAGGAGCGTCGTCAGCTTGCCTACAATCAAGACTTGCTTCTTCATCATGTGTTTGGCTCTCCTGCTCCAGCTGATCTTTTTGATCCCCTGACTTTTGCTCAGTGGAACCAGGATTCTTTGGCTCCTTGGGCACAGATTGATCATGACCTTGGTGGCAGCTTGTACACCACTGGACATGCTTATGAGAACACTTCAGATGATGATGATGATGATAAGGAGGAGGATGAGGAGGAGACTCCTTCTGACTGAAGACCGCCACGGGACGTAGCATCGCTCCTCTTCCTTTTTGGCGTTTCGATGCCAAAGGGGGAGAAGTTGCTCTAGTAGGACTTCGGGGATTTGCATGGGTTCGGGCACAAGCATATGCGTTTACCATTTCTTTGTGCTTGTGTCCATTTATCTTATTTGTGGTTGTTTGTTAAACTCTTTCATTTGTGTGTATTGAGACAATACTATGCTATCGATATCCTCTATGGTTGAGACTTCAAATTTATTGTGTTGGTTTTCTCTTCATATCCTATATACACAAGGTATGAAACTCTCAAATGCTACCATAACCTTACATTTTGTCTCCTTACTCCTCTGTAATATCTTGTGTTTGTTATTATAAAATTGCTCCTATCCTTTGTCAACTTGTGTTCCATACATGCACTTGTTTAGGGGGAGCTATTTTCTGTTAAAAACATGATATTGCATTTCGTTTCCTTGCAAATCTTGGTATTGTCATCTAACACAAAAAAGGGGGAGATTGAAAGAACATTTCTTAATCCCTAGTGTTTTGAGTGTTAGTTAACAATACCAATGATGTACTAATCCTAATGCTAAGTATTTCAGTTTGTGTGAGTTGCATATCACTTACTCCAAAGCCAAAATGTAAAGAAAAAGAGTTTCTGGAATTCTTCCCAGAACCGGAATATTGGAGCCGGATATTTCCAGGGATCGGAATTTCCGGGTCTCCTATTTCTACCAGAAAAGTGGCTAAGGAAAAGTTCTAAAGTGGTTCTGACTCGAGCCGGAAAATCAACTCAGAAATTTCATTAACTCGGAATTTCTGAGTCACCCAGAAAACCACTCCAGAATTGGCTAAGGAAAGAACAGGAAGTGGTTCTGACTCGAACCGGAAAATCAACTCGGAAAATTCATTAACTCGGAATTTCCGAGCCACCCAGAAAACCACTCCAGAATTGGCTAAGGAAAGAAGAAAAAGACGTTCTGACTTCAACCGGAAAATCAGCTCGGAAATTTCACTAACTCGGAATTTCCGGGCAACCCTCAGAAACTTGAAGAAATTTGGCTAAGTCAAGAAGTTGAAGACGTTCTGATCTCAACCGGAAATTCAGCTCGGAGATTTCATAGCACCGGATATTCCGGGAGACTCGGAATTTCCGGGAGTGACTTATACCGGAATTTCCGAGTTATCGTGACAACCAATGGCCAGATTTTGGGAGGGGGTATAAATACCCCCTCACTCACTCAAGATGGTTTTCTCTCTCCTACACTTCTTGAAAGCTCAAATCATCAAGATCTCCCAATCCCTCCACCCAAATCCGTTGATCTTAGGAGGATTGGAGGAGAAGGCCCGGATCTACATCTTCACCGAAGCGATTTGCATTTCTTCCCCATTCACTTGGGGATTTCGTGGCTAGGGTTTCTGGTGGGAAAACCTAGTTCACCATTGTTGTAATATTGGTGTTGCCTTGACCTTTTGTGGTCCTTGACCTTTTGTGGTCATCTTGAGAGCCCCCAATTAAGTTGTGGGTGCGTGCCTCAAGCGTTTGTAAGGGATTCGATCTCCGCCATAAAAGGGATCAATAGTGGAAGGTGAACTTGCAACCTTTGTGGTTGAGTTCATCGGAGAAGAAGGTGAGCCTTTGTGGCGTTGCGGCTAACCTGTTGTGGTAGCGCACACCTCTCTAAACGAGACGTACACCCTTGGGTGGAACTCGGGATTACACCTTCGTCTCCGCGTGCTTCACTTGGTTCCCCTTATCCTTATTCCCTTACTTGCTTGTCGTGTACGCTTATTTATCTTGTTATTGCTTAGGTTGTCATGAAGGGGATCGTGTGCAGAAAACAAAAAATTTCCTACCAATGATATCCTAAAAGCATGCCAAGATCTATTCTATGCAGATATAGTAGTACGAACGGAGATCGGAATACGTACCCTTGTAGACCGAAAGCGGGGATTACGTTCCCGCACAAACGTTGTCGATGGAGACCAACGAAGCCGACCTCAAGGTCGTGTAGAGGAAGCAGACCTCCGAGTACCGCTAGCGCAGCACCTCGCAGGGCATCACACACGTACGGTGGAGACGACGACCTCCGAAGCTCCAGTCCAGGACGAGCAGCGGAAGACTTGGACCGGAACACCAGCAGCGCGGCAGCGGGCTATGGTGGAGAGACCCCCCTCCTCTGCTCGGCGCGGCTCCGACAAGGGAACCACGAGATCGAGAGAGAAATTGGGAATTAATTGGTGAATTAAAAGGCCAGGGGTGCCCCTTCTTATATAGGCTCCCAGGGGGGAGCCAACCTCCTCACCAGGCAATGTGGGACTATCCCCACATGCCTGGTGCGGCTAGGGAGGGTGCACCGGCCCCCTTAGTGGGCCCTTGGCCCACTTGGGTCGGCCCCCCAGGCTCCCACCGAATCCACAAGGGGATTTCCCCCTCTTGGGCCTTCTTTCGCCCAGAAGGCCCATTTAGGGAAATCAGCCTAAATAAATTCGAAAATAAATATATAAAATCATATTTGCATATTAGTTACACTAATTAATATCAAACATAATATATATAATTTTTCCTAGCTCCGAAAACTCTTTCGGCGCTGCCCGATCTCCATCGGACCCCTCCCGGGACGCTCCCGGTGATCTCTTTCCTTTCCGGTTGTCTTGTCGAAACCCCTTAAGTGTGTTACCCTAGCGGTTCGATATAATAACAGGTATGACCAAGACTCCTCTATGATCAACGACTAACTCGTAGGCCTGGACCCCATGAATTAATCCCTGTGATATAACGAATGACTTTCATCTATCAAACATGAACGCAAAGTCTTAAACCTTTTGCCATAGCGATACTTAGCATGTCCGAGCGTCGTTCCATAGATATCTCCATACCTAATCTCGACCTCGTTACCGACAACGCTATCTTCTACTCGTCCATGATCTCATGTCTCCGTGACCTAGTCACATGCTTGCAAGCTCTTTAGACATGATCTCACCGAGTGGGCTCGAGAGTATCTATCATGCTATGCGGACTGGCAAATCCCGCTCTTGACCCCTCGTCTCAACTACTCCTTTACTATACCCAAAAGTATCACCGTTATTGTCATACTATATAAGATACGACGTTTGGTGCGATCAAAGTATCTTCCAGGAATAACAATAAGAGTTGATCTCACGGTCAAAGGCGTAACGACTACGTCCTCCAAATCTGGGTATGTCCATCACATCGTTCTCCAACTATATGACTCCCATTGCCGACTGGCGCCATGCCCCATGACCGGGAAACCTCGATCATCAATCGCGCAACGAAACTAGTCTTAGTAGAGGCTACTAGGGACCTGGTTGTTTACGTATCACACCCGTATTAATGTTTCCGCTTAATACGGTTCTAGCATGACACAAAAACCTATTATGAACAAACGAGATATGATAAAGAATACACTTTATTAATTGCCTCTAGGACATATCTCCTTCATGTCATTTAGGTAAATTCACCATAGCTGCATATCTAGATAATTTACCTTTGTGTTGAGCCTAAAATTGAAAAGAACTAAAATTTGTAATAGCACCTATTCACCCCCCCTCTAGGTGCCAGATTCCTGTTCAAATATATCTCGAAACAGCTATGAAAATGTTGTAGTAGGTAGGTATGGTGGATGTTTTGAGGAAGATATTTGACTTATGTGTAGGAGAACAAGATGAAGATCTCCCACGAGTTTGGATGTACCCGTGAAAAATGCACCAACCCTCAATGTGAGAAAGGGCAAAGCAAAGTACCGAAGAGGCTAGCAATATGGTGGTGGAAGTACCATGTAAATCGCAGTTTCAGAACTCACAAGTAAAAAGATTTCAAATAAAAATATGATCATGCAAGGCATAATGAAAATTACTCCTTGAGGGATCGTGGCGAATGACAAAGTCACCGTTGGCTTCCCCGACCGTAGCGCATAACATAAAGCCATTAAGGTTGCTTTAGGCAAACATAAGTCATATACCATTATGCAATCAACTTGAAATTTAAGTGTGGCACAGCTTTCAAGTTTCTCTAGATCAACCATTTAATCATTCCACTTTACTAGACCATCATGTTTACCATTAAGCAAATTAATATTGTGACGCTCGAAAATTGGTACTATGTAGATTTAAGCGCTCCCGCTGAAATCCGCATAATAACGATTTTAGGTCGCCCACCAGACATAATGTGCACGCTGAAACATGCGCATTATGTGGGTGGAATTGTGAAAACATTACAACAGTTCCGATACATCCACAAATACAACAAAAGGTGATATAATATACAACAAAGACTCAAACGAGTCAAGATACAAATGTTACAATACAAAGATACAAATGACAGCGGAAGAAAAATAGTATCCGACTACAGATAAGATACAAATTGGACTAAGAGTCCTGAAGATAAGCAATGGCGCCATATCCCTGCCCAGCCAAGCCAGAGGGATTCCCAAGCTAACGTCGTCAGACTTCAAACCTGTTAACAACACATAAAGCATAGCCCAAAAGATAGTCAGGGCGCTCGCTGGCAAGCAAAACCGACTTGCCTACTTTCTACACCATCTCCCAAAATATGGGGGTAGGTGGACTTAGCGGCAGCAACACTAGCAACCTAAAGAGACACGCTACAACTTCCGTCTAATTAGAGAGGGATACGAGAGCGCAAAGTAAACATCTACAACTAACACCAATCATAACCCATTCTCGGATTAACCCCCTCAACCAAGTATGAGGAAGCAATTCTGGAAAACTCACACGTTGATGTATTATTTTAGTTACCAGTTATTGTGAAAGTAATTCTATATTACTAGTCAGGTTAATTAACAATGATTAGGTGTAAGTTGTCTATGATCTTATTAGCCAGCATCATCACCAAGTCGTCCATAACCGTGGACACGGCTCATCGATAAGATTAAACCCTGCAGGGGTGCACTACTGGACCCGTACTCGTTCGATCAACCCCAAAAATACAAACCAGAAGGTAGCGCATCTCAACACGGCAAATCTCTTCTCTACAACCCATCCAGGGAACCGCATGATTGTGTGCACAGCTAATCAGGTCCAGTGCCCGCGGGATCGACCTTCATAGCACTCTAAGAACGCGCCACCCTATATGAGAATCGACTACTCCATCATCATGAGATCGTTAGGTAACCATATGCATGCATCAATGGAAAGCCCACTTGCGGCACCCTGGATAAGAAGCAGATTAAATCGAAGCCGCGGGGGGCTCCATAGGGCCTCCCACAAGTGGCTAGGTCGACACTTAGCAGAACAAAGCACCTCGCAAGGCCTTCCGCCGGTGCCTTATCTTTTAATTATAATTCCCAACAGAAGATAACATTTTATTAAAGTAGACATTCTATCATGCTAAGTATAAGTGACATAGGACAAACGCAGAACCAACCTTAAGCATGCACTACGACTCGCAAGGCTAACAGATAAACATACAACAGGTAATGGGGTGTGGGGACATAGCTGTATGGGCTGCAGGATAAACATGTGATGGGCTCGCAATTTAAGAATCGATAACTAGGATAGCATAGATCAAAAGGCAAGGATGAAAACCAAACAATCGTGTAACCGGTTAGCAGAAGCTTGCCTGGCAGCTCGTGGCCCGGCAGAAAAGCTGGAATCTAAAGGGAGAAGTATCGACAGCAGACACGTCGTCGTCTACCCAGAGAAGAGCAAAACACAGACAATAGGAAACAATATCAATAAAAATGAAATGCGCAAACAATTGATGTTGCAAAAGGTATGAGATGATTAGGTCATATTAATGCGGGGATGAAATCCCGGCAAAAGATTAGGTTGCAAGTTATTTATGTAACCTAAAAATTAAATGTTGCTTAATATATAGCAGGTATGGTTATCTAATCAATTTTTAAATGGAATAGACATTAATTAAAAATTTGCCCAACACATTCCATATTTAGTATTTAATTGCAAATTATTTATCTACAACTCAAATTAAATGTTATTAGCATGGCAAGACATGGTATAAAAGATATGAGCAAATTAAATGGAATTAGGGCATTATATATTTATTACCCCACACATTCCATATATTATTATTTAGGTGATTTGCTACACCACCAAACCCAAGAGATGCAACACATGCAAGTATGATTCAATATGCACAAGGTAGATGACATTTTATAAAATAGCTATAGGGATAGGGTTTGGGTTCGTACGTCGGATCGGGAGGGATAGGGTTCGAAACCGATGTCTTCGGTCCATAGAGGAAGTAGTGGTCGTCGGGGAAGTAGTCGTCACGGACCCAGGGCATCGTCGTTTGTCGGTGTCGTGGAAGTGGGCGGGGAAGTAGTCGTACTCACTACTCGGTCATACTCGTTGACGGGCGCGGGCATGTAGGAGCACGGAAAACGGAAACCGGAAGGAAAAGCGCGCACGGGCGGGCACCGCGACACGGACACGAGCGGTAATGGAAACGCAGCACCGGAAGAGGCACGCACACGCGCACGTAGCAACTCCTCGAAGGGTGGACAACTCGGACAAAATTGCGACACCGAAGGTCTTTCGGGCATTTTGTCGAACACCTTGCGGGCGGCGGCGTGCACGCGGACGAGAAGAGGAGGCAGCGGGGACACGTGCGTGCGGGAGGCAGCAACGCAGAGCGGAGGCACGGAGCGGAGGCGCGGAGCGGATGCGCACGGAGGCGGCGAATGACGCGGGCGAAGGCGCGAGTCGCGCGGCGGCTGCGGGCGGCGTTGGGCGCGGGAGGTCGGGCGGATGGGGAGCGGGGCGGCCGGAGGCGGAGGAGCGCCGTGGGGCGGCCGGAGGCGGGCGAACAGGAGGAGGCGCGCGGCGTGGGGCGGCCGACGGCGGGCAGCTGCGGGCGGGCGGCGGGCGGCGGCGACTCGGAGGCGTAGGCGCGTGGTCGGGGAGGCGGCGCGGCGGGCGGCGCGGGCGCTGGCGGAGGCGCGCGGGCGGCGGGGTGGTGCGGATCGGGGGACGCGCAGGCGTCGGGGGAGCTCGGGAGGAGGCATGGGCTGGCTGGGGAGCTCGGGCTGGTCTCCCGTGCGGTGCGGGAAGGAAGGAAGAAGGAAAAAAGGAAGAAAAAGAAAGAGAAGAAAGGAAGGGGTAAAAAGGAAATTTAGAGAGGTGGGAGGACCTTTTGCAAAACCAGAAAAGAGAGGAGGGTGGCTGCAAAAAGGCAGGGGGTGAGAAATAATTTTCCAGGGGAAACCCTAGGGTTTGGGTTAGATGGGCTTTGGGCCAGTAGGGGGTTTTCTTCTCTGACTTTTATTTTTCTTTTAATTATTTTTATATTTTTAAAACAAAATAGAAAAGGAATTTGAATACAACAACTTTACAAAATAGTTTTGGTTTCAAATAGACAATTTAATAAACTAGTTTTTAACATTTGCAAAAGATTTGAAATGTCACATTTTTAATTAATTTGAAATGCATTTGAATTTAATTGTGGGAATTGAATTTAAATGATACCAATCAAATTAATGAGATGAAATGCAATGTCATGTTGATGAAAAAGAAAACACACAAAACTAAAATGGGGATAAATCCCGGGGCATTACAAATATCTCAAAACAACATCAATGATTCAAGTGACACAGATTAATGATCTACAAGATTAACGTATCATTTAATTATACCATCTACCACATTTAGCATTTTCTGTTCTCAACCAAACACCAATCAACTTATTTTAAAAGATAAACTCTCCAAGTAATTGAACAATGAGATATGAGAGTATAATATAACAAAGCTAACAGCTGTAACGAGAGATGCATGAAAAACAAGAGCTAGAGAGTAAACGATAACAAAAGATGAATACTCAACAAATATAAGTGAAGAATACGAGTATTCATATGAAAAAGCGGAGCGTGTCTGTCTCCCACACAAAAGAATGCTAGGATCCATATTTATTCAGAGAATGAAAATAACAAAAACAAAAACAAAAGTAAACATACGCTTCAAGATAAGCACATAAGATGTGACGAAATTAAAATATAGTTTCACTAGAAAGGACCCGATAGTTTGTCGATGAAGAAGGGGGTGCCTTGGGCATCCCCAAGCTTTGACGCTTGAGTATTCTTGAATTATATTGGGGTGAACCCTCGGGGCATCCCCAAGCTTTGACTTTACTATTCTCTTGGTCACATTGTATCATCATCTTCTCTTGATCCTTGAAAACTTCCACCACACCAAACTTAGAGTAACTTCATTAGAGGGTTAGTGCACAAAAAATTATGATATTCTGTATGAACACAATTGCTACCAATGCTACTGGATATTAGCTACAACCACTGATACTTAAAAAGGATAAAAAGATCCAATCAAAATAGCAAAATAGGCATTGCAAAAGAAAATGACAGAATCTGTCAAAAACAGAACAGTCCGTAAAGACGAATTTTTCGAGGCACTTAACTTGCTCAGAACAGAAAAATCAAAACTAATGAAAGTTGCGTATACATCTGAGGGTTGCGCACAAAAAAAGGGGCAGATTTTTCTGACGTTCCAGTGAATTGATATGAATTTAACGGTGGATAGCAGAAATCTGTTTCAGCACGGGAATTGAATTTTAACATCAACTTTCAACTAGAGGCTTAACTTGACACAACATTGCAATAAAAATAACATACAAAGGAATTGCTACAGAGCTAGGAAAAGTCCTTAACAAATGCTAAAAATAAAAGATAATGGGTTGCCTCCCAAAAACGCTTTCTTTAATGCCTTTTAGCTAGACTTGATAGTTGTTATGATGCTCTCATAAATAAAGAAATTGAAGCAAAAGTAGCATCAAGAGGAAAATTCAAAACACATTAAAGTCTAACCCACTTCCTATGGACAGCAATCTTGTACACAAATAAATCCACAAAGAACAAAGAAAAGCATAAGAATATAAGACAAGAGTAACTTCAAAACTTTTAGCATATAGAGAGGTGTTTTAGTAACATGAAAACTTCTACAACCATATCCTCCTCTCTCATAATAATTTTCAGTAGTAGAAATAAATTCAACCATATAACCACAAGTATCATTCAACTTAGATAATATAGGCACATAAATAGGATCATTAATTTTTTTTTGGAATTCATTAGCATGCTTTCCTCTTTCAAAATAGTTGTTAAGATCAATATCAAATTTAAGATCATGGTTGCAACAAAAATTCGGAACTACAGACAATTGCAAACCACATAAGTATCTCTCAACATAAGCAAATTTCTCCTCCATGGTGTAATTAGGTGAATTAAAAAACAAAGTAGGATTCTCATGAGTAAGAGTACCATCACAAGCAACAATTATATCATTTTTTCCCTCACATGAATAAGTAATAACTTCTAAACATAGAGTATTATTGATAAGAATATGACCATCATCTAAAGCATTACCATATATAACATTGGAGACCACATTTTTTACTTATGTTATTTTGTTTTATTTTGCTTGCGTCAAGGAGCATGTCTTTTTCAAATTTATCAAAAAGTAGATATTGCAATAGATTCATGACACTCAACAATACAGCACACTTCCTCCTTACGTAGGATGGAGGGCAATCAAATAATGTAAGAGTTAAAGAGTTACTATCATTAGAAGGTAGATCCTCCTTTTGTTCTTCACTCTCCTCCTCTTTTTCATCTAATGAGCTTTCAGGTTCAGCAATTTCTTCTTCTACAGGTTCCTGCAAGACAACGGTTTCTTCTATTTGAGGATGTCTTCTCTCAAGAAATTCAGCAACATAAGGATTATCATTATAATACTCAAGACAGTAACCAAGTATAGCATAACTCTCTATTTTACAAGGGGCATCATCATTTTGAATATATCCAACAATTTCAAAGGCACCCTTAAAAGCAACAAATTCTTCAATTTGTTCAAGATTACCAAAGTCATAGTTTCCTTTAGCATAAGCGGCCAAGGTTTTATTATCATTATAATCACATTGGAAAGGGAGGTGTTTATGCCTACTACAACAAAAGGATTCATTCAAACAGTAGGATTCATCATATGTAGAACACAAGTTCTTAGCAAAATAATTCAATCTACTTATTTGTTCCCATAAGTATTTCCCTTTTTTAGACAAGCGATATTCCTCTTTTGTATCAAATATAGAATCCATTGATAACAAGTAAATAACTAGACATAATATGCAAACCGAAATAAGCGAATAACAAAACTGAAATAAAAATGACAAAACCGAAATAAGAAAAATAATGCAAGTAACTATTTTTTTTGTATTTTTGATATTAAGCAAACAAAACAGTAATAAAAAATAAACTAAGCAAGACAATAACAAAATAAAAAGATTGGAAGTGCAAAAACTCCTCTCGTAGTGAATCTTTATCTCCCCGACAACGATGCCAGAAAAATGCTTTCTGCGACGTAGGGGAGATAAGCGAGTCCACGTGAAGAATTCTTGATTTCCCCGGCAACGGCGCTAGAAAAATGCTTGATGCACACGGTAGGTGTGTTGTTGGGAGACCACAAGAGGAAGGTGTGAAGTAGTGCAGCAACAAGTTTCCCTCAGTATGAAACCAAGGTTATCGAACCAGTAGGAGATAAAGAATTCCCTCGAGGTATCAACGGCGCCGGAAATATGCTTCCTGGTGGTTGAAGTGGAGACTGCACACAAACAATCAAGATACTTTTCCCCAACTTAACAGTGAGGTTGTCAATCTCACCGGCTTGTTGTAACAAGGGATTACACATATGTATGTTTGTAGAAAGTAACATGTTTGCAGTTGTGATTTCATCAGATTAATGAGAAGGACCGAGGTCCACAGTTCACTAGTGATGTCTCTCCATAAATAATAATAACATTCATCCATGCATGGTAAACCAATTATAGATAGGCAATTGACAGAATAATGATGAGCAACCAATGCATATACTAATGATATGGTGTCTAGTGTGAGATTCATTCGGGCATTACAACAATATTCATAGACCGTTTCAACCGCATCTATGACTAATAATCCATCTTACGGTTAGCGTCCACACCCCTTTCTGTATTAAGTTGCATGCAACAGATTATCGCCTTAAGCACTGTGTGTAAAGTAAGTAAGTAACATCTTCCTTAGACAAAGTACTACTATTTTATCCCTAGTAGCAACATCACATCTACAACCTTAGAGCTTTCTATCACTGCCACAGATTTAATAGAGACATGAACCTACTATCGAGCATAAATACCCCCTCTTGGAGTTACGAGCATCTACTTGGCCAAAGCATACACAAGTAACGGAGAGCATGCAAGATCATTAAATAGCACACACATGATATATTATGAAGAAATAACTTTAGTACTCAATATTCATCGGATCCCAGCAAACACAACATGGAGAATTACATAAAGATGATCTTGATCATGATAGGCAGCTCACAAGATCTAAACATGATAACACAAGAGGAGAAGACAATCATCTAGCTACTGCTATGGACCCGTAGTCCAAGGTAGACCACTCACGCATAAGTCCGGAGGCTGTCATGGCAACGTAGAGGCCTTTGGGGACGATTCCCCTTGCCTGCAGGGTGCCGGGGAGCAGCTCTGATCTCTCCCGAAGTGGTGGTGACGACAGCGGTGGCTCGGGACCCGTAGAGGAAAAAGTGATTAACCGTGTTCTGTTTTTAGGTCAAGGGGGTATTTGTAGGCAAAATACCTAGGTCGTTGGGTGCTCGAGGGCGCCACACCGCCTCCCGACGCGGCAGGCATGTGGCCCGCGCCACGAGGCGATGTGGGGGCCTCGTGGCCCCACGTCGTCTCGTCTTCGGTTTTCCTAGACTCATATTTTCCAAAAATAATTCCTGTTTGACTCGTTTCCAATTTGGTATATTTCCTTAAGAGCTTTTCTGTAACAAAAAACAGCAAAAAACAGGGAACAGGCACTGTGGCATCTTGTTAATACGTTAGTTCCAGAAAATGCATAAAACTATATAAAATGCATATAAAACATGTAATAACATGATATAACATAGCATGAAACACAAGAAAATATGGATACGTTGGAGACGTATCAACATCCCCAAGCTTAGTTCTACTCGTCCCGAGTAGGCAAGAACGATAAAAGAAGAATAATTTCTGAAGTGACATGCTTAAACACAATCTTGATCATGTAATTATGTAAGGCATGTAAACTGAGATAAAATGAATAAGGGTTGTAGTTTACCTTTTGCATTTCACAAGTGAAGAGTTCCAAACCTTTTTCAAAGAGTGGGATATTACGCTCAACTACGCATCGGTAGCCCACCCGCAGTCAAATGGACAAGACGAAAAAGCAAATGGCCTCGTATGTGCAGGTATCAAGAAAAGGCTGCTAGTTCCACTCAACAGAGCTGCAGGCGCCTGGGTCGAAGAACTACCAACATTACTTTGGATGTCGTGGTGGTGTCACGGCAGATGCCATAGGATGGCTAATTTGTGGGGCCGATGGACGCTAGGGGATCTCGGGGAGGGATTGCGTGATGAACTCGCGCGCAGGTAAACACAACCGACATAGGGACACAAGGATTTACCCTGCTTCGGGGCTCTCGTGAGGAGATAAAACCCCTACTGCAGCATCTAGCCTACTCGGTATATTTTCTCTCTTGCTATCTGGGCTACAACACGCTCCATGAGCTGCTACAGTTGCCTCCATGAGGTCTTGGGAGCAAATGAGAAGGGGGGAAATGAAGTGGTGGGGGGCTTGGTCTCTCCCCTCTCCCTCCCCCTGGCGCCCTTTATATAGGAGAGCCCAGGGGACAAGCAGGGGACAAGGGGACAAGGTACACTGTTCACTGCGCACTGTAGCTGAGATGACTACTGGGGTCTTGTCGGTACTGTTCACGATGTCAGCATCAGTGTACTCTTGTCACATCAAGGGATGGGTTTGACATGTCTTGTTTGTCCTTTGTCCTGTAGCGTTTGGCATGGCATCTTCTCTGCATAACCCGGCATGGGTATGCCGGATAACTTGGCGACTCCTCTCCAGGACTCTCCAGGACAACGTCGGGGAAGCCGAGAGTGACGCCGAGTCGGGGAAGCCGGGAGCTCCGCCATGTCGGGGAAGCCGAGAGTGACGCCGAGTCGGGGAAGCCGGGAGTGCCGCCATGTCGGGGAAGCCGGGAGTGCCGCCGAGTCGGGGAAGCCGGGAGTGCCGCCATGTCGGGGAAGCCGGGAGTGACGCTGAGTCGGGGAAGCCGGGATGGTGGACGTGATCCTCTGGTTGTCTTAGCAGAGGGGATGTCGGCCCATCCGGGGTCCATTAGTCTCGTTTCCACCGGTTATGACGAGAACTCGGGCCAGTTCTCCTTATTTTAGCCCGAGATGCCCTTTTCCTCCTTTTTCTTTATCTCCCTCTTATATGAATTTACTTATTCCTGCAACATTAACACAATAAACCCCGTAATCTCAGGGTACCGGGGAAGTACATCCCCGACACTAGTCCCCGAGTCTACGGGGGATTCGTTAGAATCGCGCTTAGACTTAAAAGATAAACAGCCACCAGGAAATCTGCATGCCGAATGTTACACTTTGCAGGAGTCTCGGGGTTTACATCCCCGACACTAGTCCCCGAGGCTGCGGGGGACTCGCAGAGTCGCGCGCAGACTTAGAAAAAATCTCAACCTCATTGTCTTCACTGGCTCCACCGAGTACCTCATTGTCTTCACTGGCTCCACCGAGTACCTGCAAAAATACAATCATATGCCGGTTCCTTAGCCACTCTGGGCGTTTTACCGACATAGATGTCTTCGGCCACCACCGGCTTGACACACAACACATGCCGGCGTTTAGCCACTCTGGGCGCATACCGACACGGACGCCTCATGTGCCGGCGTTTAGCCACTCTGGGCGTATACCGACACAGAGTCTCATGTGCCGGCGTTTAGCCACTCTGGGCGTATACCGACACAGACGCCTACGCACACAATGTCACACAGGTATCTTGGTATGTCGGTATGCCGGTATGTCGGCCCCTCTGGGCATATCACACATGTTTCGGTATCTCTGCCACTCTGGGCACACCACAGGTGTTTCGGTATCTCGGTATGTCGGTATGCCGATATGTTGGTATGTCGGTATGTCGGCGACTGGTATCCGCGGCGCAGGGATGTCGATGACCTCCACCCGCGGCGCAGGGATGTCGGCGACCTCCACCCGCGGTGCAGGGATGTCGATGACTGCTACCCGCGGCGCAGGGATGTCGGCGACCTCCACCCGCGGCGCAGGCATGTCGGCGACCTCCACCCGCGGCGCATGGATATCGACGACCTCCACCCGCGGCGCAGGGATGTCGACGACCTCCACCCGCGGCGCAGGGTTGTCGACGACCTCCACCCGCGGCGCAGGGATGTCGGCGACCTCTACCCGTATACCGACACAGACGCCTACACACACAATGCTACACAGGTATCTCGGGTGTTTCTCTTTGGCGAACTTTGATACACCGAAACAAATGACGATTTGGAAATATTGCCCGATGCCATGATACGTGGGCGAACCGAAATAAACGGGGATCTGGATATGTGGTATGATGCCACGATATGCTGGCGAACCGAAATAAACGGGGATCTGGATATATGGTATGATGCCACGATATGTTGGCGAACCGAAATAAACGGGGATCTGGAAATTGTGCATGATACCGCGATACGTGGGCCAACTGATACCACAGATTATATGCAATATATCTTGAGAAAATAAACAAGCATAAGAAGGATCCAAGATAACCAGTATAACGACCAGTATCCCCAGAATCTTTGACATGAATATCCTCTCGGCAAGGCGGTTATCCAACATGGGTACCATCTCGGTAAAACCAACATGGACACCATCCCCTTTTAATATTAGCGCAAACAAGTATGTATAACAAATATTTGATGGAAGTGAAAACTTTAAACGATACGCCCAAGAAAATTTAATGCGAGACACAAGAATACAACTACTCGCCGAGGAAGGCGCGGGGATACCGGTTCCACCGAGTCCCCGGGTAAATTTTCAGATATAGCAGGAAGACAAAGGTGCCCGGCAGTCCCTGAGTCCAGTTTCGGGATGCCGGCACACAAATGACATACCAAGAAGCAACATACAACAAGCATACAAATAAATATAAACCGAGTTACTCTACCGACTTAGCATACAAGGCCCAACTGACCGGTGAGCCAGTCCCCGGGTCAAGACATCTTGCTCCCGGGGAAAAATAAACAGATGACAAAGCAGGCACAATAGGGCAGTCCCCGGGTTACGATATCTCGTTCCCGGGTAAACAATTTAACTAAGCATGCATGGGCATCTCCCGAATAATTCTAAGATAACATAATTGCAAGGTACATACGACGATACTCACGGAGCCCAGGAGCGGTTGGGGATGTCGGAGGCGATACAACCCGGGTAAATGGTGTGCAGCTGCCAGAGGTTTGCTGATGATGAGTGTCGGGGCAGGCGCCGACGGCTGGTGCCCGCGATGCAGGGATCCCGGTTTGGGATGTCGATGACCGGTTCTCGCGATGCGGGGACGTCGATGACCTACACCCGCGTCGCATGGATGCCGGAGACCTCTACCCGCGGCGCAGGGATGTCTGCGACCTCTACCCACAGCGCAGGGATGTCGGCGAACTCAACCCGCCGCACAGGGATGTCAGCGAATTCAACCCGCCGCGCAGGGATGTCAGCGACCTCAACCCGCAGCGCAGGGACGTTAATGACCACTGCCCGCAGCACAGAGATCCCGGATTTAGGATCCCGGATTTGGGATACCGGTGACCGCTACCCGCGGCGCAGGATGTCAGTGAGCACTGCCCGCAGCGTAGGGATCCCGGATTTAGGATCCCGGATTTGGGATACCGGTGACCGCTACCCGCGGCGCAGGATGTCAGTGACCACTGCCCGCAGCGTAGGGATCCCGGATTTAGGATCCCGGATTTGGGATACCGGCGACCGCTACCCGCGGCGCAGGATGTCAGTGACCACTGCCCGCAGCGTAGGGATCCCGGATTGAGGATCCCGGATTTGGGATACCGGCGACCGCTACCCGCGGCGCAGGATGTCAGTGACCACTGCCCGCAGCGTAGGGATCCCGGATTGAGGATCCCGGATTTGGGATACCGGCGACCGCTACCCGCGGCGCAGGATGTCAGTGACCACTGCCCGCAGCGTAGGGATCCCGGATTTAGGATCCCGGATTTGGGATACCGGCGACCGCTACCCGCGGCGCAGGATGTCAGTGACCACTGCCCGCAGCGTAGGGATCCCGGATCTAGGATCCCGGATTTGGGATACCGGCGACCGCTACCCGCGGCGCAGGATGTCAGTGACCACTGCCCGCAGCGTAGGGATCCCGGATTTAGGATCCCGGATTTGGGATACCGGCGACCGCTACCCGCGGCGCAGGATGTCAGTGACCACTGCCCGCAGCGTAGGGATCCCGGATTTAGGATCCCGGATTTGGGATACCGGCGACCGCTACCCGCGGCGCAGGATGTCAGTGACCACTGCCCGCAGCGTAGGGATCCCGGATTTAGGATCCCGGGTCCCGTCCGAAATTGTTCCCGCAAGCGCCACTCCGCCCCACGGTGGGCGCCAACTGTCGTGGTGGTGTCACGGCAGATGCCATAGGATGGCTAATTTGTGGGGCCGATGGACGCTAGGGGATCTCGGGGAGGGATTGCGTGATGAACTCGCGCGCAGGTAAACACAACCGACATAGGGACACAAGGATTTACCCTGCTTCGGGGCTCTCGTGAGGAGATAAAACCCCTACTGCAGCATCTAGCCTACTCGGTATATTTTCTCTCTTGCTATCTGGGCTACAACACGCTCCATGAGCTGCTACAGTTGCCTCCATGAGGTCTTGGGAGCAAATGAGAAGGGGGGAAATGAAGTGGTGGGGGGCTTGGTCTCTCCCCTCTCCCTCCCCCTGGCGCCCATTATATAGGAGAGCCCAGGGGACAAGCAGGGGACAAGGGGACAAGGTACACTGTTCACTGCGCACTGTAGCTGAGATGACTACTGGGGTCTTGTCGGTACTGTTCACGATGTCAGCATCAGTGTACTCTTGTCACATCAAGGGATGGGTTTGACATGTCTTGTTTGTCCTTTGTCCTGTAGCGTTTGGCATGGCATCTTCTCTGCATAACCCGGCATGGGTATGCCGGATAACTTGGCGACTCCTCTCCAGGACTCTCCAGGACAACGTCGAGGAAGCCGAGAGTGACGCTGAGTCGGGGAAGCCGGGAGCTCCGCCATGTCGGGGAAGCCGAGAGTGACGCCGAGTCGGGGAAGCCGGGAGTGCCGCCATGTCGGGGAAGCCGGGAGCACCGCCATGTCGGGGAAGCCGGGAGTGCCGCCGAGTCGGGGAAGCCGGGAGTGCCGCCATGTCGGGGAAGCCGGGAGTGACGCTGAGTCGGGGAAGCCGGGATGGTGGACGTGATCCTCTGGTTGTCTTAGCAGAGGGGATGTCGGCCCATCCGGGGTCCATTAGTCTCAATTCCACCGGTTATGACGAGAACTCGGGCCAGTTCTCCTTATTTTAGCCCGAGATGCCCTTTTCCTCCTTTTTCTTTATCTCCCTCTTATATGAATTTACTTATTCCTGCAACATTAACACAATAAACCCCGTACTCTCAGGGTACCGGGGAAGTACATCCCCGACATTGGAGTCTCCATACAACTCCAAATTCTTCAACTCAATTCACCCCATTTTTTATGGTTTATGGAGCAGAGGCAGTATTGCCATCCGAGATCAAATTCAATGCACCAAGAGTAGAAGCATACGAAGAAGACGAAGCAAATGTATCACAAGAAGACGCTTTGGATGTACTTGAGGAAGCACAAGACACGACTTTAGCTCGCACAGCTGTCTACCAGTAAGACCTGAGGAACTATCATAGTCGACGTCTCCGACCTAGGGCATTCATTGTGGGCGACTTGGTGCTGCGACTAAAACAGAAAAAGTCTGCAAGCTTGCGTCATCGTGGGAGGGCCCATTCATCGTTACGGAAGTTATCGAAGGAGGCGCCTATCGACCGAAGTACGCACAGACAGGCAAATTATCACACAACCCATGGAACGTAGCACACCTGCGTCGTTTTTACGCATAGGTCTCTCGACAAATCATTGTAAAAGACCGGTAGATTTCAGACGCGCTCTTTTTCTTACCAGGGTACCTAAGGGGGCTGGAAGGTTTTTAATGAGGTGGTCTAGTGGGCATATATCTGCAATAAAAGAGATTTATCGCATCCCTGATTATTCTACATCTTATGTCATGATCATATAAACCCACTCGATAGACTCGGGGTCTGGGTCTTGTTGAGATTACACATTCATATAAACTCACTCGATAGACTCGGGGGCTGGGTCTTGTTGAAATTATACATTCATATAAACCCACTCGATAGACTCAGGGGCTGGGTCTTGTTGAGATTACACATTCACATAAACCCACCCGATATGCTCGGGGCGGGGTCCCGCTAAGAGTGCAAAATCATACAAACCCACTCAGTAGGATCGAGGGTTGGGTCCTACTGAAGCCAAGAAGGATAGCAAAGCTCATTCGAAAAGCACATGAAGTAGAGAACAATTATACAAAACTTATATCCCAAAGATATTGTCTTATGACAAGAATTCTGCGCAAATTACAAAAGAAGCAGTTACTCGCGAAGTGCTATCTTAGCCTTGCCATCACGAGACTGGCGCTCAACAGATATGGCAGCCTCGCGACGCTCTCCAGTGCAAATACTAGCCTTTGCGGGGCGGGCGGCGGCATCAGAAACTCCCCCGAAAGACAAAGGTTTCCCGTTTGGCTTCTTCGGGTAATCCGACAAAGCAGCTTCATAGTTAGCTTCGACGCCATTCGCTAGCAGTAGCTTAAAAGTAACTTCCGATCCACGGACTGTCAAGTCACGTGCCCACGTGTTAATGGTCGTCGAGACATGACCCAACACCTTGGCAAACTCCTCCACAGTCGATGGCACAGCAGTCCCAGGCAATGCCTCGGCAAAGACAGCACCAAGTGTCTGGATAGACATATCCAACGTACACCGGGTGCTGTCCGATGCGTCGCGAGTGCGTACTTGCTGATCATAAAGTTGTTTTTCCAGCAGGGCCAGCCGGTCTTCAAGAGAAGCATTTTCCTCTACAATGAACATAACACAGGAAGTTGATACAAATGTTCAACATATGATTAAAAAATCAGGCGACATGAGAGAGTCTTACGACTGCTTCGCTCTAAATAAGAAAGCAGGCGGACTCGCTCCTCCTCAGCTTGAACAAAGGCCTGGCCGACAGCGACCAAGCCGCTCACAGAAGGCTACAAAAGGAGCAGATGACATATAGTCGAGTCAAAGGAAAGCAGTAATACAAGAAAGACAATCAAAGCAAAAAGAAAGAAGCTTACATGATCAACCCAAGACGAAGAGGCGGAGGGCGGCGGCCTAACGACCCTAGCAGGAGGAGAGGGACGATCTTGCCTGACAAAGGAACTGTTCGGAGAATCAAAACAAAGAACGGCAAAAACGTATAAAGTATAGTCAGTACAAAACCTTACTTCTCCAGGTCATCATCAACAGATGAAGCCGCGACCGCCAGCGACTGGTCAGCAGTAACATGACAAGCATCGCCAGTCCGGTGCAGACGACGACCCTTGACTGAAGACTTAGTCGCAGGGTCAACTACTGTCGAGAAGAAAGGAGCCTCTTCAGTAGCCTCCACCTCAGATGCAACAACACTGCCCAAGGGATGGGAGGTCGCGACTGTGCCAACCTCATCGACAGGAGTCGCCTCCATAGATGGACCATGTTCAGGAAGAGGCGGCAAGGAAGTATTTTCGCAGTTCTTGGATTCCAAGCATAAGAGAGGAGACTTCTTCCTCTTCCTCAGTCGACAAGCTATGCTCCCAAGACGCTAATTCTACAGGGGGCGCAGTCGAAAAAGCAGGTAGCATACTTTGGGTGACTGGAACATAAAACCACTTTTTCCTCCATTCTTGAGCAGGTTCTGCCGACGTCAGATCAAAATACCGACAACCGTCACGCACTTCAATGCAGAAACCACGAGTCGAAAAAGGGCGGCCATCACAGTGGAGCAGACGCATTCTCAAAATACACTTCCAGAGAGCCCAGCTGGGGTGAACGCCAAGAAAGCACTCGCATAAAACTACAAAACATGCGATATGCAAAACGCCATGAGGGTCGAGGTCGTGCATCTGAATCCCGTAGAAGAACAGAAGGCCTCGGACGAAATCATGCAAAGGAAAGCCAAATCCCCGGGGAAGAAAATCTGCAAAACAAACTCGCTCTCCAGGAAGAGGCATGGGAAGTACCTCTTTGTGCGCAGGAGCCCGAGCGGCAATAACCTCTATTGGGACAAAATCCCCGCATGGCGGAAATCTTCCAGCTTCTCTTCTGTAACAATAGATTTTACCCAATCCCCGGTGACCTTCTTCGCCACAGCAGCAGGGATGACGGCACAGTCACCGGAGATAGGTTTATCCTTCTTCGACTGAGTGGTGACGGAGGATGTGAGACCAGTGGAGGAGGAGATATTGTTCTGGGACGCCATGGCAAAAACAGGTGCAAGGGCGAGCAGAGATGCAAAGATGAGCGCGAGGAAGAAGATAAAGCAGAAACGGTGAAGAACAAATGACAAAGTAAAATTAAACGCAGTGGAAGATCCCGTATTTACGGTGAGGACAACCATTCATCCCAGCCGTCCGAGCAAAAATTACCACAACGCGTGGCATAATCGGAGGACGCTCGTCATGGCCCACATAGCCCACTACGCGCGTAGAACGAGAAAATCATCATCACGTCTACGACAATCCCGCCATGTCAGGTCAAACCAGAACTGAACCAGCGTCCACAACGGTCAAAATATGGGACCCATTACGTCACATCCCATCAAAGTGCTATTCGCACGTCAGAGATGTCATGAATGACATCATTCGCCCGAAAGGCAAACAAACGCATAAAACAAAGGAGCGTCACACTACGACGGACAAAAAGAAAAGCTCCTTGCAACTCGAAAGCAAAAATACAAAGCAAATGCACAAAGATAATCGAGTGGGAAACTCCCATCGGGAGAAGACAAAAAGTATGCTACTGACAAAAAGCAAATTGAGATTATCCTCTACTGCAAGTAATAAAGCACAATCTCGGGGGCTACTCCCATAGGGAGCACTGTCGTGCACCTGATAGAATAAAAAACATTAAAAACAAAAGAATTCCCGAGTGAAAATCAGTCGATGATATCTCGGATGCTGTATACGAAAAATACAAAGGTAATACCCATGGATCAATCGAGTGGGCCGAGGATCACTCCAGCAGTGTTTTAATCCTAGATATTTCCCTATCAACAGATGCGATGGAAACCACGGCGGACACGCTGGGTAGAAAATTGAAACTGCAGAACAATATCAGTAAGTCCATCGACTGGCCTGAGATGAGTCTGTCCAGTATGTTCCAGGCTCGAGCCCAAGGACTCGAAACCTGATTGAAAACTGGTAAGGTTTTTCCCAAGTGCAGTTAACTCGTTTCGACTCATCGAATAATTCCAGGCCTACTCAGTGGAAATCCTTCAGCATAATTCATAGTCAGAAAAGCAAAAATATCATATTAAAAGCATAAAACATGAGACGTGCACTATGTAGTGAGTCCATGACTGATTCTCCGAATTAGCCAAGCACTCGGGGGCTAATGACAAGGTTATACCAAACGGGTACCCTTTCGGTTGGGTACCTGGTGCACGTAATGACTAAAACCTAATTGTCAATAGGCTGAAGAAGCCCAACAAGCGAAGCCCAAGTCGAAGACTTCTACCATAGATAGCATAATCGGTAGTACTTCCATAAATGTAGTCCTAGTCGGTTACGACCTGAGACCTGTACCACTATATAAAGGATAGGAGGGCGACCGATCAAGGACACGCCCAATCAGAATCACCAAACCCTAGCAAGATCCACATCTTGCTAGAACCCTGTACTCGCTGCATATTCACAATCAATAACAGACAAACAGGACGTAAGGGTGTTACCTCACCTGAGGGCCCTGAACCTGGGTAAATCCCGCTTGTCAGCCGACGAATCTACCAACACTACGCGTTTTCTACCTCATAACTCTTACCCTAGGCTAGCAAGGTATTGATGGGGACATCCCTCGTCAAGTACTACATTCTATAGCAATATCATTTGTAAAAGCAGAAATGAACTGAGGAAACTACATAAGAGGATATTAGCTTTTGACAACTACCTTCGGAGGACAAAGGAGAAGTGATTCATGGTGCACCCTATTTCTCTTCTTGGTGCATGGCCATATCTTTTTTAACTGCATTCCTACAAATTAGGACAAGGAATACACATCACAATTGTGAACTATGCATATAAGGCTCTAGCATCCTATAATTAACCCGAAGGAAATAAAAATGAGCATACCAGTGCACAATCAACAACCTTTTCTGCTCTATTACACAATTTACTAGATCATGTAGGCGCACGTTGCTGCGCCCGGCCATTATGAATATAGATTTATAAGAAACTATAAAAAAATTCAAAGAATTTGTAAAAGATAATGCATTTAGAGTTGTAACTTAAGTAGCAATATTACAAACGCCATTACAATCCTTTTGAACCATTACCAGAATGCAGGGAGGAAAGCATTTTTAACCAAACCTGCCCAAAGGCGATAAATGCAACCAAACCTGATGACAATAGGTAAAACTCTCTATGACTCACTTTTTCCTTGAAGAACAAGAAAGTTTTGAAAGTGTCAAATATATTGAAATCGTGTTGTTGCTCAACATAGCAGGAAGTAAATGATGGAAAACTTCCTGATAATCAACTGGCTATCATGTAACCTTAAGAAAATGTAGAAAATGACACTGATCAAATATGGCTTGGTTTACCTCAAGATTCATTCGCTGATTCAGTCACCGAAATGTTCAGATGAGCAAATCATTGTTACGGAGTTATCATGTTTCATATGTCATTTATGTTCCCGAGAAAATTTAAAACAATAGTAATTAAAACCTCTTCCGTTTCTTTTATTCTTTTTCTACCGATTCTTGATAGCCAGCTTTGCTACATATATTTCTTTTTAACATCCTATTGCACTAAAAATCTGGAGATGGTGCCAAGTTTCGTGTCAGGATATGCAAGAAAACATTAACTGTATTACCTTTTCACCCAGTTCAGCTGCTTTGTGAATTTGTATTTGTTTTCGGTTGTTCCATCTAACAGAACCTGTAAAAACAACACCAAGTGGATGTTTATTTCCAGTCGTTCCATCTAATGGAACCTGGAAAAACGGAACCTGCATGAAGGAGGGAGCAGTACAGTGAGCCAAAGATGCAGGGGAGGAGCAGATGGCAGGTCGTGGCCTTCTACCCAGAAGGCATAGGGGAGGCACCACTTCCGCGCATCAATTCGGGCGCCCGGCCGCGTTGGCTTGGCCATGGCGCCGTCGCCGAGTTGCCCGAGTCCTCTCATACCCTGCCCTCTCATACCCTGCCGTATCACATATCTCACGATCCTCTTCTAGCTTCTCTCTAGCAAGTAGCAATCGATTCGGGTTGGGCAATTAAGTACGCCTTGAAGAGGGAAGGGGATGAATGTTGGTTTTAAGTGGTGGCTTCACCGCCACTAATTCCTTGTAGTAACGGTAGATTAATTCGGGGTCCTTCGGCGGAGAATGAATCGTATTGCTCACGCCGCTGCCGCTTGCCCTCCCAGGAAGATGGACTCGCTTGTTCTGTGGGATTACTGTGGATATGGGGGTTCTCTAGTACATAAGATTTTGTGGATATTGGGAGCCCAATTAACCACGGTGGTTCAATTTGATGCCCAGAGCAACGTCCCTCAGGGAAATTTGGCCCATTTAGCCTGCACAAATAAATCGAATAGTCAGAATTGTGAGCTGAGGCAAATCCAACGGTCCGAAAGTGAGGTGGCCTGAGGGAGCTCGAGCTTGACTCAGTTATAATATCCCTAATTTACATACAATTCGTTTTGCTTACCCTTTCCTTTTCAACTGAATCAGAAAAATTAGTAGTGGATTTATGACAAAACTAATCTAAACGAAGAAAACATCAACAATGTCAAACATGAAAATCAAGAGAATATGCAAGAAAGAAAAACGAAAAGAGGAACAAAAAACTTGGGACTCATACAAATTATATTCATGGAAATCAACAATTAAAAACATCCTTATTTAACTATCAGTTGATATCACTTAGATGTAATCATCACTTCTCTTAACAAAAAAAGCTCAAGTAGACTCTTTCAGATGTACTGAAGGAAGCTAGGCGACCATTTAGTCGAAACAAAATTATCGGTTCCAACCAAACAGCCATGTAGTCTTCAGTAGATTGCGGGAAAGCGCCACTTGCTCCACAAACAACCAAGCACCATCAGCCAACGCAGCAAAAAAACGACCCAAGAAGATCAGTTGCAGCCACAAAGCCCAGCGCACCCATGAATATTTCAAGGCAAATAGGCATCTCTGGAAAGGGAAGTGGCCGACTTGGGCAGCGCCAGAGGAGTGGTTGGCTTGGGGAAGGCCAGGGGCATGGCCGCTGCTACCCTCCCGCCGTTGCTCCCCTGTTGCCGACACTCCCCATCCCGGCCCGTTCGATCTAGGGTTTGGGACGGTGCTGTGGAGGGGACGGACGGCGTCGACTTGCTCTAGGTCACACGGAGGAGGGTAGGGAAGAAGAGACATAGAGGAGGACGGGGAAGAGGGAGAGAGGGACTCACCGGAGCCTTTGCAGCCACCTCCCGGACGGACAGTACCTCCGGCTGACGGCAATGCGAGTTGGGCGAGCGAGCGAGCGGGGCGAGGGAGCGGGCGAGTGCTTGCGGACGAGCGAGGCCACCTGGGGTGAGAACGGCCACCGCGAGCGCGTCTGCGGCAACTAAGAAGGTCTGTTGACATATGGACTGCGGGTTGATTTCCCTGTTTTGGGTTTTTTCTCTTCCAAAATGCGACCGGCAGATGGCTGAGGAGCCGCGACAGCCGAGTTTTTTTTTTAAATAATATGTTTTTTTATTACAAATTCGCTACTTAGTATGCTCGTCCGTGGAATTCGAAAACTAGCGCGCCGTCGGTACGGAGGGGGCCGAAAGCTCCAGCTATCGTCTTGGGCCAGGCCGAAAGCGGGCTTTCGCTTCAGGAGGGGCCGAAGGACACTTTCGGTCCTGCCCAGGCCGAAGGCTGACAAGTTTCGGTCCTGCCCGAGACGAAAGACTCTTTCGGCACGGAAGAAGACGAGGGTTGCATGCAGTTTCTCCCGCGTCTGTCCCAGCTATCTCTCCCGCCACCGATTCGCGCACGTTTCTCCCGCCAGCCGTTCCCGCATATTTCTCCCGCCACGCAGTTTCTCCCGGCTATTTCTCCCGCCACCGATTCGCGCGCGTTTCTCCCGCCAGCCGTTCCCGCCTATTTCTTCCGCCACCGATTCGCGCGCGTTTCTCCCGCCAGCCGTTCCCGCCTATTTCTCCCGCCACCGTTTCCCGCCCGTTTCTCCCACCACCGTTTCCCGCCTGTTCCTCCCGCCACCATTTCCCGCGACCGTTTTCACCTCAATTGTCCTATAAAAACCACTCTAGGCTAAGCAGGGTACTCTCAAAGAGCGCCAGCATGGTGTGTATTGTACCTTGTGACAAGTGTGTGTCCGGCTTTCATATAGCCGCATCCGAGCATCTAGCTAAGATTATCACCTATTTGAAGGTAGATGGTAGGGAAGTTCCACTTGAAGAAATTATTGGTAGTGAGAGACATCTCGCTTTGCTAGGGGCGAGGCTATGCCGAGATGGGTTTCCGCATAGGACCACAGAACAAATCCGTGCTGAAATCATGAGGCTCGCGGATAAGTTCGATAGGCATGTTACCAATGAGCCGATTCATCGAACTCAAGACATACGTGAGAGGTACGGTCGTTCCTTTCTTTGGGTATACTCAGCGATGATGACGACGATTTCATGCCGTCGTCAAAGGAAAGGGGGGTTGAAGCACTGCGTAAGGGCAAGGAGAAGAATGCAGAAACATCGAGCAAGGGTGCGGGAAAGAAGCCTAAATCATCGTCAAAGGGCAAGGGTGCTAAATCTGCGGATGGTGCAGGCTGCATTGATGGGAGATAGGTAGAATCTTAATTTGAGTTATGTTGTATCTTTCTTTGAGTATCGATTAATTAGTAGTTGTACCTTCATTTCCTATTGTTGTGTGGTGTGATCGGTATGTAATCGAGGTTTGTTGTATCTTATCTTATGTACCAATGTATACCGGTTACTGACATATCAAATTTTGCTACATAGGTAGAAATAAGTCTAGTACATAACGATACATAATGTGTACTACATAATGATACATAGGTAGAAATATGTCTAGTACAACATATAGATAGAAATATATCGTACATAAAAGTATCGCTACTCGTCTGCCTGAGGATGGTTGCGATGTCTTCTCTGGCGAGGTCCGGAGGGTGACAAGCATGTCGGAGCGCGGTGTTGTCGCATCCCACGGCCTTGAAGCGGCAACTCCTCGCCCTCCTGGACAAACTGGGTTTCCTGTGTTTCGGGCGGTGGGGTATAGTACATCGGATGCTCCTGGTCAAACTGGGGAGAGTTGTACGCGGAACCACCTCCACATGTAGATGATATTTTGTTAGTATTTGATATTTATGAACAAGCATAATATGTTACAAAAAGAAAACATACTTACCGAGCATTGGCTGACTCATAGGAGGGAAAGCCCCGCTCCAAGTCATCTGTCCATAAGACGGCCGCCCAAAACCGAAATCACGTGGCATGTCCCACTGATGCATACCGGGCTGCTGCATCATCATACCAGGGGGCATGACCCACGAGGAAGTACCGGGCTGGGTAGGAATTGGCTGTGAAGGACCCGGCTCGAAATACTCTGCCTGGTGCGATGATGAACCGACCTCGAACGTAGGTCGTGTGCTCATAGGCTGGTGAGCTGTAAAACGAGGTCTTGGGTCATGCCGATGTGTGTTCTGCTGGGTAGGTGATACATGTGTATCCGTAGTGCGTGTAGAGTGGCGTGGAGGACGCGGAGCTGGCTGACGTGGAACACCATCGGTAGCCCTAGAACAGGTAAGCACACTGTACGCCCGACAAAGCCTGTCCTCTAGTCGTCTGAACCATGGCACACACTCAGGTGGCGGCTCGTACGTACTCACATCATGCTGAATCTCAGCTAGCAGCTCAGCCTGTGTAATAACGAATAATGTTACATATTTATATTATGACATAGAATATTCAGTGGATGATCATATTTTCCGTACGTACCGCAGAGTACCGCGGCCCTCCGATGCCGTGTAGTGGGTACATGTCGGTGACAGTAGCTGGCTCCATATGATCTGGCTGTGCCGACGGAAGTAACCTTGTGCGAGTGGCTTGTCTGTATGCCTGTAGATACTGCTCAAAATCAGTACGCACAAACGCCTCATTTACCGGCCACATATTTTCAATCACGGTCGCAGTCGCCCATTCAGCCATGTACGGTTGGACCTTCTGCAGCCAAGTTACAAGTGGTCTGTCTCCTTGGCGACTTAACCTGCAGTATAAGTACGTGTAGACTAATTTAAAACTAGTAGATGTAGCATGCAGTATAAATACATGTAGATTAATTTAAGTAAGAAGAGTTACCTGTGCGCGTGGGAAGGGAGGTGAGGTCGCCTCGGAGGCTCCGGCAGCTGGCGTGCTCCGAATTGTCTCATGATCCGGTGTTGTGACATCTCCTCTACCGAAACGTCGTACACAATACGAGCTCGTGTGAACCAGTACCTTTGATCTCTCGTGCACAGTAGAGAAATCCTCCCTAGGAAATCTAGTCTGCCTTGCGACGAGGTTGTATGGTTCCCATATAACCTGGTGGTCCTGAAGCCCATCGAACCACTCAGTGAATGATCCATAACAATTACTCACTTGGTCACCCTTGAATCGTCGCTGTATGTAAATATAATAGACTAGTTAGTTGACCGAAAAATAACATAGTACACAACCGAATATAATAGATTGTTTACCTCTCGTTGTGCCCACGTGTTGCCGAACGTAGGCGCATCGACCTCGGTATGATCCATGAGTCTGTAGTCCCAAGGAATGTGCGCGTCGACGGCATGTCTGCCAACAGGGAACCTCTCCCAAGACAAAAGGTGCAGAAGAAGCGGGCATCCAAGTAGCGAAGAGGTTTCCTTACTCTTCACGCACGCGTTGCACATAGCTCTGTACGTAGCGGCTAAGACTGCAGACCCGAAACTACGGGGCGTGATGTCCCCCTCCATCTGTGCCTCCGCAATCTCTTGCGCCACAGGTATCCATCGCGCAGTAATTGTGCCCTGGTGAGTTGCAGTGAACATCACCTTGCCAAATAGCCACAACAGATAGGCCTCCAGACTTCTAGTAATCTGCGTCTGATTCAGAACCACCTCAGGGTATCCTAATTTATGAAGCTGCAATGAAAGGCAAATTAAGTTAGTACGGACACATTGAACAATAAGAAGTAAGCAATAAAATTTACTTAGTTAGGAAATACAAAATTTAGTTTACCTTAAAATTGGTGAGCCACGCGAGTCTCACACCGTGCGAACTGTATTACAACTCAGGATTTTCTGGACTCACGCCGGCGAACCGTGCTTGCATGTTGTCACACCAACCGACAGGAGTCTCAGACGGCCCAATCACCTCGCCAGCTAACGGGAGTCCCAACAAATATGGCACGTCCTGAAAAGTAGGTGCCATCTCCCCCCACGGGAAGTGGAACGTGTGGGTCTCGGGCCTCCATCGATCAACTAGGCAGCTCACAAGTGACTTGCCCACGCCGACACGACTACTAGCACTCATGTAGAGGTGTTGGGCCTCTTGGCCGACTTCCTCTGGCGGAATCAGAACCTCTATCTCATCACTCATCTCGACCAAACGAGTAAGTGGTAATAGACCTGACCAAGCCAACCTGCACATACAAAGTTAAATCAGTGAGATAAATTAAACACATTTATGTAATACATAGTTAAACACAGTTATAAAGTTTCACGTACCGATCAATCCAAGCGGGGTGCAGCGGGCAATTAGCTCCTGCAGTCCGCATACGTAATCGGGGAGGCTGACTACCTGACTCCCAGATCCTAGCCCGATGCTTGGCATCAATCGTGTCATCAAGCAAGGCACGTCGAGCCATCTGCATACTACAATAAATCATGGTATCTAGCGCAAATTACAAATAAAACCATGGTATGTAGTGCAAATTACAAATAAAACAATTAGTCCACTCAACATATTACAAATACAAAACATAGTCCACACGACATATTATTCGTAATACAAATAAAAACATAGTCCACATAGATCCTAGCCCAATGCTAGCCACGTTGTGCACGTCCTCTTCTGCCTCTGTTTCCTCGTCCGTGTGGAGGAACTGCTCTCCCTCGCTGGTTTGAAGGACCACCTCTCTGGTTGTATTCAGGACAATGCTTCTGTCTATGGCCATACATAGTGCAAAGCAAGCATTGGGAAGTGCTTCCACCTGCTTCAGCCTCGTCCATATCATTCCGGATGCGTCGCGACTGTCGTCTTCCTCTGGTTGTCCTTTTGTCGGCTGGATGGGGAATGTATATTCACGTTGACGGATCAACCTTGTTGAAGTTACCGACAACTCTATATCCTGCCATCTCCCCGGTCCAGGTATGCAACACTGCCTCTTTCATATAGTACGGTGAGACGAAGTAGTATGGGTTCATACCCATCTGCCCACATACTGCCAACACATGTGAGCATGGGAGATGAAGTAGTCTTGGCTTGTTGCATGTACAATAACAAGTTGGCGGTGCGTCATCAGTAATTGTAACCTCGTGGGTTCTCCTCTCATTACCAGCACCAAATCTTGCAATCGGTAAGCGCACCTCATACCTTGCTTCTTCGTTACCAATTCTAATGACGCCATGCAAACTGCCTTCATTGTCTTCTTCTCCATGTACAGTGTGATCTTCCTGCAATACGGTGTGTTGGGGTAACGTTCAATATGTTCCACGGCTTCTTGACGTTTGTCTCTGAAATATGTCATTGTTCCGTGCATAATCCCCTCGACTAATGCTGTGAGTGGCAAACCCCTGTTACCTCTGAGTACGAAGTTGTATACCTCAGCAAGGTTGGTTGTCATGATGCCATATCGTGCTCCATGTGTATCATGCAACGAATACCATTTGACGGGATGCTCTTTTTCTATCCACTCTACAAAATTCCGTATTCGAGTTCCTTTCTTTCTCTTTGTTCCAGGTGGGTCAATTCCAGGCAAGTCACACAATCCAACATGATCCCCTTCATCTGTCTGCGACGCAGAAGCCTGCGAAGCCTGAGCCGCTGCCACCTGAGCAGCGACAGTTGTTGCCTGTGCAACTCTTCTTTCCTTCACTTGTTTGTTCGTGAATTCAGTTAGTCTTTCCCACAGAAAATTATACTTTCTTTCCTGATTCATATTGCAGAGTCTTTTGAACAGATTCATCAGCCTCTTACTCTTAAAACATGAGTAAAAATTTGCACCAAGATGACACATACACCATCGGCTATGCAGGTCAGTCCAGGGATGAGTTTCTTCCAAACCAGGTTCCTGAAGTGCCTTGATTGCCTTCAATATGCCTGGATGTCTGTCATGAAGTATGCACACATTTGGCCGATCTTTCACGACTGCCTCTTTTAATTGCCTGAGAAAGTATAACCAGCTTTCATAATTCTCCCCCTCAACGAAGGCATAGGCAATTGGAACGATCTGTTGGTTACCGTCGACACCAATCGCGGTTAGTATCTGCCCCTTATACATGCCTGTGAGAGATGTGCCATCAATGAGGAGGACTGCGACAATGTCTGAATGACGCAATGCATACTGCGAACGACAAGAACATCCTGCGAAATACAGTATAATTTGGCTGCTCCGGAATCTGAATTACTTGCAAAGATACATGGGTGCCAGGATTCCTCTCGCTCAATATGGCAATTTGACGGACAACATTATCGTATGCATCATAAAATGTCCCAAACCTCTCCTCCAGAGCCTTCTGTTTTGCTCTCCACGCCTTTCCATACTTAATGCTTGTGTTCCATCTAGCCTTAACCGTCAACTGAATGCTCCTCGCCACCATATCTTTTGTCCGCACTATCTCATCATACAAGAGGCGTGCAATGAGAGTTGAAGTCAGGTTTGGATGGTCACTCATTGTACTCGATATTTCACAAGTGTGCGGCTCGAAGCCGGATACCACCCACATCACGTCATACTTGGGTAAGTGACCATGCACCCTTCCTGGACAGTTAATATCAACACAACTCATAGTCAAATATTGACTGTTTGAGACTTCAGTGCGGAAAACCTTTTGCGTGGACAAAGCCCACTTAATCACGGCTTCCCGAAGCTGCTGCTTTGTGCTGTACTGAGCACCGATTTGAATATTATTCATGTGATACTCCCATGACGAAGAGGATCTGTCATGCACGACTGTCATGTTCGACTTGTCCACATTCCAAGAGTCAGGAATAGGCACATCATCAACATCCTCCTCATCATCCTCTTCATTATCAGAATCAAGATCTTCTGCAAGGCCATCCTCATCTTCATTCAACATCTCTTGTTGTAATGTTCCTGAATGCTCATCCCCATCTGCCTCCCCTACTTCCCTTGGTCCGGCCGACTGACTACTAAGTGTTGGTTCATAATTTTCAGAAATATCTGCCACAGAGCCAAACAAATCAATATTTTCTGATCCAGTATGCTCACTACTCTGTCCATGCCCCGGACCCTCGCCACCGTGTTCCATATTGTTCTGCTTCAGATAAAACATCAGCAAGATTTCTGGTTGTGTACCTCGGCGTTGGCATGATGCCAGCCAAGATGTCCACTGACTTGTCCGATCCAGCGGTAACAACTCCCGAAAAATATTTGTACGGGATTTGCTCCATATTGACTGAATCTTAACTGTCCAGCTATTAGGATCAAACCCGAAATTCATTGTGAAATAGTGCTGAATGACAGCTATTCTCAAATTCATCGGGTCTGTAAGCTGAATCGACATATTATCAAATTCACTCAAATCAACACCTGACTCATTTACACCGACATTACCGGCGCCATAGTGCACGACAATATCAACCACTTCCATGACCTAAACAAATTTATTTATGACCGACCATTATTACGAGCACTTAATAATATTACTAAATCTAACTGACAAAATATAATATTACTACCACCGGTTAAATGTCTAGACTATCACTAATATTAACGTATCCATCTAATAAATTATTTAGACAATATACTAACAGAATATAACGAAAAAGTACCTACACTATTTACGCTAGCTCACAAACTATTATTACACTAAATATAAATCATCTAGTGACTAAATAGAGTTTACCCTTGACGCGTGTGGATCGCGTCAGCACAGCTCTCCGGATTCAATCTACCGCCTCCACTCTCCACCACAACACCACCTTCTCAAACACCAGCGCACAACACCACTATCCTCCACCATTCTTGACCACCATTGCTCCCAATCCTCCACCTCCACCCCTCAAAACGAGTCCAAAAAAACCTAACCCATGAACAGATCTTGGATGCCCCAGCACTTCTCTCTTCTTTTTTAGCTATCTTATCACTTGCAGCAATTTTTTTGACTTGAATCAGCTGCTCATTTCGTGGAGATGAAGAACAGAGGAAGAACACGAGCTGAAGGAAGAACAGAGGAAGGAAGGGGAAAGTGAGCACGTCGGCCGGGAGGAGCTGGCGGAGATTCTTATCCGCGAGCTTTCGTTCCGCTCCAGGCCGAAAGGGCTCTTTCGCTCCGGCCGAGGCCGAAAGTGGACTTTCGCTCGCCTCGGGGCCGAAAGACGCGGGACCCCGCCTGCCACCCTGCGCTGCGCATGCATCTCTCGCCAGCTAGCACGCCGACAGAGGCCTTTCGGCTCGGGGGATACCGAAAGCCTGCTTTCGGCCCGCCCGGGACCGACAGTGCGCTACTTTTGAAAATCCGCTGCTACCGGCCGAATTTGAAATAAAAAAACATATTATTTAAAAGAAAAACTCCGCGACAGCCTCCGAACATATCTCTTTAGTTAATTATAAAATGCGTTTTTTGAATAGTGCGTGCATCTGCATTTATTAGTCAATACAGAATTCCTCTTAATTAGTTTATTTAGCGCTATGCAAGATTTACTAGAGCAGTGAGAATGCTTTATAAAAAGATTTACTAGAGTCGAAAGCTCCTCTCCGCTTTACACCACCAGGAGACATTCCTAAGATCGTGTCTACCAACCAGCCGCGCACACTGCCGGTGCCGGTTCCGGTGCCTAAGCAAAAGAACTCGATCGATCCTTTACATGCAAATGTATCGAAAATCTCAGAACTAATCCTTCAAGAATCAAGATTCTGGCGCTACTGCGGCCGTGGGTCCGGCCTCGATGTCCTTGGTGCTGCTGCCGGAGCGGCTGTCGTCGTCGTCGTGTACCCTCTGCTCCAGCTCCATGATGGGCCTGATCTTCTTGTGCGTGATGGCGATCGAGATGTCGTTGGGGAAAAGATTGCGGAACACGAACGCGTGCACCATCGTGGTGGCCAAGAGCCCCGTGACGGTGAGCGTGGCCAGCAGCGAGAGCCCTACGGCGAGTGCCTTGGTGAAGGTGTTGTCCACCACGGTCGCGTACCGGATGGTAGCGATGCCGGCGCCGGTCATCGGGAAGGTGTACGCCCACCACGACAGAGAGAACTTGATGCCTCTGAAGAAGTTGATCCGGACGGCGAGCGAAGCGTAGAGGAACATGGCGATGAAGTAGGCGAGCTTGGCCCCGACGCCGAACTCGCCGGTGATCTTCGCCCACGCCATGGACGCGACGCTCGGCGCGGCCACGAAGAGGAAGAACACCGGGTGCAGCTCCTTGGGCAGGGTCGCGTTCGTCGGCAGCCGCTGGTACAGCGTCACGAACAGCACGGCGTAGTGCGCCATCCCGACGGCAAAGAAGAAGAGCGGGCCTTCCTTGAGCCCCATGGACGCGCCCAGCAGCGCGCCCACGAAGTTGCCGACGACAGAAAGGTGGTTCGACGGGTTGGCGACCTTGGATAGCCGCCTGTCCCCACCGGACATCCACTGTCCGTAGATCTTGAGCTCGAGACACAGCACCGGAGCCATGAGCGCGTACCAGACCCAGCTAGGGAGATCGGTGGCCAGGGAGGGCGGAATGCCCATGGCGAGGAATAGGCAGGCGATAAACGGCGCGAAGAAGAAGTTGACACGGACGGGGTGGTAGTACTCGCGACGGACGGCCTCGAAGAAGAAAACCACCTTGCACGCATAGACGGCGGTGATGATGCACATTAGCGTGACGGAGATGCACCAGAGCACCAGGTTCACCTTGAGGCCGACGTGCAGGAACGCGGTCGGTGGCGCCGTCGCGATTGTCTTGTACAGGATCGCCTGGCTGCTGACTCCTAGGCACATACCGAAGGTCGACACGGGGAACCGGAGCAGGAACGGCCACTTCTTGTCCGACGGCAGCACCAGCTCCTCTGAAGACTGGACAAAGGACACGAGTTAGACAACAGCGGCACGAGCTCTGGAAGCAAATGCAGTGACAAGGTTAACAGACAGTTGGGTTGTACAAGAGCGAACTTACTTTGAGTTTGTCCAGTTCGGGGCCCTCCAGCGCGGCAAAGAAGCGATCAACATTGGGCATGGACGGCGTGTGTTGGCTGCTGATGGCGTCTCCCCGGCCATACACCTCCTCCTCGGGGGTATTGACCGGCACGCCGCCACCGCCACCGCCGCCGGCAAGATGGGTGATCTGCCGCTCAAGCTTCCCGGAGAACGTCTTGAACGAGTCGTACCGGCCCCGGTTCAGCGCCCTGCCGCCCCGGCTATTCGTCCGTCCCGCTATGTGCGCGGGCACCCCGCCGGGGATCGGCTGCGACCTGAACATCACCTTGTTCGGCCGGACGTGCTGCGCCGGCGGGTGCTCGGCCTCCTGCGCCATGCTCGCCTTGGACAGCCGGTGGAGCTCCTGCCCGTCGCCCGCGTGCGTCGTCGGGTGGCTGTCGCGGAAGCCGGTCGGCGACGACGGCAGGCTCTGCGCCGCCCGGAACGCCATCGGGTTGAGCGGCGAGTCGAAAGTCGGGAGGACCGCCTCGCTGCGGTGCGCCGCCCGATCCTGAGGCCGCACCTGCATCAGTTAAAGAGAAAATAAATCGATCATGTCAAGGCTAGTTCCATTTCTTGTGGCAGGCCACCATGACTGATGCAGGGGACCGGAAGAAAGCTCACCCTGGCGGCGCCGGCCGTGCCGAGGTTTAGCTGCTGTTTGTGCGGGCTGGGTCCCGGGGTGGTGACATCGAAGCCGTCGAGGTGGGAAACCTCGACGTTGGCGAGGAGGGACGGCACCTCGCCGCCGCCGGTCGGGCTGCTCGTGTTGGCTTCCATTGCTCACTCAGTAAGAGGAAACCTGCCGCCTGCGCGATGCACACAAATATGGAGCGAGTGTGAGAACCAAGTAAGTGAAGCTTAAATACCAAAAGTTAAGCATTTCTTATTGGCTACGACCAAGATCGGAATGGAACAAAATTAATCGAGTAATCCATCAAGCTGTCGAGAGCAAATCAATATATTTTTTTCTGCAGACTTACTAGTGTGAAACTGTCAACGTCCAGCTGGACCAGCAGATGATCAACAGATTTTCGCTAATGTCGCATACAGTTTCAACGTAACCTTGGAGATCAACAGCTTTAGGCTGTTAGGCAGAGAGGCAGGAGATGAGGAAGCAGGGGAGAAGATGGAGGAGGACAGAGCATGTGCAAGCGGCGGCGAGGTGTGTGACCATTTAAATAGGAGAAACGCGCCATGTATGATGAGTCGATGACTGGCTGGTTGGTGGTTTTCCCACTCACTGAGCAAACACATCATGCACGCATCAACCGATCGTAGCGGCGGCGAGTACTTGTTTGTAGGACGCGTCCCTACCTGCCGGTAGTGGACACTACTGAAACAGAGCAAGCTACTGAAGCTACGTATTTGTGACACGGTCCCCTTCTACTATACCCTCGAAGCTACAATAGGAAAACCTTCCCAACTGTCTTCGTTTCTTAACTGAAGAATCTTCCAAGCTCCCTGAAAGAAGACTCCCGAAGTGTGGCGAGCGGTGCTGCACTTGCACATTTAAAGAATTTTTAGCTAACTATGTTCTGACGCGGATGGCAACAACAACGTGCTTTTTCGGTGAACGGCCTCGTTCATCATGGAGATCATCAGTTGATCCTCTCTTTTTTCACGCTTCCCGCTCCACTCTAGCGTCACTTTCAGAACCGGAACCACAATGCGGCTTCAGTAAAGCTAGGTGAACAATTTTTCCTTTTGAATTTCGATACCCAATATAGAGTCCGTCCCAAAAACTCTCGGCTTTAGAAGAACATTGATCTTGATCAAATTTCATATCCATCTGAGGAGAGTGCTGATGTACAATTTCCCTTCCTGCCTATCCCCATAGGCCATAGTCATAGATTCAACAAGTATGACTCTTCAGTCATCACAAGTAACAATCTAACATAGGTGGCACCATCGAATTTCAGGCCGGGGTGAATGCGCGGTGCGAGAGAGAAACAGCTGTTGCCGCAATGTGCATGCAAAGTTCAAATCGGAGAGGACCTCGCATGCAGGACGTGACTGATTAAAAATGGGGGGTCTCCATCTCGGGCAGTCGCCGTCGTCTTCTTGACAATACTACATGCCCGTAAGCAGACGATACGATACGATCGATCGGGCATGGAAAAGGCTTGAAATCACGACAAGCTCAGCCGTCGCCCTCCAATGGCGCATTAAACAGGAGCCGCAGCGGCCGCTATCTGAAATCTGTCCGTACGTGGACGTCCGCAAAGGGTGGCGTAATGCGTCGGCGATAGACGAGACGCCGCATGTCCCAGGATGACTTGTGCTGGACCTGGAGGCGCTCCGCCCCGGGTTTTAAATTCTAGGTCAAAGCTCCCTTATGTCCTGGCGAGATAGGACCTATACGTACGTCGATGAGATTAGCTGGAGCTAGCCGTAGCTAAGCTCTTGGTTTACGCCTTGATCCCCGGCCCGGCCAGCTAGCTGATACTCCATATACTATTCCGACGCCAGGGCTTCGACGGCGCAGGCCACGCCACGCGCGTTCGACCGGAATTTCGGCGTCAAGCGTCTGCGATCGAAAGAACATGCGCAAATCTGCGCGAGAAGGAATATGATAACCAAGCAAATCCTTGCTGTCGGAGGCGTACGTACGGCGCCGTTGTGAAGTTGATCGATAATATAATATTATTCCCAAGCAAAACAAGTTGGATTAGGTATATTGAGTACCTGAACCTGAGACAGCTAGCGAGCACGACGATGGCGTACGGCCGGGGACGTACGCACGTCGACGAGCAGATTAATTGAAGGCTGGCGGCGGCGATCGGCAGCCGGTCCGGCAGGCAGGGGAGGGTCGCCTCGCCGGAACCAGCACCGTACCTAGCCTGCCTAGGGTGCAAAGCCACACACAATGGGCGCGCGCGGCCGTCGGGTGGCCGAGCTAAAACAAGCTAGCGCACGGCGGCGCTCGTGGTTGTTGGCGGGGACAGGCTGGATCAGCCGGACCTCCTAAACATGGCGACCAACCGGGGGCCCAACCTTGTCAGGGAGAGGATAACAATGAAAAATAATGGCACAGCTGTTCCTTGGCTCGATCAGCGCGCGATAAAATAGGCCGGCCTATATGCGTATCGATCTATTCTACGGTGGTCAGTCGGCCGACGAGCATAGCTCCACGGGAGGGAGGGAGACGAGTCCGATCGAGCAGGATGATGGTTCAGTGATGCCCTAGCTAGAGCCACATCCGAGGAACAGAACCATGCCGGGCCACGTGGTTGGGGCAGGATGACTCCGGCAACCGGTGATCGCGGCAAGCGGGATTTTGTCCGATCGGCGTGGTTCCACACCACTTGTCTCGTCTTCGATTGGGCTGTCTGTTGCCTGCTTGCTTGGTCACGACTCAGGACATCAGCCATCAGGGTCAGGTAAAAAGATCATGGACACGCAGTGGCGCTCCACCGAAGCGCATTCAGTTTCACTTGGGTACCCTGAAGATCTGGCGACAAAGGTGCGGCGACGTACGTATGATCATAGATCACGAATGTGAGTCGGCGTTCCACTCAAATTTGCTGGTCGGCATTTCGCTGTTGCAGTTCCCAGAAGATCTGACGAGAAAGATACGAGCTGCTCGATTCTGGACACACGATAGGAGGTCGGGATTTTCCCTGGCCAGCCGAATTGCAACTTGCAAAACGCTCGAAAGGAAAGAAAATATGATAGAACTTGCTTGGACGTTGGAGCACCTCTCGTACAAAATTCTCGATTCTTGAAGGACGGGCAAACAGATTTATTCGAGAATTCAACAGGGCAGTTTTAAGTGAATGATGATAGGCCTTCATGACATTGACATTTGTGGTGAACACCAGCAGCGCTGCAGATGTATAAGACACATGTCAATCTAGTCGCACACATGACATTATGGAACCGCATTCTTTGGTTCGCCATTATTTTTCTTTGTTTGTGTGATGCCCCAGCCATTGCCTCACAGAACTATTCTCCCAAGATTCTCGATGTGTTACGTGTCTTTTATTTTACTCCGTTCTCTCGTAGTAAACTCATATACTATAGCAATATAAATTCCTACGGTAGCAATTCTCATACAGGCATACACCACAAATTTTCAGTTGGTTGGATGACTTGACACTTTGACAGAGACAAGTGACAGACAGGGCTAACACTAACTAAGGATGTATTAAGTAGACGGCAGCTCAAGATGCATGGCCCAGGCAAATGACTAAGCATAGTGTAGTAAGTTGATTTCTTATTGGCTAAGCTCTATTGAATAGTAGAGTTGGTTGCTCAGACCCAAGAGTAAAACCAGCGGCGACAAGTGCACAGAGGGAGGCTGCGGAGCCGATCAAGCAGAGCAGCACATTACAAAGAAGCTAACAAGAGTAAAATTTATCGCAGATAAAGCATTGCAAAGTACAAAGATGTACAGGTTCACGCACCTAGTAGCTTTGGGCGGCTGCTTGAATCTGGGGACAGATGATGCGGCGTTCCGAGCAGACGCTGACGATGCGATTGGAGATCCAGGTTTGCCTGTGTTCGGTTTCAAAAGAAGGTCTGCCTCTGCATATGTAGTGGTGGGTTGTCTGGGCAACGATGGCGAGGAGTTCAAGCTTCCCGGCGGCTTCGTTCTCCGGCACTGCCTTCCACAGCTGTTTCCAGGCGACGCAAGAACACGCGGGATCTATCTATCTCTCTCTCTCTCTGCCTCCCTCTCTGGTTCCCTGTTCCTCTGATTTATAGATGCATTTGATGAGGTGTCCGGGAAAAAAGGAGCAACAAATCCACCTCAAAAGGAAACACAGCCTTGCTCTTCTTGGGAATAAATCTCACGTATGGTAGCTCTAGTTTAATATATGGAATTTTATATTCAGATGATTTAAATTTTCATTCACATACCAATCAATTTTATAAATGTAGATACCGATGGATCTCCTCAGCACCTTCCTCATGTGATGTCTGTCTCCTCCGTCAAAATTCTAGAACTAAACTTAATCGGAACACGGTTAGTGAGACTATGCGAGATGCGTTGATATTCTATACTAAGCGCCCCAATTCATCAAGCTTATTATCATGGACTTTGCAAATTGGTGGATCCATTATCATATTTATATGCCCCTTACCAGAAAGAAGAGCATAAAGTTAAGTAGCAAGTAAGCACAATTACAAATGCACATATATAGACGATAACTTGTAACATATTTCGCTATTTATTTGGTCATCTTCTTCTTGTATTTTCCAGCTGCATGCATGCTTACAGAGTGTTGTTGTAGTGGAAAGGGCCCTAAATACTTTTGGATAATGGCCATGTTACATGAAAGGAAGGGAATGCAATAAAGCAAGAAAGAAATGGCCATGTGCTTCCAAATTGCCATGGGATTTGTTGAAACCGATGAGCAAGAGGGCTATATACAAATATTACCATCGATCCACACATCTTGTACGACACTGACAATGCCAAATAAGCACATCTGTAAATTAACTTCTCAATGAGAATCATGCCTTGGACTAAAAATAAAGGTTGGATAAAGTACATGCCACGGATTGATTCTACATGCGCCGTACATGTCAGTTAACTATCCTAAACCTGGATGATGTTTGATCCGGATGCTTGATTGCATGTTAATGGAACGAGCGAGGAAACCTATTCTACAAAAATATGTCGTGTAGGTTATTTTTCAAAACGATCTGAATTCTATTCTTCATCAAAACGTTCCGAAGGAAGAGTTGTAACATGTACTCGTATAAACTATCATGGATCGGAACCAGAGAGGGCTCAATGGTGCGGATCATCGCCGCGACATTGTCAGTGAGCTGGTGGCTTCTCCTAAGGAAGGAAGAATGAGAATCATTTCAGTCCACTATAGTAGTTAGCCTGTCAGGAAGGTTCTATTAAGGAAACCTGTAAGTTAGTGATTCAAAGTATAGCCCTGGTGCTGGTGTATGAGATATTTCATTTTCAGTTACTCCCTGTCACAAGAAACCAAGCTGCAGCAGGTCGTCCTTCACGGCTGCACATCTAGATGGTCACAGATTAAGGTAGTTTGCACAAATACCGACAATTGGCACTAGAGGAGAGATCCTCATGCTTTGGGACTATAGTGTGGTGACGATAACTATCGTGGTTGTCCAAACCATCTTCCTAACTGCCTCCGTGGCAATTGTCGGGAACCGACACCTCCTTCACGCTCATCACAACCTACGGACTCACTAGAAGAAATCTTAAGAACGACTTCTTCAACAAATTAATCGCATCAAAACCACCACCCGAAACAATGGTTACTCTCCCGCGAATTCAAACCAAATCTACAAAGCATGTGACAAGAATCTGTAAAATAGCAACCGTAGCCGCATGAATCACTTTCGTAATGCCCTTAATGCTTGTGACATCAAAGAATATATCTCCAAAACCGCAAATTCACATGGACTAACGAGCAACAAGACCCAACCATGAGCAAGCTCGAGACCTTCCTTTTCAAAGAGGAGTGAGATGCTTCTTTCTCTTGCCACCTACTTCACACGTTATCATCACCCGTGTCCGATCGTTGCCCTCTACTCCTGCCTATGAGAAAGGACCAAAAAGCCAAAGTCCTTCCGGTTCAAGAATTTATGGATCAAAATGGCGCGGTTCTTAGAGGTCACATGAAGCATGGGATGGTGATTTCAACGATGTTGACCCATGCCATCGTCTCTTTCACAAGATTAACAGAACCAACCAAAGACTAAGGCTAGATACAATGGGAGTATCTGGGCTACTAACATGAGGGGCTCCGAGGCAGAAAACAATAATTTTCTAGCGTATGAACACCAAAACTAGACACGATCTATCTATCTAATACATGCGATAACGGTGGCGGAAACTGGTCACATACCTCTTGTAGACCGAATAGCGGGGATTACGCTCCCGCACAAGCGTTGCCGATGAAGCCGTACATAGCCGACCTCAAGGTCGCGGAGAACTTGGCGCGACGAAATAGACGATGACGCGGCGATGTCGACAATGAACTGCGTCGACGGGCGTCCAACAGAAGGGGGTGTGGCGCCGACGGCAGGGCAGCAGCTGGGCTGCGGCGGTGGCGAGACGACGTCGCCCTGGCACCTCAAATGTGGCGCCTCCGAGTACTCACAAGCATACAAAGGTTAACAACAACCCCCGGTCACTCAGATCCAGCTGAGATCGCATGAGTAGAACTTTTCTGGAATCCCGCAGGGCAACGATGAAGAGGATCGAGTGCAGAAAACAAAAATTTTCCTAGCAACGATATCCTTAAACTAGCCAAGATCTACACTATACAGATATAGTAGTACGGCGGAGATCGGAATACATATCCTCGTAGACCGAATAGCGGGGATTACGCTCCCGCACAGCGTTGACGACGAAGACGACGTAGCCGACCTCTAGGTCGCGGAGAACTCGGCGCGACGAAGACGGCGAAGATGACCCCGAGGTCGGGTGGAGGAAGTAGGCCTCCGAGTACCGCTAGCGCAGCACCTCGCAGGGCGTCACACACATACGGTGGAGACGACGGCCTCCGAAGCTCCAGTCCAGGACGAGCAGCCATTGCCTGGTGCGGCCAAAAAGGGTGCGCCGGCTCTAGTGGGCCCCTTGTGGCCCACTAGGAGCTGGCCGAACCAGCCCCCTTCCCTTGGGGGAAGCTTCCCCCCCCCCTTTATGGGCCTTCTTTCCACTAGAAGGCCCATTTAGGGAAATCTGCCTTTAAAAATTTGAAAATAAAAATATAAAATCATATTTAAACATTAATTACACTAATTAATATCAAAAATATTTTATATAATTTATTCTAGCTCCGAAAAATCTTTCGTCGCTGCCCGATCTCCATCGGACCATTCCCGGGACGTTCCCGGTGATCTCTTTCCTTTCCGGTTGTCTTGTCGAAACCCCTTAAGTGTGTTACCCTAGCGGTTCGATATAATAACAGGTACGATCAAGACTCCTCTATGATCAACGACTAACTCGTAGGCCTGGACCCCATGAATTAATCCCTGTGATATAACGAATGACTTTCATCTATCAAACCTGGACGTCTAGTCTTAAACCCTTTGTCATGTCGATACTTAGCGTGCCCGAGCATCATTCTCAGATATCTCCATACCTAGCATGATCTCGTTACCGAGCATAATATTTTACCTAGTCAAACAAGTAAGAACCTCTTTATTTGCTTGTCCTATTCTGAAACACTTCAGAATCTTGACTTAGGAAATATTTCGACCTAATGTTATTAAGCCCATTCTGATCTATACAATTATAAATCGGATGCCTAATACTCCTAACTTCATTTCATAGAAAATTTAATCACTTAAATAATCCTTTACACTCTACTAGAGGATCTGTGTCATTCAATATGTTGTTAAATACAAAATCACGAATGACACCTAGCTCCCACACAAATATGCCTTCCGCATATAAGATCAAGGAAAAACTACTTAGCTCCCACTCAAATATGCCTTCCGCATATAAGATCAAGGAAAGCTACTTTGCTCCCACTCACTTCTTTGCAAATGTAGGTTTCTTCAACTATTTTGGACAACTCCAAAATCCTTTGATCACATTATCAAAGTGAAGATTCCACCTCCGATATGCTTGCTTCTGCCCATGAATGGACAACCGAAGTTTGCACACATGTTTAGCATCCTCAGGATTACAAACCATTCTTAATTACACTATTAAGAACCATGGTTTTCTCATCCATCTATCAATTTCTCATTCGAAATTATAGTAATTGCTAAACGACCCAGAATAGATTTAGGCTTCGCCACTTGAGACAAAGTCTCATGTGGTCTGTCGGAACTGTTTCACGACAAATCGAATTTTCTGAATATCTACTCTCTCATAAAACTCCATATACTATTAACATCCTAGATGCCATCAAGAAGATCTCCCAAGTTATTACCTGGTAATCGTATATGGATTTTATTTCGGATCATAAATGACTCATAGCCATTTCTCATACTTAGGTTCACCATCTCTTCTTCGTAATTCGTAGGTCTATCATATTCCATTAATATGACCTTCATAGCAAGATTGTCGTAACACACAGTGTGGAACACAACCTCGTATGCCTACGCTCTTAGTATGAGCTCAGAACATCATGATCTTGAATCATCAACTTTTTCAAATTGTGGAGCCTGACACCGAAAACACTTTCGATTGCGCCACTCTGATGTCTGGAGAGGAAGTTCACCAACTTCGTCTTGCTCTACTTTCTTTCTCACTTATACCTTCGGATAAGAAACTATTTCTTTCACAAGGTATATTTCGGCAAAGATTTTGCCTATGTCGTGAGACATGTACCCAACTAACTCTTTAGGTACGGTACACTACAAAGATTAATCCATTTTAGGTTTGATCACATCGAAACACTAAATTGATGAAACGACAATCCAGGCTAAGAGCCATGCCATCACTCGTATGGTATTGTCTCCATGGATTCAAATGGTTTCCCTATTTGCTAACGTGAATGTTACATTTCTACCATATGACTCTAATGATCACAATAATTCGGTAAGAGATTTATTTACCACACACTATCCGATAGGGTGTAATTACGACGTCCTAACACACCATGACACTATGGTGTTCCATGCGACATAATTTGTGGAACTCTTCTCACAAGTCTTCCAATGATGTGCCAACATTATAACTCAAATCTTTATTTTCTCAATCTGCATCGCGGGAATTAGATTTTCTTGTTAAGTTTATTTCTACTTCATTCTGAACTTCGTTTGATCGAATCAAAATTTCAGACTAACATTCCCCGGAGTGGATATCCATATATCTACTTGGAATATTCATGAAGTCTATGAAATAAAGACTTCCACTACACGTTAAAGTACTTTATTGATTCACATACACCCATATGCATGATTCTCAACAAGCTATACTCAAAACGTTCAGTGAAGTTCACGAAATAAAGGTCTCCACTACCCGTCAATTACTTCATTGAACCACATACATCTCCATGTATGACTATCAATAAGTTATATGCCCGTTTTCCGAAAACGGTGTCACAGTTATTTTGCAAGTGTCAAAAGATCAAATCTTAGGACTTGTAGATCCATCCGGTATGGAGCTAATGCATTGAATATAACATTGACATGACTAAACGGTAGTGCCACACATATGTGGTGTCTTTATTAAGTTTGTATCATTTGGCATTAATATTATGAATGTGGGAGCTTCTACCATCTAAATTCAAATCGGCATATGATCATTACTTCATAAATATAGGACACCAATTTGTCACTATCATGTATGAACAAGTGTCTCGCTAGAGGAGACACACTTCTAACGATCATACTAACAGGCGATCATAAAGAATTTACCCAAATGGTAGATCTAGAGGGAGAGTGTCTATGGCCATCACAACAACTTGATTGCCATTATCAACAGGCAATGTCGCCTCATCCTTTCAAGCTACTCAAGCAGTAAACCTGGTTTTCACAAAACATGACTAGTTCAAAACTTAGTCACTACTGCGAGTACTTGCTTAGCTAAAACATTCATAACATGTATATCATTTATACATCATCATCATTGATGACTTCCGGTGATCTGTTTCATCTTCTTGATACTTCCAACGTAATCAAGAACCATGAAGGTGAATGATTCCCCTTGCATGACATAGTCTATGACAGAGGATTTGCACTTGGCAACGATGTCTGTCATCCAGTGGTCGAGCTGAGCGAGGCGTCTCAATGTTCATCAAGTATGAACATATGTCATTAAGCATGACCGCCACGTGCTCCCTCAATGTGTGCAGTCTCTTCCATCTTGGTTGAGAAGACAATCAGTCAACATACTGATAAACTTCATCAACCCAATGTTTGGGGTACCCCGAGTTTAGCGAACATATCATATGTTCGCGATCTAAAAGCTCGTACCCACCGTTGGTTCTCTATGGCAGAGATCATGGCATACACTGGACTATGATGATATCATCCGCACAAAATCCGACAATCTAAATTATCTTTTGTTAGCGGAATCTCCGGATTTATCTCCTAGCGGGTATTGTAACACAAAGAGCTAACGGTTTAAACAAGGAGTATCCTCAAGCTAAAGCATAAAACTATGAAGTTTGGACCCAACCTTTTAAGTTTGTCTATCGCAGGAATGCGCCTAATTTGAAAAAGATGCTATCACAATGGTTAATATCTACAAAGGTTTGCAAAACAGACTCTGTTCATTATATTCTGAGTTCTAGTATTTTAGAAAATAACTATCCGAACTCCCACTCAAACGAACATCCCTCCTAGTCGTTTAAGCGATTACACGACCCCCATCCATTGCACCACCCCTCATCATCAGAGCCGGTGGCACAACTTCAAGAGTAGACAAAAGTCCGCCACACCAATTTTGTGACTCGTGCTCGACCTTTCAGTCTTCCTGTTCCGAGGCCATATTTCTGAATATGCTAGGCTCGCCACCAAAAACCTCCACGCTGACGCTTGTGCAACATGGCTTACACCCACTGTATGCGAACGACGAGATGTCTGGCACCCGATCATCACGGCATGCCTCATAACGTAGAACTTTCTTGGTGGTGCGCGTTGGAGGGAGAACACCAGTGGTATTTTGAAGGGATCATCTTATGTAGCTACCACCGTGTAACTAATATATACTATATATACAATCACACAATATAAGATGCACGCAAAACATCAAATGTAATGCAATGTGATATAGTCCATTGCGCCATGGTCTTCTTGGCGCCCGCAGTTTATAAACAATTTAATAAACCTACCTTGACCATATCACATAGCCCCTGCAAAATAAAGTTAGACAATTCTACTTTATCTTTTGCATATTTTACGTGGCTTGGGGCTTTCGTAAATAGAACCGCTTCATACCTACGAACCTTATGACCACAACAACGATCTAATAATTGCATGTTTAAGCATCCCTTTCGGGCCCTCCATTGAAAATGCAAAGCCAACTAAAGAGAGAGAAACAGGCACCCGCCAGCCACAGATACGGTGCAAGCCGTATGTCAGTAGTGGAACCAGTCTCGCGTAAGCGTACGCGTAAAGTCGGTCCGGGCCGCTTCATCAACTCGATGCCGCTGGAATCACAAGTGCACGCTAGAGGGTAGCAAATAACAGGAACGGTGCCCCCGTGCAGAACACGGGTTCTAACAACGTACAGCTATATCTACGATAGATCGGCTCTGATACCACTGAAAGGGATCGAGTGCAGAAAACAAAAAAAATCCTAGCAACGATATCCTTAAACTAGCCAAGATCTACACTATGCAGATATAGTAGTACGGCGGAGATCGGAATACATACCCTCGTAGACCGAATAGCGGGGATTACGCTCCCGCACAAACGTTGACGACGAAGACGACGTAGCCGACCTCTAGGTCACGGAGAACTCGGCGCGACGAAGACGACGAAAATGACCCCGAGGTCGGGTGGAGGAAGTAGGCCTCCGAGTACCGCTAGCGCAGCACCTCGCAGGGCGTCACACACATACGGTGGAGACGACGGCCTCCGAAGCTCCAGTCCAGGACGAGCAGCGGAAGACTTGGACCGGAACACCAGCAGCGCGGCAGCGGGCTATGGTGGAAGAGATCCCCCTCCTCTACTCGACGCGACTCCGACAAAGGGAATCACGAGATCGAGAGAGAATTAGGGAATTAATTGGTGAATTAAAAGGCCAGGGGTGCCCCTTCTTATATAGCCTCCCAGGGGGAGCCAACCTTGTCAGCCAGGCAATGTGGGACTATCCCCCATTGCCTGGTGCGGCCAAAAAGGGTGCACCGGCCCTAGTGGGCCCCTTGTGGCCCACTAGGGGCTGGCCGAACCAGCCCCCTTCCCTTGGGGGGAAGCTTCCCCCCCTTCATGGGCCTTCTTTCCACTAGAAGGCCCATTTAGAGAAATCTGCCTTTAAAAATTCGAAAATAAATATATAAAATCATATTTAAACATTAATTACACTATTTAATATCAAACATATTTTATATAATTTATTCTAGCTCCGAAAACTCTTTCGTCGCTGCCCGATCTCCATCGGACCATTCTCGGGACGTTCCCGGTGATCTCTTTCCTTTCCGGTTGTCTTGTCGAAACCCCTTAGTGTGTTACCCTAGCGGTTCGATATAATAACAGGTACGATCAAGACTCCTCTATGATCAACGACTAACTCGTAGGCCTGGACCCCATGAATTAATCCCTGTGATATAACGAATGACTTTCATCTATCAAACCTGGACGTCTAGTCTTAAACCCTTTGTCATGGCGATACATAGCGTGTCCGAGCATAATTCTCAGATATCTCCATACCTAGCATGATCTCGTTACCGACATCACTATCTTCTACTCGTCTATGATATTATGTAAGCTGGTGACCTAGTCACATGTTTGCAAACTCATTTGACATAATCTCACCGAGTGGGCCCTAGAGTATCTATCCGGCTATGCGGACTGACAAATCCCGCTGTTGACCCCTCGTCTCAACTACCCCTTTCCGATACCCAAAAGTATCACCGTTATTGTCACACTATATAAGATATGACGTTTGGTGCGATCAAAGTATCTTCCAGGGATAACAATAAGAGTTGATCTCACGGTCTTAAGGCGTAATGACTATGTCCTATAAATACTGGGTATGTCCATCACATCGTTACACCTAACGATATGACTTCCATTGCCGACCGGCGCCATGCCCTATGATCGGAAAACCTCGATCATCAATCGCGCAACGAAACTAGTCTTAGTAGACGCTACTAGGGACCTGGTTGTTTATCTACCACACCTGTATTAATGTTTTCGCTTAATACAGTTATAGCATGGTATAAAACATATAATGAACAATTGGGATATTGCCAATAAACTATGTTTATTAAGTGCCTCTAGGGCATATTCCCTTCAAACGACGCCCAGCGGTATAGCTTTGGTGGGAGAGAGAAGGCAAAGCAGGTGGAGAAACAGCTCGGCCGGCCTTGTACAATATTAATTGTATTTTGTTGTAATTAATCCAATTAATATGCGTTGCTATATAAAGGGGGAGGAGGTGTGCAAACACCTTGCCTCCCCCATGTGGGACTAAAGGAATAGGAGGGGAATAGGGGGGAGGAGGTGTTTAAACACCTTGCCTCCCCCCGAATTGGGCTTGGGCTCCCCCCTTCCTATTTGGTGTACCGCCCCCCTCTTGGACCTCTCTTGGCCCATTTAGGTGGGCTGCCCACTTTTTCTCTTTTTAATTAATATTAAATTAATATGAATATAATTAATTCATAATTAATATATTTACATATTATTTAATCTCCCGTGACTCCGAAATATTTTTCGGACCACCCGAACATCTTTCGGACATTTCCGGAACCATTCCAGACCTTCCTGGAACTCCTTCCGAACCACCGGAACTCTTTCCAGTTTATTTCTCTCTCTCTCTCTATCCACTTCCTATATTATTCCAAAACATTCTCCTAGTGTCGTTAAGACCTTAAGTCTTGTTACGCTACGGTTCGAGAATACTCCAGACATGATCGAGACCCTTCGCTTACCAATGACCGCCAGGGATTTCTGGATGCATGTGACGGTCCCTATGCATTCTACGAATATCGTCCTTGAACCATAAACATGATATTCATTCCCTTTGTTTCTATGATACTACTTTGTCTGAGATATGATCATAGACATCCGATGCCCTATTGTATCTCGTTACAAACAAAAGTTATTAACTCGTTTGTGATATTACATCTCCATGACCTAGTCATCAGCTGCGTAGCTATATAGACGTAATCTCACCGAGTGGACCCAGAGTATCTTTCCATTACTCGAATGAACAAATCCCGCTCTTGATCCATACGTCTCAAAATACTCTTTCAGGATACCCAAGATGGACACCGTTATTGTCATGCTATATAAGACACAATGTTTGATGCTCTTAAAGTACCCCTACGGAGTAGCAACAAATATGATCTCACGGTATAAGGAATAAGTTATGATATTACTTCCTATTGCAAAGGACAAACATTGTAATACGATCTAATTGCAATACTTTGCGTATATCCATCGCCTTATTCTACCAATAAGATGACCCCATTGTCAACCGACGTCATTGTCCATGATCGGGAATCTCGATCAACTGTTTCCCAACGGACTAGTTTATATAGAGTCTTACTAGGGACTCTGGTTTGTCTATGTATCACACGTGTATTAATAATTTCGATTAATATAATTATTGCATAATGCAAAACATATTATAAACTTATAAGATAATGTGATAAATACTATATATTTATTTACCTCTAGTGCATATCTCCTTCATAACATCACACTTCTCAAGACAAATTTGCTTACATAACATGTAGTTAATAAGGAGAGAGGTGTTTGTGGTAACTTAGCTGGTTATAGTAACATCACACTTATCAAAACAAAATGAGTTTATAGCCTAATAAATAAAGTCTTATATGACACCACACATATATTACTATGCATTGTGAAGCTAGTAACATAGGATAGTAACATGGGCTTGTTAGTACTCTATGTTACTCCCATTGTGACCAGCCTAAGAAAGTGGAGTAAATCACACTTATTAAAAGCAAAGTTGGAGCTTCACATGACCCTTGACATTATTCTTAGGCTTGACATTGCGCAAGAGACACGGATGCTAAGCATTAAAGTGAGATCTTCGCACACGCTTAAAGAGAAGAGTCATTAGGTTGGTGGTCCTTGAGGGCACACGTAACAGACAAACTTCTGGGTCCAAAATCCTAAAGAGGGAGATGCTAATACACAATACTTTCATCTCCGTGCTTCGATGTCATGGGTCATGACAGGTTATCCATAAGAAGGGGGCCACATCAGAAGGCCATGGCTTCGCTCGCCATGCTTGTCTCATGGGAGATTTGAAAAGAGAGAAATGCAAGGGTGTTCCGAATGAATCAATGGCCAAGATAAAAACTGAGGCGGCGATGTGGTGCCTCACCGGGGCTAAGACTCTTATAGTAATGTTATGCCGCCATACTGAGTGTTCTATGTTATTCATGGTAGTTTTTACCCATGACATGAGATGTAAACTCCTAAAAACTTCTCTCTTGTTAAATGGACATGGATTTTTTTTGCCTTGTTTAAAAAACATAAACAATAAAATGTCCTAAATTACAATTTAACGACCATTAGTTCATTATTAATGCATAATATACCCTATGTCCCAGTTTTCTAGGCACCATCTAAAGAAAATTACTCCCCACCTCATATGCACAATTACAATTAGTTATCTCTGAGTTATTGGCTGGTTGTCGCTCGGGCTCTCCCACTTTTTTTTAGCGAAAGTTGTCTCCCCCACCTAATTTTTTTTTATAGAAAAAAGGCAGTCCCAGCCTCTACATCAAAGAGATGCATATGGCTACTTTATTCAATTAACCACATAAGTCTTATAAAGAGAATACATCAAGATAACCAAAGCCACCACACAACACCTACAAACCTGAGAAGCTCATGTCTCCCCCACCTATGCATGCAATATTTTAACCCCAACCATTTAGTGTCAACTTAGGTCAAGATCATGTAAAAAAACTTAGGTCAAGATATTTGCAAATTAAGCCTTGGAAACTGGAACGGATGGAGCATATAGTATAGTCATATTATAGCACGAGTAATGGGAGAAGATGAATGACGCAGCTTCAACCTATATTGGTGTATTTTTTTTATGTTGCTATTTAATTTTTGAGAGCTGCTATGCCTACGACACTTTTCATCCGATTCACTACGATGCAGCTCATTTGTCCATCCGTAGCTAACATGAAATTGCAACATGAAGCTGGATCACTCGTTGGACAAAGATGGTACACCAAACGTCGTACGCATAGAAGTTCCGTTGATTGTTTGTTACTTTTGCTATTTGATGTGAAAACTACAAACCATACGTACGTTCGGCCGCCCGTCTTATCGCTGCCGTCGGAAAACGTTGAGATTCGTGCAAGTCAAAACTGCACTCTCCAGCACGAGCATTCTCCAAGAGTTGCAGATGTGCGAGTAAATCTTCCCGGCGGCGCGCACGGCGCGTCCCTCGAACCACCAGGGGTCGAAATCGACCAGGACCTCCTCGTCCCGCGGGATAGCGCGCCAGCGGTAGTTGCCTTCGTCGACGGACGTGACCCAGGCGCGAGGGTGCCCTCCGTCGATGGCGAAGCAGACGGCCTCGAAGCAGAGCTTGCTCGGGTGGGTGCGGGAGAGAAGCGTGGAGCCGATGTAATACCTTGAGCTGCGCCAGCAGCGGTCATCGGGCACCAAGTCGCGCGGCGGTGGCGAGAGCACCGTGCGGCGGCGGGTGGCCGGGTCGAGAACGAGGAAGCGGGGGAGCGTCACCTTGGGTACACTCTTCCCCGGCTCGAGAAGGAGGAGGCCTTAATGGGAGTCGTAGACGAGGAAGCGGAAGGCGTCTGGGGCGAAGTCGAGGGAGAGGCACGGGGAGGAGGCGTCGAGGGGAGCGAACACGGCGGGGGTATCAACAATCTTGGTATCTGCCGCGGGCACTGGGGGAGGAACTTCGGTTGGGTGGAAGAAGTAGCCGAGGAGAGGAGGGGCGCGAGGGAGGCAGCGGGAGGCCAGGCGGCGCCAACGGTGAGAGGCGAGGGCAGAACGGAGGAGGTCGGCGAGGGAGAGGCGGCGGAGAATGTCCTCGAGGACGAAGTCGGTGACGTGAGTCGACAGCCAGGATAGGACGAGCGGCCGAACGAACGTGTGGAAAAACCGCGAGGGTTGAGCTGTTGACCCATCCTCAAATAAAGTCAAGCGGAGATATATTAGCCTCAGCCATCCAATGAAAAACTAAAGATCGTAACACGAATCTACTAGTAGTACGAAAATATTTTAGCTGTTTCTCTTTTGCAGTTTTTTGTAAATTGATTATCAAGCTTTCACATTATTGCTAGGAATTATGTTGAAAATCTGTCAAAATTGAACATATAGGCAGTATGCATCTCATCATATTATTACGACCGATGAGAAAATCGATCCTCTGATACAAAGCATAACCAATCCATCGTACGGATGCAAGAAAACAAATAACAACCTAACAGGCCTAGCTAGCAATCATTTTTGATGCAGATGCAACGGTGGTTGAACCCATGGCACTCGCCGTAGTCGAAGCCCTCGCGCTTGCAACTGAATGTGCACTCCTCGTCGTACAAACATGCCCCGACGCACTTCTGGCATAGATTCTGGCACGTCGCCGCCGCGACCTCCTGTACCGCCGCCATCTCTACATGCACGCACGAGAATAGGATTAGGTAAGATCGATATATAGTGCAACGGTCTAATTAAATTAAGCTGTTAGGGATCAGGACATACCGGTGGCTACAAGAAGCGCAAGAAGGAGGACAGGGAAAAGCTTGGGGGAAAACGCCATTGCAGCTTCTTCTTTCTGAAGGATGAATTACGTCCGGAGAATCGATATTTGGTGATGAAGAACGACAAGGGTCTACCTACGGCCGGTCCTTATATAGATGTAGCGGTACATTTCCTTTGGAAGGTACCGTTCTTGTTTGGAAACAATCGTAATAACAACGATAGGCAGAGTGAACGGCAAGTTACCGCATTCTCCAAATTAAGGAAAATAATTTAATTATTTGTGAGTCAATGTCACGGTCGTCACCAGAATCTGTATATTTGTTCGGTTTTAGGCATACATTTGGTAACAAGGAAAGATTAGAAATGGTAGATACTGTTTGATGAAAGAAAAATGGCATGCCTTGTTTACGATTTGGAAAAGCACGTATGGTCTTTTCTTAAGTGTTGCTAAAGTATGGACTTGATCCTGAAACTCTTTACACTTTTACATCAGGAAAACTAGTCCCTCAATTTTTCCATATATGTTTGATCTCACCCTGGTTTAGAAGTTTCCGATGATCAGGGATGGTCTTGACTCAGGCCACCGTACGGAATATATAAGGAAACTGGTCCCACCTTTACGAGCTACGCCTACGCGAGCATAAGGTAAGGTCGTCCCGACCGAGAGGCCAGGGGCGATTCCTATTTCACGACCACGTTCACGATGTGATGTAATCGCGCACGCACACTCCGCACTTCATGGGCCGGCCCACCTAGCAGCGGGTTTATTGCTTTATATTTTTTCTACTTCGTTTTTTTCAGCTTTTCTTTTTTGTATATTTGTTTCTTTCATTTTTCTGTTTTCTTTTTGGATATTGTTTTCATTTTGGTTGTTTTTTTTAATATATTTTAAATATCTATATTAAAATGAGTATTCCTATGTTGTCGAAAAATATTTTTTAAACATATAATTTATGTTCATACACTTTTTTGTTCCTTTTTTAAAAAAATGGTTCAAATTAAAAATTGTTTGAAATTCAAAATGTGTTCATATTTTGAAAATTGTTAAATTTAAAAATATTTCCATTTTATGAAAAATGTTCACAGTCAAACTTTGTTCAAAATTAAAAATTGTTCACATTAAAAAATTGTTCAAAAACATGATTCATATTTGAAAAAATGTTCAAATTTGAAATTAGTTCATATTTAAAATTATATTCACATTCAAAAACTGTTCATATGCCACTTTTTTCTTCTTTTTCATCATGTATCTTTTCTGTAAAAACTGGAAAAAAAAGAAAAGAAAACGACAGGAGGTAGGAGCAAGTTGGTGGACCGGCCACACAATCCTCCCCCTTACGACCGAGCATTCCGCTCCGCACAGGTCGTGAACTAGGAGCACCCGAGGTAAGACGAGCTTCTCGTGCGGCTGCTGTCAGCCTTCTTGCCAGCCCAATTGCCCAACATACTTTATTGGCCATTTGGCCTCGTCTATGTACGATGAAGCCAAACAGTTCAACTTTTTTTTGACAATCCAACATAAGTATTTTAATATAGTACCAAAGTCAAACGAGTTTTGTTGAGAATGTACAAAAGAGATGTTGTGAGTTTATTTTGGGCGGTTGCTATAAATTAGCGTTTCTGAACATTTTCTATGTTGCATACATGTTTCCGAATTGTAACCAACTAGTATTCTCTTGTTACGAAATCATACGACAAAATTGTAACGTTTCCGACACCGGCATCAGGTACGCCATCCCTCGCCTCGCCGTACGCCTGCGCGTCCCCGTATGCGGGGGCGCGCGTCAAGATGGAACCGGCGTCTCCGCCACTGATGCACGTGAAGGAGCCTGCGTAGACGCCGCGTCGCTCCGATGGCGTGCCACGGCGTGCTGTCGGTCTTTGCATCCGGGAAAAATGTGTCGCCGCTCCAACGCCACCTCTCCGCACGTCGAAGCCGGAGCCGGGCCTCCGCGTGCCTAAAAAGGAGCCCGACCTACGCGCGCCGAAGAAGGAGCTGATGTTGGAGTGGGTGCCCAACTGTGCCTACATGTGTGTCGTGGCGTAGTTGAAGGGGTTACGGTGCAGAAAACAATAATTTTTCTAGCGAACGGAACCCTAACTAGTCAGGATCTATCTATCTAGTACATGCGGTAACGGTGGCGGAACGGGTTACATTACCTCCATGTAGACCGATAGCGGGGATTACGCTCCCGCACAAGCGTTGACGATGAAGTCGTACGTAGCCGACCTCGAGGTCGCGGAGAACTTGCCGCGATGTCGGAGTCGATGACGCCGTGGTGTCGACGATGATCTGCGTCGACGTGCGTCGGGCGGAAGAAGGCAGAGCGCCAGCACCGGGGCTGGCGCGCCGGCACCGGAGGGGGGGGGGGAGGCGCGGCGGCTGCAGGGGGCGAGTCGATGTCGCCCAAGCTCCTCAATAGAGTAGCCTCCGAGCACTCGCAAACATACGGAGCCTAGCGACAACTCTCGGTCATTCAGATCCAGCTGAAATCGCAGGAGTAGATCTTATCTGGAATCCCGTAGAGCAACGGCGCTCTGCGGTATGTCTTAGGTGGAGAGAGACCTGAAGGGGTTACGGTGCAGAAAACAATAATTTTCTAGCGAGCGAAACCCTAACTAGACAGGATCTATCTATCTAGTACATGCGATAACGGTGGCGGAACGGGTTACATTACCTCCATGTAGACCGATAGCGGGGATTACGCTCCCGCACAAGCGTTGACGATGAAGTCGTACGTAGCCGACCTCGAGGTCGCGGAGAACTTGCCGCGATGTCGGAGTCGATGACGCCGGGGTGTCGACGATGATCTGCGTCGACGGGCGTCGGGCGGTAGAAGGCAGAGCGCCAGCACCGGGGCTGGCGCGCCGGCAGCGGAAGGGGGGAGGCGCGGCGGCTGCAGGGGGCGAGACGACGTCGCCCAAGCTCCTCAATAGAGTAGCCTCCGAGCACTCGCAAACATACGGAGCCTAGCGACAACTCCCGGTCATTCAGATCCAGCTGAAATCGCAGGAGTAGATCTTATCTGGAATCCCGCAGAGCAACGGCGCTCTGCGGTATGGCTTAGGTGGAGAGAGACCCCCTTCCTCAGCTCGGCGCGGCTCCGACTTGCGAACCACGAGATCGAGAGAGAAATTGGGAATTAATTGAATTTCTATGAATTAAATCAATTAATATGCCTTGCTATATAAATGGGGAAGGGGTGTGCCAACCCCCTTGGCTCCCCCATGTGGGACTAAAAGGAGGAGAGGGGAGGGGGGGTTCGGCCGAACCCCCCATGGGCTCTCCCACTCCTAGTCCGAGTTGGACTAGGAGGCCCAAGCCTTCCCTTCCTTGTGGGGTGCGGTTTCCCCCTCTTGGGCCCTCTTAGGGCCCATTTAGGTGGGAGCCCCCTTTTTCCTTTATTTAATTAATATTAAATTAGTATAAAAATCCCATTAATTCATAATTAATATATTTATATATAATTCAATATCCCATGACTCCGAAACTATTTCGGAACCACCCGAACAACTTTCGGACATTCTCGGAACCCTTCCATAGCTCCCCGGAACTCCTTCCGGACCACCGGAACTCTTTCCGGATCATTTCTTTCTCTCCAAATAAAACATATAAAATTCCAGAACCTATCTCCTAGCGTCGCTAAGACCTTAAGTTTGTTACGCTGCGGTTCGGGAATACTCCAGACATGGTTGAGACACCCCGCTCACCAATGATCGTCAGGGATACCTGGAAATATATGACGACCCCTGTGCATTCCACGAATATCGTCGTTGAACCATAAATATGATATTCATTCCCTTTGTCTCTGCGATACTACCTTGTCCGAGATATGATCGTAGACACACCGATGCCTTTGCTGTATCTCGTTACCGACGAAGGTTATTAACTCGTCTGCGATATTACATCTCCATGACCTAGTCATAAGCTGCGCAGCTATATAGATGCAATATCACCGAGTGGGCCCAGAGTATCTTTCCATTACAAGAATGAACAAATCCCGCTCTTGATCCTTACGTCTCGATGCTCTTTCGGAATACCCAAGATGGACACTGTTATTGTCATGCTATATAAGACACAACGTTTGATGCTCTCAAAGCACTCCTACGAAGCAACAATAAGTACGGTCTCACGGTCTAAGGAATAAGCTATCATACTCTTATCTATTGCAAATGACAAACATCGTAATACGATCTTATTGCAATACTTTGCGTATGTCCACCACCTTATTCTACTAACAAGATGACCCCATTGTCAACCGACGTCATTGTCCTTGATCGGGAATCTCGATCAACTGTTGCCCAATGGACTAGCTCATATAGAGGCTTGCTAGGGACCTGGATGTCTATGTATCACACGTGTATTAACAATTCCTGATTAATACAGTTATAGCATAATACACAAATCTATTATAAACTCATGAAATAATGCAATAAATACTACTTATTTATTTGCCTCTAGGGCATATCTCTTTCAGTCTCCCACTTGCACTAGAGTACAAATAAACTAGCTGCATTTTACTTTATCAGAATCCCTTATCAAATAAGAATCATTTGATAATGCTTGCTTGTGGAAAAGTGTCACTGCACAATCCATGATTGTACACGCTTTTGCGATTTACTGCTATCGACTTGTTTGATATCATCACGTTGTCTAACAACATATATGCAAATACCGTAACTAAGTGAGACTTCTGCTTCCCAGCGCTTACTCTGATTATACTGACCAGATAACTGCCCTGAAAAACACACTCAGCCATACAGAGCCCCTTGTAACAATTACAAACTCGCGATATCTACAAACTTTCACACCTAATGTAGAAAACTTGACATTCAAATGTCAATCTCTTAACTAACGCACTTCTACTTCCAGTAAATTCCAAATTTACTTTCATAACTGCTCTTATTCCAAGAACATCGGTTATATTTCATCGAGCAGATAATATGGTTTCTGTATGAGGTCTAATATTACATAATAGACCCACATGTCATACAACCATTACTTTCATGCATCATTACTCTTAATGATCAATTCGATTCCAAAAGACTATCCTTTTGATTCTATTCTGACTCCTCAGATACAATCCAACACAACTCGACTAACTATTTAAAATTCCCGTTCTATTTCAAAATAGACACTAACTTTCAAATAGTTTCACAACTTCATCCTATTCCATTGGTACATTTTCACAATGTGTTAACTACACAGAATGAATTCGGCTCCCACTCAAATTATGTCTCCACATATTTGAGAACACACGCTCCCACTCAAAAATGTGTTTATCCACATATTTGAGTTCCTGAGCTCCCACTCAAAAATATGTTCTTCACATATTTCTCCTGAGTGAACCAACTATGACTCCCACTTAAATCGACATCTTGGTTAAACCAAAATCACTGATCTACTATCAATTCGAATTTAATACAAACTACAGTATTACATTAATACAAATCCCTCAGACTTCAAGCATGTCTACATAAATGTAGTCAACAAATTTGATCTTGTCCAAGACACATTTCTCGACAAGACATGCTACCGCGTCTTTCTTATAGTCACATTTCTCATATAACACCTTATATGATGATTAAACAATCTTATTCCTCTAATAAGAATTGCAGCAACAATTACTCTCTTAATCCTATCAAATGCAACTTTGTTCGTATTCCGATATTTTCTCAACTTTCTTTGTATTCATAAAGTGCACCTTGATCTGTCAACAAGATCCGACATACTTAATACAGTGCTGTGACCTGACAGCAATATTAAATATAACAACACTTTATTTAGAAGTTTCTTTCATGAAAATATTATGATCTTTATGAAGAGGATTGCAAGCAGAAAACAATTTTCTAGTCTCCCTCACTCTTAATCACCAAACTTTCAGTAGCAGACATATACTCTTTGGAACATCTTCCAACATAAGTCTGACACTTTATTCCAAACTTCTAATTTCAATCCATAAACCATAATTCGAAAAGTCATCTTTTCTCGGAATTACATAGACAACAAACTGAACTTTGTTTCTATTTGGTTTTGGAATACACTCTCATCCAATGCGAGCAATCTTCAAAGAACTACTCATGTATATTCCGAATTATCGCATAATCATATACATGTCGACAATTCTGTCGATCCTACGAATTCTCGTTGAGAAATATATCTATTTTCTAAAGTGGACATCGACTATAATGTTTCGAACGTATTAGGAGATTCTAAGACTGATTCTGACAGGCCACACTTTATTTAAAATAGAGCATGATTATAATTCCCCACATATCACTATATATGACATTATAATTCTGTGAAGCAAATTTCCACAAGTCTTTTGTGTTGAAAACACAATTCAAAAATACTGTCCTTTGATCGAATTCTGTGAATACAATGTTCACAAATCTTTCTTCTGAAAAACCCCATTTGATCTATTATCAAATTAATCTCAGACTCCACGATTCATCGGGCAAATACTCCTATTTGCCAAAGTCATGGAGGAATTCGGATCAATCAATAAACACCATTAATTAATCATTTAAAAATGATACTCAATTAATTTCCGCTAGTATTGCAACTTCAATACTTGATTTCAAGCTTAATCAACTCAGCACTCGAAATACTTAAATGGACCAAAAACATCCATTACTTCTTTCATTGCTTTTATGACTAAACTCGACGGTGTTTATTCTAGCAATAGAACCTTTGTTCATGGGACAAGCTATTTTATCATATCTACAATTATGAATACTTATCATACAATCAATGTAACTGAGATGTGGAATCTTTATTCATAAGATAAAACAACTGACTTGTTCCATAACATAAAACAACTGAACTTGTCTTATTACATGAATAACTTTGTCTTGCAACAATCAAGACACACACACTCGCTCACTATTACAAAAGATCGTATCAAAAGCTATTAATGATAACTATGATAACTTGAGGACGTAAACACCAAAAGGCCATCAACTCCTTGACTACCAGCTTCAGCGCCAGGTCACATCAAACTGCGCCGCATATATGTGATAATCAGGACCTGTTTCACAAACAGAGCAATTATCAAACATTTCATCATATACCATGGGCGAATTCATAATTCTGCATATATCAAATATATACCTGTAGCATCGAAGATCTCTCCTTCGATGGAATCAACCTTCAAAGACTGGAACTCACGTATGAATACGTAGAAGTTCATATCATCGGCTTTCAAAATGTACTTACGTACATACTTCTCATAGCTAGGAGGTAGAGATATCAGGACAGTCCGAATGGCGCACGAATCCGCCATCCAGTAATCGAAGACCATCGTCAGCTGGAAGTAGATGTCATACAATCTCTTCAAATGTGTCTTCAGACAGGTATGCTCCTCCATGTGAATGGTCTGGAACATTCTAAGCTGCCTGAATTGCTCACGCTTTAATTCATCCCCGAAGTGTGTCTTTATCGCATCCATCATGACGCTTGGCTCCTTGCGTCGAAACATCTCTTTCAACTCGGGTGCCAGGCATACGGTCATGGTGATCTCCACTTCAATGAATATGTCTCGACGCTTACGGAAATCATCTTCCTCCTCCTCGCTTGCAGAATCTCCTGGTCCTTCTCCTAATGGTTCATCGAGAACATATAGAATGTTGTTGTGTTCGAGAATGTTTCTAAAACCCCTGTACCATCTGATGAAGTTGGACCCGTCGGCTTCTAATGTAGCATCCGGGCTCTTGAGGAAGTAACCGAAGTATAGTTGCGTAGTCTACAGATGTGATCGCAAAAGAGGTAAGGTTAAGTTTACAATATGTAGGTGAGTTTTAGTTCTATAATCTCATTATCAAAAAACACACCTCACCAAGATTATTATCCCTAAAATAATAATGGCGATGACACGACCCTCATCCACCACACTACCCCCGATCATCACGGCCGGCAGCACAACTTCAAAGGTGGACATAAAATGTCGATCATAACAACTCTATGACTCGTGCTCGATCTTTCGATCTTCCCGTGTTCCGAGGCCATACCTCTGAGTATGCTAGGCTCGCCAATCAAACCTCGAAGACCCTGCGCGTGCAACATGGCTTACACCCACTGTATGCGAACGACGAGATGTGTGACACCCGATCATCACGGCCTGCCTCATAACGTAGAACTTTCTTGGTGGTGAGCAACGAGGGAGAACACAATTTTGGTATTTCTTAGGGATCATCCTATTTATGATGCTACCGTTGTATATCTAGCATATAAGCAATCAATAGGATGCACACACAACAGCACACAATAATGATGCAATGAAGTGCGATGTGACATGGTCGATGCGCCTGGACCTTCATGGCGCCATGTGCCTGGCCCCCGGCGCCCCGGCATAGCTCCGAGTCTACAGAGCCCTCCATTGCCTCCGACAGTACGAGTAATATCAAAAACTTACCGTAACCATGTCACATAAAATAACGCCTCTGCAAAACAAAGTTAGACGCCTCTAGCTTTATTTAGTTTTGCAAGTTTTACGTGGCAAATAGGCTTATTCGTAAGAGAATCGCTTCCCTACCTACGAACTTTGTACCACAACGTCGATCGTATAATTGCATGTTTAAGCATCCCTTTCGGGCCCTCCATTGAAAATGCTTTGCCGACTAGAGAGAGAGAAACAGACACCCGCCAGCCACAGATACGGTGCAAGCCGTATGTCAGTAGTGGAACCAGTCTCGCGTAAGCGTACGCGTAAAGTCGGTCCGGGCCGCTTCATCAACTCAATACCGAAGGCATCGCAAGTGCACGCTAGAGGGTAGCAAATATAAGAAAGACGCCCTCATTCAACATGAGTTCTAACCGTACCAGCAGTACTACGCATAGATCGGCTCTGATACCACTGAAGGGGTTACGGTGCAGAAAACAATAATTTTCTAGCGAGCGAAACCCTAACTAGCCAGGATCTATCTATCTAGTACATGCGATAACGGTGGCGGAACGGGTTACATTACCTCCATGTAGACCGATAGCGGGGATTACGCTCCCGCACAAGCGTTGACGATGAAGTCGTACGTAACCGACCTCGAGGTCGCGGAGAACTTGCCGCGATGTCGGAGTCGATGACGCCGGGGTGTCGATGATGATCTGCGTCGACGGGCGTCGGGCGGAAGAAGGCAGAGCGCCAGCACCGGGGCTGGCACGCCGGCAGCGGAAGGGGGAGGCGCGGCGGCTGCAGGGGGCGAGACGACGTCGCCCAAGCTCCTCAATAGAGTAGCCTCCGAGCACTCGCAAACATACGGAGCCTAGCGACAACTCCCGGTCATTCAGATCCAGCTGAAATCGCAGGAGTAGATCTTATCTGGAATCCCGCAGAGCAACGGCGCTCTGCGGTATGGCTTAGGTGGAGAGAGACCCCCTTCCTCAGCTCGGCGCGGCTCCGACTTGGGAACCACGAGATCGAGAGAGAAATTGGGAATTAATCGAATTTCCTATGAATTAAATCAATTAATATGCCTTGCTATATAAAGGGGGAAGGGGTGTGCCAACCCCCTTGGCTCCCCCATGTGGGACTAAAAGGAGGAGAGGGGAGGGGGGGTTCGGCCGAACCCCCCATGGGCTCTCCCACTCCTAGTCCGAGTTGGACTAGGAGGCCCAAGCCTTCCCTTCCTTGTGGGGTGCGGTTTCCCCCTCTTGGGCCCTCTTAGGGCCCATTTAGGTGGGAGCCCCCTTTTTCCTTTATTTAATAAATATTAAATTAATATAAAATCCCATTAATTCATAATTAATATATTTATATATAATTCAATATCCCATGACTCCGAAACTATTTCGGAACCACCCGAACAACTTTCGGACATTCTCGGAACCCTTCCATAGCTCCCTGGAACTCCTTCCGGACCACCGGAACTCTTTCCGGATCATTTCTTTCTCTCCAAATAAAACCTATAAAATTCCAGAACCTATCTCCTAGCGTCGCTAAGACCTTAAGTTTGTTACGCTACGGTTCGGGAATACTCCAGACATGGTTGAGACACCCCGCTCACCAATGATCGTCAGGGATACCTGGAAATATATGACGACCCCTGTGCATTCCACGAATATCGTCGTTGAACCATAAATATGATATTCATTCCCTTTGTCTCTGTGATACTACCTTGTCCGAGATATGATCGTAGACACACCGATGCCTTTGCTGTATCTCGTTACTGACGAAGTTTATTAACTCGTCTGCGATATTACATCTCCATGACCTAGTCATAAGCTGCGCAGCTATATAGATGCAATATCACCAAGTGGGCCCAGAGTATCTTTCCATTACAAGAATGAACAAATCCCGCTCTTGATCCTTACGTCTCGATGCTCTTTCGGAATACCCAAGATGGACACCGTTATTGTCATGCTATATAAGACACAACGTTTGATGCTCTCAAAGCACTCCTACGAAGCAACAATAAGTACGGTCTCACGGTCTAAGGAATAAGCTATCATACTCTTATCTATTGCAAATGACAAACATCGTAATACGATCTTATTGCAATACTTTGCGTATGTCCACCACCTTATTCTACTAACAAGATGACCCCATTGTCAACCGACGTCATTGTCCTTGATCGGGAATCTCGATCAACTGTTGCCCAATGGACTAGCTCATATAGAGGCTTGCTAGGGACCTGGTTGTCTATGTATCACACGTGTATTAACAATTCCTGATTAATACAGTTATAGCATAATACACAAACCTATTATAAACTCATGAGATAATGCAATAAATACTACTTATTTATTTCCCTCTAGGGCATATCTCCTTCAAGACCCCCTTCCTCAGCTCGGCGCGGCTCCGACTTGGGAACCACGAGATCGAGAGAGAAATTGGGAATTAATCGAATTTCCTATGAATTAAATCAATTAATATGCCTTGCTATATAAAGGGGGAAGGGGTGTGCCAACCCCCTTGGCTCCCCCATGTGGGACTAAAGGAGGAGAGGGGAGGGGGGGGGGGGGGGGGGGGGGGGTTCGGCCGAACCCCCCATGGGCCCTCCAACTCCTAGTCCGAGTTGGACTAGGAGGCCCAGCCTTCCCCTTCCTTGTGGGGTGCGGTTTCCCCCTCATGGGCCCTCTTAGGGCCCATTTAGGTGGGAGCCCATTTTTTCCTTTATTTAATTAATATTAAATTAATATAAAAATCCCATTAATTCATAATTAATATATTTATATATAATTCAATATCCCATGACTCCGAAACTATTTCGAAACCACCCGAACAACTTTCGGACATTCTCGGAACCATTCCATAGCTCCCCGGAACTCCTTCCGGACCACCGGAACTCTTTCCGGATCAATTTTCTCTCTCCAATAAAAACCTATAAAATTCCAGAACCTATCTCCTAGCGTCGCTAAGACCTTAAGTTTGTTACGCTACGGTTCGGGAATACTCCAGACATGGTTGAGACACTCCGCTCACCAATGATCGTCAGGGATACCTGGAAATATATGACGACCCCTGTGCATTCCACGAATATCGTCGTTGAACCATAAGTATGATATTCATTCCCTTTGTCTCTGCGATACTACCTTGTCCGAGATATGATCGTAACCGATGCCTTTGCTGTATCTCGTTACCGACGAAGGTTATTAACTCGTCTGCGATATTACATCTCCATGACCTAGTCATAAGCTGCGCAGCTATACAGATGCAATATCACCGAGTGGGCCCAGAGTATCTTTCCATTACTAGAATGAACAAATCCCGCTCTTGATCCTTACGTCTTGATGCTCTTTCGGAATACCCAAGATGGACACCGTTATTGTCATGCTATATAAGACACAACGTTTGATGCTCTCAAAGCACTCCTACGAAGCAACAATAAGTACGGTCTCACGGTCTAAGGAATAAGCTATCATACTCTTATCTATTGCAAATGACAAACATCGTAATACGATCTTATTGCAATACTTTGCGTATGTCCATCACCTCATTCTACTAACAAGATGACCCCATTGTCAACCGACGTCATTGTCCTTGATCGGGAATCTCGATCAACTGTTGCCCAATGGACTAGCTCATATAGAGGCTTGCTAGGGACCTGGTTGTCTATGTATCACACGTGTATTAACAATTCCGATTAATACAGTTATAGCATAATACACAAACCTATTATAAACTTATGAGATAACGCAATAAATACTACTTATTTATTTGCCTCTAGGGCATATCTCCTTCAGTAGTTAGCATAGGAGGAGGAAGAGTTCCGCGGCCAACACGCAGCCGAACAGCGGCGCCCTCTCCGCTGACGAGGAGTTCTCTCTCGCCTTGACCAGGCGCAAGTTTGAACGCGAGGAGGTCGAGCGCTAGAAGCGAATGATGGAGCAGGCGGTGCGAAACCAGCTCCCCCACCGCTTTGAGAATCACCACGACGTCGTCATCCTCGATGAGGACGACATAGAAGCCTACCCCTCCAACCATGTCAGACCATGAACCTGCGTCGGCCCCTCCACCCAGGCCACGCCGCCAAGCGACGACGACGGCGACGATGTAGGCAGCGACTACTCGACATTCTACAACCACTACGCCCCCGTACGACTTCTAGAACGCCGGTTTATTTTTTTAAATGTCGTTTTTATTATCTTTTAGTTGTAATCCCGCCTGCATGTACAAACTCGCCGAAGTTTGAATAGCCTCGGCTGGGAATCGGTGCCCCCTAGGGAATAGATTAGGTCCGACAACACTCAAGAAGGTCCAAAAAAACGCCGGATTTAAGTTATAGCAGGAGCCAGGAGCACGGAAGAAACGAATTACCGGTAACAAGCGGTAACGTTAACCTGACAAGGGGGAGATAACCGCGCCAGCGGTCCCAATTGTTTTCGCGTGCCTTCACTTTAGTCCAAATTGTTTGAAATCGCACGTTTAGGTCCTAAATGTTTCAAAATTGCGTCACACGAGGTCCTAAACGCGTGTGACCAGCATTGACCGATGCCACGTCGGCTTGTGGGTGTTTGGCGGGAGATTTCCCGCGCCCGGTGGTTGGGATTTATGCAAATGAACCCCTATAAGTGTGTGGCTTCTATTTCCCAAGCCCCCGGTTCATCTCCTCACCTCTCTCTCTCCCGTAGTCAGCTCCATCGATATGAGTTCCTCGGCGAGCTCGATTGGGGAGAAGTGTGCGAGGAGGCAGTCTGCTTCTCCTTCCCAGTCTCTTCCGGTTGCGGCAGCAACTCCTCTCCAGCAGCCAGCAGCCAAGGACCCTGCCCTTGGTGCCATGTCCTTGCTGCCATTTTCGCAAGACGATTCGCCGCGTGTCTCAATCAAGTGCGAATCCCGGACGTGTCAACTACAAATGCCCTAACCATCGTGTAAGTTGCGATCTGTAGGTTGTTTTGTGAATTTAGTTTTCCACTTGGTTTCTTAATTTTCTTTGATTTTTGCCACACATTTCACCGAATCCTTGCAACCACTATTACTGGGAAAATGGAGATGATAATTATTTGGATTTCCTTGTTAGAAATGGGCACCTAAAAGTTGCAGGTGCCGCTGTTGATGTTGTTGGTGACATAGGCTCTGAAGAAACAGGAAATAGAGCACAAGATGGAAGACGTGGTGAAGATTGATCTTGTAGTGAAGAAGATGGATGAGCTAATTGAGATCTGTAGGAATGTGTTCAGTTGAAAGAGCATTTTCCCTCATGTGTGGTTTTGGTAATTGAATGACAATCTCTATGGACTAATGTTTGCATTGAGATATCATTATAGATCATGTCCATGGAATTGTGGAGTTCATGTGTTGGACTCTTGAAGCTTATGTGTTGAGTGGAGCATATTGCAAGTATATCTTAAAGGATTCAAGACATCATATTAGTGAAGAAATGTTGGAAGATATAAGGTTGATCAAGATGTTGATCAACACACAAAGCTACAAGATGTACCAAGAGCGATCATGTATCTCTTGGGATGGTAAACACTTGTCCGCATAGCTTTGTGAACTAACCCATGATATATGTGTGTGTGGTATCTTTATATAAGGTTAGGTATCTTCCCATGGGCTTGCATCAAATGAAGATTTCATATAGCTCATGGAGGATGACGTCATGCGGTGATCGTCATCAAGGTGAGATGTGCAAGACCAAGACCAAGAGAAGCTTCTTGAAGAGATCCTATGCTTGGTGCTTGCAATGGATACATGAAGATGGAGCTAAGCGAGACTCTCCCATTGTGAGCATGGGGGAGTATTTAGAGAAGTCTTCATCAAGCATGTGCTTGGACGCGCAATCAAGAAAATGAACCACTTGAAGAGATCAAGATAGTCATCATCCAACTCAAGTGGAATGCTCAAGGCAAAGGTATGATCTTGATAGGGCTATAGGATAGATAGGCGTACTATCAAGAGGGGCTCTCAAGTTAGTAACTTGATCGCATCGTTGTGGAGAGCTCAAAGCTTTGCATACTTGGCATATCATATTTCTTGGTTCTTATTTGGCTTTTATGGTGGTGAGGAACTAGAGCTTGGTTCATCTCCATGTCAAGCTCTTGTTCATCGGAAACGGTCTTACTTTGGAAAACTTGTTGGCTTTTATCCATGTGAGGATTTAGAGCTTGGTTTATCTCCATACTAAGCTCTAGTTCATCAAAAACGGATTTCGTATGAATATCTTGTTACGTTTTTAATATTGGAGGTTTTACCGGTTTACATGTTTTAGGAAAGTTAAAACTTTCCCCATTTGGTTTTATCCTCACATGATGGACTATGATGTTTCTATGCATATTCTCATAGAGCTCGTTGTAACGATTACAACGAGCCAAAAATCATCGAAAACGGAGTCCGTATGAAAAAGTTACTGCAGTTTCTGTAAGTTTTCGAGGACTCGGAAATTCCGAAAAAGTGAAATATCCGATCACAATTTCCGGTTCAAGTCAGTACCGAAATTTTCGACTGGAGCAAATTTCCGGTCTAAATTTTCGACCGGAATTTCCGGTTTTCTCTGAGTCCAACGGTAAAAATTTCTGGGGGGTATAAAAACTTCCCCTCTTCTTCCTCCTTGGCCCATCCAAGGGAGCACGAATTTCCACTCTCTCCTACTCCATTGTTGACCTTGGAAAGCTTGATTCCTCTCAATCCCTCCATTGATTCTTCCATATTCTTTAGGGAAAGTTGAGAGGAGATCTAGATCTACAATCCTACCAATCCATCTCTCCTCTAAGTGAGGGGAACTTAGTGGATCTAGTTTTTGGAGTTCCTTTGTGGTTCTTCTTCTTTGTTCTTCCTCTCTTCTCCCCCCATAAGCATTAGTTGCTTTTGGTGGGTTTTGGGAGTGAAGGATTTGACTCCTTTGTGGTTTCCTTTGTTCTTCCTCTCTTATTCCCCCATAAACATTTGTTGTTGTGTTGGAATTTGAGAGTGAAGGACTTGAGCACTTCGTGTGCTCTTGCCATTGCATTTGCATCGGTTTGAGCCCTCCACGAGGATTCGTGGTGGTGATACTTGTGAGCTTGTTACTCTTGGGTCTTTGGACCCTAGACGGCTTTTGTGGCCGGCCTTTTGTGGCCAAGACCTTTTGTGGTCACTTGAGAGACCCCAATTAAGTTGTGGGTGTGTGCCTCAAGACTTGGGAGCCCCCAATTAAGTTGTGGGTGTGTGACTCAAGAGTTGTACGGGATTCGATCTCCGCCCAAAGGAGATCAATAGTGAAAGGTGAATTCGCAACCTTTTGTGGTTGAGTTCATCAGGAGAAGAAGGTGAGCCTTTGTGGCATTGTGGCTAACCTGTTGTGGTTGCGCACACCTCTCCAAATGAGACGTACACCCTGTGGAACTCAGGAATACATCCTCGTCTCCGCGTGCCTCGGTTATTTCTATACCCGAGCTCTTTACTTATGCACTTTACATTGTGATATCCTTCGTGCTTGAAGTCATATATCTTGCTATCACCTTGTTACTTGTATTGCTTAGCATAAGTTGTTGGTGCACATAGGTGAGCCTAGTATTTATATCTAGGTTGTATGCTTGTTAAAGTAAACCTCTAGTTTTATTCCGCCTTTATCAAGCATACCGAAATTTCCGGGTCATTCTTGGACCGGATATTCCGGCTCCTCGGAAAAAGTTTTAAATCGCCTATTCACCCCCCCCCCCTCTAGGCGACGTCTATCCGTTCAATTGGTATCAGAGTCAGGTTATCTCATTATTAGGACTAATCGCCTAGAGATAAAGATGTCTTAGAGATCTAGTGCACAATCCCATTTATAGATTCGATGGCACAAATTATGATGTTTGGAAAATTCGCATGCTTAATCTTTTTAGAGACATGGGTTCAAATTTAGAGAGTATTGTAGATATGGGTTTTTCTCCTCCAAAGGATTCACAAGAGTTATCTTTAGAGGATGAGAAAAACTCTTATCTCGATACTCTAGCATCTAATGGTCTTATATGTGCTTTGAGCGATGTAGTCCTTGCGTCAATCATGCCTTTTTGGAGCGCTCATGAATTATGGACAAAACTTCAAGATATATATGAGGTGTCCAACATTTCCAAGGATGATTGTCCTCCTTCCACATCCGGTCGTGATGAGCTCACGTCTTCTTCCACTTCACCGACATACGGTTTGCCACAAGGTAATGATATGGTGAGTGGTGATAGAAATTGCATTCTTGATGGTGAATCTACTATTGAATATACTTCACACTCATCTTATTGCAATGCTCTATCTTTGGACTTAAACACCTCTAACACTCCAAATGTCATACATGCTAGTGTTGATAGTTCTTGCATATCATGTAGTAGTTGGCTAACTAAATCCCATGATGATATGCTTTCCTTGTCTTGTTGCCATGATAAAAATGTTTCTATTTCCTCTATTACTTGTTTGTCTAGCAATGTAGATGAATCCCAACAATTGTTGGAACAAGACATGGATCTCAATGGTGCTTCAAGTGTCTCTTCATCGTCTTCATCCACTACTCACCTTTGCCTTATGGCTAAGGAGTTTAAGGTATCTCCTACCGTGCACTCCAATATATCTCATGATGATGATGATGTTGATGATGATACTAGTCTTGAAATCAAACAAGAAATTATTGCTTTTGATCATTTCATGACTGACTTGCAAGGAGTTGGCAAGAAACACTTTGGCTCTCTTATGAGCCGTATAGGTGAGCTTGAGGATGTTCTTGAGATAAAAGGTGAGATTGAGAGAGAAGATGCCTATGAAAAGGTATCTCTTCAATCATCTCTAGAAGATGAACAAGAAACTAATGCTCACCTTCAAGAGCAACTTGAAACTATCATGGAGTCTCATAACTCCAAAATTGCTAAACTCACTAAAGAACATGACCATGCTATTGCTAAATGTAATGTGCTTAGTAAACAAAATGCTAAGTTAAATAGTGAGCTTGTCATGTTGTCTCCTTCCACTTCTAATGATAATGATGCTTGTGCTACTAACTCCACTTTGTGTGAAGCATCTATTTTGAAGGAGAATGTTGAGCTAAGAGCTCAACTTGATTTGCTAACTAGTAAGTATGGGAAGTTGGAAAAAACTCATGAAAAGCTTTTGAGCTCTAATGAGGATCTCCTAGCATCCCATGCTAAGCTAAAGTTAGCTCATGAGGCGGTCACTACGAAGGTTAAATCTTGTGAGCCTCTTGTGGACACTAGCACAAACTCTACTTCTAATGCATCATTGCCATGTGCTAGTTCTAGTAATTCATCCACTCATAAAATTGCTACATCTTGTGATGAATTACTTTCCTTACCTTGTTGCTCTAACATTGTAGCATCTACTTCATCTAGTATTTGTGTTGAAACTAACCATGTAGAGGAACTCAAAGAACTCAAGGCACAAGTCACTTCATTGAAGAAAGACTTTAATAAGTGTCATGAAGGGAAGTCCACCCTCGACAACATGTTGAGAGTGCAACAACTTCCTCATGACAAGAGTGGACTTGGATTCAACTCCAATAACAAGAACACTTCCAATGTCAAGAAGAAGCACAAGTTCATCAAGAAGAAGGGCCAAGAACAAGTTATTGATTTGGCTAAGATTATGTGCTTCAAGTGCAAGGTTGAAGGGCACCATGTTAGATCTTGCCCTTTGAAGAAGAAGCCTCTTAGTGAGAAGCAACAAGGGAATCAACCTCAAGTCCAAACTCAAGCTTCCCAAGTTGAAGAACCTTCCCTTCCCAAGAAGAAAGGTAAAAGCCGCCTTTGCTACAAATGTCGTGGGAAGGATCACTTTGCTTCTTCATGCACTCATGGTAACTTATCCAACCCAACTATTATTGATAATGTTCATTCTCCTCGTAAGGATAAGGTTGACAATGTGTTTGCCAAAGTTATTGGTACTCAAAGTGGTGTCAAGAAAAGAACCATTTGGGTTTCCAAGCCTATTGTGACTAACCTCTTAGGACCCAACTTGGTTGGGGACCAACAAGCTAAAACTTGATCAATATATGTAAGCGGAGGACATTGGAGACTTGACTACATCATGAAGAATTAAGGGATCTTCATCATTCATATTCTCTCAAGTCAAGTCAATTGGATTATATTGTCTTAACATATATCCAATGCTCCTCCTTGCGGTAACTTGTATTTAATTCATATGTACTCATTGAAAGTTACTTGCACCATTGCATGTGTTTGGTTTTGTACCTTACTATTGTTTCATATGTGTTGTGCACTCTACTTACTTAGGTTGAATAATCAAGCTTTTGTATGTTAGTTCGCACACCATGTATGTTTGAGCCTCTTGTCTATTTGCTTTCATCTTAATTGGCTCTTTTAGGGATATTAATGGACTATCCCATTTTGAGGTAGTGATGTGCTTTTTGGTAACTCACCACCCTAAAATGTGTATTCATGAGGAATACCACTTAGTAGTGATATTTCAATATTATCTACTCTCTTTGTGGTAAGTCTTACTCATGAGAAATTCAAATTCTAATGTCCATTAATTATCTCTTGTTGGATTTCTTTTGCCTCTTGTTAAAAAAATGAATTATCACATTATGGGGGAGTAATAAGCTATGTGCATATTACAAACCTAGAAAATGTGAACATGTGAGGTAGTGTCACCTAGAGTTGATATTTTTGATTATCTTGTTACTAGGTGGCATGGTACTCAAACAAGTTCCATATTTGCTTAAATGCTTTTTGTTCACCCATCTTTTGGTATCTTGTTTGTGAGAGAGTTTCTTGATGCTTAGTATGATCATTGAATATGTGAAGTCATCATGAATCTCTATATAAGCATGTTTTTCAATTCTTATCTTTTGCCACATGCTTATGTTTTGTGAATATGATCTTAAATACATATATGTCATGTACCACCGAGAACTATCTCCATACAATCATTGTCTTTGACAAGTGATAATTATATTGGTGGTAAAATTATTGATCATATTTACATTGGCTATTGTTCTTAAGTTGTATTTTTCTATCGCCAAGTTTGTTTTGGTTTAACCATCCTTTTGTCTTCTTTGCTTCATCTGGATCATTTTGTCGCTCTACTCATAATTTGTGTTGAACTTTCTTGAGTTAGGAAAAGCAAGGATCCCATTGTTGTGCATTTACACTCAAAGACTTAATTCTAAGTAACGCACTATTCTTGGGGGAGCAATATTACATTGAGTAGAACATCATCATTTTTAATTGTTATCGGGTCTTATTGATTTTCTTGAACTTTGTGTTCAAAAAGATATATGGAGGGTAATGATCCCACTTGTGTGCATTTGTATTTACATACAAGATCTTAAAAATGCACTAATCATGGGGAAGCTACTCTATACTCTTTAGAACACTATTCTTTAAAATTGGTTTGGTATCTTATTGCTCTTCTTGAACATGACTAATGTTTTAACAATGTATATGGAGAGTGATGATCTCATTTGTGTGCATTTTGTATTCATATACGAGATCATAAAGAATGCATAAATCTTGGGGGAGCAATCCTATATGTTATTGAACATTAGTTCTCTTCAATTGGTATTTGATCCCGATGACATGTCTCTTGGAAAGACAAACATTTTTCGTCTTTGGTACTTTGTGCCATCATGAAAAGTGTAAAGAGATTGGTTTGTTTGTTGAAGCCTTACTCTTCTTTGTGGTGTTGGCTATCTCATCCTATGGTTCCTAAACTACCTTTTCGGATGAGGTAAACCTTCGAGCATGCTTATTTGATTTATTTCTTATGCTCATTGGTTTAGCCTTGACCTTGTTTTCATTTGATATCTTTTCAAATTGGTTTCTCCAATCATGTGTTGATTTGAGTCTTTGATATAATATGTACATATATTTCTCTTGCCACACTTTTGTGTAGCTTCTTGATTTATTTGGTGTTTTGTCCAAATTGTACCTCGTTTGGTTCTTGAAAGTTTTGTGCATTCATATTTACTATATGTATATCTTATGACATGCTTACTTTCGTTGATCCAATATATAGGATAAACTCCATCAAATCCAAAATGGCTAAGATGTGCATGGAATTCTATTTCATATCAATATGCACATATTTATGTGGAGTTTGTCCTATGTATTGTAGTTGGTCTAACTACTTTGGACCCAATTAGTTTGGGTGTCATAGTGTACTTGATTTGTTTTAAGTACATGAGAGATGCATTGGAAGCTTGCCTCCTTTTAAAGAAGATGTCTTCACCATGTGCTTCTTGATCATTACTACAAATCATCCTTTTAAAGAAGATGTTTACCATGTTGAATAATCAAGCTGTAGCTAAGTAGTGTTTGTCTCAAGTAGTATTTGTGGTGTAATGGAGGTGAGAAGATAAACAAAATATGTAATGGTTTTCCGATGTAATGGAGCTGAGAAATATAATCATATGTTTGTTTCGAATAAACATATTGTCACCAGCAACATAATGGAACTATCATCACTATCATTGTCGATGCAGCCTTTAGCTTGATCTTCGACAACCAATTGCCTCCTACTTCTTCTCAGCTCATGCCCAATATTGTGTTCCTGCCTTGGTCCTGCCAGCTGCTGCTTTAAAATTCATTTTGACAGGGCTCAACACTGGTGGCAAATCAGGGGAGCCATAAATGACAACATCATCCATTGATACACCATCAAAATGCATATTTTTGTGGTCAACAAACAACTAAAAATACTGAAATTTTGGCACTACAACAATCATGCTCAAGGTATCAGTATCACAGTCAACTATCCGCGGCCCTTTATCTAAATCGAATCCCGGAAGCAGCCAATAAATAGCATATTTGTCAGGTTCAGAGTACCCTAACTGGTGAGCCACAACGGAGATCATGTGTCTGCTTCGCATCCATCAAACCTTGCTCTCTTGCCATCCACATAGCTCTTCGACGACCCAAATCCGCAAAAAAAAAACCACCATAATTGATTTTTACTGTGAACAACTCATCGAGTGGACCTATATGGCATGCAAAGCATCAATTTCTATCCCCAATTCGGTCTACAAATCATCTGCCACTACCACGGCCAGAAATTGGGATTTAGGGTTAGGGTTGCTTACCTTAGCGCGCGGGAGCATCTCCGGGTCGCCGCAGCTTCGGTCCCTTTGTGTCGGGCTCGATCCCTCCATGCTCCATCCTCGCGGCATCCGCCACCGCTCGAGTTCCTCCGGTCATCACCGGCGCGGCATCTCCGTCGTCGCCAGCTCGCCTCAACTGTCGCGGGATATTGGACTGAAGAGGAACGGGATCGAGTTATGAGTCAAAATGAACATAAAGGTTTTTTTTATAAATTTACACCTCTGTCCGTTAAGGCAATGGACCCCATAAGCCGATGTGGCATCAGTCAATGCTGGTCAGACGCGTTTAGGACCTCGTGTGACGTAATTTCAAAATATTTAGGATTTAAACATGCGATTTCAAACAGTTAGGACTAAAGTGAAGGCGTGAGAAAATAATTAGGACCGCTGACGCGGTTATCTCGACAAGGGGATTATATATCCCTGTGCAAGCTCACCACAAACCCTCTTTGAGTAGTGACATATTGTGGCGTCCAAAGCTGGAACAAGCAGAGCATGGATAGACAAAGAGCAGCGCAGCCACCAGGGACAGCGTCGCAGAGCAGTCGCTGGCGCGCCGACGACGACTCTGAGCTCGGCGACGAAGAGCTCGGCGTCTTTACGGCCGAGCGCTACTTCAACGAAGCCCTCGCCGGAGAGGACGCCTTATGGTGCGACCGCTCGTCGTCGTCCTTCTCGTCCGCGTTCAAGACCGGGCAGCACGACGAGTCCGCACTGGCGCCGACGGCCGTCACTAGCTCGTCGGAGGCCAGCTGGAACAGCCGCTCTGCGCTTCTGGTCAACCGTCCGGCGTCCGCTCCTTCTCCGGCCATTGAAGTGAAGCCAAATTCCACGGCAGAGAGTGAGCCGACCGGAGGAAAGGTGCTCCCGTCGCCGTCTCACCTGCGGCGCTGGATTCTCGGCATGGCAGGGTGCGCCTTTGTCTGCGGCGACATCGAGGAGTCGATGGACGCCGACGACCTGGATCGCGAAGAAACGGACGCCAGCTCCGTTGACGGTGGGAAGAAACGAAGCTCCGAAGCGGACACGACGCCGCCAACTGGGACGAGCAAACATACCGCCGTTGAGGACGGCATGTCTGGCAAGTGGGTCGAGGACCGCGGCGCACCACCTCCCCTGCTGCCCGCGGAGCCTGTCCACCACCGGGCTGCAAACCACTCCGAAATGTCCATGCGGATGCTGGATCCCAGAGCCGACACGTCGTACGACGAGGGACGGCGGGAATCTTTGGACATGTTTCACCGGGCAGGCCAAGGGAGAACGCTGGTAGCGGCAACGCAAAGCTACGCCTATACTATCGTTGCGGGAAGCAGGGCACGGGGTGGTGCTGTAAGTGCAGCCGCCAGTGGCAGCGGGAGACCAGATGGATCACACAGAAGGGTTGGCTCCGTCGTGGACGACGCGGCGGCGCCGAGCGAGGTCGAGTACATGTACCCACCGAGCGAGGCGAGCATTGTGTGGAGCGTGGTCACCGCGGAAGGCGCCGCGTCCGGCAACTTCTCGAGCGCGGCATCGGGCTGCTACTATTACTTGAACGACGGCGACGAGGAGGCGATCCGGCACATGGCGGAAGGAGGGAAGAGCAACCGAAGGGGGCGGAATAACGGCGGCGGCTTGCTGATGGGATGTATGTCAAAGAGGTCCGTCGCCGTCGGCCGGCCCCCGGCGTGGTCGGAGGTCGAGCCGGCGCCGGCGGCGAGGATGAGCGGCCCAGACGTGACACGCCGCCGGTAGGTATGTTCGGTTTGGATGCATGCGGCGGTTGAGTTTTGTGGACTTGGATGGATGCATGTACCGGTGGACTTGTATTTTTCTGAAATATTATTGGATTGCTTTTCTGTGTAAAAATATATTTAGGAGTAATGGCGATAGGGATGCGTTGTGGACTATGCTCTTCAAAGCTGTCTTCGTCTGTGTACAGGCGCACAGCCCACAAGACCACAACCATACACGCGGCATGTCACAAAAATCGGTAAACACAACTTTCAGATCGCTACGTTGAACTTGGTCCATATGTGATGCTTATCTGCGTGCTGTTTAAGACGTTGGTTTCTTCTGGAGAAACAATAGTTAAGAGGAGTATCCAGAAATGATCGACAGGAGAGTCGACATTTTTTATATTTTATTTTAGGTATGAGAGTCGACATTCTTAAGCAACATTGAAAATTTGCATATATCCTCTACTCAGTCACATATGATTGATTTTTAGAGAAGACAAAGAATGTAAAGTTTGATATAGTTTATAGGAAAACTCGTCAATGTCCACAAAATCATATCAATATTTTTGACAATCTAGAAAAGATTGATAGAAACGCCACAAAGCAGAAAAAATGCATCTTGATGAGGTTAACTTGGTTTTCATATTTAATATTTAACTGAGCCCAGTCTCCGCCAATGCCGAAATGACCTCTGCAGAGGAAGAGGTAGATCATTGCCACAACCAGATCCAATACATATCCATGACAAGTATATGTTTTGTTGACCTCTCATGTGCTAACTTTGCATTTAGACGACAAATCCATCACCTTTGTGGCTCGTTGATTGGGGCTTGCTCCAACTTCACTATTAGAGGCGACCTAATCGGCTCATCCTTGTGTTGGGTGATCCATCTTTAGGCAAACAATTTTCTCAATACCAAGGACGCCATATAATTTGTTGTCGCAGAGATGTACATAACCTACTCGTTTCCCATTTGACTAAAATATTTTAGACATTGATAGAATCTCTAACAAGAGTTTGACAATCAATTATAAGTATGTTACATGAAGCATAATTCAGTACACATTATAAGAGAAAGTTAGCATTTTCATGGTCATGGAACCTTTAGTTTTTGTTAGCAAAATACAAACGATAATTATGTTATCTATATGTTTGAGAAATGATAATAATTTCTCCATTTATTAATTTTTGTCTTGAGGCCATATATGGTGAATTATCTCAGCATTATGCACAAGACTATACTAGAGTAAATTATTTACTAGAAAGCGTACATACTTATTTATTTTAAGAACACATACTCCAACGGAGATTTAAAGTTCACTGAGCCTTCAAGTGTGCTTTTTAATATTGATATCATGACAATAGCAACAAACTAATATTTTCATTGAGTAATATTTGAAGTTTTTTCATAGGATATACTTGAATACAATATGTTGGTTTCTGTTGGAGAATGAGCAACTATCATTCACAGGGGGCCAAAGGCCAATACATGTACAAGTGTGGCAATATGCAAAGAGCCCCTTATACTACGGGGAAAAGGTAAAACAAGACTATACATGTCTAACACCCTCCCTTAAACTCATGGTGGGTCAACAACACTGAGTTTGGAGAGCAAGAAACTATGTTGCGCTCTAGTCTGGGTCTTCGTGAAGAAATCCGCCAACTGCAACTCGGAAGGCACATACTGGAGAGCGAGAATTTGGTCTTGCACAGACACACCAAAATCCTCCAATAACCAGCGTAACCAAGTCACCTCGGCCGTCAAACTGGCCATAGCTCTCAACTCAGACTCAGTACTGGAGCGGGAAACAGCGGTATGTTTCTTTGTCTTCCATGTAATGAGTGAACCACCAAGAAACACACAGTAGGCAGAAAGCGAGCGGCGATCCGAGGGATCACTAGCGCACGTAGCATCAGAGTAGGCCTGGAGCTGTAAGGAGCTGGAACGAGGGAAGAATAGACGACGAGTGATTGTGCCTCGAAGATAGCGGAGAACACGAAGAAGATGGCTATAGTGAACCGAGGTGGGAGCAGAAACAAACTGACTCAGAATATGGACATGATGTGCAATATCAGGGCGAGTGACCGCAAGATAGACAAGGCTCCCAACAAGATGGCGATAGCGTGTCGGATCAGAAAGGGGATCACCATCAAAAGCACGAAGCTTGACATTGAGTTCCATAGGAGTCTCAACAATGCGCTCATCACCAAGAGAAGCACGAGCAAGGAGATCCTGGATATACTTTTCTTGAGAGAAATAAAATCCATCAGAAGTGGAGGACACCTCAATCCCAAGGAAGTAGCGAAGAGGACCAAGATCAGTCATAAGAAACTGCTCACGAAGGTGGTCCTTAACAAAGGCAATGTACTCAGAATCATCGCCCGCGATGATCATATCATCAACATAGAGGAGGAGAAGGGTCCGCCCTCGAGCAGAAGTGTGAAAAAATAGCGAGGGATCATGGGTACTCGGGGAGAAGCCGGCAGCAGTCACCACAGAGTGAAGCGCTCAAACTAGGCGCAAGGGGCCTGTTTCAGCCATAAAGAGAGCGTCGGAGACGGTAGTGAAGGAGATATGCCCTAGAGGCAATTAATAAAGTGTATTCTTTATCATATCTCGTTTGTTCATAATAGGTTTTTGTGTCATGCTAGAACCGTATTAAGCGGAAACATTAATGCGGGTGTGATACGCAAACAACCAGGTCCCTAGTAGCCTCTACTAAGACTAGTTTCGTTGCGCGATTGATGATCGAGATTTCCCGGTCATGGGGCATGGTGCCGGTCGGCAATGAGAGTCATATCGCTGGAGAGTGATGTGATGGACATACCCAGATTTGGAGAACGTAGTCGTTACGCCTTTGACCGTGAGATCAACTCTTATTGATATTCCCGGAAGATACTTTGATTGCACCAAACGTCGTATCTTATTTAGTATGACAATAACGGTGATACTTTTGGGTATTGGAAAGGAGTATTGAGACGAGGGGTCAAGAGCGGGATTTGCCAGTCCGCGTAGCAGGATAGATACTCTCGGGCCCACTCGGTGAGATCATGTCTAATGAGCTTGCAAGCATGTGACTAGGTCACGGAGACATGAGATCATGAACGAGTAGAAGATAGCATCGTCGGTAACGAGGTCGGGATTAGGTATGGAGATATCTATGGAACGACACTCGGACGTGCTAAGTATCGCTATGGCAAAAGGTCTAAGACTTCACGTTCAGGTTTGATAGATGAAAGTCATTCGTTATATCTCAGGGATTAATTCATGGGGTCCAGGCCTACGGGTTAGTCGTTGATCATTGAGGAGTCTTGATCATACCTGATATTATATCGAACCGCTAGGGTAACACACTTAAGGGATTTCGACAAGACAACCGGAAAGGAAGGAGATCACCGGGAGCGTCCCGGGAGAGGTCCGATGGAGATCGGGCAGCGCCGAAAGAGTTTTCGGAGCTAGGAAATATTATATATATTATGTTTGATATTAATTAGTGTTATTAATATGCAAATATGATTTTATATATTTATTTTCGAATTTATTAAGGCAGATTTCCCTAAATGGGCCTTCCGGACGAAAGAAGGCCCAAGAGGGGGGGGAACCCCCTTGGGAATTCGGTGGGAGCTTAGGGGCCGGCCTAGGTGGGCCACAAGGGGCCCACCAGGGGGCCGGCGCCCCCCCTTGGACGAACCAGGCTGTGTGGGATAGTCCCACATTGCCTGGCTGGCAAGGTTGGCTCCCCTTGGGAGCCTATATAAGAAGGGGCACCCCCAGCCTTTTAATTCACCAATTAATTCCTGATTTCTCTCTCGATCTCGTGGTTCCCAAGTTGGAGCCGCGCCGAGCAAGAGGAGTCGGGGATCTCCTCCACCATAGCCCGCTGCCGCGCTGCTGGTGTTCCGGTCCAAGTCTTCCGCTGCTCGTCCTGGACTGGAGCTTCGGAGGCGTCGTCTCCACCGTACGTGTGCGACTCCCTGCGAGGTGCTGCGCTAGCGGTACTCGGAGGCCTGCTTCCTCTACACGACCTTGAGGTCGGCTTCGTCGATCTTCATCGACAACGTTTGTGCGGGAACGTAATCCCCGCTTTCGGTCTACAAGGGTATGTATTCCGGTCTCCGTTCGTACTACTATATCTGCATAGAATAGATCTTGGCTAGTTTAAGGATATCGTTGCTAGGAAAATTATTGTTTTCTGCCCGCGATCCCCTTCAGTGGTATCAGAGCCGATCTATCGTAAGATATAGCTGTACGCTGTTAGAACCCGTGCTCTGCACGGGGGCACCGTTCCTGTTATTTGCTACCCTCTAGCGTGCACTTGTGTATTCCAGCGGCATTGAGTTGATGAAGCGGCCCGGACCGACTTTACGCGTACGCTTACGCGAGACTGGTTCCACTACTGACATACGGCTTGCACCGTATCTGTGGCTGGCGGGTGACAGTTTCTCTCTCTTTAGTTGGTCTTCGCATTTTCAATGGAGGGCCCGAAAGGGATGCTTAAACATGCAATTATTGGATCGTTGTTGTGGTCATAAGATTCGTAGGTATGAAGCGGTTCTATTTACGAAAGCCCCAAGCCACGTAAAATATGCAAAAGATAAAGTAGAAGCGTCTAACTTTATTTTGCAGGGGGCTATGTGATATGGTCAAGGTAGGTTTATTAAATTGTTTATAAACTGCGGGCGCCAAGAAGACAATGGCGCGATGGACTATATCACATTGCATTACATTTGATGTTTTGTGTGCATCTTATTTTGTGTGTGATTGTGTGTTACACGGCGGTAGTTGAATAAGATGATCCCTTCAAAATACCACTAGTGTTCTCCCTCCAACGCGCACCACCAATAAAGTTCTACGTTATGAGGCAGGCCGTGATGATCGGGTGTCAGACATATCTTCGTTCGCATACGGTGGGTGTAAGCCATGTTGCACAAGCGTCAGCGTGGAGGTCTTTGGTGGCGAGCCTAGCATACTCAGAAGTATGGCCTCGGAACAGGAAGGCCGAAAGGCTGAGCACGAGTCACAAAATTGGTGTGACGGACGATTTTGTCTACTCTTGAAGTTGTGCCGCCGGCTTTGATGATGAGGGGTGGTGCAATGGATGGGGGTCGTGTATTCGCTTAAACGACCAGGAGGGATGTTCGTTTGAGTGGGAGTTATGTTAGTTATTTTCTAAAATACTATAACTCAAAATTATTATGAACAAAGTCTTATGTTGTTGCAAATTCCATTGTAGATGTCTCGCCCCTCGTTTAACCTAGGTCTGTTCCTTGAGAAAGAAAAGCTTAAGACCAATGGGTCAAACTTCATGGCCTGGTTCCGCAACCTGAGGATCCTCCTCACTCCCCATAGGGTGGCCTACGTCATTGAGGCCACCATAGGTGACCCTCCTGCAGATGATGCCTCTGAGGATGAGAAGAAGGTCTTCCAGACCCGATCGGAGGATTCTGCCTTTGTCCAGAGTGGCATGCTCTACGCCATGGAAACCGACCTGCAGAAGCGTTTTGAGAAGATGAGCGCCTTTGAGATCATTTCGGATCTTAAGGCTGTCTTTGCGCCGCAGGCTAAGGCTGAGAGATATGAGGCTTCTGAGCTTTTCTTCTCAGCCAAGATGGAAGAGCATAGCAGTGTGAGCGAGCATGTAGTCAAGATGTCTGGCTACGTTCAACGCCTGAATGCTCTGGAGTGCAAGATTCCCGATGAGCTGGCGATTGACAGGGTGTTGCAATCGTTGCCACCAAGCTACAAAGGCTTCGTCATGAACTACAACATGCAGGGCATGGCTAAGTCCCTGGGTGAAGTGTTCGTGATGCTCAAGACTGCTGAGGTAGAGATTAAGAAGGAGCACACGCTGTTGATGGTCAACAAGACCGTTGATTTCAAGAAGTCCGGTGGCAAGGGAAAGCAGAGCTGGAAGTCCCGGAGGGAGGCAAAGTTGGCTGCCAAGCCCAGGACTAACAGGTCTGGTCCCAGAGCTAGCATGGAGTGTTTCTACTGCAAGGGGAAGGGTCACTGGAAGCGCAACTGCCCCAAGTATCTGGAGGATAGGAAGTCTGGCAAGACGGTCGACAAAGAGAAAGGTATATTTGATATACATGTTATAGATGTGTACCTTACATCCGCCCGGAGCAATACGTGGGTATTTGATACTGGTTCTGTTGCTCATATATGTAACTCTCAGGAGGAGTTACGGAACAGAAGGCGGCTGGCGAAGGATGAGGTGACGATGCGCGTCGGCAACGGATCGAGAGTCGACGTGGTGGCTGTCGGCACACTCCCTCTACATCTACCATCGGGATTAGTTTTGGTTTTAAATAAATGTTATTTTGTGCCATCCTTGAGTGTAAACATTATAAGTGGGTCTTGCCTGTTACAAGATGGTTATTCATTTAAATCAGTGTCAAGCAATTGTGCTATTTATATGAATGATATCTTTTATGTTGATGCTCCCGAGAGTAATGGTTTATTCTTGTTGAATCTCGATCGTAGTACTCACATCCATAACATAGAGGCCAAACGAATTAAGTGTAGTGACGATACCGCCATGTTTTTGTGGCATTGCCGTCTTGGTCATATTGGTATAAAGCGCATGAAGCGACTCCACTCCGATGGACTCTTGGACTCGTTGGATTTCGGATCCCTCGATACATGCGAACCATGCCTCATGGGCAAAATGACCAGGACACCGTTCAAAGGTTTCGTTGAACGGGCGTCGGATTTGTTGGGGATCATACATACAGATGTGTGTGGACCGATGAGCGTTTCGACACGCAATGGTTATCGTTACTTCGTCACCTTCACTAATGACTTGAGTAGATACGGTTATATCTATTTGATGAAACACAAGTCTGAAACGTTTGAAAAGTTCAAAGAATTCCAGAGTGAAGTTGAGAATCAGCTTAATAGGAAAATCAAGCATCTCCGGTCCGATCGCGGTGGAGAGTACTTGAGTTTTGAGTTTGGCACACATATGAAGAGTTGTGGCATAGTGCCCCAACTTACGCCCGCCGGAACGCCGCAGCGTAACGGTGTGTCCGAGCGACGTAATCGTACTCTACTGGATAGTGTCCGATCTATGATGTCTCTTACCGATCTGCCAGTGTCCTTCTGGGGTTATGCGTTAGAAACAGCCGCATTCATTTTAAATAGGGCTCCGTCCAAGTCCGTTGAAACGACGTCGTATGAATTATGGTATGGCCAAAAGCCTAAGTTATCGTTTCTGAAGGTTTGGGGTTGTGAGGCGTACGTTAAGAAACTACAGCCCGGCAAACTCGAACCGAAGTCGGAGAAAGTCGTCTTTGTAGGATATCCGTGGGAAACCGTTGGGTACACCTTCTACAACCAAGCTGAGGGCAAAACTTTTGTCGCGAAGACCGGTGCCTTTCTAGAGAAGGAGTTTCTCGCGAAAGGAGTAAGAGGGAGGAAGGTAGACCTCGATGAAATCGTTGATCCTGAACTCGAGATTCCGAGTGGCGCAACGGAGGCAATTCCGGAAACGTCCTCCGTGGAAGGAGTGGGAGAAATTGTCGAGGAAGATGTTCTACCTCGTAGGTCTGGTAGATCTCGGATCCCACCAGAATGGTATGGCAACATGGTTTGCACCGTCATGCTAGTCGAGCAAGACGAACCTACGAACTACAAGGAGGCGATGGAGAGTCTAGAGTCCGAGAAATGGCTTGAAGTCATGAAATCCGAAATAGGATCCATGTATGATAACAAAGTGTGGACTTTGGTGGATATTCCCGAAGGGCGCAAGGCCGTCGAGAATAAGTGGATCTTTAAGAAGAAGACTGATGCTGATGGTAATGTGACCGTCTATAAAGCTCGGCTTGTCGCAAAGGGTTTCTGACAAGTTCATGGAATTGACTACGATGAAACTTTTTCACCGGTAGCGATGCTTAAGTCTATTCGGATTTTGTTAGCGGTAGCTGCCTACCATGATTATGAAATCTGGCAGATGGACGTCAAAACGGCCTTCCTGAATGGAAACATTGAGGAAGAGTTGTACATGGTACAGCCGGAAGGTTTTGTCGATCCAGGAAGTGCTAACAAGGTATGCAAGCTTCAGCGATCCATCTATGGATTGAAGCAAGCATCTCGGAGCTGGAATCTTCGCTTTGATGAGGTAATCAAAGGTTTTGGATTTGTCCAGAATGTGGAAGAGACCTGTATTTACAAGAAAATGAGTGGGAGCTCGGTTGTGTTCTTAGCACTGTATGTTGACGACATATTGCTAATAGGGAATGATGTGGAACTTCTGAGTAGCGTGAAGGAATATTTAAACAGTAAGTTTTCCATGAAGGACTTAGGAGAAGCTGCGTATGTTTTAGGCATAAAAATCTATCGTGATAGATCAAGGCGCCTATTAGCACTAAGTCAGAGTACTTATCTTGATAGAATACTGAAGCGTTTTCATATGGAGAAGGCAAAGAAGGGTTCTCTGCCGGTTATCAAGAATAAGATATTGCGTAAGGCGCAGTGTCCGGTGACGGAACTGGGTAAGGCCGAAATGACGAAACGTCCTTATGCTTCAGCCATAGGATCGATCATGTATGCAATGTTGAGTACTAGACCAGATGTGGCATTAGCTCTAAGTTTGACAAGCCGGTTCCAGAGTAATCCTGGAATGCCGCATTGGGTAGCTGTTAAGAGCATTCTTAAGTATCTCAATAAGACAAAGGAAATGTTCCTTGTGTATGGAGGCTGCGATGAGGAACTTGACGTAACGGGTTACGTAGATGCAAGTTTCTGCTCAGACCCCGATAACTGTAAGTCACAGACAGGTTACGTGTTCAAGGTGAATGGAGGCGCCGTGTGCTGGAGAAGTGGGAAGCAACCCATAGTCGCACAATCTACAATGGAGTCGGAGTACATTGCTGCCTGCGAGGCCGCGAATGAAGCTGTGTGGCTGAGGAAGTTCGTCATCGAACTTGGAGTGTTCCCGAGCGTGCAAGACCCCGTGGTCCTCTTCTGCGACAATACGGGTGCCATTGCGAACGCCAAGGAGCGAGGTCTCACTCCACCGCCAAACACATTCTCCGACGCTTCCATGTGATACGTCAGTACGTACAAGGAGGCGAGGTGAAGATTTGCAAAGTGCATACGGATCTGAATGTGGCAGATCCGCTGACAAAGCCTCTTCCGCTTGATAAGCATGAACAGCACCTGTTAGCTATGGGTGTTAGGCTTTTACCAAGTTGTAATCTAGATTAAGTTGTACTCTAGTGCAAGTGGGAGACTGAAGGAGATATGCCCTAGAGGCAATTAATAAAGTGTATTCTTTATCATATCTCGTTTGTTCATAATAGGTTTTTGTGTCATGCTAGAACCGTATTAAGCGGAAACATTAATGCGGGTGTGATACGTAAACAACCAGGTCCCTAGTAGACTCTACTAAGACTAGTTTCGTTGCGCGATTGATGATCGAGGTTTCCCGGTCATGGGGCATGGCGCCGGTCGGCAATGGGAGTCATATCGTTGGAGAACGATGTGATGCACATACCCAGATTTGGAGAACGTAGTCGTTACGCCTTTGACCGTGAGATCAACTCTTATTGTTATTCCTGGAAGATACTTTGATCGCACCAAACGTCGTATCTTATTTAGTATGACAATAACGGTGATACTTTTGGGTATCGGAAAGGAGTAGTTGAGACGAGGGGTCAAGAGCGGGATTTGCCAGTCCGCATAGCAGGATAGATACTCTCGGTCCCACTCGGTGAGATCATGTCTAATGAGCTTGCAAGCATGTGACTAGGTCACGGAGACATGAGATCATGAACGGGTAGAAGGTAGCGTCGTCGGTAACAAAGTCGGGATTAGGTATGCAGATATCTATGGAACGACGCTCGGACATGCTAAGTATCGCTATGGCAAAAGGTTTAAGACTTTACGTTCAGCTTTGATAGATGAAAGTCATTCGTTATATCACAGGGATTAATTCATGGGGTCCAGGCCTACGAGTTAGTCGTTGATCATAGAGGAGTCTTGGTCATACCTGTTATTATATCGAACCGCTAGGGTAACACACTTAAGGGGTTTCGACAAGACAACCGGAAAGGAAAGATATCACCGGGAGCGTCCCAGGAGGGGTCCGATGGAGATCGGGCAGCGCCGAAAGAGTTTTCGGAGCTAGGAAAAATTATATATATTATTTGATATTAATTAGTGTAACTAATATGCAAATATGATTTTATATATTTATTTTCGAATTTATTTAGGCTGATTTCCCTAAATAGGCCTTCTGGTCGAAAGAAGGCCCAAGAAGGGCGGAATCCCCTTGGGGATTCGGTGGGCGCCAAGAGGGGCCGACCCAAGTGGGCCAAGGGGCCCACTAAGGGGCCGGCGCACCCTCCCTAGCCGCACCAGGCATGTGGGGGTTAGTCCCACATTGCCTGGTTAGCTAGTTGGCTCCCCCCCGGGAGCCTATATAAGAAGGGGCACCCCTGGCCTTTTAATTCACCAATTAATTCCCAATTTCTCTCTCGATCTCGTGGTTCCCTAGTCGGAGCCGCGCCAAGCTGAGGAGGGGGATCTCTTCCACCATAGCCCGCTGTCGCGCTGCTGGTGTTCCGGTCCAAGTCTTCCGCTGCTCGTCTGGGACTGGAGCTTCGGAGGCCGTCGTCTCCACCGTACGTGTGTGACGCCCTGCGAGCTGCTGCGCTAGCGGTACTCGGAGGTCTGCTTCCTCTACACGACCTTGAGGTCGGTTTCGTCGGTCTTCATCGACAACGTTTGTGCGGGAACGTAATCCCCGCTTTCGGTCTACAAGAGTACGTATTCCGATCTCCGTTCGTACTACTATATCTGCATAGAATAGATCTTGGCATGCTTTTAGGATATCGTTGGTAGGAAATTTTTTGTTCTATGCACACGATCCCCCTTCAATATAGTATGACAATAACGGTGATACTTTTGGGTATCGGAAGGGGGTAGTTCAGACGAGGGGTCAAGAGCGGGATTTGCCAATCCGCATAGCAGGATAGATACTCTAGGGCCCACTCGGTGAGATTATGTCTAATGAGCTTGCAAGCATGTGACTAGGTCACGGAGACATGAAATAATAGACGAGTAGAAGATAGCGTTGTCGGTAACGAGGTCAGCTAGGTATGGAGATATCTATGAACGATACTCGGACACGCTAAGCATCGCTATGACAAAAGGTTCAAGACTTTAAGTTCAGGTTTGATAGATGAAAGTCATTCGTTATATCACATGGATTAATTCATAGGGTCTAGGCCTACGAGTTAGTCGTTGATCATAGAGGAGTCTCGATCATACTTGTTATTATATCGAACCGCTAGGGTAACACACTTAAGGGGTTTCGTCAAGACAACCGGAAAGGAAAGAGATCACCGGGAACGTCCCGGGAGAGGTTCGATGGAGATCGGACAGCGACGAAATAGTTTTCGGAGCTAGAATGAATTATATATAATATGTTTGATATTAATTAGTGTAATTAATGTCTAAATATGATTTTATATATTTATTTTTGAATTTATTAAGGCTGATTTTCCTATATAGGCCTTATGGTGGAAAGAAGGCCCATGGAGGGAAAATCCCCAAGGGAATTCGGTGGGGGGAGCATGGCCGGACTAGGTGGGCCAAAAAGGGCCCACCAGGGCCGGTGGACCTGCTCATGCCGCATTAAGAAGGGGCACCCCTGGCCTTTTAATTCACCAATTAATTACCCAATTCTCTCTCGATTTCGTGATTCCCTTTGTCGGAGTTGCACCGAGTTGAGAGGGGGATCTCTACACCATAAGCCCGCTGCCGCGTTGCTGGTGTTCCGGTCCAAGTCTTCCGTTGCTCGTCCTGGACTGGAGCTTCAGAGGCCGTCGTCTCCACCGTACGTGTGTAACGCCCTTCGAGGTGTTGTGCTAGCGGTGCTGGGAGGTCTACTTCCTCTTCACGGCCTTGAGCTTGGCTTCGTCGGTCTTCATCGTCAACGTTTGTGCGGGAACGTAATACCCGCTTTTGGTCTACAAGGGTATGTATTCCGATCTCCATTCGTACTACTATATCTGCATAGAAAAGATCTTGGCATGTTTTAAGGATATCGTTGCTAGGAAAAATTTTGTTTTCTGCCTACGATCACCTTCAGTAAAGCCAAGTGTAGCGAGAGAAATCATCAATAAAAGAGAACATAGTAACGATGATCTCCTTTCGAATCAAAGGGAATAGGGCCCCATACATCAGAATGAACTAAGTCGAAAGGATGCTGAGATACAGACTCGCTCATAGGATAAGGTAGTTGGGTTTGTTTGCCAAGTCTACAACTGTTACACTGTAAGGAGACATCTCCAAATACAGACCCCAAAACTCCTTGACGCACTAATGACGACAAGCGAGAGCCACAAATGTGAGCAAGACGATGATGCCACAGCTGGAAAGACCTAGAAGAGGAGGCCTCAAGAGCATGCGAACTGGCGGGAGTGGTGGCAGCGGAAGGAACATAAAGCCATTCGATCTCCCAAAGGACCTGAGACTCACGGTGCCGAGGGCCAGCCCCAACCAGAACCTTGGTGCGACGATCCTGAACAGAGCAAGAGTCCACATCAAGAATGACACGACTGCCAGAATCAGTAAGTTGAGCAGCGGAAAAAAAGATTCATGGTAAGACGAGGGACATGAGTGAAGGGAATATGCCCTAGAGGCACTTAATAAACATAGTTTATTGGTTATATTCCAATTGTTCATTATATGTTTTATACCATGCTATAATTGTATTAAGCGGAAACATTAATACACGTGTGGTAGATAAACAACCAGGTCCCTAGTAGCCTGTACTAAGACTAGTTTCGTTGCGCGATTGATGATCGAGGTTTTCCGATCATGGGGCATGGCGCCATTCGGCAATGGAGTCATATCGTTAGGTGGAACGATGTGATGGACTTACCCATTATTTATAGGACGAAGTCATTACGCCTTCAACCGTGAGATCAACTCTTATTGTTATTCCTGAAAGATACTTTGATCGCACCAAACGTCATATCTTATATAGTGTGACAATGATAGGTGATACTTTTGGGTATCGGAAGGGAATAGTTGAGACGAGGGGTCAAGAGCGGGATTTGTCAGTCCGTATAGGCGGATAGATACTCTATAGCCCACTCGGTGAGATTATGTCAAATGAGTTTGCAAACATGTGACTAGGTCACCAGCTGACATAATATCATAGACGAGTAGAAGATAGCGATGTCGGTAACGAGGTCAGCTAGATATGGAGATATCTAAGAACGATGCTCGGACATGCTAAGTATCGCTATGGCAAAAGGTTTAAGACTTGACGTCCAGGTTTGATAGATGAAAGTCATTCGTTATATCACAGGGATTAATTAATGGGGTCTAGGCCTACGAGTTAGTCATTGATCGGAGAGGAGTCTCGATCATGCCTGTTATTATATCAAACCGCTAGGGTAGACACACTTAAGGGGTTTCGACAAGACAACCGGAAAGGAAAGAGATCACCGGGAACGTCCCGGGAATGGTCGGATAGAGATCGGGAAGCGACGAAATAGTTTTTGGAGCTAGAATAAATTATATATAATATGTTTGATATTAATTAGTATAATTAATGTTTAAATATGTTCTTATATATTTATTTTCGAATTTATTTAGTCTGATTTTCCTAAATGGGTCTTCTGGTCGAAAGAAGGCGCATAGGGGGAAAATTCCTCAAGGGAATTTAGTGGGGGCTTGATGGCCGGCCTAGGTGGGCCAAATGGGGCCCACCAGGGCCGGGCACCATGGCTGACCGCACCAGGCATGTGGGGATAGTCCCACATTGCCTGGCTGATGAGTTGGCTCCCCTCAAGGAGCCTATATAAGAAGGGGCACCCCTGGCCTTTTAATTCACCAATTAATTCTCTTATTTCTCCTCGATTTCGTGATTCCCTTTGTCGGAGTTGCACCGAGGAGGATGAGGGGATCTCTCCACCATAGCCCGCTACCGCGCTGCTGGTGTTCCGATCCAAGTCTTCCGCTGCTCGTCCTAGACTGGAGCTTTGGAGGTCATCGTCTCCACCGTATGTGTGTAACGCCTTGCGAGGTGCTGTGCTAGCGGTGCTCGGAGGCCTACTTCCTCCACCTGACCTCGAGGTTATCTTCATCGTCTTCGTCGGGCCGAGTTCTTCGCGACCTAGAGGTCGGCTACGTCGTCTTCGTCGTCAACGCTTGTGCGGAGCGTAATCCCCGCTTTCGGTCAACAAGGGTATGTATTCCGATCTCCGTTGTACTTCTATATCTGCATAGTATATATCTTGGCTAGTTTAAGGATATCATTGCTAGGAAAAATTTTGTTTTCTGCCTGTGATCCCCTTCAATGAGAAACACCGGGGACAGAAAAAGATGGAGTAGAAAGGGTGGCACGACTAGCAATAGGAAGAGGTGCGTCATCGGCAGTGAGAACATTGATAGGAAAATCAAGAGGTCGAACAGAAGACAGAGCGGAAGAATCAAAATACATGTGAAAAGAAGCTACATAATCCAGAACCCACGAAGATGTACGTGACTGTGTAAGCAGCGGTGCCTGAGTGGTGGTGGCAGCAATCACAGCGGCTATTGTACCCGTCGAGGAAGAGCCATAGGAAGTCAACAGACGCTTGAGCCGCAGAATATCCTGATCAGTGAGTGACAGAGTCGAGGAAGACGCACGAGCACCACTAGGAGAAGAGCGCCTTAGGTCTCGCTGCTTCTTGTGACAATCAGACTCTGGGTGACCTGGCTTGGAGCAGTAGCCACAGAAGGTGTGGGAGCGAGGCGGACTCGCCCCTAGAAAAGGAGAGCTGCTTACCCCCCTGAAGGCGTGGGTAGGAGTGCTGGAGCAGCTCAGGCGGCAGGAGCTCGAGCCGCAAGCACAGTGGGTACAGCAAGCAATCCAGCGGAGGCGTGTCTCCTCAGCACGAAGTTCTGCAAGGACCTCTGAGATAGGAACACGCCCACGAGCAAGTAAGGCAGCCCGCCGAGGCTCAAACTCTTTACGAAGGCGTGACAAGAACTCATGAACACGCTTAAAGTCCAAGTCTAGTCTCACAGTCTGGTAGCAACGGCAAACACCACAAACAACAGACCGGAGGGAGTCAAGCTGGCGCCATATGGTAGAGCACTGCATATAGAACTCATCAACAGTAGAGTCACCCTGCTGAAGTGCATGCTCCTGGCGAACAACAGATAGGTAGAGAGCATCACCAGAAGGTTGATAGCGCTCACAAAGGTACAACCACATTGCAGTAGCAGAGTCGAGCCCCATAAACTCAGAAGCAAACTGAGGTTGAACACTAGCGGTGAGAACGGCAGAAGCTCGGCATCATCATTGCGCCACAGAGTGTAAGCAGACAGGGCATCCCGATAGACAGAGAGAATCAGAGTAAGCAGATACCTCTTAATCATAAGGCTCTATCGCAACATCATCACGGTCCTTGTTGCATCCCTATCAGCTTGAGAAGCATCTGCGCGAAGGACAGGCGGCATCGGCGGCGTAGGAGCCACATGGGCTACAGGGCATGGCAGGTAGGGGACATCGCCAGACAGAACGTCCCAAAGGAGAAGTCAACGCATGCGGATGCGCATAAAGCCAACAAACTCCGCATAATTGGTGCCATCGAAGATGACGGAGCATCGAGGAACAGAAACATAGCTGGAAGAAGACATGATGCAATTTTTTTTCTGAAAGTCAACTCAGGCTAAAAACTGGATCTGAATCTCACACACGGCAGCAGACGCAAACAATCGGCACAACACCACCAGATCGGGGCAGCACCAAGTACTACATAATCCACCAGATCGGGATAGCACCAAGAAGCGCACAAGCCACCAGATCGGGAGAACGGAGATGGGCGACGCCGGCTGAGACGTGGAGACGGAGACGGGCGACGGCGGCCGGCAGGGGCGGAGATGGCCGGCAGGTCGGAGACGGCGGCCGGAACGGGCGCGCAGTAGCAGTCCAGAGGCCACGAACGGCGGCGGCAGGCTGCGGAGAAGCTCTGAATGGAGCAGCACAAGTGTTGAGAGGAGGAGGAAGAAGAAGTCCACGGCCGGGCAGCTCGATTCGAGCGAGGAGAGAAAAAAGATGGCCGGAGCTAGCAACGGTGGTGGTGGAGCAAGCACGGAGTTTGGGCGTGTGGGAGAAATCCTAACCTCGCTCTGATACCATGTTGAATAAGAGAAAATTGCAGATAACACCAACCTTTGGTGCAAGAGTTGCACAAAACATAGAAATTAAACATCTTTTGTAGCTAGCACCGGTTATTCGTCTAATAAGTTGCATCTAGCCCAAAACATTGATTTAGGTGCTTAACAAGATTCTGACGTGTGGGTACATGATCATTATATTGTATATTTACACTGTATATCATAATTATATGATATTATGATATATATTATAACAAAGCTAGTCGATTATGTTACTGCATCGTTTATGTTTTCTGGCTAGATTTTGTTTTTACAATGTACCACCATCACCATGTCATGACATACACTCACACACAAGCTAATTAGCTTGAATATCCCACGCATATACATCTCTTCATGTTTGAGTTTTTTCTTCTTAACGGACTAGCTAGTATATTATCTTTACACACGAGTTTCAGTTTTCAACGTTTGATCAAACATGAGAATTGTTTTTGTAGCGAAAAATATGAGAGTTTAAAATGGATAAAATGGACCGCCGAAGAAAAAAAATGTACACGTACATTATTATTATATACGAAATGATTTTTCATGTTGAGAGTATTTCAACTTAATCGTGTCAACCTAGATTACCTGGTAAGATATCTATAATTATCTTGTTAATTATTAGCCATAAATTTTAGATCCAACCATCAAATAATATAGATGATGGAGATTCTCGTATAGTTATGATTTATGGTATAATAATACTCATGTTAGTTAAATGTTAAGCCCCTAAATCAATATTTTGGGTTAGATGCAACTTATTAAACGAAAAACTGGGGCTAGCCGTAAAAAATGTTTGATTTCTGTGTTTTGTGCAACTTTTACACCAAAGGTTGGTGTTATCTGCAATTTTCTCTGTTGAACAACGAGCAACTAAATTTCACAAGTGTAGGAATATGCAAAGAGACCCTTATACTATGGATAAAAGGTAAAACAAGACTATACATGTCTAACAGTTTCAAGGTAATGAAGACAGTAAAAATGTGGAACTCAAATAAAGCTATCACGCCTAACTTGTAAGTTAAATCATATAGAATCAAGATCGTGATGAGGTGATTATAAGAGAAATTAACGATGGTTTTCGTTCTAACGATGGTCATGAATTACGGAATCGTATGTAATCCATGGTTGACCAAGCATTGGAGAATGTGATGAAGTGAAAACTTCATTGCGCGTCTCAAACAAGCGTGATAGAGCATGAAGAAGATCCAATGATAACCACAACGATGTAGAAAATATGATCCAAATAATGGTCATGACAGAGTTAAGAGCATGCATGTTCTAAAGAAGACGACTTTGTGAGTATTCACTTTAACATGAAAAAATCATCACAATGAATACAGATAAAATGATACGAGTTTGATGCAGATAAAGTACAAGGCTGGATTATATTTGACAAGAAAAAAAGCGTAGATGATATACCAAGTCGGGTCAACTGATCTTGTGCGGTATGGTGAGAAATTATGGAGTGTTTTTTTTATCTAACCCATGGTCCATGTAGGGTTAGGTATCTTTACATCATTACATGTCCTTTCATCAAAAGGAAGTTTCATATAGCTATTGATAGGGTGACATCAAGTGGGTTGATCATCCAGCCCTCCGCCTCCCCCACCTCTCCTACCTTCCCGCCGTCGTCGTCCTTGGCGTCGCAGGGCAAAGCCTCTGTGGCGTGGCGGCGGCGGCGGATTTCCTCGGCTGAAGATCGATCGGGGCGGCAGCGCACCGCCTCGGACGATTCGTCGGTGGTGCCGTGAGCCAGCAGTGGCCGAGCATGGCGTGTACGGCGGCTATGCAGGGGAGGCGGAGGCGTCCTTGGCCCAGATGGATTTCAGTGGGCCGAAGTTTAATCTGCATCTTCACCAACGCTGCTGACGACACTCGACCTCCGGGTTTGGCACGCGACACGAGGACATGGCGTTGGTGGTCTTCCCTTTCGCCGGAGGAGATCGGCCAGGGCGCGGACGTCATGGGCTCTTCTTCGGGTAGATCGATGGCATGTGGGGCGGGCTGGCCGGTGAGAACCGGGCTCTGTTTCAGGAGCCGACGATGGTGGCGTCCTCGGGCGTCATCACCTTGTTGAAGGCATCGTTGCTCCGCCCTCAACCGTTATGTTCCGGCGGAAACCCTAGATCTAGTTGTCCAGATCGGATGATGGCGTCACCTATGGTGTCGTTCACCCTCTTGAGAGCATCGTTTTGGAACATGAACTACCTGGAGGGGTCAGCTGGCGGAGCGGTTGTCATCATTGTTTGAACCTTGTTATCGATTTGATGATAATGGACATGCTAAGCTATTCCTAAGTGATGCTTTACCCTAGTGGATTATGGTAGAGAAATTTGCGACGTCGAACAAAAGTGCTCCAAGTTCTGGTGAGCATGACTGTCATCATCTATCTCAAATGACATGTGCAATGCAAAGTTATGATATTGATATGTTTTCCATTAACTTGGTTTTCATATTTAACTGAGCTTGTCTTCGTCGATGCCGAAACGACCGCTTCAGAGGAAGAGGTAGATCACTGCCACAACCAGATCCGGTACAGTTCATGGCAAGTATCTGTTTTATTGACCTCTCATGTGCTAGCTGCACTTAGACGGCAAATCCATCACCTTTGTGGCTCATTGGTTGGGGCTCGCTCCGACATCACTATTAGAGGTGACCTAATCGGCTCATCCTTGTGTTGGGTGATTCATCTTTCGGCAAACAATTTGCACAATACCAATGATACAACAAACTTTGTTCTCGCAAAGATGTACACAACCTACTCCTTTCCCGTTCGACTAAAATATTTTAGACATTACCGAACTCTCTAACATAAGAGTTTGACAATCAATTATAATTATGTTACATGAAGCATAATTCAGTGCACATTATAAGAGAAAGTTAACATTTTCGTTGTCATGGAACCTTTAGTTTTTGTTAACAAAATACAAACGATAATTATATTATCTATATGTTTGAGAAATGATAATTATTTCTCCATTTATTTATTTTTGTCTTGATGCCATATATAGTGAATTATCTCAGCATTATGCAAAAGACTATATTAGAGTAAATTATTTACTAGAAAGCGCATGCACTTATTTGTTCGAAGAACACATACTCCAATGGAGATTCAAAGTTCATTGAGCCTTCAAGTGTGCTTTTCTATATTGATATCTGATGTCTACATACATGTGAATATCTCTGGTGCTAAAACATCTGATATTTTGATACAGAGGAAGTCATATTTAACATACTTCTACACTTCCACTTCCAAATTCGAAGGAAATTTTGATAATTTTAGTCCAATATACTCCTGCATTACAAGTTGTAGTTTTTGACGGGGCATTGCTACATTTAGAGCATCTTCAACATGTGCCCAATAACTGATCTGCCGCTGTAAAATCGGTCAGTTTAGCGCAAGAGAGGCACGGCGTGATGCTCCAGCGGGAGCGGGAAAATGGCGAGCACCGAAAACGTTTTAGCACGCGGGAAAGAGCGGCATCAAGCATGCTATTTATTAGGCGTAAGCTCCAGAAGGCGTAGGCTCCAGCGCTGGATAATAGGAGTTTATTTATTCATCTCAGAAAATTCTGAAAACAACCATACAAATACATATACATGTATATGTCTACTATGTACTTCCAATTTTTTTGAGAAATGTCTTCTCATACGGGCTTGCACAAAAAAAGATAAATCTAGCAAGCAAAATGAGTTTTTTTTTACCTTTTCAAATCCATGATTGTTATTTTTGTGGGCATAAAATACATCTTACTTTGAGCGAAACTATATACATAGGTAAATAACTTGTATATGTATTATTATTTCATAAGGCAGGAGCACTGGAGGTCGGGAGCAAAATAAGGCAGGAGCACTAGAGGTCGGGAGCAAAAGTCCCCTCACGAGAAGATAACAGGTATACATGCTATTTTTCTCTCATGCAAAAGAAAAAAACATTTTATCAATCAACTGATCGCGAGGAAACATAATTGGGCGCCTGTCCTACCAGATGTGAGTCCAGAGCAACTTTTATCCTTTTAATTGGGCACCTGTCCTAGCAGCTGCGTTTCATTTTATTGAAAAGGTGGCAGAGTTCACAGTTACAATCCTCCTAGGAGGTACAGGCCCAAAAAGCAGCAAACAATTCAGTTACATCCCAAGTCGCTGGCATGACCAAAGAAAATTGATTTTTTTCACAACATTATTACAAAGGTTATCTTTTTCACAACACTATTACAAAGGTTATCTTTTCCACAACATTATTACAAAGGTTCAGAAAACATACCGGCAATGAACCCTACAAGTGAGATGTCCAGTAGAAGCATACAGGTGCCTTTCTTTTCAAACAAATCAGAATTACAGATGAATTGAACACAGCAAGTACTACGTTTAAAGAAGAAAACTACAATCAATGATACAATCTGTTAGGATGGCTGTTGTAGCTTAAAATTAACTTCTTTTGTCCTTGATATCCTTTGGAGCCTTTGTACTATCATCATTAGATGATAAGGGGATTCTGTTGATAATGAATACTAACGCGGCACCAATCAAAGCACCCGATAGATGGGCAATGTTGTTTACTTGAAGTGCGGCGCCCGTCATGGTGGTTGCACGCGCGGCTTCCATGACCTATTAGGGCAAAAGCCAAATCAGGTAAATCAAGAATGCCTGCTTGGTATACAACATTAGTACTAGCAAAACCGGTAAACTAGGATAGTCTGGCTGTTCACGTGAAGTACTTCATTATCTTGAAACATATTTGAGTATTTATTGTCATGATGGGTGGAAGAATGTCAGCCCTGAATGTTTTTTCTTCTAAACTAGTGATCTCCAACCTTGTAAATTTGTGAACAATTTGAAGGGCTGAACCTGGGATAGTTGAAAAGTAGGTCTAAGAAGATGAAGTTTTAGCGGAAGAATTAAAAATGTTTAGTTATAGATCGAGCAATGCTACGCTAAATAAGGGGTTGCAGTTAACAATCCTACCCAGAAATGTATAAGCTCCTACAGATTTGGATAGCTGGGTTTTATATCCATTCCATTAGCAAAACGAGTTAGTCTCACTTCTTGACATTTATATACTTCATCTCTGGAATAACATATGTTTTACAAAGAAATGGTTAGCTGGCAAAAAAATAATCTATTTCCCATAGGATGGTGTTAACTTACCTTGTCAACAACAAACTGACCAAGGATGAGGACCTCAAGAATCTTTCTCCAGTCCCAGGACATCTGTTGCAAGAGATGAGCAGCAAAATATTGGAATCAATTAAACAAGATTACCGCTCATCCAGAAAATATTATGGAACACTCATCCAGAAAATATTATGGAACAGACCAAGATTTGGCATGATCACCTTTACTAGCACACTAATTGTGAAAAGGCCAAAAACAGCCCCAGATGCTCCAAGCGAGACAGACGATGTCGGAAGAAGTAACCATGAAATAAAGTTTGCGCCAGCACCGGTTAAAATATAAGACATCCACAATGCAAAGTTGCCTTCTTCCTCCTCAACAAGCTTTCCTGCATATTTAGATGAGAGCTAGGCATCCTTCAACCGAACTATAAGCAGCAAGCATTACATTGCTTTAGGTACCAAATCTCACCAAAAATATACACAAAGAAGAGATTGCTTGAAAGGTGATTCCTGTAATGGATCATAAACACTTGAATGAGTAAATATGATACATTCTCCCCGAAGAATGTTAAAAGTTTCAGGTTCTGATATTCAGTAGAATATTTTGTTAGTTACTAGTACCTTTTAAAAATTACAGAGCAGATTGAAGCTGAAACAAAACTATGCACGAGCGACAAAGAAAAATATAATAAGGAAGTCCAAGAAGAACTAACCAGTTAGCATGGCAAAAAGTTGATGTCACAAACTGGTACCATGAAGGGAAAGCATGGTAGAGGTACAGTGCCTTTATCTCTCTGATCTAGAATGCAAGGAAAACAGAAACTAACGAGTAAAAATATATCCTGATACGAGAATATAACTAGCAGACACGGGTCCATGCTGTTTCGCATATAAATCCAGTATTTTGAATATAACTCCTACTGAATCAACAATTATGATGACTAGTTCTCAGCATTTGCTATGATGCTCATTTCTTCAGGGTTTGCTTGCAACGATGCAACCATAGTACGTCACAATTTATGGACATCTAAACTGACATAGTACGGAATATATCAACATAATTCAACAGTTCAGACACTACATCTCCCAGCACTCGGTTTATGCAGATTTTCTAGCATGCAACGCCAGGTGTCTGAAGGCCTACATTCATTTCTGACCATTGAGATAGCCAAGAGATTGCAATGGTACCTGTAACAAATGGTCTGCGACATAGAGGCCCAAATTAAGGAGCAAGATCCAGAATATGGCATTGGCACGACCTCCCTGCTGCTTCTTGTCCTTGGCAAGCTCCAGCTCGGACACCAAGTCTGATCATAGGTGCAAAAGGAACAAAATTACTAACAAACGTTGCTCCAATCTGCGTACGTCTCAGGTGCAAGAAAGAAGGGGGCGCCTCACCTGACCGCCGCATTCCGCAGCGGAGCAGGTCGCGGCGGGCGGCAGCGACGCCCGCGACTACTCGGCGTGTGAAGGAGATGGAGCGGACATGGCGGCTGGGCAGAGTGGAGGAGGGGGAAGGGAGGGGCTTCGAGAAGGTCCCGGATGGCGCCGGTAGGAGCAGCAGCAGCCGCGGCGCCATGGCTTGTTTGTCCTCTTTCTCTTTGCTTGTTTTACGGGGTTTTTGTTGGATGGGGATTTATTAGCAGAGGGTGCCAGCGAAGGTTCCAGCCGTGCGATGGAGGTCAGGAATGTTGAGTTTTTTTTTAAATAATACGTTATTTTATTGCAAATTCGGTCGGTAGTATGCATTGCAGTGAAATTTCAGAACTGGCGCGCCGTCGGTCCGGGGAGAGCCGAAAGCTGCAACTTTCGGTTTGGGCCAGGCCGAAAGTTGCTTTCGCTTCAGGAGGGGCCGAAGGACACTTTCGGTCCTGCCTGGGCCGAAAGCAGATGGGTTTCGGTCCAGCCCGAGACGAAAGGTTGTTTCCGCACGGAAGAAGACGAGTGTTGCATGCATTTTTTTCACACATCCCAGCTATCTCTCCCGACACCGATTCGCGCGCGTTTCTCCCGCCAGCCGTTCCCGCCTATTTCTCCCGCCACTGATTCGCGTGCGTTTCTCCCGCCAGCCGTTCCCGCATATTTCTCCCGCCACCGATTCGCGCGCGTTTCTCCCGCCAGCCGTTCCCGCCTATTTCTCCCGCCACCGTTTCCCGCCCGTTTCTCCCGCCACCGTTTCCCGCCTGTTCCTCCCGCCACCATTTCCCGCGACCGTTTTCACCTCAATTGTCCTATAAAAACCACTCTAGGCTAAGCGGGGTACTCTCAAAGAGCGCCAGCATGGTGTGTATTGTACCTTGTGAGAAGTGTGTGTCCGGCTTTCACATAGCCGCATCCGAGCATCTAGCTAAGATTATCACCTATTTGAAGGTAGATGGTAGGGAAGTTCCACTTGAAGAAATTATTGGTAGTGAGAGACATCTCGCTTTGCTAGGGGCGAGGCTATGCCGAGATGGGTTTCCGTATAGGACCACAGAACAAATCCGTGCTGAAGTCTTGAGACTTGCGGATAAGTTCGATAGACATGTTACTAATGAGCCGATTCATCGAACTCAAGACATACGTGAGAGGTACGGTCGTTCATTTCTGTGGGTATACTCCAGCGATGATGACGACGATTTCATGCCGTCGTCAAAGGAAAAGGGGGCTGAAGCAGTGCGTAAGGGCAAGGAGAAGAAGGCAGAAACATCGAGGAAGGGTGCGGGAAAGAAGCCTGAATCATCGTCAAAGGGCAAGGGTGCTAAATCTACGGATGGTGCAGGCTGCATTGATGGGAGATAGGTAAAATCTTAATTTGAATTATGTTGTATCTTTCTTTGAGTATCGATTAATTAGTAGTTGTACATGCATTTCCTATTGTTGTGTGGTGTGATCGGTATGTAATCGAGATTTGTTGTATCTTATCTTACGTACCAATGTCTACCGGTTACGGACATATCAAATATTGCTACATAGATCGTACTAATAAGTCTAGTACATAACGATACATAATGTGTACTACATAATGGTACATAGGTAGAAATATGTCTAGTACAACATATAAATAGAAATATATCGTACATAAAAGTATCGCTACTCGTCTGCCCGAGGATGGTTGCGATGTCTTCTCTGGCGAGGTCCGGAGGGTGACAAGCGTGTCGGAGCGCGGTGTTGTCGCATCCCACGGCCTTGAAGCGGCAACTCCTCGCCCTCCTGGTCAAACTGGGTTTCCTGTGTTTCGGGCGGTGGGGTATAGTACATCGGATGCTCCTGGTCAAACTGGGGAGAGTTGTACGCGGAACCACCTCCACCTGTAGATGATATTTTGTTAGTATTTGATATTTATGAACAAGCATAACATGTTACAAAAAGAAAACATACTTACCAAGCATTAGTTGACTCATAGGAGGGAAAGCCCCGCTCCAAGTCATCTGTCCATAAGACGGCTGCCCAAAACCGAAATCATGTGGCATGCCCCACTGATGCATACCGGGCTGCTGCATCATCATACCAGGGGGCATGACCCACGAGGAAGTACCGGGCTGGGTAGGAATTGGCTGTGAAGGACCCGGCTCGAAATACTCTGGCTGGTGCGAGGATGAACCGACCTCGAACGTAGGTCGTGTGCTCATAGGCTGATGAGCTGTAAAACGAGGTCTTGGGTCATGCCGATGTGTGTTCTGCTGGGTAGGTGATACATGTGTATCCGTAGTGCGTGTAGAGTGGCGTGGAGGACGCGGAGCTGGCTGGCGTGGAACAACATCGGTAGCCCTAGAACAGGTAAGCACACTGAACATCACCTTGCCAAATAGCCACAACAGATAGGCCTCCAGACTTCTAGTAATCTGCGTCTGATTCAGAACCACCTCAGGGTATCCTAATTTATCAAGCTGCAATGAAAGGCAAATTAAGTTAGTACGGACACATTGAACAATAAGAAGTAAGCAATAAAATTTACTTTACTTTCTTTCCTGATTCATATTGCAGAGTCTTTTGAACAGATTCATCAGCCTCTTACTCTTAAAACATGAGTAAAAATTTGCACCAAGATGACGCATACACCATCGGCTATGCAGGTCAGTCCAGGGATGAGTTTCTTCCAAACCAGGTTTCTGAAGTGCCTTGATTGCCTTCAATATGCCTGGATGTCTGTCATGCAGTATGCACACATTTGGACGATATTTCACGACTGCCTCTTTTAATTGCCTGAGAAAGTATAACCAGCTTTCATAATTCTCCCCCTCAACGAAGGCATAGGCAATTGGAACGATCTACGGTTAGTATCTGCCCCTTATACATGCCTGTGAGAAATGTGCCATCAATGAGGAGGACTGGGCGACAATGTCTGAATGACTCGATGCATACTGCGAACGAGAAGAACATCCTGCGAAATACAGTATAATTTGGCTGCTCCGGAATCTGAATTACTTGCAAAGATACATGGGTGCCAGGATTCCTCTCGCTCAATGTGGTAATTTGACGGACAACATTATCGTATGCATCATAAAATGTCCCAAACCTCTCCTCTAGAGCCTTCTGTTTTGCACTCCACGCCTTTCCATACTTAATGCTTGTGTTCCATCTAGCCTTAACCGTCAACTGAATGCTCCTCGCCACCATATCTTTTGTCCGCACTATCTCATCATACAAGAGGCGTGCAATGAGAGTTGAAGTCAGGTTTGGATGGTCACTCATTGTACTCGATATTTCACAAGTGTGCGGCTCGAAGCCGGATACCACCCACATCACGTCATACTTGGGTAAGTGACCATGCACCCTTCCTGGACAGTTAATATCAACACAACTCATAGTCAAAAATTGACTGTTTGAGACTTCAGTGCGGAAAACCCTTTGCGTGGACAAAGCCCACTTAATCACGGCTTCCCGAAGCTGCTGCTTTGTGCTGTACTGAGCACCGATTTGAATATTATTCATGTGATACTCCCATGACGAAGAGGGTCTGTCATGCACGACTGTCATGTTCGACTTGTCCATATTCCAAGAGTCAGGAATAGGCACATCATCAACATCCTCCTCATCATCCTCTTCATTATCAGAATCAAGATCTTCTGCAAGGCCATTCTCATCTTCATTCAACATCTCTTGTTGTAATGTTCCTGAATGCTCATCCTCATCTGCCTCCCCTACTTCTGTTGATCCGGCCGACTGACTACTAAGTGCTGGTTCATAATTTTCAGAAATATCTGCCACAGAGCCAAACAAATCAATATTTTCTGATCCAGTATGCTCACTACTTTGTCCATGCTCTGGACCCTCGCCACCGTGTTCCATGTTGTTCTGCTTCAGATAAAACATCAGCAAGATTTCTGGTTGTGTACCCGGCGTTGGCATGATGCCAGCCAAGATGTCCACTGACTTGTCCGATCCAGCGGTAACAACTCCCGAAAAATATTTGTACGGGATTTGCTCCATATTGACTGAATCTTAAATGTCCAGCTATTAGGATCAAACCCGAAATTCATTGTGAAATACTGCTGAATGACAGCTATTCTCAAATTCATCGGGTCTGTAAGCTGAATCGACATATTACCAAATTCACTCAAATCAACACCTGACTCATTTACACAGACATTACCGGCGCCATAGTGCACGATAATATCAACCACTTCCATGACCTAAATAAATTTATTTATGACCGACCATTAATACAAGCACTTAATAATATTACTACCACCGGTTAAATGTCTAGACTATGACACTATACTAACAAATAAAACAAAAAATATCTACACTATTTACGCTAATGCACAAACTAATATTACACTAAACATAAATTAGCTAGTGACTAATTAGGGTTTACCCTTGACGCGTGTTGATCCCGTCGACACAACTCTCCGGGTTCAATCTACCGCCTCCAACCTCCACCACAGCACCACCTTCTCAAACACCATTATCCTCCACCATTCTTGACCACCATTGCTCCCAATCTTCCACCTCCACCCACCAAAAGCAGTCCAAGAAAACCTAATCCATCAACAGATTCTTGATGCCCCAGCACTTCTCTCTTCTTTTCTAACTATCTAATCACTTGCAACAATTTATTTTGGATCGAATCGACTGCTCATTTGGTGGAGAGGAAGAACAGGAGAGAGAAAACGAATCGGAGGAGGAAGAGGAAAGTGAGCGTCGGTGGAGCGGCCGGCAGATTCTTATCTGCCTGCTTTCGGCCTCCCCCGAGCCGAAAGTCTCCTTTCGCTCCGCTCCGGGCCGACAAAGGCGGGCCCAAGCCTGCCACCCATGCTGCGCATGCAGCTGTCGCCTGCGAGTGCGCCGACAGAGGACTTTCGGCCTCCCCCGAGCCGAAAGACAGCTTTTGGCCCCCTACGGGCCGACGGCGCGCTAATGTTCAAATTCCACGGACACGTCATACTACCGGCCGAATTTGCAATACAATAACGTATTATTTTAAAAAAAACTCCAGGAATGTTGATTGCAATCCGAAGGTACTTAACTACTTACTTTGTTCTGCATACTTGTCTCTTCAGATTAATTCCAGTGCCAATTGTTTAGGAATACTACTATGAACTAGAGTAACAGAACAGAAGAAGAGTGCTTCCAAAGATAATATGTACTGCCTCCATTAAAAAATAAGTGTCTCAAGTTTGTCAAAAATAAGATGTATCTAAGATGTATCTAGACAAAACCATCTCTAGATATATCTTTTCGAAGAACTTGAGACACTAATTTTTGGACAGAAGGAGTAATAGTAATAAAGATGCGTGACAAGGCAATCTAAAACGAAAATGTGAACCATATGAATACTACAACCGTTTCTGCTGCCAGATTGAATAACCAGATTAATTCAAGCAAGTGGGCTGGGGACTTGGCAGTCTACAAAGGGAACTCCCCCCGTTTCTATGACAGATGAGTAAAGATCCCCAAAGTGTGCTCCAGGTAAGGAATGGAATGCCAAGGAAATGCTGTCCTGTTCTACTCATTGCAGAGAACTCACTGAAAACAAGTTTTATTACCATGTCAGGTCCACGATTAACCGACCAATATATCGGCTGCGGCTAGATCACACATAACTGTTGTCTCAACACATCAAACAGGTTTTACAGCCATTAAGGTACGAAGCACAACAGGTCAAGGTCCCGCCTGGAATCATCAGGTCAAGGATCTTCTTGAAAGCCGGGGATGCCTGTCCTGTCTTTGACAGAACTTAGAGAGCTCTTTCAGTGTGATTGAATTCGTCGCCTCGTTGTCTCACATGAAGTCCTCTTCCAGTTCCTGCAAGGTCTTGCTACCAGACGCAACCTGCTTGTTGGAAGTCATCTTGTCCTGGACCATCAGGCCCTTGTAACTCCTTATTTCAGCCTGTTTCTCCTTCTCAAGCCTCTCCATCTCTTCCTTGCGTTTCTGAAACAAAAAAATTGAAAGTAAAGGGCCCATTCAACAACACAGTATAAAGAGAAAGATGCAATCTGCGGACGTGAAGGGTGATGAATAGCTTACTTTGTCTCTAAGCTGCAACTTTCTTTCTGCCTTTTCAGCAGCACTCACAGCTTCCCTTTCAGCTGCAGCAAAGATAGCAGCTGTAATACCAGATACCATATATAATCGCAACTAACAAAAAAACACATGAAGAGGAGTGAAGGGGAGCAACAACAAAAGTTTCACGTGAATGCAAATCAACACGGATATAGGAACAATCATGACTTCTGTCCTTGGTAGTTAGTACTAACAAATAATCAAAGCAAATGATAATGTTTGTGTTCTGCTGAAACCCATCATAGGGATCTCCCTTCCAAGTTATAATACCTCAAATTTCCTTTCTTTTCTACCCGTCTAGTTGCAAGTTCCACCTTTAGAAATCATATCAGTCTAGCCTACACTTGCAAGAGACTTGGTCTAGCCTAAATTGCACACCAGTTCGTCACTCCCCTTGTAGCCTCTTCAAAAACAATAGGTGCAAACCAAATACTACACGTTAAGAAGTCCAAGATGAAAAAATGTTTTAAAATGAAAATATATAATATATTGCAGAGAAAATGCATGTACCCTTCAGGTCAGGCGTCCGCTCCACCTTTGTCTTGTTCAACCGGTTCACAACATCATTGATCCGTTTTTCTACTTGAACAGTCCGAACCTGCGAGCAGGTATGTACATTAGGAGCACAGTTACTGTGATTGATTCACCTTTGGTATAATTAATTAATTAATTAATTACACCCAAGAGATAAAAAAGAGCATGAGTAAATAAGAGAACCAAGTGCATCGATGAGGCAATATCGCCTAGTAGAAAAGACTAATTAATAGAGGGTTTTAATTGGAGAATGAATAGTACTGATTTAGAGTTGACAAGGTGAACAGCACGAATGATGAAAAAGATGTACAGAAATGGTAAATTGTAAATCAAGTTCCATGACAGAGGTACATAGGACCCAGAAAAGGAGTAGAAGTCTCCAAATTTAGTTTAAATGAAACAAACAGAAACATTCAGAAATCAAACGACCTATGAAGGCATCAATAAAAAAAAAGCTGCATATCAATCATGTACTATCAAAAGCATATGTTCAAAGAAGGATGGAATAAAGACATACCCTGAAACTTTAAGCCCTAAGGGACTTGCTTATAGAAATAAGTCACATTCAAATAAATCTACTGTATTTTATTCTAATGATTGCAAACATTACAAAAGTATCTCATCAATGCATAGTCAGAACTCAGAAATAAAACAACAAATTTTACAAAACATAGATACAAGTTTTTTCTAGAAATGGGGATAGTACCCAGCCTCTGCATCAAGAGGATGCACACAACCGTTTTATTACAAACTGAGGTTCGAGGTTTCAGGTATAAGTACATCAATATTTATGAAAATAAACTATTTCCTGGAATAAATTTCACTAAACGCCAATTCTGCCCTACCACTGGGAAGTAGGAATCTACTAGGAAGTAGGAAAAAGCAACAACATGGATATTGCAAAGTTCGTCACACAAATCGAGAACATAGCTTTTCAGTAGAAGGGGGTCCTATTAGACTTATGCTTACTGATCTTACATAGTAGTCAACTTTTATGTATATTAATATAGGACAACTTTTTAAATTCTAGTAGGGTAGGTAAAGTATGTTCTGGGTCATTAAACTATTCAAGTGTGTCAAATAGGTCACCTTTCTCACAGTGTGCACATCTAAGTCACGGCAGTAAGTTAGCGGGGTTATTGCACATCATCGCCACACCACATTCGATGGTTGAGTAAGCTTAATTATGCACAGAGCACACTTAGTTTAGTTCAGTGACCTAGATGTAAAAATTAGGAAAATGGCGACTTGTTTTTCACATCACTTGGAAAGCTGAAAAATATATTGGTCCAGAGCACAATTTAGTCTTTTAAATATGTATACATAGAGACAAAGAGTACCGCATAAAAATGATTTCTTAAACAAGGACATGGGGAAATGATGGCTTCTCACCATTTTAGAGTTGTGAAAACCAACTTGACCAACATCCATGGATGGTGTCTTCTTCAAATTGTACCATGGTGTATAAACCACATCAACGTTGTTCACCTTATTACCTATAACAAAAAAAAAACAGAACAGTTAGATGTGTCCGAGTAAAGGCAAACCAAGAAGGTACTCAACGAATTCAAGTCCCAGTCAAATATAACAGTGCCTCCTGAGCTAATTTTCACTAACCTTGAATGGAGTTCGCTTTAACAAGTTGTGCACAATCTTCCAGCACACCTTCACTTATGTCATCCATTGTCTGACCTTTATTCAGTCTCAAATATACATGAGCAGAGGACATCTTATCGACATGGAACCTGTGTTCAACAAAAGTTAATCAAGGCTCAAAGCATGATAAGATGATTCTGAATGGCATAAAAGAACTTGACAAGAATATCCCATGAAAAAATCATCTAAATAGAGTTAACTCAACCAACAAACAGGCCAACATGAACATTATATCATCTGTGTTAGCCAGGGCGCTTGGCATGACTCAAGAAAACCACATATGCAACTGGTTTCACTCCCTCATTTCAAAAAGGCCAACACTAACAGGTAACACGTATGCAGTCCACCTGAGATTTGGTATTCAAATAGCATGGTACAGATAGAAGATTGCGAATTTGTACAACCAAAATTGAGCATTTAGGATTCAGGACTCCAAGACATATTATACACACACAAAAAGATCTCCTAGACACTTACTTAGCATGCTACCTAAATAGAGATTGTAAAATCCAGCACCGCCCAGTGGAGCAGCCAGATTAGAACAGAATCTTGAAAAATGCATAACATAAGAAATATGAAACAAAATTCAGCAAACACTTATGGCATGCCTTTGTGTTGATAGTTATGAGCTCATGATGTGTACGAGGTAAATCATTGGAGTTGAGACACAAATTCTGTATGAACAATTGCTGCTCATGACTCACTAAGATTAAATTATTAATACTGAATCTGGGGACACAGACATATCTATTGATAAATCAAATATCTAATGAGCTAGACGTGATGGCATTGGATGGAACAGGAGCATATCAGGCAGAGAATAGGAGTGACCAACAACTATGCAAAGGAAGACGAAGAGAAGCATTGCCGCTTCCATTCGAGTGGTTTCGGTCCAGAAAGTATCGACAGTGTATTAGGAAATTCTAATTTTCTTTAGAAAGTAAATCTACAGATACTTGTCAAAATTGTGCCAGAGCTGTAACACCCTATTGCAAGATCAGTATGACACCATGAGATAGTACCAGTTTAACCTAGGGCAAACAGAATGGCAACATGTCGATGCTGATAACTTTACATCAAGGAGACACAGTGGCCAAGTCAAATTGACACCCGCATCCGTGTGATCCATAGCTAGCAGGAATCATCATCCTAATTTTTCTCTCTAGTGAGCCATTCATGAATCGCCGCTAAACCTTGATAGCTCACGACAGGACAGGCTGAGTCCATAAAGGTGCCTGTGTTTGGTTGCCTGTGGGTATGGGACAAGCTGAGGAAGGAAGATGTTTTACTGACACATAGGGAGGGTGTGTCTGCCAAAGACTGGCTTGGACTAGTGAGAGCTAACCTCTCACACTGACACTCATGCACACACAGCCAGGCCAAGGGGAAACAAAATGGAATATGTTTCACTGTAGCCAGATCGAAATGATTTATTTACATTACCCTGGGCACTCCCAATGTTATATTCCATAGAGGGTTTCACGCTGCATCCTACCAGCCTGGTCAGGCCATACATGGTCGACTAAACGCCCCAAAGCGCAATCGCTGTCGTCAACGTCTACCGTAGCTTTAATTGTTGAGGAGGAGCAAGGTCCAGTTGCACAATGGGAGGGAAAAAGCAGGAGAGCAGGATGTGGAGGAGCAATGAAGTGGCTATCTTTGGTCTGTGGGTGAGGCAATGGGGTGGATGGAGCAAGAGGTGGTGGGGTCTTAACTCCTAAGGGCTTACTGCCAAGGATAAGAGCGAGATGTCATGGATTTCTGGCTTATATCGTTAATATTTATACTGTTAAATCTTGAAAACAAACTTAACTGGATCGTGAACCGAACACGTCCTCACATAACAAACCATCCTATATGAAGTGATGACTCGTGAACGGAATTCCCAAAGTGGTGACACAGGAATCAGGTAGAAATGATTCTAAATTCCAACATATCACCCTGGGTGTGATTATTCATCAAGATGGCATCAATGAAAGACACACGTAACTAAGATAGCATTACACAGTTAAACTAACAATAATTTCTGACAGAAATCAAGTACGTATCTGCTTTGTACCAAGTCAAAACTACTGATCAGTCAAGCTATGCATCGATTCTGAAAACAATATCAGAACAGACAACATCATCCGGATCTTGTATCATCAATGATGAAGCAGCTGCTAACCATAAGCTTGATTTTGGGAACTGAAAACCAACTCAAAACTCTCTCTAGCAGTTATTCATGCACCCACTCCCCATCCATCTAGAAAAATCTACTCTACAGACGAGAAATTCCTTGCCCCACGAATTATTCTGTTAGTATATAATCGATTCAACACGGACAAGATCTAGCTATGAAAGTCTGGATGGACTGATGGGGATGTTACCAGATGTCCTCGGGGAAGCCGTACTTGATGAGGTCCTCGTTCTCATGCTTGTCGAGCCCCATGAAGATGGTGTAGTCGCCGGCGTCGGGCCGCGCTTTGAAGTAGAACACCATCTCGAGTAGCTCGCCGGCCGGCCACCCGAAAGGATAGGAGAAGGGCGGCGGAATTGAGCGCGTGGGGTGGGGGTGGGCGGAGAGATGGGGAACCTGGCGAGAGAAATCGTGCGGGATTTCTAGGGTTTCGTGCGCGTGGAAACGAAGCAGAGTAGCAGATTTCGTTTAACTTTTTTTCTAAAGCTTATTCCTGCTTTTGATTCGCTGGTTTACCCTGCTACTCCCTATTAAAGAAAATAAAACTTGGGCGATCACAGGATTAGAAAAGAGAGAAATTGGGAAAACATATACTCTCTTCGTTCACAAATAAGTGTCTAAAGTCTCTTTTTGATGTATCACTTATTTGTGGACGGAAGGAGTAATTTTGATAGGATTATAGGTGTAAAACAGAGGATGATAAAATAGAGGAAAAATTTGTAGAAATGGTCGTTTGGATGATACGCAGGAAAACACAGGAAAAGTGATTTGATTCTACGCTAATGAGTGTAAAAAAGAGATTAGAGTGGATGTTAAAATTCATATGAAATTGGATGTAGGAATGCAATCCATAGGAATTTTGGAGGTTTAGATCCAAAGGATTTCTTAGGAAAAAAGTCCTATGGAATATAATCCTATAATATTTCTACGAAAAACCTTTTTTTTAGAAAACTAGGAACAGTAGGAAGGCCCCTACTGCTTTTATATTAGCAATTAGCTGGGGTTACAATATTTACCTAGGGGAGGAGGGGGGGGGAGTAGTCAAGAGTACAAGGTCCTTTACAAGCTAGTGATCAGATCTATAATGAAGGGGTGGGGTTTTGTTTTAGTTCTATGAACTAACAGAGCAAAGTCTATGGTGAATCTAATTCCTACGAAAAACCTTCAATCCAAAGTGGACTTTAACATAGGCGCATGCTTACAAAAATGCCAGGTACTCCCATATGGCCTATGTTCTAAATGTACTCGCTTTGTTCTAAATTTGATGAGTTTGATTTGTATAGATATATCTAAACATGTTATAAATATAAATATATCTAATTTATGATAAATGGAGGTCATATAATTTAAAACGGACATAGTAGAGGGTGTGATGGATAAAGTAACCCCACATGTCTCTATCCGGGCACGTCTACAAACTGAAATAATATGGGCGATTAAATTTAGATAAATACAACCACTAATATAAGTCTAGAATTTAAATTTGGATGGGAGTGCTCACCACCACTACAAGAAACCTAAAATGTGAGTTATGATCATTGGTATCCTACTATCTTTTTTACTTAACTAGGTGCTATATTACTAGTACCTCCGGTTCGAATTCGTGAAAACAATACTAAGCTACTATAAACTTTTACAATGGTCACAACAATAATTACCTATAGGAGGGAGTAGCATTTTGCTTATGATAACGTGAAAACATATTCTGTGAAGCTTTACTCTTGCATTGTCCGTTGGTTTCAAGTCCAAATCCTATGGAAGTGTTATCTACTAGTGTGTGTGTTTTGACAAGTAAAGGTAAGCCCTTGGTCTTTCCAATGTTTCAAAGGATCCTGGCCTATAGTGTATTAACATGTCTTATTTTCATTTGTGTATTTTATAAAGCGTGGGTTGTAATGTTAGAGTACATGAATCTCCTATGTATGGTTAGCTATAATGACAATACTTATGAAGTGATGGTTTTATTGAGTTGTTTATGAAGGAATATTGCATAGGTGATGGTTAAAAACCATGTTGGCCATGAAGATAATGATATACATTGATTATTGGCATCAAGATCATTGAATTTAATAGACAAATATGATATGATCAATAAGCAGAAGCATAATTTTGGAGCATCAAGATGAAGTTCAACGACCAGGAAGTTCTTGTGTGGAACTCAAAGGCTGTCATGCTTTGGCCTCTGTGTTAAGCCATAGAGGAACATAATCTTGAGAGAATGAAGCGAATGGAAGTATGCATTGTGTACCTCAAAGATTGTGCTGGAGTGAAATGAAGATCGAGTCATGACCAAAGTGATGCTTAAGGTCTAATTAGAATAATGGTCATGAGAAGAATTGAGTCTTTATTGAGCATGTCATGGAGCAATGAAGATCAAGCGAAGTATTCATTATTTCCTTCAATATATCATCAAGATGAAGATACAAAGTTGTACATGTTGATGATGTAAAAGACAAAGTTTGAATTCAAGAAGGTCAACATTCAAGCCCAACGATCTACCATGTTGACTCAAGTAATCTTATGGTATGGTAAGCATTGGTCAACGCGCTTTGTGAAGTACCCTATGAACTATGTGTTTGTTATGTGTATGTGGGCTATGTGTAACTCATGGGGGTTGCATAAAAAATGAAAACTTATTATTACCCATGAGAAGATGATAAGTGGTGATCGTCATGAAGGTTGAGTTTGCAAGTTCAAGATCACCCCAAAGATCTAGTGGTTAGCATCTTACCAATCTTCATCAAGCAAGCCTCCTAGAAAAACTCCTTAACCTCATTCACACCAAGGAACACACCATCAATTTCATCATCCCACATGTCCAAGTGGGTCATCAGCAAATTGTCGAGAACACCATCATCCCTTCTGTCCACACAAGATGAGAAGCCAGATCCTTTGTCGCCATCAGTTGGATCTTGCATAGGCCGAATCCTAGAACCATCGAGCGACAAACTCTTGGAAGCGAAGGGCCAGATAAAACCCTAAGCCAAAGCCACTACAAGGGATTAACACGGATTGGAGAAGGAATGGATATGAACCCGGAATTAACTAATCTCACAGTGAGATCAAGGTCGTCATTGGAGCACAAAACTCATTTTGTTAGAAACACGGTACAAGTACGAACACGCTACACACACTCTCATGCCCTATGAAATCACTATATACGCCTCGCTATCGATAAGAACTTCATCTTTCACTAAAAGAATGTTCCACCTCTATGAGTACACACAGGTGACAAATCTAGGATTTAAACACGGATGGGCTGGGTACAACAACCTAACCATCCAACGGTTCTCATGGAGCGAAAAAAAAATCTCATTCTCGGTCACATTTGTACGCGACGAACAAACTAAGACAAGTAGATGTAACAGTATCTTGTATGTGGTATTGGTTGCAGCGACGTCTTACAGTAAAACCAAACTTTTAAAGAATACTCTATCCGTATCTTTATGCAAAACGAACAAGGAACGCATACACAAGTAATCGTGACAGACGCACGCCTATCACCTTTGCTGTTGTAAGTAGTGGCCAAATCAACTACCGGTCACCAGTTGCTCTGCTTCTCACTGGCATCGGTCGATCAGTACTGCATCGGGGAGTTCAGCCCTTCCTGGATGGCCATGGGGTGCGGCGTGCTGTGCCGCTTGGACAGCGACGTCATGGCCAGCGACTCCCTGAAGGACGCTCGCCGCTCCAGGCGCTTCACGGTGAACCGCGTGTAGGCGACGCGGATGTAGGGCGCGGCGGCCTCCTTGATCTTGAGTACAAAGAAGAAGGTGATGCGATAGGCGAGGAGGAGGACGAAGATCATGGCGAGGTCCAGCCACTTCGAGTAGCTGACGCTCAGCCCCATCATGTTAGTGATGATGTACTCGCCAGTCAGCTTGTCTCCACCTGGCGTCATCGGCTCAAACTCCAGCCCGAGCAGGTCGTTCTTGTACGCACCCTGCATGCCAAAGCCAATGGTTTCAGATGCATGCTATTGCTTGCTACGACTTTCAGTCCATTGAGTAAATAGCTACACTTAAATCGGATCAGAGGTATAAGCTGGCAACCGAAAGCTGTACCTTCAAACCCCAAGACCCATAGACAACGTAGGACACTGGGTATTTCCAGAATATCTTGGGAAGTTCAGGAAGCAGCCGGAAGAATCCAGACGTCAACATCATGATCCCCTGCAAAATGCAAAGCATTGATCCTGTCAGAGAACAACTACTGACACAAGATTCACCAACACAGAACAAAGCAAGTGTTGCAAAATCACGTACAATGACGCCGGCACCGAGGATGAGGCCCATGAGGAAGTTGGGTACGAGGGCGGAGATGATCATCATGAGACTCTCGATCACTGAGACGCCACCATAGAGGTTGAGGGCGAAGAAGGCGAAGTAGCTGAACCCTGGACGGAACTTGACCATCCAGTATGTGATGGAGGCGCTGGCCCACGACATGGTCAACAGGAACGGCATGGAGGAGAGGAAGTTGGATATGATGTAGGCGGCGACGCCGTAGTGACCGTTCTGTCGCTCGAGGGAGAAGACCTTCATTTCCTCGATGAAGGAGGGGAAGCCGCCGATGGACATGAAGGTCATGAAGCCGGAGACAAAGCCACCGCAGGAGGCGCGCGCCTGGATGGCCGTGTAGCCATGGCCAACGTCGTAGTAGATGGTGCCGAGGCAGATGGCCATCAGGACGTAGATGATGATGCGCAGCCTGTAGTAGCCAAAGTCGCGGTACATGTTGGTGTAGGAGCGCCTCGTCAGCGTGCGCAGCTGCTTGAACCAGGTGGCTTCGCTGCCCTTCACCGCCTCCTCCATCACACCTTCCTACAAATCCAGTGCAACAAGGTACTACATGTCAAAATCATGAAAAACTCACGTCGATGAATATTCAAAAAGATGCTTGGCTTGAGAATTGCTCACTATTTTGCTTATCTCGTGTATTGTGCTCCTAACCATCATGGCGTAGTCCGATATCCTGTACTTGTCCACAAGCCGCTCTCTGATCTCTGTAGTTGTGTACTTCAACAGGGGATCAAGATCCGCCTCCTTCAAACAAACAAAAAAGGTTGTTCTGATCAGAACACAACTCACATGTACCAAAATATCAACTTGCACAATAATATCAGTCTTAAGTTTGATCTTACTCGCAGCTTCATGGATCCTTTCAAGGCCGTGGCTACGTCATCGAAGTCAGAATTAACGCACCGGAGAAAGTGGTCTGATGGGTTCCTCCGGCTCGGGCAGGGGAACCCAGTTTCTGCAAAGAACTGAAACAATAGGCAAAGCAACACAAATTCAGATTGCTATTAATATGTTCTACAAGTAAGTTCTCATGAAGAACATGCATGAAAGTAGTTCGATCGTGTAACGGTAAGCAAGCGTAGTACCTGTGGTGCAAGCTTGGCGTCTCCAAAGTAGACGGTCTCCCCGCTGGAGAGGAGGCAGAGGTCATCGAAGAGAGCAAAGACCTCGCTGCTTGGCTGGTGCACCGACGAGATAATGGTGCGGCCGCCGTCGATAGCGAGCGTGCGGAGTGTCTCAATGACAGAGAAGGCAGAGGCACTGTCGAGGCCGCTGGTGGGCTCGTCGAGGAAGAGGAGGCGTGGCCGGGTAAGGATCTCCAGCGCGATGCACAACCTCTTCTTTTCGCCACCGCTGATGCCCCGTAGGTGCCACGTGCCGACGGGCCGGTCCTCACACTCACGGAGGCCCATCTCGTTCAGCGTGTCGTCGACAACACGGCGCACCTCCGCCTTAGACATGCTCGACGGCAACCGCAGCAGCGCCGAGTAGGTCACCGTCTCCCGGACAGTCAGCGTGCCCAGCAGCACGTTCTCTTGTGTCACGTATGCCTGTAGATCAAAGGTACCATACCAACATCAACAACGGGCTGGTGTAACTGGAGAAGATTTACTAGATATTGGCAGATCATTGGTTAAGATTGAAATTCCTAGCTCATTCTTTTAGTACTTCATTCAGGTGTATGTCCAGCTTTTGTAATCCACCCCCATGCAACGATCTGAAATTAGTACTTTTATTCTTGCAGAACGAACCCTTATGTTGAAAAGTGACATGATTTTGCAACTTTCTCATGCATAATCACTTCTGTTTTTTGAATTTGAGACTACAATTTTGCAGCTACCTCACACATAATCACTTCTGAATTGCTATGCACCCACACCTGTAGGCTGCTGTTGGTTCGGAGTTAAGGATTGGTCAGCAGTTTAACACACTAGGCATATATTTTGTGTTTTGAGTTTATACTGGTCAAGGAGTGGACTAGATTCTGAAATTTTCGTTTCATTTTTCCTGGAAAGAAGCATCCCATTTCCAACCTGCAGTCTCACAGGTCAAAGTTTTGCAGCATGCACAACAGTAGACTGTCCATTCCACATTAACTAATTTCATTGACCAATACCATTAGCGCGATGGCATGCATGTCGTACTGAAAGGGATTGACAACTGCATTTTGGAATCCATACATGATACATCCTCTTTTTTAACATGAAAACAAGAATTGGTTGGGCTCTTAATGACAGTGTCATTCTCATGGTTCATGTTCCTATGGCAACAACCTCTTGCAAAGTGCCTAAGACATACTTAACTGAAATTGACTTAGGAGGCTATCTTTGGCATTGCTGGGGCTTTTCAAAAGCATGCATATAATTATTTCTACTTTTGGATCCAATGTTGGTTGAAATGTGATAGTATATTTTAGATGTCAAGGCGTCAAGTAGTATGTTTTCTTATCATATTTCCTATAGAATTTTGGTTTGGAAATTATCAAATTACCACAGTGCAAGTAAAGCAACAAAAAGTGAAATTTGAACCTAGGAAATAAACTCAGATGGGGAAACCACTGGAAATGTAATTTTGAACTGGCAGATGAAAGGCTTGATGCGTGCTAAGTTCTAACTACCGTTTAATGGCTTGCTTTTGGTTACCATCCATACGGTCCATCCAAGTTAATTAAAGCTGGATCAAAAGGAACCATTCGGTGGCACTTGGGTGGCTAGGTACGGTTGGTTGGTAAGTGGCCGTAATGAATTCTTCGCCGTTGGATAACAAACTCAGCCATCGGATTGGCTCCACGTGAGCTCAGCCGCAATTCCCGGTATGCATCATGCTCTTGCCTCTTAGCCAACACGATCATAGTCTTAATTCTACGCTTGACAATCCACACATCTAACCTTTCTGTTGGTGTTGTACTATAAAGTCACACTGTGCACAGACCGACAACAAAATCGTTGATGAATCATAAGTAAATTATAAAGATTGTACGCATAGTATATAGTGAAGCTTCATTTCGTTGACAAGAGGAAGAGGTTGATAAAATGTGTATAAAACGCATGATAAAATTGGTTGCGATGGAGATGAGATAGCTCACCACGGCGCCAAAATCGAGCCGCCTCTTCTTGCCGTTGAGCAGCACCTTGCCGGTCTGGAGCACATTCCTGGCCAGCCTCCCTGCAAAACAAAAGTCGAATGGTTTGAACTTTAATCCAAGAAAATAAACCATTTTTGGGCTAAATGGGGCAACTCGAAAAAAATGGTATCACTAGATCCAAAGAACTGGGGTTCCTGCTTATCTGTACTCCTAGGGGACAGGACACATACATGGCTGGAAGAGTAGTGGGATGCCATACCTGAGAGGGAGTCGAGGAGGGTGGACTTGCCGGAGCCGGATGGCCCCATGATGGCGACGATCCTTCCGGGCACCGCGTAGCCGTAGAGCCCCTGCAAGAGCTTCTTGGTGGCACGGCCGCCGGAGCCCGGCAGCACGGCCGTGAGGTTCTCCCACGTGAGGCTCGCCCCTCCCGTCTCGGCGTACCGCGCCGCGGGCGACAGCGCCCCCGCCCACGCCGTCCCGTTCCCCTCCCCCATGTTGTTTCCTTTCTTGTGTTCCAGTACTCCGAGAGAGGCTATGGGTGCTAGCTTATGCTGGCGACAGTGCTCTCACGCACGCAGCGCGAGCGAGCGGCCAGCGCAGCCGAACGAGGCTCAGCTACCCAGCCACCCCCACCATTAATGTCGAGAGAGAGAAGGCGAGAGAAAAGAGAGTGGGAGGCAGAGAGATTGCTGGGCTGGAATTTATGCAACCAGCCGCCCAGCCGCGTTCTCTCAAGCCCTATTTTCTTCCACGAGACCTGGCCAGTGACCACGACACTCCACTTCACCTCATTTTTCAATACACGGTTGGGGAGGTGGCGAGAGATCGAGGAGAGCTAGCAAGGCATGGCCGTGACTGGAAGCAGCACCAGCGGCGTCGCTAGCAGGAGGTGCAGATCGCGCATTCATGGCGGTGGGGGTTGCGAAGCAGGTGGTAGTAACTGCGCCTAATCAAGTCGGCCAGGGCTCGACGGGTGCACGCCGCTCCGCTTAAACCAGTACAGTGCAGCTCGCTGGCTCTGTCATCTCCGCGCTAATCAATGGGTTTAGCTGGGGCGGATGGTAGTTAAATCGAGCTCGCGGCGTAACGGTGCCGAAAGGGACAGTGGTGTGTTTTCATGGAAGGGTGATGGGACACACTGGCTCCTACGCAAAGCGAAGTTGCAGCGGCCTCGCAGGTGGTGGCCCAGTTCTTTTGGGGCTTCTAGACAGCTTAGAGGTGGAAAAAAGCCAAATCCCAAAAGAACACGATTTTAAGCAGCTTCTGGACAGCCAGATTTCACAAATTCTTCACAGTGGGGAGAAGCTGGGATACCCCAACTTCCCGCCGCGGCCGATGGCTTCCCGCAAGTCAAAACGAAACGTTTTTTTCTTAGCCCTGTTGGTCGCAGTATTTACAGCAAACTGCCACCGCGCGAAGTGAAAAGTTATTTTCTTCTCTCTTTTCTCTCTCCCGAGCGACACGAGCATCCTCTCCCGTCGCCGCCCACCGCCGGTCGGCCGAGCTCCCTGCTCCTCCCCGTGCTACCGCATCCAGCGCCGCCGTCGCAAGCCTCGTCCTGGTTGCTGGCGCCGCCGAGCTCTCTGCTCCCAGCACGCCGAGCTCTAGATCTAGGGTTCTTCTGAACCCAATCCGCTGCTGCCAGGACCAACTCCGGCGCCGCCGTGAGGAGTAACTCCGGCTCCGCCACCGCCGCCTGTCCCCTCGACTGCCGCCACCTCTTCTCGTGTTCCCCTGGGATATCTCGCAGCCACACCCTGTCCTTCGTCGACGAGGATTGAAGACGAGGTCGCTCTTGCCGGCCAGACTCGTTCTGCTGCGACCGTGAGGCTCCAGCCTAGTTCTGAATTGTTTTGGAATTGCTGTAGGGTTGTTTTTTATTCAGGAATTGTTCAGGAACCGTGACGCTCCATCGAATTCTTTTGGAATTCTGATATTTTTCAAATCCTAAAATGGTTTCCTTTCTTAAATTTGCGGCAAAAAAAATAAGAAACAACTCAGGTATTGTAATAGATGTTTTGAGTCGATGTTTTTCCGTCTACATACTCTAAATATGAATCATTGAAAAAAATTAAATGATCTTCATAGGAAAAGAAAACTTTAAAATATATGCTTCAAATGTCCCATAAAACTACTTTAAACCAAAAGATCTACGAACTAATTTATTTACGGTATTTCACATTGTATTCTCTCTTTTATTAAAAGGTTAATAAATTTTGGAGTACCCGGTCAAAATATTATATTATGACCATAGATGTGAAAATAACACAAACAAACTTAAAACCTGTTAAGTTAGAACATAAATCTATCATAAGGACATTACAGACTTTTTAGCATACAAGTCAAACAATAAGCTAGAACATGGGAAGCCTAAAAGAACTGGACTCAATTTTTGCTTAGCTTAAATCCACAGCTGTTTCTCTGGACAGCTCTACTCAGAATGGCTTATGCACAAGCCGAAGCTCAAATGAACTGGGCCGTAGTCTTGCAGAAGCCCGGTTACATGGCTTTGAGGGCTCCGGATACTTACTTGTATACAGTACAGCTGCTCGTCCATACTTGCCGTTTGCAGTCAAGTACCGATCCAGCAGTCTTTTGTCCGTTTAGGCTGGTTCTCATCCTCATCGTGTCGTACTATACCACCTACGGAACTCGTTGAACAAGCAAACGAACTTGCAGTATATAATCTCTTCTTACCAACTACTTTGTATATCCGTAAAACTGCTGATAAGTCGATTGATCCTCGGGTGAAAGGGTGACCTGTTTTTTCGTCCTTTTGGTGGTCACTTCAGTGCTGTCAAAGGACGGGAATAGGCGTTGGCTTTTCGTATAGCTTAATCTTATATTTTTTTTATTCTGTAAGTTCAGTGTAAACGTGTCTTGTGTCTTGTAACCTGAGAATCGTTTTACCATGCAAACAAAAATACTAGTCCTATCTCCTCGACGAAAATCATCTCCCGAAGGTCGTAGAACTGTGTAATCAAATCACACTTTGTTGTCCAGCGTAAGTATATATTTTCCCGTCGGATGCTTCACCCCTCAAAGTATTTCTTATTTTGTTAGATTGTTAGAATCGTCTTTTCGTATTTGCCAGGGATTTGGTGCTCTTCAACCATCCGATGAACTTCAAGATTTCCCAACTTTGTTCTCCTTCGATTCACTGGTCCGATGAACTTCAGTATTTCCCCAGCTTTGTTCTCCTCCGACCTTTGTTCTCCTCCGACTCCGACCGTGGACACGACCATTCGTAGAAGAGGGGAATATTGCAAGGATTTTGTTGGATCTATAAAGCAATGAGTACCTGTGTATCCAAAAAGATTTTCTCAAAAAACAAAGAGAAAACTATCAAGTATCTGCAGTTCAAAATTTGACCCGTTTCCAACAAAATTATAAGAAGTTTGTCCTTCTATGAGAGATGGATGGAATCTTTTGGACACTGATTTGCTTTGTTATCTTTGATAGTATGTGGTATATATTATTATTACGGTTTAGCTAATTCTCACTCGTCTGAGAATTAACTAAATCTCAGTCCCCTAATCGACCGTTAAATCTAATGCCCTAGATTTTTTTTGAATTTTCCATATATATTAAACCAACAAAGATTACACGATTACATCGATTACAAAAATAAAATTAGAAGAGATGAGAAAATCTATGAGATCTTCAAGCCCTTTCTTTCTGCATGACACTGTCTTGTACTTTTCTGACAGAAGCCGTAGAAAAACACCGAGAACACCAAACCACATACATGTTAATACCATTGATGATTATCCCCTTTTAATTTTTAGCCGCAATGCCAAGGCTTTATGCACGCATGCAGCAAATAAATTATTCAAGCAACATCGGCAAGAGCACCACCACTGATATTTCATGGACAAATAACTGAGTCACTTTGTCGATTACGTTGGGAGCCGAGAGAATGAATCACCATTGCCAAAGACATAGTTGAAAGAACATTTCTTAATCCCTAGTGTTTTGAGTGTTAGTTAACAATACCAATGATGTACTAATCCTATTGCTAAGTATTTCAGTTTGTGTGAGTTGCATATCACATATCCCAAAGCCAAAATGGAGAGAAAAAGAGTTTCTGCAATTCTTCCCAGAATCGGATTATTGGAACCGGAAATTTCCAGGATCGGAAATTCCGGGTCTCCTATACCTAACAGAAAAATGGCTAAGGAAAAATCAGAAAGTGGTTCTGACTTCAACCGAAAATTCAGCTCGGAAATTTCACTGACTCGGAATTTCCGAGTCACCCTCAGAAATTTGGCTAAGTCAAGATGTCAAAGTGGTTCTGACTTCAACCGGAAATTCAGCTCGGAAATTTCACTGACTCGGAATTTCCGAGTCACCCTCAGAAATTTGGCTAAGTCAAGATGTCAAAGTGGTTCTGACTTCAACCGGAAATTCAGCTCGGAAATTTCACTGACTCGGAATTTCCGAGTCACCCTTAGAAATTTGGCTAAGTCAAGATGTCGAAGACGTTCTGATCTCAACCGGAAATTCAACTCGGATATTTCTCAGACTCGGATATTCCGGGTGACCCGGAATTTCCGGGTGTCACTTATACCAGAATTTCCGGGTCCCCAAGGCAGCCAACGGCCAGATTTTGGGAGGGGGTATAAATACCCCCTCACTCACTCAAGAATAGCTAGCTCTCAGATTTTCTCTCTCCTACTATTCTTGAAACCTCAAATCAACAAGATCTCTCAATCACTCCATCCAAATTCGTTGATCTTTGGAGGATTGGAGGAGAAGGCCCGGATCTACATCTTCACCGAAGGGATTTGCATTTCCTCCCCATTCACTTGGGGATTTCGTGGCTAGGGTTTCCGGTGGGAAAACCTAGTTCACCATTGTTGTAACCTTGGTGTTGCCTTGACCTTTTGTAGTCCTTGACCTTTTGTAGTCATCTTGTGTAACACCCCCGGATTTATCCCCTTTTAGTTTTTGTGAGTTTTCTTTTTGCATCGACATGGCATCGCATCGCATCGCATTAATTTAATTTATTGCATTTAAATTAAATTTTCACAATTTGAATTCAAATGCATTTCAAATTAATTAAAAATATGTTATTTTCAAATCTTTTAAAAATGTTAAAAACTAGTTTATTAAATTGTCTATGCAAAACTAAAAAATATTTTGTATAGTTTTCGTATTCAAATTCCTTTTCGATTTGATTTTAAAAATATAACCGAAAAGAATAAACGGTGAAAAATAAAAGCCCAAAGCCCACCTAACCCCAAACCCTAGGTTTTGTCCCCTGAAAACTTTTCCCACCCCCTGAAATTTTTGCAGCCGCCCCCCTCCACTTTCTCCTTTTCTTTTTTTCCCCTTTTCCACTCCTTTATCTTTCTTTTCCTTTTTTTCTTTTTCTTTCCTTTTTTTTTCTTCTTCTCTTTCCTTCTTTCTTCTTCTCCCGCACGGGAGACTCCCGAGCGACTCGCTCCCGAGCTTCCTTCCGCCCCGCGCCGTACGTAGCTACCGCGCCGCCCCCGTCCTCCCGAGCCGGCCGCTGCCCGCGCCGCCTCGCCCAGTCGCCGCGCGCCCCCCAGCTCCTCCTCCGGCCGCTCCCCTGCTCCGCCGCCTGCCGCGCCAGCGCGCCGCCGCGCCGTCTGCTCCTCCTGTCGCCGGTCGCCGGCCTCCTCGCCTCCACGCCCTTGCTCCGGCCGCCCCGGCCTGCTCGCCTACCCAGCGCCCCGCGCCCCGGCCTCCTCCGCCTCCGGCCGCCGCCCCGCACCGAGCCGGCCGAGCTCCCCCAGCACCACGCCGCCCCCGGCCGCCGTCGCCCCGGCCTCCCCCTGCTCCAGTCGGCCTCCTCTACGTCGCGCGCCCCCAGCCCGAGCGCCTCCCGGCCTGCCCTGCGCCGCTCGCGTCTATGCGCCTCCGGTCGCCGCCGCCACAGTGCGCCCCTACTCCGGCCACGCCGCTTGCTGCCGCCGCCTCGTCGCCTGCGCCCCGCGCCGCCTCTCCACCGCCGGCCGCGTCGCCACCTCCGACCGGTGCAGCGCCGCCGCCGCGTCCGCCCGTGCCCGCGCGCTCGCCTGCGCACGCCGCTGCCCGCACGTCCGCATCCGCCCACGGCGTCCGCGCCGCCGCCGCCCACGCAGCGCCCCGCGCGTGTCCTCCATGTCGCCGCCGCCGTGCGTTCCGCTCCGCGCCGGTCTCCTTCCGCTCCGCCGGGTTCTCCGTCTGGTGGCGTCCCCGCTCCGACGCCCGCAAGGTGTTCGACAAAATTCCCGCAAGACCCCGGCGTCACATTTTTGTCCGAGTTGTCCACCCTTCGTGGTGCTGCCCCGTGCGCGTGCGCGCGCCCCTTCCGGTGTCCGTTGTCGTGGCCCCAAAGACTAGATGCGACAAGTGCGCCACCGACCCCGAAGCCGGCGCTCCGAACAACAACCACCCGGACGACTACCCGCCCACTTCCACGACACCGACTAACGATGATGCCCCGGTTCCGCGACGGCTACTTCCACGACGACGACTACTTCCTCTATGTTCCGAAGACGTCGGTTCCGAACCCTAGTTCACCCGATCCGACGTGCGAACCCAAACCCTAACCCTATACCTATTTTATTAAATATCATCTATCTTGTGCATATCGCATCATAATTGCATGTGTTGCATCTCTTGGGTTTGCGGGTGTAGTAAATCACCTAATTAATAAATATGGAATGTGTGGGGGCAAATCAATATATGTATTGCCCCATTCCATTTAATTTGACTAGATCATCTTTGCCATGGCTTGCCATGTTAATGAACATTTAATTTGTGGAGTAGATAAATAACTTGCACCTAAGTATTAATTGTCGGAACCCCGGTTCCGCTTAATTTGAGTTAAGTGCATCTCAAATTGCATCTCGCCATGCCATGCATCATGCTCATATGATCATGCTGGATCTTTTGTCGTAGTTGTAAAATGCATCTTTTACGCGTTCCATTGTTTGTTGCTTCTTCGCGGATACGACGTTGAGATGTGTGAGCAACGACAAGATCTTCTTCCATGCGGGATTCCAGGCAAGCAAAGTTTGCTTGTTTACCTATACATTGTCTTTCATTCCTGCCGTTGATCTCTGCTAGCCTAGTATTCGATTCTTATCGTGATCCCATCACATGTTTATCCTGCAGCCCATACAGCTTTATCCCCACAACCTAATACCCGTTGCATGTTTATCTGTTGGCCTTGCGAGTCATAGCGCATGCTTAGAGTTGTTTGTGCGAGTCATTTGTTGGTCTTATGTTTCATCTGTTTAGTATGATAGATTGTTCTACTTTAATAGAGTGCTATCTTGTGTTGGGTATTATAATTAAAAGATAAGGCACCAGGCGGAAGGCCTTGCGAGGTGCTTTGTTCTGCTCAGTGTCGACCTAGGAACTGAGATTTTGTCCTCGAATCCAATTTTGAGCGCACTAACCACTTGTGGGAGGCCCTATGGAGCCCCCCTTGACTTTGAACGGATCTTCAGCTTGTCCTTGTGCCGCAACTAGTTCGGGTTTTCCATTTGCTCATATCCATGTGCATGATGATGATGATTGATGAGAGGTTACATGATACGGGGGGTCATATAGGGGTGGTGCGCGCGAAGCGGACAGTTCCTACTGTGGTTTGAGTCGCATGGCGCAGACACAAACTAATGAGTCCGCAATTGAGATTCGGCCGGACTCCTGACGCGGGTAACAACTCATATGGGTGGCACTTGGACTTGCTGTAGTGAAGGAATGAGTCGTGTTGAGAAGCCCTGATGCTTGCTTGGGTTGATCATGCGAGTATGGGTACAGTAGTGCACCCCTGCAGGGTATAATCTTATCGATGAGCCGTGTTCACGGTTATGGACGACTTTGGTGATGATGCTGGCTAATAAGATCTAGACAACTTGCACCTAATTAATGTTAATTAATTTGACTAGTAATATAGAATTACTTTCACAATAAATTATAATTAAAACTGTTCAACGTGTGAGTTTCCCGAATTGCTTCCTCATATTTGGTTGAGGGGGTTAATTCGAGAATGGGTTATGGTTGGTGTTAGTTGTAGTTGTTTATCTTATACGCTCTCTTATCCCTCTCTGATTAGACGGAAGTTGTAGCGTGTCTCTCTAGGTTGCTAGTGCTGCTGCCGCTAAGTCCACCTCCCCTATATTTTGGGAGATGGTGTAGAAAGTAGGCAAGTCGGTTTTGCTTGCCAGGGAGTGCCCTGACCCTCTTTTGGGATGTGCTTTATGTGCAGTTAACAGGTTTGAAGTCTGACGACGTTAGCTTGGGAATCCCTCCGGCTTGGCTGGGCAGGGATATGGCGCCATTGCTTATCTTCAGGACTCTTAGTCCAATTTGCATCTTATCCGTCGTCGGATACTATTCTGCTTCCGCTGTCATTTGTATCTTTGTATTGTATATTTGTATCTTGACTCGTTCGAGTCGTTGTTGTATTATATCTTCTATTGTATTTGTGGATGTATCGGAACTGTTGTAATGTTATCACAATTCCACACACATAATGCGCATGTTTAGGCGTGCACATTATGTCTGGTGGGCGACCTAAAATCGTTATTATGCGGATTTCGGCGGGAACGCTTAAATCTACATAGTACCGATTTCAGGGCGTCACATCTTGAGAGCCCCCAATTAAGTTGTGGGTGCGTGCCTCAAGCGTTTGTAAGGGATTCGATCTCCGCCCTAAAAGGGAATCAATAGTGGAAGGTGGACTCGCAACCTTTGTGGTTGAGTTCATCGGAGAAGAACGTGAGCCTTTGTGGCGTTGCGGCTAACCTGTTGTGGTAGCGCACACCTCTCCAAACGAGACGTACACCCTTGGGTGGAACTCAGGATTACATCTTCGTCTCTGCGTGCTTCGCTCGGTTCCCCTTATCTTTGCTCCCTTACTTGCTTGTCTTGTTAGCTTGTTTCTTGTTATTGCTTAGATTGTCATTTACGTAAATTCACGGTAGTTGCATATCTAGAGAATTTACCTTTGTGTTGAGCCTAAATTTGAAAAGACCTAAAATTTGTAATAGCACCTACTCCCCCCCCCCCCCCCTCTAGGTGCCGGATTCCCGTTCAATTGGTATCAGAGCCTTGTTCACTTTTAAGGGCTTAACCGCCTAAGTTCAACGATGACGGAATCCGATGCCGAGAGGGCCGCCCGTGAGAAATTAGAGGCGGAGAAGGAGGCGTTAGCCAAAGGGGCAACCATGGCCGATCTTATTGATATGAGATCGTCCTTGGAGGCCCAACTCCTCAAGATGAATGAGATGTTCATGGCACTCTTGAAGTCTAAGGAGTCCGAGGCTACTTCTCCCTCTCCTCCTCCTAAGGAGCATGCTGAGAACTCTAAGGAGTCATCTTTGGATGGGTCCAAAGATGTTACTCCAAGTGTTTCCCTCGGGAAGGCGGAAAAGGATGAATCACCTAGCTCCTCTAACACCCCCAAAGGAGAGGAATTTCATAATGTCAACCATAATTACTCTCCTAACCCTCCTATCCCTCACCCTCATGTAAACTTTAGAAGTGATCCTCCTAAGCTTAAACCTACTCATTTCTCTCAATGGCAATTTCTAATGAAGTCTCGTCTATGTAGTGCCTCCATTGAGCTATGGCGCATCATTGAAGAAGGATACAAGCCCCATGATCCAACCAACTTGACAAGAAGAGAGGTGGTTTATAGCCAACTCAACGCCACCGCTCTTCATCAACTCCAAATGGCCGTTGGAGAGAAGGACATGGCGCTCATTCAACAATTCTCCACCGCCAAAGAAGTTTGGAATGCTCTTTCCGACATCTTCGTCGGGAATGAGAGCATGAAGAAGAACCGGTATGATGCCTTATGCAATGAGGTGGAAGGGTTCTACAAGTTGGATGGAGAAAGCCACGAGGACATGTACCGGAGGTTGGTGTTGGTTGCCAACTCCTTCAAGAACCTCGGGGCGGTCTACATTGATGATGCTTGGATCAAGAGGAAGTTTGTGACCGCTCTCTTGCCCTTTGAGGAAACGGATTTGAAGACACTCCAAGGGAGACATGACTTCGCAAAGATGACATCCAATGAAGTCATGCAAGAGATGACCGCATACAAGGTGGCCTCCAAGATTGCACAAGATGCTAGAGCTAGAGCCATAGGGATGCACAAGCATGCCTCAATTGCCTTGAAGACCACCGTTGAAGAAGAGGATGAAGAGGAGTATGATGATCAAGTCGAGCTATCTAGTGAGACCCTCTCAAGTACTCTTACTCAACACATGGGTCTTGCGGCAAGAACGTTTTGGAAGAACCCCGGAAGGGCCAAAGCGAGGTTTGACAAGAAGTTTCCATCCAATGGAGGAAAGCCATTCAACAAGGTGAGGCTTTGCTATAATTGTGATGACAAAAGCCACTTTGTTGCAGATTGCCCATGGGAGAGAAGAGAGGATCATGGTGGGAGGCTCGTGGCCAAGACGAAGGGCAAGGGGCCCATGCCCATGAAGAAGCCCTACTTCAAGAAGAACCAAAAGATTGTCTTGGTAACTCAAGAGCAATATCCCACCGATGATGAAGATAGTGACAAGGAGGATACTCCAACGCAAGTGGCCGCACTAGCCATTTCTTCCACACCTCCGTCACTCTTCTCCTCACCAAACGAGAGCCCCATCATAAAGAATCCAAGATGTCTCATGGCAAAGACATCCGAGGTAAAATTGTCCCCCACCTCCATATCCCATGACATTGATGATGGTATGAGCCTAGAAGTCAAGGAAGAAATTATTGCGTTTGATAAATTCATGACTAACTTTCAAGGAGAAGGAAAGAAACACTTTGGCTCAATTATGAGTCGTATAGGTGAGCTTGAGGATGAGATTGAATTAAAAGGTGAGATTGAGAGAGAGGATGCACACGCTAAGGTGTCCCTCCAATCCTCTCTCGAAGATGAACAAGAAGCTCATGCTCTCCTCAAGGAGCAACTTGCTAAGATCACTAAGGATCGTGATCTCTACTTTGCTAAATGTAAAATTGTGCAAAATGAAAAGTCCGAGCTTGTAGTTGCTCATGCTAGACTTTGCGAAGACCTCGAGTCACTTGAAAATACTCACAAGGTATTGACAAGTGATCACGAGCGTCTCCTCAAGTCTCGTGATCAACTCCAAACTCGGATATCTATTCTTGAGAAACCTAGTACTTCTACTCCTTTGAAAAAACTAATGCAAATGTTGTCAAGGATAAAGCTAGGATCTTGTTTGTTCCCTCCATGGCAACCGAGGCCAAGACCTCCCTTGATAAAGGCAAGGGGACACTCACTACTCCTCTTCATGAGCGAGTGCCCCACAAGGGTAAGGAAGGTCTAGGCTATGTTGCTAAGGATAAGAAGAAGATCAAGAAGAAGACCAAGCCCGCACAAGCCAAGAAAGATGACATTGCGAGTGGAAATGCCACAAGGGGCACTCCCACTCGTGATGACTTTGCGGTCATATCTAACCCCAATTATGCCTTATATGTTGATCATTATGGGGATGTCTATGCTAGATACATTGGTCCTTTTGATGGTTATATTGAATATGCTATTTGGGTTCCAAAGACCCTTGTTGCTAACCAAAAGGCACCCATTGCAAAATGGGTACCTAAACCAAAGAATTGATTGTGTGTAGGGCCTTGCTTCCGGAGGATCGAAATGGATAATTAATAGTGGGTGCACTAGTCATATGACCGGAAGCAAGGAGATTGTAACGGAGTTGAAGCCCAATGATGATCAAATGACCGTTACATATGGTGACAATTCTAAGTCTAAGGTAAGAGGGCTCGGCAAGGTGGTAGTGGCACCGGACATCACACTTGTGAATGTCTTGCTTGTCGAGTCCCTAAGTTTCAACTTGATCTCGGTCCATTCCTTAACTTGTTTGGGTTATACTGTTGTCTTCGAAAAGGAAATGGTCATTCTCTTGCGGAGCAAGTCTCTCAATGTGTCTTTCGTTGGGTACATTGAGAATGGGCTCTATGTGGTTGACTTCTCCGGAGTCACCACTTCCCATACAATGTGCCTATTCGCAAAGGCGGACTTGGGTTGGCTATGGCATCGCCGACTAGCCCATGTCAACATGAGGACTTTGCAAAGTCTCCACAAGGGTGGCCATATCCTAGGACTAAAAGACCATGTTTCTTTCTCGAAGGATCGAATGTGTAGCGCGTGTGTTGAAGGAAAAATGCATGACATTCACCATCCAAGCAAGACCATCATTTCTTCAAAAAGGGTTTTGGAGCTTCTCCATGTTGACCTCTTTGGTCCCATTCCGGAAGCTAGTCTTGGTGGCAAGAAATATTGCTTGGTGATTGTTGATGACTATTCAAGATACACATGGGTTTTCTTCTTCAAGTCGAAGATGGAGACTCAACAAACTATCATCGATGACGTGGGGCTGCCTTTCGGGTAGCCCACGATAAGGCTACTTGGGCCGCGCCAAGGACAGGAAGGCCCACAGAAGGCCCACGCGGGGTACCATGTAACCTAGTCCAAGTCGGTTAGGAAGCATAACCTGCCATATCTGTAGTTGCCATCGGCACCAACCACCCGAGACCTGACTGCCTATAAAGCCAGGAGGGTTGCTCGTCCCAGAGGACACGCTCATAGCTACGGCCACAAACCCTAGCGAGATCGCAATCTCGCCATTGTAACCACAACTCGCATCAATAATCAGACAAGCAGGAGTAGGGTGTTATCCTCCGGGAGCCTGAACCTGGGTAAATCCTTACTTGTCAGCCGTCGTGACCACCTGCACTCATCTCTCTCCCCATCAATCAACCCAGGGTGCACAACCCTGGGACTTGTCGAGTTAACACCTCGTCAATTGGCGCCGTCTGTGGGAAAGTCAAACAAGTGCTAGGATCATGGTCGCTCCGGCTCCATCCGCAATGAAGATCGGCGTGTCCGCCGTCAGGGAGTCGATCCGATTCGGCTCCTTCGAGTACGTCCTCCACCCGCCAGCCCACCAGTCGGTGTATGCCGGTCTAGACAAAGGTATACACATCACCTTCGGCTCCATATTCTGCTGCATCGATAGTCGTGGTATACTCAGGTCTACGACTACCGCGCTACGCGCGACGGCGTCACCTAAATCGGCAACCCCCGCGCCCGCCGAACCCGCGAAGATCGCATCTGCCGCACCCGCGGAGGCCGCGCCCGCCGAACCCGTGAAGATCGCATCTGCCGCACCCGCGGAGGCCGCGCCCGCCGAACCCGCGAAGATCGCATCTGCCGCACCCGCGGAGGCCGCGCCCGCCGAACCCGCGAAGATCGCATCTGCCGCACCCGCGGAGGCCACGCCCGCCGAACCGAAGATCGCATCTGCCGCACCCGCGGAGGCCGCGCCCGCTGCACCCACGAAGAGGGCATCTACATCGACTACATCGACAATTTCGGCAACGGCCGCGCGAATCGAGTCTACTACCCCAACCTCGGTCGTGCGGTCGACCAAGTCAAGATCCACCTCGACTGTCGCACCCGCACGGGCAACCAGGAGCCCGCGCCCGACAGCCATGTCGCGTGCGCCCTCATCTTCGTGGAAATCCCAAGTCTACCCCAGGCCAATCGCACTCGCCCCGGCGAGCGTGAGCACATGGACGATCGAGAGAAGACGCGACAGCGACTGCGTCGCGCGCCACGTTGAAGCAATTTTCGACCCCGAGCAAGAAGCGGGCGACAGAAGCAGCAGCGGCAGCACCAACTCTCCGACTCAAGTCTACCCCAAGCAAGTCTTCATGGCCGGCACAGCACCGCATGACGATGAAGAAGAACCCGCATATCCGCTAGAGGTGGACATGTCGGACCAGACTAAACTTGTCATCACGCGGGACATGGCGATCCAAGCCATGAAGCATGTGGACGAGGGCACGTTCCCCCACCCAACGCACCTCCAGAAGACCACCTAGCGGTCCAGTACTTGCTACGCAAGGAAGGCGAACGAATCCGCGCCGAAAAAGCCGACCTGCTCAGGCGCAAAAGGGACGCGGATGCATCGAGTGCCAGGCGAGCCGCCCTCTCCTTCACATCCTCTACAGAGGTTAACCAAGGAGCACGGCGAACCAGAGCCCACGTTCCCCACATGGCAGAAGCCTGATCGAACAAGGCTTACCCGCAATCTCGACTCGTCCTTCGTCACCGAAGATGAGAACGGGATACCCGTCCCAAAGACGGCGAATGCCGCCCTGATCTCAGTCGAGACATACCTCCGGCTCACGCAGCCACCGGAGGGAGACGCACGCTCCCTTCTCCACAAGCAACAAATTGCCTCCATAAGGGCAATCGAAGAAGCTCTGGCGGCCAAGGGGCCAAGCAACCGAGCGCACTAACCAACAACCTCGGGCATCCCAGCGGCACAGCGACAGCCAGTCAAGGACCTTCGCGACGTCCTGACACAAAAGACGGTGGACCGCAACCGCAAGGAGCGCTCGGCTGGTGCGTCAAACGCGGATGACCATGCTGACCGCGACTTCGAGACGTGTGGCGCGGCATGCTTTAGCTTCAACATCCGCGACACCCGCATGCCCAAAGGCTTCAAGTTGACAGCTGGCACACCAAAGTATGACGGGAAGCAAGACCCAAAACTGTGGCTCGAAGACTACCTCATCGCTTGCACCTGCCAAGGCGGAACGTCGATTACGGCAATGCAGTACATCCAGCTCATGCTGACAGACTCGGCACGCGGGTGGCTCACAAGCCAACCCAAAGACTCTTTCCGAACATGGGAAGAATTCCAGGATAACTTCATCAAGAGTTTCTCGGGAACATTCGCAAGGCCAACGACCTACATCGAGTTGCAGGCCTGCAAGCAAGGAAAGGATGAGTCGCTCCGCTCCTACATCCAGCGGTGGACACTCCTCCGCAATACCATGGAACCCGTATCAGAAGATCGAGTGATGGACGCCTTCATGCACGGCGTCGCTCGCCGTGACCTCCGTGAGGAATTCGGTAGACTCCAGACGAAGACCATAATAGAGCTCACGAAGACAGCCAACCAATGGGCCGAAGGAGAAGACTATGTCCGCGAAACTTCCCCCAGAAAAGAGGGCGAAACAAGCAACTGGCGTGAGGCACGCCAAAAGAAGAAGCCACGTTACACCCACGATTCAATCGAATTAGTAGCGGCGGGCTATGAAACCCCCCGTGAGGACAAACGCGACAGCAGCCGACAGTACTACCAAAGTCGGCAGCCCAGCTCGAGTCAGTACAACCGTGGCAGCAGCAGCATCAGCCACAATGATGGAAGTCAGAAACGCGAGTGGAGACGCCCGTTGACCACAGCAGAGGAGCTGATGCAACCCTGTAAGCATCACTCGTTCCGCAACCCGGAAACAGGCAAATGGAGTTCCAACCACCTGCTGAAGGACTGTCACAAAGCAAGAAAAATATACCAAGCCATGCAGCAAATCATCGCTCTAGTACAAGCAATACAGGCAGCACCGCAGCTAGCCATCCAGGCAGCACCCGCAAACAACAACCAGGTGCAGGCGGCAGGAGCGTTCCCCCAGCCGCAGCAACAGCAACAGCAACAAGGTCAGTCGGCAGCAACCGACACGTACCCAGCCGCACGGGGACAGCTGAACTTGATCCAGAGGGGACCCGCGTCGAACAGGCGCCAGAAAATTATCACACGCCAAGTACTTCAAGCCATCAATAGCCCGCGCGCGGTACCAGACTACTTGCGCGGGTCGGAGACACCAATCACATTTTCCAGAGCAGATCACCCGTCAGAGGTAACCCGACCCGGGCACGCCGCACTCGTGATTGAGGCCTTGATCGGCGACTACAGCTTGAAGAAGGTGTTCCTGGACGGAGGCAGCGGCATCAACATCATATTCGCCGACACCCTAAGAAGAATGAACAGGTCGACAGAGAAATTGCCGGAATCGGAAACCACCTTCCACGGCATAGTACCAGGGCAAGCAATCACGCCCATGGGAACAATCACACTCGACGTCATCCTCGGTACACCCGAGCACTTCAGGAAGGAGTCGATAGACTTTGAGGTCGTCGACTGGAAGTCACAATACCACGCCATCCTCGGGCGCCCGACCTTTGCCAGGTTCATGGCAGTACCCCACTACGCCTACCTGATGATAAAACTGCCCGTGCCGAAAGGAGTAATCACCGTACGCGGTGACTTCGGGGTCTCCAACAGCTGCGACCGCGAGTTCGCCAGGATTTCTGAGTTCTTCGGAGTCGAAGAGCACTTCAAGGCCATATCAGCCGACAACGACAAGACTGTCTTCCAGGCTCGCAAGAAGCCTGCCAAGGACGCAGCGTTCAACACGAACGACGACACCGTCACCCACCAAGTCCATCCGACTGACAGCAGGAAGACGGTCAAGGTCTCATCGAGTCTGACCCCCGCATGGGAAAGCGCGCTCGTCGAGTTCCTACGTGAGAACTGGAAGATCTTTGCATGGCAACCTTCTGACATGCCAGGGATACCCAGGGAACTCGCCGAGCACTCTCTGAAAGTCCACAAGGACGCAAGACCAGTCAAACATTCCATGCGACGCTTCTCAGGACCCAAGCGAGACGCGATCACCATGGAAGTCGATAGACTACTGCACGCCAAATTCATCCGAGAGATCAAGGATTCGGACTGGGTCGCCAACCCGGTTCTAGTGGAGAAAAAGAAGACGAAGAAACTACGCATGTGTGTTGACTTCACCGCAGTCAACAAGTGCTGCCCCAAGGACCACTTCCCGCTCCCGCGGATAGACCAGATCATCGACTTGACAGCAGGTTGCGAGCGCCTGTCCTTCCTGGACGCCTACTCAGGTTACCAGCAGATCAGGCTGAAAGTCGAGGACGAAGAGAAAACGGCCTTCATCACACCCGACGGCGTCTTTTGCTACCAAACGATGCCGTTCGGGTTAAAAAACACAGGTGCCACGTACCAGCGGACAATGCAGGCATGTCTCAAGGGGTTAATCGGGCAGATCGTCCAAGTCTACGTCGATGACATCGTTGTCACGACCCGAAAGGAGGATACCCTAGTCGACGACCTCCGCAAGGTCTTCGCCGCACTTGATGTGTACCAGATCAAGCTCAACCCAGAGAAGTGCGTGTTCGGCGTGCCAGCCGGAGAGTTACTAGGGTACCTCGAATCCGCAAGAGGAATCGAAGCAAACCCCGAGCAGGTGCAGAACATACTCACAATGCCAGCACCAACCAAGCTCCGGGAGGTGCAACGATTAGCCGGCCGAGTCGCAGCTCTCAACCGGTTCATTAGTAAGTTGGGAGAGAAAGCCTTACCTTTCTACCAACTGATGAAGAAGACGGACAAGTTCGAGTGGACACAGGAGGCGCATGACGCATTCGACCATCTCAAGAAAACCCTGACAACCTCTCCACTCCTCGTGGCGCCACTGGAAAACGAGCCGCTGTACTTATACGTCTCAGCAACAAACAAGGTGGTGAGCACGGTGCTCGTAGTCGAACGCGAAGAAGAAGGGCACAGTCACCCGATGCATAGGCCCGTCTAGTACCTCAGCGAAGTCCTCACCTTGTCCAAGCAGAACTACCCTCATTACCAGAAGCTGGCATACGGAGTCTTCATGACCTCCAGAAAGGTCGTCCACTACTTCTCCGAGCACCCGATCACGGTGGTAAGCTCCTCTGGACTAGCAGACATTCTCACAAACCAACGCGCGACAGGACGAGTCGCCAAGTGGGTTGTCGAGCTAGGACCATGGGGGCTGAAGTATGCTCACCCGAAGTCCATCAAGGCCCAAGTCCTCCCTGAATTCACCACCGAGTGGATAGAAGCCCAGCTACCAAATATCCCCGACTTGTCCAACGCATGGACAAGGTATTTTGATGGCTCCAAGAAATTCATGTCAGCCGGGGCAGGAGTCGTACTCATCTCCCCCAAAGGCGACAAGCTCAAGTATGTCCTGAAGATGGACTTTCCGACGCCGTCCAACAACGAAGCCGAGTACGAGGCCCTGATCCACGTCATGCGGATGGCCAAGAACTGCGGCGCCACACACCTCATGATATACGGCGACTCCTACCTGGTGGTACAGCAAACCATGAAGTCCTGCGACGCCATAGCCGACAACATGATCGCCTACAGAGACCTCTACAATCAGTTGGAAGGCAACTTCGACGGTTGCGAGCTGCGCCACATCGGCCGTGAAAGCAACGAGGAAGACGACGTCCTCGCTAACATGGGCTCAGACAGGGTGCCAGTCCCACCCGGCGTCTTCCTCGAACGCATCACGCAGAGATCCATCAAGACTCAGAATACAGCAAGCGCTGCAACAACAAAAGGCGATGCCAACCCACCAAGCCAAGACAAGGTCCCCATGGAGGTCATGCTAGTCAAAGCCACATGGACAGGACCGTACCTGGCGTACATACTACATCAGAAGCTGCCAGCTGACCCAGTCGAAGCGAAGCGCATCATCAGGCGCTCCAAAAGTTTCACCGTCATCAACGGAGAACTCTACAAAAGAAGCATCTCGGGAATCTTGCAAAGGTGCATAGATCCAGTCGACGGCCAAGCCATCTTACTCGACATCCACGCGGGTATCTGCGGGCATCACGCCAGCAGTCGGGCACTGGTGGCCAAAGCGCTACGAGCCGGGTTCTACTGGCTGACAGCCATGGAGGACGCCGAGGAGCTAGTAAAGAAATGCACAGGGTGCCAGGAATTTGCCAACAAGCCGCACGCGCCAGCATCGGAACTCAAGACAATACCATTAGCCTGACCCTTCGCCCAATGGGGTCTGGACATGGTGGGCCCGTTGAAGAAATCCTCATCCGGAGGTCACACTCACCTCCTGGTTGCAGTCGATAAGTTCACAAAGTGGATCGAAGCCGTGCCCATCACAAGTTCGACTGCATCCACAGCAGTCAACTTCATCAGGTCAATCATCTTCAGATTTGGAGTACCGAATGGAATCATCACCGACAACGGCTCGAACTTCACAGCCGAAGAATTCAAGGACTTCTGCTTAGAGCAGGGGATCAAGCTCAGCTATGCGTCCGTCTCGCACCCGTAATCCAATGGGCAAGTGGAGAAAGCCAATGGCCTCGTCTGCAACAGCATCAAGAAGCGACTGCGCGTGCCCCTAAAACGCGCAGCGGGCGCATGGGTGGAAGAACTGCCGTCTGTCCTTTGGAGTCTGCGAACAACGCCAAACAGATCCACCCAGTACACTCCATTCTTTATGGTGTATGGTGCAGAAGCAGTCCTCCCTTGCGACATCAAGTTCGACGCACCGAGAGTAGTCGCCTACGACGAGTCGGATGCAGAGGAGGCACTCGAAGACAGCAGGGACACCCTGGATGAAGCACGCGACATCGCCCTGGCACGATCAGCCGTGTATCAACAGGACCTGCGCAACTATCACACTCGGAGGCTACGACCAAGAGCGTTCGTCGCAGGCGACCTGGTTCTTCGACTCAAGCAGAAGAAGGTGCACAAGCTCGCTTCCCCATGGGAGGGCCCGTACATCGTGACAGAAGCAATCGGCAACGGAGCTTACCGCCTGAAAGACTCGAAGACAGGAGCAGACTGCAGCAACCCGTGGAACGTGGCACAACTCCGCCGGTTCTACGCCTAGTTCAACCCAATCATTGTACAAGAAAATCAGCGCGGTAGGTTTCAGACGCACTCTTTCCCTTACCAGGGTACCTGAGGGGACTGGAAGGGTTTTAATGAGGCGGCCTGTTCGCAAGAATCAATAAATTGATTTGAAGAAAATCTGTCTCCTTTACCTTTCATACAGAGGAAGCTAAAATCCTAGGCCGCCACCCGAACGACTCGGGGGATGCGCCACACAGGTTGAAAGAAAAGCTTAGGCCGCCACCCGAACCACTCGGGGGCTGCACCGTACAAGCATAAATCAAAAAATCCTAGGCCACCATCCGACATACTCGGGGGTTGCGCCATACAGGTCAAGTTCAAAATCCTAGGTCGCCACTCGACATACTCGGGGGCTGCGCCAAACATGTAACACTTGTAATCCTAGGCTACCACTCGACCTACTCGGGGGCTACGCCATACAGGCCTTCTCAGAAAACCCTCAGCCGCCACTCGAACTCACTCGGGGGCTGCGCTGTACAGGTCAAGTTGAAAATCCTAGGTCGCCACCCGACATACTCGGGGGCTGCGCCAAACAGGTGACACTTGTAATCCTAGGCTGCCACTCGACCTACTCGGGGGCTACGCCATGCAGGCCTTCGCAAAAATCCTAGGCCGCCACTCGAACAACTCGGTGGCTGCGCCATACAGGTCAAGTTACAAAAACCCTAAGTCGCCACCTGATAAAGTCAGAGGCCGCGATATACAGGTCACACTTCTTCCACCCCCGACCTCTCTCTCCTCCAACCGCCGCCCCTGCTGCTGCAAGATCCCTCCGGAGCACTCCGACCGCCGGGGAACCTCTTTCTCGGCCGGATCTGCTCCTCCTCCGCCCCGGGAACTCACTCCTCCAAGCAATGGCCTCAATGTATGAGGGTAACTTCACTTTTCTTCTTCCTTATGTGCTTGCACTAGGATCTTGATGTGGAGTTATTTGTTTCAATATTGCTTGGTAGAGAGTGTTCCTAGCACCATTTCCTGCCATCTACATACATTAGTTTTGCATTGTGTTGGATCGATCTAGTTTTAGACCGAGTCAATCTCAGATCTGCACTGTTTCTGTTTGGGTCGGAATTTCCGACTCAGTTTGACTCGGAACTTCCGGTCCCCCGGAATTTCCGGTTATGTCTGAATCGGAATTTCCGAGCCAAACACTGCAGTTTTAAGATTAACTCATGTTTAACTACATATGATTCATCAAATGCCTACCTAATGTGTGTATAATCTCCTGACTTGTGTGCACTTACCTTATGCTACCCACTATGCTCAAATTCACAGGTTCTAGTGGGAGTCCGTCCGCTGGGGCATCAAGGAACACATCAAGAGCACCTGTTCACAAGAACCCTGTCAACAAGGGTAAGGGTCCTGCCACCTCCAGCAATCCACCTATTCAAAGGCAGAAGAAATCTGTTGCTAGCAAGCCACCATCCAAGAAAAGGAAGAATGCTCCTATTCCTCAACGTCAGAACTACTCAAAGATGAACTCTGTTGAATACTCTCAGCTCAGACAAGGGGATTGGTACCTTAGGCCAAGGAACAACACTCTGGATGATCGCAGCTATTGGTGTCAACAGCAAGAGCACATACTCGTGGACCTCTACCTCTCTCTGTCGAAGCCCATTCGGCCTATGCATCCGTTTGATCTTGCAACTCTGCAGAAGAAAGCCTCCTTTGTTGAAGCTATTCATATTGTCAAGACTATGGGCTTGGAGAGGCTGGTGCTCACTCGTTGTCCTTACAACTCTCAGCTTGTGATGCAGTTCTTTGCCACTCTAGTGATCAAGGGTGACTCGAAGAAGACAATGAAGTGGATGACTGGTGAATCTTTCTGTGAGTCCAACTTTGAGGAGTTTGCCAAGGTTTTGGGCTACAGGTTTGATGGTGACAATCCTCAAGGCTATCGCATGCACCACCCTTACAAGCTCAACAAGAAGCAGACCGTGCACTTATATGGTGAGGGAGCCACCCCTGGCAATTCTCGAGACTTGCTTCCACTTTATGATGTTCTTGTGCGCATCCTTCGTGAGAACATTGCACCAAGTGGTGGCAACAACGACAATGTGGTGACCCCTCTATGCAACTTGCTCCTTCATGCCAACCGCATTGTGGAGGACCCTGGTTCTGAATCAGACTGGAGTGTGGATGTTATGGATTACATCTACAATGAGATGTATGAAGCCATGACCACCAGGGTCACTATTCCCTATGCTCCTTACATCATGAAACTCATCAAGTTCAAGTTTCCTGACTATAACTTCAGCAATGATGAGATGGAGCCGCATGACTTCAAGAAACTTTATGAGAAGAAGATAGTGGTCAAGCCCCCTCCTAGGCCTTCTTCTAGCTCAGCTCAGGGTGGATCTTTTATGGGTGATGCTAGGAGGGCTGCTGCTCCTACTTATGTCCCAGCCACTCATGCGAAGGTAAAGAAGCTGAATTGGTTCCAACGCAACATCCTGTGCATGAATGTGGACATCCGCAAGGAGAAATACACTGCCTACAAGGATCGCCGTCTGCTGGCCTACAAGCAAGACTTGATCCTTCACCATGCGTCTGGCTCTCCTGCTCCTGCAGAACTCTCTGATCCCCTGACCTTTGCTCAGTGGAACCAGGGTTCTTTGGCTCCGTGGACTCAGATTGACCATGACCTTGGCGGCAGCTCGTACACCACTTGACGAGGTGTTAACTCGGCAAGTCCCAGGGTTGTACACCCCGGGTTGATTGATGGGGAGATAGGAGAGTGCAAGGTGATCACGACGGCTGACAAGCAAGGTTTACCCAGGTTCAGGCTCCCGGAGGATAACACCCTACTCCTGCTTGTCTGGTTATTGATGCGAGTAGCGATTACAATGGCGAGATTGCGATCTCGCTAGGGTTTGCGGTTCTGAGCGTGCCTTGTCCTCTAGGACGGGCAACCCTCCTGGCTTTATAGGTAGCCAGGTCTCGGGTTGTTGGTACAGATACGGTAGGTTTTAAGCCCTAACCGAGTTGGACTAGGATACGTGATACCCCGAGTGGGCCTTCTGCGGGCCTTTCCATCCTTGGCGCGGCCCAGGTAGCCTCATCGTGGGCCACCCGTAAGGTAGCCCCACGTCAGTAGCCCCCGAGTGCTTGATCGAGTCTCAGAGTCGGACAAAGGACTCCTTCCTGGACGCGCCATTGGATTGCTTGATCTTGAGCCTGAACTCGAATTTCTTCAGTCGAACCAGCCTCTCCCGATGGGAGTAATCATGTGCAGTCGAATTACTTTGACATCTTCTTGTGAAGCTTGCTTCTATTCAGCCTGCTTTGGCTTACTTGTTGGATTGGTTCGGCTGCCTGAGCTTACTGTACAGATCACTCGAAAGGTTTCTTCGGGTGCTCAGATCACTGGCTGATCTTACCTTGTTGATTTCAGCTGTGAAGCTTACCACTCGAATGAATCTATCGAGTTTCTTCGGTTGGTTTCGGAGCCGTTGGCTTGTTGACGTCATTGATGACGATCTTGCTGCACGCCTCTGCGCCCGATGGGACATGACGTGGTGGGCCCCGCTGTCAGAGATGACCACGCCCACAGCTGTCACGTCCCCGAACTGGGCGCGAAATTTGCGCGGCGCGGCGACGACGCCTCGGTTCTCGTGCGTAGTGGAGGAAGTTGGCGGCGACGATTGGCTTCTCCGCGCGACACGTGGACGGCTGGATGGCTTCGCTCGGAGCCCTTGCGTGATGGACGGTTGAGATGCCGGTCATCGAGGAATAAGTACTGCGCCCTGGCGTTTGGGATGTCATCTTCTCCAATCCATTCTTTCCTTTTCCTCTCCTCTTGCGCTCTGCCATTGCCGCCGCCGTCCCGAGCTCAAAGCAATTTCTCCCCGCACCCTCCGACCTGAGCGATGGGCAAGCCGAAGGGCACTGCTGGCTCATCCGCCGCCGCTGTCGATGACACCGGGTTGATGAAGAAGCCCGAGGGCGACTGGCAGAGGTCGACGACGAAGAAGACTGATGTCGAGCTGCTCCGCGCGCAGGGCCTGCTGCCACCTGCGGGGGAAGTCCAGGTACGAGTCCCTGGCAAAGAAGCGTTTCCCACTCCCCGCGATGGGGAGCGCGTTTGCTTCGCGGACTTCGTTCCGCGTGGCTTCGGGTTCCCCATGCACGATTTTGTGCGCGGGCTCCTGTACGCCTATGGGGTTCAGATCCATGATCTGACCCCCAATGGCGTCCTGAGCATCGCGGGCTTCATCGTGTTGTGCGAGTGCTTCCTGGGAGTCGCACCCCACTGGGGCCTGTGGAAGTCGCTCTTCCTCGTTCGCAAGAATGTAGGGAAGAGTGGGCGGACCTTCCCAGTGGGCGGTTTCGGGATCCAGGTGCGCGGTGATACCGCGTACTTCCAAATGAAGAAGTCGGACTCCGTCCAAGGGTGGCGCCGTCGATGGTTCTACGTCCAGTCGAACGACGACGGACTGGACGCCTTCGACGGCAAGCGCGGGTTGCGGAAGACTGGCGCCTGGTCGCACCCACTGTCTGCCGTGGAGAAGGAGGCAGTGCGGCCCCTGCTGACCCTGCTGCAAGAGCTGACCCAGACCCTTGGGCGTGAGGCGGGTGGCGTCTTTCTGATGGCCACCTTCTTCCGCCTTCGGGTGCAGCCACTCCGCGCCCGGCCCTACCCGATGTGGGCCGCTGAGGGCGTTAGCGCCAGGCCGCTGGATGACGAGGAGGTGGAGGCCAACGTCAGGTCCATCACCAACCTTCGAGCCGCGGACGCCTGCAACGTCACGTGCCCCGTTGCTCCTTACGGGGCTGCGAATCCCGTTCCCGAGGTGAGTCTGACCTTGCTCTCTTTTTTCACTTTTTCGACTTGAGTCTACTTTGCATTTTGATTCGACTTGCGTCTACTTTGCTTCAGGGTCGGCATCTGTTCATCAGCTACCCTCCTCTCCCTGAGAACGGGCCCGCCGATGAGTCGAAGTTCGTCGAGGAGGAGGACGAGGATGAAGAAATCCCTTCCGCACATTCTCCCCGTGATGAGGTGGAGGAGGAAGACGAAGTGGTAGAACCCGCGAAGAAGAAGCGGAAGCTTCCGAGTCGCGGCGAGTCTGCCACCGCGTCGTCGCCTGCCAGGGGTGTGGATGTTGCCGAGGAGGAGGCCGTGGCGACGTCCCCGGGTGCGCAGTCTTCGGGTGGCTGGGAGGAACCTCTCAACGTTCCTCCAGTCAGCTCTGCAGCGCCACGGTCCTTCGCGCGGATGCCCTCGCCCTCTCTGTCGAGATTTGACGACGCCAGCTCCCCCAGGTTAGTTTCTTTGCAACATGTCCTTCGAGTAGTACTTTGCAGGTTCGTCCTTGAGTTGTCTTGTATTCTTGATTTTGGTGTAGCCACCGCTCTGACAACGTCGGCTCCCCCCTGCGGGACACGGAGCTTACTTCTGGTCCTTCGACTGGGCTGGAGACGCCTGTGGTGGTGGAGAAGGCGCATGTTGAGGCTGCCGGCCTGGCCTCGACTAGCCGGGCTCCTCCTTCGGCTGCCGAGGACCTTGAGCTCCTGGACCACGTAAGTCTTCTCTTGTTTTTCTTGCATTCCTGATTTCTCATCGGGTGCGCGATCAGCGCTCCCGATGGGAGTAGCCCCCGAAGGTGTGGGTGACTAGCATAGTCGCCCGCAACTTTATTGATATCTTGTTCTTTTTATTTTCAGCCGTATTATCGCCAGCAGCTTGACGCAGCCGCGGCTTATGTTCGCCTGGAGAAGGAGAGGGACCAACTGCGTTCCTCGCTGGACCAGGCTACTGGCCGGGTGGATGAGCTTGAAAAGGCTCTTCGTGAGTCTCAAGAGCGGGAGCTGGCGCGGGTCGCCCAGGAGAAAACTCAAATCGGTCGCCTCCTTTCACTCGCCGCTGTTCTTGGGGGTGAGTATCGGCTTGACGCTTACTTAGTCTTCGTCCCTTTTCTTGTCCTGACATTGAATTTTGGCGCAGAGACTTGCGGTGGAGCTCCTCCAGAGGACGCGTCGAGCGACACGGTCGACTTGGCGACCGCGGTTGGATTCTTCGACCGGGTTTGCGCCTATGCCTCGGATGCCCTGAAGAAGTCTTCCACCGCGTTGGAGAAGTCGACCGGGGCCCTGGCTGTGGTGCATCAGAGCATTTTTCCGGGCAGCCAGCCGCCAGCGACCGTGGACGCTCTGGCCGCACCGTTTGGGGACGCGACCACCATCGCCGACTTCACGCGGTCGCAGACGGTACGCGGCTCCGAGCTCACCTTCCAGCTCCTTTTAGGCCACCAAGTTCCAGGTGACTTCGAGAAGATCGTCAGCGGTTTTCCTCGCAAACCTGATGGTCGGACCGCGTCGCTGAGTGGCGTGAAGGAGCGCGCCTCGCAGCTGGCTGCGCAGCTTGTGGCACTCTTCGAGAGGGCCCTTGCTAAGGCGACTGAAGCGGCTGCTCGGAAGGGTCGCTCCCGGTCGCAGTCCGCGGCCTTAGAATAGGAATAGTTGTAGGGATGCGGCAGTCGCATCGACCTGTATTTTGGCCTTCATGTTTGTAACGAATATTGCCCTGTCGGGTCTTTTGCTCTTCAGTATTGAATTTGCTGAATTTTCTGTCTTCTGAGCTGAACTGTGTTTGGCAGTCGCCTTTCTGTATTGACTATGCGTATTCCTGACAGAGTGACATGCGCGATGATGCTTCGCCTTCTCCCCTGGCGCGGCCGAGTGGCGCGGCTTCCTCTTCGGGTGTTCGCCGTCGTCGGGCGGCGACGGCTCCTCCGCGCAGTGCGAATGACCAGCGGGTAATCACCTACTTGAAGAACAAGGTGGTGGAGCTTGAGGCGACCCTGAAGAATACGGAGCGGCTGTTGCAGCGCTCCCAATCGCATCCCACGGCGGAGTTCTCACGTCGTGAAGATTTTTTGCTTGGAGAGATGGACTTGATCAGTCGGCAGCTGTAGGGTATGTATCATGTTGGCGGCTGCCGTCGATGTTGTTTGTCCTTCTCGTTCTGACTTGCAGTTCGTGTGCGCAGATGTTAACCCTGATTGGGAGGCCGAGCGGGCTCGCGTTGAAGAGCGAGTCACTCGAGAGGCGTCCGGCGACTCCTATGAGGCTCGCCAGTTCTGGGTGAACAAGTCGAGGGGGCGCGTCCTAGCCACGATGCTTGATCGAACGTGGCGCGCTGCCGCTCTTCTGGAGAGCTGCCGGAAGACACTTTGGCACGTCAACCGCGTGTACTTCCCACATAATGCGCAGCCGAACGGGTTGCCTGCCTTGCTGGAGAGGTTCCGTGATGGCGAAGGGCTGAAGGAAGTTGTCGACGCTCAGCTGGTGGCTGGTGCAAACGCGGCGCTAGCGTACGTTCGGATGCACCGGCCACATCTTCCGCTTGAACGGGTGCTTGAAGGCCTGCCAGGTGACGACGACTTCGACGAGACCTTGCCGGCTGCGCGCCGGATTATCCGGCAAGTTCAGGACTTGAGCGAGCGGCTTGTAGGTCCTCTCGATGCGCCAAAGGCTGAACCTGCAGTCTAAAGCAGCTGTCGTCTGATGTACAGGGTTAGCTATAGAGGGTAAATTTGCTTGTATAGATACATTGTAGTAGATTATAGTGCTGTTTCGAGTAATGAGAATTGATATGTTTACTCGAAAGCGAGGGTACCTGACTTGACCTGTGTGGCGCAGCTGCCGAGTGTGCTAAGCAGTGGCCTAGGTTTTTCAAGTGTTACCTGTATGCCGCGGTCTCTGATTTTATCAGGTGGCGACTTAGGATTTGCAGCCTGACCTGTACGGCGCAGCCCCCGAGTAGGTTGGGTGACGGCCTAGGGTTGCAAGTGTTACCTGTTTGGCGCAGCCCCCGAGTGTGTCGGGTGGTGACTTAGGGTTCTGGAACTTGACCTGTGCAGCGCAGCCCCCGAGTAGGTTCGAGTGGCGGCCGAGGATTTTTCTGAATAATTCCTGTCTGGCGCGGTCCCCGAGTAGGTCGAGTGACGGCCTAGGATTACAAGTGTTACCTGTTTGGCGCAGCCCCCGAGCATGTCGGGTGGTGACCTAGGATTTGGAACTTGACCTGTGCAGCGCAGCCCCCGAGTAGGTTCGAGTGGCGGCCGAGGATTTTTCTGAATAATTCCTGTCTGGCGCAGTCCCCGAGTAGGTCGAGTGACGGCCTAGGATTACAAGTGTTACCTGTTTGGCGCAGCCCCCGAGTATGTCGGGTGGTGACCTAGGATTTGGAACTTGACCTGTGCAGCGCAGCCCCCGAGTAGGTTCGAGTGGCGGCCGAGGATTTTTCTGAGTCCTGTTTGGCGTAGCCCCCGAGTAAGTCGAGTGGCAGCCTAGGATTGCAAGTGTGACCTGTGCGGCGCAGCCCCCGAGTATGTCGGGTGGTGACCTAGGGTTCTGGAACTTGACCTGTGCAGCGCAGCCCCCGAGTAGGTTCGAGTGGCGGCCGAGGATTTTTCTGAGTCCTGTTTGGCGTAGCCCCCGAGTAAGTCGAGTGGCAGCCTAGGATTGCAAGTGTGACCTGTGCGGCGCAGCCCCCGAGTATGTCGGGTGGTGACCTAGGATTTGGAACTTGACCTATGCGGCGCAGCCCCCGAGTAGGTTCGAGTGGTGGCCGAGGATTTTTGATTCTGTGCTTGCGTGGCGCAGCCCCCGAGTAAGTTGGGTAGCGGCCTAAGCTTTTATTTCAACCTGTATGGCGCAGCCCCCGAGTGGTTCGGGTGGCGACCTAGGATTTTTGGCATGCTTGTATGGCGCAGCCCCCGAGTGGTTCGGGTAGCGGCCTAAGCTGTTATTTCAACCTGTGTGGCCAGCCCCCGAGTGGATCGAGTGGCTGCCTAGGATTTCTGAGCTTCTTGAGTGACGGGAAAGAGGAGACAGATTTTCTTCAAGTCACTTTATTGATTCATGCGAACATGCCGCCTCATTAAAAACCCTCCAGTCCCCTCAGGTACCCTGGTAAGGAAAAGAGTGCGTCTGAAACCTGCCGCGTTGACTTCCTTGTACAATGCTTGATTTGAACTAGGCATAGAACCGGCGGAGTTGTGCTACGTTCCACGGGTTGCTGCAGTCTGCTCCTGTCTTCGAGTCCTTTAGGCGGTATGCTCCATTGCCTATTGCTTCTGTTATGATGTACGGGCCCTCCCATGGGGAAGCGAGCTTGTGCACCTTCTTTTGCTTGAGTCGGAGAACCAGGTCGCCTGCCACGAACGCTCTTGGTCGCAGCCTCCGAGTATGATAATTACGCAGGTTCTGCTGATACACGGCTGATCGTGCTAGGGCGATGTCGCGTGCTTCGTCCAGGGTGTCTCTGCTGTCTTCGAGTGCTTCCTCTGCTTCTGACTCGTCGTAGGCGACTACTCTTGGTGCGTCAAACTTGATGTCGCAGGGGAGGACCGCCTCTGCGCCGTACACCATGAAGAATGGCGTGTACTCGGTAGACCTATTCGGCGTTGTTCGCAGACTCCAGAGGACTGATGGCAGTTCTTCCACCCATGCGCCCGCTGCGCGTTTCAGGGGTACGCGCAGTCGCTTCTTGATGTCGTTGCAGACTAAGCCATTGGCCTTCTCTACTTGTCCGTTGGACTGCGGGTGCGAGACAGACGCGTAGTTGAGCTTGATCCCCTGCTCTGAGCAGAAGTCTTTGAATTCCTCGGCTGTGAAGTTCGAGCCGTTGTCGGTGATGATTCCATTAGGTACTCCGAACCTGAAGATGATTGACCTGATGAAGTTGACTGCTGTGGACGCAGTCGAACTTGTGATGGGCACGGCTTCGATCCACTTTGTGAATTTGTCGACTGCGACCAGGAGGTGGGTATGACCTCCGGGTGAGGATTTCTTCAGCGGGCCCACCATGTCCAGGCCCCATTGGGCAAAGGGCCAGGCTAGTGGTATTGTTTTGAGCTCTGATGCTGGGGCGTGCGGCTTGTTGGCAAATTCCTGGCACCCTGTGCATTTCTTCACCAGCTCCTCGGCGTCCTGCATGGCTGTGAGCCAATAGAATCCGGCTCGCAGCGCCTTGGCCACCAGCGCCCGGCTGCTTGCGTGATGTCCGCATGTACCCGAGTGAATGTCGAGTAGGATGGCTTGGCCGTCGACTGGATGTATGCACCTTTGCAGGATTCCTGATATGCTTCTTTTGTAGAGCTCCCCGTTGATGACGGTGAAACTTTTGGAGCGTCTGACGATGCGCTTTGCTTCGACTGGGTCAGCTGGCAGCTTCCGATGCAGTATGTATGCCAGGTATGGTCCTGTCCATGTGGCTTCGACTAGCATGACTTCCATGGGGACCTTGTCTTGGCTTGGCGGGTTGACATCGCCTTTTGTAGTTGCATTGCTTGCTGTACCCTGAGTCTTGATGGATCTTTGTGTGATGCACTCGAGGAAGACGCCGGGTGGGACTGGCGCCCTGTCCGAGCCCATGTTAGCTAGGGCGTCGGCTTCCTCGTTGCTTTCCCGGCCGATGTGGCGTAGCTCGCAGCCGTCGAAGTTTCCTTCCATCTGATTGTATAGGTCTCTGTAGGCTATCATGTTGTCAGCGATGGCGTCGCAGGACTTCATGGTTTGCTGCACCACCCAGTAGGAGTCGCCGTAGATCATGAGGTGCGTGGCGCCGCAGTTCTTGGCCATTCGCATGCCGTGGATCAGGGCCTCGTATTCGGCTTCGTTGTTGGATGGCTTCGGGAAGTCCATCTGCAAGACATACTTGAGCTTGTCGCCTTTGGGGGAGATGAGTACGACTCCTGCCCCGGCTGACTTGAATTTTTTCGAGCCATCAAAGTACATTGTCCATGCGTTGGACAGGTCGGGGACATTTGGTAGCTGGGCTTCTATCCACTCGGTAGTGAACTCTGGGAGAACTTGGGCCTTGATAGACTTCGGGTGAGCATACTTCAGCCCCCATGGTCCTAGTTCGACAACCCACTTGGCGACTCTTCCTGTCGCGCGCTGATTTGTGAGGATGTCTGCTAGTCCGGAGGAGCTTACCACCGTGATCGGGTGCTCAGAGAAGTAGTGGACGACCTTTCTGGAGGTCATGAAGACTCCGTACGCCAGCTTCTGGTAATGCGGGTAATTCTGCTTGGACAAGGTGAGCACCTCGCTAAGGTAGTAGACGGGCCTCTGCACTGGGTGGCTGTGCCCTTCTTCTTCGCGTTCGACTACGAGCACCGTGCTCACCACCCTGTTTGTTGCTGAGACGTACAAGTAGAGCGGCTCGTTTTCCAGTGGTGCCACGAGGACCGGAGAGGTTGTCAGTGTCTTCTTGAGATGGTCGAATGCGTCTTGCGCCTCTTGCGTCCACTCGAACTTGTCTGACTTCTTCATCAGTTGGTAGAAGGGCAAGGCCTTTTCTCCCAACTTACTAACGAACCGGCTGAGAGCTGCGACTCGGCCGGCTAATCGTTGCACCTCCCTGAGCTTCGTTGGTGCTGGCATTGTGAGTATGTTCTGCACCTTCTCGGGATTTGCTTCGATTCCTCTTGCGGATACAAGGTACCCTAGTAGCTCTCCGGCTGGTACGCCAAACACGCACTTCTCTGGATTGAGTTTGATCTGGTACACGTCCAGTGCGGCGAAGACCTTGCGTAGATCGTCGACTAGGGTATCTTCCTTCCTGGTAGTGACGACGATATCGTCGACGTAGACTTGGACAATCTGCCCGATTAGCCCCTTGAGGCATGCTTGCATTGTCCGCTGGTATGTGGCACCTGCGTTCTTTAACCCGAACGGCATCGTCTGGTAGCAGAAAACGCCGTCGGGTGTGATGAAAGCTGTCTTCTCTTCGTCCTCGACCTTCAGCCTGATCTGCTGGTAACCTGAGTAGGCGTCCAGAAAAGATAGGCGTTCGCAACCTGCAGTCGAGTCGATGATCTGGTCTATCCGCGGGAGCGGGAAGTGGTCTTTGGGGCAGCATTTGTTGACTGCGGTGAAGTCCACGCACATGCGTAGTTTCTTCGTCTTCTTTTTCTCGACAAGGACCGGGTTAGCGACCCAGTCCGAGTCTTTGATTTCTCGGATGAACTTGGCGTGCAATAGTCTGTCGACTTCCATGGTGATAGCGTCTCGTTTGGGTCCTGAGAAGCGTCGCATGGATTGCTTGACTGGCCTCGCGTCCACGTGGACTTTCAGAGAGTGCTCGGCGAGTTCCCTGGGTATCCCCGGCATGTCAGAAGGTTGCCATGCGAAGATTTTTCAGTTCTCACGTAGGAACTCGACGAGCGCGCTTTCCTACGCGGGTGTCAGGCTTGATGAGACCTTGACTGTCTTTCCGCTGTCAGTCGGATGGACTTGGTGGGTGGCGGTGTCGTCGCTCGTGTTGAACGCTGCGTCTTTGGCAGGCTTCTTGCGAGCCGGGAAGATGGTCTTGTCGTTGTCGGCTGATATGGCTTTGAACCGCTCTTCGACGCCGAAGGACTCGGAGATCTTGGCAAACTCGCGGTCGCAGCTGTTGGAGAGCCCAAAGTCGCCGCGGACGGTGATCACTCCTTTTGGCCCGGGTAACTTTATCATCAGGTAGGCGTAGTGGGGTACTGCCATGAACCTGGCAAAGCTTGGGCGTCCGAGGATGGCGTGGTATTGCGACTTCCAGTCGACGACCTCAAAGTCTATCGACTCCTTCCTGAAGTGCTCGGGTGTTCCGAGGATGACGTCGAGCGTGATGGTTCCCATGGGTGTGATTGGCTGCCCTGGTACTATGCCGTGGAAGGTGGTCTCCGACTCCGGCAATTTCTCTGTCGATCTGTTCATTCGTCTGAGGGTGTCGGCGAATATGATGTTGATGCCGCTGCCCCCGTCTAGGAACACCTTCTTCAGGCTGTAGTCGCCGATCAAAGCCTCAATCACGAGTGCGGCGTGCCCTGGTCGGACTACCTCCGCTGGGTGATCTGCCCTGGAAAATGTGATTGGTGTCTCCGACCCGCGCAGGTAGTCTGGTACCGCGCGCGGGCTGTTGATGGCTTGAAGTACTTGGCGTGTGATGATTTTCTGCCTCCTGTTCGACGGGGGTCCCTTCTGTATCATGTTCAACTGTCCCCGTGCGGCTGGGTACGCGTCGGCTGCTGCCGGCGGACCTTGTTGCTGCTGCTGCGGCTGGGGAAACGCCCCTGCCGCCTGCAGTTGATTGTTGTTTGCGGGTGCCGCTTGGATGGCTAGCTGTGGTGCCGCCCGTATGGCCTGTACTGGGGCGATTATTTGCTGCATGGCATGGTAGATCTTCCTTGCTTTGCGGCAATCTTTCAACAGGTGGTTTGAACCCCACTTTCCTGTTACCGGGTTGCGGAACGAGTGATGTTTACAGGGTTGCATCAGTTCCTCTGCCGGGGTTAATGGGCGCTTCCACTCGCGCTTCTGGCCTCCATCGCTGTGGTCGATGCTGCTGCTGCCACGGTTGTACTGGCTCGAGCTTGGCTGTCGACTTTGCTCGTGCTGTCTGCTGCTCTCACGTTGACCTCGCGGGGGGTTTCATAACCCGCCGCTACTAACTCGATTGAGTCGTGCGCGTAACGTGCCTTCCTCTTCTGACGCGACTCGCGCCAGTTGCTTGTTTCGCCTTCCTTTTTGGGAGAAGTTTCGCGGACGTAGTCCTCCCCTTCAGCCCATTGGTTGGCTGTCTTCATTAACTCTATTGTGGTCTTCGGCTGGAGCCTACCAAATTCCTCCCGGAGGTCGCGGCGAGCAACGCCATGCATGAAGGCGTCCATCACCCTGTCCTCTGATACGGGTTCCATGGTGTTGCGGAGGAGTGTCCACCTTTGGATGTAAGATCGAAGCGACTCGTCTTTCCCTTGCTTGCAGGCCTGCAACTCGATGTAGGTCGTTGGTCTGGCGAATGTTCGCGAGAAACTTTTGATGAAGTTGTCCTGGAACTCTTCCCACGTCCGAAAGGAATCTTTGGGTTGGCTTGTGAGCCACCCGCGTGCAGAGTCTGTCAGCATGAGCTGGATGTACTGCATTGCTGTGGTTGATGTTCCACCTTGGCAGGTGCAAGCAATAAGGTAGTCCTCGAGCCATAGCTTCGGGTCTTGCTTTCCGTCGTACTTTGGTGTGCCGGCCGTTAACTTAAAGCCTTTAGGCATGCGGGTGTCGCGGATGTTGAAGGAGAAACATGCTGCGCCGCACGGCTCGAAGTCGCGATCGGCGTGGTCGTTTGTGTGTGCCGCGCTAGCCGAACGTTCCTTGCGACTGCGGTCCACTGTCTTCTGCGTCAGGACGTCGCGGAGGTCCTTGATTGGCTGTTGTTGCGCCGCCGGGATACCCGACGTCGTTGGTTCGTGAGCTTGATTACCTGGCCCCTTGGCCGCTAGAGCTTCTTCGATTGCCCTTATGGAGGCAATTTGCTGTTTGTGGAGGAGGGAGCGCGTGTCACCCTCCGGTGGCTGCGTGAGCCGAAGGTACGTCTCGACTGCTATTAAGGCAGCGTTTGCTGTTTTTGGGACGGGTATCCCGTTTTCATCTTCGGTGACGAAGGAAGAGTCGAGGTTGCGGGTGAGCCTTGTCCGATCAGCTTCTCCCATGTGGGGGACACGGGCTCTGGTTCGCCGTGCTCCCTGAGTCACCTCTGTGGAGGATGTGAAGGAGAGAGCAGCTCGCCTGGCACTCGACGCATCCGCGTCCCTTTTGCGCCTGAGAAGTTCGGCCTTTTCGACGCGAATTCGTTCGCCTTCCTTGCGCAGCAAGTACTGGACCGCCAGGTGATCGTCTCTAGATGCGTTGGGTGGCGGGAACGTGCCCTCGTCCACATGCTTCATTGCTTGGATCGCCATATCGCGCGTGATGACAAGTTTCGTCTGGTCTGGCATGTCCACCTCCAGTGGGTATGCGGGTTCGTCGTCGTCGTCATGCGGCGCTGTGCCAGCCATGAAGACCTGCCTGGGGTAGGCATGCATTGGAGAGTTGGTGCTGCCGCTGCTACTTATGTCACCCGCTTCTTGCTCGGGGTCGAAAATTGCTGCAACGTGGCGCGCGGCGCACCCGCTGTCGCGTCTCTTCGCGATTGTCCATGTGCCCGCACTCGACGGGGAGAGTGCGAGTGGCTTGGGGTAGACCTGGGACTTCCAGGAAGATGAGGGCACGCGTGACGCTGATGTCGGACGCGGGCCCCCGGTCGCACGTGCGGGTGCGATGGTGGAGGTGGGTCTTAACATGATTGACCGTGCGATCGAGGTTGGGGTAGTAGATTCGATTCGCGTGGTCGTTGCCGAGATTGTCGACGTAGATGTCCTCATCGCGGGTACCGCTGGCGCAAACCTTGCGGGTGCGGCAGATGCGATCTTCGCGGGTCCGGTGGTCGCGATCTCCGCGGGTGCGGCAGATGCGATCTTCCCGGGTCCAGCGGTTGCGGTCTTCGCGGGTGCGGCCGATGCGATCTTCGCGGGTCCAGCGGTTGCGGTCTTCGCGGGTGCGGCCGATGCGATCTTCGCGGGTCCAGCGGGCGCGGTGGTCGGCGATTTTGATGATGCCGCCGCGTGTAACGCCGTAGTCGTAGACCTGAGTATGCCACGACTATCGATGCAACAGAATATGGAGCCGAAGGTGATGTGTATACCTTTGTCCAAATCGGCGTACACCGATTGATGAGCTTTCGAGTGGATGACGTACTCGAAGGAGCCGAATCGGATCGACTCCCTGATGGCGGGTGCGCCGATCTTCATTGCGGATGGAGCCAGCGTGACCATGATCCTAGCACTTGTTTGACTTCCCACAGACGGCGCCAATTGACGAGGTGTTAACTCGGCAAGTCCCAGGGTTGTACACCCCGGGTTGATTGATGGGGAGATAGGAGAGTGCAAGGTGATCACGACGGCTGACAAGCAAGGTTTACCCAGGTTCAGGCTCCCGGAGGATAACACCCTACTCCTGCTTGTCTGGTTATTGATGCGAGTAGCGATTACAATGGCGAGATTGCGATCTCGCTAGGGTTTGCGGTTCTGAGCGTGCCTTGTCCTCTAGGACGGGCAACCCTCCTGGCTTTATAGGTAGCCAGGTCTCGGGTTGTTGGTACATATACGGTAGGTTTTAAGCCCTAACCGAGTTGGACTAGGATACGAGATACCCCGAGTGGGCCTTCTGCGGGCCTTTCCATCCTTGGCGCGGCCCAGGTAGCCTCATCGTGGGCCACCCGTAAGGTAGCCCCACGTCACCACTGGACATGATTATGATGATGATGATGAGGAAGAAGATGATGATGAGGAAGCAGAGTATGATGATGATGATGATGATGATGATGATGATGCTGATGATGATGAGGAGACCTGAAAGGAAAGGCGTCGCCTAGAGGGGGGGGGGGGGTGAATAGGCGAGGAGCACTTTTTACAATTTAGGCTTGATAAATGCGGAATAAAACTTAGTGTTTAACTTATCAATGACACAACCTAAATATATTAGGTTCACCTATGTGCACCAACAACTTAAGCTATGCAAGACAAACAACAAAAGGATAGCAAGGTAAAGAACTTCAAGCACGATGGCTATCACAAAGTAAAGTGCATAAGTAAAGAGCTCGGGTATAGGGATAACCGAGGCACGCGGAGACGATGATGTATTCCCGAGTTCCACCACAAAAGGTGTACGTCTCGTTGGAGAGGTGTGAGCAACCACAACAGGTTTTCTCAACGCCACAAAGGCCTCACCTTCTTCTCCGATGAACTCGACCACAAAGGTCCGAGTCCACCTTCCACTATGAAATCCTTTGGGGCGGAGAACAATCCCGTACAACAACCTTGGGGCACACACCCACAACCGAATTGGGGGCTCCCAAATGACCACAAGAGGTCTTGACCACAAAGGTCCCAACTAGCCACAAAGACCTTGACCACAAAAGGTCCTATGCCACAAAGGCGGCCACTAAGGCGTCTAGGGTCCAAGACCCAAGAGTAACAAGCTCACGAATTTCACCACCACGAATCCTCGTGGAGGGCTCAAACCGATGCAAGATGCAATGGCAAGAACACACAAAGTGCTCAAGTCCTTCACTCTCAAATTCCAACAAAGCAACAAATGCTTATGGGGTAATAAGAGAGGAAGAACCAAGAAACCACAAAGGAGACAAATCCTACACTCCCAAATCTCACCACAAGCAACTAATGCTTATAGGGGGATAAGAGAGAGCAAGAACAAAGGGGGAGAACCAGAAAGGAACTCAAAGATCTAGATCCACTAAGTTCCCCTCACTTAGAGGAGATATGGATTGGTAGAATTGTAGATCTAGATCTCCTCTCACTTTTCACTCAAAGATATGCAAGAATCATGGGAGGATTTGAGAGGGGGCAAGCTTTCCCAAGGTCAACAATGGCAAGCGAGAGAGGGGAAAGTCGTCCTCACTCAAGGAAGAAGAAGGGGAGGGGTATTTATACCCCTCCCACAAATCTAGCCGTTACAGCAGCTCAGACCGGAGATTTCAGGTCTAGGGCCGGAGATTTCCGACCCCTGGAGATTTCCGGAAAGATCTCCGAAGTTTTCTGGGCGATATCAGTACTGAAATCCGCCCGATTCGGAAATCTCCGAGCCCGGTTCGGAGATTTCAGAGTACCCGAAAACTGCAGAAATACCAACACGAAAACGACAATATCTTGACCATCCGAACTCCGTTTTCGATGATTTTTGGCTCGTTGTAATCACAACGAAGAACTCTACAAGATAATGAAGAGAAACATCATAGTCCAAGATGGGAGGTTAAAACCAAATGGGGAAACATAAAACCTCTTGAAAAAAGAACAACCGGTAAAACCTCCAACATCAAAAACCAAGAAGCTTTTCAAACGAACTTTGTTTTTGATGAACTTGAGCTTGTTATGAAGATCACAACAAGCTCCAAAACCTCACAAGGAGAAAAGACAAATAAGAAACAAGAAAGATGATATGTTAAGTATGCAAAGGTTTGAGCTCTCTATAAAGATTCGATCAAGTTACTCACTCGAGCGCCCCTCTTGATAGTACGCCTATCTATCCTATAGCCCTATCAAGATCATACCTTTGACTTGAGCATTCCACTTGAGCTAGATGATGACGATCTTGATATCTTCAAGTGGACCACCTTTCTTGATTGCGCTTGCTAGCACATGCTTCATGAAGACTCCTCGCGCTTGCTAGCACATGCTTCATGAACACTCCTCCATATACTCCCCCATACTCCATTATGGGAGAGTCTCGCTTAGCTTCGTCTTCATGTCTCCGACATGCTTCCCTTGGTCTTGCACTTGTCAACCATGATGACGATCATGGCATGACATCATCCTCCATGAGCTAAATTAATTGATCTTCTTGTTGCAAGCCCATGGAAGATACCATCTTTCTTCATATAGGTGATGCCTTGACAACTTCAAGCCATACTTGCAATATGCTCAAAACACACATTAGTCCTTGGGGATTGTCATTAATTACCAAAACCATACATGAGGGCGCATGCCCTTTCAAGACCCCCTCGGACTGAAGACCTTCATGGGACATAGCATCGCTCCTCTTCCTTTTTGGCGTTTAGATGCCAAAGGGGGAGAAGTTGCTCTAGTAGGACTTCGGGGATTTGCAAGGGTTCACGCACAAGCATATGCGTTTACCATTTATTTGCGCTTCTGTCCATTTATCTTGTTTGAAGTTATTTGTTGAACTCTTTTATTTTCTATGTGTGTTGACTATGTGTATTGAGACAATGTTATGCTATCATTCTCCTATGGTTGAGACTTCAAATTTATTGTGTTGGTATTCTCTTCATATCCTATATACACAAGGTATGAAAATCTATCTAGTCTCAAATGCTACCATAACCTTACATTTTGTCTCCTTTCTCCTATGTGATATCTTGTGTTTGTTGTTATAAAATTGCTCTTATCCTTTGTCATATTGTGTTGCTTACATGCACTTGTTTAGGGGGAGCCATTTTCTGTCAAAAACATGATATTGCATTTTGTTTCTTTGCAAATCTTGGTATTGTCATCTAACACCAAAAAGGGGGAGATTGAAAGAACATTTCTTAATCCCTGCTGTTTTGAGTGTTATTTAACAATACCAATGATGTACTAATCCTATTGCTAAGTATTTCAGTTTGTGTGAGTTGCATATCACATATCCCAAAGTCAAAGTGTAGAGAAAAAGAGTTTCTGGAATTCTTCCCAGAATCGGATTATTGGAACCGGAAATTTCCAGGATCGGAAATTCCGGGTCTCCTATACCTAACAGAAAAATGGCTAAGGAAAAATCAGAAAGTGGTTCTGACTTCAACCGGAAATTCAGGTCGGAAATTTCACTGACTCGGAATTTCCGAGTCACCCTCAGAAATTTGGCTAAGTCAAGATGTCAAAGTGGTTCTGACTTCAACCGGAAATTCAGCTCGGAAATTTCACTGACTCGGAATTTCCGAGTCACCCTCAGAAATTTGGCTAAGTCAAGATGTCAAAGTGGTTCTGACTTCAACCGGAAATTCAGCTCGGAAATTTCACTGACTCGGATTTTCCGAGTCACCCTCAGAAATTTGGCTAAGTCAAGATGTCGAAGACGTTCTGATCTCAACCGGAAATTCAACTCGGATATTTCTCAGACTCGGATATTCCGGGTGACCCGGAATTTCCGGGTGTCACTTATACCGGAATTTCCGGGTCCCCGAGGCAGCCAACGGCCAGATTTTGGGAGGGGGTATAAATACCGCCTCACTCACTCAAGAATAGCTAGCTCTCAGATTTTCTCTCTCCTACTATTCTTGAAAGCTCAAATCAACAAGATTTCTCAATCCCTCCATCCAACTTCGTTGATCTTTAGAGGATTGGAGGAGAAGGCCCGGATCTACATCTTCACCGAAGGGATTTGCATTTCCTCCCCATTCACTTGGGGATTTCGTGGCTAGGGTTTCCGGTGGGAAAAACCTAGTTCACCATTGTTGTAATCTTGGTGTTGCCTTGACCTTTTGTGGTCCTTGACCTTTTGTGGTCATCTTGAGAGCCCCGAATTAAGTTGTGGGTGCGTGCTTCAAGCGTTTGTAAGGAATTCGATCTCCGCCCTAAAAGGGGATCAATAGTGGAAGGTGGACTCGCAACCTTTGTGGTTGAGTTCATCGGAGAAGAAGGTGAGCCTTTGTGGCGTTGCGGCTAACCTGTTGTGGTAGCGCACACCTCTCCAAACGAGACATACACCCTTGGGTGGAACTCGGGATTACATCTTCGTCTCCGCGTGCTTCGCTCGGTTCCCCTTATCTTTGCTCCCTTACTTGCTTGTCTTGTTAGCTTGTTTATCTTGTTATTGCTTAGATTGTCATTTACGTAAATTCACCGTAGTTGCATATCTAGGGAATTTACCTTTGTGTTGAGCCTAAATTTGAAAAGAGCTAAAATTTGTAATAGCACCTATTCACCCCCCCTCTAGGTGCCGGATTCCCGTTCAATAGTAGCCGGGATAGATAACGCGAGGACAAAGCTCCTCGCGACAACCATGAGAAACAATCAAAGATTGGTATAGCGAAGCAAGATCTGAAAAATCATACCTAGACAAACTTAATCTTCCAAAGCCACCATTGACATCGAGAAGAAGATCTTGTTGACGACCAAAGCACAGAAGATCACTTATTGCAGACGATGCCATCTCCATTGACGAAGAAGATAACAACCAAAACTAACCTCTTAATACATTAAGGACCCTTTTATAGCGCCTACGCAGGTTCGAGGTCCCCACCCCTGCTACTGCCAGAGCGACACCTAGAAGAGGTGAGAACCCGCCAATTTTTAGACGAAGACGACGATGAAGTTGTAGATGGCGTCGGCGGCGACATCTAGGGTTTCGCCGCCTCTCTCCTGCCCAATTATTTTTTGGATTTTCCATATATATTAAACAAACAAAAGAGCACATGATTACATCGATTACAAAAACAAAACTAGAAGAGACGAACAAATCTATGAGATCTTCAAGCCATTTCTTTCTCCATGACACAATCTTGTACTTTTCTGAAAGAAGCCGTAGAAAAACGCCAAGAACACCAAACCACAAACCTGTGAATACCACTGATATTTCTCCCCTTTTAATTTTGAACCGCAATGTCAAGTCTTTGTGCACGCACGCAGTCATTAAATTAGTCAAGCAACATCGACAAGAGCACCACCATTGTTATTTCAGGGACAAATAACCGAGTCATTTTGTCGATGACGTCGGGTGCCGAGGGAACGAATCACCATTGCCAAAGACATAATAGCCGGGATAGATAACGCGAGGACAAACCTCCTCGCGGCAATCATGAGAAACAATTCAAGATTAATCTTACGAAACAACATCTAAACAACCATACCTAGACAATTCTAAAACTCTCATACTCAATTCGTGCAGCTGAGTTCTCGCTTTATTTTGTCCGTTGCACGAATAGACGCGCCCGTGTTGATTTTAGACGTAGATGTGGGCTGCCACTGCTTGTTGGGCCTGTTGTGTGCTCAGGGTTGCTTTTTTTCATTAGTTTTCTTTGGGCGTGAAGTGCATGGGCTGTTTTTCCCTCAGCCTTTTTAATGGTTTCTGTTCGTTGCTTCAAGAACACAGAGGGAAAAAATAGAACCTGGAGACGAGGACCGGGGCACACCTTCCTCCTCTTTCTAATTCCAATATATATATTTGCATTGTGTTCTGTAGTGGATTGCGATTGGTCAACTGTTAGTACATGTATATATTTAAAATAAACGGAGGCATGAAATTATGTTTTCAGTTCTGTTGTTGACATTGCCTAGTGGTATAATACATGTAGGCATCGAGTATATTTCTTATCATTTTTTTTGTGTTGCTTTTAATGGTTGTAGTTTGAATTGACCAATTAATGTTTTTCTTGTCATTTATATTTGAATATATTTATTGTATATTCTACATTCTTCCTATATTTTTTTTGTTTAAATTTGGTTTCTCCAAAAAAAAAATAGTTTTAGCTTTTCTCAAAATTTTAGGGTTACCCTCCATTTTATGATTTGTTTTGATACATTGATATTTATTTTTGTACATGTTTCCCTAAAACTGTACTATTGTTTTTCTTTTCTTTTTTTAATGTGGATTTGCTATTTGTTTATGACCTCGCCGCCATTTCCCTTACCCAGTGTACATGCATCATAAACAGACTCTATGTTTCATTGTTTATGTTAACCATGCATATTGTCGTTTTGTTTTATAGATTTAAGTGTGATGTTTCAAATATTTCTTTACCCATGATTTTGAACTTTAAAACTGTTTTCTCAGTTTTTATTGAATGCATACTTCTGGTTAGTTAGGATATTAATATACTAAAAACATGCACTTAGAGGGTAGCAATCCTACATCTAGTGGTCACTATGATTAGCGAACTTTGTTGCAACTGCATGTCATATCCAGCTATCATGTTTCTTCCTTATTACACTGGCATGCCAATGCAACTTGGTGTTTGTCTCTAATTATTGTTTCATGTCAAGAGGTTGCAACTTCGAAAAATATCCTCGGCCATCTTATTTGTATCGTGATTCATGTAGGCATGAAAGTTGCAATTGGCCGTCACTTTTTCCAGATACAAGTGGGTTACAAGTGACTTTACCGAGTTTCAAGCCCAGTTTAAAGTGGGTTACAGCTGAACATTCCCTGTTTCAAGCGAGTTGCAACTGATTTACCTTGTTTCAAGTGGGTTGAACCTAGGACCAAATGTTAATAGCCATCAAACTAGGATTTTCGAATTATGAGTGGGTTGGAACTGAGTTTTTCTTCTTGCTATTGGATTTGCGTCATGATTCTTGTTGTTACGGGAGTTGCAAGTTGGTTGGAATTGAGTTCTAAGTGGGTTGAAACTAATTAATTTTTTCCGGTTGCAAGTAAGTTGAAATTGAGAAAAAATTATTTCGTGATTCATGTTGCATAGGAGTTTCAAGCAGGTTAGAAGTGAGATTTTTCCAACTAGGGAAAAAGATGCTCCCACCTGTTGGATATGTGTTGAGATTCTTTCTAGAATGAGACGAACGTGGGGGTGCCGCCACCTCCACCTCCTCTTGCTTTACGGGGACGATGGTGAGGGCGCGACTACTGATGCTCGATGACGAGGCGGCGACGCTATGGGAGGTCAATGCGGCAGAGCGCGAGGTCGAGGTCACCGAGCTGTCACGCGAGGTTCAGTACTTGGACTCGCGCTTCCGCAACGCTGATGGCACCGCCATGGTTGAGCCATTTGTAGCTCGATCCGATCCACGCGGCATGGAAAGCACGCCGACGTCTCCCACCATATCGGTCTTCACGTCAGCCTCGTCGCGGTTGCGCAAAGGAGCGGCAAGGCTAATCTGGCCTCCGTCACGACCTACGCTGCTAGTGCCAAACACCATATTGATGTCGGATCTACGCTGGGAGCTCTGCGCGCGGTTAATTGCTCATCGTAACAGGGAGGGGATGCGGCGAAAGGGGATAGGGTTTCAGCCCGCATCGGATCCTCCGCACCGCATATATATAGCAATCGGCGCGAGCTTGCGGGCCAATATCGGCGCGAGCTTGCGGACCATAGTTGTATCCTTCTTATTTCGCAAAAAAATAGTTCCAAGTTTTGCATTCCACGAGAATGCACATCTTCCTGTAAAATTAAGATGGAGCTTTCGCAGTATATTTACCCATCCATCTCAATAGTTGATTTTTTGCACAGGACTGCAGAAGAAAATAAACGACCCCAAATTGACACTATTACATTGCAAGTTAAACAATCCCTAACCAAATTTCATAAATTGCATATAGCAGCAATATACTACTACCGGAAGATCACATTTACATAGTTAATCACTTGAGATTAAAATCGATAGCTTAATTTCTCGAGTAGGCATCGCTGAGCAGTAGAAACCGTTCCCACACACAGAAATATTAAGCTTAATTAGAAATTAAAGTAAGCAGCAAGCAGGGAACTAAATAGCTTTCAAATTAAGATGGAGAATATAGTATATACAAAACGAGCCCCAAATGGACACTATTACATTGCAAGTTAAACAATCCCTAATCAAATTTCATTAGTCGAATTGGGTATAGCAGCAATATAATGAGTAATACTACTACCATAAGATGACCTTTACATAGTTAATCACTTGAGATTAAAATCGAGATCTTAATTTCTCGAGTAGGACTGGCTGAGAAGTCAGAACTATTGTAGTAGAAACGATGGCCACACACAGATAGAGATTAAGCTTAATTAGAAATTAAAGTAAGCAGCATGCATGAACTAATTAAAAACACGAGGCATCATGAACCGACCTAGCGCGGCTGTCTACCTCCCTCCGCCGCCCATCATCTTCTTGAATTCCTCGAAGTTGACGCTGCCATCGCCGTCGGCGTCGACGGATCGGATCATGCGCGAGCAGTCAGCGACGGAGCACTTGTCCCCGAGCTGGCGGAGCACGCGGTGGAGCTCTCGCGCGGAGATGAGGCCGTTGTGGTCGGCGTCGTACATCCGGAAGGCCTCCTTGAGCTCGGCCTCGGACGCGGCCTCCTCGTCCTGCTCCTTGGGGCCGCAGTGGAAGGCGGCGAACTCACGGAGGTCGACGAAGCCGTCCCTGTCGGCGTCCATCTCCTCCATCATGCTCTGCACCTCCCCCGGCCCCGGGGGCGCGCCCAGCGCGCAGAGCACGGACGCCAGCTCGTCCGCCGAGATCTTGCCGTCGCCGTTGGCGTCGTAGCGCCGGAAGACCTGCTCCAGCTCCGCCATCGGCATGCCCAGCCCGGCGCAGATCTCCGGCTTCGCCGAGCCCAGGCCGTTCGCCGCCATGTGAGTCCCTCCCTCCCTCAGCTCGCCCCCGCTTTAATTCTCACCCGTCGTCCGGTTCCTCTGCCCGATTCTTCGCCTCCGAAAGAAAGAAAACGCTCCTGCTTTTTTATCATCCGCGTACGTAACGTGCGGCAGGGACGGTAGCGGCAGGGCTACGCGTACGTAGATTCCCGCGCGCCAACTCGTATACCTTCACCGACGTGTGGGCCGAGGGGTGAAGTGAGGTCAATGTGGGCCCACATGTAAACTGGGTGTAACAACAGCGACGGGTGCCAGCAAAAGGGCTGCAGCGCGTACGACCGCGACGCGCTCGTGACGGAATCGTGTGGAGAAAGGAATACGGAGGGACGACACACAGAACGGAGAGCAGCTGACTTGTGGGTCCGGTGTGGTGGTGGGTGAGTATGGGACCGGTCTGTCGGGGAGTGAGGTGACGAACGGGGATGCGTTTTGAGGTGGTGGGATGCGAAAGGCGTCCGCCGAACGTATCGTGTTTGGAAGGTTGCGTTGATTGGTGGGCGTTGCCAATGAGAGTGATGGATACGTTCCCCTCAAGCGCGTGGGGATTCCCTGGTCCGTGCGCAACAGCAAACGGCGTGGTCAGTCCCCTCAGGTTTCGGCAGTTGGCATAGACGAAGTGTACGAATGAGGTCACTGAGGTTTCGTCTCTGCTCCATGTGAGGTCATTAACGCGTTTCAACTTTCGTACTATATCCCTCTTCTTTTTAGTTGTTCGCTAAGTTTTCAGTTGGTTTTGGATTCCACTCGTGCCAACTGGTACAAACTACTGTATTTGTGATGGAAGAAAATTTGAAGATGTCCGAAATATTACTATATTTTCACTTGAGCGTGTATTAAATATTTTACGTACAATATTAGCTGGGAGCACATGGATCTCTTCAAAAGGTGAATTGTCAACTGGGAGTTATGGATGACTCCAACATGCGGACACGTCGAGTCCGCGAGAGCCAAAATAAAGGTCTAACGAGGCGACGTAAATGCACAACGATATGTTTTTTCCATCCGCGAGACTCATTCTCGTCCAAATTTGGGTTGAGTTTACATCGATCGCGGATGCGTGAATCTTCTTTGCATACACCGTGTGTGCTCCCCTGCCCCACGTGTCATTGACTCCAGCGACGAACCTGTGGAAGGTGAAGCTCTTTAAAAGGGCGGCGGTGGGGAAACCCTAGCACATTAGCTCCTCCCACCGTAAAGTGACCAAGCTATATCAAGATTTAGTTAACCATGGAGAGTCTATCCAAGCAAAACTATGCGTCAATATCACTTAGAAAGCTCAAATCCATGGATTTCTCATGCATGAGATGTGACACCAAGTGCAGCAATTTACTACATATATAAAGTATTAGATCAAAATGTAATTGGATGAGTGGAGGAGTTACATACCAAGAGACAATTCCATCAAAGGGATTTGAAGAAGGTGTCCAAGTTTTGGAAATCAAGAGTAGGCAACAAGGGAGCACGTGATTTTTTTTTCAAAAAAAAGCCTTGGTCGAGTTTTCAGTGGGGAAGACGAACATGGGCACTTGCCCCGCACCTAACTCCTCTTGTGGGCCCAATGGGGATGTCAGGCGTGGCCCTCCCCCTTGGCCGCGCCTGATATGCTTGTTTGCCCCCTGGAGCCCTCCTGCAAGTCTCATTCTGTGTGGTGGCTCCTCTGCTTGAATAAATAACCTATGATTTATTTTGAATTTTTCAAAAGATATTTTTTGTGGTGGATTCATCAAAACTTAAAATCGTATAATTCTGACAACTGGAATAAATAAGGTAATTCAAATAGAGTAGTAGACTAAAGGAACATAAGATCAAATACAACAAGCTTTTTATGAGAATCATCCTTTCATCATTTTCACATTAGTAATAAGGTTGATCAAGTCTTATTAATAGTATGATAAATATAAAATAAAGGATTCAATTTTAGGTTCAAGAGGTGGTAATGAAAATTCAAAACCACCAATCATAATAGTGTTCATTTAGATGGAATTCACATTTTTCTTGATAAGTCATGTAGAATTCTTCTTAGGAAAATAAATAGTGTGCTCACTTCCTTTAACATTAAACTTCACATTACTCACAGTGCAATTTATCAAAGCTCACGTAGAAGCCCTTAAATATTTTCAAAGGGGTTAGTACATCCTCCGTCTCGACCCATAGTTTCACAGGTTGTTATCCGATTGCACATGCCCTTGTATCACTCAAACCCCTTGGCGAAACAGATCATTAAGCTTGCGCGTCCCCGTCTCCCCCGAGCCGCCGCCGCCGTCACCGCCGCTATTGTTCCCGGCCGGCTACTCACCATTTTTTGCAGCGGAATCTTCCCAAAACCTTCGCCGAACCCATTCCCATGTCGTAGGAGGTGGCCCGCAGCTAATCCGCCTAGAACCGACGTGATCTCTTCGGTCGCGGACTTTGTGAAGGGGATCGTGTGCAGAAAACAAAAATTTTCCTAGCAACGATATCCTTAAACTAGCCAAGATCTACACTATGCAGATATAGTAGTACGGCGGAGATCAGAATACATACCCTCGTAGACCGAATAGCGGGGATTACGCTCCCGCACAAGCGTTGACGACGAAGACGACGTAGCCGACCTCTAGGTCACGGAGAACTCGGCGCGACGAAGACGACGAAGATGACCCCGAGGTCGGGTGGAGGAAGTAGGCCTCCGAGTACCGCTAGCGCAGCACCTCGCAGGGCGTCACACACATACGGTGGAGACGACGGCCTCCGAAGCTCCAGTCCAGGACGAGCAGCGGAAGACTTGGACCGGAACACCAGCAGCGTGGCAGCGGGCTATGGTGGATGAGACCCCCCTCCTCTACTCGGCGCGGCTCCGACAAGGGAACCACGAGATCGAGAGAGAAATTTGGAATTAATTGGTGAATTAAAAGGCCAGGGGTGCCCCTTCTTATATAGGCTCCCGGGGGGAGCCAACCTCCCTAGCCAGGCAATGTGGGACTATCCCACAGCCATGGTGCGGCTAGAGATGGTGCACCGGCCCTAGGTGGGCCCCATTTGACCCACCTAGTCCGGCCAAGCCTCCCCCACAAAATTCCCTTGAGGGTTTTCCCCCCATGGGCCTTCTTTCGACCAGAAGGCCCATTTAGGGAAATCAGTCTAAATAAATTCGAAAATAAATATATAAAATCATATTTGCATATTAATTACACTAATTAATATCAAACATAATATATATAATTTTTCCTAGCTCCGAAAACTCTTTCGTCGCTGCCCGATCTCCATCGGACCATTCCCGGGACGTTCCCGGTGATCTCTTTCCTTTCCGGTTGTCTTGTCGAAACCCCTTAAGTGTGTTACCCTAGCGGTTCGATACAATAACAGGTACGATCAAGACTCCTCTATGATCGACGACTAACTCGTAGGCCTGGACCCCATGAATTAATCCCTGTGATATAACGAATGACTTTCATCTATCAAAACTGGACGTCTAGTCTTAAACCCTTTGTCATGGCGATACTTAGCGTGTCCGAGCATCATTCTCAGATATCTCCATACCTAGCATGATCTCGTTACCGACATCGCTATCTTCTACTCGTCTATGATATTATGTCAGCTGGTGACCTAGTCACATGTTTGCAAACTCATTTGACATAATCTCACCGAGTGGGCACTAGAGTATCTATCCGGCTATGCGGACTGACAAATCCCGCTGTTGACCCCTCGTCTCAACTACCCCCTTCCGATACCCAAAAGTATCACCGTTATTGTCACACTAGATAAGATGTGACGTTTGGTGCGATCAAAGTATCTTTCAGGGATAACAATAAGAGTTGATCTCACGGTCTTAAGGCGTAATGACCATGTCCTATAAATACTGGGTATGTCCATCACATCGTTACTCCTAACGATATGACTTCCATTGCCGACCGGCGCCATGCCCTATGATCGGGAAACCTCGATCATCAATCGCGCAACGAAACTAGTCTTAATAGAGGCTACTAGGGACCTGGTTGTTTATCTACCACACATGTATTAATGTTTCCGCTTAATACGGTTATAGCATGGTGTAAAACATATAATGAACGATTGAGATATTGCCAATAAACTATGTTTATTAAGTGCCTCAAGGGCATATTCCCTTCAGTCTCCCACTTGCACTAGAGTAACACTTAATCTAGTTTACAACTTGGTAAAAGCTCAACACCCATAGCATCTTGGTGCCTGCTCGCCTCGTGGAAGAGGAATACAGTCAATAGATCTCACACATTGAGACCTATATGTGCTTTGCAACACTTCTATGTCACCTAGTTTGACATAATCGCGTATCTTACGATGACGGTGAAATATATCCCAGTGGATGGAGTGAGACTCGAGCATTCGCGTAGCATGCACCTTAAAAGTCTAAGATATCTATTAAGGGGACCACCTACGCTCGGAAAAATGCTCAGTCCAATCACACTTGCTACTTCTGAAGTCGCGATATATTTCTATACCTATGTAGATTATGCGACAGTGCATTCATATGCGACTTCGTAAACTAACCATGTCTATCTTCAAAATAAAGGACATCTCCAGATGAGATTTCTAGTCGTATGGGTCAGTGTCATAACTTGCGTCATCGTAACTGCTTTACGGCAAGTTGCCATTCCACTCTTACCCGTTACTAGAAAACCTATCTTCAGTTCTCATAGACACTGAAGAATAAACTTAACGTTTGTTCATTGATCCACACAAGGATCACTCTAGAACCTGTTCTTCAACCAAGAACTCGGGTCACACCAAGTCGAGCTTTCAGCCTGATAGACTCTATGTGTGATAAATAGAGAATGTCGAACATCATTTTCTATCACTGAAAAAGCCAAGATAAACTTAATATTTTCCTAGTCATACAAGTAAGAACCTCTTTCTTCACTTGTCCTATTCTGAAACACTTCAGAATCTTGACTTAGTAAATATTCCGACCTAATGTTATTAAGCCCCTTCTGATCTATACAATTATAAATTGGATGTCTAATACTCCTAACTTCATTTCATAGAAAATTTAATCACTTAAATAATCCTCTACACTCTTCTAGAGGATCTGTGTCATTCAATATGTCGCTACATACAGAATCATAAATGACACCTAGCTCCCACTCAAATATGCCTTCCGCATATAAGATCAAGGAAAGCTACTTAGCTCCCACTCAAATATGCCTTCCGCATATAATATCAAGGAAAGCTACTTTGCTCCCACTCACTTCTCTACAAATGTAGTTTTCTTCAACTATTTTGGACAACTCCAAAAACCTTTGATCACATTATCAAAGTGAAGATTCCAGCTCCGATATGCTTGCTTCAGCCCATGAATGGACCACCGAAGTTTGCATACATGTTTAGCATCCTCAGGATCACCAACTCTTTCTTAATGACACTATTAAGAAACATGGTTTCCTTATCCATCTATCAATTTCTCATTCGAAATTATAGTGATTGCTAAACGACCGAGAATAGATTTAGTCTTCGCCACTTGAGACAAACTCTCATGTGGTCTGTCGGAACTGTTTCACGACAAATCGAATTTGCTCAATGTCTACTCTCTCATAAAATTCTATATACTATTAACATCCTAGATGCCATCAAGAAGATCTTCCAAGTCATTACCTGGTAATCGTATATGGATTTTATTTCGGATCACAAATGACTCATAGCCATTTCTCGGACTTAGGTCCACCATCTCTTCTTCGTAGTTCGTAGGTCTATCATATTCCATTAATATGACCTTCATAACAAGATTGTCGTAACACACAGTGTGGAACACAACCTCGTATGCCTACACTCTTAGTATGAGCTCAGAACATCCTGATCTTGAAACATCAGCTTTTTCAAGCTGTGGAGCCTGACACCGAAAACACTTTCGGTTGCGCCACTCTGATGTCTGGAGAATAAGTTCACCAACTTCGTCTTGCTCTACTTTCTTTCTCACTTATACCCTCGGACAAGAAACTATATCTTTCGCAAGGTATATCCCGGCAATGATTTTGCCTATGTCGTGAGACATGTACCCAACTAACTCTTTAGGTAGGGTATACTACAAAGATTAATCCATTTTAGGTTCGACTACATCGAAACACTAAATTGCTGAAACGACAATCCAGGCTCAAAAGCCATGCCATCACTCGTATGGTATTGTCTCCATGGATTCAAATGGTTTCCCTATTTGCTAACGTGAGTGTTTACGTTTCTACCATATGACTCTAATGATCACAATAATTCGGTAAGAGATTTATTTACCACACACTATCCGATAGGGTGCAATTACGACGTCCTAACACACCATAACACTATGGTGTTCCATGCGACGTAATTTGTGGAACTCTTCTCACAAGTCTTCCAATGATGTGAAAACATTATAACTCAAATCTTTATTTCCTTGATATGCATCGCGGGAATTTGATTTTCTTGTTAAGTTTATTTCCTACTTCATTCTGAACTTCGTTTGATCGAATCAAAATTTCAGACAAACATTCCCCGGAGTGGATATCCATATATCTACTCGGAATATTCATGAAGTATATGAAATAAAGACTTCCACTACACGTCAAAGTACTTCATTGATTCACATACACCCACATGCACGATTCTCAACAAGCTATACTCAAAACGTTCAGTGAAGTTCACGAAATAAAGGTCTCCACTACCCGTCAATTACTTCATTGAACCACATACATCTCTATGTATGACTATCAATGAGTTATATGCCCGTTTTCCGAAAACGGTGTCACAGTTATTTTGCAAGTGTCAAAAGATCAAATCTTAGGACTTGTAGGTCCATTCGGTATGGAGCTAATGCATTGACATGACTAAACGGTAGTGCCACACATATGTGGTGTCTTTATTAAGTTTGTATCCTTTGGCATTAATATTATGAATGTGGGAGCTTCTACCATTTAAATTCAAATCGGCATATGATCATTACTTCATAAATATAGGACACCAATTTGTCACTATCATGTATGAACAAGTGTCTCGCTAGAGGAGACACACTTGTAACGATCATACCAACACCCGATCATAAAGAATTTACCCAAATGGTAGATCTAGAGGGAGAGTGTCTAGGGCCATCATAACAACTTGATTGCCATTATCAACACGCAATGTCGCCTCATCCTTTCAAGCTACTCAAGCAGTAAACCTGGTTTTCCACAAAACATGACTAGTTCAAAACTTAGTCACTACTGCGAGTTCTTGCTTAGCTAAAACATTCATAACATGTATATCATATATACACCATCATCATTGATGACTTCCGGCGATCTGTTTCATTTTCTTGATACTTCCACCGTAATCAAGAACCATGAAGGTGAACGATTCCCCTTGCATGACATAGTCTATGACAGAGGATTTGCACTTGGCAACGATGTCTGTCCTCCAGTGACTGAGCTGAGCGAGGCTTCTCAATGTTCATTAAGTATGAACATACGTCATTAAGTATGACCGCCACGTGCTCCCTCAATGTGTGTATTCTCTTCCATCTTGGTTGAGAAGAAAATCAGTCAACGTACTAACAAACTTCATCAACCCAACGTTTGGGGTACCCCGAGTTTAGCGACCATATCATATGTTCGCGATCTAAAAACTCGTACCCACCGTTGGTTCTTTATGGCAGAGATCATAGCATACACTGGACTATGATGATATCATCTGCACAAAATCCGATAATCAAAATTATCTTTTGTTAGCGGAATCTCCGGGTTTATCTCCTAGCGGGTATTGTAACACAAAGAGCTAACGGTTTAAACAAGGAGTATCCTCAAGCTAAAGCATAAAACTATGAAGTTTGGACCCAACTTTTTAAGTTTCTCAATCGCAGGAATGCGCCTAATTTGAAAAGATGCTATCACAATGGTTAATATCTACAAAGGTTTGCAAAACAGACTCTGTTCATTATATTCTGAGTTCTAGTATTTTAGAAAATAACTATCCGAACTCCCACTCAAACGAACATCCATCCTGGTCGTTTAAGCGATTACACGACCCCCATCCATTGCACCACCCCTCATCATCATAGCCGTCGGCACAACTTCAAGAGTAGACAAAAGTCCGCCACACCAATTTTGTGACTCGTGCTCGACCTTTCGGTCTCCCTGTTCCGAGGCCATATTTCTGAATATGCTAGGCTCGCCACCAAAAACCTCCACGCTGACGCTTGTGCAACATGACTTACACCCACTGTATGCGAACGACGAGATGTCTGACACCCAATCATCACGGCCTTCCTCATAACGTAGAACTTTCTTGGTGGTGCGCGTTGGAGGGAGAACACTAGTGGTATTTTGAAGGGATCATCTTATATAGCTACCGCCGTGTAACTAATATATACTATATATACAATCACACAATATAAGATGCACACAAAACATCAAATGTAATGCAATGTGATATAGTCCATTGCGCCATGGTCTTCTTGGCGCCCGCAGTTTATAAACAATTTAATAAACCTACCTTGAGCATATCACATAGCCCCTGCAAAATAAAGTTAGACGCTTCTAGTTTATATTTTGCATATTTTACGTGGCTTGGGGATTTCGTAAATAGAACCGCTTCATACCTAGGAACCTTATGACCACAACAATGATCCAATAATTGCATGTTTAAGCATCCCTTTCGGGCCCTCCATTGAAAATGCAAGACCAACTAAAGAGAGAGAAACAAGCACCCGCCAGCCACAGATACGGTACAAGCCGTACGTCAGTAGTGGAACCAGTCTCGCGTAAGCGTACGCGTAAAGTCGGTCCGGGCCGCTTCATCAACTCGATGCCGCTGGAATCACAAGTGCACGCTAGAGGGTAGCAAATAACAGGAACGGTGCCCCCGTGCAGAACACGGGTTCTAACAACGTACAGCTATATCTACGATAGATCGGCTCTGATACCACTGTAGGGGATCGTGTGCAGAAAACAAAAAAATTCCTAGCAACGATATCCTTAAACTAGCCAAGATCTACACTATGCAGATATAGTAGTACGGCGGAGATCGGAATACATACCCTCGTAGACCGAATAGCGGGGATTACGCTCCCGCACAAGCGTTGACGACGAAGACGATGTAGCCGACCTCTAGGTCGCGGAGAACTCGGCGCGACGAAGACGACGCAGATGACCCCGAGGTCGGGTGGAGGAAGTAGGCCTCCGAGTACCGCTAGCGCAGCACCTCGCAGGGCGTCACACACATACGGTGGAGACGACGGCCTCCGAAGCTCCAGTCCAGGACGAGCAGCGGAAGACTTGGACCGGAAAACCAGCAGCGCGGCTCCGACAAGGGAACCACGAGATCGAGAGAGAAATTGGGAATTAATTGGTGAATTAAAAGGTCAGGGGTGCCCCTTCTTATATAGGCTCCGGGGGGAGCCAACCTCCCTAGCCAGGCAATGTGGGACTATCCCACAGCCATGGTGCGGCTAGGGATGGTGCGCCGGCCCTAGGTGGGCCCCATTTGGCCCACCTAGGCCGGCCAAGCCTCCCCCACAAAATTCCCTTGAGGGTTTTCCCCCCATGGGCCTTCTTTCGACCAGAAGGCCCATTTAGGGAAATCAGCCTAAATAAATTCGAAAATAAATATATATAATCATATTTTCATATTAATTACACTAATTAATATCAAACATAATATATATAATTTTTCCTAGCTCCGAAAACTCTTTCGTCGCTGCCCGATCTCCATCGGACCCCTCCCGGGACATTCCCGGTGATCTCTTTCCTTTCCGGTTGTCTTGTCGAAACCCCTTAAGTGTGTTACCCTAGCGGTTCGATATAATAACAGGTACGATCAAGACTCCTCTATGATCGACGACTAACTCGTAGGCCTGGACCCCATGAATTAATCCCTGTGATATAACGAATGACTTTCATCTATCAAACCTGGACGTCTAGTCTTAAACCCTTTGTCATGGCGATACTTAGCGTGTCCGAGCATCATTCTCAGATATCTCCATACCTAGCATGATCTCGTTACCGACATCGCTATCTTCTACTCGTCTATGATATTATGTCAGCTGGTTACCTAGTCACATGTTTGCAAACTCATTTGACATAATCTCACCGAGTGGGCCCTAGAGTATCTATCCGGCTATGCGGACTGACAAATCCTGCTGTTGACCCCTCGTCTCAACTACCCCCTTCCAATACCCAAAAGTATCACCGTTATTGTCACACTAGATAAGATGTGACGTTTGGTGCGATCAAAGTATCTTTCAGCGATAACAATAAGATTTGATCTCACGGTTTTAAGGCGTAATGACTATGTCCTATAAATATTGGGTATGTCCATCACATCATTACTCCTAACGATATGACTTCCATTGCCGACCGACGCCATGCCCTATGATCGGGAAACCTCGATCATCAATCGCGCAACGAAACTAGTCTTAGTAGAGGCTACTAGGGACCTGGTTGTTTATCTACCACACCTGTATTAATGTTTCCGCTTAATACAGTTATAGCATGGTGTAAAACATATAATGAACGATTGGGATATTGCCAATAAACTATGTTTATTAAGTGCCTATAGGGCATATTCCCTTCACTTTGGGCCGGCGCGACAATTCGACCTCGCTACCACGGCGTGGCGGAGCTAGCTTGCCAACGGAGCTGTAACACCCCTCCCTGGCACAACTTGCCAACGAGGCGGTCGTCTCGTGCGCCAACCCAAGATAACTGGCCGCAAGTCGCGACAGTGTAACATACATGCTATCATTACACAATCAGGCACACAAGTGATACAAAAGGGTTACAAGGCCATCGAGGCATGACAAAATATCAAGCCAAGCATGGCACACGTCAGAGTTTAACTGGCAGCGGAAGAATTGAACGGCTTGGAGCGACTCCATTCCCACGGGCATCTGGCTGGACTATTGATCCTAGCACGCGCACTCATGCTCCATCTCCTCGCTAAGGTGGAAGATGAATCCTCGCCAATATATGGCCACAATGAGGCCCGTGAGTACATTAATTATGCACTCAGCAAGAGGTAGTCCCTTGCTACAAACAATACAACAATCATGCAGCAAACAATCATGTGAGAGTTATTCGTCAATTAAACAATCTACACCATGGCAAGACCTACGCAAAGCATAATATCAAAAGGTAGCATGGCATTGCAAACAACATGGCAAACAATCAATGGGTATCAACAATCAAGCATGACATAAGTTCAGAAAGTAGCATGGCATATGTTCAGAATGTAGCATGGCAATTCCGAAAGTAGCATGGAAAATATGAGTTCCAACTTAACGGTGGAATTTAAAGATCGAGCGCCGAGGAGCGGTGTTTGACAACACACTATGGTTCCGAGTTTCACAAATATTCACAACTGGGCTCTCGAACCCCTAGCCAACTCTGGCTCAACAACTAGGCTTCTCAAACCTCAAGTAACATTTCCTGCATCAATTTATTGTTCATTAAATGAGGTTAGGTCGTTGATTAATTCTTTCAAACAAATCTTAAGTTAACCTCCGGACTCGACAAAGACACACAGTGTGACTGACACTGAACTGTTGTTCCATATCCTAGGAACAAGGTGACGAGGGATGTCCCCATCAATACCCATGGTTACTAGCATAGGGTAAGAGTTTATGAGGTAGAGAACGTGTGGTGTTGGTAGATTCGTCGGCTGACAAGTGGGAATTACCCAGGTTTGGGGCCCTCGACTGAGGTAAAACCCTTACTTCATGCTTGTCTGTTATTGATTGTGTATATGCGGTAGGTATAGAGGTCTAGCAAGATGTCGATCTTTCTAGGGTTTGATGATTCTGGTGGGGCGTGTCCCTGGTCGGTGTCCCTCCTGTCCTTTATATAGGGGTATAGGTCTCGGGTAGTAACCGACTAGGACTACATATATGGAAAAGTACTACCGACTATGCTATCTATGGTATATGTCTTTGACTTGGGTTTCGCTTGTTGGGTTTCTTCAGCCTATTGACAATTGGGTTTTAGTCATTACGTGCACCAAGTATCCACACGAAGGGGTACCCATTTGGTATAACCTTATCATTAGCCCCCAAGTGCTTGGCTAATTCAGAGAATAAGTCATAGACTCACTACATAGTGCACGTCTCATGTTTTTATGCTTTTGATATGAAGATTTTGTCTTTTTGGACTTATGAATTTTGACATAGGATTTTGACTAAGTAGGCCTGGGTTTATTCAACTCAGTCGAAACCAGTTAACTGCACTTGGGCAAAACATTACTAGCCTTCAGTCGGGTTTTGAGTCCTTGGGCTCGAACCCGGAACATACTGGACAGACACACCTCAGGCCACTCGATGGTCTTACTGATATTGTTCTGCAGTTTTAATTTGCTACCCAGCGCGTCCGCCAGGATTTTCATTGTATCTGTTGTCACGGAAATGTCCAGGATTTTAACACTGCTGGAGTGATCCTCGGCCCTTTCGACTGATCGATGGGTCTTACCTTTGTATTTATCGTATACCGCATCCGAGGTACTCTATCGACTGATTTTCACTCGGCATTTTTTATGTTTCGAATGTCTTTTGATTCTATCGGGTGCACGACAGTGCTCCCGATGGGATTAGCCCCCGAGATTGTGCTTTATTGCTTGCAGTAGAGGATAATCTCAATTTATGCTTTTACCAGTCAAATTCCTTTTTTCCTTCTCTCGATGGGAGTTTCTCACTCGACTCTTTTCATTCTTGCCGTTTTGCTTTTGAGTTTGTAAAGAGCTTTTCCTTTTGTCAGTCGCGGTACAAGCCCGTTTTTTATTCGTCTGGAATGATGTCATGTGTGACATCTTTGGTGTGCTAGTAGCACTCTGATGGGACGTCGTACATTGGGCCCCTATCTTTGACCGTTGTGGACGTCGATTCAGTTCTTATTTGACCTGACGTGGCGAGGTTTCCGCAAACGTGATGATGGTCTCCTCATTTTGCGCGCGTAGTGGACGGCGTGGTCTGTGACCATTCCCCTCCGATTGTGCCACGTGTCGCCGTGTTTTTGTTTGGACGGCCACGATGAGCCTATGGTTTTTACCATAAGTACGGGTTTCTCCGTTATGATATTTTTTACCCTGCCATTTGCCACTTGTCTTCCTCTGCTTCATCTTCCTCCTCGCCCCCGCTGTCGCTCTGCTTTTGCGGTTTCCTCCGTTTTCGCGCCCTCCTCGCTCGTGCATTCTCACAGCCTACCATGGCCCCAAAGAAGAGCTCGGCGTCCTCTACTGCCGCCGGCAAGAAGAGGAAGGAGGCGACTGCCGCCACCGTCCCTGCCGCTCTGAAGAAGGAGTCAGGCGGCTGGACTCCGTCCGCCGTGACAGAAAAACGGCTGGCGGTTTTTCGCAAGGAGGGGCTTCTGCCTCTGCCCACGGAGCTCACCGTTCGGGCTCCCGGCAAGAACAACTTCCCCGCGCCTCTTCTCGGAGAACGGGTATGTTTTGCCGATTTCCTCCCTCGCGGCTTCGGCTTTCCATTGCACGACTTCGTGCGCGGCCTCCTGTTTGCTTACGGGATACAAATCCATGATCTGGTCCCCAATGAAGTTTTGCACATTGTCTGTTTTATGGTAATGTGCGAATGGTTCTTGGGGATATCCCCTAGCTGGGCATTATGGAAGTCTATCTTCCTAGTGCGCCCCATGGCCCGCAACGGCCGTGTCAACCCCGTCGGAGGCGTCGGGTTCCAAGTCAAGGCCGGCTGCAAGTACTTCACTTTGAAGGCAGTCGAGTCCGCTCAGGGATGGAGGACCAAATGGTTCTACGTTCAACTGGACCAAGACGTACGCCCCGCCTTCTCAACTAGCGTTGCTGAGAAGACGAGGGCTTGGGAGCACTCCCTTTCTCCAGCCGAAGAACTCGAGGCTGCTCCGCTGCTGGAGAGAGTCGCTGGACTGCTGAACACCGGCGTCTCCGGTGTTCAGTTGATCTACACATTCCTCAAGGCTCAGGTGTGTCCCCTCCAGCAGCACGCGCACCCGATATGAGCGTATGGGGGTGTACTCGACGCTACCAGGATCAGTGTTGTGGAGCTGTCGGCGAATGAGCTTGACACACTCGTGAAGTCGGTGACTAGCTACAAAGCTGAGGACACCATCAACTATGACTTCAAGATAGCTCCCTTCAGCTCGGAGAATCCCCTTCCTGAAGTAAGTTATTTGCTCCCTTGTTGTTGACTGAACTTTGTTATCGTATTCTCCCTCAATTTTGCTTTTGCTTTGCTTTGTGTAGGGGCATTCGACAAAGTCTTAGCTCCCTCCCCTTCCTGAAGCTGGGCCTGTTGAGGAGACAACTGTGTTTAAGGAGCGAGAGAAGTCGACAGACTCCCTGCCTGGGGCCGAATCCTTTTCTTCGGAGAAGTCCTAAGTCGATGGAAAAGGTGTAGAGCAACCCGATACCGAGGCGACTGATGAGCCCACTCCTAAGCGTCTCCACCAGGTGCACTCCTGCACGGGACGTGCCACCCTTGGCTCAGCGCTCACCTCCACCTACTGGCCACTCTGACTTCGGCGGGCCTCGGTACGACCTCGATCTCACGTCTGATGAAGATGAGCGAAGGTACTTTCTTTGTCGTGTGACTGTGTGCGTCTTCTTTTTGATTGCTCGCTATGTTTTAATTTCTGAACGTCCTTTTCCTTTTGCTTTCATCTTCTAGCGATGACCGGGTCGCTAGTCCTCTGGCTGCCCAACCCACGACTGCCACCTCCTCTCCAGCAGCGGAGGCAGTATCTCGCTCCTTTGCCACCTTCTGCATCTGCGTCGGCGGCCGCAGCGCCTACTGCAACTGCCTCGACTGCTGCGCTTACGACTCCTTCACTGCCCTCCTGGCTGAATCATGTAAACCTTCTTGTCTCTGTCAATATGGTATCTTTTTTCTTTGTCATGTGTATGTGATGTGTGAGTTATGTTTGTAGTTGGCCGCAAGCAGCCTTGCTTCTTTTGGCGAAGCTTTTGCGCGCTCGAAGGATGAGCGAGTCGCTCTTCGGTCTCAACTGGACCAGCTCAGCCGTAAGCTTCTTCCTTTGTTTTGCACATGCTGCCCTTCTTCTTTTATGTGACTGGACTGCTTTCTCTCTTTTGTTTCAGAGGAGAAAGAAATTTTGAAATCTCGACTGCCTGATGTCGAGAAGACCCTCTCCTAGCAATCGACTGCCCATGAAGAGTTAGACGCTCTTCGTGCTTCTGAAGGGGAGCGGGCTAGGCGACTGCTCGGCTATGCTCACTCTCTTGCCGGTGAGAAATAATGTTTTTTGTGTGCTGATTTTCTTGTTTTGCCTTTTTCCGGATTTTTGATATGTATTTCGTTTGCTATGCAGGCCCTTCTTCTAGCTCCGTTGGCACGGCGAGTGATGTCTCGTCACTCAACCAAGCCATCGACCAGGTGGGAGCGACCATGAAGCACGCCAAGAAATCTCTGGAGACGTCTCTCTAGACACTCGACGTTGTTTTTAAAGAAGTGCTGCCAGCAGCCGAGTTCCCGTCCACCATAGCGGGATTTGCTGCGCGACTGGGCCCCAAGTCGTAGACCTTGAAGTCTTACGCCCAGGAGCTGATGGTACGTGGCTCCGACTCCACCTTTAAGCTTCTTCTTAGTCGGGGCGCAGATGCTGAGTATGAGTCTCTCCTGTCTGACTTTCAAAATAAGCCAGATGGGAGATCTTCGTCTATGGGGAAGTTCAGCGCCGGCGCTTCTAGTCTTGCTAAGTCTAGCATTGCGACTATGGAGCGCCGCACGGCAGCTGTTGATGCTGCCCGCAAGGCTGGGTCTGAGTCTGCTGCCCAGTCTTAGGCAACTTTAGTGTTAGTTCTTTTGCTTTGTGATGTACATTATGCCATCTAATGTTGATGTTTGGCAGATATATCTTTTGCTGATCCCTTGCATGCTTGCTTTGTGTCTCCTTTTGCTTCGATTTGTTTCTTGCCTGAAGTGTTTATGATTGTGTCTCAGTCAAACTGCTCGACCACTCCGAGGAATGCTCGTGTGGGAGGGGAGTGGCGCTCGACTGCGCAGCTGACGAGTGACGCACGCGTGCTTGATTATGCGAAGATAAAGGCTGTTAAGCTAGAGCAGTAGCTGAAGACGGCCCAAACTGATATGGAAATTCTTCGAGGAAGGCCTTCTCTTTCCACTCAGAGGGAAAAATATGTTCTCTATGAGATGGAAGATTCGAACATGCAACTTGAAGGTATTTGCCTTGGCTTTGTTTCTTTTGCGTGTGTGAGCTGCGTCTGGTGTCTGATCACCTTGCTCTATCTGTAGTTTTTGTAGATGACTCTCATGCTGAGACCGCTCATGTGGCTGAACGTATGGCAGCTGCTACTCAGGTGGCTGTTACCTGTCCTCAACATTTTTGGCTTGATGCGTATCATGCACAAATTCTTGCCACCATGAAGGATCGAGTGTGGCGTGGCGCTATTCTGCTGGAGCGCTGTCGAGCGCCACTTGCGCGGGCGAATCACTTTTTGTTTCCTGAAGGTCCACAACCTCGAGGCATACACGCTCTAGTCGACCTGTTTCGTTCTCAGGAGCCTATTCGAGAGGTTGTGACCCGATGGATTGTGCTTGGAGCCAATGCTGCATTCGCCTATATGAAGCGCCAAGATTCTTTGCATCCTTCTTGTTCGTCATCCCGGTCGGAGATTCGACTGTCTAGCGAAGATATGGAGCAAACTCTTGCCCGCGCTGAGAGTTTGGTAAGCCGAGCGCGGAAACAACTGATCGACTCCAATCTTCCGCTGAAGGATGAAGATGCTTAGTTTATGTGTCTGTAGGTTTTATACTGTAAATGAAATACATAGATCTATCCCCCGAGTAAAGCAAGTGGGGTTTTGTTGTTATGCCCTGAGAATCCTTTGCCCGCCTGCACCGAATGTTCTTAAGTGTATTTGAGTATGTCTGTGTTTTGTCTTTTGACACAGACGCATCCCTCGAGCTCGTCGAGTGGTTGCTTTATGTGGAACCCCCGAGCACGTCGAGTGGTTGCTTTATGCGTAACTCCCGAATACGCCGAGTGTTTTCTTTATGCGCAGCCCTCGAGCATTGAAGGAGATATGCCCTAGAGGCAAATAAATAAGTAGTATTTATTGCATTATCTCATAAGTTTATAATATGTTTGTGTATTATGCTATAACTGTATTAATCGGAATTATTGATACACGTGTGATACATAGACGACCAGGTCCCTAGCAAGCCTCTATATGAGCTAGTCCATTGGGCAACAGTTGATCGAGATTCCCGATCAAGGACAATGACGTCGGTTGACAATGGGGTCATCTTGTTAGTTGAATAAGGTGGTGGACATACGCAAAGTATTGCAATAAGATCGTATTACGATGTTTGTCATTTGCAATAGATAAGAGTGTGATAGCTTATTCCTTAGACCGTGAGACCGTACTTATTGTTGCTTCGTAGGAGTGCTTTGAGAGCATCAAACGTTGTGTCTTATATAGCATGACAATAACGGTGTCCATCTTGGGTATTCCGAAAGAGCATCGAGACGTAAGGATCAAGAGCGGGATTTGTTCATTCATGTAATGGAAAGATACTCTGGGCCCACTCGGTGATATTGCATCTATATAGCTGCGCAGCTTATGACTAGGTCATGGAGATGTAATATCGCGGACGAGTTAATAACCTTCGTCGGTAACGAGATACAGCAAAGGCATCGGTGTGTCTACGATCATATCTCGGACAAGGTAGTATCGCAGAGACAAAGGGATGAATATCATATTTATGGTTCAACGACGATATTCGTGGAATGCACAGGGGTCGTCATATATTTCCAGGTATCCCTGACGATCATTGGTGAGCGGAGTGTCTCGACCATGTCTGGAGTGTTCCCGAACCGTAGCGTAACAAACTTAAGGTCTTAGCGACGCTAGGAGATGGGTTCTGGAATTTTATAGGTTTTTGTTGGAGAGAAAGAAATGATCCAGAAAGAGTTCCGGTGGTCCGGAAGGAGTTCCGGGGAGGTATGGAATGGTTCCGGGAATGTCCGAAAGTTGTTCGGGTGGTTCCGAAATAGTTTCGGAGTCACGGGATATTGAATTATATATAAATATATTAATTATGAATTAATGGAATTTTTATATTAATTTAATATTAATTAAATAAAGGAAAAAGGGGGCTCCCACCTACATGGGCCCTAAGAGGGCCCAAGAGGGGGGAGTCGCACCCCACAAGGGGGGTGGGCCCCATGGGGGTTCGGCCGGCCCATGGTGGGGGCGCACCAACCCCCCTCCTCCTTTAGTCCCACATGGGGGAGCCAAGGGGTTTGCACACCCCCTTCCCCCTTTATATACCAAGGCATATTAATTGATTTAATTCATAGGAAAATACAATTAATTCCCGATTTCTCTCTCGATCTCGTGGTTCCCAAGTTGGAGCCGCGCCGAGCTGAGGAAGGGGGTCTCTCTCCACCTAAGCCATACCGTAGAGCGCCGTTGCTCTGCGGGATTCCAGATAAGATCTACTCCTGCGATTTCAGCTGGATCTGGATGACCGGGAGTTGTCGCTAAGCTCCGTATGTTTGCGAGTGCTCGGAGGCTACTCTATTGAGGAGCTTGGGCGACGTCGTCTCGCCCCCTGCAGCCGGCGCGCCTCCCCCCCCCCCTCCGGTGCCGGCGCGCCAGCCCCGGTGCTGGCGCTCTGCCTTCTTCCGCCCGACGCCCGTCGACGCAGATCATCGTCGACACCCCGGCGTCATCGACTCCGACATCGCGGCAAGTTCTCCGCGACCTCGAGGTCGGCTACGTACGACTTCATCGTCAACGCTTGTGCGGGAGTGTAATCCCCGCTATCGGTCTACATGGAGGTAATGTAACCCGTTCCGCCACCGTTATCGCATGTACTAGATAGATAGATCCTGGCTAGTTAGGGTTTCGTACGCTAGAAAATTATTGTTTTCTGCACCGTAACCCCTTCAGTGGTATCAGAGCCGATCTATGCGTAGTACTGCTGGTACGGTTAGAACTCATGTTGAATGAGGGCGTCTTTCTTATATTTGCTACCCTCTAGCGTGCACTTGCGATGCCTTCGGTATTGAGTTGATGAAGCGGCCCGGACCGACTTTACGCGTACGCTTACGCGAGACTGGTTCCACTACTGACATACGGCTTGCATCGTATCTGTGGCTGGCGGGTGTCTGTTTCTCTCTCTCTAGTCGGCAAAGCATTTTCAATGGAGGGCCCGAAAGGGATGCTTAAACATGCAATTATACGATCGACGTTGTGGTACAAAGTTCGTAGGTAGGGAAGCGATTCTCTTACGAATAAGCCTATATGCCACGTAAAACTTGCAAAACTAGATAAAGCTAGAGGTGTCTAACTTTGTTTTGCAGAGGCGTTATTTTATGTGACATGGTTACGGTAAGTTTTGATATTACTCGTACTGTCAGAGGCAATGGAGGGCTCTGTAGACTCGGAGTCATGCCGGGGCGCCGGGGGCCAGGCACATGGCGCCATGAAGGTCCAGGCGCATCGACCATGTCACATCGCACTTCATTGCATCATTATTATGTGCTGTTGTGTGTGCATCCTATTGATTGCTTATATGCTAGATATACAACGGTAGCATCATAAATAGGATGATCCCTAACAAATACCAAAATTGTGTTCTCCCTCGTTGCGCACCACCAAGAAAGTTCTACGTTATGAGGCAGGCCGTGATGATCGGGTGTCACACATCTCGTCGTTCGCATACAATGGGTGTAAGCCATGTTGCACGCGCAGGTCTTCGAGGTTTGATTGGCGAGCCTAGCATACTCAGAGGTATGGCCTCGAAACACGGGAAGATCGAAAGATCGAGCACGAGTCATAGAGTTGTTATGATCGACATTTTATGTCCACCTTTGAAGCTGTGCTGCCGGCCGTGATGATCGGGGGTAGTATGGTGGATGAGGGTCGTGTCTTCGCCATTATTATTTTTAGGGATAATAATATTGGTGAGGTGTGTTTTTGATAATGAGATTATAGAACTAAAACTCACCTATATATTATAAACTTATCTTACCTCTTTTGCGATCACATCTGTAGACTACGGAACTACGCTTCGGTTACTTCTTCAAGAGCTCGGATTCTACCTTGGAAGCCGACGGGTCCAACTTCATCAGCTGGTACAGCAGTTTTAGAAACATTCTCCAAACACAACAAACATCCTATATGTCCTAGAACATTAGTTAGAAGTTAGACCAGATGATTCTGATAGCAAGGAGGAAGATGATGAGTTCCGTAAGCATCATGACATGTTCATGGAAGTGACGATCGTCATGGGCGTATGCCTAGCACCTGAGTTGAAAGTTGTTTCAATACATGGAGCCATATGTCGTGATTGATGCGATCAGAGGTCACTTCAAAGATGAATTGAGTTTTGAGCAATTCAGACAGCTTGGAAAGTTCTGGACCATTCACATGGGGAGCATACCTGTCTGGAGACTCAGTTGAAGAAGTTGTGTGACATCTACTTCAGGCTTACGAATATCTACGATTTCTAGATAGCGAACTCCAGTGCAATAGAGATTGTGCTTTACCTCCTAGCTGTGAATAGCATGTGCGTGAATATGCTATAGAGACACGGTGAGCTTCTTCACGTTCGTGAACAAGTTCAAATCTCTAAAAGTTGATTCATCGAAGAAGAGTTCTTCGACGCTATGGGTAAATTTGATATACGAAGATATAAATGTATTCTTCTCATACTTGATAAAAAGTGTTTGATAATTGTTCTGTTTGTGAAACAGTCCCTGATCATCACAAGTATGTGGCGAAGGGTGACGTGACAGTGCACAAGTGATGGCAAGTTAATGGCCAGTAGTGCTCACGCCCTCGAGATAGCATATTAGTTATCATCAATAGTTTTTGATAAGACATTTTGTAATAGTGAGAATGTGATCTAGTTTGGTGTCTTGAATGTTACAAGACATAATTATTCATATAGAACACATCAGTTGTTTTATGTTATGGAACAAAGCAGTTGTTTCATGTTATGAGTAATTTGCATCACATCTCAATTACATTATGCTTATGATATACATTTATAATAGCAGGAATGATAAAATTATGTGTCCAAAGAACAAACACCATCGAATTTAGTCATAAAGGCAGTGAAAGAAGTAATGTATAATTTTTGGTCCATTTAAGTATTTCGAGTGCCAAAATTGATTAAGTTTGAAATGCAGTGTTGAAGTTGCAATACTAGAGGAAATTGATTGAGAGTCATTTTTAATGATTAATCAATGGTGTTTTGCTTGATCCGAATTCTTCTATGATTTTGGTAAATAGGAGTATTTGCCCGATAAATTATGGAGTCTGAAATTAATTTGATAATAGATCAAATGGGGTTTTTCAGAAGAAAGATTAGTGAATATTGTATTCACAAGATTCGATCAAAGGACAATATTTTTGAATTATGGTTTCAAGATAAAAGACTTGTGGAAATTCGTTTCACAATATTATAATGTCATATATAGTGATATGTGGGGAATTATAATCATGCTCTATTTTAAATAAAGTGTGGTCTGTCAGAATCAGTCTTAGAATCTCCTAATATGTTCGAAACATTATAGTCGATATCCACTTTAGAAAATAGATGTTTTTCTCAACGAGAATCCGTAGGATCGACGGTAGTGTCGGCATGTATATGATTATGCGATGATTCGGAATATACATGAGTGGTTCTTTGTAGATTGCTCGCATTGGATGAGAGTGTATTCCAAGACCAAATAGAAACAAAGTTCAGTTTGTTGTCTATGTAATTCCGAGAAAAGATGACTTTTCGAATTATGGTTTATGGATTGAAATTAGAAGTTTGGAATAAAGTGTCAGACTTATGTTGGAAGATGTTCCAAAGAGTATATGTATGCTAATGAAAGTTTAGTGATTAAGAGTGAGGGAGACTAGAAAATTGTTTTCTGCTTGCAATCCTCTTCATAAAGATCATAACATTTTCATGAAAGAAACTTCTAAATAAAGTGTTGTTATATTTAATATTGCTGTCAGGTCACAACACTGTATTAAGTATTTCAGATCTTGTTGACAGATCAAGGTGCACTTTATGAATACAAAGAAAGTTGAGAAAATATCGGAATACGAACAAAGGCTTTTTGAGCCTGGAAATCCAAAGTTGCATTTGAAAGGATTAAGAGAGTAATTGTTGCTGCAATTCTTATTAGAGGAATAAGATTATTTAATCGTCATATAAGGTGTTATATGAGAAATGTGACTATAAGAAAGACGCGGTAGCATGTCTTGTCAAGAAATGTGTCTTGCACAAGATCAAATTTGTTGACTACATTTATGTAGACATGCTTGAAGTCTGAGGGGTTTGTATTAATGTAATACTATAGTTTGTATTAAATTCGAATTGATGATAGATCAATGATTTTGGTTTGACCTAAATGTCGAATTAAGTGGGAGTCGTAATTAGTTTACTCAGGTGGAATATGTATGGAACATATTTTTTGAGTGGGAGCTCAGGAACTCAAATATGTGGATAACACGTTTTTGAGTGGGAGCTCGTGTTATCAAATATGTGGAGAAATAATTTGAGTGGGAGTCGAATTCATCTTGTGTGGTTAACACATTGTGAAACTGTACCAATAGAATAGGATGAAGTTGTGAAACTATTTTAAAGCTAGTGTCTATTTGGAAATAGAACCGGAATTTTAAATAGTTAATCGAGTTGTTTTGGATTATATCTGAGGAGTCAGAATAGAATCAAAAGGATGGTCCTTTGGAATCCAATTGATCATTAAGAGTAATGATGCGTGAAAGTAATGGTTGTATGACATGTGGGTCTATTATGTAATATTAGACATCATACAGAAACCTTATTATCTGCTCGATGAAATATAACCGATGTTCTTTGAATAAAGAGCAGTTATGAAAGTAAATTTGGAATTTACTGGAAGTAGAAGTGCGTTAGTTAAGGGATTGACATTTGAATGTCAAGTTTTCTACATTGGTGTGAAAGTATGTAGATATCGCGAGTTTGTAATTGTTACAAGGGGCTCTGCATGGCTGAGTGTGTTTTTCAGGGCAGTTATCTGGTTAGTATAATCAGAGTAAGCGCTGGGAAGCAGAAGTCTCACTTAGTTACGGTATTTGCATATATGTTGTTAGACAACATGGTAATATCAAGCAAGTTGATGCCAGTAAATCGCAAAAGCATGTACAATCATGGATTGTGCAGTAACACTTTTCCACGAGCAAGCATTATCAAATGATTCTTATTTTGATAAGGGATTCTGATAAAGTAAAATGCAGCTAGTTTATTTGTACTCTAGTGCAAGTGGGAGACTGAAGGAGATATGCCCTAGAGGCAAATAAATAAGTAGTATTTATTGCATTATCTCATAAGTTTATAATAGGTTTGTGTATTATGCTATAACTGTATTAATCGGAATTATTAATACACGTGTGATACATAGACGACCAGGTCCCTAGCAAGCCTCTATATGAGCTAGTCCATTGGGCAACAGTTGATCGAGATTCCCGATCAAGGACAATGACGTCGGTTGACAATGGGGTCATCTTGTTAGTTGAATAAGGTGGTGGACATACGCAAAGTATTGCAATAAGATCGTATTACGATGTTTGTCATTTGCAATAGATAAGAGTGTGATAGCTTATTGCTTAGACCGTGAGACCGTACTTATTGTTGCTTCGTAGGAGTGCTTTGAGAGCATCAAACGTTGTGTCTTATATAGCATGACAATAACGGTGTCCATCTTGGGTATTCCAAAAGAGCATCGAGACGTAAGGATCAAGAGCGGGATTTGTTCATTCTTATAATGGAAAGATACTCTGGGCCCACTCGGTGATATTGCATCTATATAGCTGCGCAGCTTATGACTAGGTCATGGAGATGTAATATCGCGGACGAGTTAATAACCTTCGTCGGTAACGAGATACAGCAAAGGCATCGGTCTGTCTACGATCATATCTCGGACAAGGTAGTATCGCAGAGACAAAGGGAATGAATATCATATTTATGGTTCAACGACGATATTCGTGGAATGCACTGGGGTCGTCATATATTTCCAGGTATCCCTGACGATCATTGGTGAGCGGAGTGTCTCGACCATGTCTGGAGTGTTCCCGAACCGTAGCGTAACAAACTTAAGATCTACTCCTGCGATTTCAGCTGGATCTGAATGACCGGGAGTTGTCGCTAAGCTCCGTATGTTTGCGAGTGCTCGGAGGCTACTCTATTGAGGAGCTTGGGCGACGTCGTCTCGCCCCCTGCAGCCGCCGCGCCTCCCCCCACCCCCCTCCGGTGCCGGCGCGCCAGCCCCGGTGCTGGCGCTCTGCCTTCTTCCGCCCGACGCCCGTCGACGCAGAACATCGTCGACACCCCGGTGTCATCGACTCCGACATCGCGGCAAGTTCACCGAGTGGGCCAAGAGTATAGATGCAATATAGATGCAATATCACCGATTATCATCTCCATGACCTAGTCACAAGCTGCGCAGCTATATAGATGCAATATCACCGAGTGGGCCCAGAGTATCTTTCCATTACAAGAATGAACAAATCCCGCTCTTGATCCTTACGTCTCGATGCTCTTTCGGAATACCCAAGATGGACACCGTTATTGTCATGCTATATAAGACACAACGTTTGATGCTCTCAAAGCACTCATACGAAGCAACAATAAGTACGGTCTCACGGTCTAAGGAATAAGCTATCATACTCTTATCTATTGCAAATGACAAACATCGTAATACGATCTTATTGCAATACTTTGCGTATGTCCATCACCTTATTCTACTAACAAGATGACCCCATTGTCAACCGACGTCATTGTCCTTGATCGGGAATCTCGATCAACTGTTGCCCAATGGACTAGCTCATATAGAGGCTTGATAGGGACCTGGTTGTCTATGTATCACACATGTATTAATAATTCCGATTAATACAGTTATAGCATAATACACAAACCTATTATAAACTTATGAGATAATGCAATAAATACTACTTATTTATTTGCCTCTAGGGCATATCTCCTTCAGTCTCCCACTTGCACTAGAGTACAAATAAACTAGCTGCATTTTACTTTATCAGAATCCCTTATCAAATAAGAATCATTTGATAATGCTTACTCGTGGAAAAGTGTTACTGCACAATCCGTGATTGTACATGCTTTTGCGATTCACGGATATTAACTTGCTTGATATCACCATGTTGTTTAACAACATATATGCAAACACCGCAACTAAGTGAGACTACCGCTTCCCAGCGCTTACTCTGATTATACTAACCAGATAACTGCCCTGAAAAACACACTCAGTCATGCCGAGCCCCTTGTAACAATTACAAACTCGTGATGTCTACATACTTACACACCAATGTAGAAAACTTGACATTCAAATGTCAATCCCTTAACTAACGCACTTCTACTTCCAGTAAATTCCAAATTTACTTTCATAACTGCTCTTATTCCAAGAGCATCGGTTATATTTCATCGAGCAGATAATATGGTTTCTGTATGATGTCTAATATTACATAATAGACCCACATGTCATACAACCATTACTTTCATGCATCATTACTCTTAATGATCAATTGGATTTCAAAGGACCATCCTTTTGATTCTAATCTGACTCCTCAGATCTAATCCAAAACAACTCGACTAACTATTTTAAAATTCCCGTTCTATTTCAAAATAGACACTGAGTTTCACAACTTCATCCTATTCTATTGGTACAGTTTCACAATGTGTTAATCTACACAAGGTGAATTCGACTCCCACTCAAATTATGTCTCCACATATTTGATAACACGAGCTCCCACTCAAAAACATGTTATCCACATATTTGAGTTCCTAAGCTCCCACTCAAAAATATGTTCTTCACATATTTCTCCTGAGTGAACTAACTATGACTCCCACTTAAATCGACATCTTGGTTAAACCAAAATCATTGATCTACTATCAATTCGAATTTAATACAAACTACAGTATTACATTAATACAAATCCCTCAGACTTCAAGCATGTCTACATAAATGTAGTCAACAAATTTGATCTTGTCCAAGACACATTCCTTGACAAGACATGCTACCGCGTCTTTCTTATAGTCACATTTATCATATAACACCTTATATGACGATTAAACAATCTTATTCCTCTAATAAGAATTGCAGCAACAATTACTCTCTTAATCCTTTCAAATGCAACTTTGGATTTCCAGGCTCAAAAGCCTTTGTTCGTATTCTGATATTTTCTCAACTTTCTTTGTATTCATAAAGTTCACTTTGATCTGTCAACAATACTTAATACAGTGCTGTGACCTGACAGCAATATTAAATATAACAGCACTTTATTTAGAAGTTTCTTTCATGAAAATATTATGATCTTTATGAAGAGGATTGCAAGCAGAAAACAATTTCTAGTCTCCCTCACTCTTTAATCACTAAACTTTCATTAGCAGACATATACTCTTTGGAACACCTTCCAACATAAGTCTGACACTTTATTCCAAACTTCTAATTCCAATCCGTAAACCATAATTCGAAAAATCATATTTTCCTCGGAATTATATAGACAACAAACTAAGTTTTGTTTCTATTTGGTTTTGGAATACACTCTCATCCAATGCGAGCAATCTACAAAGAACCACTCATGTATATTCCGAATTATCGCATAATCATACATATGTCGACACTACTGTCGATCCTACGGATTCTCGTTGAGAAAAATATCTATTTTCTAAAGTGGACATCGACTATAATGTTTCGAACATATTAGGAGATTCTAAGACTGATTCTGACAGACCACACTTTATTTAAAATAGAGCATGATTATAATTCCCCACATATCACTATATATGACATTATAATATTGTGAAACAAATTTCCACAAGTCTTTTGTGTTGAAACCATAATTCAAAAATATTGTCCTTTGATCGAATTTTGTGAATACAATATTCACTAATCTTTCTTCTGAAAAACCCCATTTGATCTATTATCAAATTAATTTCAGACTCCATAATTTATCGGGCAAATACTCCTATTTACCAAAATCATGGAAGAATTCGGATCATGCAATAACACCATTGATCAATCATTAAAAATGACTCTCAATCAATTTCCTCTAGTATTGCAACTTCAATACAGCATTTCAAACTTAATCAATTTTGGCACTCGAAATACTTAAATGGACCAAAATTATCCATTACTTCTTTCATTGCCTTTATGACTAAATTCGATGGTGTTTGTTCTTTGGACACATAATTTTATCATTCCTGCTATTATAAATGTATATCATACGCATAATGTAATTGAGATGTGATGCAAATTACTCATAACATGAAACAACTGCTTTGTTCCATAACATAAAACAACTGATGTGTTCTATATGAATAATTATGTCTTGTAACATTCAAGACACCAAACTGGATCACATTCTCACTGTTACAAAATGTCTTATCAAAAACTATTGATGATAACTAATATGATATCTCGAGGGCGTGAGCACTACTGGCCATTAACTTGCCATCACTTGTGCACTGTCACGTCACCCTTCGCCACATACTTGTGATAATCAGGGACTGTTTCACAAACAGAACAATTATCAAACACTTTTCATCAAGTATGAGAAGAATACATTTATATCTTCGTATATCAAATATATCCATAGCGTCGAAGAACTCTTCTTCGATGAATCAACTTTTAGAGATTTGAACTTTGTTCACGAACGTGAAGAAGCTCACCGTGTCTCTATAGCATATTCACGCACATGCTATTCACAGCTAGGAGGTAAAGCACAATCTCTATTGCACTGGAGTTCGCTATCTAGAAATCGTAGATATTCGTAAGCCTGAAGTAGATGTCACACAACTTCTTCAACTGAGTTTCCAGACAGGTATGCTCCCCATGTGAATGGTCCGGAACTTTCTAAGCTGTCTGAACTGCTCAAGACTCAATTCATCTTTGAAGTGACCTCTGATCGCATCAATCACGACATATGGCTCCATGTGTTGAAACAACTTTCAACTAAGGTGCTAGGCATACGCTCATGACGATCGTCACTTCCATGAACATGTCATGATGCTTACGGAACTCATCATCTTGCTCCTTGCTATCAGAATCATCTGGTCTAACTCCTAACTAATGTTCTAGCACATATAGGATGTTTGTTGTGTTTGGAGAATGTTTCTAAAACCAATGCACCAGCTGATGAAGTTGGACCCGTCGGCTTCCAAGGTAGAATCCGAGCTCTTGAAGAAGTAACCGAAGCGTAGTTCCGTAGTCTCCAGATGTGATCGCAAAAGAGGTAAGATAAGTTTATAATATATAGGTGAGTTTTAGTTCTATAATCTCATTATCAAAAACACACCACACCAAGATTATTATCCCTAAAAATAATAATGGCGATTACACGACCCTCATCCACCACACTACCCCCGATCATCACGGCCGGCAGCACAGCTTCAAAGGTGGACATAACATGTCGATCACAACAACTCTGTGACTCGTGCTCAATCTTTCGATCTTCCCGTGTTCCGAGGCCATACCTCTGAGTATGCTAGGCTCGCCAATCAAACCTCGAAGACCTGCGCGTGCAACATGGCTTACACCCACTGTATGCGGACGACGAGATGTGTGACACCCGATCATCACGGCCTGCCTCATAACGTAGAACTTTCTTGGTGGTGCGCAACGAGGGAGAACACAATTTTGGTATTTTGTTAGGGATCATCCTATTTATGATGCTACCGTTGTATATCTAGCATATAAGCAATCAATAGGATGCACACACAACAGCACACAATAATGATGCAATGAAGTGCGATGTGACATGGTCGATGCGCCTGGACCTTCATGGCGCCATGTGCCTGGCCCCCGGCGCCCCGGCATGACTCCGAGTCTACAGAGCCCTCCATTGCCTCCGACAGTACGAGTAATATCAAAAACTTACCGTAACCATGTCACATGAAATAACGCCTCTGCAAAACAAAGTTAGACGCCTCTAGCTTTATTTAGTTTTGCAAGTTTTACGTGGCATATAGGCTTATTCATAAGAGAATCGCTTCCCTACCTACGAACTTTGTACCACAACGCCGATCGTATAATTGCCTGTTTAAGCATCCCTTTCGGGCCCTCCATTGAAAATGCTTTGCCGACTAGAGAGAGAGAAACAGACACCCGCCAGCCACAGATACGGTGCAAGCCGTATGTCAGTAGTGGAACCAGTCTCGCGTAAGCGTACGCGTAAAGTCGGTCCGGGCCGCTTCATCAACTCAATACCGAAGGCATCGCAAGTGCACGCTAGAGGGTAGCAAATATAAGAAAGACGCCCTCATTCAACATGAGTTCTAACCGTACCAGCAGTACTACGCATAGATCGGCTCTGATACCACTGAAGGGGTTACGGTGCAGAAAACAATAATTTTCTAGCGAGCGAAACCCTAACTAGCCAGGATCTATCTATCTAGTACATGCGATAACGGTGGCGGAACGGGTTACATTACCTCCATGTAGACCGATAGCGGGGATTACGCTCCCGCACAAGCGTTGACGATGAAGTCGTACGTACCCGACCTCGAGGTCGCGGAGAACTTGCCGCGATGTCGGAGTCGATGACGCCGGGGTGTCGACGATGATCTGCGTCGACGGGCGTCGGGCGGAAGAAGGCAGAGCGCCAGCACCGGGGCTGGCGCGCCGGCAGCAGAGGGGGGTGGCGCGGCGGCTGTAGGGGGCGAGACGACGTCGCCCAAGCTCCTCAATAGAGTAGCCTCCGAGCACTCGCAAACATACGGAGCCTAGCGACAACTCCCGGTCATTCAGATCCAGCTGAAATCGCAGGAGTAGATCTTATCTGGAATCCCGCAGAGCAACGGCGCTCTGCGGTATGGCTTAGGTGGAGAGAGACCCCCTTCCTCAGCTCGGCGCGGCTCCAACTTGGGAACCACGGGATCGAGAGAGAAATTGGGAATTAACAGAATTTCCTATGTATTAAATCAATTAATATGCCTTGCTATATAAAGGGGGAAGGGGTGTGCCAACCCCCTTGGCTCCCCCATGTGGGACTAAAGGAAGAGAGGGGAGGGGGGTTCGGCCGAACCCCCTTGGGCCTCTCCCTCTTCTAGTCCAATTCGGACTAGGGGGGGAAGGCCCCCTTGCTTGGTGCGCCACCCCCTCATGGGCCCTCTTTGGGGCCATTTAGGTGGGAGCCCCTTTTTCCCTTTATTTAATTAATATTAAATTAATATAAAAATCCCATTAATTCATAATTAATATATTTATATATAATTCAATATCCCATGACTCCGAAACTATTTCGGAACCACCCGAACAACTTTCGGACATTCTCGGAACCCTTCCATAGCTCCCCGGAACTCCTTCCGGACCACCGGAACTCTTTCCGGATCATTTCTTTCTCTCCAATAAAAACCTATAAAATTCCAGAACCTATCTCCTAGCGTCGCTAAGACCTTAAGTTTGTTACGCTACGGTTCGGGAACACTCCAGACATGGTCGAGACACTCCGCTCACCAATGATCGTCAGGGATACCTGGAAATATATGACGACCCCTGTGCATTCCACGAATATCGTCGTTGAACCATAAGTATGATATTCATTCCCTTTGTCTCTGCGATACTACCTTGTCCGAGATATGATCGTAGACACACCGATGCCTTTGCTGTATCTCGTTACCGACGAAGGTTATTAACTCGTCTGCGATATTACATCTCCATGACCTAGTCATAAGCTGCGCAGCTATATAGATGCAATATCACCGAGTGGGCCCAGAGTATCTTTCCATTACAAGAATGAACAAATCCCGCTCTTGATCCTTACGTCTCGATGCTCTTTCAGAATACCCAAGATGGACACCGTTATTGTCATGCTATATAAGACACAACGTTTGATGCTCTCAAAGCACTCCTACGAAGCAACAATAAGTACGGTCTCACGGTCTAAGGAATAAGCTATCATACTCTTATCTATTGCAAATGACAAACATCGTAATACGATCTTATTGCAATACTTTGCGTATGTCCATCACCTTATTCTACTAACAAGATGACCCCATTGTCAACCGACGTCATTGTCCTTGATCGGGAATCTCGATCAACTGTTGCCCAATGGACTAGCTCATATAGAGGCTTGCTAGGGACCTGGTTGTCTATGTATCACACGTGTATTAATAATTCCGATTAATACAGTTATAGCATAATACACAAACCTATTATAAACTTATGAGATAATGCAATAAATACTACTTATTTATTTGCCTCTAGGGCATATCTCCTTCATTTTTGCCTTTTGACGAGAAATTATGCAGGGAGAATATGGATAACCTTTTTTATTTATAAATGTTGACCAGCAAGCCTCCTCATTAAAGAACTTCCAGTCCCCTTAGGTACCCTGGTAAGGAAAATAGCGTGTCTGGAACCTGCTGGTCTTTTGATACATGAGTCTTTTGCTACATCGACTGGATGTTTTTGCTAGGTGATGACAACCCTAATTGGCCTTATTCTCCGAGTTGTGTGCTCCCTCTTGGTGATGTAGCTTGTATCTCCTTTCGTATGACGTTTTTGGTTTTTGCAGTCGCAACACTAGGGGTTCCCCGTGGGACGTGTCTTTCCCTGGTAGTGTGATGTGCATAGCAGTAAAAGTTTCGAGTGGCATCGCACCCGCCGCGTCTTGCTCTCTTATCTTGCGACCGTCACATATGACAACACAGTTTGGCACTCCTTGGCTGAAGATTGTAGTGATGTGGTTTGAGTTCGCCAATTTGCTTGTGCTTGACCGTCCCTGATCAGCCGTGACTTGACTTGTTTTGCTTGGGGGATCCGCTTGGTTTAATGTCTTCTCGAAGATGCTTGCTTCCCGAGAGGCCTGTGGGTGCCACCTTCTGATTGACATGTGGTTTATGTGCTTAAAGAGGATGCATGGCGGTACCTGCGCCTTTGCTGCTCCAATGTTTGCTAGCATGTTGGCTTGTTTGTTGCGTGTGCGTGTTATATGTTGTAGCTCGCCGCTGTGAAATCTTCTTTGCCACATATCGAAGTAATCTTGATATCTATCCAGCTTGTCCACGTTCATTATGCTTGCACCTGCCACTTTTTGCGTGATTGTACATGAGCTTCCTCGGATGATGATGTTTGTGCTCCTAAAGCTCTTGCCATTCGCATGGCTTGGAACAGGCCTTCGTAGTTGATTTCGACTTTTGATGGTGCCTGGAAATTTATCTGCAGTACATACCGTACTCACTCCTTTGTGGGTTTATGAGTATCATACCTGCGCCCGTGCCTCTGCCGTTTTTGGATCCGTCGAAGTGTATTGTCCATCGTTTGGTTGTGCGTTGTCTTCTTCTTCTGTGGGTTCGACCGTCCATATGGCGTTTACTTCATGTACTTTAGCTACAGTTGCTCTTTTCTTGCGTTCTGGCTCTGTTGCTACTTCCCTTCCGTCTCGTGCCTTGTCTGAGGTTTCTTCGACTTTGTATGTCTCTGAGATCCTGCAAAAGTCTCTGTCGCAGTCGTCTGACTTTTGGAAATATCCGTTGATTGTGATGACTCGTTTTGGACCTGGCATTTTGAGCTTGAGGTATGCGTAGTCGGGTACTGCCATGAATCTTGCGAATGCTGGCCGTGCCAATATGACATGGTATTGTGATTTCCAGTCGACGACGTCGAAGTCGATGAGCTCGCTTCTGAAGTGGGTTGCATCCCCGAATGTGACGTCGAGTTGGATTTTCCCTTCTGGACGCACAGCTTTGCCCGGCACAATACTGTGAAAAGTATTTGTGGATTTTGGGAGATTCTCGACTGACATGTTCATCCTCCCGAGCGTGTCTGTGAATATTATGTTGACCCCATTGCCTCCGTCCATGAATATTTTGGTCATAGTGTATCCTCCGATCTGTCCCTGAGTACTAGAGCAGCGTGTCCCGGTCGATAGATGGCTGGCGGGTGATCCTCCTAATCAAAAGCAATTGTTATATATGACCCTTGCAAATATTCTGTTACTGGGGGTGGAGCTAATACTGCCATATCGACGTTTCTGGTGTGGCGCTTTTGCCTTTTGTTGGAGGTGCATCATTTCTGTATCATGTACATCTGCCCTTTTGGTTGTGGATATTGGGTGTCTATGTTGTGTGGTATGTGATGTATGGCTCCTGCCATCTGGTTATTCGCATCGTGCTGTGGTGGAGGCGGTAATGCTGCCACAATTTGCGGAGGTGCTATGTATGCCGCCAGTATAGTTTGTGGTTGTTCCCTTTTCATCTGATTTATGAAATCCATCACCATTTGCTCGAATTCGCGACAGCTTCCCATTTGTGTGATGTGATGTTAACCGCCCAGTCGTCGGGTCTTTGAACATATGGAGTCTGCACTGATCGTCCATCTTTTCTTGAAATGATTTCTCGACTCTTGACTCTGAGCGCTTCTGCCAGTCTTGTCTTCTATAGCTTCCACGCTGGTCTCAATCTCGGTCAGCGCGTCTGTCGACTGGCCTATCTCGTCTTTAGTTATCACTTAGTGTGCCCCGGCGATCGTCTTGCCGGCTACTTTGCCGATCATCTTGTTTTATGTCATCGTGATTCCGGTCGTCATGCGAGAATCCAGCTGCGACAAAATTGACCTTGTCCTTGCCGCGTTGATCGTAGTCGCGTCTTCTTCGTTTGTCATCTCTATCTCGCCGATCTCGGTTGTCGCGGTGGTCGCGACTGTCTTGTCTGTCGCGATGTCATTTTGGTGAGTGTGGTGTTTTGCTCTGGACTACATCTTCGCCATCTGCCCACTCGGTTGCTAACTTCATGAGCTTCGTCATGTTTTTTGGTTTATGCCGTCCGAGTGCTTCTCTGAAATATTTTCTGTACACTCCATTCGTGAAGGCGTCCATCGCTCTATCTTCTGATATCGCACCCACAGAGTTCCTGATGGAGGCCCATCGTCTGATGTAAGACCTAAGCTTTTCGTCTGTCTTTTGCCGGCATGCTCTTAATTCTTCGAATGTTTTCGACCTTTCGTAGACAGGGTCGAAATATTTTATGAAGTCTTCCTTGAAGTGATCCCAAGAATCATAGGCTCCTTCGGGTAAGGACTTGAGCCAGTCGCGGGATGTGCCTTCAAGCATCAACTGTATGTATTGCAATGTTGTTGTCGTTGTTCCTCGTTGGCATATGACTGCCAGTTTGTAATCTTCTAGCCATCCCGAGGGTTCCTGCTTTGAATTGAATTTCGACATGGTTGGTAGGCCAAACTTCTTCGGGAGTTTTGTTTTTTGAATCCGTCGAGTGAAGCAATGTGCTCCGCATGGTCCTGCGTTGCGATTGTTAGGCGATCCGCGACTGCCTGATCCTCTAGATCTGCTTCTTGATCGGCTTCTTGATGTGCGACGGCTTGAACTTTTCCTGCCGCTGCTTCGCTGAGGACTGCGACTGGAGCGCTCTCTCGATCGGCTTCTGCTACATCTTCTCCTTCCTCCATCGACCAGTTCTTTTGCTGTGATTTCCAGGGCCTTCATTTGTTGCAGGTATCTTGCCTCAGCTGGATCACCTGTCAGTGGTTTTCCTGATTGAAGGTATGCTCCTATGGATATGAGAGCTCCCTCTGCTGTTTTAGGTTGGATTATACCGTCAGAGTCGACGGTTAGAAACGAGTTGCTCAAATTCCGAGTGACGTCTGCTCTTTCGTGTTCAGGGATTCTGTCGAATCTGGATCTGCGTCGTGCCTTGGTTGCCCCTGTAGAACTCATGGATAGTTGTCGTCTACGTGCGCTTGATATGCTTGCTTGCCTTCTTCGCTCTTCGAGTGTTGCTATGTATTGTTTCAAGCGCTGCGACTCCTGCCAGTTGAAGTAGTTGTATGTTGCCAACTCATCTGGAGTTGCGTCTGCTGACATCATTATGCCTTCTTCAATGACCTTCGTTACCTCTGTAGCCATCTATGCCGTGATGTCCAGAGTGGTGGTACCATCTGGTAGAGTGACCGTCCGTGGATACTCGACTGGCTGTCGATTGGCTGCATTTTCCGATGTTTCTGCGGTTGTTGCCATGTAAACCTGTTGGGGGTATATGGTAAGGATATGTGTAGTCTGAGTGCTCTTCATATGCTGCTTCGCTATCTCTATCCCGCTTTACGCTTTTGCTATTTTTGCCATCTTCTACTTGTTGCGCATGTGCATCGTAGTCGATGGCAACATGATGTGGAGTTTGGATCTCTGGGACAGTGAAGTCGGCTAGACGTATGTTGTCTTCTGCAGGCTCATCATACTCGTGTAGGTGAAAGCTTTCTTTTGGAGAGTCGATTTGCATATGGTCTTCGGTTGGGTTGTTATGGAGGGTCGATTGCACTTCTTCTTCCATCTCATTTTGCTTTATGAATTCACTAAATTCCCTTGTGGACATGGATCCTGCTATGGACGAGATCGGATCGATCTGTGATGTTGGCGCTCCAGTGCTTCCAGCCGAAGCCGTCGATATGATCGTACCGTCGACTGAGGTAGTCGACAGCTCTTCCTCTTCAGGGAACTCATCCACCATGAATTTGTTGAATTCTGCGGACGTCATTGAATCTGTTGGAAATTGTGGCGGCGGGATCAAATCGGTCTGTGTCAGGGTATCTTCCTTGTCTGCTGCAGATGTGATCTCAGTCGATCTCTTCTGAAGCGGCTGAGTCGCAATCTGTTCGACTAAATCCTGCACACCAAGCTGATCAACAAAGAACTTATGTTCCCCAATAGTTAGATCAAAACCTGAATTGAGACTGGAGTAGATCTCCTGAGCTTCGGGTGAGTACGGCCTGATTCTTGCTGGCGGCGCTGTTTTTGGCGAGTGGTCGCCTGTGATCTGGATACGATTTGTTGTTGCTGACGTGCTTCTCTTTGAAGGAGTCGGCGGATTGCCGTTTGAAATTTGGACCGAAAATCCGTAGATCCAACAGCACCTATTCCCACAGGCGGCGCCAATTGACGAGGGATGTCCCCATCAATACCCATGGTTACTAGCCTAGGATAAGAGTTTTATGAGGTAGAGAATGTGTGGTGTTGGTAGATTCGTCGGCTGACAAGTGGGAATTACCCAGGTCCGGGGTCCTCGAGTGAGGTAAAACCCTTACTTCCTGCTTGTCTGTTATTGATTGTGTATATGCGGTGAGTACAGAGGTCTAGCAAGATGTCGATCTTGCTAGAGTTTGATGATTCTGGTGGGGTGCGTCCCTGGTCGGTCTCCCTCCTGTCCTTTATATAGGGGTACATGTCTCGGGTAGTAACCGACTAGGTCTACATATATGAAAAGTACTACCGACTATGCTATATATGGTATATGTCTTCTACTTGGTCTTCGCTTGTTGGGCTTCTTGAGCCTATTGACAATTGGGATTTACTCATTACGTGCACCAGGTATCCACACAAAGGGGTACCCATTTGGTATAACCTTGTCACAAGGCTAGCTGCTAGGTTGAGTATCTCGAGAGTTTGCTTTACCACATATCAGAGTGCACCCCGCTCAGCCGACGCTCCAGGTTTCTCACGCCCAAAGTCGTACTAGGCAAGATACACTCACGCGACGGTCCACTTGGCGAGACACTCTCCCTCCCCACCCTATACGCATGGTACAACGGGCAAGTAAGTCCGGCACATCCCTCAGCACGACCGAGTATGTCTAGCCCCGGACCTCTTATCGCAAGTTCCCTATACTGCGCCCAACGGGTGGTTTGCCTAAAAGAGCCTCGTCAACCTACTAGGTCACAGTTTTCCATGGGACGACGATGGTATCACATGAAAGGGTTCAGATTAGTGGCACTATGAATAGACCTTATCGACGTTTAGAGGGGTGTTGCATTTAATCAAATTAATTATTTCCAAACCAAACCACAGGGTTAGTCCAACATGATAACAACAATAATTATAATCAACAGAGTTAAACATCCATAGCAATAATTGTCAACACCAACCAACAAACAAACAAACAACACAACAAAATAAAACACAAACACCAGATATATATACATACATAACATAGCATGAAATAAATAAAGTCAAGTTAAACCGACCGGAGACTCTTAGCTGTGAAGCCAAAACCATCACAAGTCGTCTTTAGTTGGTTGTTATTATCCACCATTCTATCGACAGCGGCGGTTTCCCCAGTCCAATGTCTCAAGAATGGTGGGGTTAGCATAGAATAAATAACATAATGTAAATAAGTGAGTGAGTTAGGCAAGTTAGAGAGTTAGATGGATCAAGCAGTATAATATATAGTCGTAAAAGAATAAATATAAACACACGACATGAAAATAGCAAACAAACAAACATTATGGGATTGATCACAGCAAGGGATTAGCTTGCCATAGAATACGGCTTCCAAATCGTCCGGAAAGTCTTGGTGTCGGGTCGAAAAACTCAGAAAACGACTAAACCACGGAACGGAAAAACAACATTTTTCAAAAGTTCAGTCAAACAAAAGGTTTTTAAATCAAACAAAACTAGTACCAACATGTAGATCTCATCGATACCAAGATTTAAAATTTTAAATCACTAAAAACGGAGCTACGGTTTGAAAGATATGAACGTTTGAAAATCTGTCCGGCTAGAAAATAACGCGCGAAAAAAACATAATGGGCCGCGTCGGCCACGCGCAGATGGGCTGCTGCGCGCCGCACACGCGTGCGCCAGGGCAGGCTGCAGCTGGGCTGCTGCTAGCTGGGCCAAAAACGTTTCACAGGGGAAAAAAACCGAAGAGGAACCGAGAGATTGACCAGGCGGTCGTCTTCCTCCTCCGGCCACGCACGGGAACGGCTCGGACCAGCCGGGGACGGGCTCGAGGCGCGCCTGGAGGGCTTGCCGGCGGCGGGGATGGGTCTGGGGAGGCTCCCATGGTCGGCAAGGGCGAGGCCGGGCGAGGGCAAGGCCTCCCTCGAGCTCGTCCGAGCTTCGGCCATGGTGGTCATAGAGAAAAAAATTGTGTGGCTTTTTGGTGCGGTTGTTCTCACTCTCTTGCACTGAATGAGAAGGGCAGGGGGGGTATGGAGTGAGGAGAAGTGGCTAGGGTTTCGGTGGGTGGCTTTGGAATGGCTTTTTATAGAGGGAGAGGAGGAGAGGTAGGTGGTAGCCATTGACGTTGCAAGAGCAACTCGCTTCTCTCTCACTCGCTAGAACAGAGGAAGAAGAAGGAGATGAAAACGAAGGATTTTGTGCTGGGTCAACTAACTGACCGGAAATCCAGACACGGTGAGCAGTTACTCAACGTGCCATCCCGCGTGCTAGTGATCCTAACAAATATGAAGGAAATAGTCTAAGCTTATGTATCCGCGCGTAATCATAGGCGATCGGCGACGCGGTCTAATTTCTGAACTTAACTGAACTTAACACTAGCTAACTGACATAGTTCAGCTGTTGTCGACAACGGCTGGATCTGCTACAGTAACTAAACTTGACAAGTTTACTGAATCCATCAGCCATTGATAGCCACATAGGTCATGGATGACGTTCTCTCCTCTACAGGAAGGAGATAAGAACGAGGGGAGTGAATGTGGCTATCGTTCTGGACACGTGGAAGCACTTTTGAAGAGAGGTTTGGCGGAGGTTTAGTACTAAGTGGATTAGGGCATGCCAAGGCGTGCGTCCCGAACGCTCCAGTAGAACGCGAGTGACATCGACGCATTGCCGGAGACTCGGAGCACCAAACAGCAAAAGAGAGGCATCTACGGGTTTCTGGGGAGAAGCCCTACGACACTACGCCAGTCACGCTTGAACGTCGCATTTGGTAAAACAAAGTTTTCGGAAGACCGAACGCACACCAGATGTTCGACGAAAGGCAGAGAGGTTTCCCTAACTTATAAAAATTCCAAATAAATACCACATGGTAGGAGGGTGTCTAAGGAGTTTTAACTCATTTGGTGGTGTGGAGAAGGGTTTTGGAAAAGTGTCTTCTAAGCCGCGTACCGACATCGGTTTTTGGCTTTCAAAGGAAGCAGGTAGAAACTTGTTTGAATGAATTTGGGTTCAACAGAAGAATTGTAGGAAATGTAAAAATGTGCAACTCCACATAATATGAGAATTTTCCGAGACTCCTAGGTTGACGAAGTAAATTAGGGTTAACAGATTAATTTGGAAAATCAGAAACGTTGGATCGGAGTATGAAATATCGTGGGCGGGTCTTATAGAAATGGATAGGGGAGTCCTCCGGTATTTAACAAGAGAGCAAAACCTAAACCGAATCGCCACGAAAGATTTTAGAAAACGTTTATGTAAAATTAGAAAAGTTTTTTGGCGTCTAAAAATAATTTAAAACATGACATAAATTTTCGGGGTGTTACATGAGCCTGCGTAATGTCTCGTTGAACATCATTTGACAACAGATTTTTTTTCCTTCAGTCGTAAATACAGGATATACTAGTACAAGCGAGTGCATCAGCTGGCTGCCCGGGCATGCCGGGCCATGGCTCCGCCACTGTGCCACGGTATGTCTCCCTCCTATCGGTATATATGCACGCCGGTGCCATTCCCACACCCCTGATTTGACTTGATTAGGTTCATAGATGACCATGAGCATGAGCACCCAAATGTTCTTCGAGGACTCGTCTTCGGACGACAATTCTGATGTGGAGTACCTCCTCGAGAACCACCGCAAGCAGATGATGGTGGTTGTGGTCGTGGCGATGGAGCTCCACGAGCACAGACGAGTCGGCGAGGTTTGATGGTCAGCCGGTTGTGCATCCTTCGCAATCATGCCCTCGACCATGAACAACTCATGAAGGATTACTTCGTCGACGTACCTATATATCCTGCCGGCCTCTTTCGTAGACGATATCAGATGCGTAGGGAGCTGTCCGTGAAGATTGTGCAGGCGTGCAAGGCCAAGTGCCGTCTTTTACCCCTCGACGTAATGCCACCGGCCTAGTTGGATTTGGCTATTGGAAAAAATCTCCGCAGCTATGCGAGTCATTGCCTATGGCAAAAAATCTCCGCACCTACCACGCACAAGGAGCTTCAGATGGATCTCGTCAACCACCATTGGCTTCGGAGTGGTCGGACTACTCGTTAGTTTACATTCTATTTCATATTCATTCATATGTTGTAATTTAAATAATTCATAATTATTTTTATTTAGTTGGATTCAAATTATTGTTATAATTTGGATTATGACTGTGTGTTGTAAACATATATATTTTTAGTTAATTGAATCATTCAATTGCTGTTATCTAGATTGAATTATTTAGATTTTATGACTTTGTCATTGCTGCAGATACACATTCTTATGGGGCTAAAGGGTTGCGCCTATGCAGTACCATAAAACACAACTCTCAAAACAAAATATGACGTAACCCTTTTGCCCATTAAAATATGTGGCGAACCAACATGTAAACCCATTTTAAGAGTTGACGAGATAAGGGCTATGCTAAAGTTGCTCTAACCACACAATTCAAAATATGTGGTTGTCTTTTGCGTGTTTGTGCTGACGGTTTTAAGATACGTACGGGCTCGCACAATCCGCCGAGCCGCACGACAACAAAGCAAACTTCACTATATATGTTCCGTTATTTCAGATTGCCTTAATACATATTTTTCAGAAACTATATTTATGCTCTTTTTCTTGAGAACCTTGAGAAACGTTCTGATGGCCGATGGTTTGAAATGGTATAGTGCTATGGACAAGCCAAACTAAAAACGGCCGGTAAAGCCGCTGTCTGGACATTCTGGACGCGTCCTCCCACCGACTATCCCCGGTAGCCAGCCGTTGGTATTCAAAAGTTGCCGGAGCAGCAAGCTAGCCGTTGAACGAACGGCTCATATTTTCCGGTTCTGCCGGTAACCGACATCCGAGCCGCTCTTTCTCAGTCCCCGTCTCGCTGTTCCAGACTGTCGTCCCCACCCGTCGCCTTCGAAAACATAATTAAAATCTCCGAAGCAAGGGGAAGCAGAGAGAAGGCTTATTTTTAATCCACAATTCCAGATACTAAAACAAAGGAAGAAACTTTTCCTTTTGCGCTCCGGCGATTTGGGGATTCGGGTGGCGGAGGCGGCACCGCAGGAGGGTCGGGTGCGCCGCGGATCGACCGCGGCTGGGGTGGACGCGCTGCGTCGGATCCGCCGGAGAGGTGAGCTCTCTTGGGTTCACCGGAAAACTTCCTGTCTTTCTTGTTTCCGTAGGAATTAGGAAAGGTAGAAAGAAATTGACGTTTGCTGTTCCGGCACCGACTCTCCGGAGATGTGGATGCTGTCCGCTCGCTGGGTGGGGCGGGCATTTCCGGATCTTGGTGTTTCCTCTAAGGAATTTTGGTTTCTGCTACATCTTCTGGATGTGTCTTCGATCGCGTTGGACTCGCTAGGGGCGGTGACCGGTGAGGTTCCTGTTGTTTCCCGGAGAAAACTTGTCCTTATTTCCTCAATTTGGGATTTTTGTACATAGACTGCTGGGAGCCTGCTGCCTGCCTGCCTGCAAGGTGTTTCTTGGGGTTGGGCAGTGTCAGATTCATTAGATCGAAAAGATGTTGCTTTCATAGGGCTGTATGGTCTTTCAGTTTGACGAATGTAGCATTTTTTTGTCCCAGCAATCCTGGTGTCTCAGCAGTGTTAACATGGTTAGAAGTCAAGCGGAGAGGCTAAAGGACGTGAAATAACATAATACCACACTTTTGAGGAATTACAAGAGGGTATAGTGGTTCAAGATATGGGTTTGCTCAAGGAGAGAATTCTATGGTTCGTGATTGCCTATGTTCACCCACAGTGGCGTTGAGCACATATCAAGAATGTCACATGCTTTTTCGAAGAGAAGATGCAAAATTGCACATTTTATCAGTAAGATGAGCCACAGCCGTGCATTCAGATAGACACAAAATGTGCCGTATTGGCTTCTATTCCTTCTTGATGATTCCCGGTGAGCAGCAAGGTCCTGCCCTTGAGGTTGCTGAAAATTCTTCGATTCCACAGACCAAAAATCGGACCAATATCAATTATCAGATCATTCCCACAACTCCATAGTCCCCACAGGACAGCAGAAAATGCCTGGAAACATCACTAAAGTCATTAACCTCTAGATCAAAGAAACTGGCCAAATTTGCCCAAACATATCTTGCCACAACACATTCAAAGAACAGATGATATCTAGATTCATATTCTTTTCAGAACACACACTCTAGAGGATTTTTCATATTCCCTTTGCTCAGATTATCTCTAGTCATCAATTTTTTCTGAGCAAACAGCCACAAGAAAAATGTGAATCTTGGGAAGCACTGCCAGTTTCCAAGTTACAGGGAGGCTTCCGATTGATGATAAAAGGTTCGTGCGAAATCTTGGTGTCCTCGGTGGCTTCGATTGTAGCTTGCCCAATGGCAAATAAACTCATTCACGTGATATTATAGTCGTGTTCAAAGTCTTCATACATGTATTCAAGTGATCGGTCACCGCCAGGGTCGAATCCACTTGAGGGCTCAGATCAAAGACAGGGCTTGTCAATGGGCTAGGGATTTAGGTCTTAACATTGTGTTGCCCGATGATTGGGATGCACATTAACGCCTTGCGTGTGTTCTAACAAGCCTCATGGGCTGAGACTCCTTTCTACCTGCTGTGCTATTCTAGAAAAAGAAAAGGGGAATACCCAAATATTCTTACACAAAGTCTAGTGTATATATGCATGAATAGTCCAGTTTGTGGCAAGTACACTGTTTGTACACAACAGCGACATACTATTGACTTGGCCTGGTTGTCACAGGTATACATCATATCTCTTTTGTCCAAGTGGCCCTTAGTTCAAAATCTATCTGGTAGGTGTATCAGTACATTACATATAAACTAGTATGGGCTTATGAGCCAAAACCCACATGGGCTAAACACATACTAACATGTGGTTTGTGGCCATGTGGTTGAGGTTGCAATTAAAAATAACCACCATGTACAAACATTTCAACTGAATAATCTCTAGTCCAAGCAGTGATGTCTTATCATGAGAGTTTTCATAGTACAGCTGGTATGCTCGTGAAATGTTTGTGGTTGGAGTCCATCCTTTCAACCTTTTATTTCACTTGTGAAATGTTTGTACGTGGTGGTTATTTTGAATTGTGTGTTTACCTTTTAGTGAAATGATGATTTTGCACCATATCGTGCAAGCTCTATGCTCGTTAGTGCTGTTGCCTTTGCTATTTCGTGCAAGTTATTTTAGTCTCTTTTCTTTTCCTTGGCAGTCTATGACCTACTCTCCCGCGACGCAACTCCGTGAAGGACATACTGGGGGTTTGACATTATAATGATTCTTAGACCCTTCCCTGGCTTCTACTACAGAGTGGAAATTGAATTTTCAGTGTTCACTCATAATGACAAGTGACAGAGGAAGGACTTCAAAGGAAGCTGCTGAAGGTTCACCCTCTGCTTTGGCTGTGCCTGATGGAGAAGCCAGCAGTGGAACACAGAAGGGACGGTTGCGCAATGGGTAAATATTTTATAAAATTAGAACCATGTACCAGACTTTGTATTATAGATGCAACTTTATGGATCTGATTATTTGTACTTTAGGAGGACAACAGGTCCAGCAAGGCGCTCAACCAAAGGGAATTGGACCCTGGAAGAGGTAAAGTCTCAAAACCCAGTTTTGTGTAATTCTTTGCTAAAGTACTGTTTTTTCCGAATGCATAGGTTTTATTCTTGCATACTGCAGAGTGCAGACAGCCAGACATAGATAAATGACTAGACTTTGTCCCAAATATTTCATGTAACATATTTGATAATCTTGAATAGGTATATTAAGTTATTTTTTTAGATAAAGTATAATAAGTTAAATAGGGCCCAGGATTGTATAACAGAGATGAATAGTCTACACTCTCAGTTTGTTGTGTCTAACGCAAGTACACTTGTGTTTTCTGTTGTTCTCCATGTATGCTACTCAATGTAGGATTATATACTTCGGAAGGCTGTTTTGTATAATTCGTTGCTTAAGTACTATTTTTAAAGAAAGCGTAGGTTCTATTCTTGCATACTGCGACAAGCAGACAGAAATTTATATATGGAGTGGACTTTGTCCCAAATATTTCTTGTGACATATTTGATAATTGTGATCAAGTATAATAGTGCCTAAGAAAGTAAGAATGTATAACAGACATGCATAGTTTACACTCTGAATTTGCTGTGCAAGTATACTAGTGTTGTCTGATGTTATCTATGTATGGTACTCATGTAGGATGATATACTTCGGAAGGCTGTTGAAATCCACAATGGAAAATGTTGTTTCTCTGGAAATGTCTAGAAACTGAACTCTATCTCTTCGTTCTCTTCACCTGGTGATATACACACAAGTTTTACAGTTTGACCCTCATAAAATACACACCTCTTACAAATCTAGCCCTCACTACACTCCCCCTCAAGATGGGGCAAATATATTTATGAGCCCCATCTTGCTACATAATTTTTCAAAGGTTACAACGCTAACCCCTTTTGTTAATACATCAGCAAGTTGATTCTCAGATTTAACAAAACTAACTTGGAGAAATCCCTCATCTACCTTCTCTTTTATGAAGTGCCGATCGATTTCAATATGTTTAGTCCTATCATGCTGAACTGGATTGTGGACTATATTGATTGCAGCTTGATTATCACAATAAAGTTGTAATGGCCCGCCACCATACAGTCTAAGTTCAGATAAAAGTATCTTCAACCATATCACTTCACATAACCCTGAAGCCATGGACCTAAATTCCGCTTCAGCAGTAGATCGTGCCACCACACTTTGCTTTTTGCTCCTCCAACTAACTAAATTACCACCAACAAAAATACAGTACCCAGATGTGGACCTTCTATCATCTAGGCATCCAGCCCAGTCAGCATCAGTATAGCCCTCTATTTTTAAGTTTCCATGGCTAGAAAATAGAATCCCTCTTCCCGGACAACTCTTAAGATACCTCAGTATTCTGTGAACAACATCTAAATGACTTGATCTGGGGTCATGCATGAATCGGCTTACCACACTAACTGCATAAGAAATGTCTGGTCTTGTATGAGATAAATAAATTAGCCGACCAACTAACCTCTGATATTGATATTTGTCCACTGGATCACCTGATCCTGATAGAATATGATGGTTCTTCTCAATTGGAGTTGTCTCTGGTCTACAATTTAGCATGCCGGTTTCAGCAAGTAAATCAAGTACATATTTTCTTTGCGATAAATAAATACCTCGTGATCCATATACGACCTCGATTCCAAGGAAATAATGAAGAAAACCCAGATCTTTGACTTCAAATGACTTGGCCAACATCTTCTTTAAGCAAGCAATCCCCTCATCATCGTTACCTGTGATCACAATATCATCCACATATACAACAAGGATAACAATTTTGCCACTCTGGTGTTTAAAGAACAAGGTGTGATCTGCATTGCTTTGCTGATAACCAAAGGAACATATCTCCTTTCTAAATCGTCCAAACCACGCTCTAGGTGATTGTTTCAAACCATATAGGGATTTTTTTAACCTACAGACTTTACCCTCCGTCTCTTGTGTACCAAAACCAGGGGGAATCTCCATATAAACCTCTTCCTCCAAATCTCCATGAAGAAAAGCATTTTTCACGTCCATTTGAAATAGTTTCCACTTATTATTTGCTGCTATAGATATAAGTGCCCGAATAGTGTTCATTTTTGCCACCGGAGCAAAAGTTTCATCATAATCGACCCCGTAAGTTTGGCTATACCCCTTTGCCACTAATCGAGCTTTATATCTTTCTACCTTTCCCTCCGAGTTTTGTTTCACAGTAAATACCCACTTACAACCAACAGCCCTTTTGTTAGGAGGAAGAGTAGCGAGTACCCAAGTCTTGTTCTTATCGAGTGCTGTCATCTCCTCTATCATAGCTGCTCTCCATTCTGCATATTGTTTCGCCTCCTGCCAATCATGTGGTATAGGTAGAGTGGAATTTAGTGCAGCTATAAATGATTTATATTGGGAACCCAAAGACACATATGAGACATAGTTAGAAATCTCATATTGAGATAAGTCTTTTGGTAATTTCCCTGCAGTGGAACGTGGCTGCTTTCTGAGAGCAATAGGAATATCTAACTCATCCAATAAAGGAAGTGTACCATCATTTTGAGAAGATGACCCATGCACATCTGATTGCGTTACACTTGGCAAGGTTCCTTGTGCTTGTACTCTAGGAATTTCTTGAGCTTCAAGATCACACCTAGTTGGGATAACTTCCACTTCAGATCGGAGTCTCCTTTTATACACCTGGACTTCTTGTTCTTCATTTGGCTTTGGCCATCTCACAACTTCATTTGGTTCATCTTGTTGCTCCCCCTGCACCTGTTCTTTCCCTGCATCCATCGCACCCACATCATCATGTACACCTTCTGTATGTATAACTCCAACTATCATCTTTTGTGATATTGCATCACTATCTTCTCTACTATCGTCTCCCCCTGTCCTGCAATCTTCATCTCCATCTGGTCTACCATCAGTAACCAAATCAGGAAACACATCAGTTAAGTCAGTGGGTTCTCCATAGAAGGGTTCATTTTCCCGAAAAGTAACATCCATACTCACAAACATTCTTCTCTCCGATGGACACCAGCATTTATAGCCTTTCTGTTTACCAGAGTATCCAACAAAAATACATTTTACAGCTCTCGGGTCTAATTTCCCAACAGATGGTCTATGGTCTCTCACGAAACACACACACCCAAATACTCTTGGAGGAACAACATAAGTTGTTTCCCCAGTTAGACATTCTATTGGTGTCTTGTATCCTAGCACTCTTGAGGGCATTCTATTTATTAAATAAGCTGCTGTCATCACTGCATCACTCCATAAAAATTTAGGAACATTCATAGCTATCATTAGACATCGAGTGACTTCTAACAAATGCCTGTTCTTTCGCTCAGCTAAACCATTCTGCTGAGATGCACCTGGGCAAGTGGTTTGATGAATAATCCCGAGACCGGACAAGTACTCATCAAATTCTTTGTTCACATACTCAGTGCCATTGTCGGTGCGAAATATCTTCATACATGCATTATATTGAGTCTTGATCATATTATGAAAGTCTCGGAAGCACTCAAACACATCAGCTTTACTCTTCAACACATAAACCCAGGTAACTCTAGTGCAGCAATCAATGAAAGTAACAAAAGAACGATAACCATTCATGGATGAAACTCCACTAGGACCCCACACATCAGAGTGTATAGTCTGAAATGGTTCTGCACTTCTATTATCAGATAACAGGTAGGAACTTCTAATATGTTTCCCATACTCACATGCATCACAAACAAGCTTTTCCTTCTCAATCTTATTAAAGAGACTAGGATAAAGTTTACCCAAAGTACTGAAAGACATGTGTCCTAGTCGCCAATGTAGTAGCATAAACTCTTGTAATGGAGAATGGGAAAGTACAGCTGCTACCATAGGGGATGTATCCTTGTCTAAGTAATACAGTCCTTCATGCATTCTGCCTCTCCCCAGCTCTCTTCCAGTCGCAATTTCCTGAAATAAGCACCATGTTGGGTAGAAAATAGCAGCACAATTGAGCTCTTTTGTGATACAGCTAATGGACAATAAGTTTATTGGGAACGATGGAACATGCAAAACAGATGATAAGGACATATTAGACCCACACACAACTGTTCCTCTACCCATGACACTTTGGGTAGAGCCATCTGCCAATTTCACACTTTCTCTTTTCATATCAGGAACATACACTGAGAACTCCTTGTGGGATCCTGCCATATGTCTCGATGCACCAGAGTCAATTAGCCATTCTGCACCAGTATGATTTTGCTCATAATTCGCCAACTGAAAAGTATTATCACAGATGTTTACTTCTCTAAATTTGCACCATTTCTTCCATTCATCAATGGTCATCTCGACCTTCACAGTATGTGGTGCATCCTTACTGACTGCAGAAGCGTCTTTCCTTCCCATTGCATAGCAGCCTTGTACATGTCCACGACCACCTCTCACCAATTCTGGACTAAATGCTCTCATATGCCTAGGTTGGCCACATTCAAAATACTTTCTGTCAATTCTATTCATTCCTTGCTTGCTAACTGCACCGAACCACATCTTGCCACAGAACTGCAGCGCCCAATCTTTCCCCTTTCTCCTGACTAAGCAAACTCACTAGTACACCGCTCCTCCGAACACACAGCAAGCACCTTAATTTGCTTCTTCCTGCAGCTGAATCCCCGTGGTGTTCCTCCCCTACACCTCTCTCTCCACCAAATCAAACTTTTCTACAACAACAAGGAGGAGCGCACCTTAATTTGCCTTCACTTTCCAGGTCGCACCCCCACACTCCAATTGCAAATCAGCAATATCTGCAGTGCTCCAGGGCAGCAGCGCCTTTCTTTCTCTGCTTCTTCCTACAAGCAACAAGCAGACACACGGCACCAATCTCTCTGCTTACAATCCTGTAAGTACGCGGTGGTGAATCCACAGTTCACCGGCCCTGCGCTGCAGTCCAACCCCGCAGCTCCTTGCACTCGCGCCGTCGGCCGGCTGCGCGCACTAGCTCTGCGCTAGTATCTCCTCCCCCTAGCTGCACACGAGCTGCACCCACGAGCAATTTCCTGCAGGTCTTCTCCGCTTCCACCAGGACCAAGCACCGCCGCCAAGACCAACCTCTGCAGTCGCCTATGCCTGGCCTGCTGCCCTTGCCAGCAGCTTGTCTCCGCCTGCGCTGAGACCCTTGGGCGCCGCTGCCGATTCCGATTCCGCTGCCGACTCACCGCCGGCGGACCTGCGCCTCCTGCTCTGATACCATGTTGTTTCTCTGGAAATGTCTAGAAACTGAACTCTATCTCTTCGTTCTCTTCACCTGGTGATATACACACAAGTTTTACAGTTTGACCCTCATAAAATACACACCTCTTACAAATCTAGCCCTCACTACAGAAAAAACTGGAAAAAGATAGGTATTCTTATTAACCAACACAACAGCGAGAAAGTTGTCAGTTCTTGTATTTTCTACTACTATTATATTGCTTTAATCTCTATAACACAAAATTTTCCTCCCAACATGTGTTTTACATTTTGTGAGTTTTGTTACAAGTACCTATTTAAATGACTATTTCAAATGAGGCCCCTATGTTCCGCTGGTGCTATCTCTGGTTATAAATACTTGACTCTTCCCTGAAAGGGATATATTCCCAGCACGCTCTAATTAACTATTAACCATTAGCCCCACTCTCTACCTAGTGTAGTGTCTCTGCTTTGTTACATTCTTACAAAAGTTTGATTTCCTTAGTATGTGTGATATAGTAAAAAGTGCAAAGTACTTTTTTGCCACTGGATGAAGAAACATTCTTACTTTGATGTGCGTGTAAACTGAATGGTGTATCATGTCATATCCTGTTCTTCTTCCACTTATGGTCATACGTGTTACAGGAACGGAGGAACCGTTCATTCTCCATACTTTCCTATAGAGGCAGCAATATATGGGTTGCTAACTTGACATGCTAAGTCCCTATAACCATGACATTCAGTCACCTTTAATGTTCACACAAAAATGTACAGGGAGTCTCAGAGCCATTACAACTGTATAAAACTATCTGAATTCCTTGTGCAAACTTATTAGAAACCACAGTACGTTAAGATTTGAGAATAGAGTTGTATTTTACTATTTGTTAACAGTGATGGCTGCCTCTGCCTACATGTATTGAGGAGCGCATTAGAGGGGCTCCAACTGGAACATAAAGACAAGTTCGAGGCCTTGCCTAATATGAACACTGTTCTGAACAAAACACAACATGAGTACATGACAAATAATATCTGCCTAATATTGCTACTCCCTCTGGTTGTAAAAACTTGCCGTTTATGATAGTGACCGGTATCCAAAACACAACTTGGCCTCTAATATCTGCCCGAAGTTATCCATAGAATCCCAAAATATAAAGTACTTTTGAAGACAAACCTGGTGTTCTTTCCCCGACAAGGTGGCTACTAGGTGACCTAAGTCTGCCGCTTTCCCAGGATAGACTGAATGCTGAATGAAGAGAAGACTTATCTCCCACCGTTGCTCGAGCGCGAGCTGCCGCTGAGCGAAATTACGTGAGATAAAGAACCTAAGATTGATGGAGTCCGCCATGTCGGACAGAATGATTTACAAGTATCGAATAAAATATTATTGAAGACACTGGAAGTCAAAGTTCCAAGAGTTCACTTTTCCTCTATCCAACAGCATCTTTTAGGGTACCGGGAAAGTAAATCACATAAGTTCAGCCTAAAAAGGATGGTTGAACACCACCAAACTGAAGCCAATTCAATGGATACCTTATGTGTTCCATACTTTCTCCTAACACATAGACTCTTGCTTTCATGACGGCTCTAGGGCCTAAGACTCATGTCCCCCAATATATACAATTATATATAATGGCTTTTAGTCCACCACTAGAAATGTTGAGATTTTCTCAACTGATTGATACCCTAACTAATGCGCATATCGTGTAATTACCAAGAAAGGGTTAATGGTTAATATGCCCCTCTTGGACAATGCTCTTGTTTTTCTTATTTTGCACTCAAGAATTTATTGTCCATGCTGTTTTTAACTTCATTGTTATGTTATGCTAGCTTCATCTTACAACTGATACTGCAGGAGATTTCCAGTATTCTTTAAATATGGTGGCATTATCAATTCATATTTTGCTAACTCGAGTATAAATGTGATTAGATGTGATAAAATGTGCCTTGGATAATAAGACAAAATATTCAAAGTTTTTAACAGTGCTGCTACACCTACTTGCCTTTTTCTAGTATACGGCTGTCACACCAAACATTGTTGGTAACCTACTTGTTCCAACATGATGCACATCTATTTTTCCTAGATGGACAAGTATCTAATCCTAAATTCAAGCACCTACCTCTTCATGTATAGTTAGACTCGAATAAACCGGGCATCTCACCTACCTAACAACGTAAAGTCAAGGGAGGGATCATTCCCCCGCTGGCCACGTTTTTTTATGTATATTAGACTTAACATTCATGCTTTTATATGAGTTCTTTTCCTTGCATATAAATGATAACTCTTGTTGTGTCTTTGTCATAATATGATGCCCTGCTTGACAAACTACCTTGTGTTTTCTTCAGCCGAGTGTTTCCCAGGTAGGACCGACGTTCAATGTTTGCATAGGTGGCAGAAGGTTTTGAATCCTGAGCTAGTCAAAGGGCCATGGTCTAAAGAAGTAAGATCTATAGTTTAACGACTTTCGTTTGCATGTTTGTAGTTTTCTAGAGAATATAATTGTCCAATCCCAGGATAATGATGAACATCATCACATGCCACCTTATTCCTTTCCTCTTCCTTTTTCTAGGAAGATGACATCATTATTAAGATGGTAGAGAAATATGGACCCACAAAATGGTCAGCCATCGCCCAAGCTTTGCCAGGACGCATCGGGAAGCAATGCCGCGAAAGGTATTGTATCAGTATAAAAAATAGCAACTCGAAGGTATGAAGTATAGGCTGCTTATAACAATAAGTGGGAATCTTAGCTGAATTGTGCCAACTCAGATGAGCTATCTAGCTTAATATAAGAAGCCTATATTTCATATGTGCTACTCACTATACCAGTTATCTGTGATACTGGATTACTTAAGTTAGTCTATATTTAATATATACTACTCACACTACCCGTTACCTGTGATACTGAATTACTGAAAGTATTTTCTTGGTCAATTACTCTGGATCATCACTCGGTCGTTACTAGAATTGTTTTGTTTTAGCATGCATTCATTCGCGGGGACATATATAGTGCAAAATAATAGTGTAGTGCAATTTTGGAAATTACTTTGCACTGGGCACCAAATTGTTTTGAGTTTATATCTGCATGTAGGTGGCACAATCACCTTAATCCTGGTATAAACAAAGAAGCATGGACTCAAGAAGAGGAGATAAGGCTCATTCAGGCTCATCAAGTATATGGAAACAAATGGGCTGAACTGTCAAAATTTCTACCAGGAAGGTAACTATTTTACGCATTGCTAGTGAAATTAGGATTTAACTAGTTGTGCTTTTCAAAAAAGAGAATGTAGTAGATGGTATCAATAGGAAAAACTGATGTTTTCACAATTTGAAAACGTAAATGCTGTTGATGCTAATACTTACAAATATGGAATGTATTATTACAAAGGTAATTGAACTAGTGCTTTTATATTTCCCCATCAGGACGGACAATTCAATAAAAAATCATTGGCACAGTTCAGTGAAGAAGAAATTTGAGTCATACAGAGCAGGAGGTTTACTGGCTCAATTCCAGGGCCTACCAGCTGCTGTATATCCTACAGGGAGTGTAAATCCTGATTCGTCGTCTGCAATATCCCAGCAAAATAGTGGAAGTAGTGGTTTCAATGTTATCCTGGAGGTAGAAGATTCCTCAGAGTTTAGTCAATCAGCATTGGTTAATGTATCTTGTTCTCAAGTGGGGCAAGTTGATGGGGCTGTGGGCTGTCATGTGCAAGCACATTTCCGTGATGAAGGAACACATGACTCTTGCTCTTCATGTCAGGAAACATCCTGTACTAATGCCAACAATGCTGCTTCTGCTTTACCGGAGCAAGACATTTTGGAAGCTGACTTTGATCTTCAGTCAGAATTGTGGCAAGATATTTCATTTCAGAGTCTTCTTGCTGTACCAGATTCTGTCAGTGCTGATTCCTTCTTAAGTCCAAATCACCAGGACAGTGCATATTCATCGGAAGTTGCAAACAATTTTGAAGAACCACTCTATCCATTGCATACACTGAACTCATCAACCATGACAGGCGCTGTGCATCATGAAAGTTCTGTGACGTGCGGACCTCCTTCCTTTCTTTATTCAGGCAGTGGTAGCCAGAATATCACCAGTGATCTGCCTATATTACAAGAATCGACAAAGCAACAGCTGCCAAGTGTTGAAGAGTCATCTTTGGAACCTACAATCATGGAAAGCGAAGCATCACCAATTCCTGGTGAATCTGTGGTAGGAAAAAAGCAGCATCCAGAAGCTTTATGCTATGAACTTCCTTGCTTTCCAAGTGTTGAAGTTCCATTTCTCAGCTGTGAGCTTGTGAGCTCTAATGACCTCCAAGAATATAGTCCTCTTGGCATTCGAGAGTTGATGAGGTCATCCAGGAACTTCTCTACTCCACTAAGATTATGGAGCTCTCCTACTCGTGATAGGAGTCCTGATGCTGTGCTGAAAAGTGCTGCCAAAATTTTTATATCCACACCGTCAATAATGAAGAAGCGACACAGAGAGCTCCCTTCACCTATTCCAGATGTAAGACATGCAAAGAAAATGGGTACTGAAAAGGATTGTGGTACCTCAGCTATGTCATCTACAAGAACTGATTTGTCTTCTCATGAACATCAGGAAAATTATCAGGAAAATTCGAAAGAAACCACTTATCAGCGTAAAACTGAAGAAACCGCAAATAGAAATAATTCGGCGCAAGGGGAGAGATGTTCAGTGAGGGATGCCACCAACAATCTAGTGAGTGGTCTCACATACTAATTTTTCTTTTATATTCAATACATAATATTCCAAGATAAGAGCATTGCCAATCAATCACGGTAAGGTTCGTAGCACACAGTGGGAAAAAGTTTCCTTTGTCTGAACTACTGCTTACCAGGGAAATACATCACTGACATGACATGTAAGCCTTGGTAAGATGTTAATTCTTAAGGGGTAGCATGGGAAGTTAGCAGAAGTATCAGCAATTATCAATAAATTTCAAGACTAATGTGTCTGTTAAATCTGAATGAGTAGCATGCTTATGCAGTGTCATCTTTGCCTGGTCTTGTTCTTACGAATATGGTTTAATGCAGGTGCCTGCAGGGACTCTTACTGAGAGGAATGCCAATAGCCTCAGAACACCTAAGAATGGTCAAAATCCAGAAAGTCGGAAGCTAAATACCACATCAAAAACTTTTTTGAAAGACATAATATCTTCGCGATCAAAACCAACAGAACTTCTTGTTGAAAAAACTTCAGCATGTATTAATGCTGATTATGAGTATATCAACATGTAAGGTTTATACTCTCTCATATCCTATCTAAGCATATTTTTGTTTGTTTGACTCACATGAAATTGTAGAGATATCTATAGTGGTGATTTAACATTAACGCAATCGATAAAATGTTACAATATATTTTTCGTTTTTATCTAACTGAAAGCTCGCACCAGGAACACATCTTGTGCAACCAATAGCTAAAATATTTTCTACTGTAGTATTTCCTAATGAGCATTTAGTGTGGATATGAAAAAGCAACCTTTTTTCTGTAGTACATTCCATGTTTACCTGATAGTGGTGATGGGGTGACAAAGATAGATCATTTAACCCGTTGCTCCGTTTACCCAATGTTTGTGCATTCATTCTCAATTTACTCAATTTAAAAACCTGTTCCCATGGGATAGCCCTGCTTGTTAATCAGTTGTGCCTCCTAACTTGGCCTCCCGCATGGGCATAATGTTATGAACATACTTAAAATAATAATTGTACTATTAAATCTTGCCAAAATCACCTTACGCTCATTATTACTAAAAATTAAGAAATTATTGTTCCTACGATTTTTATACTATCCTAAATTACACTTCAAAATTGAATGCCACATTGTTTTTTAGTTCTGAATATTAATATGTTGAAAAAAATATAAATTTGTCCTATTACATCAGGAAAAGTTCTTCAATTGGGCAATGTGGAAAATGATGCACAAATATTTGTATTAAATACAAAAATAGCTCGTGATTATTTGTCAGGAATAAGCACCTAGTGCAGGGGGTAATATGTGGAATATTACTTTTGTTTTATTTTAAATTTATCATCAGCAATGATCTTATATTTATACACTCCTAAAAAGAGGAAATTTTGTTTCAAGGGATACTAGATTGAGAAATAAATTTTTATATAGTTTCTAAACAATTTTTGTGTTGATTTGATCTTCAAACAAAATTAGTTTTCCATGATGCACCAGATATGTGGTGGACAGGCTTGTATCATTTCCAACCATCACATGAACCTTAACATATTTCTTTTTTTTTTTTTTTATAGAGAAAAACGCAAAGGACCTATGCATTTTTTTTTCATTGAAAAGATAGAGTTCGAGTACAATCCCCTAGTTTGTTCAATGAGTACATATTTCTTATATGAATTGAACTGAAGTGAAAATTTTATTTGGGCCTTGTCCCAATCAATTACAAGAGCCTTTTGCAATCAACTTCGCTGCATTCTTCCAAGTCTGTCAAGTTGCAATAACAATCTCCTACCACTTGGTTATAGCCATAGCTCTGTGTATCCTGTTGTAAACTCTTTACCTTGTTATGTGGACTCATTGAACATTAATAGAACAAAAGGAATCATTTTCGTTTTTGATACTCGAATAATGTGAGTGAACAGCTTCCGTTGTTAAAATCATAACCCTGAACTGCTGTTTTTGCAGATTGGCTGATACCCCAGGAATCAAAAGAGGGTTAGAATCTCCTTCTGCATGGAAGTCCCCTTTGTTCACAAACTTCCAGGTAGTTTTCTTGCATTAGTGTGTTGCAGAGGCCAGTTATGATTGTATTCAATGCACTTGCAAACCAGAATTGAATTTCCAATCAATACCTTGCTGTTTGGAGTATACTTGTGTGCTTGAAGTAGCTTTCGTGCTGCTCTTCCAGGATGGATTCTTCATGAGCGCAGCAGGCACAACTTTTGATGCTCTAGGATTGGTGAACCAAATAAAGGAGCAGAATGCTCCTGCCTTGGAGGAAGCCCATGAGCTCCTGGCAAGTGGAAACTCACAGAACCAATTTGGCGAGGAAAACACTGATAACGAAAACATAGGTCATCCTGTTATAAAAAAGGGACATGTATCAACCAATCAGCCATCCAAAATCATGGTACGTAAAATTCACTCATAATTGATGGTTTGCTATTGGTCGTGTTGAATTCTGCGAGAATTCTAGGTTACGTGAAAAATATGTTGCTTACGCTGAATTCATATGATGATGTTCCTCGAACTAATTCTTCTGAAACTGAAGTGGCCGCCACCACATCAGTCAAATGGAAACAAAGAAATAATTTACTGGGACAAGGTGTGAACCTTGATTGGCACAACTTTTTCTTCTGTGAACATATCATGTTGACTAATTAAGAGCCTAACTTAATTCTGCAGTCTGAAGGAAGGATTCTTGATTTCAACGAGTGCACAACACCTGTGAAGAAGAAAGAAGACAACAGATGCCACACTTTAGGAAGATCTCCAACTTCCTCTTATCTCTTGAAGAATGTGCGGTAGAGTTTTGAGCAAAGTGTCTCTTCGAAGAGCTTTTGTGGCGCACGATCACAATGTACATGCCTGTAGCTCCTAATTAATTGTATACATTTGTCTTCATCTTTTAGCCATATACACATTGCTGTTCCACCCCTCCGTGTCTATGTTACTATGTACTGTGTCATCATATGACAGAAAAAGAAGAAGACCTAACATTATGGTCTTAAAACCAATCATCTTATCTATCAAGTGCTAATGTTCATAAGAAAATCTATGAATGTTCGTAAAAAGACATAATGAATAGTTGGGGGCTAATACAACAACATGCCACGATATGTTGTGATCGCACAACTAGACTGTAGTTTCTTTTACACTACAGCAATGTCTGACTAGTGAAGACATTACAAGTTATAACATGGTGATAAAGCAAAGAAAAGTTTTCGATAAGTACAACAAACCGGTGATGTCACCTGATTTGAGAATTATAGATTCCATGATTTGATGCCTAGTGACGATGAATGGGTAAAAAAAATCCTCTCGCCAAAAAAGAAGAAGAAAAAAACTAGGGAAGAAATGTTGATCCTTGGCCACAGCAACATTGATGGTCACTTGCAAGGGCACCCTCTCTCCCCCTTGTTTTGGGTGGTTGGCATGAACCCATTACAACTTCTCGACTTGCCAACCGTGCAAGGAAGTCTCAGCAACATCCATGGCACCGGTGTTCAACTTAGAACATATATGTATGCCGACGATGCAGCAATCTTCGCCGCCCCCATTAGAGAGGATGCCTTCCCTGCCATCAATGCCACCTTTCCGATAAGATATTTGGGGCTATCACTTTCCGTAAGAAGTCTTAAATGCATCCACTTCCAACACCTTGAGGATAAACTTGCTAGGAAGAAAAATGGATGCAACAGAGTGAACTTGACCATTGCAGGGTTCCGTTTTTATGTGAGGTCGGTTTCGACCTCCCTTGATATATACCACCTAACACCACTTGTGATCCCACCCGGCGTGGTGGCTAGCTTTGACAAGCATGAGAGGGCCTTCCTTTGGGCCTGAACGGACAAGGTTTCGGGAGTAAAATATAAAGCCAATTGGGAGGCCATTTGTCGCCCCACCAACCTTAAGGGCTTAGGATCTTGAACCTTGAGAAATTCTCCCGTGCATTGCACTTGCATTGGCCATAGCTCAAATGGATGGCTTCGGGGAGACACTGGGTAGGCCTTGGAAACACATGTAACACGATGGATACGAACCTCTTCTACATGGCCACCACCATCACAACTAGAGACAGAAAAAAGGCTAGCTTTTGGTATTCCACTTGCCTGGAAGGGAGGAGATCAAAAGAAGTGGAGTCACTCATCTTCAACGTTTTAAAAAGAAGACCATTAAAGTTTAACAAGCTCTCCTCAACGACAGTTGGATCGGCTACATCAACCTTGAGTACCGGATTTCCCTTGAGCACATTCAACAATTTTTCAATCTTTGGATGTTGCTTCAAGACGTTCATTTGGAGGAAGGGGTGGAAGACACTATTACCTCGAACCTAATCGCCAATGGACCATATTCTTCCGCTTCGGCCTATAGGGCCCAATTCAACGACGTTATGTCTACAAAACCTACACCCTTGGTTTAGAAGGCTTGTGCACCCTCAAAATGCAAAATGTTTGCTTGAGTTGTGCTCCAAAATCGAATTTGGACTTCGGATCGCCTCCAACGCCGCGGATGGCCCAATTACGGTACTTGCCCCTTTGCTCGGCCACCCTAGAGACCACCCCGCAACTTCTTTTCCAATGCTGCTGCTCCAAGAGGATTTGGCAAATAGTTGCCAGTTGGATACCTAACCTTCTTCTTCAACCGGACACTTGGAGTAACTTCGACTGGGTGAAGTCTTGGTGGACCTCTATCTTTACCACCCAAGGCTCTCCGAAGAAGAAGATGACCTCCATCCTAATACTTGTCACGTGGGAACTATGGAATGAGCAAAATGCTAGTCTTCCGCCACCACCACTCTACCTCGTAACTTTAAAAAGTAAAAAAAAGTAAATGCAATTTCAGTACATCAACTTGCCACAAATTTGTGTTTTGGTCACCAAATAGCGAAACGTGAAAAGCAGACCACCAAGTTGCCACGCTTGAGCGTTTTGGTCACTCTGTGACGGCAGCCGCGAGTGCATACGTGGCAGGCTGTTTTATTTTCCGGCAAATTGGCCCTTATTTTTTTATTTTTTCAATTGCTAGATTATTTTCAACAGTTTTTTTTTTTGCTTTTAGGACAGATTTGTAAATAAAAAATTAGATGTCGATTTGTAAAAAAACAGTCTATCACGTATGTAAACTAACTAAACTAACTGCCACCGTCATCACAAAGTAACCAAAATGCTCACATCTGGCAACTTGGTGACCCGCTTTTCACATTTCACAACTTGGCGACTAAACCTCACATTCACGGACTAAACCTGCATTTCTGCGTTTTACTGATCTTTATGTGGTCCGTGGTCACGTTTTGGGTCTTGTAATACCGTGAGAGTAATAAATTTATTCTTAGGCCTTCTGGTCGGATGGTGCGTAACCTAAAAACCTTTAAACTCTTCCCTATTAACGAAAAGGTAAAAAAATTGTACACAAAGTGAGAACTTTCCTGTGGCAAGATGGTGGTGGGTGGTTGTATCCCACCCTAAGAGATCAAACCCTAGGTTTGATGCTGGTGTTTTTCATTTAGACGGAATATTCCGGTGGGAGGCGACGTTCCCGTCGACAGCGAGACGACTGTGGTGACTTTATCAATTTCAAGACCTGATCCGCTGGCACAGTCTCCTATAGGTGCTTATAGGGATAGGGTGTACTTGTGTGCGCTCATATGCGTGTATCACGCGTGTCCCAAGATCATGCACCGATGCTTGAGCGAAGGCAACAGCAGAGAATTACTGATTTTTTTTTAGATAAAGGGAGATTTATTATTTAAGAGTTTTAAGCATTACACTCGGCCTCTGCATAACTGAGATGCACACAACCACCAGTTCATCATTTAATAATTTAAACGAAAAATAAATAGGCGAACTACATATCATAGTGAGAAATTGTAGATCCGCCTAAGGTACTGATAACCCACCAGTATAGGGCATTCGAGTGAAGTAAAACTCAAATTTATTGATTCGACACAAAGTGAGGTAAAGAATACTAATAAGGCTTAACAGTCGAGTTGTCAATTCAGCTGCACATAGAAAAACACTACTAACAGGGGTTATGTGAAAGCAGCAGCTGTATGAGAGCAGCAGTAACACAGCGACAATAGCACTAGAGAACAGTTGTTTGCATGGAGTTGACTTTAGAGCACTGATGATGACAGAAGGACCGGGGTTCCCAGCTATCTTCACTAGTGGTAACTCTCAAATAACAAGTGTTGGGTAAACAAATTACAGTTGGGCAATTAAGATAGAATATCTCCAGATTATTAATTATATAGGCATGTTTTCCATATATAGTTGTGCGTGCTCGCAATGAGAAACTTGCATAACATCTTTTGTCCTGCCAGCCCGTTTGCAGCGAGGTCTCTAGGAAAACTACTGACAATTAAGGTGCTCCTTTTAATAGAGCACCGGAGCAAAGTATTAACACTTGGTGAAAACATTTGATCCTCACATCAAAGCCATTCCCTCCGGTTATCCCAATTGTTGTCACTTTGGGGCCATCGGTTCCGGACAATGACATGTGCAAACAACTTGTAGATACAATCTAAGCAATAAATACAGAGCTCAAATCTAAGATCATGCCACTCGTGCACTAGTGACAAGCATTAAACATAACAAGATTGCAGCAATAATAACTTCACAAACTTATATAGATAGACTATCATAATGTAACAATTCATCGGATCCCAACAAACACAACACAAATTACATCATATGGATCTCAATCATGTAAGTAAGCTCATGAGAACATTCTATTGAAGTACATGGCAGAGAGAGTACCAACTAGCTACAACCAAGAACCCGTAGTTCATGGGGGAACTACTTACAAACCAACATGGAGTCAAAGTGGAGGCGGTGGAGTCGATGGAGATGGCTCCGGGGGTCAATCCCCGTCCCGGCAGGGTGCCAGAACAGGAACTTCTGATCCCCAAAACTTGTCGGCGATGGCGGCGGCGCTCGGGACCCGTGGAGGAAATATTGGATATCGTCCAAGCGTTTTTAGGTCAGGAGGTATTTATGGGCGAAAGGGCGATGTCGGTGGGCGCCCGAGGGGCCCACACCACCTCCTGGCGCGGACAGGAAGGGAGCCGCGTCACGGGGTGGTGAGGCCGCCTCGTGGCCCCTCTCCATCTCGTTTTCGGTGTTCTGGAACGTTCCTTTTCCAAAAATAATTTCAGGATGTTTTATTTCCAATTCCGAGAATATTTTGTTAAGTACTTTTCTGAAACCAAAAATAGCAGAAAACAGGGAACTAACACTTTGGCATCTTGTTAATAGGTTTGTCGTGGTGGTGTCACGGCAGATGCCATAGGATGGCTAATTTGTGGGGCCGATGGACGTTGGTGGATCCGGGGAGGGATAGCGAGTTGAAGAACTCACACGGGGAGGATCCCGGTAAAACCGGAATCTCCCAAGAACACGAAACAAGAACAAAGTGCAGCAGGGAAGATCTAACAAATACAAACAAAGGCACGAAGGCACCAAGCACACGCACGATATACCCAGGTTCAGGGCCCTCGTGAGGAGGTAACACCCCTACTCCTGCCTTTCTTCTCTTTATATTGGTGGCACAAGAACTACAACTTGCTACACGATCTCTCAAATGAGGAAGTATCAAGAACTAGATGAACTCAAGGTGAAGAGGAGTAACTGCTCTAGGAGTAAATGCAACTATAGTCTTGGCTCTGAAGGTCTCTGGCCTTTCCTCTAGTTTCTTCCTTCATGAAGTCCGCCTTTTCTTCCTCAGGAGCAGTTATGGCGCCTTTTATAGAGGTCCGGCCGGGAGGGCCGGAAACCCTAATCTGGCTCGGCCCCACCGGACAGGCCTAGCCGGGATGTCGTCACCGGCTAGTGCGACCTAGTCGCCGAGCTATCCGGTGTAGCTCCTGCGTCATCATCTTGCCAAGGACGGCAGGCGCCGTCCTGCACCATCATTGTCCCCTTGTCAGAGACAAGACATGTCTTTGCCCATCCCGGCTAGCCTTTTCCGGATTGCCGGACTAGGCATGACAGGTCTTGTCGTACCACGATCGTACCGGCTGACGCGCTCCCGTGTCAGGTGGGACGTGACCCTGCCTCCGTGCCAGGCGGGAGGTGACCATGCCTCCGTGCCAGGCGGAATGGTACTTCCCCCCGCGATACACGGGAAAGCCTGCTCTAGACCGCTGACGGTCTACCGGGAACCAACACGCCGGCTACCTCCTCGCTTGTCACTGGGAGCTCCTGTAAAAGACCAAGATCGACAGACACATCCCGGTTAGCACGTACCCGGACTACCTATCCGGTAAAGCCGAGTACACCGTCAACCGGGAACCTCCTCGGTGTTCCGTGCCCGGGACCCTTTCCGGAGAGGTCCGAAGTCCTGCCGGGATGCGCAGCTCTAGGCCTAGCCTCCCGAAGATGTCTTAGCCTACCAGCAAAGACATCTTCGAGAAGCTAGTTCTTAGAGGAACCATCCGCTCTTGCCCGTGCTGCAAATGCGAGAGTCGGGGATGTCTATTTATAGCCGCAAGGCATGACCCTTACGGCTGCCACTGGACCCCTTGGCCTTTCCCTGCGTCCAAGGGACCATCTGCCCTCTCGGCACACCAAGGGGTGCCCCTTGCAGCTGCCAAAGGTCAAGCACTGTTGTTATCCGTTGTAACTTACCGGGATCTGCCCTTACCCGGGGGGCAGCCCCCCGACACTAGTCCCCGAAGCTGGTGCGGCACAGCGACTCCGGATGGTGTGCGGGATCAGCTTTAATAACAAACTTTCTTCCGAGAGGACATGGCCTCCCTCTTTTATTCCATGCCTAGATCAGCTATTTCCGAGATCGCCTCACCGAGATGGTCTTAACCGGGAGGCGAAGCCTGCGACCGAGTAGCACCATCTCAGCAAATCTTGACCATTAAACGCCCGATGAATCCGAGACAACGAATCTGGGCCCACTCGACATCCCGTCAGTGCAAAGGCGCACTCGAGTGCCTCTGCGCACGCACGGCGCCGCTTGGGTTCCCGCGCCAGGGAGCCGCATCCGATCCGGAAACGAACCGTTGGGGCCGTGTAGCCCTCGGTGTGGCCGGATCGAGCGCTCCGGATAGCACCACGTGTCCCGCGGCACAAAACAGATCCCACCCACGATCGTGGAGATCGTGGGCGGGAAAAATGGAAACCGTTCCGGAATCCTCCCCATAAATAGGGGACCGGAACGGTCTCCTTCTTCTTCTTCGCATTTCCTCCTCTCCACCGTCTCGAGCTCGCCGCCGCCGCTGCGCTTGCTGCCCGCTCGTCGCCTCGCCGGAGCTCGCGCCCCGCCGTCCTTCTCGCACGTCGTCGATCCTCTCGCACGCCGTCGAGGCTCTTGCTCACTAGTGAGTCTTCCCTCTCCACTCCGACGCATTTCTTCGGTAGGATAACCGCCGGACTCCGGCCGCACCCTAGCACGGGCATGGTTACGCCGCCGCCGGTGACCATATCCGAGCGGCGCGCTCGAAGCGCACGGCTTAGAATCACCGTGGCATCAGGACGTATATCCGTCACCCATATTTGTGCCTCGCCTTAGCCTAGCGCGAGTCTTTTTCCCCTCCGTTTAGTTTTGATTATCTGTTCCACGGTAGATCTTGCCTCGCATGAACTCGGTAGTTTTCAGCAGTTTATGCCCCAACATCCTCATTTCGGGTAGTCTAACTCCGACTAACCGCCGCTGCATCTGCAGAACAGCCCGAATACCTCCGCGTACTTCTCCGAGATGGGTGAAGAGCGCGCCCGGGGGTGTTGGGATGGATCCGAGACAACCCAGTCGGATATTGACTGGCTGTATCGGACTCACCGGATTCCTCCGGAAGTCGAGAGCCGTTTACCGGGAGAGGAGGTCGCGCCGGAACCCCAACCCGGGGAATATGTGGTATTCCTATCACATTTCGAGCGCGGGTTTGGGCTTCCGGCAAGCCCCTTCTTCCGCGACTTCCTCGACACGTACAGCGTGCAACCTCACCACCTTCCCGCTAACGCCATCATGATGCTCTCCGTCTTCATCACTTACGCGGAGGCGTACCTTGGCATATGGCCCTTTGTGGATCTCTGGGCCAAGTACTTTATCCTCCGCCGACAAGCCATCCCCAATCCGGATCAGAAGGTGAAGGACTTGGTCGACTGCGGAGCGGCCACCGTCATCCCTCGCGCGGACTCCGGATTCCCCATCGTCAAGGGATTGGAGTCATGCCGGAAATGGCAGCGCAGCTTCTTCTACGTGAAGAACCGGGAGTCTTCGGGGGATGGTCCGGGATCCTCGACCCCGGATTTCATTAACCTGCCGGAATTCGTCATGGGTCCTCCGCGCGAATTTGGTCGGTGGAAGTATCTTCCCGTCAGCGAGGAGATCGGCTTCATGCACGAGGTCCTGCATGTGCTCGCCCAGGATATGACCGGGGATGACCTCCTGCGCTGCTTTATTGTTCGCCGGGTCTGCCCCCTCCAACATCGAGTGCACAAAATGTGTCATATGTCCGGGAACTATGACCCCACCCGGACCAGTATCCATGGGCTAAGCCACTCGGCGATCGTCCGTCGTGCCCGAGCTATTGCTCGGACGGAGATGGCTGAGGATTACGAATGGGGGGTCATAGGGGGATCCCGGAGACGACCGGTTGAGCAGGTGCTTATATCAGTCTTCCACGCTTACGCCTTCGTATATGCGCTCACCTGGACACCGACACGACCTAACTTGATTGCGCAGTTGTTCGAGCGTCAGCACGAAGAAGACGCCATCCACGTCAACGGGAATTACACCCCGGATTTCCCGATACCGGCCGTGATGCCGAGGGAGGATCCCGACGGCGAGGATCATCTCGCCATCCCTTTCGTTAAGGCCCCGGGTAATCCTTCAACCCCAGAGACAGTTTCGATTTCCTCGGATGATGACGAGATTGACTGCGAGATCCTTGACGTTATTGACGCTCTCCCTCTGAATTGGGCCCCAGCTGTAGTTCCGAAACCGTCAGCCGGGACCAAACGTGCCGAGAGTCGGAAGCGCGCCGCTTCCGACACCGAGGGGGCTGAAGCTTCCGGCAACCCCCCCAAGAAGAGTAAGCCGAACAAGAAGACAACCGAGAAACCTCCTCGACGCCGGCAGAAGGGTCCTCCCCTTGTGGATTCCGGGTATGTCTTTCTTGCGTCATGTTACTTGACTTCGCTCTCACCATAATTTTTTACTAAGGCACTTTCTTTCAGTGATGCGCTCGAGCTGCCGACACCCGCGGTTCCCCCTCCTCCGGGAACCCGGACTCCCAGCCCGGCTCGGGCCTCTCCTTCACCTCCTCGCCCTTCGGCCCGAGGAAATGAAGCCACAGCCGCCGGTGCCGCACCGGCAAGCATCGCGACCTCGGATGCACCTCCGGTGATCGACGAGATCGCGGTGCCGGTTACGACCACCTCGGGAGAGGTTGCTCTTCCGGATAGCCCGCGTCGGGTTCCCGAACTGGAGACGGAGCTCGCTAGCCCTCGCCGGCAACCTGCGGCGAGTGGGGCCTCTCGGCCAGCCGCGCGCAAGGCCATCCCGGAGAAACAGCCTACCGCCTCCTCCCGGCCGGCAGAACCAATTCCCAAGTCTCGCGGCAAGGCTTCTGGGCATAAAACATCCTCTGCTTCGCCCGTAGCTGCTCCGACATCTTCCTCCCAGGAGTTGGTACCGCGCCCGGGTAAGTTCTCACCGTTACCACCACCTCCTGCCGAGATCCCTACTGCCGCTTTGCGGATGTTGCGAGCAACGGTCAGCTCCTTTGCATCTTCAGGATCTCGGGACCTTGCTGCTACCCGCGCTGCCGGCAGCTCCGGCATCCGGGTTGTTGATGATTTCAATAAAGCCTGGATCGCCGCCGATGCTGCCGAGACTGCAGGGGACTTGCACGCTGCGGGTCCGAGCCGCAGCGCTCAAGCCCTGCACGCTCTCCAGGTGGCCGCGCTGGACGTCACCCGGATAAGCGAGGTAAACTTTTCTTCTTTTATCCAAAACATACTTGTTCCTTCCACCACCACTAGTCCCCGAGATTGGTGCTTAGTGCTCCAGATTCCACCGAATAGCAGATCACTAGGTTCCAATCTTAGAGAAAAAATCCAGGACTCGGACATCGAGTCCCCGAGACCCTTCCAACCGGGTAGGCTTGTTAAAAAATTGCTTCATCACCACTAGTCCCCGAGATTGGTGCCTAGTGCTCCAGATTCCACCGAATAGCAGATCACTAGGTTCCAATCTTAGAGAAAACATCCAGGACTCGGACACCGAGTCCCCGAGATCCTCCCAACCGGGTTCTTTACTTCTTTTTCCATACTGACTTTAACTTCCTCGTCTCGCTATTAGGAGTGCAGCCACAAACGCCGCGACATCTTCAACCGGGTTCTCGCTGAACTCGGTCAGTCGAAGAAGTCCGAGGAGCGCTTCCGGGAGGAGCGGGATGCCGCGCGCCAGGTCTCGGTGGACCAGAAGGCCGCCCTTGGCACCGCGCAAGCCGAGATCGCGCGCCTCAACGGCGAGCTCGCCAAGGCCCAGGCTGCCATGTCGGAGATGAAGAAGGGCTTCGTCGAGGCGAGCAAGAAGCAGAAGGAGACCCTGGACCAGTCGGTGGCGCGCGCGGAAAACACCAAGTTCGAGCTGGATCTTCTCCGGTCGCGTTCCGACGCTTGGCTCGCCGAGCTTACCGTGCTGAATCGGGATCTCAACAGTGAGTAATCCGACAACCCTCCTCTTCCGTTATTTCCTTTATCTGCTGTTCCTTTTCTTGTGACTTAGTCGTTTTGACAGCTCTTCTTTTTAAAGGAGAGTTCGAGCATTCCCGCGAAGCCGCCACCAAGGCTGTTGCCGCCGCTCGAGAAAAGCGCGCCGGGAAGGGTCCCATCTCGGACGCCTGGGACATTGAGGATCACCTCACTGCCCTGAAGGCCCGGATAGTACCTCTCCGGTCTATTGGGACGGAGCTCCTCAGCGCGGCGATCCATGTCCACAGCGCCTTGTGGCCGAGCGTCCGTGGGAAGCTCACGATCCCGGAGCTCTCGCGCGCACTTCTGGGTGCCGGAAGTCGCCTGCATGCGTGGAAGCGTTCCGGCGCGCGGGCTGGTGCGGACCAAGTCTTGACCCAAGTACTCAGCTGGGACGAGGGTCTTGACTTGGCAGCGGTCCTGCGCCTGCGGACGGTGTCGCCTTGGGTCAAAGATCCGGCAAAGATCCAGGAGCGGCGAGAGGTGGCGCATCGCATTGCGAAGTGGGCCAGCATCCATGCCTTCACCGCCAGCATCGTTCCCTCCGAGTCTGAGTCAGATACCGAGGACTCCGAAGAAGATTATGCCGCTTCCGGCGATGGGGAGGAAGAGATCCTTGAGGAAGATGACGCTGCTTCCGGTGCCGCGTCCGAGAAGGTGGCTTCCCGGGATGCAACATCGTCGCCGATGCCCGAGGCCACCGAGACCGAGGTGCACCCCGACGTCCCGAGTGGTGCTGCCGATGCTGAAGGTGAAGCTACTCCTGCTGCTGCCGGTGCTGCTGCTCCTGAGCTCGTTGCTCCCGAGGTCGCCGCCCCGGAAGTCACTGTCGAGAAGCCTACTTCCCCCACTGCTTAAAACACTTAGCGGCAAATTCGTTAAATCCCCGGGATGCCGGGTGTCATATGTATCTTATACTTAAATTATTTTTGCTTTGCCGAGAACTAGCTATTTGAAGAACTTATGTCAGTGTACTCAGCTTTTGGTTCCCGAATTGCTTTTCATGTTTTACCGTACTTAGGTAATTTCTGCTCTTGTCTACCATTTCGGTGTTCGACAGTCGAGTCACAAAACTCCACATACGGCACATACACTACTTAAGCAACCCGAGTTCCTACTAACCGAATTCCCGACATAAAAAACAACTAAGTAAAAACAAGCATGCCGAATAAGTTCCTTTTCCAAGTCCCCGAGACCATTTTCGTGTTCCCCACCTTCCCTCTCTTTGCTCTTGACTACCATTTCGGCGTTCGTCAGTCGAGTCACAAGATGATTTCACATGACATACATTACTTAGACTTTGAGAATCGGACTCGGAACTTTCCCGGCATGCACACAACAAAACATAAGGTATCTACCCGGCAGTTCCCGGGTACCTTCCCGGGATTGTCGGTAGAAAACAGTAAATAAATTTGACAACAATAACAAGACAAGCAACCAGGCAGTCCCCGGGTTCCTCCCGGGGTGCCTTACTTTCATTAAAATAAAAAACCGAGATGTACATACACTGAGCCCTTTACGTGAAAAAGGGGCGGAGTAGAGCTACGTTCCATGGACGTTTGGTTTCCTCACCGGACTTGTCCATTACACCTTTCCTAGCCTCCTGTGCATCTACAAGGTAATAAGAATCATTGTGCAATGCCCTGCTTATCACAAAAGGTCCCTCCCATGGAGGTGACAACTTATGCATTCCGGCCGTGCGTTGGATGAGCCTCAGCACCAGATCTCCCTCCCGGAACACCCTCGGGTGTATTTTCCGGCTATGATAGCGGCGGAGGTTCTGTTGATAAATTGCCGACCGAGATAATGCCAATTCTCTTGCCTCTTCGAGTAAATCTACATCATCTTCTCGGGCCTCTTTTGCCTCAATCTCGGTGAACATTGTCACTCTTGGAGAATCATATTGTATGTCGGTTGGGAGTACTGCCTCAGCTCCGTATACCATGAAGAATGGGGTGTACCCGGTAGATCTGTTCGGAGTGGTCCGGAGACCCCATAGCACTGCCGGCAACTCCTCTATCCAGCATCCCGGAGTTCTCAACAATGGTTCGATCAAGCGAGCTTTGATACCAGCCAAGACTAAGGCGTTAGCTCTCTCGACTTGCCCATTTGCTTCCGGATGTGCGACTGATGCTACATCTAGCCGGATTCCCTTCTCAGCACAAAATCGAGCGAATTCCCCCACAGCAAAGTTTGTTCCATTATCTGTGATAATGCTGTGTGGGTATCCGTATCTCAAGATGATGTCTTTCAGGAATTGCACAACGGTGTGTCCATCGCACTTCCGGATTGGCTTGACCTCTATCCACTTGGTAAACTTGTCCACCATTACCAGTATATGTGTCATGTTGCCCTTTGCCGGTTTGAATTGCCCGACCATGTCCAAACACCATACTGCGAATGGCCAAGTGATGGGGATTGTTTTCAGTGCTGACGCCGGCATGTGTATCCGGTGAGCAAATCTCTGACATCCTCCACACTTCCGGACGATATCTTCTGCCTGCTGCAATGCAGTGGGCCAGTAGAACCCATGCCGGAACACTTTTGCCACCAGTGCCCGGGACGATGCATGATGTCCACACTCTCCCTGGTGTATCTCCAGGAGCATTTCTTGCCCTTCTGCCGGTTCCACGCATCTCTGGAGCACTTCGGTGACACTCCTTTTGTACAGCTCGTGGTTGATGACAGTGTATGCCTTTGACCTTCGCATTATCTGGCGGGCTTCCACTTCATTCTCCGGGAGGGTTCCTTCCAAGATGTACACCATAATGGGCTGTGCCCAATCCGGGACAGGTCGTACCGGGAACGCTGGAGCATCTAGGTCCATTGGTTCTGCCGACATCACTTCTATTATCATCTGTCTTTGCCTCTCTGAGCACCGGGAGGCAGTCCCCGGGTTCGATGTTATGCTCCCGACATCTACTTCCATGGGTACTGCTTCTGAACCGGGCTCTTTGGGGATGAAGATAGAATCCGATTCGGGTGATGGTTGTATAGATGGCTTCCTCAAATGTTCCAGGGCTATTCCGGGTGGGATGGCATCCCGGGATGACCCTAGTTTGGACAAGACATCTGCTGCTTCGTTTTCTCCTCTGGGTATGTGCTTGAACTCGCATCCTTCAAAAAATCCGGAAATTTTCTGCACATGAAACCTGTATAAGGCCATGTTTGCATCAAGAGCATCCCAATTTCCCGACACCTGCTGGACTACGAGGTCGGAGTCACCGAAACATTCTATCCGGCGGATTCCGATTTCCTTGGCGACATTCAATCCGTGAACCAGAGCCTCATACTCTGCGACATTATTGGATGCCCGGAAGTGGATCTGCAGTACATACTTCAATACATCTTGCTTTGGGGAGGTGAGAACTACTCCGGCACCCAATCCGATCTTAGCCTTTGAGCCATCGAAATGCATCCTCCAGAAATTGTAATCCGGTATCGGAGGTTCATACTGCATCTCGGCCCAGTCTACCAAAAAATCCGGCAGCGCCTGCGACTTGATGGCATCTCGTCTCTCGTATGCCGGAGCATATGGAGACAACTGGATGGCCCATTTGGCTACCCGGCCGCTAGCATCCTTGCAACCGATGATCTCGGCGAGAGGAGCTTCGCACACCACTGTGATCGGGTGTTCCTGAAAATAGTGCTTGAGCTTGGTCACTGCCATGTACACCCCATATGCCATCTTCTGGTAGTGCGGGTAGTTCTGCTTGGATTCCGAGATCACCTCACTGAGGTAATACACCGGTCTCTGTATCAGCTTGCCCCCTTCTTCCCTTTCTACCACCATTGCGACACTGACTACCCGGTTGGTTGCTGCAATATATAGCAGCATAGGTTCCTTGGGCAATGGGGATGCCAATACAGGTGCTGTTGAGAGCATTCTTTTCAAATCGTTGAACGCCGCATCCGCCTGCGGGGTCCAAATAAATATTTTGCTCTTCTTCATCAGTTGGTACAGAGGTAAGGCCTTCTCCCCAAGTCGGCTCACAAACCGACTTAGGGACGCCAGACATCCGGTAAACTTCTGCACATCTTTGAGACGTACAGGCAACTTCATGCTCTCTATAGCACGAATTTTACCCGGGTTGACTTCGATCCCCCGGCTTGAGATGAGGAAACCGAGTAGCTTTCCGGCCGGAACACCAAACGTGCACTTATCCGGATTCAACCTCATCCGGAACCTTCTTAGATTCTTGAATGTTTCTCTCAGGTCATCTATTAATGAGGCTTTTCCTTTTGTCTTTATGACTATGTCATCGACATAGACCTCGGCATTCCGACCTATCTGATCATGCAAGCATTTCTGCATGCATCTCTGGTATGTAGCACCAGCATTCCTCAATCCGAAAGTCATAACACGATAGCAATAAGCCCCGTAAGGGGTAATAAAAGCGGTTTTTAATTGATCATCCGGATTCAAAGGTATCTGGTGGAAACCAGAATAAGCATCTAGAAAAGTTAAAAGCTCACTTCCGGCAGTGGAGTCTATCACTTGATCTATCCGGGGCAGCGGAAAGGGGTCTTTCGGGCATGCCTTGTTGAGGTTTGTGAAGTCGATGCACATGCGCCACACCTTAAGCAGGAGGGGATCATCCTTCTTCTTTTCCACCAGGACTGGATTCGAGATCCAGTCCGGGTGCAGTACCTCCATGATGAATCCGGCAGCCAGCAGTATGGCTAGGTGCTCCATGACCGCAGCTCTTCTTTCATCCGAGAGGCGCCTAGTTGGTTGCTTCACCGGCTTCGCATCCGGTCGAACAAACAGAGAGTGCTCAGCCAACTCCCTCGGGACGCCTTGCAGATCGTCACTCGACCATGCAAAGGCATCCCGATTCTCACGGAGGAAGTCGACGAGCTCGCCTTCCTATTTGCTGTCCAGGTTGCTGCCAATGATAACTTGGCGCTCCGGGTTGCTGGGGTCTACCGACACCTTCTTGGTCTCCTTGGGGGGCTGGAATGACGCACCCTGTTCCGGATTCACCATCCCGGGCATTCCGAGTTGAGAGGTCTTGGCCATCGCCACCACCTGCTGGATCCTCTTCTTCTCTTCCGCGATCACAAGGGACTCAGCTAAGCATGACCCCGCCGAGGCACATTCCATGGAGCGCTTGTGATCTCCCGAGATGGTGATCACCCCACTGGGTCCCGGCATCTTCATCTTGAGGTAACCCATGTGTGTTGAGATCATGAATTTGGCGAGGGCCGGTCTGCCGATCAGAGCATGATATGGGCTCTCGAGGTCCACGACCTCGAACTCCAAGCTCTCGGTTCTGCAGTTCTCCCGAGTTCCGAATAGTACCTCCACCCAGATCTTTCCCATGGGTGAACAAGAGACTCCGGGCACAATGCCATGGAAGGTGGTCTCGGTGGGCAAAAGGGTGTTCATGGATATCCCCAGCTTCAGCATCGTGTCCTTGTACATGATGTTAATGGCACTGCCATTGTCAATCAGAACCCGGCTGAAGCGGACGTTGAGGTTTGGTCCGATAAAGGTTGGGTCCACCACCAAGGCATACGCTCCCGGCTTGGGCATTACCCGGGGGTGATCTTTCCGGCTCCAGGTGATCTCCATCTCGGACCAGTGCAAGAACTTGGGCACCGCTGGGATCACAGCGTTCACCTCCAGGGCGCGCTGTCGCACACTCTTCCGGTCCGTCGGCTCAGTCACGAAGACCACATAGCTCTGGTGCGCCTCCCGGTAGCTACCCTGCTGCTGTCCGCCTTGGTTGCCGTTGTCGCTCCGGGTGTGCACCACATTCACCGGGCGAGGTGGAGGTCCTCTCGGCGGAGGGGGGAGTCGGACATTGTTGGCCCCCGATGTCGGAGGAGGTGGTCTCGGAATATTGGGCCGAGATGCCGGAGCACTCGGCCGAATACCTCCCGAGCTGCCCTCCTGCAACGTGCGCTGATATCAGCTGCACTGCCGGGTAGAATGGTTTGCAGGCTTGTTGGCCTCCAGAGTGTGATAGCAGCATGGCTTATTCAGCATCTCCTCATATGTCAGGGGCTTCTTCTGCTCCACCCAGGTCTTCTGGACCTCCTTTGACCCCAAGCTGGGCCACTTGTCTTCTGACGCTGGCTATTACCGGCATCCTCCTGCTCCCGGGTCACTGCTGCGACATGCTGCGTGGCATGGTGGTACTCGGGCAGATTCCTCTTGTGACCGAACTCTTGGCGATCATGGCTCCTGCTCGATCCGGAACGCTGAGGTCCCGCATTCCTCCTGTTGGAGTCTCCGACATCCACCAGGGGTTGCATGGGATCTCCAAGCGTATAGGTATCAGCGATGCGCATGGTTTCCGCCAAAGTTGTCGGCATCTTCCTCTGCAGTTTCTGCCATAGCATAGAGCCATGCCGGCATCCTTGTGCAAACCAGGAGATGGCCTGCGCTTCCACCACTCCTTCGCAAGAGTTGCGGACATTGCTCCACCGGGTAAGGTACTCCCGGTCAGTCTCATTGCTCCTCTGCCTACAGATGGCGAGCTGCTGAGGTCGGTTGGGCCTCTTGTACGTGCTGGTGAAGTTGCTGATGAAAGCTTCCTCAAAATCTAACCAGCATTCTATGCTACCAGCCCTTAGGTTATTCAACCAGATCCGGGCGGGTCCTTCCAGCATCTGCGGTATATAACGTACCGCCCAGCGTCTGTTTCCGTCGGCTATGCTTACTGCAGTTACATAGTCGGTCAGCCAATCTTCCGGCTTCTTGCTGCCGTCATAGGTCTTGGCACCCCTATTGAGCTGAAAGTTCCGAACAGGCGGTTCTCGCATAATCCGAGGTCCAAAGCAAGCAGGTCCCGGGGGTCCTTGCTCTTCCATTAATCCGGATTGGTGAATTCGGTCAAGCCGGAACCTTGCATCTGCCGGGTTCAGCTGTCTTGTTCCTATTCGAGATCCCAAGGGGTTCTCGTCTGGTTGATACTCGAGTTGCTGCATCTCCGAGTTACCATCGTTGAGCCTATCTTGCACGGGGATCTCGGCTCGACGGGGAGCAGAGAGGATGTTCCTCTGCGGGTTTCCCTGTACATGGGGGAGATTCCGGGGTGGGTTACCACGGCCGACCGGGTTATTGTTTCTCACACCCAGGTTACCATCCCCACGGGTAGTTCCCGCCTGTCCCGGGTTATGCTGTCCGGCTTGCCCCGCCTGCTGGATACCGGCAAATGCCGGGTCATAGGTCTGCAGTTGCTTGTTCCTCCCGGAACCTCTACTCCGGCTCCGGCTCTTGCTCTTGCTCTTGCTTTTGCTCGGATGTGGGGACGAGGCCTCCCCATCCGACATCCGACTATTGGGTCTGGCTGAATGCACCTGTGACCCTGCCCCGGGGTTCTTTTTCTTGAAGTCCTGGTTCTGCCGGTTGGCCTCAATCACCAGCTCGTTGACCCTCTCTTGCTGCTTGCGCAGGGCTTCACCGGATAACCCTACCAACTCGGCCATGGCGGCTTCGGCGGCCCTGAGAGTTTTTGCCGGCGAACTGTACACCGGCTTTCCCGCAGAGATCCGACTTCCGGTGTTGCTAGTGGTAGCTCCACCAGCCAGCTCCTCATTCACCATTCTTCCCTTCTTGCGCAGATCTGCAATGCGCTTCTCCCGGGAGTCTATCTTGGTGAATCCGTGAGTAGCATTGTACTCCCGGAGGCTAACGCTGAGCTCGCGACGGAGCTCGGCGATCTCCTTTGCCTCAGCAAGTAACAACTTCCGCTGCTCTTCTAACTCTGCCGAAGTGGCCTGGGTATCCGCCCCGGCAACCACAGGTACAGCTAGCTTAGCTACCAGACCCGAGAGGGGATCCGGACGGCGTCGCGGCTGGGACGGCTGCGGATCGCCATCTCGGGCCGCAGGTTTTTCGTGCGGAGGTTTGGCCAAACGGGGGAGACCGCCGGTATCTCCATCTGCATCCTGGCATTCCTCCTCGGTGGTTCCGACCATCATCACTGCGACGGAGCTCGGGAAGCGATCAGCACGCAGATCCCGAGCTGCGCAGAGCATGGGAGGGTCCTCAGCTTCCAGGACTACGTCCGGGTAGCTACAGACAACCTCGGTGGCCACATAGGTAGTGAAACCACCGAAATCGATAATACATCCGTTCCCCGGGAACGGTTTGTTCCGGAAGCAACCGGCGTTGTCGGCGACGAAGTCCATCTCCCCTAGTCTTACGACCAGGCCAGAGAGAACCCGAACGTCGAAACGAACTGGGGAGCCCGTCCGGACGTGTACACCAGCCAACGCCTCTGTCAGCCCCACGGTGGGCGCCAACTGTCGTGGTGGTGTCACGGCAGATGCCATAGGATGGCTAATTTGTGGGGCCGATGGACGTTGGTGGATCCGGGGAGGGATAGCGAGTTGAAGAACTCACACGGGGAGGATCCCGGTAAAACCGGAATCTCCCAAGAACACGAAACAAGAACAAAGTGCAGCAGGGAAGATCTAACAAATACAAACAAAGGCACGAAGGCACCAAGCACACGCACGATATACCCAGGTTCAGGGCCCTCGTGAGGAGGTAACACCCCTACTCCTGCCTTTCTTCTCTTTATATTGGTGGCACAAGAACTACAACTTGCTACACGATCTCTCAAATGAGGAAGTATCAAGAACTAGATGAACTCAAGGTGAAGAGGAGTAACTGCTCTAGGAGTAAATGCAACTATAGTCTTGGCTCTGAAGGTCTCTGGCCTTTCCTCTAGTTTCTTCCTTCATGAAGTCCGCCTTTTCTTCCTCAGGAGCAGTTATGGCGCCTTTTATAGAGGTCCGGCCGGGAGGGCCGGAAACCCTAATCTGGCTCGGCCCCACCGGACAGGCCTAGCCGGGATGTCGTCACCGGCTAGTGCGACCTAGTCGCCGAGCTATCCGGTGTAGCTCCTGCGTCATCATCTTGCCAAGGACGGCAGGCGCCGTCCTGCACCATCATTGTCCCCTTGTCAGAGACAAGACATGTCTTTGCCCATCCCGGCTAGCCTTTTCCGGATTGCCGGACTAGGCATGACAGGTCTTGTCGTACCACGATCGTACCGGCTGACGCGCTCCCGTGTCAGGTGGGACGTGACCCTGCCTCCGTGCCAGGCGGGAGGTGACCATGCCTCCGTGCCAGGCGGAATGGTACTTCCCCCCGCGATACACGGGAAAGCCTGCTCTAGACCGCTGACGGTCTACCGGGAACCAGCACGCCGGCTACCTCCTCGCTTGTCACTGGGAGCTCCTGTAAAAGACCAAGATCGACAGACACATCCCGGTTAGCACGTACCCGGACTACCTATCCGGTAAAGCCGAGTACACCGTCAACCGGGAACCTCCTCGGTGTTCCGTGCCCGGGACCCTTTCCGGAGAGGTCCGAAGTCCTGCCGGGATGCGCAGCTCTAGGCCTAGCCTCCCGAAGATGTCTTAGCCTACCAGCAAAGACATCTTCGAGAAGCTAGTTCTTAGAGGAACCATCCGCTCTTGCCCGTGCTGCAAATGCGAGAGTCGGGGATGTCTATTTATAGCCGCAAGGCATGACCCTTACGGCTGCCACTGGACCCCTTGGCCTTTCCCTGCGTCCAAGGGACCATCTGCCCTCTCGGCACACCAAGGGGTGCCCCTTGCAGCTGCCAAAGGTCAAGCACTGTTGTTATCCGTTGTAACTTACCGGGATCTGCCCTTACCCGGGGGGCAGCCCCCCGACAAGGTTAGTCCCAGAAAATGAATAAAACTATATCAAATGCACATAAAACATGTAATAACATGGTATAACATAGCATGGAACATAAGAAATTATAGATACGTTGGAGACGTATCAACATCCCCAAGCTTAGTTCTACTCGTCCCGAGTAGGCAAGAACGATAAAAAGAATAATGTCTGAAGTGACATGTTTTCACATAATCTTGATTATATAATAATGTAAGGCCCATGTTATGAATGAAATGACTCGAGGCAATGATCTATAGTTTGCTAACAAATAGACAAGGAGTAAACAACTATATCATATAAGTAAAGACTTTTCATAAATAGTACTTTCAAACAAGCATCAATAAGATTTGCATAAGAGTTAACTCATAAAGCAATGTTATCTAAGTAAAAGAGCATTGAAGCGACACAAAGGAAGATATAAGTTTCAGTATTGGCTTTCAACTTTGAACATGTATATCATATAGATAGTTGTCAACACAAAGAAATGTAACAAGTGCAGTAAGTAAGCATATAAGAATTGTTGTACACAATTGACACAAGTGTTTGCTTCGGGGATAGAAAGAAGTAGGTAAACTGACTCAACATAAAATAAAAGATAGGCCCTTCGCAGAGGGAAGCAGGGATATAAGCATGTGCTAGAGCTTCTAAGTTTTAAAGGTTTTCGAAATTCAGAGCATAAACGTAAGTTTTGAGCGGTGTTTGTCGTTGTCAACGAATGGTAATGGACACTCTACCCCCTTGTCAACCAGACTTTTAAGAAGGGCTCCCATGAAGGACGTTATTTCTACCCAAGGGCAGATCATCCCTCTTTTCTCTTTTGTTTACACATGTAGTTTAGAACTAGTATCATTGCTTGGCTGATTAGATCATGGCAAAAATGTGAAGACAATGCAGCGGTTAAAGTTGTAATTAATTGGGACTGGGATCCCCTTTTGCCAGCTCTTTTTGCAAAATTAATGGATAAGGGGTGTATATCCACTAGTCCGGTTGGTGAAAGGGTGTCTAAAAGCAAACGACAAGGTTGATATCCGTAGCACCACATACTTCCTCATGAGCTAATAAACATTGACACAAATAAGGGATAATAAGTTTCGAATAAAAGATAGCGCACGAAGTATTTTTTTTGAGGCGCTGCGCACGAAGTATTTGCTTGGAATGGCAGGAAATACCATGTAGTAGGTAGGTATGGTGGACACAAATGGCATGGGTTTTGGCTCAAGGATTTGGATGCAGAGAAGTATTCCTCTCAATACAAGGCTTTGGCAAGCAAGGTTGTTTGAAGCAAACACAAGTATAAACTGAAGGAGATATGCCCTAGAGGAAATTAATAAAGTGTATTCTTTATCATATCTCGTTTGTTCATAATAGGTTTTTGTGTCATGCTATAACCGTATTAAGCGGAAACATTAATACGGGTGTGATGCGTAAACAACCAGGTCCCTAGTAGCCTCTACTAAGACTAGTTTCGTTGCGCGATTGATGATCGAGGTTTCCCGATCATGGGGCATGGCGCCGGTCGGCAATGGGAGTCATATCGTTGGAGAACGATGTGATGAGCATACCGATATTTGGAGGACGTAGTCGTTACGCCTTTGACCGTGAGATCAACTCTTATTGTTATTCCTGGAAGATACTTTGATCGCACCAAACGTCGTATCTTATATAGTATGACAATAACGGTGATACTTTTGGGTATCGGAAAGGAGTAGTTGAGACGAGGGGTCAAGAGCGGGATTTGCTAGTCCGCATAGCAGGATAGATACTCTCGGACCCACTCGGTGAGATCATGTCTAATGAGCTTGCAAGCATGTGACTAGGTCACGGAGACATGAGATCATGGACAAGTAGAAGATAGCGTTGTCGGTAACGAGGTCGAGATTAGGTATGGAGATATCTATGGAACGACGCTCGGACACGCTAAGTATCGCTATGGCAAAAGGTTTAAGACTTTGCGTTCAGGTTTGATAGATGAAAGTCATTCGTTATATCACAGGGATTAATTTATGGGGTCCAGGCCTACGAGTTAGTCGTTGATCATACCTCTTATTATATCGAACCGCTAGGGTAACACACTTAAGGGGTTTCGACAAGACAACCGGAAAGGAAAGAGATCACCGGGGAACGTCCCGGGAGGGGTCCGATGGAGATCGGGCAGCGCCGAAAGAGTTTTCGGAGCTAGGATAAATTATATATATTATGTTTGATATTAATTAGTGTAATTAATATGCAAATATAATTTTATATATTTATTTTTCGAATTTATTTAGGCTGATTTCCCTAAATGGGCCTTCTGGTCGAAAGAAGGCCCAAGAGGGAAATTTCCCAAGGGGAATTCAGTGGGGTGCTTGGGGGCCGATCCAAGTGGGCCAAGGGGCCCACTAGGGGGCCGGCGCACCCAGCCATGCCGCACCAGGCATGTGGGGGTTAGTCCCACATTGCCTGGTTAGCAAGTTGGCTCCCCCCTGGGAGCCTATATAAGAAGGGGCACCCCTGGCCTTTTAATTCACCAATTAATTCCCTAATTCTCTCTCGATTTCGTGATTCCCTTTGTTGGAGTTGCGCCGAGTTGAGAGGGGGGATCTCTTCCACCATAGCCCGCTGCCGCGCTGCTGGTGTTCCGGTCCAAGTCTTCCGCTGCTCGTCCTGGACTGGAGCTTCGGAGGCCGTCGTCTCCACCGTACGTGTGTGACGCCCTGCAAGGTGCTGCGCTAGCGGTACTCGGAGGTCTGCTTCCTCTACACGACCTCGAGGTCGGCTTCGTCGGTCTTAATCGACAACGTTTGTGCGGGAACGTAATCCCGCTTTCGGTCTACAAAGGTATGTATTCCGATCTCCGTTCGTATTACTATATCTGTATAGAATATATCTTGGCATGCTTTTAGGATATCGTTGGTAGGAATTTTTTTGTTTTCTGCACACGATCCCCTTCATAAACTATGACAACAAGACATATATACAAAACATATTGCAAGCATTATAAAACTCTACATTGTCTTCCTTGTTGCTCAAACACTTTAACTAGAAAATATCTAGACCTTAGAGATACCAAATATGCAAACCAAATTTCAACAAGTTTTACGGTAGTTCTCCACTAATAGGTTTTAACTACATGATCAAAAAGCGTAAACATGATATATTTGAGAGCTCAAAACAATTGCCAAGCATCACAAAAAATTCAAGACAATGATCTACAAGAACATGTATTTCTTTTCATTATACCATCTACCATATTTAGCATTTTATGTTTCCAACCAAACACCCATAAACTCTCCAAGTATTAAACAATGATATATGAGAGTATAATATATGAGAACTAACAGCTCTGAACAAGAGGTGAATGAAAAACAAGAGCTGAAAGTATTGCAGTTGCTAGAGAAAAATACTCAACAAATATAAGTGAAGAATAGGAGTATTCATAAGAAAAAGCGGAGCGTGTCTCTCTCCCAAACAAGAATGTTAGGATACAATTTATTCAAAGAATGAAATAACAAAAATACAAATAAAAACAAACAGACGCTCCAAGTAAAGTACATAAGATGTGACATAATTAAAATATAGTTTCACTAGAGATGACCTGATAAGTTGTTGATGAAGAAGGAGATGCCTTGAGCATCCCCAAGGTTTGACGCTTGAGTCTTCTTATAGTATGCTTGGGTGACCCATGGGGGCATCCCCAAGCTTAGGCTCTTTCATCTTCTTGATCACATCATATCATCCTTCTCTCTTGAGCCTTCAAAATTTGCTTCACACCTAACTTCTCATAAACTTCATTAGAGGGGTTAGTATTCAAAAACATTAATACATTTTGGTACTGTTGTGACACAATTCAAGAACTCAATAAAACATTATCTACAACCCTCCATGATAGAGAACCTTGCTTAAAGTCCACAAGAGACAATGCAAAAAATAAAGACAAAATCTGCCAAAACAGAACAACCAGTAAAGTAAATTTTTTCGAGGTACTAAACTTGCTCACATCGGAAAACTCAAAACTAATGACAGTTGAGTACATATCTGAGGATCACGCACAAAAAAGGACAGATTGTTCTGACGTTTCTGTGAAGAGTTATGAATTTAACGGTGATCAGCAGAAAATCTGTTCCTACGCAGAAATCCAAATCTACTTCCTACTAGAGACTTTACTTGACACAACTATGCAATAAAATAAAGATAGAAAGGAGTTGCTATAGAGGTAAGCAAACTCCTTGACTCAAATAAGAAAAATAACAGAAAAAAATGGGTTGTCTCCACAAGCACTTTTCTTTAATGCCTTTTAGCTAAGCTTGATAATTTTAATGATGCTCTCATGAAAATAGAAAATGAAGCAAAAGGAGCATCAAGAAGAAAATACTGAAGGGGATCGTGGGCAGAAAACAAAAAAATTCCTAGCAACGATATCCTTAAACTAGCCAAGATCTATTCTATGCAGATATAGTAGTACGAACGGAGATCGGAATACGTACCCTTGTAGACCGAAAGCGGGGATTACGTTCCCGCACAAACGTTGTCGATGCAGACCGACGAAGCCGACCTCAAGGTCGTGTAGAGGAAGCAGGCCTCCGAGTACCGCTAGCGCAGCACCTCGCAGGGAGTCGCACACGTACGGTGGAGACGACGCCTCCGAAGCTCCAGTCCAGGACGAGCAGCGGAAGACTTGGACCGGAACACCAGCAGCGCGGCAGCGGGCTATGGTGGAGGAGATCCCCGACTCCTCTTGCTCGGCGCGGCTCCAACGTGGGAACCACGAGATCGAGAGAGAAATCAGGAATTAATTGGTGAATTAAAAGGCTGGGGGTGCCCCTTCTTATATAGGCTCCCAAGGGGAGCCAACCTTGCCAGCCAGGCAATGTGGGACTAACCCCCCACAGCCTGGTTCGGCCAAGGGAGTGCGCCGGCCCCCTGGTGGGCCCCTTGTGGCCCACCTAGGCCGGCCCTCCTGGCCCCCACCGAATTCCCTTAGGGAATTTTCCCCTCTTGGGCCTTCTTTCGTCCGGAAGGCCCATTTAGGGAAATCTGCCTTAATAAATTCGAAAATAAATATATAAAATCATATTTGCATATTAATAACACTAATTAATATCAAACATAATATATATAATATTTCCTAGCTCCGAAAACTCTTTCGGCGCTGCCCGATCTCCATCGGACCTCTCCCGGGACGCTCCCGGTGATCTCCTTCCTTTCCGGTTGTCTTGTCGAAACCCCTTAAGTGTGTTACCCTAGCGGTTCGATATAATATCAGGTATGATCAAGACTCCTCAATGATCAACGACTAACTCGTAGGCCTGGACCCCCTAAATTAATCCCTGAGATATAACGAATGACTTTCATCTATCAAACCTGAACGTGAAGTCTTAGACCTTTTGTCATAGCGATACTTAGCACGTCCGAGTGTCGTTCCATAGATATCTCCATACCTAATCCCGACCTCGTTACCGACGACGCCATCTTCTACTCGTTCATGATCTCATGTCTCCGTGACCTAGTCACATGCTTGCAAGCTCATTAGACATGATCTCACCGAGTGGGCCCGAGAGTATCTATCCTGCTACGCGGACTGGCAAATCCCGCTCTTGACCCCTCGTCTCAATACTCCTTTCCAATACCCAAAAGTATCACCGTTATTGTCATACTAAATAAGATACGACGTTTGGTGCAATCAAAGTATCTTCCGGGAATATCAATAAGAGTTGATCTCACGGTCAAAGGCGTAACGACTACGTTCTCCAAATCTGGGTATGTCCATCACATCGCTCTCTAGCGATATGACTCTCATTGCCGACCGGCGCCATGCCCCATGACCGGGAAACCTCGATCATCAATCGCGCAACAAAACTAGTCTTAGTAGAGGCTACTAGGGACCTGGTTGTTTACGTATCACACCCGCATTAATGTTTCAGCTTAATACGGTTCTAGCATGACACAAAAACCTATTATGAACAAACGATATATGATAAAGAATACACTTTATTAATTGCCTCTAGGGCATATCTCCTTCAGTCTCCCACTTGCACTAGAGTACAATTTAATCTAGATTACAACTTGGTAAAAGCCTAACACCCATAGCTAACTGGTGTTGTTCATGCTTATCAAGCGGGAGAGGCTTCGTCAGCGGATCTGCCACATTCAGATCCGTATGCACTTTGCAAATCTTCACATCGCCTTCTTGTACGTACTGACGTATTACGTGGAAGCGTCGGAGAATGTGTTTGGCGGTGGAGTGAGACCTTGGCTCCTTGGCGTTCGCAATGGCACCCGTATTGTCGCAGAAGAGGACCACGGGGTCTTGCACGCTCGGGAACACTCCAAGTTCGATGACGAACTTCCTCAGCCACACAGCTTCATTCGCGGCCTCGCAGGCAGCAATGTACTCCGACTCCATTGTAGATTGTGCGACTATGGGTTGCTTCCCACTTCTCCAGCACACGGCGCCTCCATTCACCTTGAACACGTAACCTGTCTGTGACCTACAGTCATCGGGGTCTGAGCAGAAACTTGCATCTACGTAACCCGTTACGCCAAGTTCCTCATCGCAGCCACCATACACAAGGAACATTTCCTTTGTCTTATTGAGATACTTAAGAATGCTCTTAACAGCTACCCAATGCGGCATTCCAGGATTACTCAGGAACCGGCTTGTCAAACTTAGAGCTAATGCCACATCTGGTCTAGTACTCAACATTGCATACATGATCGATCCTATGGCTGAAGCATAAGGATGTTTCGTCATTTCGGCCTTACCCAGTTCCGTCACCGGACACTGCGCCTTACGCAATATCTTATTCTTGATAACCGGCAGAGAACCCTTCTTTGCCTTCTCCATATGAAAACGCTTCAATATTTTATCAAGATAAGTACTCTGACTTAGTGCTAATAGGCGCCTTGATCTATCACGATAGATTTTTATGCCTAAAACATACGCAGCTTCTCCTAAGTCCTTCATGGAAAACTTACTGTTTAAATATTCCTTCACGCTATTCAGAAGTTCCACATCATTCCCTATTAGCAATATGTCGTCAACATACAGTGCTAAGAACACAACCGAGCTCCCACTCATTTTCTTGTAAATACAGGTCTCTTCCACATTCTGGATAAATCCAAAACCTTTGATTACCTCATCAAAGCGAAGATTCCAGCTCCGAGATGCCTGCTTCAATCCATAGATGGATCGCTGAAGCTTGCAAACCTTGTTAGCACTTCCTGGATCGACAAAACCTTCCGGCTGTACCATGTACAACTCTTCCTCAATGTTTCCATTCAGGAAGGCCGTTTTGACGTCCATCTGCCAGATTTCATAATCATAGTAGGCAGCTACCGCTAACAAAATCCGAATAGACTTAAGCATCGCTACCGGTGAAAAAGTTTCATCGTAGTCAATTCCATGAACTTGTCGGAAACCCTTTGCGACAAGCCGAGCTTTATAGACGGTCACATTACCATCAGCATCAGTCTTCTTCTTAAAGATCCACTTATTCTCGACGGCCTTGCGCCCTTCGGGAATATCCACCAAAGTCCCAAGGTCAATATAGTTGTCCCAATGATAGTTCACAATTAAAACTTCTTCACTAAAGCCACATTGGAAGTTCATATGTTTAGTATCCTGTTTAGAGCAACAATTTATATCATGGCGTTTAAGCAAAACTTTAGCAATTGTATTCAACTGAACAAACACGCCTCTCATGACTTTCCCCTTATATGATTCTCTATAATTCATATATAATTCATTAAGTTCCATAGCAACCGTTTTTTTATTTTTGGGTTTACAAAACTTTATGGTTTTTTGGGTATATAAAAATAAAACAGACAAAAATAAACTTAAACAAAATAAACTTAAACAAAAATAAACTAGATAAAAGTAAACTAAGCAAAATACAACTATACAGAAATAAACTAAGCACAAATAAACTAGAGAAGAAAATAAAATACAATAAAATAAAATCAGAGAGAGAGGTAGAGTGTACTCCCCAGGTGAACTTATGAGTAGAGCTATGCCTCCCCGGCAACGGCGTAAAAAATGAGTCTTGATAACCCACAAGTATAGGGGATCGCAACAGTCTTCGAGAGAAGTAAAACCCAAACTTATTGATTCGATACAAGGGGAGGTAAAGAATCTTATAAGACTTAACATCCGAGTTGTCAATTTAGCTGCACCTGGAAAAGTACTAGTAACAGGGGTGATGTGAAAGCAGCAGTTGTATGAGAGCAGCAGTAACAGTAACACATAGACAATAGCACCAGAGAACAATTGTTTGCATGGAGTTGACTTTAGAGTAATGATGATGACAGAAGGACCGGGGTTCCCAACTATCTACACTAGTGTAACTCTCAAATAACAAGTGTTGGGTCAACAAATTACAGTTGGGCAATTGACATTATTGAAATAACATTAAGATAGAATATCTCCAGATTATTAATTATATAGGCATGTTTTCCATATATAGTTGTGCGTGCTCGCAATGAGAAACTTGCATAACATCTTTTGTCCTGCCAGCCCGTTTGTAGCGGGGCCTCTTGGGAAACTACTGGCAATTAAGGTGCACCTTTTAATAGAGCACCGGAGCAAAGCATTAACACTTGGTGAAAATATGTGATCCTCACATCAAAGACATTCCCTCCGGTTATCCCAATTGTTGTCACTTTGGGGCCATCGGTTCCGGAAAATGACATGTGCAAACAACTTGTAGATACAATCTAAGCAATAAATATAGAGCTCAAATCTAAGATCATGTCACTTGTGCACTAGTGACAAGCATTAAACATAACAAGATTGCAGCAACAATAACTTCACAAACTTATATAGATAGACTGATCATAATGTAACAATTCATTGGATCCCAACAAACACAACACGAATTACATCATATGGATCTCAATCATGTAAGGCAACTCATGAGAACATTGTATTGAAGTACATTGGAGAGAGAGTACCAACTAGCTACAGCCAAGAACCCGTAGTCCATGGGGGAACTACTCACAAACCATCATGGAGTCGAAGTGGAGGCGGTGGAGTCGATGGAGATGGCTCCAGGGGTCAATCCCGTCCCGACAGGGTGCCAGAACAGGAACTTCTGACCCCCAAAACTTGTCGGTGATGGCGGCGGCGCTCGGGACCCGTGGAGGAAATATTGGATATCATCTAAGAGTTTTTAGGTCGGAAGGTATTTATGGGCGAAAGGGCGATGTCGCTGGGCGCCCGAGGGGCCCACACCACCTCCTGGCACGGCCAGGAAGGGAGCCGCGCCACGGGGTGGTGAGGCCGCCTCGTGGCCCCTCTCCGTCTCGTCTTCGGTGTTCTGGAACGTTCCTTTTCCAAAAATAATTCCCAGATGTTTTATTTCCAATTCCGAGAATATTTCCTTAAGTACTTTTCTGAAACAAAAAACAACATAAAACAGGGAACTGGCACTTTGGCATCTTGTTTATAGGTTAGTCTCAGAAAATGCATAAAACTATATCAAATGCATATAAAACATGTAATAACATGGTATAACATATCATGGAACATAAGAAATTATAGATACGTTGGAGTCATGTACGTGTAGGTCTAACCGAAGACTATGTTGCCATCCATGCCGGTAGAGAATCTCCGTTGCCGCCGCCTCCAGCCTCGACGCCACCTCCAAGAAAAGGTCTCGATGCTCCACATGCTGCAGTGCCGACCATGCCCGTAAGGTAGCCGTACACCGATAAATGACCTGCAAAACATTAACATTCACATAATTAAAAACCTTGTCTTTTCTACATAGCCACAACGACCAAATAATGGCAATCGCGCAGATCCTACAGAAACGTTTAAACCTAGGATCCACACTATTTAGCCAATTACCAAAAATGTTTGCCACTGTAAGTGGTGGATGTAAGGTAGAACCTAACTGGATGGCTGACATAGACCTCGCGAATTCACACTGGAAGAACAAGTGTGTAATGGTCTCGTCATGATGACAGAAAACACAGTTTTAACTTCCATGCCAATTACCCTTAGCAAGGTTATCTTTGGTAAGGATAACACCCCGACGAAGATATCACGTAAACACTCTCGTTTTCAGCGGTATTTTTATCATCCAAATTTTAGTACTATTCTTAGAATCTTAGTATCGACTAGAACATCAGGTAGGATAAGTGCTCTGTACATGGAATCATCCGAGAATTGACCATTCTTGGTTAGATTCCATTGAAATTTATCTGGACCTTCCGACAAATGGACTGAATCCGGTCGGATGAGCAAGGCATTCCAAGCTGCTTGTCTCATACCAAATAAACTTCGCCTGAACGACATACGGTGCGGAGGTACCCAACACCTTGGCGAGCGTGTCGCTTTTGTTTCGTACGATAGAGTAGAGAGCCGGATATTGTGTTCTCTAAGGGTAACTTGGCCAAGGCATTTATCTTCCCAGAAACGAATTTCCGATCCATCCCTAATTGAGAAAGATCCATGCGGGAAGAAATCCTTCTTTGTAGCCATAAGACCAGCCCAGAAGTGTGAATCACCCGGTTTCCAGTTAACCTTGGAAACAACTTGGTCTCACACACACTTTCTTCTAAGGAGGGTTTGCCAAACTCCACCTTCCCATAGAAGTTTGAAAAGCCATTTACCTAGCAAGGCTCTATTGTTGACCTCAAGGTCATGAATACCTTAGTCTTTAGGGCAACAAACCACACTCCATTTCGCCAATCAATACTTTTTCTTCTCGAATCCCCTTGCCAAAAGAATCTACACCGGAAATAATCCAGTCTTTTCAAGACTCCTTTGGGCATTTGGAAGAAAGAAATCATATACAATACCATATTTGTTAGTATTGAATTTATGAGTACTAATCTTCCACCAAGGGATAAGAGTTTTCCTTTCCAACTGTTTAAACGTAGTTGAAGTCTTTCTTCCACCTTTTTCCATTCAGCATTTGTAAGTTTCCGATAATGAATTGGGATACCCAAATAGTTGATAGCAAATTGACCTTGTTGACAGCCAAAAAGTTCAGCGTACAAGGCGGCGTCCTCTTGAGCCTCGCCAAAGAAAAACAATTCACTTTTATTGAAATTTATCTTAAGACCCGAAAGAAGCTCGAATGCTGACAAGATCATTTTAGATTACGGGCTTTTACAATATCATGTTCCATAAAAAGAATCGTATCATCAGCATTATGGAGGATCGATAAATCACCATCAACAAGATGTGGAATGACTCCTTCAAATTGGCCCTCGGATTTAGCGCGTTCGATCAAGATATCCAACATATCAGCCACTATATTCAATAGTATTGGTGATAATGGGTCACCCTGTCTCAGGCCTTTCTTCGTTTGGAAGTATTTGCCAGTGTCATCATTGACCTTGATAGTAACGCTTGCTCCCGAAACAAAGCTGTTAATTTACACGCACCACTCTAAAGAAAAACCTTTCATTCTGAGCGTCTGTTGAAGGAAAGACCATTTGACTTTATCATATGCTTTCTCAAAGTCAGTTTTAAGGATAACTCCATTTAGCTTTTTCCTATGTAGTTCGTGAACCGTTTCACGTAAGATCGCAACCCCATAAAGGATGTTGCGGCCTTTCATAAAAGTCGTCTGAGAAGGACAAACCACACGGTCTGCCACAATGTTCAGTCGAATCGTAGCCACTTTGATGAAGATTTTAAAACTAACGTTAAGGAGGCAAATATTTCTGAATTGTTGAATCCTTTCAGCCTCGTTAACCTTAGGTAATAAAATTATCTCACCAAAATTTAGACGAAACAACTCTAGCTGTCCAACGTGGAGACATGCGAACAGTTGAAGCAAATCAGACTTGATAACATCCCAAAAGTTATGGTAGAACTCAACTAGGAAACCATCAGGTCCAAGAGCCGAATTGTGTTTCATTTGGAAAACCGCCATCCTCATTTTCTCTTCTGAGAAGATTTTAGTAAGAAGACTATTTTCCTCATCTGAAACCTGGGGGATATCTTCTGTTCGGGACTCATCCAGGTGGAAGTTCCCTTCCTCCGGGGCTCCGAACAGACCCTTAAAATAATTTGTAATGTACGACTTTAGTTGTTCATGGCCCTCAATCGTTCCCTCCTCCTGAACTAGAGAATGAATGCGCTTTTTGGTGTGTCTGCCATTGGCAATACTGTGGAAATAGCGGGTATTCGAATCCCCTTCTAGAATGAATTAGGCTTTAGACCGTTGGTACCATTTTAACTGCTCCTCTCGCAAAAGTTTTGCTATATGTGCATTGGATTGGCTTTTGAGCTCAATCTCTTCCACGGATAGTAACCGAACTTCTGCTAATGCTTCTAGAGCATCAATAATCAAGGAAAGTAGGACCTTCTCTTTTTAAAGTAGACCAGAGGTATGACGCGCCCAGCCAACTAGGTGCGTGCGTAGAGCACGTATCTTATTGTTCCATCGCTGAATAGGCGTATCACCCGCAACTGGTAAATCCCAAATTGTTTTAACCATTTCATGGAACCCATCACGATGCATCTATCCAAGCTCAAACTTGAAACGTGTACTACATTGTGGACTAGGTAACCCAGTCGTCAAAAGAATGGGAGTATGGTCCGACAAACCCTCAATACGTTCTAGCGCCCGTACCGACACGAGTGGGAACCTTTGCTTCCCAATCAGTATCCATCAGTACACGGTCTAGTTTCTCGTACGTGGGTTCAGGGAGAGAGTTAGACCAAGTGAACTGTCTCCCCACCATTGTAACCTCGCGAAGGTTCAAGCTGTCAATGACTACATTGAAAAATAGAGGCCAACGGTTGTCAAACCTATTGATGCACACGGTGGGTGTGTTGTTGGGACACCCCAAGAGAAAGGTATGAAGTAGTGCAGCAACAAATTTCCCTCAGTTATGAAACCAAGGTTATCGAACCAGTAGGAGATGAAGAATTCCCTCGAGGTGTCAACGGCGCCAGAAAAGAGTTGTTGACGTCGAGCCTGGACAGAACAATCAAGATACTTTGCCCCAACTTAACGGGAGGTTGTCAATCTCACCGGCTTGCTGTAACAAAGGATTAAACGTATGTGTGAAAGAAAGAGTGTATGTTTGCAGAAAGTAACAAGTTTCCAGTTGTGGTTTTATCGGATTAATGAGAAGGACCGGGGTCCATAGTTCACTAGTGGTGTCTCTCCATAAATAATCATAACATTCATCCATGCGTGGTAAACAAATTACAGCTAGGCAATTGACAGAATAATGATGAGCAACCCAATGCATGTACTAATGATATGGTGTCTAGTGTGAGATTCATTCGGGCATTACAACAATATACATAGATCGTTCCAACCGCATCTATGACTAATAATCCACCTTCCGGTTAGCGTCCGCACCCCTTTCAGTATTAAGTTGCATGCAATAGATTATCGCCTTAAGCACAGTGTGTAAAGTAAGTAATATCAACCTTAGATAAAGTAGTATTGTTTTATCCCTATTAGCAACAGTACATCTACAACCTTAGAGCTTTCTGTCACTGCCCCAAATTTAATAGAGACATGAACCCACTATCGAGCATAAATACCCCCTCTTGGAGTTACGAGCATTTACTTGGCCAAAGCACACACAAGTAACGGAGAGCATACAAGATCATTAAATAGCACACACATGATATATTATGAAGCAATAACTTTAGTACTCAATATTCATCGGATCACAACAAACATAACATGGATAATTACATAAAGATTATCTTGATCATGATAGGCAGCTCACAAGATCTAAACATGATAGCACAAGAGGAGAAGACAAACATCTAGCTACTGTTATGGACCCGTAGTCTAAGGGTAGACTACTCACGCATCAGTCCGGAGGCGGTCATGGCGACGTAGAGGCCTCCGGGGACGATTCCCCTCCCGGCAGGGTGCTGGGGAGCAGTTCTGATCTCCCCCGAATTAATGTTGACAACGGCGGTGGTTCGGCACCCGTGGAGGAAGAAGTTATTAACCGTCTCGAGTTTTTAGGTCAGGGAGGTATTTATGGGCGAAAGAGCTAGGTCGGTGGGCGCCCGAGGGCGCCACATCACCTCCTGGCGCGGCCAGGATGGGGCTCGCGCCAGCAGGTGGTGTTAGGGGCGTAGCTGGACCAAGAGTAACCCTGTGTCCATAGAGGCTGAATAATGCAGACTTAGTTTGCTAACCTGATGCAAAAACCAATTTTAGATGGTAAGTTAGGCTTTAAAATTTCTTGACCCTGATGCATGTGCATCAGGGTTTCACCAAGCAGCTCCGCCCCTGGGTGGCGTGGGCTCCTCGCGGCCCTTCTTCGTCTCGTCTTCGGTTCCTTGCGACGCAAATGTTCCAAAAGTAATTCCAGGTTTATTTATTTCTAATTTGGCGGATATTTCCTTAAGTGATTTTCTGAAACGAAAAACAACAGAAAACGGGGAACTGGCACTGTGGCATCTTGTTAATAGGTTAGTCCCAGAAAATGCATAAAACTATATAAAATACATATAAAACATGCAATAACATGATATAACATAGAATGTAACATAAGAAATTATAGATACATTGGAGACGTATCACCTACCCTTACTCTTCTCAAACGGATATCGTAGCAAATTGAAATCCCCCCAATGATGATAGGGTGGGGGTTATCTTTTGCAAAATTTACCATTTCCCACAGAAAGGCAGTCTTAGCCGTTTCCTGAGCGGGTCCATACACGGCAACAAGACTCAAAATGAAGTTGACGGATTTATTATGGATGTGCATTTTGATATGAAAAGCACCATCTGTAACCTCCAACACTTACATGGTATCAGTCCTAATGCCACGTAGAATACCCCCGGAACGGCCATGAGGAGGACGTGAGTACCAATCAAACTCTATTCCGCCCGAAAGTCGGTTCCGAAGCGATTGGGAAAACTCACGTCTACCCGTCTCAGAAATAGCTAAGAAATCCAAATTTTGCTCCCGAACACAACCAGCAAAATGCAAATGATTAGCCAAGTCACCAAGACCTCTCTATTCGCAAACATGCCATTCATTGGGAAACCATGAGGGATTTGGATAAATTTGAACGTTTCTGAAACTTGTTGTTGGTAGTTTTAGATTTCCGACCAGACGATTTTAAGTCATATAATGAGCTCAAGCCGTCGTTATCCAAACCACCATCCAACACTTCACCAATTAGATGAGAAAAAGTTGACTGATGTGGCATTCACTTCTTCTTCATCCATATAGGTGGCAGTCAACCCAGTCGAAGCTTTAGGAATAACCATGAGACGGTCAAATTCCATATGCCTCAAAACCTTAGTTGACATATCAACTTGCAAAGAACTACTACCAAGATTAAAACCTATAATAGAAAGCTTAGACTGAATGGAATTAGGAGAAAAAGAAAGAAAAGATTTGTACTTCACATTCATACCACTATAGTCCAGGTTGCACACTGCCTTGCGACACATAGCCTTCTTCATGGAGTCCTCGTCCGTCACAGATGCCCCGTCTCCCGCGACACCGAACCTCTCACTGCGACAGGTGGTGTAACCCCATCAGTGAAGGCCAACACAGCGAGAGGAGGGGTGGAAGGCGAGACGGATCGACCCTCGGATGACATCGCTGATACGTACAAAACGTATCTATAATTTTTGTTTGTTTCATGCCATTTTATGCTTTTAGCACTTGCTTTTATATTAAGTTTATGATTTATTTGGACTAACCTACTAATAGTTGTAAAAGTGCACAATGTTCCTTTTTTTACTCTTTGATGTGTAGAAATTATAAAAAATATAAGAGGAAACCTTGTTGGACTCGAATTGGGACTTTCCTGAAATCTGTATGAGAACTTTTTATAGAGATCGTCAGTTTGACCCCCGAAGATGACGTCAAATGGAAATTACATTTTATACAAAGTTGTGGGAAATTTTATTTCCATAATCCTGGACTAAAAATTCGGCCCAATATGAGTCCGGATGCTCCAGATATGCCCGTTTTCGTGAGACCCAAGAAGGGTTGATGAAAATTCGAGAGTCTATATAAAGAAGGAAACCCTAGATCGTGAAGTACTCCTCCACCCACGAATTTCCAGCCACCAAAGCCACATTTTGGCCTCCCCATGGATCCCAACTCTATGGGGGAGGGCTCCCAAGAAGCCATGAAGGAGGGAGGCTAAGGGGTGGTGCTCCCCCATGATGCTGGCGGCAGGGAAGGAGTTCCCCGCGCCGCCGCCGCCGCCCTGCGCTCTCCGCCGTCTTCACCGCCATCTCCATCACCAACTCCTCCTTGTATTAAGTGGTTCATGCTCCCACAAACCTCTGTACCGTTCTATGTAAGCATGGTGTTTGATGCTATAATATTTATCCTATGATCTATGACATGTTTGCATAGTTATTTGTCTTTTGATTGTTTTGTTGAATGCATGAGGTTCATTAGAGTTGTATGTTGATATGGTACTGTTCTTTGGTGTCCATTATATTTGTGCGCGCATGGATCAACACCCTAGGGTTAGTATTATGTGCAAAGGAAGGGGGAAGTTCTGCCGGAGTGACAGAAACCTGCGGATTCAAACCGGTTAGTTGCACGTATGAGAGTAAGAGGACCATAGAACTTAAGGCTATGGTTGGAGAAAACTTAATGCATTGTTAGTATTTACGGATGTCTGCTAACAATCCAATCATATAGTACTTGTAATCCCAAATAGTGGAGTCCATGTATATTTAGCATCTCCCACTTAGAAAACTGCATCGAAGACAATGAAACCAATATTGTAACGCCCCGGAGATTTCTCCAATTAAATTGTTTGATTTATTTTGTTGCATAATCATGTCATTGCATTTGTCATCTCGTTAATTTAATTTGTTGCATTTAAATTCAATTCCCACAATTAAATTCAAATGCATTTCAAATTAATTAAAATGTGATATTTCAAATCTTTTGCAAATATTATAAAAACTAGTTTATTAAATTGCCTATTTGAAACTAAAACTATTTTGTAAAGTTTATTTATTCAAATTATTTTTCTATTTTATTTTAAAATACAAAAACAGAAAAGAATAAAACAAAAGAAATAAAAATCCAGAAAGAAAAACCTTACCTTGGCCTTTTCCCTCTCTCTGGCCAAACCCCATCCCATCTCCCTCCCGATCCCCTTCTTCCCGTACGGAGCAGAGGGGCACCTCGCTTTACAATGAGGTAGCCATGGAGCCCCCTGCCTCCATGTGCTCCTGCCCCCTCCTCCCCAGCTCCGAAACCCTAGCCCTCTCCACTCCTCCCATCACGCCGCCGTCGCCCCCTCTTTTCCCCCTCCCTTCTTCTTCCTCCTCTTCTCTGCCTTTTCCCCCCACCGAAGCCGCTGAAGGACCTCGCCGTCGAGCCATTGCAGTGACGCCGTCGAAGTACCGGGGAGCACTACCGGAGCTCCGCATTGTCGTCTACAACCTCCTCCCCGAGACAATCGTGTCGGGAGCCACTGCAGCCACAGCCTTCGTCCGCCTCTTCCCCGACGCCGGCGGAGCGCAGCCGCCGGATTTCTTCGTCGCCGGACATCCCCGAGCCGAACGGCTACATCGAGCACCTCCCGGTGAGCCTCCTGGTTCGATTCCCGTGACCCTCCATCTCTTTTCTTTCGTGTACGCGTCATCCACGCCTTCTGGTTCCGTCTGCCATAGCCATGGTCGAGCTCAAAGCTCGCGGCTTTGAGCCTCCTCCCTTCTCCCTCGACACGGTCTCCGCACCCCTGCACCACACACACACCCCACAGCACCCCTGCGCGCGCTCGCCCGCCCTGCGCCGCCCGATTTGGGTCACCGCCGGTGTTTTTCAGTCCGCCGTAGCCCTGTCTCCCGATCTTCAGTTTCGTCAGGCGTTGTTCGTTGCTTCGAGATAAAAACGGTGGAACACGTATCCTAACACAAACACTACTCAGACCTACTGTTAGCACGTTTCGTTCCTTCCGATCGCAGCGACCCGAGTTCGATCCCTGGCCTCGTTGAATAAAAGGCACACCTTTTATTTTCTCGCGCTCACTGACAGGGCGGCCCCACCTGTCAGCGACAGTGGGTGCCTGCAGCGCCCAGTCATCCCTGGCCCCACTGGTCAGCCTCTCGAGTGTATTTTTCTTCAGTAAGAAAGTCCAGGAGACATTCCCTACGCTAGAATCTTCCTCAGAGCCCCATGTGTTTCTGGCTTTTGCACAGAAACCCTCCTAGTTGCTTTTCCCATCACGGATAAGTCCCTGCAATTTATAGAAATAACCCTAAAACTAAAATGTTAATAACTTTAATTCTATAACTCCAAATTAAATAATCTTTATATGTTTATTTATCAGAAAAATGCAATGAATATTAATATGCCATTTGTATGCCATTTTGCATCTTTTATTTTAATTTCTTAGTGTAATTTGTTAATTGCAACTAAATAATTAAATATGGAATGTGTGGAGTAATAAATATATAATGCCCTATTCCATTTAATTTAATTAGATCACCCATGCCATGTGTTGCCATGTTAACCAACATTTAATATTGTTGAGTAGATAAATAACTTGCACCCAAATATTAATTATCGGGGTTGCTTTCCCGTTTAATTTGGATTAATTGCATTATTTTGCATCTTGCCATGTCATGCATCATTCTCGTACGATCATGCTGGATCTTTTGTCGTAGTTGTAAAATGCATCTTTTACGCCTTCTAGTGTTTGTTGCTTCTTCGCGGATACGGCGTTGAGATGTGTGAGCAACGACAAGATCTGCTTCCATGCGGGATTCCAGGCAAGCAAAGTTTGCTTGTTTACTTACACATTGTCTTTCATTCTTGTCGTTGATCTTTGCTACCCTAGTATTCGATTCTTTATCGCGATTCCATCACATGTTATCCTGCAGCCCATACAACTTTATCCCCACAACCTAATACCCGTTTGCATGTTTATCTGTTGGCCTTGCGAGTCGTAGCGCATGCTTAGAGTTGGTTGTTGGGAGTCGTCTATTGGTCTTTTACTTCATATGCTTAGTATGATAGATTATTCTTCCTTAATAGGATGTTGTCTTATGTTGGGGTATTATAATTAAAGGATAAGACATCAGGCGGAAGGCCTTGCGAGGTGCTTTGTTCTGCTAAGTGTCGACCTAGGAACTGAGATTTTATCCTCGGATCCAATTTTGAGCGCACTAACCACTTGTGGGTGGCCCTATGGACCCCCCCTCGACTTTGAACGGATCTCCAGCTTGTCCATGTGCCGCAAGTAGTTCTGGTTTCCATTTGCTCATATGCATGTGCATGATGATGATGATTGATGAGAGGTTATGTGATATGGGGGTCATATAGGGGTGGTGCGCGTGAAGCGGACAGTTCCTACTGTGATTTGAGCCGCATGGCGCGTGGACACAAACTAATGAGTCTGCAATTGAGATTCGGCCGGACTCCTGACGTGGGTAACAACTCATATGGGTGGCACTTGGACTTGCTGTAGTGAAGGAACGAGTCGTGTTGAGAGGCCCTGATGCTAGATTGGGTTGATCGAACGAGTATGGGTATAGTAGTGCACCCTTGCAGGGTGTAATCTTATCGATGAGCCGTGTCCACGGTTATGGACGACTTGTTGATGATGTTGGCTAACAAGATCTAGAAAACTTGCACCTAATTAATGTCAATTAATTTAACTAGTAATATAGAATTACTTTCACAATAAATGATAACTAAAACTGTTCAATGTGTGAGTTTCCCGAATTGCTTCATCATACTTGGTTGAGGGGGTTAATCCGAGAATGGGTTATGATTGGTGGTAGTTGTAGATGTTTACTTATGGGCTCTCTTATCCCTCTCTAATTAGACGGAAGTTGTAGCGTGTCTCTATTAGGTTGATAGTGCTGCTGCCGCTAAGTACACCCACCCCATATTTTGGGAGATGGTGTAGAAAGTATGCAGGTTGGTTTTGCTTGCCAGGGAGTGCCCTGACCCTCTTTTGGGCTTATCTTCACTAATTAATCTTGGACAAAGCCAACACAATTACCACCACTTTTCCACACTCATGGTACTGTTAGTTTATGATTACTTAGTATATCTTATTGCTGCAGCACTAACATTTACTTTCTTGTATTTATTATCTTGCAAAACTATCTCTCATACCTGTATTATTGCTTTAGTTTTATTTCCTAGATAATTCAAACGTTTGGTGTGCGTAGAGTGGTATCAGTGGTTGATAGAACTTGAGAGAACATTCAACCTACCTTTAGCTCCTCGTTGGGTTCGACACTCTTACTTATCGAAAAGGCTACACACGATCCTCTATACTTGTGGGATATCAATCGCCAGAAGAGTCTTGACAGCCTAGGACAACACTATCGAGGTAGCAGTCGTCCCAACCGTCACCACAGCTGTTGAGGTATCAGTGTCAAACGGGCGAGTCAAAGTCGTAGTCAAGACTACACCCCTCTCGACTGAGCACGGAGCCAATCCATCACAAGGGGGCAGTGGTGAAGAAGACACCCCCCCCCGGAGATCATCCTCACGTCAGCGGCATGAGGCGTCTCCAGCTCCACTGTCACCAGCGCCAAAGCTACACCCGACGGCCCACCAGAGCCATGGACCACACCGAGGTTAGGCAGGTCCAGCTCCAGGGCCGCAGTAGCAGGCTTAGGCGGTGGCTCCACTCCTAGGCCGTGGCCAGGCTGCGGCGAGCGGCGCGCAGCCGGCGAAGCCAACGAGGCCGGCTGGGCCTCCAACGCCCATGTCGGGCTACAAGCCAACGCCAACGGGTGGTGTGCAACGAGCTCGCCGTCTCCCGGCCCAGAAATCTGCGCGTCCTCCACTCGAACCAAACTCGGAAACTCCTTGCGAACCTTTCCTAGAATCTCAATCCCCCGAGAAGATTTCGGGAATGGATTATAAGGAGTGATAGCACAATTTGCCACCTATCCACTGTGCTGAAACATTGCCACAGTTTTTCCAACGTTGGCCGCACCCGAGGGTTGAGTAGAGACAACATACGTACTAGAGTTCTGCAGCAAATTACCAGAGGAGCATCCGCGGAGTCCTCCAAACCCTCCTCAGCACCACCGAAGTCATCAGCGTCATCTCCTTTCCGTCGCCAGAAATAGGGGACGAACTCCGGGTCCGGAATAAAATCTGCAGACTCACGACAGAAAACAAAAGCAAACTCCTTCAACTTCACAACACACGCTGTACCTAGATAAGGACCATGCTTGTCTTGTTGTCGGTCTAAAGGCTTGGAAGAGGGCATGGCCACCAGGATACGCACAATCCCTCTACTCCTCAAGGTAACAAGATCAACATCCAGAGTTTGACCAATCAGGGATCCAACATCCCAAATACCAAGGAAATGCCTCACTAGATATGGCACCCCCTTCACATGGACCCGCACCTGCTCAAGCACTCTCATAGGATGAACAACATACTTCTTCTAGAACAAAATAGTGGCAGTAGCGGAGAAGCCAGGAACCCCCATCTGCATTCCCCTCCATTCGATGAAGGTCTCGACAGAGGGGAACTCAATCAGAAATGCATCTGTACCATGTGCAACCGCCTCCAATGTCCAAGACAAGCTCGAAGGACACATCCTGGAGATCAAACTCTGAACAGCTGACGCAGGCACCTGATCCCCAACAATCCGCACAAGAGCTGTGGGCGAACACGTAGGAACCATGTGGGGTTTGTACACACTATCAGGAAGCTGCGTGAATATCGTCTCCTCTCTGCCATAACCAGAGGTAAAAGTTGTGGGCTTTGGGAGCCGGAGAGTGGGACACCTCAAGGTAGGATGGGCCTCGTTATCACAGACTAGACAATAATGTTTCACCGGGCAACCCTAAGCAGAATGAGTATCACCCGCCCACTTCCAGCACCTATAGGTTTTCTTGGTTTTACCACTGGCTCCATCCTGCACCATGTCCTTCAGGTCCCAACAACAGGAGGAGCACCTTCCGGAGCTGCAACAACCGCGCTAGCGCCCGAGAACTGCTGACCCTGCACAACACCACTAGTCGGCAAACAGAAATGCGGCTGGAACATCTGCGGCTGCTGTTGGGGATATATCAACTAGGGGTGTCTCCAACATTGATCAATCCGACTAGTCCAGGGTGGCCCAAGGGTGGTAAGGCTGAAGCCTGCCGGGCGGCCCAGATAGCTGACGTACAAGGAAGTAGGCGGACGGTCCAAGAAGGCGTAAGGCCGAAGCCCATCAAGCCACCAAGCCCAAGACGGAAGGCGGCAACTAAGCCGGCTAGGTCTAGGACTCTGATTACTTGCCGGACAAGTACTTGCGTTGTATCCTGGGGTCTGGCCGCCTATATAAGACGGCCACCAGGAAGCCTTTAGGGCACGCTTCAATACGCATCATACACATTGTAACATGTTCACGGCTATTGCCTCATAGTGAATTATAGCAGCACGTAGGATCTCGCCACCACTGCGGGATCTGAAGCTGGGTAAACTCGCCGTGTTCAATCCCGCCCTCGAAGACACCAGCCTTCTTCCCCACAATCCATACGTAGGCTAGAGGACCCCCGTCTCCTATCAATTATGTCGATACTACGACAGTTGGCGCCCACCGTGGGGCATAAGGTTCCTGGCGTCACGTTCCAGGCGGGAACACTTGGCGGCGTGGGCAAGCAGATCGCCGTCGGTCGCGTCACAAGTTATGGCGGCCACAGCTACGTCAACTCGGATGAGTCCTGGCTCCCGGCGGACGACTACCTTATCGGATGCGCAATCGTACCGATCGGAGGGATCGACGTCTTCATCGGTATACGCCAGAGGCGTACGACCTACCGCGTTTCTACAACCCCACCCACCAACCCTTCGACCAAGCAGTCGACCGACAAGATGGATCGGAATCCGCCTTCTCCCAGGAGTCGGCCGAATCTGATTTCCACTTCGTCGGAGTTGTCGGACTGGGATCAGACTCCCAGCCGGAAAACAACGATCCTGAGTCAATCCTCCCTGCTCTCCAGGAGGATGCGATGTCAGATGCCGGATCCAGATCTACCGTTCAAGTCAATGTAGACTCTGACTCTGATGATGCTGCTAGTCTCTTCGAAGAGAAGATCAAAACCCGCTTTTCCAGTGGCAATCTGACTCCTTCAGAGGGCACAACGGATACTGACATGCCTGACAAGCTGGCTATGATGGTTGTCGTCAGTCACGAGACAACCCCAGTTGCTTTGGAAACACAAAACAAGCCGGTTGAAGATGCCGGCGAAACCACTGCCGGTCAACTCATTGAAAGTTCCGACAAGGTGCGCGCAAAGAAGAAAACTGGCCTCGAGAAAGGCGCCAGCAGCAAACCCACGGATTTGCTCTTTCGTCATCAAAGAAGTAGACGAAATCAGGAATACTCCGGTAAATAAAGACACCCCACTCGACGAAAAAGAATTAACATGCTCAAGCACTCTGACTTCCTGCGAAAAAGAGAGGAGCACGTTGAGAGCCTTGCAAAGAAGATCGAGAAAGAACAAGAGAAGATGTCGGCCAAAACAAGCCGGCAACTCTTTGAGGAAAAAATGTCATCAAAAAACCGCCGTGACAAGGAGCCGCCAACACGCGCAACGACAGCGGCTCAAGATCTCGGGTTCGACTGGCGTACGACACCACAACGCGTGGACAGAAGGGGAGATGTTGTTTTTTGCACCCCCGTCCTCAACACGGCTGCTGCGCTAGATACCCTCGACGACAAAACTTACACGGCGGAGGAAAAGCTGGCCAATGCAAGACACTTCGTGAGCAAGGCCCTAGAACAACAAGCTCGCGCTGATTCCTACGGCCACATGGCGGATGCTCGCGGGGGAGACCTAGAGTCTAAGTCAGAAAAGTGCAAAGCTGCACCTGGCAACGACCCCGAAGGCCCGTCTGGCTCCAGTAGCCATGGCGACAAAAGGAAGGCAACGCCACCTCCAAAGAAGACGCCACCGCCAAAACCAAGGCGGGACGAGAATTCAAAAACAGGAAGCAGGGGAGACCGGCCACCTCCAGCCCAGCCAAGACGTGACAATGGCGGTAGCCGGAACAATAGACTGCCGCCTAGGAAAGATGCCGGTAACGACCCTCCCAGGAGAGGTCGAAGTCGGTCTCCGCAGCGTAGTACCGGCAGCAAGAGGAAAGAGGAGGCAGAAGGGCCCAGGCGCAGCATAAGCCTGGCAGCGCAGGACGAGCCAGACGCAAACAGAGGCGCACGGCAGCTCGATCCAAAAGACGCACGACACCGCCTACAGGACATAACAAGAGGAAAGGAGCCGCTATATTCTGGACCAAAGTGCTTCGGCGACGCCATCCGCAGAGAGCCGTTCCCTAAGGACATGACATCAGTGTCAAAAAATTGTTCTAGGTACAACGGCCTCGTTAAGCCGGATTCATGGCTAGCCGACTATGCCATGGCCATAGAAATTGCCGGCGGGAGCAGCTATATTGCCGTCCGTTACCTACCTCTCATGTTGGAAGGCACGGCAAGGGCTTGGATCGACAACCTTCCTGAAAAGTCTATCCATAGCTGGTACGACATGGAAAAGGTTTTCTCCCAGCACTTCCAAGGAACATACAAGCGTCCAAATACCTACACGGATTTGCAACGCTGTATCCAAAAGCCGGACGAAACCATGACAGACTTTGTCAGCCGTTGGATATCCGAAAAAGCCAACTGTCATGGCGTTTCGGACGCACAGGATATCCACGCCTTCTACACGGGCCTGCAGAAGAAGTCCTTGCTTCGTCATCGGCTCGTCCGCGAGCAAATCATGGACCTTGGCGAGATGCTCAACCTAGCCGCCCAATACGCGGCGGCGGATGACGACGCCCGGGACGATGATCCAGACGTCAACATCATGCCAAAACGGAACAACAAGCGCAAGCAGGCGGCGGATGACAAAGCCGGACCTTCCAACGAGGTAGCTGTCGCATTCCAAGGGAATGCCGGCAAAAAGAAGTGGAAGAATAAGAAAGATAGTCGCGACGCCGGCTCAGGGCCTAAAGCGGCGCGAATCACTTATGAGCAGGCAAAACTTTTGCCGTGCCCTATCCACGCCTCCCTCGGCAAGGTCAACCATATGCTTGGCGAATGTTGTTTCATGGACGACTTCAAAAAGGACCCCACAGTCGGCTGGAAGTCAAAGAAGTCAAAGAAGAACGACAAGAAAGACAACAAGGAGGATGAGGATGACGACGACATGTCTGTCTCAAGCGAGGATGACGCGGCCGCCAAGAAAAAGAAACCATATCAGAAGGTCAAAGAATCTCTTGTATGTTTTGTCGGCACGCCTTCGGCTAAGGCGGATAAGGCGGAAATGCGCGAACTCAACGCGACAATGCCGGACGTCCCTCAGTATTTGAACTGGTCGGAAGCAACGATCACTTGGGACCGGTCCGACCACCCTGATCACGTTCCTCACCCAGGCAAGTACGCCCTCGTCGTCGATCCCACTGTCGACAACTTCAGACTCACAAAGGTACTCATGGATGGCGGCAGCAGCCTCAACATCCTGTACTACGACACACTAAGCCGCATGAACCTGTCGGAGGATCAGCTGGACCACAGCAACCTCACTTTTCACGGCATAGTGCCCGGCAGGCAAGCAAAGTCAATGGGGAGCATTAGGCTGAAGGTAACTTTCGGACCAAAAGAGAACTACCGCTCAGAGTTCCTCCGGTTCGAAGTTGTCCCCTTCAAAAGCGCCTATCATGCAATCTTCGGACGACCGGCTTTCGCCAAATTTATGGCAAGGCCGTGCTACATATACATCAAGCTTAAAATGCCGGGGGAAAACGGAACCATCACGATTTCCGGCAACTTTAAGAAAGCCAAGGAGTGTGAACGTGGTATGGCTGCCTTCGCAGAAGCCGTCATCCACAACGAAGAACTCGCACTATTTGGGGCGGATTCAGACAACTCCATGCCCAAGCCAAAGATTGATGTCAAGAAGACCTTTGAAGCTTCAGAAGACACCAAAAAGGCGGACCTCATCCCAGGCGACAAGTCTAAGGAAGTCGTCATCGGCTCCAACCTTGACAGCAAATAGGAAGGCGCGCTCGTCGAGTTCCTCCGTGAGAATCGTGACATCTTTGCATGGTCGCCTTCCGACATGCCTGGTGTACCGAGGGAACTTGCCGAGCACTCACTCAATGTCATAAAAGGAGCCAAGCCGGTGAAGCAAGCAACAAGACGCTTTGGAGATGAGAGACGTAAGGCTATAGGAAAGGAGATAAATAGGCTGAAGGCCGCCAATTTCATAAAAGAAGTTGTGCACACCGATTGGGTGGAAAATCCTGTACTTGTTCCAAAGAAAAATAAAGAGCTGAGGATGTGTATTGACTATACCGGTGTTAACAAGTGCTGCCCAAAGGATCCCTTTGCGCTGCCTAGAATTGACCAAGTCGTTGACTCCACAGCAGGCTCCGAGCTGCTTTGTTTTTTGGACGCCTACTCAGGATACCATCAAATCAAGATGAGAGAGTCGGATCAGCTGAAAACATCTTTCACCACTCCATACGGGACTTTCTGCTACATCACGATGCCTTTTGGCCTGAAGAATGCAGGGGCAACATACCAGCGATGTATGCAGAATTGCCTGCACGAACAGATCGGCCGCAATGTTCACGTCTACGTAGACGATATCACGGTGATGTCAAAAAAGAAGGCAGATCTCCTAGAGGATTTGGAAGAAACTTTTCAGAATCTCCGGAGGTATCAGATGAAACTCAATCCCGCCAAGTGTGTTTTCGGCGTTCCAGCCGGCAAACTGCTCGGGTTTATCGTCTCAGAACGAGGGATCGAGGTTAATCCGGAGAAGATCAAGGCCATCCAAAACATATCCAGACCTACTTGTCTGAAGGACGTGCAACGTCTAGCCGGATCGGCAGCGGCCGTCAGTCGTTTCATAAGCCGCCTAGGGGAAAAGGCAATACCTCTCTACCGGCTATTGAAGAAATCCGACAACTTTGAGTGGACAACAGAGGCAGACGCAGCCTTACAACAACTTAAGGAGGCCCTCATATCCGCTCCGATATTGGCAGCACCTCGATCACAAGAACCAATGCTGCTATACATCGCGGCAACAAGAGGTGTTGTCAGCGTTGTCTTGGCTGTGGAAAGAAAGGAGAACGGAGCCGCGACGTATGAGCAACGACCGGTCTACTTCATCAGTGAAGTATTTTCCGCCTCCAAGCAGAGGTATCCGCATTACCAAAAGCTGGCTTATGGTGTATTCTTCACCGCCAGAAAGCTTAGGCATTATTTCCAGGAGCACACAGTGACAGTAGTCAGCAAGGCACCGTTGGGAGACATAATCAACAATGCAGAGGCAACAGGTCGAGTTGCCAAATGGGGCATCGAACTTACCGCCTTTGATATAGTCTATAAGCCACGGACCGCCATTAAGTCTCAAGCGCTTGCAGATTTTGTCGCTGACTGGACAGAAGCCATGGAGGAAACGACACTCCCCGAATCAGAATATTGGGTCATGCACTTTGACGGATCAAAGATGCTCAAAGGCTCGGGGGCTGGAGTCGTTCTACGCACGCCTAAAGGTGACAAGCTTAGCTACGTGTTGCAAATCCACTTCACAGCAACCAACAACGTTGCCGAGTACGAAGCTTTGCTTCATGGGTTACACGTGGCAAACGACCTCGGCGTCAAAAGAATCCTCTGTTATGGCGACTCAGATTTGGTCGCGCAGCAAGTAAGCGGAACATGGGATGCGAAAAGCGCAACAATGGCGGCATAAAGATCCAAAGTTGACGAATTCGCAAAAAACTTCGCGGGCTACGAAGTCCGGCATGTTCCAAGAGCTGAGAACGAGGCGGCAGACACACTTGCCAGACTAGGGTCAGAACGCAAAAAGGTACCAAAAGATATTTTCCTGGAACATTTGCACAAGCCATCCATTAAAGGCGCTGATTTGATGGACCCCGATGCAGAAGAACCGGTAGAAGCGGCAAGTCTCGCTGTCTACTCGATACAGCCGGATTGGACTGTCCCATATCTCGATTTTCTAATCGACAGCAAGTTGCCGGAGGACGATGAGGTGCTAAAAAGGCAGATCATAAGGCGAGCCAAGGCATTCACGATAATTAAAGGCGAGCTATATAAGCGAAGCACGTGCGGCATCTATCAGCGGTGCATACAGCCAGAAGAAGGCCAGAAAATTCTGAAAGACATACATATTGGCACCTGCGGGCATCATGCTTCCGCCAGGTCCATTGTATCCAAAGCTTTCCGCCAAGGTTTCTACTGGCTTACCGCCAAAGAAGACGCCGAGAACATCGTAAAAACATGCAAAGGCTGCCAGTTGTACGCTCGTCAACCTCACTTACCGGCACAAGAACTAAGGACAATTCCAATCACCTGGCCGTTCGCGGTCTGGGGCTTAGACATGGTAGGTCCCTTCAAGAAGGCGAGTGGTGGGTATACCCACCTATTGGTCGTTGTCGACAAGTTCACCAAATGGGTCGAGGCTAAGCCGATCAGCAAACTTGACGCGCGAACAGCCACCAATTTCCTCCGGGGAATTATCTCTCGTTTTGGAGTTCCACACAACATTATCACTGATAATGGCAGCAACCTATCTCAAGGCGACATAGAAGAATACTGCAGTGATCTGGGTATCCGGCTTGATTTGGCATCCGTGTCACACCCTCAATCCAATGGACAAGTAGAGCGTACAAACGGCCTAGTCTTATCAGGACTTAAGCCTCGTCTCGAAGCTCCATTACACAGGGCAGCCGGCGCTTGGGCAGATGAGTTACAGTCGGTACTATGGAGTTTGCGCACAACGCCAAACAGGTCTACCGGCTAAACTCCTTTCTTCTTAGTATATGGCGCTGAGGCGGTGCTACCTACCGACATGAAATACGATTCCCCAAGGATTCAAGCCTACATCGAGCAAGACGTAGAAGGTGCAAGACAGGATAGCCTAGACCCGCTAGACGAAGAAAGAGACGTCGCTCTACATCGCTTCGCCTTGTACCAGCAACAACTTCGCCGCTATCATAGCCGGAGAGTGCGGAAGCGAAGCTTCAGAACAGGTGACCTGGTTCTCCGCCTAATTCAAGACAGAAAAGGCTTGCACAAGTTATCCCCGCCATGGGAAGGACCGTTTATAGTCACAAAGGCGCTGCTCAATGGTTCCTACTACCTGGTCGACATTCGCGACGAAGAAGAAAAGAAGAGGCGCAAGAAGGCGGCAGGAAAAAGGGGAACCAAGCGCAAAAGAGGCATTGACGATCCGTTCGAACAAACAAGACGGCCTTGGAATATTGAGCAGCTACGTCCTTTCTACACTTAGCAATTTATAATTGTAATAAGTTATATATGATTATGAAATAACAGTCTATGGTTCCTCATCTGTGTTAAGAAGCATGCCATCTTTTATCTTTTCTGGCAATCATATTTCCCCTATGTATCTAAGTTACCTATTTTTCTAGCTCCGTGCAAAGGTTCAAACTGGTAGATACTTGCAGCTTTCGAGCCAACCTAAAGCAAAAATAAACTTTTTGCGCCACCTAATTCCTTTACCTCTGATTACTTATGTGTGGTTCGCCTAGTAGTATGTCTTTGGCACCAACATGTTGGCTTTGGTTTCTGATCCTAAACGCATGGCTTAGCCCTGGTTGTTTCAGCTAAAGTTACCGGATGAGGTTCGTCAACATACAAAAAGTCAAACATATAAGTCAGGGTAAAATTAAGACGGGCCATATAAATAAGGCAAAATAAAAACTTGTCGGCTAGTTTCTCGCCTAGCAGAGCAGCAACAAAAGTATATACAAATATTACAAGTTAAAGTTGCATTGTTTCAGGGGCTGGCAAATCATGTCAGAAGAAGGCAAGGAAAGGAAACTACGGCTCGGGGAGGGGGGGGCGTCTACATCAGGATTGGGGGCTGACAACTTCAGCCCCAGAACTGTCGCTCCCCTCCGCCTCGGCCGTGCCGGCAGCTCCAGCTTCCCCTGCGGCAGGCACAAGATGGCGCCGGTAGAAGATCGAAGTATCCACCATGTCGGCAGCACGCGTGGCGTAGCCGGCAACGCTGTCCAGAACAGCGGCCGGCTCGACCTCGATGCCGTCTTCATATGTAGATGGCATGCCTTCGGTGACGTCTCCGATCTCCGCCTCGGGGTAGTGCGCCATGAATAGTCCAAGCGCAGTCTTGGCACCACCCCGCGCCGCTGACTTCAGCGAGCTCTTGTGTAGCTTGGTAGCCTGCTCCAACATATTGGGCACGTCGCTGAATTCGGTCGGTTCCTGGCTGCCAGAGGAGATGAAGAACTTGGCGGCAAACCGCTTGGACGCTGCCAAAGTCTCGGTGATCAGCTCGCATAGACGCGCAAGGCGATCCAGGCGGGGGCTGAAAACCTTGTCGTCGCCCAAACCGGCGGGAACCGTATCAAAAATGAAACCATCAGTTTGGCTCAGGCTAAGCAAAATGGCAAAATCAAAGTAAGGAGTGAGAAATTACCAAGGGCCGAGTTATGGAAAGCAGACAACTCAATCATATGAGCCGCCAACGCGTTCTCATCAATTTGGGCCCGAGAAGTCTGCTTGGAGATTTCCTCGGCAGCCGTCTTCTCCGCCTCCACCAACTTCTTGTGCAGGCTTTCCAGCTCACCAGTGAGCTGGCTAGATTCCTGCGCAAATTTCAGCTGCTGGGCCTCCATCTCCTTCTGGTGATCCTCCTTCATCGCCAAGTTGGCGGCTGCCAAATCGGAAGCTTCATTCATAAGAGCTTGCATATCAGTGGACGCCTTCAGTATATCCTGGGCATGGTCTAGCAGTTCTACAAATATGGATTCGCTAACTAAATGATTGACGGCAACATAAGTTGAAAAGGTAGCTGAAGGCAAAAAAGATCAACTCTACCTTCATCTTTTTTGCGGGCCGCCTCCAACTCGGCAATCCGCAGGTCCTTGGCCTCGCAATCCTTCTTCAGGTCGTGGCACCGCCGGTTTATCTCGAATCGGGAGGAGACAAGCTCAACGTTGGCGGACACAAGGCCCTGCAGGGAAAAGCAAAGGCATAAAACATATTATCGAATAACCACTAAGCCGGCAGCCAAAAAATTTGGACCTGCCATCTAAGTGCTCGGGGGAAAGGCTATGCCGGAGTAATAAAAACTTACAGACAGGTCGCCCTCCAAGTCGGCGAAGGCCTGGGAGGTGAAGTTGGCAAAAGCCAAGGCTGACTCCTTGGCCTCCTTGAAGGTGGACCAAGGGTCCCTAACTTTTCCGCCTCCTGCAGTCGGGGCTGCCCTCTGGGACCCGCCGGCAGCCGCCTCCAGCAACTCCTCCTTGGCAGCGCGCGATTGATCGGCTTCATCGGCCGTAGCCTCAGCCAAAAGGAGGGGAGTCTTGGGTGCGCGGTCAGCGGAGGAGGTCATTGGCGGCGCGCCAGAGGCCGGAGTCGGGGGCTGGCGACGAGCGTCACCCATAAAGCTGCCGGCCCGGGGCTGGGGAGGTGGCGGCATGGTAGCAGGCGAGCTGCCTTGAGGCCGCTTACCCTTGGAAAGGATCCTGGTCGTCAACCGGGAAGTTGCGACCTTTCCCTGTCAATAAACAGCAAGCAGTCAGTTGGGTGCCAGTATTAAAGGAGCTCGTCGACTGTTAAAGGCAAAATTGAGTACCTTCGGGGGATGTTAATCCCCGCGTTCTCGTCAATGTTGACGAGAGCCGGCTCGGTAGCCGTTGCGATCCGTTTCTTCCTCTCGGCGATCGCCGTGGAGGAAGCGGCGCCGGATGCTTTGCGCTTCTTAGTCTTCCCGGCTTCCGACTCGTAGAAGTCGGGAGCCAGGTCATCCTCCCCCAAGTCGGAGATCTGAGAAAGAAGACAAGTATTAATGGAACTCAAGTTAGCCGGCGAGGCTGTCAAAAAGGGGCAAGGAGACAGATATCTACCTCGATGGGAGGGTTGTCGTGGGTGTGCATGGGCACGCCCTCCACCGCCTTCACCAGCCCCGCCTTGACGAGGCTGCGGAGCCGGAACGCCAGGTCGGCAACCGGCAGCCTCTCTTCGCTTACACGGAGAGAGGCCGTGGCAGTAGGTGAATACTGACACATTTTGTGCGGGCTGTACCGTAGGGGGAGAATCTGCCGGCCGAGCCAGCAGATGACGGTGTCCACCCCGTCCAGCAGGGGGGGAGCCATCGTCCGGGTGAGGAATTCAATCCGCCTTTGGAAAAGGCGGAGTTCCTCCGTCAACTTGGGCACCGTCTCATCCCAGCATGGCTTGGGCATAGGCGGCGCGTTGACAAATTCCGGGACGCCAAATTGACGGCCCGGAGCTGCCATATCTTGGCTGTAGAAGAATGTGGAGGTACAGCCCTTGACGGATTCAAGGTATGGTATCTTAGGATACAATTGGCGGCCCTGGCGGCAGTTAAAAGTGACACTGCCGCAGGTTGCCAGCCCGCCGTCCGGCACGGTCTGACGCCGACAACGAAAACAGTATCTGAAGAAGTCTAAGCTAGGCCTAATACCTAGGTAGCCCTCGAACAGAGCTGTGAAGCCGGCTAAGACTAGAATGCTATTGGGCGCTATGTTGTGGGGCTGGAGCCCATAATGATCTAGCACCTCGCTAAAGAAGGCGGAACGCGGAAGCGCCATTCCCCTAACTAGTTGGGAGGTGAGGATTACCCGTTCCCCGGCTTTCGGAGCCGGGATGACGTCTCCCAAGGCGGGTCTCTACCGGCAATCCTCCCGAGTTGGGAGGTAGCCAACGGCCTCCAGGTCTTGGAGGGTCGCCTCGTCGACAATGGAGGGAAGCCATTAGCGTGACCCGAGGTCCGCCGCTTCCTCTTCCTCGTCGGTCGGAGCGCCTCTCGCCGCCGTCGCCGCGGCCAAGGGTGGAGGAGCCGAGGAGACCGCCGCCGGCGTGCGCGCGGCGGGAATGTGAGAAGCGACGGCGGCGGCATTGCCCGTCGCCACCGTCGCAGGACGCGACGACGCGCCGCCCATCGCCGCCGCGGATGAGGTGTCGGATGTAGGACCGCCGGACGCCGTGGAGGGGATGTTTTGACCGGTGGACATCGCCGTGGGCGGAGGTCACCGGAGGAGGACGCTCGCCGGAGTTCGCTCGGAGAAAGGTGCGGGAGAGCAAAAGGTCGAGGAGTGCAAGAGCTGGGGTACCGAAGTGAACCGCTCGGCTCCCTATTTATAGAGCCGGGCGTAGTTTCCTGTGCGACGATGTTTTTAGTCGAACATGTGTCCAACATCCACTGCAGCGCATAATCGCACGATCTCCACATCTCCCCGTTTCCCGCGGTTTTGTGATCATGGCAGGATTTTCGCTTAGGCCAGTTTCAAACTGTCGTGAGCTGCCTAGCGATATCCGTCAACAAATGTTCCCGGCGAAACTATCGGTTAGCCGTTTTTTCCATGTTGGATAAAGGCGGCCGTGTGCCAACTTCAAGACACACTTGCCCCCTTTCTTTTGATTTTCAGAATGGTTCAAGTCCTGCAGCCGCCAACATTGGCAGATGGAGTATAAAAAAGAAGCCGGCGCCTGGAGAACTTCAACGTTTCTGGGGGCTAATGTTAGGGATATATCAACTAGGGGTGTCTCCAACATTGATCAATCCGGCTATTCTAGGGTGGCCCAAGGGTGGTAAGGCTGAAGCCTGCCGGGCGGCCCAGATAGCTGACATACAAGGAAGTAGGCGGACGGTCCAAGAAGGCGTAAGGCCGAAACCCATCAAGCCACCAAACCCAAGACGGAAGGCGGCAACTAAGCCGGCTAGGTGTAGGACTCTGATTACTTGCCGGACAAGTACTTGCCTTGTATCCTGGGGTCTGGCCGCCTATATAAGCCGGCCACCAGGAAGCCTTTAGGGCACGCTTCAATACGCATCATACACATTGTAACCTGTTCACGGCTATTGCCTCATAGTGAATTATAGCAGCATGTAGGATCTCGCCACCGCTGCGGGATCTGAAGCTGGGTAAACTCGCCGTGTTTAATCCCGTCCTCGACGACACCAGCCTTCTTCCCCACAATCCATACGTAGGCTAGAGGATCCCGTCTCCTATCAATTATGCCGATACTACGACAGCTGCGGTTGCTGACACCAAGGGTGGAGGCTGCTGCCCAAACTGTTGCGGATATTGCTGGTTCTGGACCCCTTTCTTCTTCTTCCTCTTGGGTCTTGGACCTTGAGGCTGCGGTTGCATCATCGGGAACCCAAAAGGTTGCAACGGCGCAAACGGAGGCCCCTGGAACTGCAGTTGTTGGGGCATGGGAACATAGGCAGGCGGCCCCCCTTGACGTGAAGGAGCTTGCAGCGGTTGAAACGGCGGCGGACGGATCAGTGGCACAAACGGAGATGCGATAGTTGGAACCATCTGAGCGCCGGCGAACTGCCCCCAGCCCCGACCCCCACATGTTGCTGATGGGAAGGGGACGGAACGACGGGGCGCGCAACTTGTGGTTAAAGAGGCGACACGGCAGGGCGGGCGCCGGGCATCCGCTGCCCTCCACCATGCCGCGGGCGAGGTTGCGCCGACATGACGCGCGTAGGAGCCGCCACAACCGACGCGAACAATCGCTCCCAAGGCCTGCATGGAGCCGAGGCGACGAGGAGGGGCGGCGATCTTGGCACGATGGAGGATGACGGGGGCAGGCGGAGGCGTCTAGACGAAGGAGCCTCCGACCCACACCGAAGCACAAAAGAACTAGGGCACGGCCTAGATGGACGGTGGAGAAATGCCCATGGGTTTGAGTGTCCGAGATCATCCACGCTTCCAAAGGGGCCCATCTGGATGCATTTTGAAAAAATCCCCGCCTCCGACTCCGAGATTGCCGGATCATGGATCGCCGAAGAGCACGACCGAGCAGGGACCGGAGCCGGTGAGGAGGAAGAAGAACGAGCAGCCATGGCCTTGTCGATGAAGGAGGCCATGACCGGTGGCGGAGTGATGCGGCGAGGAGGAAGAGGGCCCCGCCATGGCCCTATTCTCGGCGGCGTTCGTGAAAGACGAAGCCCCGATGGCGAGGAGCTCCTGCCGCGTCCTTCCGGCGGCGGCGTAGGTGGATCCTCCGACCTGCACAAATAACCAGAACGTAGGGACCATACCTGCTGACGACGATGAGCCATACCCCCACGTCTTGCATGCCGGCGACGGGAAACCTGCCACAGTCCAGAACGCATCGACCATGGCCTGATCGGAACTAGCAGGTCTCAGGCTCGGCACGTGGTCGTCGTTGATCGGCTCCCCCGCCACCCGCACGACGACATGATCCGACTCCGGCATCGCCTCGAGGTCCTCCTCCGCCATGGACGACTCGGGCACGAGCACTCCCAGCACGTCGAACCTCGAGCCGGTGGGACATCATCCCCATGCCGCCGGCGCTAAGGTTTTCCGGCGACGTCGCAGTGCCGTCGCCTCCAGATCGCCTCCGTCCATCACAGAGCGAATCCGATCGCACGGCGGCTGGGGAAGGTCCGCTTACGCCGATTGGTGGTTGCACGGCGATTCAACGCACTTCGATCTAAGCAGATGATGTGGTGCTGTTCCTCAAGCCGCTGGTGGGGGATTTGGTTGCGGTGCACGAAATACTGCATCTGTTCGGCGGGGTTTCAGGACTGAAGGTAAACTACACAAAATCTTCAGCTACGGTGATATGTGGGTCTGCTGCCGAGAAGGATAGGGTTTTGGACCTGTTGCACTGCCCAATTAAGGAGTTCCCGATTCGCTACCTAGGCCTACAGCTCGCGCTTTGGCCTCTGACCAAAGCGGAATGGCAGCCAGCTTTAGATCGGTTCCGAGAATTCCTTCCGGCTTGGCAACGAGGAATGATCACCAAGGAAGGAAGGCTACTAATAATCAAAAGTGTGCTCTCGGCGAGGCCCGTACATCTGTTGCTGGTGGCAGACGCGCCGGCATGGTTTCTGGAGGAAGTGAACTCCTGATTCCGCGCATTCTCTTGGGCAGGAAAAGATAAGGTGAATGGCGGATAGTGCCTGGTCTCCTGGGAGGCAGTCTGTCGCCCCACCATCTATGGTGGTCTAGGAATCAAGAACTTGAAGCTGTAAGGACTTGCTTTGCGTGTGCGCTGGGAGTGGCTCCGCCGGGTGGACTTGAGGCGCCCTTGGCAGGGACTACCCAGGCTGAAAGATAGACTCGGCGAGGACACCTTCGATAGTCTCGTCCCAATTCAGTTTGGAAACGGAGAGCGAGCGTTGTTTTGGACTGACCGGTGGTTCAATGGTGATGCGGTGCGTGATCTGGCACCCTTGGTGTTCAGTCTGGTAGGCAACGCTAACAGGAATCGCTGAACGGTGGCGGAGGCGCTGCATCTCAACAGGTGGCTAGGAGATTTGGGCGGCGAGGTCTCTCCGGAAGTTGCACGGCAGTGTGTTCAGCTATGGCTGAGACTGCAGGGAGTTATCAGACACCCGGATAGAGAGGATCTTTTCAAATGGCCTTGGACCAATGAAGGTTGCTACTCAGCCAAGTCCACTTATGACATGTTGGTGATCGGTCAAACTCACTTTACGGCAGCGGAGGCCATCTGGAACAATGGCGCCACGGTGAAAGCCAAGCTCTTTATGTGGCTGGCTATACTTGTTTGCCTGCAGGAGGAGGACAATATCGAGCACATTGTGCTTCAGTGTGTGCATGCCAGGCAAGTCTAGCAGCGGTGCTTGCAGCGCACGGGTACGACACCTCCGGCCATGGATGATCACCTCGAGGAGTGGTGGCTCAAAGCCAGACAAGGCTATACTTCGGCAATGCGCGGAAGCAGCTCCAAGTCCTACCGCAGGTGGCCGCAATTCTAGACGAGTTCAATCTCTGGTGTACGTTTCGGAGAGGTGTTTCTGGGGTGTTCCCCCTTGCCCCAGCCCCCAGGAGAGTAGGCTTTAGTTTTAGGTGAGGTGTGTGTCTCCCTGTCGCCGGTGTGTTGACAGCAATCTCTGTAATTATACTCTTCTTCTTCTATAAAAGTTTGGTACGTCTAAAAAAGAATCCAATCGCACTGTCTCTCGTTCCGATACGGTTAGTTAACAGAGGGAAAAGGACATCTCAAGAGAACATCAAAAATCATCTGATTAGCCAACAGCAGTGCATATCCCGTCATGAAAGGGACAGGCAGGTTTCTTCATCCATGGAAATAGCAGGGCTCAGTCAAGCTGTAATTCTTTCAACTCGCCAATCACTTCCTCAAACTGTTGAAGATGGTGATAAGATAGTTAGCATATGTATATCACTGAGAGAACTATTCCACGGCTAAGCACCAAACAATAGAATATAGGAGGTATCCAAGGAAAAGTAGTGCAGACTATCTACAGAGGGAAAAGGACATAGGATCTTAGGATACCTTCAAAATCTGCGTCAAAAAGTAATCACTGTTGTGCTTGATTGGCTTGGAATCAGTAGCATGAACTGTGTCCTGCATGAATCAAATGATTTATCAAATTACCTGGAGTATACAATGATGAAGCATGCTTGCTCATGCATTTTCAAGAGCACACGGTACAAAGGTTCTGAAAAACACACACCGGTAAATCGATGCCTTCATGTAGAAAACAAAATAGAGTGCAGACATGGACAAACAACCCATGAAACCCAATGCACATAATTTTGCACTATTTTTTGTTTTTGGACCACATGATTCTTATGCGTAAATGCAAAATGCCCTCAATTTGGTGCCCATATACTGAATCTATAAGCATAATGCTTTAGAAATTCAAAAGTTCAAGAACAAGCATGTAGATGATACTTCATAAACTTGCAAAATAAACATCATCCTTTCAACAAAAAGCTGCAAGAAATATTAACCTCTCGGTGCATGCACAAATAATAAGAATGTCGGTTGATGCATAAGACGCCAAAAAAAAACGTCGTTGTTGGTACAAAACAATCGTGCTACCTCGTCAATATACAAGTCAAAGTCTGCAGTGGATATGATACTTCCATAAGTGTCAACTGCATGTGTTTTCTGTGCGTACGCCATGAGGGTTGTCCTGTCACATATACAAGTTAAGTTAAAGATTTCTATAAACTCCAAAAATTAGCAGTAAGATATAAACAAATGATGATACAGACCTTAGACTGGTCTCATCCAATTCCATGTAATGCGCAAGTTTGCCAATGGTTACCACTGAAAACAACTTTAGGAATCTTCGCACACCATCAAGGGACTGGTGTTGCTTCACTTCCTTGAGAAACAACTTCAATTGACGATGAGATGCATCCTGTTACAGTGAGCAATTTAACATTATAGTCCATAAACTAGAGCTTATTTCTAAGCAGGGCTATATGCCTCTTGTCTAAATAAATAAAAATACAGCTTGATTTGTTGAACCTGAGCCAAAGAAATAATACAACTGAAGCAACTTCTCTACAATTTCATTAAGCACAAGTACATGGCTATATGGCATGCCAGAAGGCAGAACATAGTGTTGATACTGAAACACTGCCTGGCCACATTTTAGTGCTAAAGTCGAATCTGTACATACACATTGACATGAAGCATTCGTTTGTGCCAAAAAGTTCATAATAGATGTTCACTGCAACATTAAGCTTTTTAATGCTTATTCTACCAGATATGCTACGGGACTAATGTTTATGTTACCCGGTTACGCTACAGGTTCCACAGTACAGCCAAAAACGTTATGAGAATGACATTGGCACATCAGCTGATTACTTTTGTCTTTCAACGCCAAAAGCTGTGCCAACATATATAGATACAGTACAGCTGGAACTAGCAGCTTCCTAAAGGTGATAAACAGGCAAACATATATTTTATGTTCCCAACCTGAAAACACCTTGATCCTTAGCCCAATAAGGATTATATAGTTACAACAAATATATACAAAAGAAGCATACTAGTATGATCTTGGCTTTAGACGATACCTGGTTGTAGCGAACTGAAGGCGATGTAGCAACGAACTTGGGGCAGGCAAAGGAAAAGAGTTCAGTATAACATGCCTCACCATCAGAGCTAAGCATCTTTGTCATTTGGGTACCATACTTTTCCTTCAGCTCAGTGCTAACATTTTCATCTATTACATTTTCCCGGGGGCACAATGAGAGGCAGATTGCTAATAGTGCATACATCTGCCCATTCTTCTCCAGTAGCAGGTCATACTGCGGAAATTTCTGGTGGCATTGCCTATACTTTATCATATACCGCAGGATTTTGTCGAATTGGTGTATCACGTCAACATACCTAGATCAGTCCAGAAGCATGGTGCATTAGCTAAAAGCAGTTCCAGCTTGCACAATATCAAGGTAGTGTGAGTGCATTTATAGCATGTGTCGCTTGCACCTCACATAGCAACATTGCCATGTGTGTAATATAAATATGCTCCAAATTATTGAAAAGGTAATATCACTCATTGCAAGAAATGATAGGCAAGCACTTTGGAGTTAAGCACAGAAAACATGAATAATTTATCAGGTAATAATATCACTCATCAAAAGAAAATGATGATCAAGCACTTTGAGTTAAGCACGGGAAACATGAACAATTTACTGACAAAAAATACCAACAGCATAAACGCGATAGGGACAAAATTGGAAAACTGCAACAAAAGGTTTATCCATAAGCCAAGACGATGTTAAACTACAATTGTATATCTTCGCTAACTCAGTCAAAGCTCAGAGTACACAAAAATAGGACCATCTATGGAACTTAACATTTGCTGTATTTTCTATCCTATCCATCATCACAAATAAGTAATACTGCAAGCCTAGTAGAATGCAACAAACACGATAAATGGATAGTGAAAAATGTTCAACTAGTGTATTGCACACCTGCGCAGCATGAAGTTGGCAAAACCATTGTGGTAGATAGTGGAAATGTAGCTCCCAAACTCAGTGGTGTAGACACCCTGCTGGCTAATATCTATAGGCGACAAGCACTTTAGCCCAGTCCAGTAATCCCCTAGTAGGCAATGCACCCTCAGGAGCCCAATCATGCTGTAGTACCCCAGCATCTTCAACACATTGCTCCCACAGGCGGCGTCATACACGTTCATCATCGTGAACTGCTCAAGCCCCTCCTTCTCCTTCTCCAAGATGTCTCTGATCATCGAGTTCTCCACCAGTGCCTTCAAGTAATTGAGAACCCCATACACATCCCATGCCTGTAAATAGCAGAGTAGACTATTATAGGTAGGCAACTACCACCAGTAAGACCCATCAAAATTCAAGTTATAATAACCAATATGAACCTTCAATACATATACACCCAGCCCAGATATAACTGCTAGATGTATGAAGGAAATCCAAGCACCGTTCATTTAAATATTAGCAGGAACACTCCCTCCAAAGTAAAAACCACCCGTGCAACATTACTTATGACTCATGGAAACTAACTTAACTTAACGAGAGGAAATAACTGAGAGTACGATTGAACAAACTATAGGCAGACACCACATAAGTAACAAATTAATATGTACTATCCTGTAAACTACCCTTAGCTAGCAGAATCCACATCTGCCACGCCGTAACTGGCGAATAAAATTAGGACAATATTCAGTAAACCACCACTAGAACAAAACCACCTCTGACACCGATGTACTGGGACTAGCATTAGTATCCTGTAATATTAATGCATGAACCAGCTCCATAACAAGCTAAATATGACGAATTGACAATCAAACTAAACAACGAGAACAATTAAAAACCTAGCATTCACAGAATAATTACCACGCACAGAACCACAATTTGTCCTAAGCAAGTAGCTAAAGAGGATATAAATTAGGCCATTAGGGGCAGACCTGGGCCAACCGCTTGGGTAGGTTGGTCTCCTCCCCTGTCTTGTCCTCGATCTTGGCGCGGCACTCGTAGAATCTCTGGAATTGGTGCACAAACTCATCGACCATGTCCCAGAGCCACCGGTTGGGCAACTTCAAGTTCATGGTGACGTCGTCCCGGAGGAGGACGCCGAAGAGGTCGCAGTAGTTGTCCCAGGAGTCGGCGCGGTTGTCGAGGGTGACGCGCGCGTGGGCGTGGGCGTGGCGGAACGTGAGCTCGCGGTAGAGGAGGAGGAAGACCTCGTCGCCGTCGCAGTAGGCCGCGACGGCTTCGGCGGGCGGCCATGGGGTGCCGCGGTAGAGGTTGGCGGAGAGGCCCTGGAAGGTGCCCTCGTACAGCGAGTGGGTCCCGCCCACGTCGCCGTCGCGGATGTAGCGGTAGAGGTCGGAGACGAAGCTCTTGACGGAGTCGGGGACGTAGTCGGTGTAGGGCGCCGCGGAGGCGGCGGCGGCGGCGGGCATGGTCGCCGGCGACGGGGGCTAGGGCTAGGGGTGGGGATTCTCGCTGGGTTTCTTCCGAATCCGCGGGGGTTTTGCGGTGGTTCTCTGGTCTGGTATTGGTATTGGTGCGGAATGGGCTGAGTGGCTGGTTCCACCAGGCCTGATCACTCCGTGCTCGCGGAGAGCCAGCTGGCCGAACTTTCGGGAAGACAGGACAAAGGAGCGAGGACTACGGCCTACGGGAATTGGGAATTGCCGATTTGGAGGGTTTTTTTCAATACTCACTCGCTACTAAAATAAGTGTCTCAAGTATATTAAAAAGAATCATGTCTAGATACATCTCTTTCTTAAAAGACTTGAGACACTTATTTTGGGACGGAGAGTAGATTTTTTTAAAAGTTTCAATCAACTATAAGTGTAACTGCAGTTTTAAAAAAAGTGCAACTGGATGCATATTTTTGTGGGTGGCTGAGACTTAGGGTTTGTTTGGTTCTGCTTTTTCAACCTGCTTCTGCTTTTAAAAAGCTAACCAAAGGGGTATTTTTCACAGCAGATTTCATAAAATCAGCCTGCTTTTCGTAGTGTTATTTGTAAAGCAAGCGCACCCCTGCTTCCCCTGCTTCCGATTTCAACTTTAGACAAATATTACCTACCAATGCCACCGATAAGTCATACCGCTTCGCTTTATATCTTTCCTCCTCGTACAGATCCGCGTGCCATCTCCCTAATCGTTCGTTAATTTCTTTCCCCTGTTCCGCTCGCATGGCGGCGCCCACGCATAGCTAGGGTTCGCTACGACTCGCTCCTCCGGCCGGCGGCCGGCCGACTGCAGCACAACGCTTGTCTACCGTATCTTCGCGTCTTTGTTCCTTACCACCGATCCTGTTTTTGCTGTTCATCATGAGGAAGACCTGCCTCCAAGATCGATCAAGCAGACGTTAATTTATCGCCGGCCGCTCTCATCGTCAGGTAGCCCTCTCTCCCTCAACTTCTCAGCAGACCTAGCATCACGGTGGTATCGTTGTCTTGTTATACGCCAGCCGCATATTACCTCTATAATTGAGTAGACGAGCCAACTTGACTGGCTCGATGCAACTTGCATCCACTGGGCACCCAATCGTATATGCAGTTAGCTAGTTAGCACCCAGGCACGTACAAACTAGCTAGGTTGCCTGATTGTGTTGATGGATAACACCCACGTCTTGTACAAACAGCTTTCATTGACATGCTATATTTTTTCCTTTATTGAAGTATGACTGAGAAGAGTGAGAAGGCGGTTTGGGATGCTGTGAATGTCAAACACTTTATTGACATTTGCAAGGAAGAGATTAATGCGGGAAATAGGCCTATAGGTTGTTTTACAGGCACTGGTTGGAAGAACTTGATAGCTAAGTTTGAAGCAAGGTCTGGAAAGAAGCTAACCAAGGTGCAATTGAATAACAAATGGGACAATATGAAAAAAGATTATACAATATTCATGGAGCTGAAAATTGCCGCCAATGGGTTGGGCTGGGATGATGCCAAATAATGTTTCATCAGTCGAGTCACTAGCCATGTTTTTATGGATTGTTGGAGGTCCTCAGGCTTTTTGTCAAGCTGAAAATCGTTTTGTACGGTCACTCTGGACAATTCATACCAAGTTTAAGGAAGTATTGTTATGTCTGCGCAAGTTAGCAAAAGATAACATCAAACCTAGAGATCCAGCTTTTAGTACGGAACATCAAAGGGTTAAAGAAGCTCAATTTTGCCCTCACTTCAAAGGCGCCGTTGGTGCTATTGATGGATCACATGTGCCAGTTTCAGTGCCTGCATAAGAGGTAGTTAACCACACATGCCGGCATGGGTATACATCTCAAAATGTGCTTGCAATATGTGACTTCGACATGAGGTTTACCTTTGCGGTTGCTGATTGGCCCGGGGCTGCACATGACACGAGGATTCTCAATCATGCGTTGGCCAATTTCCCCTCATTTCCTGTACCCCCGAAAGGTATTAAAAAATTACCTATGTTATCACCAATTATATTGTCATCTATGTGTATGTTAACCTTGTGTTTGTAGGAAAATACTACCTAGTTGATTCTGGTTACCCAAACCGAACTGGATACCTTGCTCCATTCAAGGGTAGTACATACCATCTTCCAGAGTTTCGTCTTCGTCGCCACCGTGCACCTCAAGGGAAGTATGAGTTGTTCAACTTTTTGCATTCATCCCTTCACAATGTCATTGAGCGTGCATTTGGGGTCCTCAAACAAAAGTGGCGCATATTGAAAGCTATGCCAAGTTTCCGACCTCGTAGACAGGAACATATCATCATTGCTTGCTTGGCGTTGCATAATTTCATCCGTGATAGCAAGTTGTGTGACAAAGAGTTCGATAAATGTGATGCAAATGAGGATTATCTACCTCAAGCGGCACGTCGAGCGACACAAACCCAGACCGATGAAGTTCCAGAGGGGGAGCACGAGGATACAATGAATAATATTCGTAATAGGATTGCTGATGCTCTTGTTGCTGCCAGAGGGATGTAGTACATCTATTTGTTCGATTTATATCTTATTTTGTAATAATCCTTGGACATCACTTTCTATTTATATTATCTATGTATATGCAACATTGAAAAAACAATTATTTTTCCATGTGCAACGTTATTATTAACATGTCAACTCATGTACAATACTTGTTTTACGCTCAATTACAATATAAGCACTCTCTCAGATGTTACAGATAATCTGTGTCAAAACTACAGTTTCATAGTCGGTCCAACCAAACAACTTTCAGTTTTTCCACAGTTATCTGCTGACAGCAGGCTTCCCACAGTTCACAGCTCACAGCAGCTTTTTCAGAATCCACAGCTCAACCAAACACACCCTTAAGGAATTCTCAGTTCCCTTAGAATAGTTCGCTTAGAATTAGCAAAACCGTTTTTGTGAGGGAAAGCAGATGTGAGTAGCTTTATTATGATTTTGGCAAAAAAATAGTACTCAGATGTTTGATTAACAAGCTCCTTCACTAAATATTTTAGACGAAAATAGATGAAATACTCGACGAACACAAATTTATAAATTAACAAAACTCTCAACAGGTAAGGAGCACGATAATCTCAAGAAAAACTAACAAGACTCTCAACAGGTAATGAGCACGATAATCTCAAGAAAAACAACACCCAACCACCTACAAAGAAACACACCAAAGCCCCAACCCACGTTAGACTCTCTGGATATAGAGGTCTTTAAATTTATTGACCACAACCAACATCAGACAGAGAGAACCAGACAAGTTAGATACCGAAGAGCAACGACTTCGAGAAGGGGACAATGTAAATGTGTCGTGATCACCCGATCTACAAGGAAATGGGTTTTCACCCTCCGACTTAAGACTGTGATGAGGAAGAAACGAACATTTCACAATGACGTCTACAAGGAGGAAAATAATACCCACATGGGTCATGACGTGGGTATACCTTCTGGTACCCCCACTATGAGACTATGGTGTATAATGAAGAGGAGGCCCACCGGGTGGCCCAATGAAGACCAAGAAGCTGCTACGGAAATAACTTGAAGGACAAGGCAAGGACTCCTATTCGTAGTCTATTAGGACTCTCATGTAAAACCCCCTGGCTCCATATATAAAGACAGGGAGGGGTAGACAAAAGGAGAAGCTACACCACAATAGATAATAAGCAACGACGAATCTAGCCCTAGCCACCTCCATCGCCATCAAGGCCACCATGTATTCATCATCAATACAAGATCAGACAAACAGGAGTAGATCTTTACCTCACAATGAGGGGCCGAACCTGGGTAAATCCTTGCTTGTCAGTCATCCGGAAGCACCAGACGCCATACTTCTCTCCCTATATGAAACCCGAGATACCTAACCGAGTGATTTGCCGGATTTACACCCCGTCAGATCATCATCTTCGGCACCGGTAAATCAGATCGAGATTTCATCTGCAAGCATATGTCGCTCTCATTGCAATAGCCCAACTATATAGAAGCATCCCCATCTTGTCGCCGGTCGCCTCGACACCAACCACCCAGCTTGGTAGCCGAGCAAGAGCAAGAAAGTAGCACAATAGAGTCTAAGAGTGGGCACAACTTGTCTCCCTAAACAATTGATGGAGTGTTGGTTGAATCCGGTACTATCAGAGAAGCACTGAGAAAGGTCAAAATGTAACGATGAGTGATGACCCACAAGTATAGGGGGTGTATCGCAGTACTTTCGATAAATAAGAGTGTCGAACCCAACGAGGAGCAGAAGGTGGTGACAAGTGGTTTTGATGTGGAATTCACTCTAAACACTAGCAGACAAGTTTTCAGTAGACTTTGATATAACAGAGAAATAAAGTGCGAGTAAATAGAGCGCGACAATTATAATTGCAGCGAGTGGCCCAATCCTTTTGAGAGCAAAGGACAAGCTGGTTTGTTTACTTATGATGACCAAACGTTCTTGAGGACACACGGGATTTCTGTCTAGTGCTTTCGCTTCGTATTGATGATTAATCTTTAGTGTTTGGAGTGCAACTCAATGACGGTGACGATGGCGACGATCCCCCCCCCCCTCGGATGGAATTTCCCCGGTGGCAACGCAGCCTGCCGGAGAGATTTTCTCTCTCTGTCTTCTCTGCCTCGTGGTGGCAGCGGAGATGGATTCTGGACAACTTAGGATTTTTAGGTCTTCGGGGGGATGAAGTACGCGAAGGGTACGCCAGGAGGTGGGCCAGGGCGGCCTCACCTGGTGCTCGCGCGGCAGCCCTCCTGGACGCGCCATGAGGTGGTGAGGGCCCCCACCCCAGGCTCCTCTTTTGGCCTCCTTCATGAAATAATTAGGAAATAATTCCCAGATGTTTATTTTGTTCTTCTGGTCTTCGCAAATATTGTATCTTGAAGATGCTTTTTCCAGCAGAATTCAGACTCCGGAGTTCCACCCCCCAATGTTCATCAATCATGCAAAATAGATGAAATAACATAAGTATCATCTCCAAATACTAAATATATCAATGAATAGCAGTAAATTATGATATAAAATAGTGATGCAAAATGAACGTATCAACTCCCCCAAGCTTAGACCTCGCTTGTCCCCAAGCGAAAGCTGAACTCGGTAAACATGACCACAGGTTTATGGAGTGAAGTGTCGATATAAAATATACGGACAAGAAACATCATGTACAAATGCACAAGTCATCTTAGATATTAACTCCGTTCATATGAATCAACTTGTAACAAGTATAGGAAAACCACAATAAGGTACATAGAGAAAACTATAGTTGGTGTTGGCAAACTTAGTCCTTGGTCAGAGAACAATGAGCAATTGAGCTTAGTTTATAAAACAGCCCTCTTTATAGGTTGATAGCTCCAAAATCCAAATTCATTAGATGACAACAATGTGCTAAGCAAGAAAGAATAAAAGACATGATCAACAATACTAATGTATGAATGGTTGAATCACAATAAACTCAAATGCTTGCTTAAGATAGAAGGAGATAGGTTTACTGACTCAACATAAAGTAAGGGTGGTTCCGATTTTTTTTAAAACAAGCATTTATCATATTCATCTTCTTTTTCTCTTTACTTTCACAACCATGACACTCCTCCCCACATTTATATTCATACCATGGCTAGCCGAATTCTCGGGTGCCCACCAATCAATCTCAAACCATGGAGGAGTGACTATATTTTTGAAAAACTCAACCTTTGATATTATAGTGGTCTGACCACCCCTTTCCAAAGTTAATGACGAGCGGATGTAGCATGCAAGTCATGGGTTATTTAATTAATACGGAAGATAACAAACCCAACTATTATTTTCTCATGAGCTAGTGAACATTGACACAAATAAGGGATAATTTTGAATAAAGATGGCACAAGTAGTATTTACTTGGAGTGGCGCAAAATACCACATAATAGGTAGATATGGTGCGCACTGATGGCAAGGGTTTTGGTTCAAGGTTTGGATGTATGCGAAGCATTCCCTCTCGATGCAGCTCTTTGGCTAGCAAGGTTGGGTAGCAAGCATAAGAGTTGATGGATACAAACAAACATACATGTAGTAAAGGCAATCATGCAATTCTTACTTGAAAGCACACACAATTTTAAGTTGTCAATACTAATATTCTCATCGACAAGTGAGAAAGTTCAATGAATGCTATATTCTACATGTAATTATTTTTCCTCTTAAGTCTCAAAGTATTGTAGCTACGGACCAATGCTAAGTTTGCCAAAGCCAAAAGATTTACTATATGTTCCCAAAGTGATTACCAATACTAAATGACAAGATTAATCATACATGATAAAATTTGCAAACTAAAATAAGGTGTGCAGAAAATAAATGATAACACTTCTCATTAATATTCCATAACGGCAACTCACACCAAGGGATACATAGATAACCAACTAAAAGAGAGAGACTTCCACATTGCAAACCATCATATAAGATAACTTCTCTACTCATGATATGACACTACTAAAAGGTAAAAGATGAAAGATAATGGTGATACCGCGGCAATCCCTCCAAGCTTGGAACAAGCTAAGGGAGATGCCAATACCGATGATGAATTACTCCTTCGGTGGTGATGGAGATGAGTCCTCTTGATCCACCTTCCAAGGTAATGGTTCTCCATAAACAAACGACCACTGGGTCTCGACCTAGTTTCATACTCACAATTCTGGTTCTGAACATCATAGAGTTGGGCCTGAAGAGCGTTGGTGGTCTTGTGGAGTGAGAGGATGTCCTCCCAGAGCTTCGAAGTCTCCTCTTTGTGCTTGGCCATAAGTTCATAGACGATCCGGTGAATAATGTCCACCTCACGCTCCGCCATCTTCTTGTACTTGAAAACTTCTTGCTCCAGACTCTTCATCCTATCCCCCATGCTTCCTTCGCCTTGGGGGCCTTGAACATCTTTAACTTGTACCTTCCCTTGCTTGAGAGACAACTCTTTGGGATGCATGTTTAGCTCGTTCATGTACGGGTTGACGACGTTCGCAAAGAAATTGTCCCTGGAGGGCTCGGATGAAGACATGATGGCTCTAGATCAACGACAAAAATCTGGCAGAAACAGCTCGAAACAAAAACGCGTCGAAAACACGATATACGGACCCTTAGGGCTCCGGGTAAATATATAGAAAAAATTTACTAAATAAAAGGAAGTCAACATGGCGAAACCGAGTAGGAGAGGAGCTCTGAGGCCTCCTCACCTGGTGCTCGCGCGGCCAGCATGGGGCCCGCGCCACCACGTGGTGTGGACGCCTCGGACTTCGTGTCCTGTTCGTTTTCGTCTCATATGTTTCCATATTTTCCCAAAAAAAATCACATATGTCTAAAAAATAAGTTCACGGAAATTTTCTTACCGAAACTGTACCTTTCCGAAATCAGGTTCTGCAGGCTCAGCAATATTTTCCTTAATAAACTCTTTCGGAGTAATTGCTTGAATAATACCAACATCTTCATTATAAGAATCTCCAGAAATATAATGCTTGATTCTTTGTCCATTTACCACTTGTGTAGAGTCATCCTTGAGTGAAGCAATTTTTATCGCACCCGAACGAAACACCTCCACAATAACATATTGTCCTTCCCACTTGGAGAGTAATTTTCCTGCAAAGAATCTAAGACGAGAGCTATACAATAGAACTTTCTCACGAACGTGAAACTCTCTCTTAAGGATTCTCCTATCATGCAATTTCTTAACTTTCTCTTTAAATAGTTTAGCATTTTCATAAGCTTCACTTCTCCATTCATCTAAAGAACTCAAATTAAGTAATCTTTTCTCACCAGCAAGTTTAAAATCTTTATTTAGTTCTCTCACTGCCCAATAAGTTTTGTGTTCTAATTCTAAAGGCCAGTGATATGCTTTTCCATAAACCATTTTGTAAGGAGACATACCCATGGGATTTTTATAAGCAGTTCTATAAGCCCATAATGCATCATTTAATTTACTAGCTCAATTCTTCCTCGTTCTATTAACAGTCTTTTGCAAGATATATTTAATTTCTTTATTTGATAGTTCTACTTGCCAACTAGTCCTGGCCATGTCTCGGGCCAGGCCGGGCTTGGAAAAGCCCGACATCGAAAATCCAGGCCCGGGCACGGTCAAAGGCCCGAAAGCCCGACGGGCTTCGGGCTGTGGGCCGGGCTTCTTCCTGATTTTTGCAAAAAAGAAGCCCAGGCCCGGCCCGTGAAGGAGATATGCCCTAGAGGCAATTAATAAAGTGTATTCTTTATCATATCTCATTTGTTCATAATAGGTTTTTGTATCATGCTATAACCGTATTAAGCGGAAACATTAATATGGGTATGATGCGTAAACAACCAGGTCCCTAGTAGCCTCTATTAAGACTAGTTTCGTTGCGCGATTGATGATCGAGGATTCCCGATCATGGGGCATGGCGCCGGTCGGCAATGGGAGTCATATCGTTGGAGAACGATGTGGTGGACATACCCAGATTTGGAGGACGTAGTCGTTACGCCTTTGACCGTGAGATCAACTCTTATTGTTATTCCTGGAAGATACTTTGATCGCACCAAACGTCGTATCTTATATAGTATGACAATAACAGTGATACTTTTGGGTATCGGAAAGGAGCAGTTGAGATGAGGGGTCAAGAGCGGGATTTGCCAGTCTGCATAGCAGGATAGATACTCTAGGGCCCACTCGGTGAGATCATGTCTAATGAGCTTGCAAGCATGTGAGTAGGTCACGGAGACATGAGATCATAGACGAGTATAAGATAGCGTTGTCCGTAAAGAGGTCAAGCTAGGTATGGAGATATCTATGGAACGACGCTCGGACACGCTAAGTATCGCTATGGAAAAAGGTTTAAGACTTTGCGTTCAGGTTTGATAGATGAAAGTCATTCGTTATATCACAAGGATTAATTCATGGGGTCCAGGCCTACGAGTTAGTCGTTGATCATAGAGGAGTCTTGATCATACCTGTTATTATATCGAACCGCTAGGGTAACACACTTAAGGGGTTTTGACAAGACAACCGGAAAGGAAAGAGATCACCGGGAATGTCCCGGGAGGGGTCCGATGGAGATCGGGCAACGACAAAAGAGTTTTCGGAGCTAGAATAAATTATATATAATATGTTTGATATTAATTAGTGTAATTAATGTGCAAATATGATTTTCTATATTTATTTTCGAATTTATTTAGCCTGAATTCCCTAAATGGGCCTTCTGGTCGAAAGAAGGCCCAAGAGGGGGAAAATTCCCTAGGGGAATTCGGTGGGGGCTTGGTGGCCGACCCAGGTGGGCCAAGAGGCCCACCAGGGGGCTTGCGCACTAGGCATGTGGGGTTTAGTCCCACATTGACTGACTGGCAAGGTTGGCTCCCCCAGGAGCCTTTATATAGAGGGGCACCCCTGGCCTTTTAATTCACCAATTAATTCCCGAATTCTCTCTCGATTTCGTGAATCCTTTTGTTGGAGTTGCGCCGAGTTGAGAGGGGGATCTCTTCCACCATAGCCCCCTGCCGCACTACTGGTGTTCCGGTCCAAGTCTTCCGCTGCTCGTCCTGGACTGGAGCTTTGGAGGCCGTCGTTTCCATCGTACGTGTGTGACGCCCTGCGAGGTGCTGCGCTAGCGGTACTCGGAGGTCTGCTTCCTCTATACGACCTTGAGGTCGGCTTCGTCGGTCTTCATCGACAACGTTTGTGTGAGAATGTAATCCCCGCTTTCGGTCTGCAAGAGAATGTATTCCTATCTCCGTTTGTACTACTATATCTGCATAGAATAGATCTTGGCATGTTTTAGGATATCGTTGGTAGGAATTTTTTTATTTTCTGCACACGATCCCCTTCAGCCCGGCCCGACCGTCGGGTCTCATTTTAAGGCCCAAGCCCGGGTTTTTCTGGCCGGGCCGGGCTAAACATGGCCATGATTATTGCCCACTAGTTTGAGGATGATAAGCTGAAGCAATTCAATGATTAACACCATATTTAGCAAGATTTTTTCTAAAACCACCATGAATAAAATGAGAACCTCATCAGTCATAAGATATCTAGGAACACCAAACCTTGGGAAAATAATTTCTTGAAGCATTTTTAATGACGTTTCACCATCAGCACTTTTAGTAGGAATAGCTTCTACCCATTTAGTAACATAATCAACGTCAACAAGTATATGTGTATTTCCTTCTGAAGAAGGGAAAGGACCCATAAAGTCAAATCCCCAACAATCAAATGGTTCAATAACAAGAGAATAATTCATAGGCATGTCATTACGTCTAGAGATATTACCAACTCTCTGACATTCATCACAAGATAAAATAAACTTTCTTGCATCTTTAAAGAGAGTAGGCCAATAAAAACCTGATTGTAAAACCTTTTGCGCGGTTCTATCTCCAGCGTGTCTCCAGCGTGATGTCCTCCATAAGCACTACTATGGCACTTTCTCAATATCTCTTTTTGTTCATACTCCGGAACACATCTTCGCATAATACCATCAACTCCTTCTTTATATTAGTGTGGTTCATCCTAGAAATAATGTCTCAAGTCATAAAAGAATTTTCTTCTTTGTTGAGCTGAAAAGGTTGGAGGCAAATACTTCAAAACAATAAAGTTAGCATAATCTACATACCAAGGACTATCTCGTGAACTCACCCTTATTGCAGCCAATTGTTCATTTGGAAAACTATCATTAACAGGTTTAGGATCATAAGCAATGTTTTCCAATCTAGACAAATTATCAGCAGCTGGATTATCAACACCTTTCCTATCTACAATGTGTAAGTCGAATTCTTGCAAAAGTAATACCCATCTAATAAGCCTAGGCTTTGCATCTTTCTTTTCCATAAGGTATCTAATTGCAACATGATCATTATGAATAATAACTTTAGAATCAACAATGTATTGTCTAAATTTATCACAAGCAAATACAACAGCTAGAAATTCTTTTTCAGTTATACCATAATTCTTTTGAGCAGAATCAAGAGTTTTACTAGCATAATGAATAACATTTAACTTCTTACCTCTTATTTGTCCAAGAACAACACCAACATCAAATCACTAGCATCACACATAATTTCAAATGGTAAATTTCAATCAGGTGGTTGAACAATATGAGCAGTTATTAAAGCTTTCTTAAGAGGTTCAAAAGCTTCCTTACAATCATCATAAAAAACAAATGATATATCTTTTTGCAGGAGATTAGTAAGAGGCTTTGATACCTTAGCAAAGTCTTTGATAAACTTCAATAGAAACCAGCATGACCAAGAATACTCCGAATACCTTTAACATCTCGGGCGCAAGGCATTTCTTAATTGCCTCCACTTTAGCTCTATCAACTTCAATACCTCTTTCAGAAGTTTTATGTCCAAGAACAATCCCTTCATTAACCATAAAGTGGCATTTCTCCCAATTAAGAACAAGGTTAGTTTCTTCACATCTCTGCAAGACCTTATCAAGATTGTGCAAGCAATTATCAAAAGAAGTGCCATAGACGGAGAAATCATCCATGAACACCTCCACAATTTCTTCACAAAAATCATGAAAGATAGAAGACATACATCTTTGAAAAGTAGCAGGAGCATTACATAAACCAAAATGCATGCGTCTATAAGCATAAGTACCATAAGGACAAGTAAATATGGTTTTCTCTTAATCTTGATTTTTAACAACAATTTGAGAGAAACCAGAATAACCATCAAGAAAGCAAAAATGAGTTTTATTGGCTAATCTTTCCAACATTTGATCAATAAAGGGTAATGGATAATGATCTTTCTTAGTAACTTTATTAACGTTTCTAAAATCAATGCACATTCTATAACCAACAACTACTCTTTAAGGAATAAGTTCATCATGATCATTAGGTACAACAGTAATTCCACCCTTCTTAGAAACACAATGCACATGACTAACCCATCTACTATCAGCAATAGGATAAATGATACCAGCATCAAGAATTTTTAATACATCATTTCTTACCACTTCGTTCATCTTAGGTATTAAACAACGTTGATGTTCAACAACTGGCTTTGCGTCGGGCTCCATATTAATAGAATGTTGACATATAGAAGGAGAAATCTCATACGTCCATTTTGCATCACTCTTTTAAATCATAATTTACTGCTATTCATTGATATATATCGTATCTGGAGATGACACTTATGTTATTTCATCTTTTTTGCATGATTGATAATCATTGGGGGATGGAACTCTGGTGTCTGAATTCTGCTGGAAAAAGCACTGTCAAGATATAATATTTGCGAAGACAAGAAGAACAAAGTGGCTAACTGGGATTTATTTCTGAATTATGTCATGAAAGAGGCTAAAAGGGGAGCCTGGGGTGGGGCCCAGGGGGCCCACACCACCTCCCGGCGCGGCTCCCAAGCCAGCCGCACGAGCAGGCGATGTGGCCACCCTAGCCCACCACTTGGCGCACCCCTTCGCGTACTTCTTCCCCCCGAAGACCTAAAAATCAGATGTTAGCCAGAAACCATCTCCGCCGCCACCATGAGGCGGAGAAGACAAAGAGAGAAAAGCTCTCAGGCAGGCTGCATTGCCGCCAGGGAAATTCCCTCCCTGAGGGGGGAAATCGTCGCCATCGTCACCGTCATCGAGCTGCACTTCATCACCATCGCCAACACCACCATCTCCACCGCCGACGCCGTCATCTCCATCCATCCACTATGTTCCCGGTGTAACATCTAGGGCTAAACTCTGTGTATTTGGTAGGGGAAACTCTCCCGGTGTTGAGTACTATTGTTATTGATGCTATTGAGTGAAACCGTTGAACTAGGCTTTATGTTCAGATTGTTATTCATCATTATATCACCTCTGATCATGTTCATTATGGTGTGTTGTTAGTAGTTTGTTCTGTTCTTTAGGACATGGGAGAAGTCTAAATGTTAGTAGTGAACTATGTTGATTAATATTTGATGTTTTGATATTTAAGTTGTGGTGCCATTCTTCTAGTGGTGTCATGTGAACGTCGACTACATGACACTTCACCTTTATGGGCCTAGGGGAATGCATCGTGTACTCGGTTATCATTGTGGGGTTGCCGGAGCAACAGAAACCTAATCCCCCGTTGGTATTCCGATGCACAAGGGATCACAGGATCTCGGAGTTCAAAGCTATGGTTAGATTTATCTTAATTATTTTCTTGTATTTGCGGATGCATGCAAGGGGTATAATCATATGTATGTATTAGTCCTAGGAAGGGCGGTCCATTAGCATAGGTTCACTCACACGACACTTATCCAAACACTAAAGATTAATCATCAATACGAAGCGAAAGCACTAGACAAAAACCCCGTGTGTCCTCAAGAACGTTTGGTCATCATAAGTAAACAAACCGGCTTGTCCTTTGCTCTAAAAGGATTGGGCCACTCGCTGCAATTATAATTGTCGCGCTCTATTTACTCGCACTTTATTTCTCTTTTATATCAAAGTCTACTGAAAACTTGTCTGCTAGTGTTAAAGGTGAATTCCTCATCAAAACCACTTTTCAACACCTTCTGCTCCTCGTTGGGTTCGTGTCGGGGGGCTACCCCCCGGGTAGGGGCAGATCCCGGTATAATCCGGTAAATATCAACAAGGCTTGACCTTTGGCGACAGCAAGGGACACCTCCTGGTGTGCCGAAAGGGCAACCTGACCCTTAGGCACTGGAAGAGGGCAAAGTGCCTCCTGGCAACCGCAAGGGTCAGCTCTGGCAACTATAAATAGACACCCCCAGTCCTCACAGTCGCAGCACAAGCATGAGCGGGTGGTTCCTCTAAGAACTAGCTTCTCGAAGATGTCTTTGCTGGTAGGCTAAGACATCTTCGGGAGGCTAGGCCTAGAGATACTCATCCTGAGACGAGCTCGGACGTCTCCGGGAAGGATCCCGGATCTAGGACTCCGGGGAGACTTCCGGGTGGAGGTGTACTCGGCTTTACCGGATAGGTATTCCGGGTAAGTACTAACCGGAGCGACTCTCGGTGTTGATCTTGTGCAGAAGAGGTTCAGTGGCAGGCAAGGAGGTATCCGGAGTAAGGGCTTCCGGTAGGCCGTCAACGGTCCGTAGCAGGCTTTCCCGTTTATAGCGGGGGGAAGTACCATCCCGCCTGACACGGAAGCATGATCACCTCCCGCCTGACACGGAATCATGGTCACCTCCCGCCTGACACGGGAGCGCGTCAGCCGGTACGAGCGTGGTATGACAAGACCTGACATGCCTAGCCCGGCAATCCGGGATGGGCAAAGACATGTCTTGTCTCTGACAAGGGGACAATGATGATGTAGGGCGGCGCCTGCCGTCCTTAACGAGGTGATGACGAGGAGTCTACACCGGATAGTCCGGCGACTAGGTCGCACTAGCCGGTGACGACATCCCGGCTAGGCCTGTCTGGTGGGGCCAAGCCAAATTAGGGTTTCCGGCCCTCCTGGCCGGACCTCTATAAAAGGCGCCATAACTGCTCCTGAGGGAAAGAGGCCAACTTCAGAGCCAAAGCTATAGTCACATTTACTCTTAGAGCAGTTATTCCTCTTCACCTTGAGTTCATCTAGTTCTTCGTACTTCATCCTTCGGCTGATCTTGCAGCAAGTTGTAGTCCTTATATCACCAATATATAGAGAGGAAAGGCAGGAGTAGGGGTGTTACCTCCTCACGAGGGCCCTGAACCTGGGTATATCGTCTGTGTGTTGTGTGTCTTCATGCATTTCTTTGTATTTGTTAGATCTTCCCCTTTGCGCTTTGTTCTTGTTCCCAGTTCTTGGGAGATCTCGGTTTTACCGGGATCCTCCCCGTGTGAGCTCTTCAGCTCGCTATCCCTCCCCGGATCCACCAACGTCCATCGGCCCCACAAATTAGCCATCCTATGGCATCTGCCGTGACACCACCACGACAGTTCGACACTCTTATTCATCGAAAGTATTGTGATACACCCCCTATACGTGTGGGTCATCAAGACTATTTTTTGACGCCGTTCCGGGGAGTGAAGCGCTATTGGTAAGAGTAATTGGTAAGGAAAACTTCAACTGTAAGTGTTGTTTTTATTTATGTCTCCTTATTTGCTTAATAATGGAGAGAGAAAATGTTGCTTTCCTGTTTGGGAAGTCTTCTACCGCTGCTAAGGTAGAACGTGAGGCGCCACTTGATGATATTGTGCCATTTAAAATACCTATGAAAATTATTGAACGTATTATGAATAACCGCTATGTTGGGGATGGAACTGTCCACTCCGGTGATCATTTGTTGTATTTACATGAAATATGTGAGTTGTTCAAGTGTGCAGGTATTATGATGGACGAAGTCAGGAAGAAATTATTCTCCATATCACTTGGTGGGAGAGCTGCGCATTGGTATAAACTGCTGAATAATAGGGATTCTCTTGGATGTGAGGAAATTGTACCTCTCTTTTATTCTAAATTTCATCCTCAGAGTGAAATTCATCAAGATCGGAATTCTATATATAAGTTCTGGCCTCATGATGGAGAGAGTATCTCCCAAGCGTGGAGGAGATTGAAGGCATTAATGCTCAAATGTCCCATTCATGAGCTTCCTGATAATATTATTGTTGATAACTTCTATGCAAGACTCTCGTTTGAAGATAAAACATTATTGGATACCTCATGTGCTGGATCATTCACTCGTAATAAAAAGGAGTTTAAATGGGATCTTCTTGATCGTATTGAGGAAAATACTAAAGCATTGGAGAACGACAAAGGTATGGAGTCAGGTACAAAATATGACTTTGAATGCATTAAGACTTCTATGAACACTGATGTATTTCAAAATATTAATAATGCTTATGGTCTTGATTCTCAAGTTGTTGCAAAATATGATAAATCCTTTGCTGATTATTTTGGTTTGCCCAAGAAGGGGTTTGAAAAATATCATGAACCATATAAAGATAAACCTGTTGCTCCTTTAGCTAAAAGCATTAAAGTTACATTGTTGATCATATCATTCCTGAGCCTTATATTGATAAACTTCCTTTTCCTGTTAAAGTGAAGGAACATTCTCTTATGGCTAGTGTGTTAGTAAAAGTGATAAGAAAGCTAAAGAACCTGCTGAACAAATTAAAGTTGAACCTTCTGTGGCTATAGTTAAAGAACTTGTTTCTGAAAATGTGGGAGAAGAGTATATTAAATTTTGCGACGATGCTTCTAATGTTGTCTCTCATCGTGTAAAGACAAGAAAGGCTAGTGTTCCTGCGTTATCTGTTAAAATTGGTGATAATTTCTATTATGGTTTATGTGATATTGGTGCAAGTTCAAGTGCTATTCTTTATGAGATTTACAAAGAGATTATGCATGAAATTGGTCCCAGCCAACTTGAAGATATTGATGTGGTTATTCAACTTGCTAATAGAGAAACTATCTCTCCCATTGGTATTGTTAGAGATGTTGAAGTTCTATGTGGTAAGACTAAATATCCAGCTGATTTTCTTATACTTGGTTCTGTGGTGCTGTTATAGATTGTAGGAAAGATAAAATCCTTACTAAATTTGCTGGTGATTCATATGAATTCAATTTTTCAAAATTTGCTAAAACTCCTTATGAACCCGAATCGCCTAATGAAGATTTTAGAGTAGAACAACTTGCTTCTATTTTTCTTGCTCCTACTAATTATATTCAGCAATTTATGGAAGATCATGAGGATGAAACTTTTATGGAAGAAAGAAATGAACTAGAGGACATATTCCTCCGTCAACCTATTCTTAAACATAATTTAAAAGTGGAAGACTTGGGTAAAACACTTCCACCTAAAGAGGATCCTGTCTTTGATTTAAAACCTTTGCCTGATAATCTGAAGTATGCTCATCTAGATGATAAGAAAATATATCTTGTTATTATTAGTGCTAACCTTTCAGGAAAAGAAGAAGAAAGATTATTGGAAATATTGAAGAAACACCGTGGAGCTATGGGTTATACTTTGGATGATTTGAAGGGGATTTCTCCTTCCATATGTCAGCATTCTATTAATATGGAGCCCGATGTGAAGCCAGTTGTTGAACATCAACGCCGTTTAATACCTAAGATGAAGGAAGTGGTAAGAAATGAGGTATTAAAACTTCTCGATGCTGGTATCATTTATCCTATTGCTGATAGTAGATGGGTTAGTCATGTGCATTGTGTCCCTAATAAATGTGGAATTACTGTTGTACGTAATGATCATGATGAACTTATTCCTCAAAGAGTAGTTGTTGGTTATAGAATGTGCATTGATTTTAGAAAGGTTAATAAAGTCACTAAGAAAGATTATTATCCATTACCTTATATTGATCAAATGTTGGAGAGATTAGCTAATAAAACTCAATTTTGCTTTCTTGATGGTTATTCTGGTTCCTCTCAAATTGCTGTTAAAACTCAAGATCAAGAGAAAACCACGTTTACTTGTCCCTATTGTACGTATGCCTATAGACGTATGCCTTTTGGTTTATGTAATGCTCCTACTACTTTTCAAAGATGTATGTCTGCTATCTTTCATGGTTTTTGTGAAGAAATTGTGGAGGTGTTCATGGACGATTTTTCCGTCTATGGCACTTCTTTTGATAATTGCTTGCACAATCTTGATAAGGTTTTGCAGAGATGTTAAGAAACTAATCTTGTTCTTAATTGGGAGAAATGCTACTTTATGGTTAATCAAGGGATCATTCTTGGAAATAAAATTTCTGAAAGAGGTATTGAAGTTGATAGAGCTGAAGTAGAGGCAATTGAGAAAATGCCTTGCCCCCGAGATGTTAAAGGTATTCGTAGTATTCTTGGTCATGCTGGTTTCTATAGAAGGTTTATCAAAGACTTTGCCAAGGTATCAAAGCCTCTTACTAATCTCTTGCAAAAATATATACCATTTGTTTTTTATGATGATTGTAAGGAAGCTTTTGAAACTCTTAAGAAAGCTTTAATAACTGCTCCTATTGTTCAACCACCTGATTGGAATTTACCATTTGAAATTATGTGTGATGCTAGTTATTTTGTTGTTGGTGTTGTTCTTGGAAAAAGGGTAGATAAGAAATTAAATGTTATTCATTATGCTAGGAAGACTCTTGATTTTGCTCAAAAGAATTATGCTACAACTAAAAAAGAATTTTTTACTGTTGTGTTTTCTTGTGATAAATTTAGGCAGTACATTGTTGATTCTAAAGTTATTATTCATACTGATCATGCTGCAATCAGATACCTTATGGAAAAGAAAGATGCAAAGCCTAGGCTTATTAGATGGGTATTACTTTTGCAAGAATTCGACCTACATATTGTAGATAGGAAAGGTGGTTATAATCCTGTTGCTGATAATTTGTCTAGATTGGAGATCATTGCTTATGATCCTATACCCGTTAATGATAGTTTTTCAAATGAACAATTGGCTGCAATAAGGGTGAGTTCACTAGATAGTCCTTGGTATACAGATAATGCTAACTTTATTGTTTCGAAGTATTTGCCTCCAGCCTTTTCAGTTCAACAAAGAAGAAATTCTTTTATGACTTGAGGCATTATTTCTAGGATGCCCACACTTGTATAAAGAAGGCGTTAATGGTATTATGCGAAGATGTGCCCCGGAGTATGAACAAAAAGAGATATTGAGAAAGTGCCATAGTAGCGCTTATGGAGGACATCACGCTGGAGATAGAATCGTGCAAAAGGTTTTACAATCAGGTTTTTATTGGCCTACTCTCTTTAAAGATGCAAGAAAGTTTATTTTATCTTGTGATGAATGTCAAAGAGTTGGCAATATCTCTAGACGTAATAAAATGCCTATGAATTATTCTCTTGTTATTGAACCGTTTGATTGTTGGGGATTTGACTCCATGGGTCATTTCCCTTCTTCAGAAGGTAATACACATATTCTTGTTACTGTTGATTATGTTACTAAATGAATAGAAGCTATTCCTACTAAAAGTGTTGATGGTGAAACATCATTAAAAATGCTTCAAGAAATTATTTTCCCTAGGTTTGGTGTTCCTAGATATCTTATGACTGATGGAGGTTCTCATTTTATTCATGGTGGTTTTAGAAAAGTTCTTGCTAAATATGGTGTTAATCATAGAATTGCTTAAGCTTATCATCCTCAAACTAGTGGGCAAGTAGAATTATCAAATAGAGAAATTAAATCTATCTTGCAAAAGACTGTTAATAGAACGAGGAAGAATTGGGCTAGTAAATTAAATGATGCATTGTGGGCTTATAGAACTGCTTATAAAAATCCCATGGTATGTCTCCTTATAAAATGGTTTATGGAAAAGCATGTCACTTGCCTTTAGAATTAGAACACAAAGCTTATTGGGCAGTGAGAGAACTAAATAGAGATTTTAAACTCGCTGGTGAGAAAAGATTACTTAATTTGAGTTCTTTAGATGAATGGAGAAGTGAAGCGTATGAAAATGCCAAACTCTTTAAAAAAAAGTTAAGAAATGGCGTGATAGGAGAATCTTAAAGAGAGAGTTTCATGTTGGTGAGGCAGTTCTATTGTATAGCTCTCGTCTTAGATTCTTTGCAGGAAAATTACTCTCCAAGTGGGAAGGACCACACGTTATTGTGGAGGTGTTTCGTTCGGGTGCGATAAAAATTGTTTCGCTCAAGGATGACTCTACACAAGTGGTAAATGGACAAAGAATCAAGCATTATATTTCTGGAGATTTTTATAATGAAGATGTTGATGTTATTCAAGCAATTTCTCCGAAGAATTATATTAAGGAAAATATTTATGAGTTCGCATAACCTGATTTCGAAAACGTACAGTTTCGGTAAGAAAAAGTCCGCGAATTTAATTTTTAGAAATATGTGATTTATTTTTGGAAAATATGGGAAAATATGAGACGAAAACAAATAGGACACGAAGTCCGAGGCAACCACACCACCTCGTGGTGCGGCGCCCTTGCCGGCCGCGCCAACAGGCGATGTGGAGGCCTCAGAGCTCCTCTCCTTCTCGGTTTCGTACTTTTGCCTTTCTTTTATTTCATAAAATTTTGCTATATATTTACCCGAGGCCCCGAGGTCCGTATATCGTGTTTTCGACGTGTTTTTGTTTCGAGTTGTTTTCTGCCAGATTATTGTCCCAGTTTTAGAGGCATCATGGTCTCCACCAACGACAAGGGAAAGAAGAACTTGGAGGATGGGTTTCAAGATCCAAAGCTAGAGGAAGACATCAAGAGCGAAGACGAAGTGGAGGAAGAAGAAGACATGCGTCGTCACCTTCGTGCAACTGTCACGAGCTTTGGAGTGGTGGAGAGCCCCTCCAACCGCAGGATGAGTGCACGGATGAGCACCGGAGGGAGAGTTCCACGTAATCTTCTGGCTCCAAGAACATCTTCATCAAGCACCAACTACGCCTTCCACAACTTAATCCACCCGGATCAAATTGAAAATATGCATGAGGTGATGCAGCCAAACCTTTGGAATATGGATCGTTCTAACAATGCAGGGAAAAGGAGCTCCAAATCTGATTCGGAGTGGGGAAACAACTCCAAGAGCTGGGACTCGAAGCCTGATATATTCATGAACCGTATTGAGCACAACACAGAGATGATTCGTGCTCTTACTTACAAGATTGACGAACTGAAGGAGTTGGTTGAGAAGCTTATCAGGGAATCTCCATTGCCACCGAAGGAGTAATTCATCATCGGTATTGGCATCTCCCTTAGCTTGTTCCAAGCTTTGGGGGATTGCCGCGGTATCACCATTATCTTCCATCTCTTACCTTTTTAGTAGTGTCATATCATGAGTAGGGAAGTTATCTTATATGATGGTTTGCAATGTGGACATATCTCTCTTTTAGTTGGTTATCTATGTATCCCTTGGTGTGAGTTGCCGTTATGGAATATTAATGAGAAGTGTTATTATTTATTTACTGCACACTTTATCTTAGGTTGCAACTTTTATCATGTATGATTGATCTTGTCATTTAGTATTGGTGATCACTTTGGGAACATATAGTAAATCTTTTGGCTTTGGCAAACTTAGCATTGGTCTGTAGCTACAATACTTTGAGACTTAAGATAAAAAAGAATTACATGTAGAATATAGGATTCATTGATCTTTCTCACTTGTCTATGACAAGCTTAGTATTCACAACTTAAAATTGTGTGTGCTTTCAAGTAAGAATTGCATGATTGTCTTTTACTACATGTATGCTTGTTTGCATCCTTCAACTCTTATGCTTGCTACCCAACCTTGCTAGCCAAAGACCTGTATCGAGAGGGAATGCTTCTCATACATACAAAACTTGAACCAAAACCCTTGCCATCCGTGTCCACCATATCTACCTATTATGTGGTATTTTGCGCCACTCCAAGTAAATACTTCTTGTGCTATATTTATTCAAAATTATTATCCCCTATTTGTGTCAATATTCATTAGCTCATGAGGAAATAATAGTTGGGTTTGTGATCTTCCATACTAATTAAGTAACCCATGACTTGCATGCTACATCCGCTCGTCATTAACTTTGCAAAGGGGTGGTCAGACCACTATAATATCAAAGGTTGAGTTTTTCAAAATTATAGGCACTCCTCCATGGTTTGAGATTGATTGGTGGGCACCCGAGAATTCGGCTAGCCATGGTATGAATAGAAAGGTGGGGAGGAGTGTCATGGTTGTGAAACTAAAGAGAAAAAGAAGATGAATATGATAAAGGCTTGTTTTAAAAAATAATCGGAACCACCCTTACATTGCTTAGTATGGAAGATGACAAGAACTCTGTTACAAATCATTGACAACAACAAACACCGCTCAAAACTCATTTTATGCTCTATGTGTGATTTCGAAAAGCTATAAAATAAAAGCTCTAGCACATGTTTGTATCTCTGCTTCCCTCTATGAAGGGCCTATATTTTACTTTATGTTGAGTCAGTAAACCTATCTCCTTCTTTCTTAATCAAGCATTTGAGTTCATTGTGATTCAACCATTCATACATTAGTATTGTTGATCATGTCTTTTATTCTTTCTTGCTTAGCACATTGTTGGCATCTAATGAATTTGATTTTTGGAGCTATCAACCTATAAAGAGGGTTGTTTTATAAACTAAGCTCAATTGCTCATTGTTCTCTGACCAAGGACTAAGTTTGCCACCACCAACTATAGTTTTCTCTATGTACCTTATTTTGGTTTTCCTCTACTTGTTACAAGTTGATTCATATGAACAGAGTTAATATCTAAGATGACTTGTGCATTTATACATGTGATGCTTCTTGTCTGTATATTTTATATCAACACTTCACTCCATAAACCTGTGGTCATGTTTACCGAGTTCAGCTTTCGCCTGGGGACAAGAGGGGTCTAAGCTCTGGGGAGTTGATACGTCCATTTTGCATCACAATTTTATATCATAATTTACTGCTATTCATTGATATATATCGTATTTGGAGATGATACTTATGTTATTTTATCTATTTTTCATGATTGATGATCATTGGGGGATGGAACTCCAGAGTCTGAATTCAGCTAGAAAAAAGTACCGTCAAGATACAATATTTGCGAAGACCAGAAGAACAAAGTGGCTAACTTGGATTTATTTCTGAATTATTTCATGAAGGAGGCCAAAAGGGGAGCCTGGGGTGGGGCCAGAGGGCCCACACCACCTCCCCGCGCGGCTCCCAAGCCAGCCGCGCGAGTAGGCGATTTGGCCACCCTGGCCCACCACATGGCCCACCCCTTCGTGTACTTCTTCCCCCCGAAGACCTAAAAATCAGACGTTAGCCAGAAACTATCTCCGCGGACACCACGCGGTGGAGAAGACAGAGAGAGAAAATCTCTCCTGCAGGCTGCGTTGCCGCCAGGGAAATTCCCTCCTGGAGGGGGAAATCGTCGCCATCATCACCGTCATCGAGCTGCACTCCATCACCATCTCCAACACCACCATCTCCACCGTCGACGTCGTCATCTCCATCCATCCACTCCGTTCCCGCTGTCACATCTAGGGTTGAACGTTGTGTATTTGATAGGGGAAACTCTCCCGGTGTTGATTACTATTGGTATTGATGCTATTGAGTGATACCGTTGAACTAGGGTTTATGTTCAGATTGTTATTCATCATTATATCACCTCTGATCATGTTCATTATGGAGTGTTGTGAGTATTTCGTTGTGTTCTTGAGGACATGGGAGAAGTCTAGATGTTAGTGAAGGGGTTACGGTGCAGAAAACAATAATTTTTCTAGCGAACGAAACCCTAACTAGCCAGGATCTATCTATCTAGTACATGCGATAACGGTGGCGGAACGGGTTACATTACCTCCATGTAGACCGATAGCGGGGATTACGCTCCTGCACAAGCGTTGATGATGAAGTCGTACGTAGCCGACCTCGAGGTCGCGAAGATCTTGCCGCGATGTCGAAGTCGATGACGCCGGGGTGTCGATGATGATCTGCGTCGACGGGCGTCGGGCGGAAGAAGGCAGAGCGCCAGCACCAGGGCTGGTACGCCGGCAGCAGAGGGGAGGGAGGCGCGGCGGCTGCAGGGGGCGAGACGACGTCGCCCAGGCTACTTAAAAGGAGTTACCTCCGAGCACTCACAAACATACGGAGCTTAGCGACAACCCCCGGTCATTCAGATCCAGCTGAAATCGCAGGGGTAGATCCCGCAGAGCAACGGCGCTCTGCGGTATAGCTTGGGTGGAGAGAGATCCCCCTTTCCTCAGCTCGGCGCGGCTCCAACTTGGGAACCATGATATCGAGAGAGAAATCGGGAATTAATTGTATTTTCCAATGAATTAATCCAATTAATATGCCTTGCTATATAAAGGGGGAAGGGGGTGTGCAAACCCCTTGGCTCCCCCATGTGGGACTAAACAAAGGAGGAGGGGGGGTGGTGCGGCCCCACCATGGGCTGGCCGAACCCCCCATGGGGCCCAGCCCCTTGCTTGGTGCGGCTCCCCCTCTTGGGCCCTCTTAGGGCCCATGTAGGTGGGAGCCCCCCTTTTCCTTTATTTAATTAATATTAAATTAATATAAAAATCCCATTAATTCATAATTAATATATTTATATATAATTCAATATCCCGTGACTCCGAAACTCTTTCGGACCACCCGAACAACTTTCGGACATTCCTGGAACCATTCCAGACCTCTCCGGAACTCCTTCCGGACCACCGGAACTCTTTCCGGATCATTTCTCTCTCTCCAACAAAATCCTATAATATTCCAGAACCTATCTCCTAGCGTCGCTAAGACCTTAAGTTTGTTACGCTACGGTTCGAGAACACTCCAGACATGGTCGAGACACTCCGCTCACCAATGATCGTCAGGGATACCTGGAAATATATGACGACCCCTGTGCATTCCACGAATATCGTCGTTGAACCATAAATATGATATTCATTCCCTTTGTCTCTGTGATACTACCTTGTCCGAGATATGATCGTAGACACACCGATGTCTTTGTTGTATCTCGTTACCGACGAAGGTTATTAACTCGTCTGCGATATTACATCTCCATGACCTAGTCATAAGCTGCGCAGCTATATAGATGCAATATCACCGAGTGGGCCCAGAGTATCTTTCCATTACAAGAATGAACAAATCCCGCTCTTGATCCTTACGTCTTGATGCTCTTTCGGAATACCCAAGATGGACACCGTTATTGTCATGCTATATAAGACACAACGTTTGATGCTCTCAAAGCACCCCTACGAAGCATTAATAAGTACGGTCTCACGGTCTAAGGAATAAGCTATCATATTCTTATCTATTGCAAATGACAAACATCGTAATACGATCTTATTGCAATACTTTGCGTATGTCCATCATCTTATTCAACTAACAAGATGACCCCATTGTCAACCGACGTCATTGTCCTTGATCGGGAATCTCGATCAACTGTTGCCCAATGGACTAGCTCAAATAGAGGCTTGCTAGGGACCTGGTTGTCTATGTATCACACGTGTATTAATAATTCCGATTAATACAGTTATAGCATAATACACAAACCTATTATAAACTTATGAGATAATGCAATAAATACTACTTATTTATTTGCCTCTAGGGCATATCTCCTTCAGTTAGTAGTGAACTATGTTGATTAATATTTGATGTTTTGATATTTAAGTTGTGGTGCCATTCTTCTAGTGGTTTCATGTGAACGTCGACTAGATGACACGTCAACTTTATGGGCCTAGGGGAATGCATCGTGTACTCGATTATCATTTGTGGGGTTGCCAGAGTGACAGACACCTAAACCCCCGTTGATATTCCGATGTGCGAGGGGTCGCAGGATCTCAGAGTTTAAGGCTATGGTTAGATTTATCTTAATTACTTTCTTTTATTTGATGCTTGCAAGGGGTATAATCATATGTATGTATTAGTCCTAGGAAGGGCGGTGCATTAGCATAGGTTCACCCACACGACACTTATCTTAACACTAAAGATTATTCATCAATCTGAAGCGAAAGCACTAGACAGAAATCCCAGGTGTCCTTAAGAACGTTTGGTCATCATAAGTAAACAAACCGGCTTTTCCTTTGCTCTAAAAAGGATTGGGCCACTCGCTGCAATTATAATTGGCGCGCTCTATTTACTCGCACTTTATTTCTCCGTTATCTCAAAGTCTAGTAAAAACTTGTCTACTAGTGTTTACAGTGAATTCCTCATCAAAACAACTTGTCAACACCTTCTGCTCCTCGTTGGGTTTGACACTCTTATTTATCGAATGTACTGCGATACACCCCTATACTTGTGGGTCATCAAAATCCCTTTCAAATCATCCAAACTGTAACCCATAGCTCCACAATGTTTCTTCAATATTTCCAATAATCTTTCTTCTTCTTTACCTGAAAGGTTAGCACTAATAATAACATGATATATTTTCTTATCATCAAGATGATCATACTTAAGATTATCAGGCAAAGGATTTAAATCAAATACATAATCCTCTTTAGGTGGAAGTGTTTTACCCAAGTCTTCCACTTTTAAATTATGTTTAAGAATAGGTTGACGAATGAATATGTCCTCAAGTTCATTCCTTTGTTCCATAAAATCTTCACTTTCATGATCTTCCATAAATTGCTGAATATAATTAGTAGGAGCAAGAGCAATAGAAGCAAGTTGTTCTACTCTAAAATCTTCATTAGGCAATTCGGATTCATAAGGGGTTTTAGCAAATTTCGAAAAATTGAACTCATAAGAATCACCAGCAAATTTAGTATGAATTTTCTCTTTCCTACAATCTATAACAGCACCACAAGTATTCAGGAAAGGTCTACCAAAAATAATAGGACAAGTCTTACTAGCAGCAGAACTAATTACAAGAAAATCAGCGGGATATTTAGTCTTACCACATAGAACTTCAACATATCTAATAATACCAATGGGAGAGACAGTTTCTCTATTAGCAAGTTGAATAACCACATCAATATCTTCAAGTTCACTAGGACAAATTTCATGCATAATCTCTTTGTAAAGCTCATAAGGAATAGCACTTGAACTTGCACCAATATCACATAAACCATAATAGCAATGATCACCAATTTTAACAGATAACACAGGAACACTAGCCTTTCTTGGCTTTGTAGGATGAGATACAACATTAAAAGCATCATCACAAAATATAATATACTCTTCTCCCACATTTTCAGAAACAAATTCTTTAACTATAGCCACAGAAGGTTCAACTTTAATTTTTTCAACAGGTTCTTTAGCTTTCTTATAACTTTTATTAACCACACTAGCCATAATAGAATGTTCTTTCACTTTGCAGGAAAATGAATTTTATCAATATAAGGCTCAGGAATGATAAGATCAACAATATTAACTTCAATGCTTTTAGCTAAAGGAGCAACATATTTATCTTTATAGGGTTCATGATAATTTTCAAACCCCTTCTTGGGAAAACCAAAATAATCGGCAAAGGTTTTATAATAATTTGCAATAACTTGAGTGTCAAGACCATAAGCATTATTAATATTTCGAAATACATCAGTACCCATGAAAGTTTTAATGCAATCAAAGTCATATTTTATACCTGACTCCCTACCTTTGTCGTTCTCCCATGCTACAGTATTTTCTTCAATACGATCAAGAATATCCCATTTAAACTCCTTCTTATTACGAGTGAATGATCCAGCACATGAAGTATCCAATAATGTTTTATCTTCAAAGGAGAGTCTTGCATAGAAGTTATCAACAATAATATTACCAGGAAGCTCATGAATGTGACATCTGAGCATTAATGCCTTCAATCTCCCCCACGCTTGGGCAGTATTTTCTGCATCATGAGACCAGAAGTTATATATAGAATTCCGATCTTGGTGAATTTCACTTGGAGGATAAAATTTAGAATAAAAGAGAGGTACAATTTCCTCCCATCCAAGAGAATCCCTATTATTCAGCAGTTTATACCAACGCGCAACTCTCCCACCAAGTGATATGGAGAATAATTTCTTCCTGACTTCGTCCATCGTAATACCTGCGCACTTGAACAACTCACATATTTCATGTAAATACAACAAATGATCACCGGAGTGGACAGTTCCATCCCCAACATAGCGGTTATTCATAACACGTTCAATAATTTTCATAGGTATGACACAATATTATCAAGTGGCGCCTCACATTCTACCTTAGCAGCGGTAGAAGACTTCCCAAACAGGAAAGCAACATTTCCTCTCTCCATTATTAAGCAAATAAGGAGAGAGAAATAAAAACAACACTTACAGTTGAAGTTTTCCTTACCAATTACTCTTACCAATAGCGCTTCACTCCCCGGAACGACGTTATAAAATAGTCTTGCTGACCCACAAGTATAGGGGGTGTATCGCAGTATTTTCGATAAATAAGAGTGTCGAACCCAAGGAGGAGCAGAAAGTGTTGACAAGTGGTTTTGATGAGGAATTCACTTTAAACACTAGCAGCCAAGTTTTCAGTAGACTTTGATATAACAGAGAAATAAAGTGCGAGTAAATACAGCGCGGCAATTATAATTGCAGCGAGTGGCCCAATCCTTTTTAGATAAAATGACAAGCCGATTTGTTTACTTAGGATGACCAAACGTTCTTGAGGACACACGGGATTTTTGTCTAGTGCTTTCGCTTTGTATTGATGATTAATCTTTAGTGTTTGGATAAGTGTCGTGTGAGTGAACCTATGCTAATGGACCGCCCTTCCTAGGACTAATACATACTTATGGTTAAACCCCTTGCAAGCATCCGCAAATACAAGAAAGTAATTAAGATAAATCTAACCATAGCTTTGAACTCCGAGATCCTGCGATCCCTTGTGCATCAGAATACCAACGGGGGATTAGGTTTCTGTTACTCCGGCAACCCCATAATGATAACCGAGTACACGATGCATTCCCCTAGTTCCATAAAGGCGAAGTGTCATGTAGTCTACATTCACATGACACCACTAGAAGAATGTCACCACAACTTAAATATCAAAACATCAAATATTACTCAATATAGTTCACTACTAACATCTAGACTTCTCCCATGTTCTCAAGAACACAACGAACTACTCACAACCCACCATATGGAACATGATCAGAGATGATATAATGATGGATATCAATCTGAACATAAACCCTAGTTTAACAGTTTCACTCAATAGCATCAATAACAATAATAATCAACACCGGGAGAGTTTCCCCTATCAAATACACAGAGTTTAGTACTAGATATTACAACGGTAACTGAGTGGATGGATGGAGATGACGGCGTCGGCGGTGGAGATGGTGGTGTTGGCGATGGTGAGGGAGTGCAACTCGATGACGATGTCGACGATTCCCCCCTCCCCCAGAGGGAATTTCCCCGGCAGCAACGCAGCCTGCCGTAGAGCTTTTCTCTCTCTGTCTTCTCCGCCTCGTGGTGGCGGCGAAGATGGATTCTGGACAACGTAGGATTTTTAGGTCTTCAGGGGGATAAAGTACATGAAGGGGTACGCCAGGAGGTTGGCCAGGGCGTCCTCACCTGGTGCTCGCGCGACAGCCTTCCTGGGCGCGCCACGAGGTGGTGAGGGCCCCCTGGGCCCCACCCTAGGCTCCTCTTTTGGCCTCCTTCATGAAATAATTAGGAAATAATTCCCAGATGTTTATTTTGTTCTTCTGGTGTTCGCAAATATTATATCTTGACGATGCTTTTTCCAGCAGAATTCAGACTCTGAAGTTCCATCCCCCAATGTTCATCAATCATGCAAAATAGATGAAATAACAGAAGTATCATCTCCAAATACTAAATATATCAATGAATACCAGTAAATTATGATATAAAATAGTGATGCAAAATGGACATATCAAGGAGCCTCTTCTCCAACGACAAATGTCAGTTATATAGGGTATCTTGACTGGACTTGTACCATAGAGACAAAGAAGCACCACCAAAGGGTAGCAAGATGGGGGGCATAAGCCTTGCTCCAGACCCAACGACAAATGCACTATCGCGTCTCACCATCCCTTGACCATGACGACAGACACAACTTTGGCAACACACCCAAATGGGGAACATGCAACTCCCCAACTCACTTCCCAAGTAGTTAGATGCCACGTCGGAGCCACAACTTTGGAATCCGGGAAGCCTCATTGTTAACCAAAAAGCGACGCAACTGACCCAGCTTCTTCACCAGCGTTGGCGGCGGCGCATCGAATGGGCTCCTTGGAGTCTGGCGATGGCTGCGGGCGCGGTGTTTGCAGTGGAGTTGGCGGCGGCGCATCGAACGGGCTTGGCGGACCCGATCTGGGCATGTCGGGTCCTGAGCTTGGGGGCGCGTATGTTCGTCGGGGCGCTGTGGCAGTGGCGCAGCTCCGATGCGGGAGCGTGGCCTGGTTGCGGGTGGGCGCAGTGGCGGGCAGGAACCGGCGACGTCCTCTCTGGCTTGGGGCGCCGTGCGGGGGACTCGGTGCGGCGTTCTCGGTGGAGGGCAACAGGAACCCTGCTCGGCTCGATGATCCCAATTCTTCATGGTCGAGTCAAGATCCGGGTGAAATCCCTACACATACCTCGGTTTGTGCCGACGACGGCGGCGCCTTTGCGACGTCGTTCTCCTTCTCGTTGGCGTTGTTGAGGAGATTGATTCGTTCCGACGCGTTTGGTGCCAGGATCTTCGGGTTAAAACCTAAGATCCTTGGAGTGGGCGACGGTGACGAACACGTCACTACCTTCTTGAAGGCGTCGCCTTGGAGCTCTTGGCCCTCGTGGTGCGCTGGGTTCGCGACGGCTTGGTGGGCGGCTATGTTGTCAGGGGAGCGGATGACCGGGGCGGCGGCCCCAGACGGTGCCTGTGCGCCGAGACGGCGGTCTCGGGCTCCCACGCTACAATGGTTACATGAGGCGGAGCCGTTGTGTAGCGGGGGTTTAGGGGGTGACCTGGATGAAGACTACATGGGGGTTCGTCGACCTGACCGGATCACCTTCGGGCAATGCGAATGCCGGTCTGGTTGCTACGCTGGGAGGGTGGCCCCGGAGCATGGTGGTTTTGGTGGCAACCTTGATGAAGACTGCGGGGGCAGAGGGTTCGTCGACCATGACTGGATCACTTTCGGGTGATGCGAAAGTCGATCTAGTTGCTACGTCGGGGCGGCGGCTCCGAAGCGGGTGGTGTATGTTGTTGCGTTTGTTCGACTTGTGTCGTGTGGGCGACGGGTCGCTTCGTCCGTGTCATTCTTTTGTATAGTTTGTATCGTTTTTGGACACGGTTTTCCTTATAAACTAGCTCAATTCTCTTCTATCTATTCGAGCCGTGGAACGACCACCTTATCCTCAATTCTGCACCAGCGTTCATCCATAACCTACGCATCCCAATAATTACATCATAATGCTTTGTTGTCACGTCCTGCTGAGTGCTGATGAAGTGGCACAAAGAAGTCGATGGAGTAAACTGAAAACTGAGCCGAGTAAGTGCATCTCTTGCATATCTCTCAAACCGCAAACCCCATATTTTTGGATGCAGGCCATCCTATATGACTTTTGCAAGCTGAAAACAGGCCGACGGAGTCTGGTCTACGCGGCCTATTTTCAGCCCGCAAACTAAAACCACAACACATGGTTTTATGTTAAATATAAAGACAAATCATCCGAGAAATTCAACATACGACATGGAGTCTGCTACGATACTTTCCCACGTCTTGACCAAGGTAACATCTTCGAACTCGCTATAGTTGCCGGTCCTCACTGCCTCTTTGAACGCCCCTTCTATCCAAACTTGTATCTAGACATATTTTAGTATTCATATTCACATATTTTAGGTCTTTTCAAATTTAGGCTCAACACAAAGGTAAATTCTCTAGATATGCAACTATGGTGAATTTACCTAAATGATAATCTAAGCAATAACAAGATAAGCAAGTAAGGGAGCAAAGGTAAAGGGAACCAAGTGAAGCACGCGGAGACGAAGATGTAATCCCGAGTTCCACCCAAGGGTGTACGTCTCGTTTGGAGAGGTGCGCGCTACCACAACAGGTTAGCCGCAACGCCACAAAGGCTCACCTTCTTCTCCGATGAACTCAACCACAAAGGTTTCGAGTCCACCTTCCACTATTGATCCCCTTTTAGGGCGGAGATCGAATCCCTTACAAATGCTTGAGGCACACACCCACAACTGAATTGGGGGCTCCCAAGAAGACACAAAAGGTCAAGGACCACAAAAGGTCAAGGTAACACCAAGAGTACAACAATGGTGAACTAGGTTTTCCCACCGGAAACCCTAGCCACGAAATCCCCAAGTGAATGGGGGAGAAATGCAAATCCCTTCGGTGAGGATGTAGATCCGGGCCTTCTCCTCCAATCCTCCAAAGATCAATGAATTTGGGTGGGGGGATTGGGAGATCTTGATGATTTGAGCTTTCAAGAATGGTAGGAGAGAGAAAATCTGAGAGCTGTCTGTTCTTGAGTGAGTGAGGGGGTATTTATACCCCCCCTCAAAATCTGGCCGTTGGCTGTCTTGGGCACCCGGAAATTCCGGTTTAAGTAACACCGGAAATTCCGGTCACCCGGAATATCCGGGCCTTTGAAAATATCCGAGCTGAATTTCCGGTTGAGATCAGAACCAATTCTGAACTTGACTTAGCCGATTTTCTGAGGTTGACTCGGAATATCCGAGTCCTTGAAATTTCCGAGCTGAATTTCCGATTGGAGTCAGTACCACTTCTGAATCTTGACTTAGCCAATTTTCCTGGGGTTGACTCGGAATATCCGGGTTGGTGAACCGGAATATCCGGGTCCTTGAAATTTCCGAGCTGATTTTCCGATTGGAGTCAGTACCACTTCTGAATCTTGACTTAGCCAATTTTCCTGGGGTTGACTCGGAATATCCGGGTTGGGAACCGGAATATCCGAGTCCTTGAAATTTCCGAGCTGATTTTCCGATTGAAGTCAGTAGTACTTCTGAACTTGACTTAGCCAATTTTCTAGGGTTGACTCGGAATATCCGGGTTGAGGAACCGGAATATCCGAGTCTGGGAAGAATTTCAGAAACTCTTTTTCTCTACAATTTGGCTTTAGGATTTGTGATATGAGTTTCACCCAAACTGAAATACTTAGCAATAGGATTAGTATATCATTGGTATTGTTAACTAACACACAAAACACTAGGGATTAAGAAATGTTCTTTCAATCTCCCCCTTTTTGGTGTTAGATGACAATACCAAGATTTGCATTGAAACAAAAGGCAATATCATGTTTTTGGCAGAAAATGGCTCCCCCTAAATAAATGCAAGTAAGCAACACAAAATGACAAAGGATAGGAGCAATTTTATAACAACAACCACAAGATATCACAAAGGAGAAACGAGACAAAAGGTAAGATTATGGAAGCAATTGAGACTAGATAGATTTTCATACCTTGTGTATATATAGAATGTGAAGAGAATACCAACACAATCAATTCGAAGTCTCAACCATAATATAAAGATAGCATCAACCATTGTCTCAATACAAAGTTATCACAAATGAAATAAAGAGAGTTTCACAAGTAACTTAAAACACGATAAATGGACACAAGCGCAAATAAGTGATAAACGCATAAGCTTGTGCCCGACCCTTGCAAATCCCCGAAGAAGTCCTAGTAGAGCAACTTCTCCCCCTTTGGCATCGAAACGCCAAAAAGGAAGAAGAGCGATGCTACGTCCCCATGGAAGTCTTCAGTCCGAGGGGTCCTCCTCATCATCATCATCACCAGCATCCTCATCGTCATCATCATCCTCTTCATACTCATCAGACTCGGCCTCCTCATCATCATCTTCCTCCTCATTATCATAGTCATAGCTAGTGGTGTACGAGATGCCGCCAAGGTCCTGGTCAATCAGTGTCCACGGAGCTAAGGAACCCTGGTTCCACTGAGCAAAGGACAGGGGCTCAGACAGAGCAGCAGGAGCAGGAGAGCCAGAAGCATGGTGAAGGATCAAGTCTTGCTTGTAATCCAGCTGACGGCGATCCTTGTAGGCATTGTATTGCTCTTTGCGGATGTCCACATTCATGCAAAGGATGTTGCGCTGGAACCAGTTCAGCTTCTTGACATGCGCATGAGTGGTAGGAACATGAGTAGAGGTAGCAGCAGCCCTCCTAGCATCACCCATGAAAGATCCACCTGTAGCTGATGTAGTAGAGGCCTAGGAGGGGGCTTGACCACAGTCTTCTTCACATAAAGTTTCTTGAAGTCATGTGGCACCAAATCACTGCTGCTGAAGTTGTAGGCAGGGAACTTAAACTGGAGGAGCTTCATTATGTAAGGAGCATAAGGAATAGAGACCCTGGTGGTTATAGCTTCATACATCTCATTGTAGATGTAATCCATCACATCTACTCTCCAGTCAGTATCAGAACCCGAGTCCTCCACAATGCGGTTGGCATGAAGGAGCAGGTTGCAGAGAGGGGTAACCACGTTGTCGTTGTTGCCACCACTCGGTGCAATGTTCTCACGCAGGATGCACACAAGAACATCATACAATGGAAGCAAGTCACGAGTGAATCCAGGGGTGGCTCCCACACCATATAAGTGAGTTGTCTCCTTCTTGTTGAGCTTGTAGGGGGTGTGCATGCGAGTGCCTTGGGGATTGTCACCATCAAACCTGTAGCCCAGTACCTTGGCAAACTCCTCGAAGTTGGACTCACAGTATGATTCCCCAGTCATCCACTTCATGGTCTTCTTCGAGTCACCCTTAATCACTAGGGTGGCGAAGAACTGCATTACAAGCTGCGCGTTGTAGGCACAACGGATGAGCGCCAACCTCTCCAAACCCATGGTCTTGACAATGTGGATGGCCTCAGCAAATGCGGTTTTCTTCTGCAGAGATGCAAAGTCAAACGGGTGCATGGGTCGAATGGGCTTCGACAGTGAGAGATAGAGATCCACGAATATGTGCTCTTGCGCTTGGCACCAAAAGCTGCGATCATCGAGAGAGTTGTCTCTTGTGCTGAGGTACCAGTCCCCCTGCCTTAGCTGAGAGTAATCCACAGAATTCATCTTGGAGTAGTTCTGACGTTGGGGACTAGGGACATTCTTTCTCTTCTTGGATGAGGGCTTGCTGGCAACAGCTTTCTTCTTCCTCTGAGTTGCAGGGCCCTTTCCCTTGTTGACTAGTTGCTTGTGGACAGGTGCTCTACCTGTGTTCCTTGATCCCCCTGCGGACGGACTTCCACCTGAACCTGTGAATTTGAGCATAGAGGGTAGCATAAGGTAAGTGCACACAAGTCAGGAGATAATACACACATTAGATAGGCATTTGATGAATCCTATGTAGTTAAACATGAGTTAATCTTAAAACTGCAGTGTTTGACTCGGAAATTCCGGTTCATACATGACCGGAAATTCCGGGGGACCGGAAATTCCGAGTCAATCTGAACCGGATATTCCGAGTCAGACAGAAACTGCAGATCTGAGATTGCCTCGGTCTAAAACTAGATCGGTCCAACATAATGCAAAACTAATGTATGTAGAAGGCAGGGAATAGTCCTAGGAACAATCTCTACCAAGCAACATTGAAACAAATAACTCCACATCAAGATCCAAGTGCAAGCACATAAGGAAGAAGAAAAGTGAAGTTACCCTCATCCATTGAGGCCATTGCTTGGAGGAGTGAGTTCCCGGGGCGGAGGAGGAGCAGATCCGGCCGAGAAAGAGGTTACCCGGCGGTCGGAGTGCTCCGGAGGGACTTGGGAACAGCAGGGGCGGCGGCTGGAGGAGAGGGAGGTCGGGGGTGGAAGAAGGGCACTAATGAGCCCTTCACCCCGAGCCTGCCCTTATATTTCTGGACAAACCGCCAGACCGGATATTCCGGGTGTAACTTACACCGGATATTCCGAGTCACCGGATATTCCGGTTCAAAATGAACCGGATATTCCGACCTGCTGAACCAAAATCCCAGTTTTCAAAAGGATGACTTGTGTGCAATAGAGAGAAATGTTTTCAGGGGAAAGTAGGCTTGGGATAGATTTCCAAACTGATATTGGTACACCATACTCAACTCACAACAACCAAATCGAACCAAAAGAGCCAAGTTGAGTAGGTTTCCCACATGCATGAAAAGGAGGGCAAATAGCAACAATAAGCTCCAAATAAAAACAACTCTTCAAGGAGAGGAGGTCGGTGGCCGAGGCCACCATGTAGGAGTGTATGGCATGTTACCGCGAAGATGTATCTTGGGTACATAACCAATACTCGTCGTTTTAGCTCATTAGTCATAAGAATGAATATAGAGATAAAAGAACACTTGCTATCGGCATAATGGGGGGAGGGATGGTCCAATGTATTAGGACCGCACTCCCCCTATTTCCATGCCTACATCTAAACTAGATAAGATGCAATTACGCCCTAGGCGAGTGTGCAAGCGATCAAGCTAAGGACCTCGAATCAATGATATTAAGCTCATTCCTCAAAAAGCAAAACCTTCCTTCCTCAAGGGGCTTCGTGAAGATATCCGCCAATTGATCCCTTGTGCCCACATATGATAAGTCAATGTCTCCACGGGCCACATGATCTCTTATGAAATGATGGCGGATCTCAATATGCTTGGTTCTTGAATGTTGCACCGGGTTGTAGGCAATCTTGATGGCACTTTCGTTGTCACATAAAAGAGGCACTTTGTCGCAATCGACTCCGTACTCCTTTAAAGTTTGCCTCATCCATAGCAACTGAGTGCAACAACTTGCGGCAGCAACATACTCGGCTTCGGCGGTGGAGAGAGATATGCAATTTTGCTTGTTAGAAGACCAACTCACCAAGGACCTCCCAATAAATTGACAAGCACCGGAGGTTGACTTCCTATCATCATGATCTCCCGCCCAATCGGAATCCGTGAACCCACATAATGAGAAATTTGCATCCTTGGGATACCACAATCCATAAGTTGGGGTATAAGCCAAATATCTAAAGATTCTCTTGACCGCCACATCATGGCTTTCTTTAGGAGCCGCTTGATATCTTGCACATACTCCTACGGCTAGCACTATATCCGGTCTAGATGCACAAAGGTAGAGGAGAGATCCAATCATGGAGCGGTATACCTTTTGATCCACATCCTTACCCTTCGGGTTGAGCTCAAGGTGGCATTTGGTTTGCATTGGAGTAGAGGCACCCTTGAGATCAAGCAACTCGTACTTCTTGAGCATGTCTTGAATGTACTTTGCTTGGTTGATGAACGTTCCTTCCCTCAATTGTTTGATCTCAAATCCGAGGAAGAACTTCATCTCGCCCATCATAGACATCTCAAACCTGTCAGTCATAAGCTTAGAGAATTCTTCGTTAAATGCTTTGTTAGTCGATCCAAATATAATGTCATCCACATATAATTGACAAATGAAAAGCTCCCCATTAACTTTCTTAGTGAAAAGTGTGGGGTCGATTTCCCCAACTTGGAATCCACGGTCTACAAGTAGTTCTCTAAGGTGCTCGTACCACACTCGTGGGGCTTGTTTAAGGACATAGAGTGCCTTATCCAACTTGTAGACATGGTTCGGATACTTGAGGTCCTCGAACCCCGGTGGTTGCTTAACATAAACAAGTTCATTTAGTGGACCATTTAGAAAAGCGGATTTAAAATCCATTTGTTGCAACTTAAAGTTATGGTGAGAGGCATAGGCAAGAAGAATACGGATTGACTCAAGTCGAGCCACGAGCGCGTAGGTTTCTCCAAAGTCAATGCCTTCAATTTGAGAGTAACCTTGAGCCACCAATCTTGCCTTGTTCCTCACCACCATGCCATGTTCATCTTGCTTGTTCTTGAATATCCACTTGGTGCCGATAACATTGCGGCAATCTTTGGGTCTTTCCACCAACTTCCACACTTTGTTGCGCTCGAAGTTGTTGAGCTCTTCATGCATAGCATCAAGCCAATCATTATCTTCAAGAGCTTCAAAGACCTTCTTGGGTTCCACCATGGAGATGTGAGCTTGATGTTCACTAAAGCTTGCGAGTTGTCTTCGGGTAAAGACCTTGCTTCTCACATCACCAAGCACCTTGTCAAGAGATAGAGCTCTTAATTCTTGTGAGGTGCCAACCCTATTCAAGCGGCGGATCTCGATTTCCCTCCGAGTGGTGGGAGGAATCGCTTGATCATCTTGATCATTCATGTCTCCGCCTTGACTGATTTGATGGCCTTGATCAACCATTGGAGTGGTGTCCATTGGTGAGGGAGAGGGTTGATCTTGGCCTTGCGAACTGCCACCGGGAATGTCAGCAGGACCGGATATTCCGGGTTCAGGGACCGGAAATTCCGAACCACCGGAATTTCCGAGTCCATCTTGAACCGGATTTTCCGGTCCTCCGGAAATTCCAGGAGCAGCTGTAGAATCTTGTTCTTCTTCTTGGCAAGGTGCATTGGGCACGGTGTTGTCGATGGGTGTTTCTTGTGTTGGGGTGGTCACCACTTGTGAAGAACTTGGTCCTTGTTGATCAACCTCATAATAGAGTTCAACGGGGCTGTGGACTCCCAACCCCATTCTTCGGATAGCATCTTGAGGTTCATCATCACCTACACCGGAAACACCACTTTGCTCCACGAGGGAGCCGTCATTCTCCTCGAATACCACACTACAAGTTTCTATGATTATGCGCGAGGCCTTATCATAGACTCTATAAGTGTGGGATTCGGATCCGTAGCCCACAAATGTCCCTTCAAGAGACTTAGAATCAAACTTGCCCAAACGAACACCTTTGATGAGATAAAAACACTTACAACCAAATACTCGGAAGTAGGAGATATTGGGCTTGTTCCCGGTAAGCACTTCATAAGGTGTCTTCATGAGTCCTTTGCGAAAGAAGAGCCGGTTGGATGAATGGCAAGCGGTGTTGACGGCTTCGGCCCAAAAGTTGTGAGGGGACTTGAACTCTGCCATCATCGACCTTGCCATCTCAATAAGTGTGCGGTTCTTCCTTTCGGCTACACCATTTTGTTGGGGAGTATAAGCAGCAGAATATTGATGACGAATCCCTTCTTCACTAAGGAACTCGTTTAAGGTGTAGTTCTTGAACTCGGACCCATTGTCACTTCGTATCACCAAGATAGGGACATTGTGTTGACGTTGAGCTTCATTGGAGAAGTCGATGATAGTTTGTTGTGTCTCCATCTTCGTCTTGAAGAAGAAAACCCATGTGTATCTTGAATAGTCATCAACAATCACCAAGCAATATTTCTTGCCACCAAGACTAGCTTCCGGAATGGGACCAAAGAGGTCAACATGGAGAAGCTCCAAAACCCTCTTTGACGAAATGATGGTCTTGCTTGGATGGTAGATGTCATGCATTTTTCCTTCAACACACGCCCTACACATTCGATCCTTCGAGAAAGAAACATGGTCTTTTAGTCCTAGGATATGGCCACCCTTGTGGAGACTTTGCAAAGTCCTCATGTTGACATGGGCTAGTCGGCGATGCCATAGCCAACCCAAGTCCGCCTTTGCGAATAGGCACATTGTATGGGAAGTGGTGACTCCGGAGAAGTCAATCACATAGAGCCCATTCTCAATGTACCCAACGAAAGACACATTGAGAGACTTGATCCGCAAGAGAATGACCATTTCCTTTTCGAAGACAACGGTATAACCCAAACAAGTTAAGGAATGGACGGAGATCAAGTTGAAACCTAGGGACTCGACAAGCAAGACATTCACAAGTGTGATGTCCGGTGCCACTACCACCTTGCCGAGCCCTATTACCTTAGACTTAGAATTATCACCATATGTAACGGTCATTGGATCATCATTGGGCTTCAACTCCGTTACAATATCCTTGCTTCCGGTCATGTGACTAGTGCACCCACTATCAATTATCCATTTCGATCCTCCGGAAGCAAGGCCCTACACACAATCAATTCTTGGGTTTAGGTACCCATTTTGCAATGGGTGCCTTTTGGTTAGCAACAAGGGTCTTTGGTACCCAAATAGCATATTCAATGTAACCATCAAAAGGACCAATGTATAGAGCATAGACATCCCCATAATAATCAACATATAAAGCATAGTTGGGGTTAGATATGCCCGCGAAGTCATTACGAGTGGGAGTGCCCCTTGTGGCATTTCCACTCGCAATGTCAACCTTCTTGGCTTGTGCGGACTTGGTCTTCTTCTTTATCTCCTTCTTCTCCTTAGAAACATAGCCTAGACCTTCCTTACCCTTGTGGGGCACTCGCTCATGAAGAGGAGTAGTGAGTGTCCCCTTACCTTTATCAAGAGAGGTCTTGGGCTTGGTTGCCATAGAAGGAACAAACACAACCCTAGCAATACCCTTCACAACATTTGCATTAGCATTCAAAGGAGTAGAGGTGCTAGGTTTCTCAAGAGTAGATATCCGAGATTGGAGTTGATCACGAGACTTGAGAAGACGTTCGTGATCACTTGTCAACACCTTGTGAGCATTGTCAAGTGACTCGAAGTCTTCGCAAAGTCTAGCATGAGCAACTACAAGCTCGGACTTTTCATTTTGCACAATTTTACATTTAGCAAAGTAGAGATCACGATCCTTAGTGATCTTAGCAAGTTGCTCCTTGAGGAGAGCATGAGCTTCTTGTTCATCTTCGAGAGAGGATTGGAGAGACACCTTAGCGTGTGCATCCTCTCTCTCAATCTCACCTTTTAGTTCAAGCTCATCCTCAAGCTCACCTATACGACTCATGATTGAGCCAAAGTGTTTCTTTCCTTCTCCTTGCAAGTTAGTCATGAATTTATCAAAAGCAATGATTTCTTCCTTGACTTCTAAGCTCATAGCATCATCAATGTCATGTGATATGGAGTTGGGGGATAATTGTACCTCGGATGTCTTTGCCATAAGACATCTTGCATTCTTGACGATGGGGCTCTCGTTTGGTGAGGAGAAGAGTGATGGAGGTGTGGAAGAAATGGCTAGTGCGGCCACTTGCGTTGGAGTATCCTCCTTGTTACTATCTTCATCATCGGTGGGATATTGCTCTTGAGTCACCAAGACAATCTTTTGGTTCTTCTTGAAGAAAGGCTTCTTCATGGGCATGGGCCCCTTGCCCTTCGTCTTGGCCACGAGCCTCCCACCATGATCCTCTCTTCTCTCCCATGGGCAATCGGCAACAAAGTGGCTCTTTTCATCGTAGTTATAGCAAAGTCTCACTTTGTTGAAAGGCTTTCCTCCGTTGGGGGGAAACTTCTTGTCAATCCTTGCTTTGGCCCTTCCGGGGTTCTTCCAAAAGGTTCTTGCCGCAAGACCCATGTGTTGAGTGACAGTGCTTGAGAGAGCTTCACTAGATAGCTCGACTTGATCATCACACTCCTCTTCATCCTCTTCTTCAACGGTGGCCTTCAAAGCAATTGAGGCATGCTTGTGCATCCCTATGGCTCTAGCTCTTGCATCTTGTGCAATCTTGGAGGCCACCTTGTATGCGGTCATCTCTTGCATAACTTCATTGGATGTCATCTTTGCAAAGTCATGTCTCCCTTGGAGTGTCTTCAAATCCGTGTCCTCAAAGGGCATGAGAGCGGTCACAAACTTCCTCTTGATCCAAACATCATTAATGTACTCCGCCCCGAGGTTCTTGAATGAGTTGGCAACCAACACCAACCTCCGGTACATGTCCTCGTGGCTTTCTCCATCCAACTTGTAGAACCCTTCCACCTCATTGCATAAGGCATCATACCGGTTCTTCTTCATGCTCTCATTCCCAACGAAGATGTCGGAAAGAGCATTCCAAACTTCCTTGGCGGTGGAGAATTGTTGAATGAGCGCCATGTCCTTCTCTCCAACGGCCATTTGGAGTTGATGAAGAGCGGTGGCGTTGAGTTGGCTATCAACCACCTCTCTTCTTGTCAAGTTGGTTGGATCATGGGGCTTGTATCCTTTTTCAATGATGCGCCAAAGCTCAATGGAGGCACTACATAGATGAGACTTCTTTAGAAATACCCATTGAGAGAAATGAGTAGGTTTAAGCTTAGGAGGATCACTTCTAAAGTTTACATGAGGGTGGGGGATAGGAGGGTTAGGAGAGTAATTATGGTTGACATTATGAAATTCCTCTCCTTTGGGGGTGTTAGAGGAGCTAGGTGGTTCATCCTTTTCCGCCTTCCCGGGAACACTTGAGGTAACATCTTTGGACCCATCCGAAGATGACTCCTTAGAGTTCCCCGCATGTTCCTTAGGAGGAGGAGAGGGAGAAGTAGCCTCGGGCTCCTTAGACTTCCAGAGTGCCATGAGCATCTCATTCATCTTGAGGAGTTGGGCCTCCAAGGACGATCTCATATCAATAAGATCGGCCACGGTTGCCCCTTTGGCTAACGCCTCCTTCTCCGCCTCTAATTTTTCACGGGCGGCCCTCTCGGCATCGGATTCCGTCATCGTTGCACTTAGGCGGTTAAGCCCTTAAAAGTGAACAAGGCTCTGATACCAATTGAACGGGAATCCGGCACCTAGAGGGGGGGGGGTGAATAGGTGCTATTACAAATTTTAGGTCTTTTCAAATTTAGGCTCAACACAAAGGTAAATTCTCTAGATATGCAACTACGGTGAATTTACCTAAATGATAATCTAAGCAATAACAAGATAAGCAAGTAAGGGAGCAAAGGTAAAGGGAACCGAGTGAAGCACGCGGAGACGAAGATGTAATCCCGAGTTTCACCCAAGGGTGTACGTCTCGTTTGGAGAGGTGTGCGCTACCACAACAGGTTAGCCGCAACGCCACAAAGGCTCACCTTCTTCTCCGATGAACTCAACCACAAAGGTTTTGAGCCCACCTTCCACTATTGATCCCCTTTTAGGGCGGAGATCGAATCCCTTACAAACGCTTGAGGCACACACCCACAACTGAATTGGGGGCTCCCAAGAAGACCACAAAAGGTCAAGGACCACAAAAGGTCAAGGTAACACCAAGAGTACAACAATGGTGAGCTAGGTTTTCCCACCGGAAACCCTAGCCACGAAATCCCCAAGTGAATGGGAGAGAAATGCCAATCCCTTCGGTGAAGATGTAGATCCGGGCCTTCTCCTCCAATCCTCCAAAGATCAATGAGTTTGGGTGGGGGGATTGGGAGATCTTGATGATTTGAGCTTTCAAGAATAGTAGGAGAGAGAAAATCTTAGAGCTAGCTGTTCTTGAGTGAGTGAGGGGGTATTTATACTCCCCCTCAAAATCTGGCCGTTGGCTGTCTTGGGCACCCGGAAATTCCGGTTTAAGTAACACCGGAAATTCCGGTCACCCGGAATATCCGGGTCTTTGAAAATATCCGAGCTGAATTTCCGGTTGAGATCAGAACCAATTCTGAACTTGACTTTGCCGATTTTCTGAGTGTGACTCGGAATATCCGAGTCCTTGAAATTTCCGAGCTGAATTTCCGATTGGAGTCAGTACCACTTCTGAATCTTGACTTAGCCAATTTTCTGGGGTTGACTCGGAATATCCGGGTTGGGGAACCGGAATATCCGAGTCCTTGAAATTTCCGAGCTGAATTTCCGATTGGAGTCAGTACCACTTCTGAACTTGACTTAGCCAATTTTCTAGGGTTGACTCGGAATATCCGAGTTGGGGAACCGGAATATCCGAGTCTGGGAAGAATTCCAGAAACTCTTTTTCTCTACAATTTGGCTTTAGGATTTGTGATATGAGTTTCACCCAAACTGAAATACTTAGCAATAGGATTAGTATATCATTGGTATTTTTAACTAACACACAAAACACTAGGGATTAAGAAATGTTCTTTCAAGTATGCACTGCATTGCGGTATAAGATCAGACGAGATGACCCTGGTGAAGTTGAGGGTGAGCGTCCCCAGAAGAGGGTTCCTGCCAAGGTGATGTGGTATGCTCCTATAATACCACGGTTGAAACGCCTGTTCGCGAATAAAGAGCATGCCAAGTTGTTGCGATGGCACAAAGAGGACCGTAAGAAAGACGCGATGTGTAGACACCCCGCTGATGGGTCGCAGTGGAGAAAAATTGAGAGAGAGTTCCCGGAATTTGAAGATGACGCAAGGAACTTCAGGTTTGGTCTAAGTACAGACGGCTTCAATCCGTTTGGGGAGCAAAGCAGCAGTCATAGCACATGGCCTGTGACTCTATGTATTTATAACCTTCCTCCTTGGTTGTGCATGAAGCGAAAGTTCATTTTGATGCCATTGCTCATCCAAGGCCCGAAGCAACCCGGCGACGACCTTGATGTGTACCTCAGGCCATTATTTGAATAACTTTTACAGTTGTGGCGGGAAGAAGGTGTACGGGTGTGGGATGAGCACAAACATGAGGAATTTGACCTACAAGCTTTGCTTTTTGTAACAATTAACGATTGGCCTGCTCTTGCTAACCTCTCAGGGCAGTCGACCAAGGGGTACAATGCATGCACACACTGTTTGGGTGAGACTGAATGTTTATATTTGGATAAATGTAAGAAGTGTGTGTATCTGGGGCATCGTCGATTTCTTCCGATCAGGCATACCGCAAGGAAGAAAGGCAAGCATTTTAAAGGTGAGGCTGATCACAGTAGGAGGCCTGTCAACCGTACTGGTGAATTTTTTTTTGATATGGTAAAGGATCTAAAAGTAATCTTTGGAAAGGGTCCTGGAGGACAACAGGTTCCGAAAGACGCTAACGGGCACGCACCCATGTGGAAGAAAAAATCTATATTTTGGGAGCTACCATATTGGAAGGTCCTAGAGGTTAGATCTGCTATCGACGTGATGCACGTGACGAAGAATGTTTGCGTGAACCTGCTAGGCTACTTGGGCGTGTACGGGAAGAAAAAAGATACAGAGGAAGCACGGGAGGACCAGAAATGTGTGAAAGAACGAGACGGCCTAAGTCTCGAACACTACGAAGGTCCTGCCAGCAACGCTCTTACCAAACAAGAGAAAGTAATATTCTTTGAATGCCTGAGCAGTATCCAGGTCACGGCTGGGTTCTCGTCGAATATAAAGAGGATAGTAAATGTGAGACTCCAAAAATTTCAGAACCTAAAGTCTCATGATTGTCACGTGATTATGACGCAATTGCTTCCGATTGCACTGAGGGGGCTACTACCGGAAAATGTTCGAGTACCCATTGTGAAGCTTTGTGCATTCCTCAATGCAGTATCTCAAAAGGTAATCGATCCGGCGATTCTACCAGGGTTGCAAAATGATGTGGCCCAGTGTCTTGTCAGTTTTGAGTTGGTGTTCCCTCCATCCTTCTTCGATTTTATGACGCATCTCCTGGTTCACCTAGTCGAAGAGATTCAAGTTCCCGGTCCTGTATTTCTGCACAATATGTTCCCATTTGAGATGTTCATGGCAGTCTTAAAGAAATATGTGCATAACCGTGCTAGGCCAGAAGGAAGCATCTCCAACGGCTACGGTAACGAGGAGGTCATTGAGTTCTGTGTTGACTATATTCATGACCTTAAGCCGATAGGTGTTCCACAATCACGACATGAGGGTAGACTTAGTGGAAAAGGCACACTAGGAAAGAAAATAAAAATTTGTATGGATGGACATTCTTTCACTGAAGCACACTATACAGTTCTACAAAGTGCTACCTTGGTGGCCCCGTATATTGATCAACACAAGAATCTTGTACGCTCTCTACACGCGGGGAAGTCTGACAACTGGATTGTACGTACACACATGGCGACGTTCGGCGGTTGGTTGCGAGCACATCTTCAAAATAAAGACAAGGTTGATGAACAGTTACACTTGTTGGCCAGGGCACCATCTACAACTATATGTACTTTCCAAGGGTACGAGATAAATGGGAATACATTTTACACGAATGTCCAAGATAAAAAGAGCACGAACCAAAACAGTGGTGTTCGCATTGATGCAACAAACAACAATGGGCAGAAGAACACATACTATGGTTGCATAGAGGAGATATGGGAACTTGACTATGGACCTTCTTTTAAGATCCCTTTGTTTCGGTGCAAATGGGTCAATCTGAAAGGCGGGGTAGAGGTAGAGAAGATGTACGGAATGACAACAGTGGATCTAAACAGTCTTGCGTACAGAGACGAACCATTCGTGCTAGCCAATGATGTGGCTCAGGTTTTCTATGTGAAATACATGTCTAGCAGACCCAAAAAAAGAAACCTCCTGGGAGTGGAGGAGCCGAGGCGTCACATAGTTCTTTCAGGAAAAAGAAACATCGTGGGAGTGGAGGACAAGACAGACATGTCAGATGATTATAATAATTTTGATGAAATTCCGCCTTTCGTAGTGAACATTGACCCAATCATCAAGTTGATTGAAGAAGATGCTCCATGGTTCCGACGCAGAAGAACTGGCGGTGTTGTGTGATGGAGATGTTGGTGCGATATGTAATAATTAATATATTAAACTTTTTATATGAAGAAGATGCTCCATCTTTACCTGCATATCAAATGGATCCGTCGACGTTGAAAGAACAAAACACACGATTTCACCTGCATACAGCCCCACGGTTGCTCTTGATGAGTGCCTGCATATCAAATGCACAGTGGGACGTATGCGGGGAATCCGAGTAATTTGTATATATTCCTCAGTAGATGAATTGAACTATTCTTTTGATAGAACAAAACACACGATTTCACCTGCATACAGCCCCACGGTGGCTCCTGAGTGCCTGCATATCAAATGCACCGTGGGGCGTATGCAGGGAATCCGAGTGATTTGTATACCACACCACCCGGCTAGGCACTAGAAGGAGGAAACACTGAGTGCTCGCCTCGTCCGAGAGGGGGCTATATATAGGGTCACGGGCTCAACAAGTCGTACTGATAGTGTTGATCCAACAGCTCTCAAGTGCTCAAAAGAAGCACACCCCTGATCCAACGGCTAAAAACGTTTCAAAGAAACACACGATCCGTGTGCTTCTTTAGTCCCGGTTTGAAACTGAAAGCGTTAATCGAACAGCTCAGAAGCAATCAAAAGAAACACACACCTGATCAAACGGCTAACAAGTGCTTGAAAGAAACACACGATCTGTGTGCTTCTTTAGTCCCGGTTTGGAAGTTAAAGTGTTGATCGAACAGCTCAGAATTCCAAAGTTTGTAAAAGTTATACAAATTCACATTCAAAATAGTTTTAAACTTATTAAAATAATGGTTATAGAAAATAGAAAATGTTTTTGTATTAGTTAGTCAATTTCAAACACTTTTCATATTGAAAGTTTTTTCAAATTCCAAAGTTTGCAAAAGTTATACAAATTCACATTCAAAATAGTTTTAAACTTATTAAAAATAATGGTTATAGAAAAGAGAAAATGTTTTTGTATTAGTTAATCAATTTCAAACACTTTTCATATTGAAAGTTTTTTCAAATTCCAAAGTTTGCAAAAGTTATACAAATTCACATTCAAAATAGTTTTAAACTTATTAAAATAATGGTTATAGAAAAGAGAAAATGTTTTTGTATTAGTTAGTCAAATTCAAACACTTTTCATATTGAAAGTTTTTCCAAATTCCAAAGTTATTTAAAACAGAAAACAGAAAACAGAAAAAGAAAAGAAAAAGGAAAAGAAAAAGAAAAAACCCCATCTATCCCGGGTGGTGGCTCAGCCCGGAGCAAAATCAGTACGACGCCGTCAGGCTGCCAAAATTCCCCTCGAGCTAGCGCCGCCGCCTCCTTCCTCGCCGTCCCCGCGCCTCCGGCCATCCCTCCCCGCGCCTCCGACCATCCCGACGCCGCTGCGCACTGCTGCGTCCTCGCCGTCCCAGCGCCTCCATCCTTCCACGGGTGAGTCCGGAGACTGGAGCTGCCGCCCTCGCCGTCCCACCGTTCTTCCTCGCCCTTACCGGAGCTCCGCCGAGCCATTGCCGAGGGTGAGTCCTCCTCCCTCTCTCACGACGCCACCGTGTCGCAATCCGCCGCCACCGCGTGCGTCACCTCCTCTACCGTTGATTCGGTTCACCATTGATGACGTCAGCATGACGTCATCATTTTCAGAAGCTATGTTGAATTATAGAAAATCATAATTAAATTACTTTAAATCCGAAAAATACAAACTTTTTATCAAAATGTTCATAAAAATAAAATACATGTTGTTGTGTCATTATTTTGTGTGTTTGAATAAGTTTGAATAAACAAAAAAAAAATTGGAATATCGTTGCAAATGCAAATGTGATATTATTTTGTTGAACTAGTGTAATGTGTTGAATTATTGTAATGTGTAATGTGCAAATGCAAAAAATTGTTGTAATGTGTAATGTGCAAATGTGTAATGTGTAATAGCGTTCCCTGGTCGAGCCACAACCCGGAGCCATTCCCCTCTCCTCGCGAAGCGCTGCCCAAATTTCCCGTGAACCACCCTAGCCGCCGCCTCCTTCTTCGACTCCGGCTGGGCCTCGCCGCCACCTTCCTCGCCTCCTTCTTCGACTAGGTGAGCCTCGCGCGTGCCCTGAACCCTAGCTCGTGCTCCCTTTCTCTCTCTGCGCGCGCGTGCCACGAACCCTAGCCTCCTATCGCCATCTTCGGCTCCGCGGCCGAGCGACTCCTGCGAGCGGCAACAGCTAATGAAATGTTCATTTGGATAATCCATTTATTATAAAATATATGAAGTTATTAAAGTTATTTAGTTGTATGACATATCGGTAAAGTTATTTAGATGTTGAGTTATTAAAATTATTTAAATGGATTGAAATCTCTTGCAGAAACTATGGACACCCGTAGAAACCTTCAACAAGAAGAGGACATGTTCGGCATCATTCGCGAAGGTGATGAATTGGACCCCGGTAGAAACCATGAACAAGAAGAGGAACACTTAGACGATTTCACCGGGCAATTTCTGAACGAGTCCGGTGATGGACTGGAGGGGCATTCAGACGGAATAGACGTCACCGGCAGTTCAGCTCACCGACAGTTCACCGACTCTACTGTTGGAAAGTCGGCCGCCGAGGTAGATATATGCCCTCAGGTTTTTGTCTCCGTTGAATAGATTTGTGTGTATACATATATTAACTATCACTTTTTCTTGTGTTTAGTCGTCGGCGGGCCATGAACCGGGACCAAGCAAAAAAGCAGCTGTGAAACGAGGCGGGCCACGAATCGGGACCAAAAAGCTCCAAGGGAAACAGAAGTACCACATCGACGCAATTAATGAAAAAGGCAAACCGATTGCTCCCGCTAACCACACAAGGAAATTTGTAGCTCAGTGCGGAGTCATCGTTCGGGACAGACTCTTCATCAGGGCTCAAGAATGGTATAAGCCAAAGGTGCCAAAAGAGGGGGTTATTTATGTCTCAAATGCAGACAAACAACTTATTTGGGACGAGCTCATGCAGAATTTCACTTTACCGGAAGAGGAGGATGTAGAGGAGCCGGTTATAGAGAATCGATGCAAGGCCTGGACTTATATTGAGATGGGTGAATTGTTCCGCAGCTGGAAGAAAAGGCTAAACAAGTTCATAAAAGAAGGTAAGACTCCAGAATTTGTCGGAGTCTATGAAAAGATAAAAGATGAGTGGCCCGAATTTAAGGCGTACAAGCAATCGGAAGCCGCTAAGAAAATCTCAGCGAGAAAAAAATGCAGACAAAAAGATATATCACCATAACATGGGGTCAGGTGGCTACCTGACGGCCCTGCCTAAGTTTCTGAAAATGGAGGAAGAGTTTTTGGCTAAAGGTATACAGATCGATACATTTGACTGGCCAGACCGGCTTAAGGCTTGGTTCTATGGGCATGGTGGAAAGTTAGACCCTGAAACAGGTGACTGTCTTTTTACCAAGGAGCACGGACCTGACCCTATTGAAGCTCTCAGAGAGGTATGGAAGGAGGTCACGGAAGGCAGGTTCCACCCTAACAGAGAGAAGGACGACCTATCGCGAGCCCTTAAGAATCCTGAACACAGTGGACGAACAAGAGGAACCGTCGGCTCCGTACCGTGGATACTTGGGTTTCCCAAAGATGTTGGCACTTACAGAAGCCGATCGAGAAAGAAGAAAGAGCATGCCGACCGGGCCCAGTGGATGGAAAATAAATTACTACAGCATGAGAAGGAGATAGCAGAGCTGAAGGCAGCGCAGACTCGACGGATGCCCTGCGAAACTGAGACGCCCGAAGATCCTTCTCCTGATCCAAAATCAATGCGGAGAAGCAGCGTGGCTTCGACGGAGCTCGATCGCCACAATGATATGTCGGGTCCTCGTCACCCCGTGGATAATATAGTGCAGCGGGAACTTTGCGACCTACATGTGCCATGCTTGAACATAACCGTGAAGGTGGCGCACGGCTTTGCCCTACCGCCTAGACCAAATGGAACTTACCATTGCCGCCCTATTCCAGATGGCTATGCTGTTGTCGGGGTTGATGAGGTTATCAAGGCATATGAGGGAATTAAGCTGGACTTCCCTACGGGTGAAGACGAGGTTGAGTTGAGATTTGCCCTCAAGAGTACCTGCTTATGGAAAAAGGAATACATCGTTTTCCCACACATGCAGCAAAATCGCCCTCCCAGTCCACATGCCAGTCCACATAACTACAACAACGACAACCAATGCGCTAGTCCAGACACCCCCCACAATGACAACCAAGGCGCTAGTCCATCTCCGCCGTCGCGTGAGCGTACTCCGCCGCGTCAACGGACTCCATCGCCTCCGCAAAAGAAGCGGAAGTGCACCGCTGCATCGACTAGTACCCAGAAAAGCGAAACGGGGAAGTCTCGCTTTGTGAACTCTCGCGAAGATGTCGATACATGGGTCGAGGAGATCCAGGCTTCCCAGAGAAAGAAGGCAAAAAAGATGCCTTTGCCTGTTCCGGTTTATTCTTCGGATGCGATACGGTGGGCCATAGAATTTCTTACGCATCCGTCGCAATATGAACTAAATATGGACGATGACTACACACGCGTTCTGGTGCGTACATCTAGGAGAGTGCGGGAAGAACAAAAATCTGCTGCCACCCAGAAGAGAGATGTTCCACAGCTCGGAATGCAGGCGGGACAATCGGCCCCTCCACTCATATTGGCGCCTTACAACCGGAACCCGGTCGATGATGTACTTTCGCAGCAAGCTAGAGATATGGGTATAACTCTGGCAGAGCTTAAGGCATTGCAATCTGGCGAGAGTGTCACCATACATGAGGTGGTGCGGACATATGTGAGAGGAGAAGATCTTGTCGACCCTGCAATGGTGCGCACTCTACCAGCTAGGTTGCACCAACTAAATGCATGGTACATGCGTACTACGAAAAGTCAAGAAGGAGACTGGCTCTATGGGAAAATTCCACCGGATTTTTTTGGCCCGGGTGATGATGAAATTCAAATTGAGTATTGCGAATTATGGCAGTTATTCAATTTTGACGCGCTCGACAAATCTATCATCAGTGCCTTTTGCATGTAAGTAATTAAATTATGTATATATGTCAGTAATTCTCTAGCTCTACTTATTTTTCATTGCTTGTAATTATCCTTATCACTATATTACTTTTGTACTCTATTATGCAGGCTGAAAATTATACAATCTCGAAAGCTGGGACTCAATCACAAGATTGGATTCATTGACCCTAATCGAGTACATCGTCATGGTTTGTTACATTACACAGATCAAACGGAGGAGCTTTTGCTTACTTATTTGATGGCGCAACATTACAAAAGCACCATAATTTTCCCGTTCAACTTCGAGTGAGTTGTTTACTTTCTTATACATACTCGATGTTAATTAAGTATATGTAATTGATGATTTAGTTATTAACAAATATAAACATATGGCAGATTTCACTGGTATTATTTGAGATTGATGTTGAAAAGGCAATCGTTGATGTCTTCGACCCATTATTGAAACCTGAAGAAAAGTTCGACGACACGAAACAGATGCTCCAGAGGTAATTTCGTTCATTATCACAATCGACCTCGTCTTTTCTAATAATATATAGTAATTAGTTAACTTCTTTACTAAATTTCCATACCGTAAACTTCAGGGTTTGGGACAAGTTCACCCCCACAAGGAAGTCGGTATAGCTAAGAACCTCACTTTTAAATGGCGAGAGGTAAGACGTACTAGCTAGGTTCCACGTATGCATATTCTTAATTTCAGTCTCACAATACCATTTTTCAATATTTTTGATTATTTTTTATTGATTTCTTATCTTATTCTATCATAAAGTGCGCGAAGCAGCAACAAGGCACCAATTTGTGTGGATTCTATGTCTGCGAGTTAATCTGAATTCACTTCAATGAGGGTGTAGACTGGAATAGGGTACGTTAACAATTCATTCAAACTTGTTCACTTTTCAAATTGAATTATTTTCATAATGGTTGATATATTGGTGTTGATCTCTCCTTTTTAGTTTGAAACGATCCGGAACAGGCTTGATGCAAAAGACCGCCTACGCCTACTACCAATTGCGGAGGAAATTGCGGGCTTTCTGCTTAACTATGTCATAAAGCCAGGCGCAGAATGTAGTATAATCCGGCCGCCAAAAAAGACCATCCTGAGGAAAAAATAGGGTCTAATGCTTCTCTGTCATGTAATGATCTCTGTTTGTAAATATTTAGACATGATCTTCCGGTTGTAAATATTTGTTTGGGAGAACTCGTGTACTAGTAGTATTCATGACTATATCCCGAGGAAAAAATCGTGTATTCATGATATATATTACATAGTAACGTATAATATGCAACTCGATCTTGTTTGAAATGAAACATAAATGAAAAAACACAAACACAAAAGAATCAGTAACATAAATAGAAAACAGAAACAAAAATAGAAAACAGGAAACAAAATAAAAGAAACAAAAAAAACATATATACTGTCCCGGTTCGTATTACGAACCGGGACAAATGAGTGGCAGCCAGAGGCTGTCTGGTTTGGCCACGTGACCCCCCTATTGGTCCCGGGCTGTGGCGTGCCCAGGACAAATAGGGGAGGCTATTTGTTCCGAACACGCTGTCCCGGGCGCGTGACCGGGACAAAAAGCCCTCCCGGCCCGGGACCAGTGGCCTGTTTTGCTCTAGTGTTAGATTCGTTATCCTTTCGCCACTAAACCCAGTCTACAAATACCCCACATATCCACCGTTCCGTTTTTCCGCATATCACGAACCCTAGCCGCCAGTTCGAGCTCAGACGGAGCTCACCACTATTGTCGCCGCTCGAAACTTCGCAAGGTTATTGCTGCCCATAATTGGGACCATCCAATCCCTTCTACTCTATCCCATATTGTTCCCCTCTCGTATCTGCTCCGTTCTAAAGTTACGATCTCTCCCGATCGAGCAAACCACATCGCCGGAGTTCGGCGGAGAACCGTCTTGGAAATTCACCACCACCTTTTGTAGCTACGAGAGGAGGAGGAGAGGAGCTGGGAAGCCCAGGGAGCTGTTGAACATCGCCAACGTCCACACCCGAGCTGCCAAACGTTGTCACTGTGAGTTCTTCCTTTCCTGCCATTACCGCATGCTCTAGTTCCATAAGAGAAGAAGCACAGGAGCCGTTAGATCTTATTTGATGGTTTAGATTAGATCCTTAACAGAACGGGTACCGGTGAATCACAGCACGCCGCGTGGCCAGCGACTAGTCAGCGCCCAGTCAAATCTGGCAACCAATCAGAGCTCGCCAAATGTAGCGGTTCTGTAATTTCGAGTAGGGAAAACACATAAATTTTAGATCTTGTAAATATCATATAAAATAATCCACACGTCATAATTTTGCAAATAAAATATGGTTGAGTTCAGAATTTTGTGTAGAATCTGATTATGTAAAAATATTGCATGTTTACCAAACCTGACGAGAACAATCAAGCACCAGCATCAGTCAGGTTCAAAGCTTCAGGAAGAGAACGACACTCTTGGTAAACATCGTCAACACCAGAAGGTTGCCAATTCATATAAACTTCAAGAACTAAATGGGGAGGGGATTAAAGGTGGCGCCTCCAAGGATGGAACCGGGGCCTACCACTACGGGAAACACAGCCCAGCCCGACGGCCATTTCAACGCCGACGGGGGCCGTCGGCGTCACAACGTGAAACCGACGAAACGAAAAAACCGTCGGGATCGTTTTGCCGTCGGCGTCCTAGTTGTAAGGCCGACGGCCACCGTCGAGCTCACAGTACCGTCGGCGTTTATTTAGTAAGCCCGACGGCCACCGTCCATCTAATCACATTGTGAGCCCGACGGTATAACCGTCGGGCTCACTATATAGTTTTTCAGTTTTTTTCAAAAAATTAGATTACATTCAAAAAAAATATGAAAAAATACTAAAAAAAAAGGAAACCCTTTGGCATGAAGTCTTTTGACGTGTACTAGTTTTTAGAAAAATGATAAACTTGAGTTTTGGCAACTTTTTAAAATAAAACTTTACAAAAAATATCATTCATATACAAATATGCAATAGTTTTAACACATATGTGTGACCATTATCATGTCATATTTTGGGATAAAGTGCTCATAATCAGCACATATGTGTGTCATGGTATGTAAAACAACGTCGCCGAAACGATTTTCAAAATTCTTTTTAGAAATATCATTTTCCATTTTTTAAGTGTGAAAAGTGACTTTTTTTGTGAAGCAAGTACATAAAATATGGTCCAAAATGACACCCATTTAATTTTCACAAAGAGTAGAACAAATTTTATGGATAATATCTGAATATGAGGATTTTCCTTACTTTTTATCTAAATTCGCCTCTTTAATTAACTTTATGTCAATTTTCCGGAAGTAATTCAAATTTGAACTACAACTGTGTGATAGTTTGCTCTGAAGTTCTTACAAAAATAATTTTAAGGTACACAAGTAGTGGTTACAACATAGAACCGTCAATAGTTTTGAAAAATTCGACCACTTTTGATGAATAGCCATGCTCTCCATTTTGACCGTTTTTTGAAAGAAATGGAAAAATATGAAAAAGTACTAAAAAAAAAGAAACCCTTTGGCATGAAGTCCTTTTACGTGTACTAGTTAATAGGAAAAATGATAAACTTGATTTTTGGCAAACTTTTCAAAACGAAACTTCACAAAAATGTCAAACATCTATAAACATGTATAGGTTTCAAGACAAATGACCAATGTATGACCATTATCATGTCATAGTTTGTGATAAAGTGACCATATTCAGCACATATGTGTGTCATGGTATGGGAAACAACGTCACCGAAGCGATTTTCAAAATTCTTTTTAGAAATATCATTTTCCACTTTTTAAGTGTCAGAAATGACTTTTTTTGTGAAGCAAGTACATAAAATATGGTCCAAAATGACACCCACTTAATTTTCACAAAGAGTAGAACATATTTTATAGATAATAACTTAATATGAGGATTTTACTTACTTTCTATCTAAATTCGCCTCTTTAATTTACTTTATGCTGATTTATGTTGGTTCTTGTTTGTTTTAAAAGACATCATTTATTATGAAAATGATGACATGAATGTCATATTTGGATTCCTCTCATTTTTATGATCGACATAGACATTTTATTTATTAAATTCTGATATATCACTATGAAGATATGAATTATTTCTTATTAAATGGAAAAGACAAAACAAAAATAAAATAATTGATTATTATTATTATTCAAGTATTATTAAACATAGTTATTTTGTTCATTCAAATCTTATTTTTGAAATTTTAAAGATTAAAAAGTATAATATCTCAGATGAGGGTTAATATGATTGCTATCATACTAATAGCAACAAGGTCTGACATCTCAACTGGACTCTCATTTGAATAGAACTCAATAGTTAACCGTGCTTGGCCTGGAGCACTCTAAAGATGGGTGACCGTCTGGGAAGTTTGACTGAGGGTGAATAGTTTGAGCTAAGATTATAATTAAGTGTGTGAGTGGATGGTTTGAGTTAAGATTATGATTAAGTGTGTGATATGAGATTAAATATATGACTAAATTGGAGTTAAAATAATAATTAAAAAAGTTGAAAAAAAATAATTTTGAAAAAAAAAAGATAGAGCCATCTATGAGCTCGACGGCATTGATGTCGGCGTCCTAGTTATAAGGTCGACGGTATTTACGACGCCGACGGCAACGACGTGAACCCAATGGATTACACGCCGACGGGCTTATCCCGACGGCCACCTTCGAGCTCATGTACGCCGACGGTTTTTATCGTGAGCCCGACGGCCCATCTGCAACGACCGAAGTCTTGCAAAGATTTCGCTCGGTCCCACAAACCTTGAAAACAACCTTGCAAATCGAGCGACCATAGCGTGAACAAGAAAAACAGGTAGCTCCCTGTAATAAGCTGACGGTCCAGACTATCCCCTAGGTAACTGACCACGCAAACCGGGAAACAACCGTTTATATGACGCTCAATTGACATCGATGAGAGACAACAATAGAGGACTTGAGTGGATCTTGGGAACACACGTAGAAGCTAACTGATCAGTGAAGGAAGAGAACAGAGATGGGGACACCTCCAAGAAGGTAAATGACATCGAGGAGGTAGCCATAGCCGACACTGACAAAAGTAGTTCATGGCTTTCGCTGGAGCTCCTTCCCTGGCCGGATCCAACAACACCATAAAGGCTATGCAAAGGACGTTTACAAGAACACCATTGGAGACACTCCGAAGTGTTATCGGACGGTCGCCCCAAGAAAACGAGCCCCTTGTGCGGCCCGCCAACACCACGCACCACAAACTGTGTCAGCAAACACCTAAACGAAACACATCTAAAACTGCACCCTTTCCCCAACCCATTTTGCGATGACACCTTGTAACATTGGCTAGCACCTAGGCGCGAGGGCCCAACCCCGAGAGCCCAGGAACCAGTGGAAGCTGCACATCAAACAGAGCCATTTAGCTCCAACCTATAAAAGAGTAGGGCGGCATCTACACACCTAAGCAAGGGCTGCCAGGATCGCAAGATCCACCACTGTCGCGTCCAGATCGACCACCGGGATGGCCTGGTCAGACCACAGGACCAAAGCGGCATGGCGCATCAGCTGGAGGACGAGGTGTGGAAAGACGGAGAGGGCGAACGCAGCAAGCGGGAAGGGAAGATAAGGAAGCCCGCCACCGGCGAAAGCGGCAAGGGAGGAAGTATGTGCGCGTTGGCAGCTACTGCAACCTCACCGCCCGGTTTCGCCCGAGAGCAACAAGGAGGTCGTTTCCTCGGTTCTAAGGAAAAACTCTTCCATTACCTCATCCTCATTGTGAGATTGTGTCTTAGCATCCTTTTGATCTTATCCATTATGGTGTTTGGGATCATCTCTCGTCATTTCAAGAGGGGTATTTTTACAATATTATTTTTATAGATGAATTTTCTCTCCCCAGTATGATGAATTTTGTGCCTTCTCATAGTGAGGTCTTTCCTGTCCATAAATAATTTTTCACCATGACTCATACCTACTTCTTCCCTCCTATTCGTGTTTTTCACGAGGGCATCTTATAACTGTCTTAGGCAATTATCCCATTGATTATATCCTTCGGTTATTTCCACACAAAAATTGGTACAACACTGCATCAACATCCCAAGCAAGCCTAAAAGAGGATGCAAGCTGAATTCAATCTTTCAGTCTATGTTTCGAAGAAAACAGAATGACAACACTTGGATGCAAAATCACATGGAAAAAATCATAACGAACAGGGAATGATATATGTGGGTTAATTGGATAAGTAACCAAGATAAATCATGCACAATGCAGAATCACCAGGAACATTTACTATAAAATAAACTAATAAAATTGGAAAAGGTAATATCCACATGATGCAAAAAAGCAATACCAATGTATGCACTGGCATCCTTTCATGATACTGCCACCAAAATCATACAATATCCTCCCATTTGCATCCTCAGACTCCGACAGTATTCACAACAGAAGCCTATAGTGGGAGTTCATGAATGAATCATAGAAAACGGATAAGAATGGTGTTCTGGGGGGAAATTCATGTAGTTGACATTACCTGTAGGTGACTTTAAAGGGCAGAGGGGCATTCGCAGACTAATTTACTGGAAGCAAACTATCAGATACAAAAACCAAAGTACAATCAGAGTTACCACTTAGACATTTCATCAAATGACAAATAATGCCTTCAGTGAACTGGCATGGAACAGATTTATAAGAAAATTTGCTAATGTATGATTCTAAAATAATCGAAATTTTTAGAATCAGATGACAATAAAAGTGCTCCAAACGTACAAGTCAAACTGAATGCATGTAGGGAGACAGAGATTGTGAGAAAGGAGAGGTTACCGTGGCTCTGTTGATACGGCATTGGTAGCAGACGGCTGACTATTGAAAGGCCCTCGCTACAGCCGACAGCATACAAAGCTGGCCTTGATCCAGTGCAACTGGCAGAGTAGATACAGCCCACATTAGGGGAGAAGTTCTCAACACAGAAGTGTTGATTCATGCCAGGCGGCAAATATCCCGAGTAAGCCCGTCGGTGGCCTAGGAGAAGGGTCAGTTTGAGGCTCCAGTGGCTCCAGTCATATCCATGCAAGGCTTTGACGATATAGGCCAACTACAACAGGAAGCACGGTAGATGCTCGCGACCAAAGAATGCTAGGGAATGAGGTAGGGGAGCTGGGAGGGAACTGGCATAAGAGTATGATGTGGAAAGGCAGGAAAACTGCAAAGCGGAGGCAATGGTGGTGCAGTTGAAATGCCTGCAGTGAAGCTGGAGGGCGCTCGTACGAGAATAATGCGGGAAAAGTGAAGCATGAGGGGGAGGCAATAATGGCGCCATGAAAATGACAGTCCATTACAAATATGTGAGCAAACGAGCAGACTGAAAGGCAGCTTGTGATGATGTGCCCAGCTAAGAAACTAGAAAATACCTTGTAGTGGAGTGCAATCATATGGGATAAGGTTATCCTTCAAAACTGCTGAATAATTGGCTACCCTGTATTGACATTTTATCTGTCTTGAGCAATTACCAAGGAATCAATAATTCTTTTATTCGCCATGAAGACTGCTTTCTCCTGCACCCATATTTACGAGAATCAACCACCCATGCATGGTAAGAAGTAAAAATTGTAAGACACATCACCCGCACAAAGTTAGTACAACAGCATGCTAGCAATCATTACCCTAACATGTACTTCAGATTAAACACAGCCTAGTTGTTTATTACAGATTTTGATTATTAGATCTATGATCATTCAGTGAATCATTTTCCCTCTAATCTTCTCCGGGTACCAAAGGAGATGTTTAGCCTCATACTGCACTGCGGTATTAGAATATTAGCTTCATTTAACTTATACATAATGAGCAGAAGAAGAAAAAGGAAATTGATCAAGTCTGAGCAACATAACACCTCAAATGTGGATTTGCTAGAACCTTTTATACTTTAGGTATTGTTCTTAGGGAAAAGAAAATGGAAAAGGGAATTACTACTAATATGTTCTTGCACTGATTTCATATCACCCTAAATGTGAAAACCAGCTAAATGAACTAAAATTACTCATATCAAAAGAGTCACGAAGAGAAGCTAAATTATCTAGGTCCAGACTCCAGAGTGCAATTTAGCCCCATACATATCCTCATATGCCATTGTTGCAGAAGCAATAAAACTGGATACCAGCGGGATGGGCCTATTTCAGGACCTGCCTGCAGGCTATAATCTCTGTTTAAAATAGCCGCCGGGGCTACGGATAGGACCTTCATAGGCTATAGAGATAATAGCCGCTATCACCCGGCTATAGCCCGGCTAAATGGATTTAGAGCACCAATTTAGCCTCAAAGCCGCTATTTTTTCGCTTAGGGTGTCTCAAAAAATATGAATCAAAATTTGGCTCGGTCGATCAAATTTATCCCATGTAGTCCTTTTGAGGCTCAAACGACGGCTATCCTAACCTAGACCTAACTTCTCCATGTTTCGTTTTGCTACACGCGGCTATGTAATATGCTAATATTTAGACGGATTTGTGCTACTTAGTACCTATTATTAGTAATGTAGTATGTGAACAAAACCATGTTCAGAACTTATGATTATTTATATCTATTATGTGTCACTATGTTAATATCTTATACATCTATAAATTATTAATATATATACGAATATACGCTGTCAGAATATAGTTTTTTGTCATTATTTAGTAAAGCGGATATACCGGCTTAGCCAGGCTATAGCCCGACTATAACCTTTCGTAGCCTCTAAAAATGCCAGGGCTAAACACAATAACCGACTATTTTAAACAGAGGCTATAATCTGCTTCTAGGATACAGCCTTAGAATCCGCTAAAAAGGATTTAGCCTTAGAAACGTCGCGGTACATTATGTATGCCTCCAGGTTATTCGAATCACTGGAGGAGACAGTCAGACATCACCTGTGCTCAACTACTCATATATATGGAAGGAAAGGATGACGAGAGGAACAAACCGTCGGGACGGAGGAGGCCAGGTCGCGCGGTCCTGCGCCGAGATGGAGGACGTTGAGGGAGCCGCCGCCGGCGCCGCCATCCAGGCCGCCGTCGTCGCCATCCCTGCCGCGGTCCTCGCCCTCCTGCCCGCGGCGCTGACGGACATCGCCGACAGCCTCCGCGTCCTCCGCCTCGACTTCGCCGAGATGAGAGCGGGCCAGCACCCGCCCCCGCTGATCGGGCCACCCGCGCCCGCCGATCAGCCACCGGCGGCAGCCGTCGCCAGCAAGGGGCGCTCCACCGTCCAGTGGCCAGCATCGCCCTCGCCGCTGCCTGCCTGACTCGACGGCCCGCCCATCTACACCGAGGCGGCAGCACAGCCGACGGTCCAGCAGGTCGCTCCCACCTTCGGCGGCCCAGGGGGTTTCGCCCTGCCACCGACGGTCGCGCCGTTTGCCCCACCTCGACATCCAGTCTGGGAGAAGATCGATGCGATGGCGGCTTGAGCGTCGCAGCACAAGCGGTCGCCGCCGGCGCCGACCCCCGCACAGCCATCGCTGCCGCGCCTGGCCGCGACCACGGCGTCGGTCACCACGGCGCCGCCGTCCTCGACTGCTGCCCACCACGTGTCAGCGGCCGTGAAACTGCAGGCTGCTGCGCGCGGCCTCCTAGCGCGTCGGCATGTGCGGGAGATGCGTGATTTCCAGCTGCAGCGCCTCCAAGTTGCGCTTCACGACGCACGGGACCCCGTTCTCGTCCGCTGTGTGGGAGATCTTGGGCACTCGATTTTCCCCACGGGTGGCGGGCACGCAGTTTTCTCCGCGGGCAGCGACCTCCACGTCTACGACATCGATAGACAGCCAGCGGGGAGAAAACATGGTGTCACAGACAGGAGCGCACCGCGTAGTGCCACGGCATTCCGCCGCCGGCCGCCGCGAGGGCTCCCTTGGTCCCGATGGCGTCCTTGGGATCCAGGGGGCTGCACACGCACAATTTTCGCGCGCGGAGGATTCTTGCCATATCGTTTGGAGTCAAAAATAAAGAGTCGGAGTCTCATTCGGGTTAGCTTATTTCAGGTCCATCCACTAAGCCGAGATGTAAAAGGCTTAGGTCGATATAAGAGTCGGAGTCTTGTTAGGTTGCAGCTCGAGGACGAGCTGCGTGTCCAGGTGGGGTGTAGTGTTAGAGTAAGTAATGGGCATGGGCCCATTAGTCTTAAGGGTTTACTTAGGGGTCAAGTAAGCCTTGCTTGGGAGTCAAGGAAACCCCTCTATATAAGGAGGGGAGATGTATCAATCTAATCAAGCAAGAATTCAGAGGAAAACCCTCCCTCTTGCCCGGCCGTGGGACAGGATCCCCGCGGCCGGCGATCCAGCGCGCCCTCGCAGCTCTCTCCCCCTTTTCCCTCAAACCCTAGCAACCATAACACCCGGCCTTTGCATCGACTGATGCATACAGCCTTTATTAATTTATTGAGAGTTGTTTACATCTGAATTACATCAAGGGTCATTCAAAGTAGAAACATGTATCAACCATCTAAACAATAGGATCGATTATCTATGCTTCTTATCCATCATCATGTAATTCTTCTATCAGAATGCCAGCTGAACTGGTTGTATAAATCCGATGCAACCAACTTGAGGCGGTTGCACCCAAAATCCATGGCGGCTCGCTTCTCCTCCGACTGTAGAAAGGACCACGTACGGATCCAGTGGATGGCCATCGGAATCACCTGTTGCAGCGTTCTCACGGTCTTGAGCCCTCTTTTGGGCCCTTGCCATTTGCGACTCATCCGCATCCTTCTGGGCCCTAACCCTCGAACTCGAGCGAACATCCTTCGCCTGAGCTTCAGGGATGCCGCCAAACGCAACGACCTCAGTATGCGTATAGCGACCACCAAGGAACACTCCCGTTCCTCTACTAGCCATCAACTCATCAGTCCTCACATCATTCATGGGAGTTCTTGGACTCAGCAGACCACCAGCAAACCCTTCCCCGACCCGACCACCCTGAGATAAAATCGACTCCCTCCACTGGCTAACCAAAGTTGACCGAGGCGAGTCCCTCCCCTGGTCCATGACCTCCTGCCGTGGGCTAGGAGATAGAGAGCACAACGTTGTGTTGGCAGCTTCAGACGACAGCGAACTAGCTGACGTGAAAACAGCCTTAGGAGACACATCCGCAGATACAGTTTTTCCCTCCGACCTCATAGACGCTGCGCCATTCTGAACCTTAGGGGGCGCCGAAGTTGCCATCGGAGAGGGGAGACTGTCCTCCTCCTCTTCCACCCTATCTCCCCATAACCTCTTTGGAGCTGATCTTGGTGTATGAATAAGTGGCATGTTCGTGGTATCTACCTCAAGATCGACTGTGCCAAACTGAATAAATGGTCGCTGCATATTATTGTTCTTGTCCCCCTTATCACTGGAACCCTTGTCCTCAGCCACAGTACCCACTGACTCTTTTAAACCATGTGTTTCCCCCTGATCTTTCAACTCATTTGAATTTTCTTTATTAACCCCTTCATCTGCATCGTCTTGCCCATCTTTCATCTCGATATCTTTGTTGATCACATCTGTCCCCCCTCCTTCAACCTCAAAGGTGATGCCAAAACCCTCACCATCATACATATAGTCGGTACCCGCAGGAATATGAGATACACTTGTGACCTCGACAAACATCCTAACAGTGTCGTGCTCTCTAGTAAACTCCATGTCCACCTCTTTAGTTTTTCCAATCAAAGAACCTCCGGCAAATAAAGCTATATAATCACATCGCAGGTTATAAGGGCATCCTCTAACACGAACCCAAGTTTTTTGTAACGTGAACTTGTCCAACGGTGTGGTCGACCAATCATCAAATTGCAAAAACCGAACCCCATTATCAATTGGAATACTCGTAATTCTGACGAGCCTTGTAAGATCAGCCTTTGTGGGAAAAATCACACGATAAACATTTGTCTCGACACACGAAATATCCCATTGATGCTCGCCGGGTACAATCCACCCAAGCTCTGATACCACCTCCTTCGCCGACAAACTCCCTCCGTCAACCGTGATCCGGCCCACCTTGCCACTGTCATGTTTAAAAAGTACCTCGTCTGAAACAGGCACATCAAAAAACCGTAGCTCGCTACGGCAAAGGCCATACATGGTGGCCAAAGGTTTAGTCATCATGTCAGAGGGCAATCTTTAGCTTCATGAGTTGCCCGTGCACAGAACACACATAAAACTGCACGGCAATCCGCTGCAAGGTGCCCGGTCTTCTCACACCGGAAACATAAGGTTTTGTCCACCTTTTTCTTAGAACCTTCAGCCTCGGAAGGCGCATTGAAAATCTCCATCGTAGCTACTGTCCCAACACTTGTCTTAGGCGGCTGAGTCTTTTCTGCGGCAGGCACCACTGCTGCTTGTCTCAGCTGATCTCCCGATTGCCCCAAGGATGGTTCCACATGACTGTTCCTACCACCCAAAGGCCTATAACTACTACCTCCCCCACGGTAGCCTCCTCTTGAAGGTCCCAGATTCCGAACGGCATGTGTATTCTGTCTATACGGATGGTGGTTGCGAGAGTCCATCCGAAAACCAGCGCCAGCTCCATAGTTATTCCCAGCCTCGTAGTAACCTTCGTTGAACTCCCCGAAACCTTGATCTGCGAAAGGTTGTCGGTCCTCCTTCCAATCCCTGCTATGGAACCTCTGGTTGGAGCTGGACCCGAACTCAAACCGACCTGGGTTATCTGTACGCTGATGGAAGGAACCGTGCGTGCCCCGGTTAGCAAACCTGCAGGACCACGCGCCGCGACCTCGGAGGGGCCGCTACCGAACCCTGTCCGTGCCAGCCTCTGCTGTCCATGCTGAAAACCGGTGTTCATCGCCCTAGATTGCTGGCCCGGAGGAGCTCTGTCGTCCCGCGCAGCCATGGCGGAAACCCTAGCAGTACCCGAAGTCGGCAGCGTACGCCGTATCAGACAGGCATACATGACGTCCTGACTAGCAGCTGTACGCGTAGCAGTAGGATTTTGCTCTGATTTGCTTTTGCCTTGGTTCTTTTTTTTTGTGTCAATTCTTAGGCATTTGCTAGCTTAGGTGCTTGTCTCCTTTCCTTTCTCGTTTTTCCCAGTCTGCTTTTCTAATTCTTGCGTGTGTTCTGATACAAGACAACATGCATTTTATGTGTTTGATATAGTTTTGCTCTTTATGAAAGATAAGAGTAGGGTCTCATTTTCTCTATCGAATATTCTCAGGTTTCTCCAGGCAAGACTGAACAGACACACAGAAAAACAACTGAAGACGAGGAGGACGAATGTGTGATAATTTCAGTAGAGGAGGCATCAACCAACGTGCAGAGTGAGAAATCAAATCCTGAGTTTTCCCAGTTAGAACAGCAACAAAGCCCACATTTGCACAATGAACATTCACTAAGTGTAGATGAAGATGAGGGGGATGATTGTGTAATAATTTCTGTAGAGGATGTATCAACCAGGATGCGAAGTGGAAAATCACCGAATCACCTCTCGAAAAAAGAATCACACATTCCTGAGTTTACGTGGTTACAGCACCAACAATTCCAGCATTTGCACAATGAAGTGTCACCAGGAAATGCAACGGAAGACGAGGATGATTATTGTATGATAACTTCTGTGAAGGAATCAACCAGGCTGCAAAGTGGAGGATCACATAATCAGTACAATGGAAAAAATTTCACACCATACAGAAATAACACCAACTTGAGTGGAACTTATCCACCAACCATGGATATTTCTGCGAAGTATCAGCACCCACAGAATTTCATTAAACCCTTTCACCCTGTTCCAGGAATTGGTGTGCTCAGTCTCACGCTGCAGACAGAAGTCACAACATATTCAGAGAGCTGTGGAACACAGTCTGGCTACCGCCTAGGAATGTCAGAGGAGGAAAAACCTTGCCGGATGTACAGAGGGAAAAACTTGGCACTGTCAAGCTTGCACCAGTTTTCCGTGAACTGCAGTCCCCATTATTTGGGTAATTGTACCCCTGTTTCAATTCCAGAACCAGAGAGGGGGAGTTCACATTTGAACAAAGGCAAAAGCAAAATACTTGATCCATCGGACAATGCTTCAGAAGAGGATATCTGCGTAAGTAGTATAAATCTAGCTTATTTTACTGCAGAATTTATTTTTCTAGTTCTGCTGTGAAGATAAGGAATTGTTTTCTGGCAGTGATACCACTTTATTATTTGAGTTCAAAGTACCATCTTGCTGTAAGCGAAATGTTCTTAATTTTAAGTTGTTTGTGCAGGCTCTGTCGCTGTCCCTCTATCGACGGCCATGAATGCTGCACCTCGTGGAAGGAGTTACAGATTACAAGATGAACGTGTTTACAGATTCATTTATTTTTACATTTTTATTTCAATAGTTCTTTGAAACGCAGCCCCATGTGGGCAACAGACTTGTCTTGTGCTAAATAATGTTTTGACCCGAGATGTCTTGGAGTTGAATAATAAACATCATTGTGGAAACATTTAAATGAATTGCTGTTTTTTAATCCTTTAAGAATTTGTATTTCACCTGCTATTTGTTCTTGCATGGATGTATTGCTTGCGTCCTTTTCACCTGTTTTACCATCTAGTTGTACCTGTATTTTTGTGTGTGTGCATAACTGCGGATAAATGACTGGCTGCCTGTGCATCCATCCATCACCTCTTCGTGTATAGCCTAACTGCAAAACCCAGTCTCTAGTCTTCGTTGATCCAGTTAGCTACCAGTGGCTCTTGTATGGCTGCAGTTTATTTGTTGAATCTGAACTGATAATTCAGGGATTCCATCAAAACCGATCTAGTTACTACTCCTGTGGCTGCTGATAACTCAGGCCTTATTCGGTTAATCCCTTCCCTGCAGGTATTGGCCGGGTTTCACGGAGGTTGACCCCGCGCGGATAATTTCCCAGAACGGTGCTTTTTTTTTTGCGTTCGGTTACTCCCGGCCGGTGTTAATTACCTGCAGAAACCCTGCCCAGACCGTCTATTTCCACGGGGAATAAATAATCGCCTCTCAACCCGTGGAATTAACCCCGAGACTGGACGAAAGAAAGGCAACTTGATCTGTGCGACGGCCATACCGGAGCTAGGTCGGCGGCGACCCGACGGCGGCGCCGGCGCCATAGCAGATTCTCCTTCAATCTCCAGATTCGTCTCCGAGGGGGCATCATCCGCAGCGGCGGCGGAGATGGACGGCACGGCGGCCGCGCAACCAGGCAGTGGCGGCGAAGATGGACGGCACGGCGACGGCGCAGCCGAACACCACCAGCTCCAGGCACCATAGCTCTGCCATCTTCTGCCACAAGCACGAACCTTCGCCGATCTCGCTGCCGACAGCGCGCATGACCTGGAGCTCGCCGTGGCTAATGGAGTACAGCTCGTCGGCGTCGGAGAGGTCGGCGGCATGCGACCGCATCCACTCGTTGGTGCCTATGAATCTGGAGCTGCATCCGCCGGAGAACATGCTCGTCGGTGATGGACAACTCCTGCCTGGTCTCGAGCGCGTCATGGTGCTTCATGTCAGGGGAAAAGAATTTACAGGGGTGGGGGATTGACGGGATTAACCGAAAATGAATCTACTGGGATGTTGAAGAGAATTTTGGGATTTAATCCCTGGGTGACGAAGTAGGGATCACCCAATCCCCAGGTGGGTCATATCCTCTAGCGGATTGTTTCCCATCGAACCGAACAAAGCCTCAGGGAGTAGTTTGTATTGTATATCCAGTCCTCGCGACGAACGGTGATGAGTAGTTCAAAGAAAATTTGTCCTCTAAAAAGGAAAATTTTGAATGAGTAGAGCATAAATTCTGAAACTTGGATATTTCTTATTTTTGGACAAGGTAATTCTCGTAGCGAGAATGGGATTTCTGCAACAATTGCAAATCCCTCAGAATATGAGAATAAAACTCAAATAAAAACCAATTTTGGAATACAATAATCCATCTTGGTTAGTATGATTAAGCGAGTTAATCCCAAAATTATGCTGCGCTGCATCCGACAGTCTCCGTTTGGCGGTCAATGCAATAATTGTTCTTCTCCACGACAACCCAAACAAAAGCACATTTCGTCCTGCAGACTCAGTAGCAAAAACGGGTAGAAAAATACCTGACCTACTACACCTTCCTCCTCAAGACAGGCGGACGGATCAACCGGACACTTCTGCCAGTTCATCCAGTTTTGACGAGTCAAAAAACACATAAAGAGACTCAATGCCGAACAATTTCTTTTTCTATTTTTTCTTTGTTTGCTTTCTTTATTTCAAAATATGGTTCAATTGGCAAACATGGCTGTTCATAGTAAGAGGTTGAATCTTTTAAAACTATGTGCGGTTCATATAATAACTACTTGCATACTAAAATGTGTTTGTCCATTTTTAGGAGAAAATTATAATACGCTCGCAGTTTAAATTTAAATTACTTTGGGAAATCAGCATAGTCACTTAATTGTGTGGAAGTAGCTAGAAAACATAAATTTTTGGAAAAATTCGAAAATTTTCATTAATAAGATTGCTTTGTATAAAAATTTAGTGGTGTAGTTTGATTATATTTTGTTTGCTTCACGAAAAACCTCATGTTCACTATTTTTTTTTGTAAAAACAAGTTTAAACTCTATTTGCCAACATTGCTTGCCATAGCAAGATGCACCTATGTGCACAATTTGTTCATATTATAATTAACTAAACTACATATATAATTATGACCTTACTCATTTGGTTTGAATGTCATTGAATGTTCGTATATGACATCTCATTTTGTGAAGTACTTTTAAATTGTCATATTGCAAGTTTTGTATTCTTTCTCGCATTTTTTTTAGAAACACAGTACAACGCAAGTGCTCATATACACGCGCAGACACTCACCCCTATTAACGCACACACACCCTACCCCTATGAGCACCTCCGAGACACTGAGTCGGCGGATCAGGTCTTTAAGATTGACGAAGTCAACCACAAGCGCCTCGCTGTAGACGGGAACGTCATTAATACAGGCTAAAGGATCCATGCCGAATGATTGAATTTTTTGTTCCTTCTTCATTTTCTTTATTTTATTAAATATAGAGTCAAAATTGCTAGAATGGCTATTCAAAAGTCTGTTGAATATTTCAAAAGTACCTATGACCCCTCTATATAATGTCTACTTGTGTACCTACAAAGCGTTTTATGAGTTTTTAGGAGAAATATAACATACTTGCGTTCAAATTCGAATTATATTTGGAAATTCCATAGTCATTTAAATGCATGAAAGTAGCTATAAACTTGAAATTTCTTAAAATTTGAAATTGTCCATTAAATATGATAATACGTGTGAAAATGGGAGTGGTTTCATTTTGCATCACATGTGTTTGTACCTGCTTAGTAAAGAACACCATTTTCACACTTCGAAAATGGAAAATGGAAAAGGATTGGCGAACAAATAACACTAGTAGAAAATAGGGCTTCGGTTTTGAGCCCTGAGTCCCTTCAGTCCCGGTCCTGCCTAGAACCCGGACTAAAGATACTATTAGTTCCAGTTCCAACAGCTAGTAAGCCATCTCGAGGTCGAAACCTATCAGTACCGGTGCCAGACAAACTTTTAGTCCCGGTTGGATATACGAACCGTGACCAAAGGTTTTTGTCGCGGTTCGTGTAACAAACCGGGACTAAAAGTCCCATTTTAGATATGCTTCGTCCCCGCAAGCCCGACCCAGCTGTTGCATTTTCTGGATCAGCGTGGAGAAGCTAGCTCGAGAGCTGTTCTTTGTGTTCTTCGCGTGGAGCTCGAGTTCATTAGCGTTGTCGTCAATTTTGTGAAGATTTGAAGCTTCCTGGCTTTTAAAAGGTTCGTCAATTTTGTGAAGATTTGAAGCTTCCTGGCTTTTAAAAGGTGATCCATTGTATCCTATTATCTCTTACTGCTAATTTTTGCTCATTTCATGCTTTAGAAGTATAGAGATTGGTGGATTTAGCTTTAGGAGTAATTTTGTGGGAAGTGTGAGCTCAAATTTTAGCTACCTTGCTAGTTTGCATATGTGTGAAGATACAGTCAACTTAGCTCAACATAGCTCAACAAATAGCTCAACTTTAGCTCAAATTAGTTATTTGTATGTATATAATGATATGGCACATATCCGAGCCGCGCAACCGTATACGATGGTCAACAACAGCGAGGTCCCCTACGGCGTCGTGAACAACTCCTACTTTTCAGATGAGGTATTATTAGCACATCTAGATGTCACGTCGTCTCTGTAATATAAAAATAATTTTTAATTTAGGGTGAGAATTTCCTAATTTAATTTTTACAATTGTAAATATTAGGAATCAATATGTGAGTGCGGCATTCATGATGGATGTCTCCAGTTTCAACATTGTCTACAAGGAAAAGTCGTTCTCCTAGAAGAATTTAATTTTACAAGAGAGGAGCAGAGAAAGACCGATGAAAATTTGAGGAGGACCGAAGAGAAGCTAAGGCTAGCTCATGATACAATCCACAAGATGAAGCAAGATTAAAAAATTCTAAACGAAAAAATAGACATGGTTGTGGAAAAGAAGGGGGAAATACAGTTGGATTTGGCGGATATCATCGATGGACAATGATCCAGACTCGTGAAACTAGGGAAAGAACGAGGTTGAAGATTAATAAGATGAAAAAAGCAGATATCTGAAATGAAATGTTCCTACATTTCTCATTCGGTGTCATTGTTCTCCTAGTCGCGATTATAATCGTCATGTACGGTTTTTTAAAGTGTGCAAACTAGTGTTGTCATATTGTATTGGGACTCAGAATTATTGTTAGCATTGTGTGATTGCGCTTGTATATATTGTGATGAACACTATATTAATTTGAGCACTTACTCTCTCTATATATAATTGTGTGTAGATGAGACGACAATGGATATAAAGTGACCGGTGATCGAATGAGTTCATGCAAGGCGTGCGGGAATTTGTCGAGGTTGCTAAGGCAAACGCGCATAATGGTTTTATGTGTTGTCCATGTTGTGTGTGTCGAAACGAGAGGGGTTTCCCCGACTCACGGGATATTCACATCCACCTCTATACGTCTGGTTCATGCCCGGCTATAAATGTTGGACCAAGCATGGAGAAATAGGGGTCATGACGGAAGATGACGAAGAAGAAGATAATAATGATGACTATCCTATGTTCCCTGAACAGTGTGAGATAGAAAATGTTGAAAATGAAGAACAACAATAAGAAGAAGTTGAAGCACCAGATGAGCCTATTGATTATCTTGGTCGGGTCATTGCTGATGCGAAGCGAGACTGCGAAAGTGAAAATGAGAGGCTGAAGTTCGGGCAGATGTTAGAGGATCACAAAAAATTGTTGTACCCAACTTGCAAAAATGACCAGAAAAAACTGGATACCACGCTAGAATTGTTGAGATGGAAGGCAGAGAACGGCGTGACAGATAAGGGATTTGAAAAGTTGCTAATAATTATGAAAAAGAAACTTCTAGAGGATAACGAATTGCCTGTCAGTACTTACGAAGCAAAGAAGGTTGTCTGCCCTCTAGGATTAGAAGTGGAGAAGATACACGCTTGCCCAAATGACTACATCCTGAACCGCGGTGACTATGAGAATTTGGTTGCATGCCCGGTATGCACTGCATTGCGGTATAATATTAGACGAGATGACCCTGAAGGTGTTGAGGGCAAGGGCGCCAGGAACAAGGTTCCTGACAAGGTAATGTGGTATGCTCCTGTAATACCACGGTTGAAACGTTTGTTCAGAAACAAAGAGCATGCCAAGTTGATGCGGTGGCACAAGGAAGACCGTAAGAAAGACGAGATGTTGAGACACCCCGCTGATGGATCGTAGTGGAGAAAAATTGATAGAACCTTTCCCGACTTTGCAATGAAGCAAGGAACTTAAGGTTTGGTCTGAGTACAGATGGCTTTAATCCTTTTGGGGAGCAGAGCAACAGTCATAACACCTGGTCTGTGACTCTATGTATCTATAACATTCCACCGTGGTTCTGCATGAAACAAAAGTTTATTATGATGCCATTGCTCATCCAAGGACCGAAGCAACCCGGCAACAACCTTGATGTGTACCTCAGGCCATTAATTGAGAAATTTTTACAGTTGTAGTAGGAAGAAGGTGTACGTGTATGGTATGAGTATAAACATGAGGAATTTTACCTACGAGCATTGCTATTCGTAACCATCAATGATTGGCCTGCTCTTAGTAACCTTTCAGGACAGACAACCAAGGGATATCATGCATACACACACTGTTTAGATAAAACTGATAGTGTATTTTTGACTAACGGGGCGGGGGGGGGGGGGGGGGGGGGGGAGAATGTGTACCCTAGGCATCGTCGTTTTCTTCCACCCAGTCATCCCTTAAGAAAAAAAGCCAAGCATTTTGGTGAGGCGGAAAAAGGGAAGAAGCCTACCCTTCGTCCGTGCTGATGTATTTGATATGGTTAAGGATTTGAAAGTAATATTTGGAAAGGGTCCTGATAGCCTAAAAGTTCCGAATGACGCTAACGGACACGCACCCATGTGAAAAAAAATCTATATTTTGGGACCTACCCTATTGGGAAATCCTAGAGGTCCGCTCTCGTATCGATGTGATGCATGTGACGAAGAATCTTTGCTTGAACCTTCTAGCCCACTTGGGTGTGTATGGGAAGAATAAAAAAGATACACCAGGAGCACGAGAGGACCAGCAACATTTGAGAGAAATGGACGACATCCATCAAGAGTTGTTTGAAGGTCCTTCTAGCTATACTCTTACGAAAGAAGAGAAGGACATATTTTTTGAGTGTCTGAGTAGTATGAAGGTCCCATACGGATTCTCATCAAACGTAAAACGAATAATAAATATGTCTGAGAAAAAAATTCAAAACCTAAAGTCTCATGACCGCCATGTGCTTATGATCCAATTGTTTCCGGTTGCATTGAGGGGGCTTCTACCGGAAAGTGTTCAACTACCCATTGTGACGTTATGTGCATTCTTGAATGTAATCGATCCAGTGAGTCTACATACATTACAGATTGATGTGGTTCAGTGTCTTGTCAGTTTCGAGTTGGTGTTCCCACCATCCTTCTTCGATATTATGACGCACCTGATAGTTCACCTAGCCGAAGAGATTTCCATTCTCGGTCCTGTATTTCTACACAATATGTTCCCCTTTGAGAGATTCATGGGAGTCTTAAAGAAATATGTTCATAACCGTGCTAGGCCAGAAGGAAGCATCTCCAACGGCTTTTGAACAGAGGAGATCATTGGGTTTTGTGTGGACTTTATTCCCGATTTTAAGTCGATTGGTGTTCCTGAATTGCGGCATGAGGGGAGATTGAGTGGAAAAGGCACTCTCGGAAGGAAAACAATGATATGTATGGACGGTCATTCTTTAACTGAAACACATTACACAATTATGCAGAATTCCACCTTTGTGGCTCCTTATATTGATGAACACATGAATATTGTACGGTCCAAAAACCCGGAGATGGATGACTCCTCGGTAAAAGAACCACACAAGGCGAATTTCAGCGGTTGGTTGCAAGCACATATCATGCATAACAACACTGTTGACATGGAGTTGTTTGACTTGGCCAACGGACCATCTTTGACCATATCAACTTTCCAAGGGTACGAGATAAATGGGAATACATTTTACACGATGACACAAGATAAAAGAGCACCAACCAAAACAACGGTGTCCGCTTTGATGGAACAAACAACGATGGAAGTAAGGACACATATTATGGTTACATAGATGAGATATGAGAACTTGACTATGGACCTTCTTTTAAGATCCCTTTATTTCGGTGCAAATGGGTCAAGATGGCAGGGGTACATGTAGATACCCAGTATGGAATGACAATGGTGGATCTCCAGAATCTTGGGTACCTAAACGAACCATTCGTTCTAGCCAATGATGTGGCTCAAGTTTTTTATGTGAAGGATATGTCTACTAGACTGAATAAAAGAAAAGAAAAGCAATACAAAACATTATCCGGTGATACCAAGCGCCACATAGTTGTTTCAGGGAAAAGAAATATAGTGGGAGTGGAGAACAAGACAGACATGTCAAAATATTACAATAAGTTTGATGAAATCCCACCCTTCAAAGTCAACATTGACCCAACTATCAGGTTAAACAATGAAGATTCTCCATGGTTACACAACGCATATAAGAAAGCGAAACACTAGTTGATGTGTAATAATATTAAACCTTTTATGTAAATCTATGTGTCAGAAGTTGTAGTAATGTGTTCCGCGCCATCACGCCACCTTATTTCAACTTATTAGTAGTTTAATTACAAAATATAATGCAAAAGATCTGAGTTTACCTCATATTTAATTGAAAATGGCAAAATGGTTATTATTACAAAATTATTTTATGAATCAGAAAATGAATTTATATTAGTTATTCAAATTAAAACACTCTTCATGTTCAAAGTTTTGTTCAGAATTCAAATCTGTAATCAGAACTTATTCAAATGTATGTTCAACCTTTTTTGAAATTGCAAAATGAAAAATGTTTTAGATTTGGCGCAAAAACACCCCTTTAGGCACGGTTGGAGCCACGAACCGCGACTAAAGGTATGGCACCGCGCGCAAAAACTCGGCGGCCGAAAACTCAGCAGATCGTGGTTGGTTGCTCCAACCGCGACTAAAGGGGTGTCTTTAGTCGCGGTTGCAGCCACGAACCGCGACTAAAGGCCTGAGGTATATATTCTCCCTCTGCGCAATCCCGGCTCAATCCACAAACCGGGACAACGCAAAGGAACCACCAAGGACGCCGCCAGGCTGCCCAAATCGATCCCGCCTCCTCGCCGACGTCCGCTGCCGAGCGCCGGCGTGCGTCAACGCCACCGCTGCCGAGCTCGCCGTTCCCGCTTCCTTTATTCATCTCTCTCAATGCCGCGCCGCCGAGCTCGTCATCCCCGTCCCCGCCGAGCTCGTCATCGTCGTCGCTTATTAGTCTTAGGGTTAGGGTTATTGTTAGTGTTATTTGTAGTTTAAATTGTTAGGGTTAGTGTTAGTTGATTTAGTGATCTTGTTTAACTGAATTATGAATTTAATTGATTTGGAAATTTAGTTGAATTATGAATTTACTTGATTTAGGAATTTAGTTGATTTAGGACTTAGTTGAATTTAGTTGATTTAGGAATTTAGTTGATTTAAGAATTTAGTGTCTTAGCAAATTGTTTGCAAATCGATATAGTATTTGACTGTCTTAAGTAGCAATTTGTTTTAGGACTTAGTAGTTGTCGTCGTGGCGAACAGACAGATGCCTAAGGGTAGGCTAATTTGTGGGGCCGATGGACGCTAGGGGATCTCGGGGAGGGATTGCGCGATGAACTCGCGCGCAGGTAAACTCAACCGACACGGTGACACAAGGATTTACCCTGCTTCGGGGCTCTCGTGAGGAGATAAAACCCCTACTGCAGCATCTAGCCTACTCGGTGTATTTCCCCTCTTAATATCCGGGCTACAACACGCTCCACGAGCTGCTAGACATACCTCCATGAGGTTTTGAGAGCAAATGGAAAGGTGGGAAATGAAGTGGTGGGGTGGTGGCCTCTCTTTCCCTCTCCCCCTGGTGCCCTTTATATAGGGAGAGCCCACGGGACAAAGAGCACTGTTCATTGCGCACTGTAGCTGAGATGACTAATGGGGTCTTGTCGGCACTGTTCACTGCGTCATGCAGTTGTACTCTTGTCACATCAGGGGATGGGCTTGACATGTCTTGTCTGTCTTTTGTCCTGTAGCGCTTGGCATGACATCCTCTCCTTGTAACCCGGCACGGGTATGCCGGGTGCCTTGGCGACTCCTCTCCAGGGCAACCCGACATGGATATGCCGGAATCCACCTCTCTACCCGGCATGAGTATGCCGGATAACCTCCTTCTCCCGAGGCCCGGCATGGTTATGCCGGGTTACCCTTCCTAAACCGCTCTTCCTGCACATAAGAGAAAACGAGAAGATACCAACATACACAAGTCGGTTAGCGCATGTCGGTTAACGCAGGTGTCTCGCTCCACCCTCGGGCATAGCTTTTACCACATCATGACCCTACCCTGGGGCAGTCCCCCGACACTAGTCCCCGAAGCTGGTGTGGTCCTGCAGACTTGAATGAAGGGCCGTACCAGATTTAAAAAATGAAATCACCTTTACCAACAACCTGATACCCATGTCGGTCCATCTCAAAAAATCTCCAGAGCCGGGGCGCGGGCGCGAGCTTGCGGGCGTCCGGGGCGTGGCGAGGTTGGGTCGGGGACAAACTCGGGCCAGTCGGAGGCGTCGCTCGGTGGTGCTGTTGCCGGGGTTGGAGCAGACACGGGCGAGGAAGTGCAGCGGACGAGCCGAGGTCGGGGGTGATCCGGAGTAGCGCTGGGGCAGCTGGTGTCGAGGTAGGAGATGAGGAAGTCAACCGCTGCCTCGGTGCTGGTCTCGGCGTAGAGGAGATGCGGTGGTATACGACCAATTTGTGCTGCAGTTTCCTCTGTTGGCCGGGTAGGGGAGATGCTGGCCCATCCGGGGTCTAGTAGATCGGGATCCCGGCCCAGATCCACTCATTCCGGCCCGAGATATTCTTTCCTCCGTTTCCTTAATTTCTCTTATTAAATGTACCTTTACCGAATACTATGCTTTTTAGGGGTCCCGGGAATTACATCCCCGACAGTAGTTGAATTTAGAATTTAGCACTATGTTGGAATTGTATACAATGTCTTTGAATTTTACAATGTTTTATACAATGTCTTGGAATTTTACAATGTTTTATTCAATGTAAAGATTCATAGTTTCGAGATGGACGAGACTATGGATGTCCGGGACTGGGCTCCGCTGGGTTGGCACTGGAAGGTGCTACCTTCCGGTGTGCGCAGATTGGTGAGGAACGAGGGAACCATCGTCGACCCTGAGCTTCTTTGGTGGCGGTCACGTGGGCCCCGACGGGTACAGAGGGCGCCGGCCCCCGAGGCGTTTGTACGTCGTCGTGTCAGGGTGGAGGACGAGCACGTCTGTCGGTACATGGTCGCGTTGGATGTCCGTCCGTGCAACACTTGGCAGCATCTTCAGGGATCTCACATTAGTTATGATCCTATTTGGGTTCCTTCACTTTGGGTTTTCACCGCATGCGGCACGTTTCCGGCGGTTCGACGTCCATTTTTATTAGCGTGATGTATTCTGGATGCGATATATATCATTATGACTTGTAACTAATTGATCTTATTGCTACTACTACTTTCAATGTCCCTCTTTGTTGTTATTGCTCATACTTTTAATCTTTATTTAATCCTTCTTCTCTATAGTTGAAGTTATGGACCACAATGGTACCGGTAGAGATGCTCAGGAAGATGCATTGTTGAACATAATAGGGGAAATCCGACCAGAAGATGCAGAGAACTTTGTAGATGACGACTCACAATATCTGAATGATGATGTTTATTGCTTGTTGGAAGATTTGTTAGGAGACAACCCCCAAACAAGTATTGTGATACTAGCGCTGGGCACTCAACCTGCAAGTCATCCGATGTAAATATTTAAGTCTTTGATCATGATATATATATATTTTTCTATATATATATATATATATATATATATATATATATCACTAGTTAGACCTTCACACATTGAGCATATAGTTAACGAATATTTTTTGTAGACTTCCAAATCGAACAAATGTTCCACTTCATCAAGGGGCCCGACCAAAAAGTGGGACGAGAATATGCACATGAGGATTGATGTAGTCAGTGCCGATGGGATCCGTTTGGAGCCCAAAAAGAGCGTGAAAGCATTTACAAATCAAGCAGGAGTTCTTGTTCAGGATATGATCCCCATCACCTGTCGAGAATGGAATAAGCCAACAAGAGCCGACAATATAAGTTATGTCTCTGACAAAATAAAAAAATCTATTTGGGAGAAGCTGATATCACATTTCACTCTGCCGAAGATGGACACCCAGGAGCAAACAAAGGCCATGATGGACAAAGTGAAGGCGTGGACCCTTAAGAAGATGGCCACACAATTCTGTAACCACAAAAAAAGATTGTGGGCGATTTATGTCATGGGCGGGAGGATTACCCATGAGTTCAAGGGAACTCAGGAGAGGTTACGTGCTCAATGGGATGATTTCAAGACTTACAAGGATTCGGAAGAATATAAAGAATGGTTAAAAAGAATGCGGATAATGCCGCGCTAAAGAAATATCATCATAATCTGGGGATAGGTGGCTACAGTGAAGGAGATATGCCCTAGAGGCAAATAAATAAGTAGTATTTATTGCATTATCTCATAAAGTTTATAATAGGCTTGTGTATTATGCTATAACTGTATTAATCAGAATTATTAATACACGTGTGATACATAGACAACCAGGTCCCTAGTTAGCCTCTATATGAACTAGTCCATTGGGCAACTATTGATCGAGATTCCCGATCAAGGACAATAACGTCAGTTGACAATGGGGTCATCTTATTAGTTGAATAAGGTGATGGATATACGCAAAGTATTGCAATAAGATCGTATTACGATGTTTGTCATTTGCAATAGATAAGAATATGATAGCTTATTCCATAGACCGTGAGACCGTACTTATTCATGCTTCGTAGGGGTGCTTTGAGAGCATCAAACGTTGTGTCTTATATAGCATGACAATAACGGTGTCCATCTTGGGTATTCCAAAAGAGCATCGAGACGTAAGGATTAAGAGCGGGATTTGTTCATTCTTGTAATGGAAAGATACTCTGGGCCCACTCGGTGAGATTACATCTATATAGCTTCGCAGCTTATGACTAGGTCATGGAGATGTAATATCACAGACGAGTTAATAACCTTTGTCGGTAACGAGATACAACAAAGACATCGGTGTGTCTACGATCATATCTCGGACAAGGTAGTATCACAGAAACAAAGGGAATGAATATCATATTTATGGTTCAACGACGATATTCGCAGAATGCACAGGGGCCGTCATATACATCCAGGTATCCCTGAAGGTCATTGGTGAGAGGTGTGTCTCGACCATGTCTGGAGTATTCTCGAACCGTAGCGTAACAAACTTAAGGTCTTAACGACACCTGGAGATAGGTTCTGGAATAATATAGGATTTTGTTGGAGAGAGAAATGATCCGGAAAGAGTTCCGGTGGTCCGGAAGGAGTTCCGGGAAGGTCTGGAATGGTTCCAGGGATGTCCGAAAGTTGTTCGGGTGGTTCGGAAATTGTTTCGGAGTCACGGGATATTAAATAGTATTTAAATATATTAATTATGAATTAATTATATTTTATATTAATTTAATATTAATTAAATAAAGGAAAAAGGGGGCTCCCACCTACATGGGCCCTAAGAGGGCCCAAGAGGGGGGAGCCGCACCACCCAAGGGGAAGGGGGCTTGGGCCCTAGTCCAACTCGGACTAAGGGGGTTCGGCCGAACCCCCTCCCCCTCGTATTCCTTTAGTCCCACATGGGGGAGGCAAGGTGTTTGCACACCCCCTCCCCCCTTTATATAGCAAGGCATATTAATTGGATTAATTACAGAAAATATAATTAATTGTATAGCAGGCCGAACGAGTTGCTTCTCCGCCCGTTTTGCCCCCTCTCTCCACCTAAGCTATACCGTCGGGCGCCGTTGCCCTGCGGGATTCCAAATAAGATCTACCCCTGCGATTTCAGCTGGATTTGAATGACCGGGGGTTGTCGTTAAGCTCCGTATGTTTGCGAGTGCTCGGAGGTAACTCTTTTGAGGAACCTGGGCGACGTCGTCTCGCCCCCTGCAGCCGTCGCGCCGCCTCCCCCCTGCCGCCGGCGCACCCCCCTGCCGCCGGCACCTCGCCATCTTCCGCCCGACGCCCGTCGACGCAGGTCATTGTCGACACCCGGACGTCATCGTCTACATCATCGCAGCAAGTTCTCCGCGACCTCGAGGTCGGCTACGTACGACTTCATCGTCAACGCTTGTGCGGGAGCGTAATCCCCGCTATCGGTCTACATGGAGGTAATATAACCCGTTCCGCCACCGTTATCACATGTACTAGATAGATAGATCCTGGCTAGTTAGGGTTTCGTATGTTAGAAAAATTATTGTTTTCTGCACCGTAACCCCTTCAGTGGTATCAGAGCTGATCTATGCGTAGTACTGCTGGTACGGTTAGAACTCATGTTGAATGAGGACGTCTTTCTTATATTTGCTGCCCTCTAGCGTGCACTTGCAATGCCTTCGGTATTGAGTTGATGAAGTGGCCCGGACCGACTTTACGCGTACGCTTACGCGAGACTGGTTCCACTACTGACATACGGCTTGCACCGTATCTGTGGCTGGCGGGTGTCTGTTTCTCTATCTCTAGTCGGCAAAGCATTTTCAATGGAGGGCCCGAAAGGGATGCTTAAACATGCAATTATACGATCGACGTTGTTGTATAAAGTTCGTAGGTAGGGAAGCAATTCTCTTACGAATAAGCCTATATGCCACGTAAAACTTGCAAAAGTAAATAAAGCTAGAGGCGTCTAACTTTGTTTTGCAGAGGGGTTATTTTATGTGACATGGTTACGGTAAGTTTGATATTACTCGTACTGTCGGATGCAATGGAGGGGCGCCGGAGGCCACGCACATGGCGCCATGAAGGTCCAGGCGCATCGACCATGTCACATCGCACTTCATTGCATCATTATTGTGTGATGTTGTGTGTGCATCCTATTGATTGCTTATATGCTATGAAGGGGATCGTGTGCAGAAAACAAAAAAAATCCTACCAACGATATCCTTAAACTAGCCAAGATCTACACTATGCAGATATAGAAGTACGGCGGAGATCGGAATACATACCCTCGTAGACCGAATAGCGGGGATTACGATCCCGCACAAGCGTTGACGATGAAGACGCCGTAGCCGACCTCTAGGTCGCGGAGAACTCGGCGCGACGAAGACGACGAAGATGACCCCGAGGTCGGGTGGAGGAAGTAGGCCTCCGAGTACCGCTAGCGCAGGACCTCGAAGGTAGTCGCACACATACGGTGGAGACGACGGCCTCCGAAGCTCCAGTCCAGGACGAGCAGCGGAAGACTTGGACCGGAACACCAGCAGCGCGGCAGCGGGCTATGGTGGAAGAGATCCCCCTCCTCTACTCGGCGCGGCTCCGTCAAGGGAACCACGAGATCGAGAGAGAAATTGGGAATTAATTGGTGAATTAAAAGGCCAGGGGTGCCCCTTCTTATATAGGCTCCCAGGGGGAGCCAACCTTGCCAGCCAGGCAATGTGGGACTATCCCCCATTGCCTGGTTCGGCCAAACCAGGTGCGCCGGCCCTAGGTGGGCCCCATTTGGCCCACCTAGGCCGGCCAAGCCTCCCCCACAAAATTCCCTTGAGGGTTTCCCCCCCATGGGCCTTCTTTCGACCAGAAGGCCCATTTAGGGAAATCAGCCTAAATAAATTCGAAAATAAATATATAAAATCATATTTGCATATTAATTACACTAATTAATATCAAACATAATATATATAATTTTTCCTAGCTCCGAAAACTCTTTCGTCGCTGCCCGATCTCCATCGGACCCCTCCCGGGACGCTCCCGGTGATCTCTTTCCTTTCCAGTTGTCTTGTCGAAACCCCTTAAGTGTGTTACCCTAGCGGTTCGATATAATATCAGGTATGATCAAGACTCCTCAATGATCAACGACTAACTCGTAGGCCTGGACCCAATGAATTAACCCCTGAGATGTAACGAATGACTTTCATCTATCAAACCTGGACGTATAGTCTTAAACCCTTTGTCATGGCGATACTTAGCGTGTCCGAGCATCATTCTCAGATATCTCCATACCTAGCATGATCTCGTTACCGACATCGCTATCTTCTACTCGTCTATGATATTATGTCAGCTGGTGACCTAGTCACATGTTTGCAAACTCATTTGACATAATCTCACCGAGTGGGCCCTAGAGTATCTATCCGGCTATGCGGACTGACAAATCCCGCTGTTGACCCCTCGTCTCAACTACTCCTTTCTGATACCCAAAAATATCACCGTTATTGTCATACTAAATAAGATACGACGTTTGGTGCGATCAAAGTATCTTCCAGAAATAATAATAAGAGTTGGTCTCACGGTCTTAAGGCGTAATGACTATGTCCTATAAATACTGGGTACGTCCATCACATCGTTACTCCTAACGATATGACTTCCATTGCCGACCGGCGCCATGCCCTATGATCGGAAAACCTCGATCATCAATCGCGCAACGAAACTAGTCTTAGTAGAGGCTACTAGGGACCTGGTTGTTTATCTTCCACACCTGTATTAATGTTTTCGCTTAATACAGTTATAGCATGGTATAAAACATATAATGAACGATTGGGATATTGCCAATAAACTATGTTTATTAAGTCCCTCTAGGGCATATTCCCTTCAGTCTCCCACTTGCACTAGAGTAACACTTAATCTAGTTTACAACTTGGTAAAAGCTCAACACCCATAGCATCTTGGTGCCTGCTCGCCTCGTGGAAGAGGAATACAGTCAATAGATCTCACACATTGAAACCTATATGTGCTTTGCAACACTTCTATGTCACCTAGTTTGACATCATCCCGTATCTTACGATGACGGTGAAATATATCCCAGTGGATGGAGTGAGACTCGAGCATTCGCGTAGCATGCGCCTTAAAAGTCTGAAAGATCTATTAAGGGACCACCTACGCTCGGAAAACTGCTCAGTCCAATCACACTTGTTACTTCTAAATTCGCGATATATTTATATACCTATGTAGATTATGCGACAGTGCATTCATATGCGACTTCGCAAACTAACCATGTCTTTCTTCAAAATAAAGGACATCTCCTATATGAGATTTCTAGTCGTATGGGTCAGTGTAATAACTTGCATCATCGTAACCGCTTTACGGCAAGTTGCCATTCCACTCTTACCCGTTACTAGAAAACCTATCTTCAGTTCTCATAGACACTGAAGAATGAACTTAACGTTTGTTCATTGATCCACACAAGGATCACTCTAGAACCTGTTCTTGAACCAAGAACTCGGGTCACACCAAGTCGAGCTTTCAGCCTGATAGACTCTATGTCTGATACATAGAGAATGTCGAACATCATTTTCTATCACTGAAAAAGTCAAGATTAACTTAATCTTTTACCTAGTCATACAAGCAAGAACCTCTTTCTTCGCTTGTCCTTTTCTGAAACACTTCAGAATCCTGACTTAGGAAATACTCCGACTTAATGTTATTAAGTCCCCTCTGATCTATACAATTATAAATCGGATGCCTAATACTCCTAACTTCATTTCACAGAAAATTTAATCACTTAAATAATCCTTTACACTCTACTAGAGGATCTGTGTCATTCAATATGTCGTTACATACAAAATCACAAATGACACCTAGCTCCCACTCAAATATGCCTTCCGCATATAAGATCAAGGAAAAGCTACTTAGCTCCCACTCAAAACTTTTCAAATGTAGGTTTCTTCAACTATTTTGGACAACTCCAAAATCCTTTGATCACATTATCAAAGTGAAGATTCCAGCTCCGATATGCTTACTTCTGCCCATGAATGGACAACCGAAGTTTGCACACATGTTTAGCATCCTCAGGATTACAAACCATTCTTAATTACACTATTAAGAACCATGGTTTTCTCATCCATCTATCAATTTCTCATTCGAAATTATAGTAATTGCTAAACGACCCAGAATAGATTTAGGCTTCGCCACTTGAGACAAACTCCCATGTGGTCTGTCGGAACTGTTTCATGACAAATCGAATCTGCTCAATGTCTACTCTCTCATAAAATTCCATATACTATTAACATCCTAGATGTCATCAAGAAGATCTCCCAAGTCAATACCTGGTAATCGTATATGGATTTTATTTCGGATCATAAATGACTCATAGCCATTTCTCGGACTTAGGTTCACCATCTCTTCTTCGTAGTTCGTAGGTCTATCATATTCCATTAATATGACCTTCATAGCAAGATTGTTGTAACACACAGTGTGGAACACAACCTCGTAGGCCTACGCTCTTAGTATGAGCTCAGAACATCATGATCTTGAATCATTAGCTTTTTCAAGCTGTGGGGCCTGACACCGAAAACACTTTCGATTGCGCCACTCTGATGTTTGGAGAAGAAGTTCACCAACTTCCTCTTGCTCTACTTTCTTTCTCACTTATACCCTCGGACAAGAAACTATTTCTTTCGCAAGGTATATCCCGGCAAAGATTTTGCCTATGTCATGAGACATGTACCCAACTAACTCTTTAGGTAGGGTATACTACAAAGATTAATCCATTTTAGGTTCGACTACATCGAAACACTAAATTGCTGAAACGACAATCCAGACTCAAAAGCCATGCCATCACTCGTATGGTATTGTCTCCATGGATTCAAATGGTTTCCTTATTTGCTAACGTGAGTGTTTACGTTTCTACCATATGACTCTAATGATCACAATAATTCGGTAAGAGATTTATTTACCACACACTATCCGATAGGGTGCAATTACGACGTCCTAACACACCATAACACTATGGTGTTCCATGCGACGTAATTTGTGGAACTCTTCTCACAAGTCTTCCAATGATGTGCCAACTAACTCAAATCTTTATTCCTCGATATGCATCGCGGGAATTTGATTTTCTTGTTAAGTTTATTTCCTACTTCATTCTGAACTTCGTTTGATCGAATCAAAAATTCAGACTAACATTCCCCGGAGTGGATATCCATATATCTACTCGGAATATTCATGAAGTCTATGAAATAAAGACTTCCACTACACGTTAAAGTACTTCATTGATTCACATACACCCATATGCATGATTCTCAACAAGCTATACTCAAAACGTTCAGTGAAGTTCACGAAATAAAGGTCTCCACTACCCGTCAATTACTTCATTGAACCACATGCATCTCCATGTATGACTATCAATAAGTTATATGCCCGTTTTCCGAAAACGGTGTCACAGTTATTTTGCAAGTGTCAAAAGATCAAATCTTAGGACTTGTAGGTCCATCCAGTGTGGAGCTAATGCATATAACATTGACATGACTAAACGGTAGTGCCACACATATGTGGTGTCTTTATTAAGTTTGTATCCTTTGGCATTAATATTATGAATGTGGGAGCTTCTACCATTTAAATTCAAATCGGCATATGATCATTACTTCATAAATATAGGACACCTATTTGTCACTATCATGTATGAACAAGTGTCTCGCTAGAAGAGACACACTCGTAACGATCATACCAACACCCGATCATAAAGAATTTATTCAAATGGTAGATCTAGAGGGAGAGTGTCTATGGCCGTCACAACAACTTGACTGCCGTTATCAACACGCAATGTCGCCTCATCGTTTCAAGCTACTCAAGCAGTAAACCTCGTTTTTCACAAAACATGACTAGTTCAAGACTTAGTCACTACTGCGAGTACTTGCTTAGCTAAAACATTCATAACATGTATATCATATACACACCATCATCATTGATGACTTCCGGCGATCTGTTTCATCTTCTTGATACTTCCACCGTAATCAAGAACCATGAAGGTGAATGATTCCCCTTACATGACATAGTCTATGACAGAGGATTTGCACTTGGCAACGATGTCTGTCATCCAGTGATTGAGCTGAGCGAGGCGTCTCAATGTTCATTAATCATGAACATATGTCATTAAGCATGACCGCCACGTGCTCCCTCAATGTGTGCATTCTCTTCCATCTTGGTTGAGAAGACAATCAGTCAACGTACTGATAAACTTCATCAACCCAACTTTAGGGGTACCCCGAGTTTTAGCGACCATATCATATGTCCGCGATCCAATAACTCGTACCCACCGTTGGTTCTCAATGGCAGAGATCATAGCATACACTGGACTATGATGATATCATCCGCTCAAAATCCGATAATCCAAATTATCTTTTGCTAGCGGAATCTCCGGGTTTATCTCCTAGCGGGTATTGTAACACAAAGAGCTAACGGTTTAAACAAGGAGTATCCTCAAGCTAAAGTATAAAACTATGAAGTTTGGACCCAACCTTTTAAGTTTCTCAATCGCAGGAATGCGCCTAATTTGAAAAGATGCTATCACAATGGTTGATATCTACAAAGGTTTGCAAAACAGACTCTGTTCATTATATTCTGAGTTCTAGTATTTTAGAAAATAACTATCCGAACTCCCACTCAAACGAACATCCCTCCTGGTCGTTTAAGCGATTACACGACCCCCATCCATTGCACCACCCCTCATCATCAGAGCCTGCGGCACAACTTCAAGAGTAGACAAAAGTCCGCCACACCAATTTTGTGACTCGTGCTCGACCTTTCGGTCTCCCTGTTCCGAGGCCATATTTCTGAATATGCTAGGCTCGCCACCAAAGACCTCCACGCTGACGCTTGTGCAACATGGCTTACACCCACTGTATGCGAACGACGAGATATCTGACACCCGATCATCACGGCCTGCCTCATAACGTAGAACTTTCTTGGTGGTGCGCGTTGGAGGGAGAACACTAGTGGTATTTTGAAGGGATCATCTTATATAGCTACCGCCGTGTAACTAATGTATACTATACACACAATCACACAATATAAGATGTACACAAAACATCAAATGTAATGCAATGTGATATAGTCCATCGCGCCATGGTCTTCTTGGCGCCCGCAGTTTATAAACAATTTAATAAACCTACCTTGACCATATCACATAGCCCCTGCAAAATAAAGTTAGACGCCCGTAAATAGAACCGCTTCATACCTACGAACCTTATGACCACAACAATGATCCAATAATTGCATGTTTAAGCATCCCTTTCGGGCCCTCCATTGAAAATGCAAAGCCAACTAAAGAGAGAGAAACAGGCACCCGCCAGCCACAGATACGGTACAAGCCGTATGTCAGTAGTGGAACCAGTCTCGCGTAAGCGTACGCGCAAAGTCGGTCCGGGCCGCTTCATCAACTCGATGCCGCTGGAATCACAAGTGCACGCTAGAGGGTAGCAAATAACAGGAACGGTGCCCCCGTGCAGAACACGGGTTCTAACAGCGTACAGCTATATCTACGATAGATCGGCTCTGATACCACTGAAAGGGATCGTGTGCAGAAAACAAAAAATTTCCTACCAACGATATCCTTAAACTAGCCAAGATCTACACTATGCAGATATAGAAGTACGGCGGAGATCGGAGTACATACCCTCGTAGACCGAATAGCGGGGATTACGCTCCCGCACAAGCGTTGACGATGAAGACGCCGTAGCCGACCTCTAGGTCGCGGAGAACTCGGCGCGACGAAGACGACGAAGATGACCCCGAGGTCGGGTGGAGGAAGTAGGCCTCCGAGTACCGCTAGCGCAGGACCTCGAAGGTAGTCGCACACATACGGTGGAGACGACGGCCTCCGAAGCTCCAGTCCAGGACGAGCAGCGGAAGACTTGGACCGGAACACCAGCAGCGCGGCAGCGGGCTATGGTGGAAGAGATCCCCCTCCTCTACTCGGCGCGGCTCCGTCAAGGGAACCACGAGATCGAGAGAGAAATTGGGAATTAATTGGTGAATTAAAAGGCCAGGGGTGCCCCTTCTTATATAGGCTCCCAGGGGGAGCCAACCTTGCCAGCCAGGCAATGTGGGACTATCCCCCATTGCCTGGTTCGGCCAAACCAGGTGCACCGGCCCTAGGTGGGCCCCATTTGGCCCACCTAGGCCGGCCAAGCCTCCCCCACAAAATTCCCTTGAGGGTTCCCCCCCATGGGCCTTCTTTCGACCAGAAGGCCCATTTAGGGAAATCAGCCTAAATAAATTCGAAAATAAATATATAAAATCATATTTGCATATTAATTACACTAATTAATATCAAACATAATATATATAATTTTTCCTAGCTCCGAAAACTCTTTCGTCGCTGCCCGATCTCCATCGGACCTCTCCCGGGACGCTCCCGGTGATCTCTTTCCTTTCCAGTTGTCTTGTCGAAACCCCTTAAGTGTGTTACCCTAGCGGTTCGATATAATATCAGGTATGATCAAGACTCCTCAATGATCAACGACTAACTCGTAGGTCTGGACCCCATGAATTAACCCCTGAGATATAACGAATGACTTTCATCTATCAAACCTGGACGTATAGTCTTAAACCCTTTGTCATGGCGATACTTAGCGTGTCCGAGCATCATTCTCAGATATCTCCATACCTAGCATGATCTCGTTACCGACATCGCTATCTTCTACTCGTCTATGATATTATGTCAGCTGGTGACCTAGTCACATGTTTGCAAACTCATTTGACATAATCTCACGGAGTGGGCCCTAGAGTATCTATCCGGCTATGCGGACTGACAAATCCCGCTGTTGACCCCTCGTGTCAACTACTCCTTTTTGATACCCAAAAGTATCACCGTTATTGTCATACTAAATAAGATACGACGTTTGGTGCGATCAAAGTATCTTCCAGAAATAATAATAAGAGTTGGTCTCACGGTCTTAAGGCGTAATGACTATGTCCTATAAATACTGGGTACGTCCATCACATCGTTACTCCTAACGATATGACTTCCATTGCCGACCGGCGCCATGCCCTATGATCATAAAACCTCGATCATCAATCGCGCAACGAAACTAGTCTTAGTAGAGGCTACTAGGGACCTGGTTGTTTATCTACCACACCTGTATTAATGTTTTCGCTTAATACAGTTATAGCATGGTATAAAACATATAATGAACGATTGGGATATTGCCAATAAACTATGTTTATTAAGTCCCTCTAGGGCATATTCCCTTCATGCTAGATATACAACGGTAGCATCATGAATAGGATGATCCCTAACAAATACCAAAATTGTGTTCTCCCTCGTTGCGCACCACCAAGAAAGTTCTATGTTATGAGGCAGGCCGTGATGATCGGGCGTCAGACATCTCGTCGTTCGCATACAGTGGGCGTAAGCCATGTTGCACGCGTAGGGTCTTCGAGATTTGATTGGCGAGCCTAGCATATGCAGATATGGCCTCGGAACCCGGGAAGATTGAAAGATCGAGCACGAGTCACAGAGTTGTTGTGATCGACATTTTATGTCCACCTTTGAAGTTGTGCTGCCGGCCGTGATTATCGGGGGTGGTGTGGTGGATGAGGGTCGTGTAATCGCCATTATTATTTTTAGGGATAATAATCTTTTGCGATCACATCTGTAGACTACGCAATTATACTTCGGTTACTTCCTCAAGAGCCCGGATTCTACCTTAGAAGCCGACGGGTCCAACTTCATCAGCTGGTACAAGGGTTTTAGAAACATCCTCGAACACAACAACATTTTGTATGTTCTCGATGAAGCATTAGGAGAAAGACCAGGAGATTCTGCAAGCGAGGAGGAGGAAGATGATTTCCGTAGGCGTCGAGACATATTCATCGAAGTGGAGATCACCATGACCGTATGCCTAGCACCTGAGTTGAAAGAGCTATTTCAACGCAAGGAGCCATGCGTCATGATTGATGCGATAAAAACACACTTCCGAGATGAATTGAAGCGTGAGCAATTCAGGCAGCTTAGAATGTTCCAGACCATTCATATGGAGGAGCATACATGTCTGGAGACTCATTTGAAGAGATTGTATGCCATCTACTTCCAGCTGACAATGGTCTTCGATTACTGGATGGCAGATTCCTGTGTCATTTGGACTGTCCTGATATCTCTGCCTCCAAGCTATGAGAAGCATGTGCGCAAGTACATTTTGAAGGCCGACGATATGAACTTCTACAAGTTCGTGTCTGAATTCAAATCTCTGAAAGTTGATTCCATCGAAGGAGAGCTCTTCGATGCTACAAGTATATATATTTTATATATACAGAATTATGAATTCGCCTCTTGATATATGATGAAGTATTTGATACTTGTTCTGTTTATGAAACAGGTCCTGATTATCACATATATGCGGCACAGTATGATGTGACCTGGTGCTGAAGATGGTGATCAAGGAGTTGATGGCCATTTGGTGTTCACGTCCTCAAGTTATCATAGTTATCATTAATAGTTTTTATTAGATCTTTTTGTAATAGTGAGAAAGTGTGTTCAGTGTCTTGATTGTTGCAAGACATAGTTATTCATATAATAAGACAAGTTCAGTTGTTTTGTGTTATGGAACAAGCCAGTTGTTTTATATTATGAATAAAGGTTTCACATCTCAATTACATCAATTGTATGATAACGTTCATAATTGTAGAAATGATAAAATAGTATGTCCAATGAATAAAAGTTCTATTACTAGAACAAACACCATCGAATTTAATCATAAAGGCAATGAAAAAAGTAATGGATATTTTGGTCCATTTAAATATTTCGAGTGCCGAGTTGATTAAGTTTGAAAATAGTATTGAAGTGTCAATACGAGAGGAAATTAATTAAGTACCTTTTAAATGATTATTAAATTAATTAATGGTGTTTTTGACTATCCAAATTCTTCTATGATTATTGGTGAATAAGAGTATTTGCCCAATAAATCATAAATCTGAAATTAATTTGATAAGAGATCAAATGGGGTTTTTCAGAAGAAAGATTAGTGAATATTGTATTCACAAGATTCGATCAAAGGACAATATTTTGGAATTATGGTTTCAACGCAAAAGACTTGTGGAAATTCGTTTCACAATATTATAATGTCATATATGGTGATATGTGGGGTATTATAATCATGCTCTATTTTAAATAAAGTGTGGTCTGTCAGAATCTGTCATAGAATCTCTTAATATGTTCGAAACATTATAGTCAATGTCCACTTCAGAAAATATATATTTCTCTCAACGAAAATTCGTGTGATCGACAATAGTGTCGTCATGTATATGATTATATGATAATTCGGAATATACATGAATAGTTCTTTGTAGATTACTCACATTGGATGAAAGTGTGTTCCAAAACCAAATAGAAACAAAACTTGGTTTGTTGTCTATGTAATTCCGAGGAAAATATGATTTTTCGAATTATGGTTTATGGATTGGAATTAGGAGCTTGAAATAAGGTGTCAGACCTATATTCATAAAAGTAGAATATTGGAAGGTGTTCCAAAGAGTATATTTCTACAGATGAAAATTTGGTGATTAAGAGTGAGGGAGACAAGAAAATTGTTTTCTGCTTGCAATCCTCTTCATAAAGATCATAATATTTTTATGAAAGAAGCTTCCAAATAAAGTGCTGTTATATTTAATATTGCTGTCAGGTCACGGCACGATATTAAGTGTTGCAGATCTTGTTGACAGATCAAGGTACACTTTATGAATACAAAGAAAGTTGAGAAAATATCAGAATACGAACAAAGGCTTTTTCAGCCTGGAAATCCAAGTTACATTTGAGAGGATTAAAATAGTAATTGTTGCTACAATTCTTATTAGAGGAATAAGATTGTTTAATCATCATATAAAGTGTTATATGAGAAATGTGACTCTAAGAAAGACGTGGAAGCATGTTTTGTCAAGAAATGTGTCTTGGACAAGAACAAATTTGTTGACTACATTTATGTAGACATGCTTGAAGTCTGAAGGATTTGTATTAATGTAATACTGTAGTTTGTATTAAATTCGAATTGATAATGGATCAATGATTTTGGTTTGACCAAAATGTCGATTTAAGTGGGAGTCAAAGTTAGTTCACTCAGGTGAAATGTGTGAAGAATATGTTTTTGAGTGGGAGCTTAGGAACTCAAATATGTGGATGACATGTTTTTGAGTGGGAGCTCGTGTTCTCAAATATGTGGAGACATAATTTGAGTGGGAGCCGAATTCATCTTGTGTAAATGACACATTGTGAAATTGTACCAGTATAATAGATGAGAAGGATGAAGTTGTGAAACTATTTGGAAATTAGTGTCTATTTGGAATAGAACGGGAATTTTAAATAGTTAGTCGAGTTGTTTTGGATTTTATCTGAGGAGTCAAAATAGAATCAAAAGGATGGTCCTTTGAAATCCAATTGATCATTAAGAGTAATGATACACGATAGTAATGATTATGTGACATGTTGGTCTATTATGTAGTATTAAACATCATACAGAAACCATATTATCTGCTCGATGAAATATAACCGATGTTCTTAGGAAAAGAACAGTTGTATAAGTAAATTTAGAATTTACTGGAAGTAGAACTGCATTAGTTGTTAGGTTGACATTTGTCTATCCAGTTTTCTACATAGGTGTGAAAGTATGTACACATCGCGAGTTTGTAATTGTTAAAAGGGCCTCTATATGACTGAGTGTGTTTTCAAGGCAGTTATCTGGTCAGCATAATCAGAGTAAGCGCTGGGAAACAGAAGTCTCACTTAGTTACGGTATTTGCACATGTGTTATTGGATAACATGATGATATCAAGCAAGTTAATATCAATGAATCGCAAAAGAACGCACAATTATATATTGTACAGATTGTCAGAGTAACACTCTTCCACAAGCAAGCATTATCAAATGACGCTTATTTGATAAGAGATTTTGGTGAAGTAAAATGCAGCTAGTTTATTTGTACTCTAGTGCAAGTGGGAGACTGAAGGAGATATGCCCTAGAGGCAAATAAATAAGTAGTATTTATTGCATTATCTCATAAAGTTTATAATAGGTTTGTGTATTATGCTATACCTGTATTAATCAGAGCCTTTTAGCCCTCTCCGACCGCAACGGTGCTATGTGGTCATCGGCGGTTCCACTCCCGAGATATGCGACGATTGGGCGATCATCCTCCTCGAACCAGAGCCGACCTGGGAGCAATTTGAAGGTACTTATGCCCTGATCACTGCTCAGATTGTGCAGAGAGGTTATGAGGTTAGACAAGTTAGTCGTTGTGCGATGGGTGCCGCGATGGTTAGATTTGATGGGGTTATTGACCGTGACAGTGCTATTAGAAACAGCCCTTATTTCATTGGTGACTCTGTGATGCGTGTCATCGAACATGATAAAGGAAGGAACTTCAGAGCTGCTACTTTTACCCATGATGTCTGGCTTATGCTCCTGAATTTTCCTCCAGAGTGCTGGTCTCTTAACACCATTATTTCCACCTTTGCTCCTTATGGTCGTTTCTTGATTTGGAATAGAGATGATACCAACAAGGCTCGGATTCTTGTGAAGATAAGGACTTTTGACATTGATAGGATTCCTGGCAGTATTGTTGTGGTGCAGAATTTCAGTGAGGAAGGCAATGGTGGATCTTGGTCCTGTCCTTGCATCATTCTGAATAGACGTATGCTGGGAGCAGGGGCTGGGGATGAAGATCCTCTCCCACCTGAGGGTGAAAACCCTCACCCGGTTCCTATTGTGATTGATGGATTTGCTATGTGGCATCATGAAGAAGAAGCTCAGGTTGTGCCACCGGCCCCTCCAGTTAACGAAGAGCCTGTTTTAGTCACCCCACCTCAGAGTCCTGTACCTGATGTTCACATTGTTTTACCAGCACCAGTGGTACCTGTTCCCATTCATGCTCCTGTGATAGATGATGTGATAGCCCCAGCTATTGAGCCTGTTGTTCATCCAGTTGTCCAAGATGCACCTCTTCCTGTGCAGCCTATTTTTGTGGAGGTGTTCCCACCAGAACGCAATCTACCTGCTCACTCCTTAGGCAACATGAGCAACATTTCATCTGAGACTTCTGCTGCAGTTGAGAATGTTGCAGCTCAACACCCTACTGATCTTATTGCTGCAGTTAGTAACATTCCAGAGGCTGACCAACAACTTGGTACCTCTGCTGCTCCATCTGTTTCTCTTGCTACCTCAAGGAAGAGAAAAGGAAAAGCCATTATGTATGTTGAACAAGTCAGGAGAAGCAACAGAATTGCTAAGCTCAAGGAGGGCTACAAGGATATACCTGCTGATTCTGGCATTGAGGGCCAGGAGGATGATGATGAAGACCAGGACAAGGGTGCTCTATCTGTTGTTGTAAGGGATGCCAATGCGCCTGCTCCTCCTTTTCTGCCACTTGAGACTATCCAGGCTTTGGCCACTGGACCTTGTCAGATGCACCCTGAGGATGTATCAGAGGATAGTTTGAACTATGACAGTACCAATGACAGTATTGAATAAATTATGTGAAGAGGGGGGCAGCTGGATCTTGTACTTCATTCACCTGGGCTTCTTTTATTGTATTTTGGCTTGTAATATGATATTCTATCAGCTTAAACTTCTATCCTGTCAGTATGGTCTTTTGGCCACTTGTGAACTTGGCTGTATGCACTTTTGCGGTCAAAGTGCCTTTTGTGTGATAACTGGTGCTGATAACTACTCTCAGAAGTCTGTGTTTGCTTGTTCTGAGTTTTATTTACAGTCTGTTATCCTTCGGGAGGTTTTATTTATCCAATTTGGGTTGTATCTGGAAATTATCTGCTGGCTCACTTTAGGTCCTTGGAGGATGGTTTCTACCAACTTTTTCTGCTTGTCCCTGGACTTTTTAATATTGCTCAGCGTTAAACAACCCTTTTTTGGTTTCCAATGAGTAGACAATGGAATATTTTGGATTGGAATCTGAGAGGGATTAACTCACAAACCAGATGGGATGACATTAGGCAGAACATTAATGAGTCAAACTGTAATATCATCTGTTTCCAGGAAACCAAAAAAGATCACTTTGATCTTCAATATGTCAGGAACTTTTGCCCAAGACGTTTCAATAAATTTGTGTTCTCCCCTTCTGTGGGAAGCTCTGGGGGTTTAATAACCATATGGAATGGGAACCTTTTTGATGGCACTGAGATTTCCTTCTCTAAATTCCATGTGACTGTTCAACTGATCTGTAAGATAACTGGCCATGTTTGGTACCTTACAAATGTCTATGGACCGTCCCTTCCTGCTGAGAGATCCCTATTTCTTAATTGGCTCATGAATATTGACACACATCCAATGCATTTGTGGATGATACTTGGTGACTTTAATCTGATCAGGGGCCCAGATAACAGGAACCGACCTGGAGGAGACATCAATAATATGCTTGCTTTTAACAGATTTATTAGCCATCATGATCTTATTGATATTCCTATAAAGGGTAGATCTTTTACCTGGAGTAATATGCAAGCTGATCCTCTACTTGAAAAGTTAGATTGGGTCTTTACATCTGCCAGCTGGACTGCTTTATTCCCTAACACACTTGCTACCCCTCTAGCCAAATTATCATCAGATCATGTCCCTATAAAGGTACAGGTTGGTATTCATGTTCCAAAAGCACAGATTTTTCGGTTTGAGGAGTTCTGGTTGGGGATGAAGGGTTTTGCACAGGTTATATCTCACAATTGGCACCATTGGGGGTCTTTCAAAAATATTGCTCAGGATATTACTGCGAGACTGAAATCTTTGAGATATGGATTGAAGCGATGGAGTAAAAATTTGTCTCAGTTATGTAAGACTATTCAGTCATGCAACTTTGTGCTAGCTTTATTGGATGGCCTTGAGGACCAAAGATTACTCTCTATTATTGAATCCAATTTTCGAAGAGTACTTAAATCTCATTTGGCCAATCTTCTGGAGGCCAAGAGGATTTATTGGCGCAGTAGGGCAAAAATTAGACGGGCTAAGTTGGGAGGTGAAAACACTAGGTTTTTCCATACCTATGCTACCAAAAGCTTCAGATGTAATTATATTGCTATTTTGAGCACAGAGGATGGTCGTTTGGTTTGTGATCATGAAGATAAAGCAGCAATTATTTGGCAGTCTTTCAAACAGAGGATTGGTTGTACTGATAACCCAATTATGCTTTTTGATCTTGATAACCTTGTTGTTCCCAACTATAATATTGACTTTGCTAGCCTTGAAGTACCATTCACAAAGGAAGAAATTGATGACATTGTAAAGTGTATGCCAACAGATAAATCACCTGGTCCTGATGGGTTTAATGGAGCTTTCCTAAAAAATTGTTGGGATCAAGTTAAGGAACAATTTTATCAGCTGTGTTTTAGTTTCTATGCGGGTGATTTGGATATCTCCAGTATCAATTCAGCCTTCATAACCCTCATTCCTAAGAAAACTGACCCAGAATATGTAAATGATTATAGACATATCTCTCTGGTCAGTATCACTTTGAAGTTATTGACCAAGCTGCTTGCCAATAGGATGCAGAGGGTTATTATCCAAGCTTTGCACAAGAATCAGTATGGATTCATCAAGAATAGAACCATTCAGTACTGTCTTGCTTGGGCATTTGAATACATTCACCTCTGTCACAAGTCTAAGAGAGAGATCATTATCTTGAAGTTGGATTTTGAAAAAGCTTTTGACAAGGTTGAATATTCGGCTATTCTGCTCATGCTTAAACATTTAGGGTTTGGAGACCTTTGGCTGAGATGGATATCTAAAATCCTGCATTCTGCTTCCACCTCAGTACTCTTAAATGGTATACCTGGGGAAAAAATTTGGTGTAAAAGAGGAGTTAGACAAGGTGATCCTTTGTCACCCTTGCTGTTTGTGACTGCTGCTGAGCTTCTTCAATTTGTCATTAACGCTGCTTGGCAATCAGGAGAGATTGATTTGCCCATGTCTTGTTCCTTTGGGTTAGATTATCCCATAATTCAATATGCAGATGATACTCTGCTTATTATGCCAGCATGTGTTGAACAACTGAGAAGGTTGAAAGTGATCCTGGATAAATTTTCATTATCTACTGGATTAAAGATCAATTTCAATAAATCCTCTATGGTACCCATCAATGTTGACCATGATAAAAGTATTGAGCTGGCTATGGTCCTGGGGTGCAAAATTGAAGCCTTACCTTTTACTTACCTTGGTTTACCTCTGGGGACTACTAGACCAAAGATGGAAGACCTTATTGGTATTATTCATAGGATTGATAGAAGGCTGGTTGGCATTGCTGATACACTATCCTATGATGGTCGACTGGTGGTGATTAAATCCATCATTTCTGCTATTCCCAATTTTGCTATGTGCACATTGAAACTGCCTTTGGGTTTTCTGGACTATATTGAGGGATCTACCAGGGGTTTCTTCTGGAGGGGCAAAGATATTCATAAAAAAGGTAAATGCTTGGTCAAATGGGAAAATGTATGCAAGCCAAAGAGATTGGGTGGATTGGGCATCCTAAACCTCAGAACCCAAAATATTGCCCTACTCATGAAGTACATCTTTAAGTTCATGAATAAGGCCGATTTGCCATGGGTTAAGCTTATATGGAAAGCACATTATGAGAATGATATATTACCACAAAACACTAGACCTGTAGGTTCTTTTTGGTGGACGGATTGTCTAAAGTTATTTGATAGCTTCCTGGAATTGGCAGCATGTGTCCCAGGTGATGGTGGAACTGTAAGACTTTGGATGGATAAGTGGTCTGATGAGCTTCTTAGGCACAAACTACCTCACCTTTGCTCCTTTGCGAAGTCACAATCCATTTCCATTAAACAGGCACTTGATGTATTATCTAATGAGGAGTCACTGGAATTGTTTCATACCCCACTGTCAGTACCTGCTGTTCATCAATTTGCCCAGTTCAACAATTTGCTGACAGGACACATGGATATCTCTACTGCTGATAGGTGGATTATGTCATCCAGCAATAAAAGTTACTCGAGTAAGAGGGTTTATGATACCTTAATGGCAAATACTCCTGCACCATCCCCCTTCCAGTGGATCTGGAAATCCAGAGTTCTACCAAAACATAAGATATTTTTTTGGTTGCTTTTGCAAGACAGATTGAACACAAGAGACCTCCTAGCCAGAAAGCAGTTTCAGATTGAGGACTATAACTGTGTTCTATGCTCACAGGGAATGTCTGAAGAGTTTATCCATTTATTTTTTGAATGTGATTTCAGCAGGAATTTTTGGTGGAAACTTTATCTTGAATGGGATACGGATATGGACCTCTTCTCCATGTTGATTCAAGCCAAGAAAACTTATAAGCTAATATGCTATAAGGAAATCCTTATTATTGGTTGCTGGAGTATTTGGACCCATAGAAACAGATGTATTTTTGATTCTCAGCCCATTTGTCTTGAGGCTTGTTTCCAGGACTTTATCTGTTCTTTTAGTTTGATTCTGCATAGAGCTAAACCTTCCTTAAAGGAAGGGATGACCCAATGGTTGGATACTTTATGAACTTTTCCATGTAATTTGTACAGCTGTCAATGAGAAAATAGAAAATTAAACAATAGGGATTTTTCCCTACTCTTTTGCGCCTAAAAAAAAATCAGAATTATTAATACACGTGTGATACATAGACAACTAGGTCCCTAGTTAGCCTATATATGAACTAGTCCATTGGGCAACTGTTGATCGAGATTCCCGATCAAGGACAATGACGTCGGTTGACAATGTGGTCATCTTATTAATTGAATAAGGTGATGGACATACGCAAAGTATTGCAATAAGATCGTATTACGATGTTTGTCATTTGCAATAGATAAGAATATGATAGCTTATTCCTTAGACCGTGAGACCGTACTTATTGATGCTTCGTAGGGGTGCTTTGAGAGCATGAAACGTTGTGTCTTATATAGCATGACAATAACGGTGTGCATCTTAGGTATTCCGAAAGAGCATCGAGACGTAACGATCAAGAGCGGGATTTGTTCATTCTTGTAATGGAAAGATACTCTGGGCCCACTCGGTGAGATTGCATCTGTATAGCTGCGCAGCTTATGACTAGGTCATGTTGATGTAATATCACAGACGAGTTAATAACCTTTGTCGGTAACGAGATACAACAAGGACATCGGATGCCTACGATCATATCTCGGACAAGGTAGTATCGCAGAAATAAAGGGAATGAATATCATATTTATGGTTGAACGACGATATTCGTAGAATGCACAGGGGCCGTCATATACATCCAGGTATCCCTGACGGTCATTGGTGAGCGGTGTGTCTCGACCATGTCTGGAGTGTTCTCGAACCGTAGCGTAACAAACTTAAGGTCTTAACGACACCAGGAGATAGGTTCTGGAATAATATAGGATTTTGTTGGAGAGAGAGAAATGATCCGGAAAGAGTTCTGATGGTCCGGAAGGAGTTCCGGGAAGGTCTGGAATGGTTCCAGGGATGTCCGAAAGTTGTTCGGGTGGTTCGGAAATTGTTTCGTAGTCACGGGATATTAAATAGTATTTAAATATATTAATTATGAATTAATTATATTTTATATTAATTTAATATTAATTAAATAAAGGAAAAGTGGGCTCCCACCTACATGGGCCCTAAGAGGGCCCAAGAGGGGGGAGCCGCACCACCCAAGGGGAAGGGGGCTTGGGCCCTAGTCCAACTCGGACTAAGGGGGTTCGGCCGAACCCCCCCCCCCCCCCTCGTATTTCTTTAGTCCCACATGGGGGAGGCAAGGTGTTTGCACACCCCCTCCCCCCTTTATATAGCAAGGCATATTAATTGGATTTATTACAGAAAAATACAATTAATTGTATAGCAGGCCGACCGAGTTGCTTCTCCGCCCGTTTTGCCCCCTCTCTCCACCTAAGCTATACTGCCGGGCGCCGTTGCTCTGCGGGATTCCAGATAAGATCTACCCCTGCGATTTCAGCTGGATCTGAATGACCGGGGGTTGTCGTTAAGCTCTGTATGTTTGCGAGTGCTCGGAGGTAACTCTTTTGAGGATCCTGGGCGACGTCGTCTCGCCCCCTGTAGCCGCCGCACCGCCTCCCCCTGCCGCCGGTGCACCCCCCTGCCGTCGGCACCTCGCCATCTTCCGCCCGTCGACGCAGGTCATCGTCGACACCCTGGCGTCATCGTCTACATCATCGCGGCAAGTTCTCCGCGACCTCGAGGTCGGCTACGTACGACTTCATTGTCAACGCTTGTGCGGGAGCGTAATCCCAGCTATCGGTCTACATGGAGGTAATGTAACCCGTTCCACCACCGTTATCACATGTACTAGATAGATAAATCCTGTCTAGTTAGGGTTTCGTACGCTTGAAAAATTGTTATTTTCTGCACCGTAACCCCTTCATACAGGAGTGCCACGCCTAAGTGGGATAAACTTAAGGCTGAAATTAAGGCAAAAGGGCTATCTCCAGGTACAGAGAAAGTGCCCGAAAGAGCAGGAAATTTCCTAATGGCGCATGGAATGACGTTGGATATGGAAACAGGGGAGTTGATTCTTCGTGATCTGACGAAGAGAGCAGTGTTGACCCCCCCTCAAGGATCCTGAAACAGCAGTAGCCGAGGTGGAGGCGGGAACTTTTGTTCCTGATAGAGATAACGACAAACTGACAAAGGCACTCAAAAAGCCTGAGCACGGAGGACGCATGCGAGGATATGGAGGTGTTACTTGGAAGATAGGGTTTCATGAGGACATAGTCAGTTATAGAAGCCGAGCAAGAGCACAAAAGAGGAGGGAGCAGCAGGCGGCAGACCGGCTGAAGAATGTGGAAGCAAAGAACGAGCAACTATTTGTGATGTATTCTCAGATGCATGAGCAAATATCTAACCGTCCAGAGGAAGAACACATGTACATAGATCCCGCACTCGACTGCCGGAGAAGCAGCATGGCTTCCACGACGTTGCATGTCAGCGTTGATGATGCACATGTTGATGTGCCACCGATGGAGCGCTACCCCGTGGACAATATCGAAGAGAAGACTGATTGTGAGATACACTAGACAATGAAGAATATATCCAGGAAGGCGGCCCTCGGCTTTGCTATGAAAGTTGATCCTGCAGAGCGTTGGCATGGCCGTGAGATTCCAGCTGGATATGCTCGTGTCGGGGTGGATGAAATTATATCCGGATGTGAGACATTGGAGATTGACTTCGCTGGCCCTGAAGGGGAGTTGACCCTAGGAGAAGTCTTGCATGGAATTATTTTATGGAAAACGAAATACATCATATTTCCAGGCTCGAAGCAAAGGACTAAGGCTCCCTCACCTCCACGTTGATCATCGTGGCCTGATGCTCCATCACATCCATGTCGATCTTCGCCGCCTAAGGCTACATCACCTCCACGTCGATCATCGCCACCTAAGGCTCCCTCACCTTCACCTCGACCATCGCCGCCTAAGGCTCCCTCACCTCCACGTCGATCATCGCCGCCTAAGTCTCCCTCACCTCCACCTCAACCATCGCCGCCTCGATCTGCGTCTAAGACTCCCTCACCTCCACCTCAACCATCGTCGCCTCGATCTGCGTCTAAGGCTCCCTCACCTCCACCTCAACCATCGCCGCCTCGATCTGCGCCTAAGGCTCCCTCATCTACGCCTAAGACTCCCTCATCTACGCCTTAGGCTCCCTCATCTACGCGTTAGGCTCCCTCATCTGCGACTAAGGCTTCCACATCTTCCATGCTGCATCTGCGGACTCGATCTTCGGCGCCGCCCACTCAGTACATTGGAGTAAAGCGGAAGTGCCTGACTCCGCCTACTAAGGAGAGAGTGTCACCGCTCCCCAAGGGTCGTCCCACGGAGAATAAGAGGCAACAGAGAGCCGACGTTGCCCAGCTTGGACAACAGAAAAAACAATCGATCGTTCTGTTGAAGGTGGCATCCCCAACTGGATTACCAGAAGGGTATGAACAAATTCCTGGTCTGGCGATTAATGAAATGCTAGGTCTAGTTTCAACCGGCATGGCTCCCCTGGCAAGGCAATTTGTCATGGGGAAGGAACTGTTCACAGAGGCGGAGTTGACATTGCTACCTCCAAGGATGCGAGAATTACATCAGTGGCACATGGAGCGCACAAAAGACGGCCAAACAATGATGTCTCTTACATATAAAGAAAAGCATTACTTCATCGGAGAACAGACAACCCATATTGATTTTGATGAATTATGGCAGTTATTCAATATGGATGCCCTCGACAAATGTATCATGAGCTGCTATTGTCTGTAAGTGATTAATTTATTATTGTTGTTAATTAAGTTTCTAGCTATTTAAGTCTCACTACATACATTCGTTCATATGCTATTATGCAGAAAGAAGATTCTCGAATGTAAGAGGATGCCTAATTATCAAGTTGGGTTCGTTACCCGGATCGAGTTCATGTACATAACCTACAACAGAAAACGCAACTTGTTCAATGCATTGGAGCAACAAAATTATAAAGATATTATTTTGTTTCCTTACAACTTCAGGTGAGAGTGTTCTTAATTATTTTTTCTTGTACACATTAATTTTCTCTCTGACTAAATGTTGATGAACGTGTGCAGCTACCACTGGATTCTCTTTAACATTCACATTCACATTGGCGGTGGCTGTTGGCGTGTCCTCTAGGACGAGCAACCCTCCTAACTTTATAGGTAGTCAGGTCTCGGGTGGTCGGTATCGACAACAATTACAGATATGGAAGGTTATGAGACCTAACCGACTTGGACTAGGATACATGGTACCCCGAGTGGGCCTTCTGTGGGCCTCCCCGTGCTTGGCGCGGCCCAGGTAGCCTCATCGTGGGGTAGTCGAAAGGTAGCCCCACGTCAAGCGCATACCTTGGAGTATTACGCAAGCATTATTGATATGTTCTAAAGGTAATTTCAATCGTTATTACACTATATCGACCTCTTTATTTTCCTTTGTTCTAGTTATTAATATATTTTTTATTCATTTTATTTGTAGGGTATAGAAGCAGTTCACAAGATCTAAGGGTGGTCATTTCAAATCGGAGCTGACCTTTAAACAAATCCCGTAAGTATAGTTCTCATTTTAATTCAAGTTTTAATATTGGATTGACGTGTGTCAGTGCGCGAACTTCTCCACATGTACGTTCATCATTAATATATATATTCAGAGTTTTACTTTGTTAATGACAATTTATATATTCATACCGACCTTCTATTTGATACAGAATGTGGCTTCACGGTCGCACCTCCCAGCAAAGCAACACATATGAGAAATTCAAGAGGAAATTGTTGGTTTTTTGCTTGACGAGGTTATAGCCCTAATGGGAGAATACCATGAAAAGTCAAAGTGATATTTCATGTCATACTCGTGTTCGGAAGACACTCGTGTGTATATATGATCGAATGTATATATATGTTTATACGACAGACTCGTTATATTATAATTATATGCATGTATGCTTAATTTAGACTCGTCATATAATATATGAATCGATGTGTGTAATTGTACCATACGAATAATAGCTTAAATCATAAATAAAACAGAAAACAAAAATAAAAAAACTAAAACCTCTCGAACTTTTAGTCTTGGTTTGTAATGCAGACCGGGACAAAACGTCATTGCCTGAGCAGCTCGCCTGCGATCCCATGTCGATGCTATTTGCGCTGGTTACAGGCGATAACGCGACTAAAGGGGTTGGCCTTTAGTCCCGATTCCGCAGTCCCCCGGTTTTTAAACTGGGATAAAAGGCTCTTACAAACTGGGACTGTTAGGCTGTTTTCTACTAGTGGCAGAAGGTGGCCACAGACAAACTCTGAATTTTTAATAATCCAATGTAGGAGGAAAAAGGTGTCAACAAAGAGAAGAAAGAAAGGTATTTTAATATAACAGAAACAAAAAAGAGACAATAAGAAAAACTTGTGTGTGGTGTGTGTTAGTGTTAACCTTGTTATCCCGGTCATTAGTTCATGTTTATTTCTGGTTTATGCATTTAGTCGAGGCTGCGGCACTGTGTGCATGTGGAGTTGTGTTCAACATGCATAATGCACAGCTAAGTATGTTTGTTAGTTAGCTGCATGTGTTAGGCGAGAGGAGAGTCCGGGCGGCCGAGTTGTGTGGCAGATGAAGATAAGAGGAAGAAGCGATCGTAGGAGTTGTGGCATGCACCGCGTGAGCTCTATCCAGTTATATGTAGAAACTTGCAGGTGACTCTAAGTCTGTATGCATGCAGTTAGTGGGCTAATTAGTGGGTCAAGTTGTTACCGTGTGTGTTGCATGCTAGGTAGTGGGTGCGTGTTAGCTGTTATGGTACGGCCATATAAGCTCCTCTAATCAGTTTGGTTAATTAAGTGTTAAGGGAAAAAAGGAAAGGCATACGTCTGTTGCCAGAAAAGTTTTTGCCTTCATACTTGTATCCACTGTGTGTGTCTCTTCTTCTTCCTTGGGCCAGGTCTAACAGTGTGTGTCTTGTCAGTGTGCACTCCGCAAACACTGTGTCCAGTAGATTTGCCGACTGACTCTGACATGGCACTTGGCGTCCTCCTTCACATTGTTATTTCCCTTTTTTTCATGGTGACTGAGCAACATCGGCCCTTTCCCCAGCGCCTCGGTTTGCCAAGTGTCACACGTAGAAAACACACGACCTACCACCGATTTGCCAAGTGTCTCTTTTTACATAACTAGCATAGTCGTCCTCGCAAATGCGATGGCAACTCTTTATATTAGTACTATAGTGACATCTATAAATTATATTTTGATCCGATTTGGTATGAAAATATAGCCACCGAAATATTATGCTAAATAAAATATCACGTTTATGAAATGCATTTTAATTTTTTGTACAAATTATTAGTAAAAAATTGTTATATGTGCGACTTATACATGGTATAAAAGACTGATCGTGAATTATTATGTGATATCAAATCTTGTGAGATTAGAATTCAGTTTGTCAATTGCTAAATCAGATTTAAAGTTGCAAATACAATTTTTCGTGGTCAAAATCATATTATGCTTCACCTGAGTAATACATCTGGAGGATATTTAAATGATCTTTAATGGAGCAGCGTAACAACTTTGCCAAGTTAAAAAATCTCTACTTTTATAAAGAGAGAGTACAATTTCTCCTCGTTGAAATATTAGCCGCCTAAACAATAAGAAATTTAACTTTACTTTGTAAATATTTATTTATAATTTACTTATTTGTTCTAAAATACTCTCTTCGTCCAAAAATAATTGTCTCAAGCCCAAAAGTGGATGTATTTAGATACAAAACATAACTAAATACATTCACGTTTAGCCAAATTTAGACAATTGTTTTAGGATAGAGGGAGTATTAGATGTGTCCCTCTCTTCGCAAATACTTGACACTTTAGACATTTGTGGAAATTATCCAAGATAAAATTATACCACTATTTGTATACAAATATACAACAAAACTTAATTAAGACAAATAAGTTCTATGGACGGTATACATCGACACACTAACGTTAGAGACTTTAATTGCAAGTTTTCTTGACAAAATTAATTTAGAAATTGAGGTATTATTATCATTAATAATATTTTGTAACCTACTAATATATCATTATTAATTAACTTTAATGTCACTCATATATCCTAACTGTCTGATCTAGTTGATACAGTTTTGGCATCTTTGTTTTCATCGATTTATTACAACATTGCAATGCCATGATGTATTAAATCTTTAGAAATCAAATAAGTATATTAATTATTATAACCATTATTGTAACAGCAAAGAAAACTCCTACTGTACAAATTATTATAACCATTACTGTCTGATGGACGTTCCCAACGATTTTGGTCACATGCTTGCATCTTTTCTCGGTGCATTGAGTTGCATGCTTGCAGGAGCTGTTTGGTGGATCGGGTCGATGGACGTTAGCAGTACGTAGAGCCTGATGAATGTTCAAACAGATCGAGAAAACACATCTTATTCATGGCATGATTCGACGATGTCCGGCCGTCGGCCGATCGGCCAACTGATATATGTACAAATGTACTTCAAATTTTGTTTTGAACGGAAGAGCCAGCGAGAAAAACAACTTGTTTTTACGTCTGATGGCCAGCTATATTTAATCTGATCACGGACACTTCTTTCGTTTGTACTAAAAAAAGAGTCCAGCTTATTTAAAGCGTGGGCAATAATGGTTAATTCGGGTCAGGAGATCTTAGATCTTATCTCTAGGACTTGAATTAACGTGTTCAACTTGTCAAATCACAACGCAACATACGACTCTTCAGTTATATCGCAGCCACAACTTTCAGATCAGACGGTTAATATTAATTATGATGATGTGGATTAACGTGTTGGATGAAAAAACTAACTTATTTTGCTTTTAGTATATAATAGATCTAAATCCTAAATATAGTGCTCACACAGTCGGATGATAAATCGGGAAATCCAAGGTGTCCAATGTCTCTAGCTGCCGAGTTCCGACTGAACCCTCTGCGGCCTTGTTTGGCACTAGTGTTTTCTAAGGGATTAGCGGGGATAATCCCCACGGGGATTGGGTGAAACCCTTACCTTCACCCTATCCCCTCAAAATCTCTCTCATCTTAATCCCTACTATCCCTACTATAGTTCGATTTAAAAGGCGTTGTTTGGTACACATCTATCGATACATTCATAACTATAGCATTGTACAATCAACTAACCAGAATCATATTTTGAGATGCACATACTTACAAGCACAGTTTACTGCAAGGAGAATCAGAAGGGAGCATGCACGGGAAGAGCGATTAAAGAAGAGACGAACACCTGCTGGCACACAAATGACTAGTACAGGAGAGGAGGAGCTGCTCGCTGTTCTTGCTCAGGTACAGGTCGAGGACAACACTAGAACATGGCCGCCGGCGAGGAACACCTCCCGTGTGTGGTAAGATCCGAGGACCGCGACCTGCTGCGCTGGGGCGAGCATGCCTCAGCAAGATCAGAGGGATGGCGACGGTGACGGTCGACGCTGTTGGGTGGACGGGAGAGAGGGCCGGTGGCCGGCGCGGCGTTGGTTGGTCGCGAGAGAGGGGCGGCGCGCGGCGGCCGCCACGGCGTCACCTCCAGCACGCGCATCTCCCTCGGGATAAAACGCGAGGTGGGGGTCGTGGATCAGGGATACACTATTTTTCTGCTTCGGGTATTTTTGGGGATAGTCGGGGATGATACCGGTCCAAAACTCCCGTACCAAACGACCCATCCGGGGATATTTTGCGATTTCGGGATGGGCCGGGATAAACCCGACTAATCCCTGGAAATACGCTCAATGATCAACTAGTTGAACAAGATGAACTGCATGCCTGAACAAATTAAAGTTCACTATATAACTTGCTAAATTTACATATACAACAAGCCATAAATTTTGCAAGGACTGAAGGAGCACTGCCAGCTAGAGAAGAAGTACTAGGCCGACCAATGCTGCTCCCTTCATGAAAGCCTCTTTGCAGAAATAATGCAGATACAGAAGGCTTAATCGCTTTCACCCCCATGTTATGATTACACTACTACTCGCATAGCATAGCATCAAGAGCAATCAGCCTGAATAGAATGACTGCTCATGATGGTATGTATCCCCAGCATGCACAACCCATATACTTGCCGCAAGAAACAGCCACTGATTTCATCTCTTCTACCGGAGGATCCCGCCGAGTGGCGCGGGGGCCCAGTAGTCAGCGGCGTTGTCCCCGCCAAAGTGGGACGTGCACGACACCGGGACGAGGCACAGGCCCCGGCTCCTCAGGTCCTTCTTGCTCACCTCTTCATTCGTAGCACCCTGTGTATATATGCAGAGGTATTTTCATGCAACAATCATGCATGGTGACAAAGCCAACCAGCAAAGCTGTACATTACACTGGAAAGATCATTTCGTTTTGGATTACCAAGACTTCTTCATGCATGCTAAATGACCCTATTCTTGCCAAACAATATACTTGATTGAAACTGGCTTTGAAGGTAAGCAAAGTGTGTTCATGATACACATACCTGCTGTTCAGGTTGGCCTGCAGCTGCAGCCTGCTGCTGTACTGCTCCAGTATTGTTATTATGGTTTAGCAACTGCACAAAAATGTTTTTTTTGCTTAAGTAGGGCTGTAAAGGGACAGAGATTCTCATGTGCTGCTATAGATCTCTACTTACCTGGCCGGGGTATTCTGGGAAGATGCCACGGTTTCTTTCTCCGGTTGGTCCCTGCTAATGAAAAGAGGAAAGTACTTTGTCACATGTCAACGTTGCACGTACAAGCGTGCGAAAAGGATAGGGAGGAATAATTTCTGAGACTAGCTAAATATGATTGAACCCATGATCAGTTGCACCGGCCGGCCCAAGGTGTCGTAGATCACGCATGGCTAAGTATATCTATATATATGGCGATCAAAATACTTTTACATGTCCGCAGAAATGCACTTTGTGTTAATTTTCACGGTTGTTCCATTTTTTGTCATGTACCCCTTTCCTCCACAAAAGATGTTCTAATTTTATTTGAAATGAATGTATCAAGATGCGTTTCATGGGTAATCATTTTAATCCATATATAGTCCACATTGAGATATCTAAAAACATCGCATGCATTCAGAGTGTATAATTACTGTTCTGATAGCTCTACCGCCTCTAACCTGTAGTAAGTGTCGCTGTTTTGAATAAGCCCCAGTTTAAAACTGTGACACCTATTTTTGATCAGATGGAGTAACTTAATCACTATAGGGTGACATATTTTGGTTTTTTTTAGATAAACCTAGTGAATGAATTTTTTCAGATATAACCAGTGCTATCTCAATAGTGGCCAATTTGCTAGTTGAAACAAACTTATGTTCCACAACACATGTACTTTTAACCAATGTGATGCATTTTAAATCATGCTTATATTAAAAAAACAAAATCATCTTATAATAAATGTATGATGCATAAAGAATATAAATTTAAAATATGAAAAATGATGTCTAAATATTTTTAAATGGTCAATTTCATATATGCGTCAGCATGAGGGATGTATATTCTACCATAGGTCCTTCAAATCTATTTCTATCTTAGTATATAATTAGCGAGGTCCCACGCGGGACATATATATGAAAAATACAAAGCAGAACCGAATAAATTATACGTTCCATACTCATTTAAGAAACAAAGATATTTTTGAAATTTAAGAAACTAGTGTATCTTTTAGGATATAAGCTATCATCACCATATTATCAATCATCATAGGAATTTAATATATAATTTATTTGTAAATATGGAGAAAGTTTTACATGCATGAATAGAAGTATAACTCTTGAAATTAATTATTAGAAAGGGAAGAACAACATGAAGCAGTGATACATGGATATGTTGGTTCATCTAAATTTTACATTGTTCCATTCAATAGCCTTCTAAAAGTTTATGATCAATATCATTATCACTTATACGTTGCCACAATAAAAGAAATCATTATCAATTTTGAAGTTCCTATATCATGTTAAAAAATTACTAAACAATTAGTCTTCATGACAAATAGAAGGATGCATACATGAGGTTTACGAATTTTCATATAAATTTATGTGCAACATAATATGTAAATTCATATGAGACATATTTAATTTGTTCGACTCAAAACAATATTAAGAATGTGATTTGAGGTTGAAGGAATTCAATACAAGAACACTCATATATTTAACCTTATATGGAGAAGATACTTTATTATGATAGATTTATGTAATTGGAGCCTCCTTTTTATAAGTTAATTTCAAGTTTATATATTTTACTCTACTAGGTTTAAGCTTATGGTATCAACTAGAGGAAAAAAGATGTATCAACAATACTTATTTTGGGGTGAATAAGCATAACAAACAAACAAACCAACTATATAGAAATTACAATTTATATTTTCAACTATAAGTGGACAACTATATATTGTATGCATGAGGAGTTAGGTTTGTTTAAACACAACACAAAAGGTGTCACATTTCTTACAACCATCAGAACAAACCAGTTGCAAAGGTTAATTTACGACAATATTTAAGGCACGTCCACTAAGAAATTTTCTAGTTAAAAATCAATTGTCTTTACAATACACACATGCATGCAAAAGTAAATATCTTTTGAAAGAAGTATGAAATATGTCCCAGTATACTTTGTTAATCTGGTGTTGCTCAACCCTTAATATCTAGAAAAAGCTACTTGCATTACATCTGTTATTTTTTTTCATGTATTCTATTCCCAAGGACTAGACTATTTTTTGTTAAGTGAATGGCCTTGGCCTCTGCATCAAGTGACTAGACTAGATTATGAACTTGCCATTACATGTGGTGAATCATGATACATACAAATATTATATGGATATATGTTTATGACATCAAAGATTGTGTATCATGTGTAATTTACTTATAGTTGTTTCCTGGGTGTTTTTTATTGTTCCACACCGCAAAGAGGAAGTTAAAGTCGTTTTCCACAAAGGTTAGCAAAGGATGGGTATCCTACTCACACTAAGCTTTGATGAAAGTTTTCCTACAAAGGCAAGACAAAAGCAACAATAAGCTACGTGCATTCGTGGCATATTTCATGTCAGGACTCCTTGCACGTGCATAGGCCTCTCGGCACTTGCAAAGAATGAAATTCTTTCTTCCTGTGCTCATATAGTCACGCTTGAGAGAGAGAGAGGGAGAGAGAGAGAGAGAGAGAGATAGAGATAGAGATAGAGAGAGAGAGAGAGAGAGAGAGAGAGAGAGTGCAACTTACATTTTGCATAGATGTCCCGTTGCCGCCGTGGCCCATGTATGGGTAGCTGAGAGCCTGATACAGAAGAACAATCACTGGTCAGGCACGAGGAGAGAGAGCATAAAATCCTATAGTCCCTGAAACACAAGCCGCTACAAGACGGGCACCGCAGCACATCCGTCCATCCATCGATCTCTGTTGCTGCTGCTGCGTGCTCGCGCGCCCATGCATGCACACATCGCCCAGCTTTAACAGCGTGCTCTATCGCCCTGCCCTACCCCTCCAGCCATATTCTCTTTTTGTTTCCCGTGCATGCTTCCACTCTCGCTTGCATGTGGGGACACGAGCCTCTCCAGCCACAGCAGGCCTTGGAAAATGTTACTACAGTACAGCATGCATCTTGGGCTTTTTACAGATAGGTACTGCTCATGCTAACACTGACATGTGGGCCGTTTACTCTCTGTTCACCCCATACTTCTGATCAAGGTCCTCCTATATGGCCATGACTCATACAGTAATATGCTTTCGAGAGAGAGAGAGAGAGAGATTGGACCTCAATTTGACCCAGGAGGAATCTGACATAGCCAATGGTCTCTTGCAGTACAGACGCAGTGTCAGTCTGTAAAAGGAGAGCACGTGTGTCAGAGATAAACTTTAGTTGGACACAACCCCTCGAGTGAATTGAAGCAGGCAAAAGAAAGGAAGCAAGATGGCGAAAACTATAGACAAATGTAGCAGCATGCGTAGCATAGAGCTATATGCATGGTGTGGAGAAACAATAGCTACACATGCAGAGATCTAGCTCTACCCTATTGTTGCAATGCAAGAACTGTCAAATAGTTAACAAACGTCCACTCTAGATATTCACCTTGCCAAATGGTGAAACTATTTGGTGCAGTGCAGTTATCCTATCGCCTAGCCTCTCCTTTCTCACCTGAAATGTGTTCGCAAGGAAAAAATATCTTATTAGTAAAATAGAAAGCTGTGGAAAGAAACATGTCAAATATGAGCCAATTTCCTGTGCTCTTGACGCACATACTTCGATAGTCAAGTGTCCTTTATGTGTGAGAGAGAGAAAGAGTGAAATGTGTTTGGGAAAGCAGGGAGCTGACTGGTGAGAAGAAACCTTTAGAGTAGATTGTGCTGAGGAGGAGGCCTGAACCCTAGCCTTCTTGAGAGCTGAGCCTGTCGCGGTGCTGTTGCACTAGAGAAAGACAAACAAACGAAAGCGTGAATAATCATGAGCCCATTTTTATCTTGTCCCAACAAGAACCCTCTTCTCCTAAAGTGAATGCCCAACGATTCTACATATCACTTACTATAGCCCAATATAATTAGGCGAGGAAATAAGCAAAACTGCTAGCTAGCTCTGCCAATGAGTGTCCAATGCCCTACACTCTTACCAAGAGATCATGAAACAACACGGTATGGAGACACCAGTTAACTAGACTAGAGCAGATTTCCAAAAGCACATCAAAACTTGTGGAGTATCTTACCCTAGGAAAGAAAATTAATTTTAGTGTCAGTCTAGTGATTAAGGGCATAATGACAGATGCACCATTGCCAAGAGATTGCATTTACAGCCCTAAAAGCCTGCCTAAAGAATTATTTAGAGGCAGCATAATCAAACGTATAGCATTCGATCAAGCAAAGTAAGAACGAAGAAATACCTACTTTGGGAAACAACACTAAAAAAATCATAAAGCAGATGAAAGATCGATGAAACGCAGTTGCAAGAACCAAGTGAATACATTTTGTGATTGTACATTTTTAGCAGATGCATATCAAGTTATCATCTACTTTGTGATGTTGGAACTTGGAACCACCAAATAAATGTATTCCATGTAGCAAATCGTCGTCTAACACTACGAGACACATGGAATAAAACCAAGAAAAACGCAAAATAAAGGATCTAGCTAGTGACCAGTCCAAAAAATACAAAGAGCAAAAATCTGCCAACTACCAAAGTATTTTACTGAAGAAAGAGAAACTAAATGATTGGCATCTTAATCATATGGTTATTCACCTCGGATGAGTTATCGGATTGGTGGTGGCTCCTGACCTCCGGCGGGGGCGGCACCACGCTGTTGGAGAAGTCGAGCATGTTGCTACCGAGGCTGGTAGTGACGCATGACCTAGGAGAGGAGGCCAGGAGCATCTGGCTCAGCTGGGACTTGGCTTGGATCTCGTGGCCATCGCCGCCGACGAGATGGCTCCCGTAGAAGTTGTAGGGAACAGTGGTGGTGCCGTTGCTGGAATGAGGCATGGAGCCCTCCTCCTTCATACCCACCATGCATGCACTTGCAGCAGCGGCAGCCTGATGATCCCCCCAATTCTCTAGTCCCTTTGACAGGAGAGCCGTGGTGGCGCTGTACCTCTCTGGATCTCCAACTAATCCCCCACTGTAAATATATGCAGTTTGCACAAGGAACACACAGATATACACAAATACATGAGTCCATGGAGATAAAAACAACCGCAAGTTAGTGAGATGAACATGCAGCAGATGATTAGCGCAAGAAATGCTTGATCTACTACAAGACGAAGTCGGTTAACCACTTTTATTCCTTCGTCTAGAGCTACACTTAAATATATGTAGTTAAGTTTCCCAAGAATTGTTTGGTTCTTATCTGCATCGACTCTAGCGTAGAGAGAGAGAGAGAGAGAGAGAGAGAGAGAGAGAGAGAGAGAGAGAGAGAGAGAGGTTTACATAATTAGCTGGCTCCAGGACTCTGGCATGTGGCTCTCCTGGCTGCCGGCGTTACCATCATGTAAGCTTGGAAGAGAGGCGCTGCCATTCATATGAAGCAGGCCTGATGAGCTATGTGGAAACTGCTGGGAGAAGAGCATGGATGGAGATGACAAGGAGGGCATGTTAGGAGACGCCTCTTGCTCCTCATGGCACGGCTTCAAGCTATTGATAATATTACTGCTGCTTGTGTTGTTGCTACCACCACCACCAGTGCCACTCCAAATCATCTGTTGCACGAGGGAGCTCTGAAATTCTCCTCTATTCATATCACTCGCTTCTCTTCTAGAGAAGGAACGAAAGAGGATAGAGCAAGATGCGCGCCTGGTTTCCCTGCTGCAAGGAATGCTCTTGCCACTCCCTACTTGCACCCTGTGTGTGGAAATCTCAGCTCAATCTTTAAGGGGCCAGTGGCTTAATTTTCTTTGAGGGATGGGGTATATGATGTTCTTGGAGAGAAGAGAACAACAGCAGCAGAAGATGAGATGAGAGAGAGAGAGAGAGAGAGAGAGAGAGAGAGAGAGGTGGGGAGAGGAGAAGCAAAAGCATAGGGCCTGTTCGGAGAGGAATCTGGGCTTTGTTTTGTTTTTCCCCTTCCTTTTGCTTCACTCCTTTATTTGCGAACTTTCCCTTGCTTTCCTCCCCTTTCTCTCTCCTCTCTCTCATTCTTTTGTTACACATACGGAAAAATAATCCTTTATTTCCTTCTTCAGTCACTTTTGCTTTATCACCAAAGTGATGGAGGAAAGGTATGCGAGACACACCATTTCGGACTAAAAGGAGCGGTTTAAAGAGGAGGCGGTGCTTGTTAATCAATCTCTCTTAGCTTATGCTACTACACAAGTACCTTTCAAACAACCAATTCAGTGATAGAGCTGATAATTAGACGCAGACGACAAGGGCCGCGTTACATCTGTATGGATAGATGATCATGTGTGTGTTACCTCCACAACACGCACATACACAGCAACAACGGATGCACGCATGCACGCACGCCTCACCTAAAACGAGAGCATATGCAGAGAGGGAGGGGGGAGGGAGGATATCCTCTGGTACTTATGTTTTCGTCCTTTCATTGTGGACAATCGCGAAATGATATGGTTTGTTTGCTCGAATTGTCAAATAGATGAAATACTAGTGCGCTATAAACAGTACAAGCTTTAGTAACCTCACTTACAGTGTAACATATGATACGTACATGTACGTGTCGGCTAAGGAAAAAACCAGGTCAAATACTGAAACTTTTCTTTCGTTGTCGAGGGAAGAGAATACTCGCTCCATCCCGATTTATAGTATGCAATTTCAGGATTTGACCGGTTTCCATATCCTATCTCACCAGTATTTGACCCGATCGTGAGTAGGATAGGTCTTGTAGCGAAAGAAAAGTTTCAGTAGTTCTCTACTGGTTTTCTTAATTTTTTATAACGAGTATGTACAAAGGTAAGACATTAATGAGGTGGCTCAATTTTTTAAGGGGAGATGGATGAACGTAAGCCAGCTGAAACAGAGTCAGAGACTTGCAGGCCAGTCGTCCGATTGGACCATCCGATCAATGCATCCGCACTTGACCAAATGAACTATTTTTTGGGCGTATGCAACATTTTCTTGCAACATTTATTAATATTCGCTTGTAAATTTGTAGAAACAAGGTTAAAACATTTGAACAAACCATTCTAGGACAAAAGACAACGTCAGTTACTAATCGTCACCGCTCGCAATAACAAAATACAACACCCCCAACTTTCGTACCAAAATCATCCAAAATTATATATAGAAACACGTGTGCAACATTGGAGAAAACTCAACATACATATGCCCATAATATATTGCAGCATTTTACTCGTTCTTACACTACATAAAAGATTAATAACATGAAGCATTTCGAAACGACATTCACAACATCGAAGGAGGCCCAAACATCACTATCATCTTCCATATCCTAGCTCACGATCCTCAACACTCATTAGCAGCAAGACTAACTAGTTTGAGCCGTGCCGTCACTAGAACAACCCCACCCCAATCCTTGGATCCAACATCTTCCACAACCTCGGAGCTCAATCCGCAAGCATTCATGGTGGCACTACAATACAAGGTGGAGACATCCACCATGGAGGCCCCTGGGAAAAAGGTAGAGAGTGCAATGGGGGGGGGGGGGGGGGTGATACGTTTTCAACGTATCTATAATTTCTTATGTTTCATGCTTGTATTATACCAATTGCTACATGTTATATATAATTTATATGTTTTTTATGCATTTTGTGGGACTAAACTATTAACAAAATGTCACAGTGCCAGTTCCCTGTTTTCTGCTGTTTTTGGTTTCAGAAAACCCCTTAAGGAAATATTATCGAAATTGGACGAAACAAAAGCCGAAGTCCCTATTTTCCTCGGAACCATCCAGAACACCGAAGACGAGACGGAGAGGGTCCACGAGGCGCCGTCATGATGCCTCGGTGCGGCCCCACGTCTGGCCGCGCCGACACCTGATGACGGGGCCTCTGCCCTCCACCGCCTTCGCCCTTTCGCCCACAAATACCCCCCGACGAAATAAGACCTAACACCCGAACACTTTTCCTTGTAAATTTCCAGAGCCGCCTCCGCCGTTAACCCTAGTTTAGGAGGGATCAGAAACTCTCCCCGGCACCCTGCCGGAGAGGGGAATCATCACCAGAGGGTTGTACATCACCATGTCTGCCTCTGCACTGATGCGTGAGTAGTTCGTCCTTGGACTACGGGTCCATAGTAGTAGCTAGATGGTTGTCTTCTCCTCTTGTGCTACCATGTTTAGATCTTCTGATCTGCCTATCATGATGAAGATCATCTTTATGTAATACTGCATGTTGTGTTTGCTGGGATCCGATTAATATTGAGTACTATGTTATTATTGCATGTTGTGTGTGTGTTATTTATGATCTTGCATGCTCTCCGTTGCTAGTAGATGCTCTGACCAAGTAGATGCTTGTGACTCCAAGAGAGAGTATTTATGCTAGATAGTGGGTTCATGTCTCTATTTAATCTGTGGGAATGACAACAGCCTCTAAGATTGTAGATGTATTGTTACTGCAAGGGAGAAAACAATAGTACTTTGTCTAAGGATATTTGTATTACTTACTTTACACACTTTGCTTAATGTAATAATCTGTTGCTTGCAACTTAATACTGAAAGGCGCGCTTGAGGCGGGATTCTAGCTTGGAGTTGGCCTTCTCAAGCGCAGCAATCCGCTAAGCATCGGCGGCGTGCCGGGCCTGGAAGCGGTCCTCCTGCTTCTGGGCCAAGTCGCGGTACTCTTGGGTTTTGGTCAGCCTGTACTGCTTCTCGCGCTCCACGAGGGTGTCCTCCGCCTCTTTCTTCTTCTCAGCAAACCGCTGCTCGAAGCGCTCATAAGCACGCTTCTGGGCAGTGACGTTTTCGTCGTACTAGTGGAGCGCCTGGGCCAGGTCCGCCTCGCGCGCCTCAAGGTCCTCGCGCTGAGTGGCGAGCGCGCTTTCCGCCTGAAGTCGCTGCTCGTCGCGGAGCCGCACCTCCCTCTCCTTGAGTGCCAGCTGCCGCTCGCGCTCGGCGAGTCTCTTGCGGTCCTCCTCCAGGGTCCCCTGCGCGGCCTGGTGGGCGGAGAGAAGCTGGGCCTCCAGCTGGCTCAGCTCGCGGCATTTTTGCGCCAACAAGTCCTCCATAGCCTCGCGCTCGGTCTCCATAGCCTCGCGCTCGGTCGTGGCTGCGCGCAGGAGATCAGCAGCGGCGTCACGTTCCTCTTGGAGGGGCGCAAGAAGTCTGCGGCATCGCGGATGGCCCCCTCGCGGACCTCCTTGGCGAAGCGGGTGGCCTCCTCGCGCGCGGCCTGCAGCGCCAAGTCCTCCTGCCGGCGGGCCTCGACAGCCGCATTGAAGGACGCCCACGACCCCGCGAGCTCTTCCCGCTGCTGGGCGTGTTGTATGTCCCCAAGGGAGAGATGCGCCTCCAGGCCCTCTAGGGACTCCCCCACAAGGCCAAAGGCGACCTCGCGGCGCCCCGCGCTCCAGTCCCAGCCACGGAGGACCAGGTCTTGGCTTGTTGAGGGCCTAGCCTCCGAGTCGAGGCCCGAGAACCTAGCCCCGGAGCACGCTCGGGGGCTAGGCTGCACCCCTTCCCCGGCCGCGTCAGCAGCCTCCTCGCCGCCTGCGCCAACCTGGGTCACATCCCCTGCCGCGGCCTAAGGGGGAGAGGAAGGAGCTCCTCCTGCGGACTCCCCCGTGCCGAGCGGCGCCTGGCCCGCCTCAACCTCTGGCTGCGCTGGAGGCGCGGACTCACACGCCGGAGTTGGCTCGCGCGGCAGAGTTGGCTCACGAGGCGGAGTTGGCTCGCGCGGAGGCGTGACCGCGCGAGGTGGAGTAGGAGCACGAGGAGGAGTGGCAATCCTCTCCTCCGGAGTCACCACGACCATCGGCTCAGGAGGAGGCGCAGAGGCCTCTGGGCGAGGCGCGTCCTCCTCCGCCTGAGGCGCTGCAGCCTCCGCCCGAGGCGCAGTCGCCTCCCCTTGAGGCACCTCCTCAGTAGGGCCTGTGGAGGCCGTCTCCACAGGCCTCGTAGCCTCTTCAGCCACGGCCTCAGCCGTGGCTCTCTTCACATCTGTCGCCTTGCGAAGCTTGCGGCGCTTTGTAGGCACAAGATCACTGGCAAGAACCAAGGAAAGACCTTCAAGAGAGGATAAATAAGAAGAAACAAGAGTCAAACGACCAAGTACCAGGAGCGCTTACCCGGACGGTGGAGCGCCAGTGTCGACCCACGCCAGGCCTGGCGAGCGCCAGGAGGGCATGGTCCGGGCGCCCGACCCCTCCGGAGGCGTCACCGCTTTCCTCTTGGAGGGGACGTCGGAAGGCCTCTCCCCAGGACGGTCCACGACAGCCTTGGTGCGAGGATCGCGCCTCCCCGGAGTGGCCTCCTCGTCGGAGGCCTCCCTCTCCACGACCTCCTCCTCCACGGGGCGCAAGGGCGCCACCAGAAAGGCGTCATCATCGCCTGGCGTGATGTCGCAAATCTTTTCAATAAATGGCCCTGCCCTCGAAGAGGACACCTCCCCAGCCGCGGCCTCCTCCTCGCCTAGCCCGGCTCCCGAGGCCGAGGGAGAATCCGTTTACTCCGCTCCTCGCACCGCCGGCACCGGCACCTCCATCCCCGCCTGGCCTGCCGGGGTGAACGGAGGCATCCCCTCCAAGATGGCCATGCGCTCCATCATGTTGTATTGATGGAGAGGCCGGAGCGTGATGGGGAGTTTATCCGCGGCAGGCACCATCGGGTTGATGAAGAGCGCGGACAGGACGTTGTCAACGGTGTCCTTGTTGTTGTCCTCACGATGGAGCCGCATCTTGTCATTTGGCACAGAGTACATCCACATGGGCACCGAGTGTGCCTGGAGGGGAGCGATGCGGCGCGTCACAAAATCGGCCACAATGGTGTGCCCCGTGAGGCCCTCCTCGCGGAGGAAACTCGGGCATCCCATCAGGCTCGCGTTCCTCGCGCCATCAAAGGGCGCCTTGCCCCAGTGGGAGTTCTTCAGCGGCGGCTCATAGGGGACCTCGAGGAAGGCGCAGGGATGCTCCACCCCAACGAAGAACCACTTCTAGCGGAAGTCGTCCACCTTCTTCGTCACCGAGGTGACGGCCTTGCCGTCGCTCCACGACATGGGGATGTAGACGCTCCCCATGCCGTCCACGATGCGGAACGAGACGCACCAAGAGCGCTCGTTCTTCGCCGTGTTCCGGAGCGCGTCAAGGCCCCGGAAGAGCCCCACCGTGGGCTCCAAGCCCAGGTACGCCTCGCAGAGGTACGCGAAGAAGTCGAGGATGAGGACGGAGTTGGGGTGAAGATGCAGCAACTGGACCTGGTAGAACGCCAGCACCGCCTCCAGGAACGGCGAGAATGGCGGCACTAGCCCGGCGGCAAGGCAGTGCTGGAATATCAGGAAATACCCTCGCGGGTGTTTCCCGTGCGCCGCGGGCTTGAGCGCGGTGGCGCCGTGCTCGTTCGTCCGGTCCACTACCAGGAAGCGGACCTTGGCGAGTGCCTTGTCGTTGACGTGCACGCCGAGCAGTGTCGCGCCGTGCGCAACCTCAGCGGCCTCCGCCTGGGAAGAAGGCCCCGCAGCGGCCTTGCCCTTGTTCTTGGCGGGACTCATCGTCGGAGCTCAGGGGTTCGCTGTAGGCGGAATGAGCAGAGAGCGCCGGAGAGAAAAGGAGAAGAACTCGAGAAAATGGAGGCTTCTGCGAGAAGAATGGAAAGCAGTAACGGCTCCCTGCTCCGGCGCTTGGGTTATATACCCCCCTCAAGGAGCAGTTACCGGGGCGTGGTGGGACCCCCCACGATGCACGCCCCAAATCGTGCGCGACTGTTACTCGTCTGAGTGCCGCGTGGCTCGGCCGGGCACTTTGGGCCTATGACGCTCCGCCTGCGCCCATGGGCTCAATCGCGCCCATCATGGGCCCGGGGGCTACTGTTGGCCCAGTGGAGACTGGGGTATGAAGAGCCCACTCTCCCCAGGCCTCGCTCGCGGGCTGATCAGACGAAACGACTAAGGACCAAGCCACCGCTTGAGAAAAGAACCTCGAGAGGGAAATCCTCTTGAGGGCCTGAAGAGGAAGTGAAGGCCTGGAGAGGACCTACGCTTCAAGAGGCCCTCCCGAGGCGATATGTGCATGTCGGGAAGTCAACATAAATCCCTCGACAGGCCCCAGTCGGGCCTGCGGGAAAGCTACGGGGCCAAGGAAGTACGGCAGGGCGCACATGGCCTTTGTCGTATCCGTAGAGTGACACAGGCGCTCCCTTTGCCGTTTTGGTGATAAAGGAGTCAATAAAGTTGCGTCGCCTGATCCAGGACAGCCAGGACCTTCCTCTCTAGTGATAAAGCAGCTAGACGGGGCAACCCTCCAAGAAGATCGTCATCGTGGGCTCCACCTCAGAGACTGCAACCCCTGCGAGCCAATTTGCGCGGTCTGCAGCCTGTCGGCCACCGTGCCCAACTTTATGGACGATGGACTACGCCGAGGAACGATCCGGCAGCGGTGGACTCCAACTCTTCCACACCGCTGTCGTGTGGGAGCCCACCCTGGACGCCGAGCGCAAGGAAGATGCCTGCGGCGCCTATAAAAGGAGCAAGACCTCCACCGTAGAGAAGGTCGGCCAATTGCTTGGAGAACACTTGTAAACCCTAGCCGAGTCAAGTAGATTAGCCTTCGGCTGGAGGAGCAAGAAGACCATTACTTCCCTCCCCAGGCACGAACCACCTCAAGGGGGTCTTCGTCTAGCTCAGTTGTACTGTAATCCTCCACAGCGCAATACAGACAAGCAGGAGTAGCGGTTTTACCACCTCCTGAGGGTCGTGAACCTGGGTACGGGCTGGTGTCCATCTCTGTCGTGGGTGTTCCCCTCCAGGCCCAGCGAGCACCGTCGTCGTGCCTCTCGAGGGTCTTGACCTCCGTGTTCAATCCCCTTCACAAACTTCTCTTCAGGGAGTGACCACCCCTGTTCCGTGGGAGTCACAACCCGACACACCTTGTCGGGACGGGGATTTGCCCCCGGAGCCATCTCCATCGAGTCCACCACCATCTCCATCATCGTTGCTGACTCCTATGATGAGGAGTGAGTAGTTCTCCCCCGGGGTTGCGGGATCTACGGTAGCTATGTGGTCCATCTCTCTCTCCCATGATGTGATCTCTTATGTGATCATGAGCTATGTAATCTTGTTGAATATGTGATGCTACTCTTTGTCTATTATGCACTCTAGAGGTTACTTTAATATGAACTCTGAGGTTATTCACGTGCGTAACAGTGACAGTGTGTGCACCGTGTGTGACTCCTTTATGACATTGTTGGTGTTAGTTTACTCCGACTTTGAGGGTGCTCTTGTAACCCTACATAATGAATGGTGTTTCTTATCCAACATGAGAGTTTTGAGAGTAGTGTTTATTTATTTAACTTTGATGTCATTGTTAAGAATGTCAACTGGTGAAAGTAGGATCCCTAGGCCTTATTTCTAAGCATCGAAACACCGTTTCCAACAAGTTATGCTATATATTTGCTTGCTACCATTTTTATTACAGATTGCAATTACTACTTCTAATCATCCATATTAATTACTTGTATTTCACTATCTCTTCGCATAGCTAGTGCACCTATACATCTGACAAGTGTATTGGGTGTGTTGGGGACACAAGAGACTTCTTATATCTTAATTGCAGGGTTGCTTGAGAGGAATATCTTTGACCTCTACCTCCCTGAGTTCGATATACCTTGGGTGATTCACTTAAGCGAAACTTGCTGCTGTTCTACAAACCTCTGCTGTTGGAGGTCCAACACTGTCTACGAGAATAGAAGCGTATGTAGACATCACCCAGCTGTAATTTGTTTACCCGCATGAATGTTACTATTATTTATGGAGAGACACCACTAGTGAACTGTGGACCCCGGTTCTTCTCTTTAATCTGATAAACAACCTACTTCAAACATGTTATTTTCATTCTCTGCAAACAAACATCATTCTTCCACATATACGTTTAAATCCTTTGTTACAGCAAGCTGGTGAGATTGACAACCTCACTTTTTAGTTGGGGCAAAGTATCTTGATTGTGTTGTGTGCAGGCTCCACGTCAACTTAGCACCACTAAGGATTTCTGGCGCCGTGGACACCTCGAGGGAATTCTCATTTCCTACTGGTTCGATAACCTTGGTTTCATAACTGGGTGAAATCTTGCTGCTACACTCATCACACCTTGCTCTTGGGGTTTCCCAACAACACGAAGCCTGACGCTTGTGAGCATCAGGGGTTATCGGGGATGTTAGAACAAACTACTATGTTGGGACATTTATGCCTTAATGATTCCTTAATTTGCTCATGTACATGGCGTAAGGACCCACCATAAGGGGTGCACTTGCTCATTTACTTGGCTACACCTAATTAAGTCTTCGTAAAAAAAGAATAAAACTTGATAAGATATTCATCGTGTTGTCTTTGAAATCTTTTATGCTAAGTGAATCCATGCCGCCCTCGGAAACATTTGTCACACATAGGAAACACATACTTAAGCTTTTCCTCTTGCTACATAGGGGATTGGGCTTTCTCTTATTAATAGCTTTCACTTGCTACATTTTATTTTCAGCATTTTACATTATTGCAAACTATACACCAAAAACACAAAACCACGCGCATATTTTATTGTTTTATTTGTCAAACTTGCTAACCAATACATTCAGCTCCTTGTGGGTTCGACGACCTTTTCTTATTTGAAAAGTACTAGAATTGATCTCTTGCACTTGGGAGACATCAAGATACTTTTCTAGTGCGAGGAGCGTCACGCTATTGGTAGGTTTATTTGGTAAGGAAACTTGAAGGCTGTTTCTATTTACTGATATATTGTTTATGAATTTATTAAACCATGAATGAAGCTCTTTTTATATGATTACGGTAGCAATGTTATTAAGAATAAGGTTGATAAATCCCTTGAGCCTGATGTGTGATTTAAAATTCCCATCAGGCATGTTAAAAGAGTTTTGGAACAAGCTTTTTCAATGTGTGGAAGTAAAACTAAGTCAGACCATGTGCAAATGATTGAAGACATATGCTCTATATTTAAACTTCCTGATATTCCTAACGCTGAAGTGAATAGCAAGTTATTATATTTGTCTTTCTACAGAAATGTTCGCATATGGTTCAGGTCTTTGGATGACAAATTCCGCCTTAATTGGGATTCTCTCGGGAAGCCTTTCTTTTTCAAATACTGTACTCCTAAAGATGTTTATTATGATCGCTGCTATATTTTTTTTTTGGCCTTACGTTGGAGAGATTATTATTCAAGATTGGGGGACGTTAAAATAACTCCTTCTAAGAACCCTTGTCATGATCTTACGAAGAAAATTATATGGATTAACTTTTAGGTGAGACAGCCAATGCTGTAAAATGATTTTCTGGATAATTCTTCTGGAGGAGGTTTTACTAATAAAACTGCAGAAGAAGCATGGGATTTATTAAATACTATCTCTAAGAATCTCTGACAAAGGTAATGAACCTCGTTTAGAATATGAATATTCATGTGTAGAGAAATTATCTGCTTCCATAGATAATAATATGAAAATTTGAAAGACGAATATTCCTCGAGAGGTTACTCTTACTAAAAATAACCTAGCAAAATGCATTTGGCATGTAAGCAATTTGTATTATGTCATAATAATGAGACAATTAGGAAACTATTCTTCGAGTGTCAATTTGTTGGTTCTATATGGTCAATCATCCGGATAGGTTCTACCTTATACCCACTAAGAAACATTACTCATATTTTTTGTGGTTGACTTAATGGTGTGGATCATAAGTATAAACGACTTATTAGGTGGCAGTGCTTACTGTTATTTGGTCCCTATGAACATGTATTCTACAAGATTTTTAATGATAAAAAATCTTCGCTTACGTAGGTTATCTACCTGATTACAGCTACACTCCGTTCTGGTTACCGTTGAAATGTGTGGAGCATTGCGACCTGTCTACGAAGATGTGTATAAGACTAAGATACAACAAGGAATTTGTTTTCCTAATATAGATGACAACAAAATTTGCGGATCGGCCCTCCACCACCTTAGGCGTTTTTATAATTTTTCGTTATGACATGTAATCTGCCTTTTTTATTATTATTATCGTAAATTTTAATTTTTTATCGACTGTGCGCATCTTAATTATACGGAGTCTTAAGTATAATATTTATAACCTATAAATAATAAAGTTACCTTTATATAAAAACAGTCAAAAAAAGAGTTAGCTATGGGAGACGAGCCGAGAGGAGGCCGTCGGCAAAAAAAAGAAGAAAAAGGCCACGTATGTATGGCTTGATGGCGAAGTGTCGGAAGCTGGGGTCTAACATCATCACCATCTGCCCCTACGTACGTGGCGACTGCAGAAATGTGCGAGCCCTAGAATAACGATGGATAAATCGTAGGATGCACGCGAACAAGGGGAATACTGCATGATGTATACGCAGGGCACATGCTGCTATACCTTTTGAAGCAGTACACACTCACTAGTTAATTGCTTTGGAGACGGACGTATGGACGGTATGGTGTCTCATCCCTATGTATGTGTAGATTAGAACACTCTAATCGCTCTGTAATCCTCACTGTCCCCTTCACTTAGTCATGTCATGAAAGGATGCACGTGCCGAGATAGATTAAATATTGTAGCTCGGATGGGTATTCCTCACGTTTCATGTATATGCAGCCCAACGACTCGATGCTGCAGTGAGTTTATACTATACTACTTATATTTGAAAGAGACTAAGTCCATTAATTGTATAACTGCTATAAAAATGTATATTACAGAAAGTTGCAGTAGATAATTTACCGGGAATGTTATAAATGTGCCCAGTGCGCCAAGCTTATTCGTAGTTATCAGCCGTACTATGCAATATGTTCTATTGAAAGCTCATGCAGAATGGACTATTTACGGTGAAATCTATGTATGAGAATTTGATGAATGGATATACTATATTTTCTTGTAAATATCTCTAGAAATGTAAGATACCCTCAAAATCAAAAATTTCATGCGGTTTCTTCATAAATAAGTCTTACTTATAGAATATAACCTTACGAAAAAAATTGGCATGATAATTTAGGTTGCTCCTTTTGTGGTTGTAACGAAACAATAGATCATTTGTTTATCTCTTATCGCTTGCTAAACTTGTCTGGCGTGTTGTTTTTTGTTCATATAATATTCCACGCTCTGCAATGTCTCCAATATGTTTGGAAATTGTTTAAATGAGATTGAAAAAAATACCAACGCTAGGATTCATATTGACGTTTCATCTACTTGTTGGTCTATTTAGAATTGTAAGAACAATCTTATTTTTAACAAAAAAGAAAATTTTCATTTATTACAGATAATCAATTCGGTGGTCAAGTGGATCCAGCTTTGGACATTTCAATTGCCACAAGAGCAACTGGAGCTTATGGATGTTGGTTGCAAACGTCTGCTCTTGGTGGCACGATGTTTTCTCCCGACATATGTGGTATCATTCTAGTCGTTTTCAGTAGTGACTTGTTTATAACTTTTCGATTCAGCGGAGCTTGATGTTTTCTTTCTATGAGTTTTGCTCAGATGTAAAACTTTAAATACTTTCATACTTCTTAATTAATAAAACAGTTCGTGTGCAGGCATCACTTGATCCAGAGGCTGGGATTATTCTTTTTCGAAAAGTAAAAAATAATATGCAATATATGCATTGGGATAAAAAATAATATATGGAATAATAACTAATTAACAGCGGTACCTGAGTGTTGAGTTGCAGGTGAGCATACATACATGTAATGATTTTACTTTCTGATGAAGTCAGAGGAGACATGGATGTGAAAGCAAGTGCAGGTACATGAATGAACAAACATTTGGCGTCTTTTTCGTGTAGAGTGTATCGATAGATTGTACTTTAGGTGAAAGCCGCTTTAGCTGAAAGCTCCTCCCTGCTTTTGCTCCTCTCTGCTTTTGAGATCTTGGAGAGCTAGGCCTAAGTTAACACACACTTGTCGCGTGTATGTACCATCGATCCTTGTTAGGTGTCGTGGTGGTGTCACGGCAGATGCCATAGGATGGTTAATTTGTGGGGTAGATGGACGTTGGTGGATCCGGGGAGGGATAGCGAGCTGAAGAGCTCACACGGGGAGGATCCCGGTAAAACCGAGATCTCCCAAGAACAGGAAACAAGAACAAAGTGCAAAGAGGAAGATCTAACAAATACAAAAAAATGCACGAAGGCACAAAGCACACACGCGATATACCCAGGTTCAGGGCCCTCGTGAGGAGGTAACACCCCTACTCCTGTCTTTCCTCTCTATATATTGGTGGTATAAGGACTACAACTTGCTACAAGATCTGTCAAAGGAAGGAGTACAAAGAACTAGATGAACTCAAGGTGAGAAGGAGTAACTGCTCTAAGAGTAAATGCGACTATAGCTTTGGCTCTGAAGTTGGTCTCTCCCTCTCAGGAGCAGTTATGGCGCCTTTTATAGAGGTCCGGCCAGGAGGGCCGAAAACCCTAACTTGGCTTGGCCCCACCGGACAGGCCTAGCCGGGATGTCGTCACCGGCTAGTGCGACCTAGTCGCCGGACTATCCGGTGTAGCCCCTTCGTCATCATCTCGTTAAGGACGGCAGGCGCCGCCCTGCATCATCATTGTCCCCTTGTCAGAGACAAGACAGGTCTTTGCCCATCCCGGATAGCCTTTTCCGGATTGCCGGGCTAGGCATGTCAGGTCTTGTCGTACCACGCTCGTACCGGCTGACGCGCTCCCGTGTCAGGCGGGAGGTGACCATGCTTCCGTGTCAGGCGGGAGGTGACCATGCTTCCGTGTCAGGCGGAACGGTACTTCCCCCCGCTATAGACGGGAAAGCCTGCTACGGGCCGTTGACGGCCTACCGGAAGCCCTTACTCCGGATACCTCCTTGCTTGCCACTGTGAGCCTCTTCTGCACAAAATCAACACCGAGAGATTCGCTCCGGTTAGTACTTATCCGGAATACCTATTCGGTAAAGCCGAGTTCACCTCCACTCGGGAGTCTCCCCGGAGTCCTAGATCCGGGATCCTTCCCGGAGACGTCCGAGTTCGTCTCAGGATGAGTATCTCTAGGCCTAGCCTCCCGAAGATGTCTTAGCCTACCAGCAAAGACATATTCGAGAAGCTAGTTCTTAGAGGAACTACCCGCTCATGCTTGTGCTGCGATTGTGAGGGCCGGGGGTGTCTATTTATAGCTGCCAGACCTGACCCTTGCGGCTGCCAGGAGGCACTTTGCCCTCTTCCAGCGCCCAAGGGTCAAGCTGCCCTTTCGGCACACCAGGAGGTGTCTCTTACTGTCGCCAAAGGTCAAGTACTGTTGATATTTACTGGATTATACCGGGATCTGCCCCTACCCGGGGGGCAGCCCCCCGACACTAGTCCCCGAAGCTGTTGCTGCACAGCGACCTCGGATGATATGCGGGATCAGCTTTAAACAACAATTTTCCGAGAAGAAATTACATCATCCTTTTGTTCCATGCCGAGGTCGATTTTTCCCGAGATCTTCCCACCGAGATTGCCTTAACCGGGAGGCGAAACCTGCGACCGGATAGTACCATCCCAGTGAATCTCGACCGTTGATCTCCCGATGAATTCGAGACACTGAGCCAGGGCCCACCCGACGTCCCGTCTGCGCAGAGACGCACTTGAGTGCCTCTGCGCACGCACGGCGTCGCTTGGGTTCCCGCGCCGGGGAGCCGCATCCGATCCGGAATCCAACCGTTGGGGCCGTGTGGCCCTCGGTGTGGCCGGATCGGGCGCTCCGGATAGTGCCACGTGGTTTGCGGCACAAAACAGATCCCACCCACGATCGTGGAGATCGTGGGCGGGAAAATCGGAAACCGCTCCGGAATCCCCCCCCCCATAAATAGGGGACCGGAACGGCCTCCTCCCCTTCTTCTTCTCCTTCGCACTTTCTTCCCTCGCCGTCTCGAGCGCCCCGCCGCCGCTACCTTCGTCGCCGTTCGCCGGAGCCCGCACACCGTCGCAGTCGCCGTTCGCCGGAGCCCGGACACCGTCGCCCTCGCCGACCTTCTCTTCTCCGGTGAGTTCTTCTTCTTTGCTCCGACGATTTCCTCCGTAGAGCAACCGCCCGAGCCCGGCCGTGCCGTAGCGCAAGTCCGGTAGAGCCACGGCCGGCGAGCACCACTTGAGCGGCGCGCATAAGATGCACGATGGTGATGCATTGCCGCGGTAGGGCGTAGATTATTTCCTTGCAGCGCTTCGTAAGAGTTTTAGTCCGCCCCTTTTTTCCTCCCATTTGTTTTGATTATCTGGCCCACGGTAGATCTTATTTCCCACCAATCCGGTAGCGTTTAGCAGTTTGCGCTCCGACATCCTAGTTTCCGATAGACTAACTCCGACTAACCGCCGCTGCGTCTGCAGAGTAGCTCGGATACCCCTGCGTACTTCTCCGACATGGGCGAAGAACGTACTCGGGGATGCTGGGATGGGTCCGAGACCAAGCAGTCCGATCTGGACTGGTTGTATCGGACTCACCGGATTCCTCCGGAAGTCGAGAGCCGTCTCCCGGGAGAGGAGATTGCACCGGAACCCCAACCCGGGGAATACGTAGTATTCCTCGCGCACTTCGAGCGCGGGTTCGGGCTTCCGGCAAGCCCCTTCTTCCGCGACTTCCTCGACCTCTACGACCTTCAACCTCACCATCTTCCCGCCAACGCCATAATGATGCTCTCGGTCTTCACCACATATGCGGAGGCATACCTCGGCATCTGGCCCTTCTTGGTCTCTGGGCTAAGTATTTTATTCTCCGTCGCCAAGCCATCCCCAATCCGGATAAGAAGGTAAAAGACCTAGTGGATTGCGGAGCGGCCACCATCATTCCCCGCGCGGATTCCGGATTCCCCATAGTTAAGGGACTAGAGTCCTGCCGGAAGTGGCAGCGGAGTTTCTTCTATGTGAAGAACCGGGAGCACTCGGGAGATGGTCCGGGATCCTCGAACCCGGACTTCATCAATCTGCCGGAGTTCGTCATCGGTCCTCCGCGCGAGTTCCGTCTCTGGAAGAAGCTTCCGGATAATGACGAGGTCAGTTGCATGCACGACGTTCTGCACGTGCTGACCCAGAAGATGACCGGGGATGATCTCTTGCGGTGCTTCATTGTTCGCCGGGTCTGCCCCCTTCAAAACCGAGTGCACAAGATGTGCCACATGTCCGGGAACTATGATCCCACTAGGACTAGTATCTTTGGGCTAAGCCATGCCGGGGTCGTCCGTCGCGTTCGAGCTATTGCCCGGACGGAGATGACGGAGGACTACACTTGGGGGGTCATTGGGGGATCCCGGAGAAAACCATGCGACCAGGTGCTTATATCAGTCTTTCGTGCCTTCGCCTTCGTACATGCGTTCACCTGGACACCGACACGGCCTAATTTGTTTGCGCAGTTGTTCGAGCGTCAACACGAAGAAGACGCTGTCCACGTCAACGGGAATTACACGCCGGACTTCCCGAAACCGGACGTGATGCCGAGAGAGGATCCCGACGGCGAGGACCACCTCGCCATCCCTTTCGTCAAGGCCCCGGGTAATCCTTCAACTCCAGAGGCAGTTTTCATTTCTTCGGATGATGAGGATGAGATTGACTGCCAGATTCTCGATTTTATTGACGCTCTCCCTCTGAATTGGGCCTCAGCTGTGGTTCCGAAACCGACAACCGGGACCAAATGTGTCGAGAGCCGGAAGCGCGCGGCTTCCGACACCGAGGGGGCCGATAATCCCGGCAACCCCCCCAAGAAGAGCAAACCGAGTAAGCAGACAACCGAGAAGCCTGCTCGGCGCCGGCAAAGGGGTCCTCCCCTTGTGGATTCCGGGTACGTCCTCCTTGCCTTATGTTATCTTACTTTGCTTTCTCCATAACTATTACTAAGACATTTCCTTTCAGGGATGCACTCGAGCTCCCGTCACCTGCTGTTCCTCCTCCTCCCGGGACTCGGACTCCCAGCCCGGCTCGGGCTTCTCCTTCACCTCCTCGCCCTTCTACCCGAGGCAGTGAGCCTGCGGCTTCCGGTGCCGCACCGGCTACCGTTGCGACCCCGGATGCGCATCCGGTGATCGAAGAGATCCCGGTGCAGGCCCCGACCACCTCGGGAGAAGTTCTTCTTTCGGAGAGTTCGCGCCGGGTGCCCGGGCTTGAGGCATAGATTGCTAGCCCTCGCCGGCAACCTGCGGCAAGTGGCCGCTCTCGGCCAGTTGCGCCCAAGACCATCCCGGAGAAGCAGCCTACAGCCTCCTCCCGGCCAGCAGATCAACTTCCCAAGTCTCGCGGCAAGACTGCTGGGCAGAAAACACCTCCTGCCCCGCCCGCAGCTGCCCCGACATCCTCTTCCCAGGACTTGGTACTGCGCCCAGGTACGTTTTCATCTTTACCACCGCCTCCCGCCGAGATCCCTACTGCTGCCTTGCGGATGTTGCGAGCAACCGTCAGTTCCTTTGTACCTTCAGGATCCCGGGATGTTGCCGCTACTCGCGCGCCCGGCGGCTCCGGCATACGGGTTGTTGACGAATACAACAATGCCTGGCTCGCCGCCGATGCCTCCGAGATCGCGGGAGACTTGCACGCTGCAGGCCCAAGCCGCAACGCCCAAGCTCTGCACGCTCTCCAAGTGGCCGCACTGGATGTTACCCGGGTGACTGAGGCAAGCTTGTTCTCTTTCTTTTATCGAAAAATACTTGTTCCTTCCATCACCACTAGTCCCCGAGATTGGTGCTTAGTGCTCTAGATTCCACCGAATAGCAGATCACTAGGTTCCAATCTTAGAGAAAAAATCCAGGACTCGGACACCGAGTCCCCGAGACCCTCCCAACCGGATAGGTTGCTTCAAAATTTGCTCCACCACTAGTCCCCGAGATTGGTGCTTAGTGCTCTAGATTCCACAGAATAGCAGATCACTAGGTTCCAATCTTAGAGAAAAAATCCAGGACTCGGACACCGAGTCCCCGAGATCCTCCCAACCGGATTCCTTATATTTTTTCCCGACTAATTTCTTCTTTGTCTTGATTTCAGGAGTGCAGCCAGAAACGCCGCAATATCTTCAACCGGGTTCTTGCTGACCTCGGGCAGTCCACGAAATCCGAGGAGCGCCTCCGGGAGGAGCGAGACGTGGCGCGCAAGGTCTCGGTGGACCAGAAGGCCGCTCTCGCCACCGCGCAATTCGAGATCGCGCGGCTCAATGGCGAGCTCGACAAGGTCAAAGCTGCTACGGCCGACATGAAGACGCGCTTCATCGAGGCGACCAAGAAGCAGAAAGAGACCCTGGACCAGTCCGAGGAGCGCGCGCACACTACCGAGACTGAGCTTGCTCTTCTCCGTTCCCGGTATGATACTTGGTTCTCGGAGCTCACAGTATTAAACCGGGATTTGAACAGTAAGTGGATCGACATCCCTCTTGTCTTCTTTTTGCTTTCTTTCTTGCTGCTACTCTTATGAGCTAGCCGTTTGACAGCTCTTCTTTTTAAAGGAGAATTCGAGCACTCCCGCGAGGCTGCCGCCAAAGCTGTTGCCGCCTTCCGCGAGAAGCGCGCCGGGAAGGGTCCCATCTCGGATGCCTGGGACATCGAGGATCACCTCGTCGCCCTGAAGGCCCGGATAGTACCCCTCCGGTCTATCGGGACGGATCTGCTCAGCGCTGCGGTCCACGTCCACGACGCACTGTGGCCGAGTATCCGGGGGACACTCTCGATTCCCGAGCTCGCGAGCGCACTCCGGGGTGCCGGGAGACGCATCCACGCCTGGAATCGTTCCGGTGCGCGGGCTGGCGCCGACCAGGTCTTGACCCAAGTACTCAGTTGGTACGAAGGTCTCGATCTGGGGGCGATCCTGCGCCTCCGGACGGTTTCTCCGTGGGTCTCTGATCCGGAAAAGGTCCAGCGCCGACAAGAGGTGTCGCACCGCATCGCTACCTGGGCAAGCATTCGCACCTTCACGCCTAGCGTCATTCCTTCCGACTCGGAATCGGATTACGAGGACGACGAAGATGATGCCGCTTCCGGCGAGGCGGAAGACGAAGCCCCGGACGGAGATGACGCCGCTTCCGGTGCCGCGCCCGAGAAGGTGGTTCCCCGGGACGCAGCGACTTCGCCAAGAGCCGAGGCCCCCGAGACCGAGGTGCGTCCCGAGGCTCCGAGTAGTGCTGCCGGATGTGAAGTTGAAGTTGCTCCCGCTGCCGCTCCTGCTGCTACTGCTGCTGCTGCTCCCGAGGCCGCTGCTCCCGAGGTTGCTGCTCCCGAGGTCTCCGCCGAGAAGCCGACTTCCCCTACCGTTTGAAAAACTTAGCAGATTCGTTAAATCCCCGGGATGCCGGGTGGCATATGTAATATACACTCATACTATTTTCGTTTCTTAGTGAACTACTTATTCGAACTCGTTATGTCAATGTATTCTGTTTTGAGTTCCCGAATTGTCTTTCATGTTTACCGTACTTAGGTAATTTCTGCTCTTGTCTACCATTTCGGCGTTCGACAGTCGAGTCACAAAACTCCACATACGGCATACATTACTTAGAACAACCCGAGTTCCGGCTAACCGAATTCCCGACATAAACAATAACAAAGTTATTAAAAAAACAAACATGCCGGATAAGTTCCTGCTCCAAGTCCCCGAGACCATTTTCGTGTTTCCCACCTTCCCTCTCTTTGCTCTTGACTACCATTTCGGCGTTCGTCAGTCGAGTCACAAGATGATTTCACATGACATACATTACTCTGTCTTTGAGAATCGAACTCGGAACTTTCCCGGCATGCATACAATATAAAAAATAGCTATCCGGCAGTCCCCGGGTTCCTTCCCGGGATGCCGGTACAAAATCATAAATAAGCTTAACAAAACAGAAGTAAAAAGGAGAACAGAACCAGGCAGTCCCCGGGTTCATCCCGGGGTGCCTTACTTCCATAAATATTGAAAATTGAGATACACATACACTGAGCCCTTTAAGTTTAAAAGGGGCGAAGTAGAGCTACATTCCATGGACGCTTGGTTTCCTCACCGGATTTGTCCATTACACCTTTCCTAGCCTCCTGTGCATCTACAAGGTAATAAGAATCATTGTGCAATGTCCTGCTTATCACAAAGGGTCCCTCCCATGGAGGTGACAACTTATGCATTCCGGCCGTGCGTTGGATAAGCCTCAGCACCAGATCTCCCTCCCGGAACACCCTCGGGTGTACTTTCCGGCTATGATAGCGACGGAGGTTCTGTTGATAAATTGCCGACCTAGATAGTGCCAACTCTCTTGCCTCCTCGAGTAAATCGACATCATCTTCTCGGGCCTCCTTTGCCTCAGTCTCGGTGAACATTGTCACTCTCGGGGAGTCATATTGTATGTCGGTTGGGAGTACTGCCTCAGCACCGTATACCATGAAGAATGGTGTGTACCCGGTAGATCTATTCGGTGTAGTCCGGAGACCCCACAGCACTACCGGTAACTCCTCTATCCAGCATCCCGGAGTTCTCAATAGTGGTTCGATCAAACGAGCTTTGATGCGGGCCAAGACCAAGGCATTTGCTCTTTCGACTTGCCCATTTTCTTCCGGGTGTGCAACTGATGCTACATCCAGCCGGATTCCCTTCTCAGCACAAAATCGAGCGAATTCCCCCACAGCAAAGTTGGTTCCATTATCTGTGATAATGCTGTGTGGGTATCCGTATCTCAAGATGATGTCTTTCAGGAATTGCACAGCGGTGTGTCCATCGCACTTCCGGATTGGCTTGACTTCTATCCACTTAGTGAACTTGTCCACCATCACCAGTATATGTGTCATATTGCCTCTTGCCGGCTTGAATTGCCCGACCATGTCCATACACCATACTGCGAATGGCCAAGTGATGGGGATTGTTTTAAGTGCCGATGCCGGCATGTGTATCCGGTGAGCAAATCTCTGGCATCCTCCACACTTCCGAACAATATCCTCTGCTTGCTGCAGCGCAGTGGGCCAGTAGAACCCATGCCGGAACACCTTTGCCACCAGGGCCCGGGATGATGCATGATGTCCACATTCCCCTTGATGTATTTCCACCAGCATCTCTTGTCCTTCTGCCGGTTTACACATCTCTGGAGTACCTCAGTGACACTTCTCTTGTACAGCTCTTGATTGATGACAGTGTATGCTTTTGATCTTCGCAATATCTGCCGGGCTTCCACTTCATTCTCCGGGAGAGTTCCCTCCAAGATGTAAGCCATAATGGGTTGTGCCTATTCCGGGATGGGTCGAACCGGGAATGCGGGAGCGTCTATGTCCATTGGTTCTGCCGACATCACCTCTATCATCATCTTTCTTTGCCTCTCTGAGCACTGGGACGCAGTCCCCGGGTTCGATGTTATGCTCCCAACATCTACTTCCATGGGTACTGCATCCGAACCAGGCTCCTTGGGGATGAAGATAGAATCTGACTCGGGTGATGGTTGTATAGATGGCTTCCTCAAATGCTCCAGAGCTATTCCGGGTGGGACTGCATCTCGGGATGATCCTAGCTTGGACAAGACATCCGCTGCCTCGTTTTCTCCTCTGGGTACATGCTTGAACTCGCATCCTTCAAAAAATCCGGAAATTTTCTGCACATGAAACCTGTATAAGGCCATGTTTGCATCAAGGGCATCCCAATTCCCCGACACCTGTTGTACTACGAGATCCGAGTCACCAAAGCACTCTATCCGGCGGATGCCGATTTCCTTGGCGACGTTCAGTCCATGAACCAAGGCCTCATATTCTGCGACATTGTTGGATGCCCGAAAATGGATCTGCAGCACATACTTTAGTACATCTTGCTTTGGGGAAGTGAGGACCACTCCGGCACCCAATCCGATCTTAGCCTTCGAGCCATCGAAATGCATCCTCCAGAAATTGTAATCCGGCATCGGAGGTTCATACTGCATCTCGGCCCAGTCTACCAAAAATTCCGACAGCGCCTGTGACTTGATGGCATCTCGTCTCTCGTATGTCGGAGCGTACGGAGACAACTGGATGGCCCATTTGGCTACTCGGCCGCTAGCATCCTTACAACCGATGATCTCGGCGAGAGGAGCTTCGCATACCACTGTGATCGGGTGTTCCTGAAAGTAGTGCTTGAGCTTGGTCACTGCCATGTACACCCCGTATGCCATCTTCTGGTAGTGCGGGTAGTTCTGCTTGGATTCCGAGATCACCTCACTGAGGTAATACACCGGCCTCTGTATCAGCTTGCCCCCTTCTTCCCTTTCTACCACCATCGCCACACTGACTACCCGGTTGGTTGCGGCAATATACAGCAGCATAGGTTCCTTGGGTAATGGGGATGCCAACACAGGTGCTGTTGAGAGCATTCTCTTCAGATCGTTGAACGCCGCATCAGCTTGCGGGGTCCAAACAAATGTCTTGCTCTTTTTCATCAGTTGATACAGAGGCAAGGCCTTCTCCCCAAGTCGGCTCACAAACCGACTTAGGGACGCCAGACACCCGGTAAACTTCTGTACATCCTTGAGACGCACGGGCAACTTCATGCTCTCAATAGCACGAATTTTACCCGGGTTGACCTCGATTCCCCGGCTGGAGATGAGGAAACCGAGTAACTTCCCTGCCGGCACACCAAATGTGCATTTATCCGGGTTCAACCTCATCCGGAATCTTCTTAGGTTCTTAAATGTTTCCCTCAGATCATCTATTAATGAGGCTTTTTCTTTTGTTTTTATGACTATGTCATCGACATAGACCTCGGCATTTCGGCCTATCTGGTCATGCAAGCATTTCTGCATGCATCTCTGATATGTAGCACCAGCATTTCTCAACCCGAAAGTCATAACACGATAGCAATAAGCCCCATAAGGGGTAATGAAAGCAGTTTTTAATTGATCATCCGGATTCAAAGGTATCTGGTGAAAACCAGAATAAGCATCTAGAAAAGTTAAAAGCTCACTCCCGGCAGTGGAGTCTATCATTTGATCTATCCGAGGCAGCGGAAAGGGGTCTTTCGGGCATGCCTTGTTGAGGTTGGTGAAGTCGATGCACATGCGCCACACCTTAAGCAGGAGGGGATCATCTTTCTTCTTCTCCACCAGGACCGGATTCGAAATCCAATCCGGGTGCAGCACCTCCATGATGAATCCGGCGGCCAGCAGTATAGCCAGATGTTCCATGACAGCAGCTCTTCTCTCATCCGAGAGGCGCCTAGTTGGTTGCTTCACCGGCTTCGCATCCGGTCGAACAAATAGAGAGTGCTCAGCCAATTCCCTCGGGACGCCTTGCAGATCGTCACTCGACCACGCAAAGGCATCCCGATTCTCATGGAGGAAGTCGACGAGCTCGCCTTCCTATTTGCTGTCCAGGTTGCTGCCAATGATAACTTGGCGCTCCGGGTTGCTGGGGTCCACGCACACCTTCTTGGTCTCCTTGGGGGGCTGAAACGATGCCCCCTGTTCCGGGTTCACCATCCCGGGCATTCCGAGTTGGGAGGTCTTGGCCATCGCCACCACCTGCTGGATCCTCTTCTTCTCTTCCGCGATCACCAGGGACTCAGCTAAGCACGACCCCGCCGAGGCACACTCCATGGAGCGCTTGTGGTCTCCCGAGATGGTGATCACACCGTTGGGTCCCGGCATCTTCATCTTGAGGTAGCCCACGTGAGTCGAGATCATGAACTTGGCGAGGGCTGGTCTGCCGATCAGGGCGTGATACGGGCTCTCGAGGTCCACGACCTCGAACTCCAAGCTCTCGGTTCGGCAGTTCTCCCGAGTTCTGAATAGCACCTCCACCCAAATCTTTCCCATGGGCGAGCAAGAGACTCCGGGCACAATGCCGTGGAAGGTTGTCTCGGTGGGTAGCAGGGTGTTCATGGATACTCCCAGCTTCAGCATCGTGTCCTTGTACATGATGTTAATGGCACTGCCATTGTCAATCAGAACCCGGCTGAAGCGGACGTTGAGGTTGGGTCCGACAAAAGTTGGGTCCACCGCCAAGGCATACGCTCCCGGCTTGGGCATAACCCGGGGGTGATCCTTCCTGCTCCAGGTGATCTCCATCTCGGACCAGTGCAAGAATTTGGGCACCGCCGGAATCACAGCATTCACCTCCAGGGCACGCTGCCGCACACTCTTTCGGTCAGTGGGCTCGGTCACGAAGACCACATAGCTCTGATGTGCCTCCCGGTAGTTGCTCTGCTGGTGTCCGGCTTGGTTACCGTTGTCGTTCCGGGTATGCACCACATTCACTGGGCGAGGTGAGGGTCCTCTCAGAGGAGGGGGAAGTCGCACCGCGTTGGCCCCCGATGTCGGAGGAGGGGGTCTCGGGATGTTGGGCCGAGATGCCGGAGCACTCTGCCGAACAGCTCCCGAGCTGCCTTCCTGCAACGTGCGCTGATACCAGCTGCACTGCCGAGTAGAGTGGTTTGCGGGCTTGTTGGCCTCCAGAGTATGGTAGCAGCATGGTTTGTTCAGCATCTCTTCATACGTCAGGGGCTTCTTCTGCTCCACCCAGGTCTTTTGCACCTCCTGACTCTGACCCCAAGCCGGGCCACTTGTCTTTTGACGCTGGCTGTTGCCGGCATCCTCCTGCTCCCGGGTCACTGCTGCGACATGCTGCGCTGCATGGTGGTACTCGGGCTGATTCCTCTTGTGGCCGAACTCCTGGCGATCATGGCTCCTGCTCGGTCCTGAACGCTGAGGTCCCGCATTCCTCCTGTTGGAGTCTCCGACATCCACCAGGGGTTGCATGGGATCTCCAAGCGTGTAGGTATCGGCGATGCGCATGGTTTCTGCCAAGGTTGTTGGCATCTTTCTCTGCAATTTCTGCCACAGCATAGAGCCATGCCGGCATCCTTGCGCAAACCAGGAGATGGCCTGTGCCTCCACCACTCCTTCGCAAGAGTTGCGAATATTGCTCCACCGGGTAAGGTACTCCCGGTCAGTCTCATTGCTCCTTTGCCTACAGATGGCGAGCTGCTGAGGCCTGTTGGGCCTCTTGTACGTGCTGGTGAAGTTGCTGATGAACGCCTCTTCAAAGTCTAACCAGCAGTCTATACTGCCAGTTCTCAGATTGTTTAACCAGATCCGGGCTGGTCCTTCCAACATCTGCGGTACATAACGTACCGCCCATCGTCTGTTTCCACCGGCTATGCTTACTGCAGTTACATAGTCGGTCAGCCAGTCCTCCGGCTTCTTGCTACCGTCATAGGTCTTGGCACCTCGGTTGAGCTGAAAGTTCCGAACAGGAGGTTCCCGCATGATCCGAGGTCCAAAGCAGGCAGGTCCCGGAGGTCCTTGCTCTTCCACCAACTCGGATTGGTGAATCCGGTCGAGCCGGAATCTGGCGTCTGCCGGGTTCAGCTGCCTGGTTCCTATCCGAGATCCCAAAGGGTTCTCGTCTGGCTGATATCCGAGCTGCTGCAACCTCGAGTTGCCATCGTTGAGCGTGTCTTGCGCAGGGACCAGGGCCTGCTGGGGAACGGAGACGACCTCCCTCTGCGGGTTTCCCTAATCGTGAGGAGGATTCCGGGACGGATTACCACGGCCAACCGGGTTATTGTTTCCTACACCTCGGTTACCATCCCCACGGGTACTTCCCGCCTGTCCCGAGTTACGCTGCCCGGCCTGCCCGGCTTGCTGGATACCGGCAAAGGCCGGATCATAGGTCTGCAGCTGCTTATTCTTTCCGGAACCTCGACTCCGGCTCCGGCTCTTGCTCTTGCTCTTGCTTCTGCTCGGATGCGGGGAAGAGGCCTCCCCATCCGACCTCTGGCTGTCGGGGTCTGGCTGAGTGCACCTGGGATCCTGCCCCGGGGTTCTTCTTCTTGAAGGCCAGATTCTGACGATTGGCCTCAATCACCAACTCGTTGACCCTCTCCTGCTGCTTGCGCAGGGCTTCAGCGGATAGCCCCACCAATTCGGCCATGGCGGCTTCGGCAACCCTAAGGGTTTTTGCCGGTGAGCTGTACACCGGCTTCCCTGCTGAAATACGACTTCCAGTGTTACTGGTGGTGGCACCACCAGCCAGCTCCTCATTCACTATTCTTCCTTTCTTGCGCAGATCTGCAATGTGCTTCTCCCGGGAGTCTATCTTAGGGAATCCGTGAGCTGCATTGTACTCCCGGAGGCTAGCGCTGAGTTCGCGGCGGATCTCGGCGATCTCCTGCGCCTCCGCGAGTAGCAACTTCCGCTGCTCCTCTAACTCAACCGAAGTGGCTTGGGCATCTGCTCCGGCAGCGACCGGTACAGCCAACTTAGCCACGAGTCCCGAGAGGGGATCCGGACGGCGTCGCGGATGGGCTGACTGCGGATCGCCATCTCGGGCCACAGGCCTCTCCTGCGGGGGTTTGGCCAAACGGGGGTGGCCGTCGGTATCGCCGTCAGCATCTTGATACTCCTCCTCGGTTGCCCCGACCATCATCACTGCGACGGAACTCGGGGGGCGACCGGCACGCAGACCCCGAGCAGCGCAGAGCATAGGAGGGTCCTCAGCCTCCAGGACCACGTCCGGGTACCTACAGAATACCTCGGTGGCCACGTAGGTGGTGAAACCACCAAAGTCAATGAGACATCCATTCACCGGAAACGGCTTGTTCCGGAAGCACCCAGCGTTGTCGCAGACGAAGTCCATCTCCTCTAGCCTTACGACTAGGCTAGAAAGAACCCGAACGTCGAAATGAACGGGGGAGCCCGTCCGGATGTGTACACCAGCCAACGCCTCTGTCCGCCCCACGGTGGGCGCCAACTGTCGTGGTGGTGTCACGGCAGATGCCATAGGATGGCTAATTTGTGGGGCCGATGGACGTTGGTGGATCCGGGGAGGGATAGCGAGCTGAAGAGCTCACACGGGGAGGATCCCGGTAAAACCGAGATCTCCCAAGAACAGGAAACAAGAACAAAGTGCAAAGAGGAAGATCTAACAAATACAAACAAATGCACGAAGGCACAAAGCACACACACGATATACCCAGGTTCAGGGCCCTCGTGAGGAGGTAACACCCCTACTCCTGCCTTTCCTCTCTATATATTGGTGGTATAAGGACTACAACTTGCTACAAGATCTGTCAAAGGAAGGAGTACAAAGAACTAGATGAACTCAAGGTGAGAAGGAGTAACTGCTCTAAGAGTAAATGCGACTATAGCTTTGGCTCTGAAGTTGGTCTCTCCCTCTCAGGAGCAGTTATGGCGCCTTTTATAGAGGTCCGGCCAGGAGGGCCGGAAACCCTAACTTGGCTTGGCCCCACCGGACAGGCCTAGCCGGGATGTCGTCACCGGCTAGTGCGACCTAGTCGCCGGACTATCCGGTGTAGCCCCTTCGTCATCATCTCGTTAAGGACGGCAGGCGCCTCCCTGCATCATCATTGTCCCCTTGTCAGAGACAAGACAGGTCTTTGCCCATCCCGGATAGCCTTTTCCGGATTGCCGGGCTAGGCATGTCAGGTCTTGTCGTACCACGCTCGTACCGGCTGACGCGCTCCCGTGTCAGGCGGGAGGTGACCATGCTTCCGTGTCAGGCGGAAGGTGACCATGCTTCCGTGTCAGGCGGAACGGTACTCTCTTACATGCATGTGCTACACGCTTGCCCGAGAAGAAACATCATCTACTCCGTAGCTACTGATCATTCAGCATGTACAACATAGCTAGCTAGATAATTAAAATTATTTGGTCCATCCATCCTCTGTCCGTATGATCCATGATTGGCTTAAAGTTGACGCTATGCAAGACAAGCCAAAACATGATTATCCCACTTGATTGGTTTATCAATGCTCATACATTGCGTACGTCCAACCTACACCATATATACTGTGTAGACACACAAGAAACATGAAGCATATAGGTACACTGCAGATACAAATTTACAGAGCAGCATCTAGTTTGGCGTGGGACCATCGGCCTAATTAGCAAAAGAACAAGCAAGGCCTCTGGCCTCCTCCTAGAACGTAGAGCCGTTTAGACATCAATCCTAGTGTCATTAGTGCGGTGATTACCGTGTCGAGCTTATCGAAGTTTGGGGCGCCGTACGCTGCGCCAAAATCTTTGTCGGGACGGCAAGTCTTTTCCAAAGAGGAAAACCCCGTCTTTTCCTGCTTCTGCTTCCTGCCCTAAATATATGTCGAGGGAATCTTGAAACCAGGTTTCACTTTGGTTTCTTGTCTTGTTTCTTCGGGCCAATATTCTACTCACCGGAAGAGGCTGCCTAGCTCTAGGGTTACTCGTCACTCACTCAGTCACTCACACGTCACTGTGCGTCCAAATCACACGAATCTCCACGGTCCATCGCTGGATGGAGAGAGACGGACAAGTAAGTAAAGGGGCGCCATGAGCTGGCCTCTAGAATCTAGTCAAATGGTGCAGTACCGCAAGGCTTATTATTTGGCCTTTCTTGTTGTATCTCCTGGCCAGGGATTCGTCTAATTTGCAATCCGAATTGCAAAATGACAGATCTATCTGTCGGAGAGCTTTCGACCTATTTTCATGTAGTCGACTTTGAAACGGGTGTTGGCTTTTTATCATCCTACAGAGTGTGATGCAGACTCGGGTAGACTGAATCTTTCAACACTCTCTATGACCGTAGCATAAAATCTTTTAGAGCTTCTTTGGATCATAGGATTTCAAATCAGAGAAATAGGAAAAGGTACAAAACAGAAGATTACAAAACAGAGAAATAGCCATGATTAGTCATTTGGATGGAACACAGGGAAACCACCTGAAAAGGTGGCTCGATCCTATGTGAATGAGCGTAAAAAATAGTTTAGAGTGAATGTTGAAATTTATATGAGATTGAGTGTAGGAATGCAATTCATAGGAATTTTGGAGATGTGATTCCTTTGATCCAAAGGCCTTTCTTAGAAAAAAAATCCTATGGATTGAATTTCTCCAAAATTCCTTTAATAATCCTTCAATCCAAATAGGCCTAGTTGGATACCTTAAAATGATGGTTTAGTAGTTTCACGCTTGTCGCATTTAAACAACATTCGGAAAATCGGCTGACACTCAATTAAATGGTCAAAACTAGATACAAACAAGGAAAATTCTTTATGGGTGTGAATTTATACAATACGGCCAACTTTGTTGGAAACACCATTTAGCACTATTTCTTGGCATGCCAATGTGCACCTCTCCCAAATATGGTAATATTAAATCATGAACTTGCTAAGCTACTGTCATACATGATATTACATGCTAAAGGATTACATTATTTGGAATTTTCTTTGATTTTTTATAAACATGGTCAACAACGTCAGCAAAACAATTCATATGTAGGGCCTAAATCTTTTAACACCCACCGGAGATATTGCTATAATCCTTGGTACATTAAAATTATTTTATTATAATTTTCAGTAGCAAACTAAAACACCCTTGTCTTTAAAATTTTAATTGTTTTTGAAAATTGACTGAAGCTCTTTATACAGTAAAAAGGGGCTATAAACCCGTAAATTTTAATACTTGGAAATTGGCCATTTAATACTTGGAAATTGGCCACTTTGTATGAAAATGAAGAGGCTCTATTTTGTACCATATTCTTTGAAGTTCACAACAAAAAACATTTCGGCAGTTAGATAATGAAAGCATACTTTCTCTAACTAAGACTTGTCAACTCTGTATGGAAATATTGTTTTTCATGCCAAGGTGCACATTTGTCATCAATTATCATGAACCATGACATGGATATGGTCACCGGCATAGTCATTTGGCTCAGAAGTCATGAATGTTCATACATAGTCCATACTAATTGTTTTGAATTTCTAACGAAGTTTAGGTAAAGAGTTCTAGAAAATTTGAAATGATTGTTTGTATCAAGAAAAGAAATAAGAAGTTCAAAACATTGCTATTAAAAATCCGAACATATATGTGCAAACTAAACACTTGGCCAAGTCGACAGCGTCGCCCTGAGGCGTCAACCTCGGTTAAAATTGTCATGTGTTGAGGACTTGGGTATAATTCTGCATGTTGGTTGAGTATCCAATAAAATGCACTTGGTAATTTGGCCGTTCCCGGTAGTGTGTGTAGTATTAGCCGCCATAGTTTAGAGGAAGATCAACAAAATGCCATACATTTTTTTGTGATCGTATGTGATGCGCATAGAAATAAATCAAACCTCATATGGTTAACATATTCAGATATTTTGATCTGAGAAGGAAGAGTAAACTTATAGGGAAATTCGTAGAAAAATCATTACCTTAATAAGTTTTCAGGGCCTGTGGTTGCTCTAAAATTGGTCCATCGGATCGGCATCGGACGGCCGAATTTGCCCGATTCGGCGGATGAACAGTAATTACCAGTAACCAGATGTTTTTTTCAATTTCCCTGCCAAGGACCTAGGCGCAAATACCGCGAACTGCAGTTTTTTTTTGCAAAACCATTCCCACAATCCCTCTCCTCCTCCAGGTCATATTCTTCCTCCCGCGATCCCGGGAACGCAGCCGCCATCGACGCGCCGCGCCGCCGCTGTGAGGCTCCTCCCCCAGTCGATGGCCACGAGAAGCTTTGCCACCGCGCCCTGGGCGTCCTCGCGGGAGATCGCGCGCCGGAACAAACCGTCTGCGCCAGAGTCGTCGCCGAAAACGGCGGCGTTCGCCGCCGCAGAATCGCTCACCGGCGACAACTCCGGTGACCATATGGACTGCGGCGCAGCTCGACCGCTTCGCCTCCTCCTCCTCTCGCACATTTGCAGCTACGCCGTCGCTGATGTCGAGGGCTGACGTCAGCGCGGTCTGGCTGCCGTGCGGGCCCCACCTGTCAGGCGCCGTAAAAAATAAAAAATAATTACAATTAAAAAAATCATAACTTCTGGTGCACACCTCAGAAAAATATAAAAAAAATACCAAAATTTGCAAACACCTCTCCAACCAACCCATCTCCATTTATCGTTTACAAAACTTTAAAAATAATAATCTTTTTCCTTTTTTTCCCTTTTTGTTTCCGTTAGATTTTTTAAAACTTTCCAAGCACAGATTCGAATTAATTTGGACCAAAAACTAAAAAACTGTGTGAATCAACATAGCCATTCTAGCTATGTTGGAATCTTTTCCAAATTGACTCAAATCTTCAAAAAAAAATTATAACTTATCAAACACAACTCCAAATTAATTCAAAGAAAACTAAAAATTGTGTTTATTTTGTGTAAATCAACATAACCATTGTAACTATGTTGGGATCTTTTCTAAGGTAACTCAAATCTTGAAATTCAGACAACAAACAACAGCTCATTTGACTCCTTTATGTCGTTTTGAGAAAATGAATTTCCCAGTTCTCTGATCAGGAAAAAAACAATTATAAACTACAACATGTGTTAGACAATTTGGAACAATTTGTAAAAAAATGTTTTACGGTATTTATTTAAACATATCCACAATTATGCTCACCATTTATTCTAACAACATTTTAAACATACTAACAAAACAGATAAATACAAACCACGATAACATAATAGACTTACACAAAATTTAACATCAAGGGCGCGGCATGTCGCCCGCCAATTCCACTAGTCAGATGTATGGTGTGTACCAAGACACTCAGCAAGTTGGCCACACGTGTGAACAGACCCCTTTTTCAAACTTAAATATAAAATAATTCAGATATAAAAAAATCACAACCTGACTCTTTTTTTCATGGTGCATTACCTCGAGATGACATGGTACATTGCAAGCATCCTAGGGTAGGACGTCATAGTACTTGTACGCCTTGATCTATGGCGACTAGGGGCGATATAGGAGCATTATGTCTAGCCCGGTACGTCCTGCAATGTACCATGGCGCCCTAACCCAAGACGCCATACCAAAATTGTCAGATTACAAGAACAATATTGGAGATTTGGTTCATTCAGTGGTTAAATTTCAGGAAGGGGGGAAAATGCTTCTAAAAAATTCAGCATAACCCATTGCATACCAGCTAACAAAAAATACCCGTTACGGTTAATCGGCTCTCACGACTGCCGCGGCGGTGGATCCGTGGCCGTGCCTGCCGCCGTCCAGCCTCCCCCCCCCCCCCCCCCCCCCGCACCGCTTGCGCGCGCATCCCGCGCCTCCGGCGACCCTCGCTATGGGTTTCACGCCGGCGTTTCTGGGCTTCTCACCCTCAAGATCTGGATCGGGTCGGGTTGACCGCCGGTCGCGTTTTCCCCCTCCGGCGCGGGGGGGGCGCAGCCTGCGCCACGCCTCCGGAGCTCCATCCACGGCAACCTCGACACGCCTTCCCCAGCTGCATGTGAGGCCATCAACGAGGCTCTGTGTGCGTGGCGTCGTGCGGGTTGCCCCCCGTCGCCTACCGTAGTTATGGCGGCTCCGGTCAGCATCCTGCACACCTTGCGGGCCTTTAAGGCTCCTGCGCCGCCCCGGCCCCGCCGTGTTGTCCGCATCGACATCCCCGCGCCGCGCCTTCAAGTCTCTACGGCTTCCTATGCTCCTCGCCATAATGGCGCGTCGCATCGCCCATCCCCTCCCGCGCAGGCGCCGGTCTTTGACGCCGAGCTAGGATGGACTAGGGTGCGGCGTCGCCATGACCTACGCACGGCGGGAGGTACGGCATGTTCCCCCAATTCATTGTGGCGCAGACGCCCAATGGCACCCGCTCTCCCCTGTTATCCACCACCACGCCATTGGCCTGCTCACAAACCACCTCCGCTCCTCTCCAAAAACAGGCGTTGTCACCGCTCCCAAGGTCGTGATCACCTCCACATCGCCTGTCGAGACCCTCCCCACTACGCAGGCTGCGGACGCTAGGGGCACAATTTGCGCGACTGCCATCCAAGGCCGCCCCTGCCAACACAAGCCTCCTCCCCTCGCGCCGCCAAGCTCGCCCTTGCTCCCCGTGTCGTCATGGCGGAATTCCTCAGCGACACGGCATCACGCCCTTCGGAGTACTCCTGCATCGTCGCCACCTCGTACGACCTCCACAGCGCGAGGCTGGAGTGGGAGTACTCCGCCATTTTTGCGTGGGTGCTCCACCCACCACCGGGAACAGATCGCTCGGACGTCGACGACGCCTTCCGAAGCAAATTCAACCTCCGGTCCTCCGATTTGATGGTCAGCGCCCACTTCCCCGAGCCTTTCCTCGTCAAGTTCGCCTCGGCCAAGCTCCGTGACCGTGTCATGCGCACCAAGCGAGGAACTTTCAAGATCTTCGGGCTCGATGTCCACTTCCGGCCATGGCGCGCGGTCGCCCACGCCTACGACGCCAGCATCTTCTACCGCGTCCATTTGCACGTCGGAGGACTGCCGCCTTTTGCGTGGCGTCTAGAGGTCGTCGACTTCATCCTCGGCCGATGATGCGCTGTCCAGCGCCTCGACACCCGGTTCACCATGATGGAGGATACCTACTCCTTCGGCTTGTGGTCGTGGACTCCGGCACCGCAGAACATCCCCAAGGTTCTTTGGGTCACCTTCGCGGACAAGGCGCCGGGCGGGCTCTCTTCCATCGTGCGTGTGTCCGGGGACAGGCCCGATCAGTGGAAGCGCGGCGTCACGTTCCACGTTCTGCTCCATGTGGAAATCATCGAGGACTTCTCCGACGCGCCGGTGCTCGACGGCTGCGATCCCGTCACCAACTTCAGGCCTGCATCACGCACGCTCCCCGCCTGGCGCCTGGGCGGCATCGACGACATAGCAGCGACGTACGGCACCGCATCCACCCTCCCTCCCCTCGGCGACATGCGCCCCACAGAGGGCGCGGGCTCCAGCCGTGCAAACCGTCACCGCGGCCGTGAGGGGGGCGACACACACGAACTGCGGGCCACGCGCGAGCGGGGCGGTGACCCAGACCATTGGCCCATCATTGGGCGCACTCATCGCAACCCTGACCGCCAAGACGAGGATCGAGAACGCTCCAGGGAGCGAAGTCGCGCAGAGCGCAGCCGTAGCCGCCCGCGGCATGGTGCATGATGCGACGATCGCCCCCCGACGCGGCACCGCCGCGATGATCACGACGACGGCCATGATCGCCACTACCATCGGACGCGTCGCACCTTTTCACGCGCCCCCAGCGCCAGGAGCCAGAGCCGCATGGGCGGCAAACATCGAAGCGGGGACTACGACCGCTCGTCCCACTACAGCGAGCACCGCAGCGGCAGACACCACACCCTCCACCAACTCACATATGTCATCGTCGCGCCACCTGCTTTCACGCCACAGACGGCTCCGGAGACACTCCTCACCGACGTGGAGGTCACAGAGACGCTGCAGGACCTTTTCCGGGTCGGCGTCGCAAACTTACGCGTCGCGCTCCCAGCCATCCTCGGCATCGAGCCTGCACCGCCCACCTTCGGCTCCGTCTGCCGTGACTGGATCTCCTCCATCCGCGCGGCCCCTGACGCGCTTCGCCCCGGCTCGTCGCGGCTGGCCTCTCCACCAGCCGTGTCCTTCGCGCTTCCCATCCCCGCGACCGGCGGGGAGGTGCAGGGAAATGTCGCGGAGGAGCCGTGGCCCACTCCCGCGGCCGACAAGGACGTGGACGCCACTGCCGCGGCGCTGCAGAACAATGTCACGGAGGAGACGCGGCCCATTCCTACCTGCTGGGAGGACGATGTGGACACGGAGAATGAAGCCTGGTCCGTACTGACGGCGCCGCTCGACATGGGTCGCACCGCGGCCACGGCGGAGTCCCACGTCGACGACATCGACGACGCGGACACGGAGATACGCGCGGCAGACTACCCTCCTCCTCCCGTGTGCACCATGGTCACCCCGTGCGCCAGCGGCGGTGACAACGTGTGGACGCCTGGGCGCGGCGCCCCGAGGTCGCCGTGGCGCTGGACGGGTGCGATGCAACCCCTGAGGCCATGGCGGTGCCACCCTCGGCCACGTTTTCAACACCGAGCAGTGCGATGCAACCCCTCAGGCCAAGGCGGTGCCACCCCCCGGTCACGACTTCGACACCGAGCATGACTGCGGCGTTCGCGAACATGACTGCGACACCCAAGAGCTGGCAAACCAGATGGGCCGGTCCGTGATCGAGGACACGACGGAGATCGACGATTTCCCGCTTGGGCCTCTTTTCGCCAGAGCGGCGGTGCCTCTACTCCCACGACCAACTGCCACGCCTCCCACCGCGCCGCCGGCCACCCCTACTGTGCGCCGCAATGCGCGACTTGGCGAGAAGCCGTTTGTGCACACGATGGACAGGGCGATCCTTGTACTGAGCAAGAAGATGGGGTTAGAGATCGAAGAAGAGATGCCATTGATTGCTGCTCGCAAGCAGTACGACGATTGCTACAAGAACACCATGAACGATGATGCTGCCAGGGGCTTGGACGTGATGTTCAAGCTCAAACTTCCTCGCTTCAACACTGCGAATGAAGCTTTGGTGACTATGGCTGGGGCTGGAGGGACGGAGTTCGCGAACTCCGCAGAGCAGGAGGTGCTCGTTTGACAGCCTCAATCCTCCCCGACGCGTGTTGTGCTTCACTTTTAGTCTTCTGGTGGGCTTGTCACCTGTTTATCTTTGCTACCTTGGCTTCGCCTGTAACCTCTACGCTCGCATCCTCGACTATGTCAGAACCTCGTCTTGACATAGCTGATTGGAACACTCGTGGATTAAACGACCAAGCCAGAAAAGACACCGTCCACGCTATGTTTGCTAGCACCCCTTTCCACATTGCCTGCTTGCAAGAGACTAAACTCGACTTCATCGACCATGCGACTGCCTCCTACATAGGCGGATATCGTCTTCGCTCCTTTGTGCACCGTCCTGCAACAGGCACCAGAGGAGGGATTCTGTTCCTGTGGAATGGGGATTTCGTGTCCCTCACAAACATCCACATTGGCACTCATCTCATATACGCTGATGTATGCATTCGTTCTTGCGGCACCACCTTCAAGCTAAGCAAAGTTTACGGACCGAGCACCGATGTGGACAAGAGAGCTTTCCTGGACGAAGCTATTGCACAGGCCCCCCACTTAACGATGAGAGGTGGCTAATCATTGGAGACTTCAACCTCATCTACCAGGCGTCAGACAAGAACAACTCAAATCTGAATTTCCGCCTTATGGGTCAATTCCGTCATGCTCTCGACGTTTGCAATTTGAAGGAGGTAAAGCTGCAGAACAAAAAGTTTACTTGGAGCAACGAGCGCAGTGACCCCACCTTGGTCAAGCTGGATAGGGCTTTCTGTAACCTGAGCTGGGACCTGACCTTCGGCAACCATGTGCTGACCGCCCTCTCGTCTTCGCTTTCCGACCACTGCCCCCTAATGTTGTCTAGCCTCTCGGGCCCTCGACGACCCCCTACCTTCCGTTTCGAGAACTTCTGGATCAAGATGTCGGGATTCGAGGAGGTGGTCTCGGGTGCCTGGAATGAGCCGACCACGTACACGCAACATGTTCATGTCATCAACCACAAGCTTAAGCATACTGCAGGAAAGCTACGCGCTTGGAGTAAAAGCCTTTTCTCCGATCACAAGCTTCAGCTATTCATGGCCCTCCACGTCATCCTCCAGCTGGACATTGCACAAGAATCCAGACCGCTCTCTACCTCCGAGAAAGACCTCCGCTCAGGGCTAAAGAAAAGGGTGATGGGGGTGGCGGTCTTGGAGCGCACCAGAAAAATACAGGCATCACGAATCACCAACCTACGTGAGGGCGACGCAAACACGAGATATTTCCACCTTAGGGTCAACTCCAGAAAAAGGAAGAATCACGTCCAGAGACTACAGCTGAACGGGGGCTGGGTGACCTGAAGGAGATATGCCCTAGTGGCAATTAATAAAGTGTATTCTTTATCATATCTCGTTTGTTCATAATAGGTTTTTGTGTCATGCTAGAACCGTATTAAGCGGAAACATTAATGCGGGTGTGATACGTAAACAACCAGGTCCCTAGTAGCCTCTACTAAGACTAGTTTCGTTGCGCGATTGATGATCGAGGTTTCCCGGTCATGGGGCATGGCGCCGGTCGGCAATGAGAGTCACATCGCTGGAGAGTGATGTGATGGACATACCCAGTTTTGGAGAACATAGTCATTACACCTTTGACCGTGAGATCAACTCTTATCGATATTCCCCGAAGATACTTTGATTGCACCAAACGTCGTATCTTATTTAGTATGACAATAACGGTGATACTTTTGGGTATTGGAAAGGAGTATTGAGACGAGGGGTCAAGAGCGGGATTTGCCAGTCCGCGTAGCAGGATAGATACTCTCGGGCCCACTCGGTGAGATCTTGTCTAATGAGCTTGCAAGCATGTGACTAGGTCACGGAGACATGAGATCATGAACGAGTAGAAGATGGCATCGTCGGTAAGGAGGTCGGGATTAGGTATGGAGATATCTATGGAACGACACTCGGACGTGCTAAGTATCGCTATGGCAAAAGGTCTAAGACTTCACGTTCAGGTTTGATAGATGAAAGTCATTCGTTATATCTCAGGGATTAATTCAGGGGGTCCAGGCCTACGAGTTAGTCGTTGATCATTGAGGAGTCTTGATCATACCTGATATTATATCAAACCGCTAGGGTAACACACTTAAGGGGTTTCGACAAGACAACCGGAAAGGAAGGAGATCACCGGGAATGTCCCGGGAGAGGTCCGATGGAGATCGGGCAGCGCCGAAAGAGTTTTCGGAGCTAGGAAATATTTTATATATTATGTTTGATATTAATTAGTGTTATTAATATGCAAATATGATTTTATATATTTATTTTCGAATTTATTAACGCAGATTTCCCTAAATGGGCCTTCCGGACGAAAGAAGTCCCAAGAGGGGAAAATTCCCTAGGGGAATTCGGTGGGGGCCAAGAGGGCCGGCCTAGGTGGGCCACAAGGGGCCCACCAGGGGGCCGGCGCACCTCTCTAGCCGAACCAGGCTGTGGGGGGTTAGTCCCACATTGCCTGGCTGGCAAGGTTGGCTCCCCTTGGGAGCCTATATAAGAAGGGGCACCCCCAGCCTTTTAATTCACCAATTAATTCCTGATTTCTCTCTCGATCTCGTGATTCCCAAGTTGGAGCCGCGCCGAGCAAGAGGAGTCGGGGATCTCCTCCACCATAGCCCGCTGCCGCGCTGCTGGTGTTCCGGTCCAAGTCTTCCGCTGCTCGTCCTGGACTGGAGCTTCGGAGGCGTCGTCTCCACCGTACGTGTCCGACTCCCTGCGAGGTGCTGCGCTAGCGGTACTCGGAGGCCTGCTTCCTCTACACGACCTTGAGATCGGCTTCGTCGGTCTTCATCGACAACGTTTGTGCGGGAACGTAATCCCCGCTTTCGGTCTACAAGGGTATGTATTCCGATCTCCGTTCGTACTACTATATCTGCATAGAATAGATCTTGGCTAGTTTAAGGATATCTTTGCTAGGAAAATTATTGTTTTCTGCCCACGATCCCCTTCAGTGGTATCAGAGCCGATCTATCGTAAGATATAGCTGTACGCTGTTAGAACCCGTGCTCTGCACGGGGGCACCGTTCCTGTTATTTGCTACCCTCTAGCGTGCACTTGTGTATTCCAGCGGCATTGAGTTGATGAAGCGGCCCGGACCGACTTTACGCGTACGCTTACGCGAGACTGGTTCCACTACTGACATACGGCTTGTACCGTATCTGTGGCTGGCGGGTGACAGTTTCTCTCTCTTTAGTTGGTCTTCGCATTTTCAATGGAGGGCCCGAAAGGGATGCTTAAACATGCAATTATTGGATCGTTGTTGTGGTCATAAGATTCGTAGGTATGAAGCGGTTCTATTTACGAAAGCCCCAAGCCACGTAAAATATGCAAAAGATAAAGTAGAAGCGTCTAACTTTATTTTGCAGGGGCTATGTGATATGGTCAAGGTAGGTTTATTAAATTGTTTATAAACTGCGGGCGCCAAGAAGACAATGGCGTGATGGACTATATCACATTGCATTACATTTGATGTTTTGTGTGCATCTTATTTTGTGTGTGATTGTGTGTTACACGGCGGTAGTTGAATAAGATGATCCCTTCAAAATACCACTAGTGTTCTCCCTCCAACGCGCACCACCAATAAAGTTCTACGTTATGAGGCAGGCCGTGATGATCGGGTGTCAGACATATCTTCGTTCACATACGGTGGGTGTAAGCCATGTTGCACAAGCGTCAGTGTGGAGGTCTTTGGTGGCGAGCCTAGCATACTCAGAAGTATGGCCTCGGAACAGGAAGGCCGAAAGGCCGAGCACGAGTCACAAAATTGGTGTGACGGACGATTTTGTCTACTCTTGAAGTTGTGCCGCCGGCTTTGATGATGAGGGGTGGTGCAATGGATGGGGGTCGTGTAATCGCTTAAACGACCAGGAGGGATGTTCGTTTGAGTGGGAGTTATGTTAGTTATTTTCTAAAATACTATAACTCAAAATTATTATGAACAAAGTCTTATGTTGTTGCAAATTCCATTGTCGATGTCTCGCCCCTCGTTTAACCTAGGTCTGTTCCTTGAGAAAGAAAAGCTTAAGACCAATGGGTCAAACTTCATGGCCTGGTTCCGCAACCTGAGGATCCTCCTCACTCCCCATAGGGTGGCCTACGTCATTGAGGCCGCCATAGGTGACCCTCCTGCGGATGATGCCTCTGTGGATGAGAAGAAGGTCTTCCAGACCCGATCGGAGGATTCTGCCTTTGTCCAGAGTGGCATGCTCTACGCCATGGAAGCCGACCTGCAGAAGCGCTTTGAGAAGATGAGCGCCTTTGAGATCATCTCGGATCTTAAGGCTGTCTTTGCGCCGCAGGCTAAGGCTGAGAGATATGAGGCTTCTGAGCTTTTCTTCTCAGCCAAGATGGAAGAGCATAGCAGTGTGAGCGAGCATGTAGTCAAGATGTCTGGCTACGTTCAACGCCTGAATGCTCTGGAGTGTAAGATTCCCGATGAGCTGGCGATTGACAGGGTGTTGCAATCATTGCCACCAAGCTACAAAGGCTTCGTCATGAACTACAACATGCAGGGCATGGCTAAGTCCCTGGGTGAAGTGTTCGTGATGCTCAAGACTGCTGAGGTAGAGATTAAGAAGGAGCACACGCTGTTGATGGTCAACAAGACCGTTGATTTCAAGAAGTCCGGTGGCAAGGGAAAGCGGAGCTGGAAGTCCCGGAGGGAGTCAAAGTTGGCTGCCAAGCCCAGGACTAACAGGTCTGGTCCCAGAGCTAGCGTGGAGTGTTTCTACTGCAAGGGGAAGGGTCACTGGAAGCGCAACTGCCCCAAGTATCTGGAGGATAGGAAGTCTGGCAAGACGGTCGACAAAGAGAAAGGTATATTTGATATACATGTTATAGATGTGTACCTTACATCCGCCCGGAGCAATACGTGGGTATTTGATACTGGTTCTGTTGCTCATATATGTAACTCTCAGGAGGAGTTACGGAATAGGAGGCGGCTGGCGAAGGATGAGGTGACGATGCGCGTCGGCAACGGATCGAGAGTCGACGTGGTGGCTGTCGGCACGCTCCCTCTGCATCAACCATCGGGATTAGTTTTGGTTTTAAATAAATGTTATTTTGTGCCATCCTTGAGTGTAAACATTATAAGTGGGTCTTGCCTGTTACAAGACGGTTATTCATTTAAATCAGTGTCAAGCAATTGTGCTATTTATATGAATGATATCTTTTATGTTGATGCTCCCGAGAGTAATGGTTTATTCTTGTTGAATCTCGATCGTAGTACTCACATTCATAACATAGAGGCCAAACGAATTAAGTGTAGTGACGATACCGCCATGTTTTTGTGGCATTGCCGTCTTGGTCATATTGGTATAAAGCGCATGAAGCGACTCCACTCCGATGGACTCTTGGACTCGTTGGATTTCGGATCCCTCGATACATGTGAACCATGCCTCATGGGCAAAATGACCAGGACACCGTTCAAAGGTTTCGTTGAACGGGCGTCGGATTTGTTGGGGATCATACATACAGACGTATGTGGACCAATGAGCGTTTCGACACGCAATGGTTAACGTTACTTCGTCACCTTCACTGATGACTTGAGTAGATACGGTTATATCTATTTTATGAAACACAAGTCTGAAACGTTTGAAAAGTTCAAAGAATTCCAGAGTGAAGTTGAGAATCAGCTTAATAGGAAAATCAAGCATCTCCGGTCCGATCGCGGTGGAGAGTACTTGAGTTTTGAGTTTGGCACACATTTGAAGAGTTGTGGCATAGTGCCCCAACTTACGCCCGCCGGAACACCGCAGCGTAACGGTGTGTCCTAGCGACGTAATCGTACTCTACTGGATAGTGTCCGATCTATGATGTCTCTTACCGATCTGCCAGTGTCCTTCTGGGGTTATGCGTTAGAAACAGCCGCATTCATTTTAAATAGGGCTCCGTCCAAATCCGTTGAAACGACGCCGTATGAATTATGGTATGGCCATAAGCCTAAGTTATCGTTTCTGAAGGTTTGGGGTTGTGAGGCGTACGTTAAGAAACTACAGCCCGACAAACTCGAACCGAAGTCGGAGAAAGTCGTCTTTGTAGGATATCCGCGGGAAACCGTTGGGTACACCTTCTACAACCAAGCTGAGGGCAAAACTTTTGTCGCGAAGACCGGTGCCTTTCTAGAGAAGGAATTTCTCGCGAAAGGAGTAAGTGGGAGGAAGGTAGACCTCGATGAAATCGTTGATCCTGAACTCGAGATTCCGAGTGGCGCAACGGAAGCAATTCCGGAAACGTCCTCCGTGGAGGGAGTGGGAGAAACTGTCGAGGAAGATGTTCTACCTCGTAGGTCTGGTAGATCTCGGATCCCACCAGAATGGTATGGCAACATGGTTTGCACCGTCATGCTAGTCGAGCAAGACGAACCTACGAACTACACGGAGGCGATGGAGAGTCTAGAGTCCGAGAAATGGCTTGAAGCCATGAAATCCGAAATAGGATCCATGTATGATAACCAAGTATGGACCTTGGTGGATATTCCCGAAGGGCGCAAGGCCGTCGAGAATAAGTGGATCTTTAAGAAGAAGACTGATGCTGATGGTAATGTGACCGTCTATAAAGCTCGGCTTGTCGCAAAGGGTTTCCGACAAGTTCATGGAATTGACTACGATGAAACCTTTTCACCGGTAGCGATGCTTAAGTCTATTCGGATTTTGTTAGCGGTAGCTGCCTACTATGATTATGAAATCTGGCAGATGGACGTCAAAACGGCCTTCCTGAATGGAAACATTGAGGAAGAGTTGTACATGGTACAGCCGGAAGGTTTTGTCGATCCAGGAAGTGCTAACAAGGTGTGCAAGCTTCAGCGATCCATCTATGGATTGAAGCAGGCATCTCGGAGCTGGAATCTTTGCTTTGATGAGGTAATCAAAGGTTTTGAATTTATCCAAAATGTGGAAGAGACCTGTATTTATAAGAAAATGAGTGGGAGCTCGGTTGTGTTCTTAGCACTGTATGTTGACGACATATTGCTAATAGGGAATGATGTGGAACTTCTGAATAGCGTGAAGGAATATTTAAACAGTAAGTTTTCCATGAAGGACTTAGGAGAAGCTGCGTATGTTTTAGGCATAAAGATCTACCGTGATAGATCAAGGCGCCTATTAGCACTAAGTCAGAGTACTTATCTTGATAAAATATTGAAGCGTTTTCATATGGAGAAGGCAAAGAAGGGTTCTCTGCCGGTTATCAAGAATAAGGTATTGCGTAAGGCGCAGTGTCCGGTAACGGAACTGGGTAAGGCCGAAATGACGAAACATCCTTATGCTTCAGCCATAGGATCGATCATGTATGCAATGTTGAGTACTACGCCAGATGTGGCATTAGCTCTAAGTTTGACAAGCCGTTTCCAGAGTAATCCTGGAATGCCGCATTGGATAGCTGTTAAGAGCATTCTTAAGTATCTCAATAAGACAAAGGAAATGTTCCTTGTGTATGGTGGCTGCGATGAGGAACTTGGCGTAACGGGTTACGTAGATGCAAGTTTCTGCTCAGACCCCGATGACTGTAAGTCACAGACAGGTTACGTGTTCAAGGTGAATGGAGGCGCCGTGTGCTGGAGAAGTGGGAAGCAACCCATAGTCGCACAATCTACAATGGAGTCGGAGTACATTGCTGCCTGCGAGGCCGCGAATGAAGCTGTGTGGCTGAGGAAGTTCGTCATCGAACTTGGAGTGTTCCCGAGCGTGCAAGACCCCGTGGTCCTCTTCTGCGACAATACGGGTGCCATTGCGAACGCCAAGGAGCCAAGGACTCACTCCACCGCTAAACACATTCTCCGACGCTTCCACGTGATACGTCAGTACGTACAAGAAGGCGATGTGAAGATTTGCAAAGTGCATACGGATCTGAATGTGGCAGATCCGCTGACGAAGCCTCTCCCGCTTGATAAGCATGAACAACACCAGTTAGTTATGGGTGTTAGGCTTTTACCAAGTTGTAATCTAGATTAATTTGTACTCTAGTGCAAGTGGGAGACTGAAGGAGATATGCCCTAGAGGCAATTAATAAAGTGTATTCTTTATCATATCTCGTTTGTTCATAATAGGTTTTTGTGTCATGCTAGAACCGTATTAAGCGGAAACATTAATGCGGGTGTGATACGTAAACAACCAGGTCCCTAGTAGCCTCTACTAAGACTAGTTTCGTTGCGCGATTGATGATCGAGGTTTCCCGGTCATGGGGCATGGCGCCGGTCGGCAATGAGAGTCACATCGCTGGAGAGTGATGTGATGGACATACCCAGTTTTGGAGAACATAGTCATTACACCTTTGACCGTGAGATCAACTCTTATCGATATTCCCTGAAGATACTTTGATTGCACCAAACGTCGTATCTTATTTAGTATGACAATAACGGTGATACTTTTGGGTATTGGAAAGGAGTATTGAGACGAGGGGTCAAGAGCGGGATTTGCCAGTCCGCGTAGCAGGATAGATACTCTCGGGCCCACTCGGTGAGATCTTGTCTAATGAGCATGCAAGCATGTGACTAGGTCACGGAGACATGAGACCATGAACGAGTAGAAGATGGCATCGTCGGTAACGAGGTCGGGATTAGGTATGGAGATATCTATGGAACGACACTCGGACGTGCTAAGTATCGCTATGGCAAAAGGTCTAAGACTTCACGTTCAGGTTTGATAGATGAAAGTCATTCGTTATATCTCAGGGATTAATTCAGGGGGTCCAGGCCTACGAGTTAGTCGTTGATCATTGAGGAGTCTTGATCATACCTGATATTATATCGAACCGCTAGGGTAACACACTTAAGGGGTTTCGACAAGACAACCGGAAAGGAAGGAGATCACCGGGAATGTCCCGGGAGAGGTCCGATGGAGATCGGGCAGCGCCGAAAGAGTTTTCGGAGCTAGGAAATATTATATATATTATGTTTGATATTAATTAGTGTTATTAATATGCAAATATGATTTTATATATTTATTTTCGAATTTATTAAGGCAGATTTCCCTAAATGGGCCTTCCGGAGGAAAGAAGGCCCAAGAGGGGAAAATTCCCTAGGGGAATTCGGTGGGGGCCAAGAGGGCCGGCCTAGGTGGGCCACAAGGGGCCCACCAGGGGGCCGGTGCACCTCTCTAGCCGAACCAGGCTGTGGGGGGTTAGTCCCACATTGCCTGGCTGGCAAGGTTGGCTCCCCTTGGGAGCCTATATAAGAAGGGGCACCCCCAGCCTTTTAATTCACCAATTAATTCCTGATTTCTCTCTCGATCTCGTGGTTCCCAAGTTGGAGCCGCGCCGAGCAAGAGGAGTCGGGGATCTCCTCCACCATAGCCCGCTGCCGCGCTGCTGGTGTTCCGGTCCAAGTCTTCCGCTGCTCGTCCTGGACTGGAGCTTCGGAGGCGTCGTCTCCACCGTACGTGTGCGACTCCCTGCGAGGTGCTGCGCTAGCGGTACTCGGAGGCCTGCTTCCTCTACACGACCTTGAGATCGGCTTCGTCGGTCTTCATCGACAACGTTTGTGCGGGAACGTAATCCCCGCTATCGGTCTACAAGGGTATGTATTCCGATCTCCGTTCGTACTACTATATCTGCATAAAATAGATCTTGGCTAGTTTAAGGATATCGTTGCTAGGAAAATTATTGTTTTCTGCCCACGATCCCCTTCATGACCTCCCACGATGACAAAGCCACAACTATTTTACAGCACTTCACGCAAACTCTCGGCCCTCCCCCGCCACGGTAGGTGCATCTGAACTGGGAGGAACTAAACCCGGGTGTGGTTGATTTGGAAGACCTAGCTCTCCCGTTCTCGGAGGAGGAGATATGCCTGGCACTGGAGAACATGCCGAAGGACAAAGCGCCAGGGCCTGACGGTTTCACGACAACCTTCTTCTCCTCGTGTTGGGACACTATCCAACATGACTTCATGCGAGTTATTGATGCATTCTCGGAACTTTCGGTCAACAACTTCCACATCATCAACTCTGCCAACATCGTCTTGCTACCAAAGAAAGAGGGGGCGGACTCCCTAAATGATTTCCGCCCCATCAGCCTGATCCACATCATCCCCAAGATTATTGCCAAGGCCAAGGCAAGACGCCTAAGCCCAAGATGAACAACATTGTTTCCCACTGCCAAAGCGCTTTCATCAAGACAAGAAGCATCCACGATAACTTCATGTACGTCAGGAATACCGCTAGGCGTCTTCATCGCGCCAAGTCGCCAACTTTGCTGCTGAAACTAGACATTGCCAAGGCCTTCAACTCCATGAGATGGGACTTCCTGCTCGACGTCATGCGGCGCAGGGGTTTCCCTCCTAGATGGCGCGCGTGGAAGTCTATTCTCTTCTCCACCGCCACGTCAAGGGTCCTTCTCAACGGCATCCGCAGTCTCGAGATTCCTCACGGTCGGGGCCTCAGACAGGGGGATCCCCTATCCCTGCTCCTCTTCGACATCGGCATCGACCCGCTCAATAGAGCTCTGGACGTGGCGACCCAGCTGGGTATCCTTCAACCCTTGCCAGACCGGCTCGCACACCTACGTCTTTCACTCTACGCTGATGATGCAGCAATCTTCCTGGTGCCTACGGCCAATGATGTCTCAAACCTCGCCTCAACCCTGCAGAGTTTTGGCGCCGCGACTGGGCTTGTCACGAACTTCAACAAAAGCTCCTTCTCCCCGATTCAATGCGACGGCATCGACCTGACGACGATTATGGCAGACTTCCCGGCTGCGAGCGTCAATTTCCCCATCAAGTACCTAGGGCTTCCGCTTGCGCTGGGGAGGCTTAGGCGTGCTGATCTGCATCCGTACATCGACAAGGCCGCCTCTAGGCTGCAACGTGGAAAGGAAAGTTTGTCAACAGAGCGGGGTGCAATGAGCTGGTCAAATTTGTGATCTCCTCGATGCCCATTTTCCTACTGATAGCGATCAAAGCGGATATGAGATGGACAAGGGCTTTCGACAAAATCAGACGCGGCATGTTGTGGAACTGCGCTGAAAAGGTCAGTGTTGGGAAGTGCAAGGTCAGCTGGGACAAAGTATGCCGCCCAAAGTCGCTCGGGGGGCTCGGCATCCTCAACCTCAAGAAGTTCTCGCGCTCCCTATGCCTACGCTGGCTCTGGCATGAGTGGGCTAGCCCTGACAAGCCATGGGTGGGATCGGAAACACCAAATGATCACTCCGACAGATGCCTCTTCAACGCGGTGACCAGCGTTACGATTGGGGATGGTCACAAGCCTTCTTTTTGGGGGTCCTCCTGGTTGGAGGGGCTGCCTCCCAAGGTTATCGCCCCTGCTCTCTTCACCGCCTCCAAACGCAAGAATAGATCTGTGCATGACGCCCTCTCAGAGCACCACAGATGGATAGCGGAGCTGACGTCGACCACTTCACGATCGAACACATTTCACAATTTGTCCAGCTCTGCAACCTCACGCAAGGAACCACTTTGACTCCTGCAATTGAGGACACCATCACTTGGATCCTATCTCCGACCGGGATCTACTCCGCCAAGTCTGCGTATAAAGCGTAGTTCATCGGATCCTCGCCCTGTGCTTTCCTTGCGGTCGTCTGGAACACCTTGCTGATGCGGCCGTCCAAAATAGGCTCTGGACTTCAGATCGCCTCGCCATCCGGGGATGGCCGCATCAGCCTGTCTGTCAGCTCTGCACCTGAGACCGGAAGACATCTTCTCTTCGAATGCCGCTATGCCAAAAGGATCTGGACTGAGGCCGCATCGTGGTTACACTGCCCCGCGATTATTCAGACCCTACAATCTTCGAGACCGACCATTTTCGACTACTGGAAGGCCCTTGCGGCGGCGGCGGCGCCCTCTCGTAAAGGAATACAAACGGCAATCATCCTCATCACGTGGGAGATCTGGAAGGAGAGGAATGCCAGAGTCTTCAACAATAAGTATTCTACGCCGACATCACTCCTCCAACGCATTAAGGAGGAGAGCAAGCACTGGATCCTAGCAGGTGCGAAGAAGCTTGTTGAGTGTGTTGCCTGATGAGTGTGTTGCCCGATGGGTTTTTTTATCTCCTTTTTCGGTTTCACGGTTCATTAGGGTTTCGGGTCTGTCCTTAAACCCGCGGTTTTTGGAACTTAGCCTTTCTTTATCTTTGCTCCTTCTATATCAATATAAAAGGCAAAAAATTTGCCTTGTTTCAAAAAAAAAAACAGGAAGGGGTCAAGTATATCAAATATCACACCACACGTCGCAGCGTTGCACAAGTGAGCATGCACGCGGGCGCGTTCTTAAAGGCAGCACTAGACACAATATATTGTTATTGTATATACAGCGGTAGGTATGGCAACGACTATATTCTCTTTGGCGTGCAGAGGTATTCTTAACCGATCAAATTAGTGGACCGAAGTGCAACATCATGGCTACTTTCTCCAGAGGTCAACAACAACCTACAAGTCGATAAAGGAAAGACATACGACCCCTACAAAAGGAATACAATCTTGCCAAGAACGAACGCGACGCGTATATGTGACCATACGCATGTACTAGCTTTGTTTCACGAAATAAGATGTTTTAATCTTTATTCACATTCACATGTATTTAAACATGTTTTAATGTAAATGTGTTCACTCATTTTATTCCGAAACTATACAATAGGTGAAACGTACAACACTTTATATCTATTATATACTAAAAACACAATACGGAGGTCTAAAATAGAGACACCACGTTAGTCCACATTATCTCAATTATTTTGAACAGTTAGATTTGAAATCAATGGTTATGATTTAATCAAAGATTAAAATTACGTAAACATCAAAGGTGTATAAACGAACCAGTCATGTCACGTACAAGTTTTGTCCCACACAAGATCGAGTTGTCGGTTGAGGTAAAAATAAAAAGGAATCGGGACGGGTCAATAGAAAAAAATAGAATCGTGTCCGAAACAGTTTAAACTGATCCATCTTTTAGGTGTTATGTGCACACGGTAACTTGTACCGAGATTTTAGAGAACTTGTCTGTGGCAAGATGGTTAGAAGGATGGTTGTATCCTCAGCCCACTAGAGTTCAAATCCCATGTTTGGCGCTGGTGTTTCTCATCTAGACGAGGGAGGCGACGCTCCCGTCGACAGCGATGCGCATGTGGTGACTTCATCAATCTCAAGACCCGCCGGTTCAGTCTTTCGCAGGTGCTCATACGGGTAGGGTGTGCGTGCGTGCGTTCATAGGGGTGAGTGTGTGCGTGTGTATATAAGCGCTTGCGTTATACTATGTTTCTCAAAAAAAGTTGCACCGGAATTTTAGTAAATCTGTTAAGATTTGCTTGAAAACAATGGAACTAAATCATTAATCTGGATTTTAACGGTGGAGATTTTATAATACAATAGCTACGTAAAATTATTGTGTGCTAGACGTGGTTTATATCAGACAGATCAAGTTTTGGTATGTGCCAAAAAAAAATTACATAATAACATCCCGTATGAATAGTTGAACCGGTTAGTTAGCTTCCCGTAGGAATAGCCGGTGTGTTGACCAAAGAATGTGTACACTGCCACGTCTTCCGGCCGGACGAAAAAATAGCTGATCTAAATCTTATCTCTTCTTTATTTGAATTTGATCTAAATCTTATCTTAATAAGAGAAAATCGGGTACGTATAGTTAGAAACTAGCACGAGCACCCACTGTTGCTCTGACGTGAAAAAACGATCTATGCCCCATACAAGAACCTCATTGATCAGATAAAAAAAATAGACGCTATTATTTAGAGTGATTGTGTTTCATGTGTTTGGTCGTACTGTATAATTCTGTTTGATAGGATATGTTAAAGTTTTGTTTTCAATACGTGCGGTTTGATCATCTAAAAAGCCCGTGGTCATGAGATATGGTCTTTTACCATGTAAATCTGTTTGATGAGTAAATTTTGTCTGCATTACATACCTAGAAACCAAATTTCATAGATATAGTTTAATTTTTTTTATAAAAATGACCCACATTCAATATAATTGTCAAAAGATAACATCCTCCTTTTTTTGTCAAATGTAACCCTCGCGGGAAGACAATAGAGTGACACATGGCATCCCACCATTTCAGATGGAGCGAAGCAACCTCCCGCCATGCTAAGGGTGTGTTTGTTTGGGCTTCTGGAGGCTTTCCACAAAAAAAAGCACCTCCAACAAAACAAACGCGTGAGCTGCACGCTAGGCTTTGACAAAAGCATCTCCAATTCCTTCACAGTTGAAAAAGCACCTCCCACGGATGCTTCCCGAGCTTCCCACAGAATTGGTGAATCGGTATGGACAGTTATTACGAAACAATTGCCACCGAAGAAATCGTAAGCCCCGCCGTATGAAAGGAAAAAACAATTCCCGAGCTTTCTATCGCGTACTAAAAGAAAAATCAAAACCGCTCGACCCTATCCTCGTGGCTTTGCTCTACTCTTCGGAGCCGGCGGACAGTACCGCCTTCGCCGGAGACGGCCGCGTCGACCTCACACACGTAGACGTCGGGAAGCAGATGTCCAGGCGCGAGCTAGTCGGGCGCGCCATGTAGCGCAGCAAGGCCAGGGCGGCGGCGCTATCCGTGGCCGCCACCCTGGCAAGAGCGAGGAGGAGGAGCAGCAGCCTGGCGTGGCCGTTCGCCCGTCCGGCGACCTTGAGACCTCGAGTACCTCGTCGACCTACCCATCGGCACGCCGCCGTAGCCTGTAACGGCGCTACTGCACCGGCATCGACCTCATCTGGACGCAGTGCGCGAGCTGCCTCCCGCAGCCGGACCTGCTATTCACGCCTCGCGTGTCGTGGTCGCACGAGCACATACGGTGTTCATGCCAGCTCTGTGGCGAGATACTGCACCATGCCTGCGAACAACAGCGCCCTCAGACAATGGCGTGTGTTTCACGACGGCGCCCATGGGGAGGAGCGCGTCGGCGGTGCCGGTGCCGGGATGGTGTTCCATTTTGAGGGCACCGACCTCGACCTGCCACGCCAGTCCTGGACGACCAACGGAGAGTGAGCTCTAGGATCTGTAGGCGGAGAGAGACCATGTCGTTCGCTCCTGCGCAATGTTGATGCAAGCATGCAAATTTGTGTCCTCTACTCGCACATGCATCCAAGGAGAGCATGCGCATCAACCATTCAACACAAACGCGTAAATAAGTACTATACGATTTAATTAGCGACGGTAGTTTTCTGATTTTCATAGTTTTTCACTATAGTAATAAGCTGTGAATGTTTTTGTTACAGATTCCCTAAGGTCCAATCTCGGCTTAATTATCGAGTGATGTATCTAAATTTGTATTTGGATTTTTATACTGATGACGAATATGTACTTTGTTAAACGTAAATCGGCAACAATAACCATTTATATAAGTCTGAGGATGTTTCAGACAATTTCACAGATTACAGACAGACAACCAGCTAGTTGCCAAACACTGACACTCAGAACCGCTGCTTTCCGTACACATCAGCTTTCCACAGACAGCACCACAGCCAGCCGCAGCCAGCCACAGACAGCCCAAACAAACACACCCTAAGTGGCGGGAAGTCCCTTACCACATAGCATGCTTACGAGCCGGTCAAGATGGCGAAACGTGACTTGTGTCGCCTAAGGAGACCTCCCTCCATCTGGAATGGCGGGAGGACACGTATCGCTTTATTGTCTTTCCGACAAAGTTAGATTTGGCAAAAACATATGAAATGGTTACTTTTGAGAATAAAATTGGACGTAAGATCATATTTATATTAAAATCCAAAGATGTACTTACTTTTGAGAATATTAAGAGGACAAAAATATGAATTTCAGTTGTTAAGACTAAATATATAACAACCGGTAGACCTTCGTAGATGTATTTACGCTAATGACAACTCATAAATTATCATGATTTTGGTATAGAACTTTATAAGTATAACTAGACATCTATCTGGTAGATAGTTCTTGGTAACTCAGTTCGTCTTACCACATTTGCAAGACTTCATTCGTGGTTGTATTACACATTAAGATAACACAATATTAACAAATATTAGATATATAATTTAAATAATTAATAATATACATATGTATATCTTATGGACCACTTTATATAGACCGTAAGAGGTAGATCATCATAGATATAATAGCCAACAAAGCACCTAATTGTAATTAAATATATCACAAATATTAGTCTAATTAAAAGCACAACACACACAAAATACCATCAACATTGACTCTTTTTTATCAGTAGACCACAGTTGATAGATCTTCGTGTTCGTTACTAAATCATATCACAAACAATACATCATCAAACAAATAACAAAAAAAATCAATCCTTTTACATCAAGCAACCGCATTTACGTGATAAATTTTGTAATGACGTAAACCAGATATTTTCGTTTCATTCATTTCAACACATTAAAGAGGACGCCCTGTCATTTGAGAGGGCCACCTTGCTAGTTGTGTAAACGGAAGGAGGCCGGAGGGAGTATCTATGCATGATGATATACCAAAAGCATATTATATATATACAAGAGCGCGCACGCATGACACGCGACACGGTTCTCAGTCCAGCTGCATCAGTCGAGAGTGACAGATATGCTTTTGTCGGCCAATACGATGTTCTACATCGAAACAAATAATTAACCAAGCTAATGTAGCAACACACAGTAGTAAGCTACATTAAGATTAGCTTGTCGTCACCCTCCTACGGGGTACGTGTGCCTCCCGGTTTGCTGGTAAGCCGGGTCACTGCGTTGTCCACCATCATGCTGCAGAACGGCCGTTGCCTAGGTGTGTGGGGTTCATGGCAATGCAACGGGAAGACGCAACGACATAACAAGCAAGTATATCTGTCTAACCAAAGCATAATTGCAATGTACTCGAACACATCCATCTGCTTGTAAACACAGCTTGAGCAGGATCATTATAATAAGATCTCGCGCAAGAAGTGACTTGGCAGCAAAGAACTGGTGAGATTCCTCGCATGAGAGCATGCTAGCTAGCCGAGCTGCTACTTCTCTCTCGATCGCCCAGGCTGGTGAGGACACGGCAGGGTTGTTGTTGTCTAGGGTTTCATGGGAGAATGATTGCAAGAGTCGTGCGCGAGAATCCAGTACTAGATTGCAGCAACAGCCAGCACAGGAATGGGATAAATTTGTAATATCATGTTGGAAGATAGATAAGCTCGGACAGTGGCGTAGCCAGGATTGTGTCATTGGATATGCCGCAAGAAAATTATTGGTCATTTCGGTAAAATTTAAAACCCATACTAATAGTCTCAAAAGATGCATAAAAGAACTTATATTACTATTTCTTTGCTTTTTTAAGATAAATACATTAAGCTAGTAAGCCGCCTCATTAAAACCTTCCAGTGCCCTTAGATACCCTGGTAAGGAAAAGAGTGCGTAAGAAACTTACTGCTTTAACAAGGTAAGATTACATTGTCAAAAACAAAATGAGACAAAAAAATCAAAAGGATTGGCCTCCCATGAAAAATTGTGGTGACCTTCCCCGTACTACTTATTTGACTTGTCTGGCTTACGCTTCCTTAAAGCCATGAAAGTCTCCACTATGTCATGTTCATCACCCTCACAGAAAATATCCCGCTCAATGTATGTGACTAGACAATCATCCAAGAGACTGTCACCCATCTTATTCCTTAACTTTGTTTTCACTAAATTCATTGCGGAAAAAACCCTTTCAACACCTGCCGTCGCCACCGGTAGAACTAATATCAATTTCAGAAGCAAGTAAACCATATCATACACTCTATGTCTCTTTGTTTCAACAAGTTCAACTGAGAGATCAACAAGATTTTCTATACCTTGAAAGGTTTCATCTTGTCTCATGTCATCAAATAATTATCAAGTTACATCTCAAGCTTTAGCAAATAATTACCCGGGATATCATTAGGGTAGAATTCAGCAAGTCTGCGTACCTTTTCTGGATCAAAAGAATCAAATGAGTTTGAAGAAATCACTTTTTTCGCCTCCGTAGGCTTCTAACGGACCGGCGGCGCAACTCTCAAGTGATACTAATAGTTGCGGCGACCGGCGGCACGACTCGTAATCGATCTGATCGTGGTGCCGGTGACTCGGTGAGCGATCAGGGATTTGAGTTGCAGTGAGCGACCAACAACAGTTCTATTTGAGGTCGGTTTGTCCTTTTTTTCCTAGGTTGTACCAGATACGATGAGCTCCTTCCTTTTTTTGATCAGCTCCTTCCTTTCTTTTCTATACTTATATGTACGTTGTTGTGTGGCCGGGCTGCCGGGTATGCCAGTGCATACCTGGCATAGCCTTTGGCTCCGCCACTGAGCTCGGACAGGAGTAGCTTAATGTGTACTGGTCCATCAGGGTCATCGAACTTCTCTGTCGTTTTCAATATCAAGTCATTAATTAGGAATATCACCTCGCTACTGCCTCCAGTCGTCCAAGTATATAGCATGTGCTCCCTCTGTCTAGATACATGCTATTTTTGATAAATGAAAGTCATTTAATTGGAACGGAGGGAGTAGTGCTTGCTCTTTTCAAAATTTATTGAAGTTTTATCCTAAATCGAACTTTATATGGTCAACCAAGTTTATAAAAATTAAGCTAATTAATGCCTACAACATAGAATAACTACATCTAGTGCCGACATATTTATTGTCATGAATCTGATAAAACTAATTTAGTGATGTAGGTATTCATATATTTTAGATTTGGTCAAATACAAATAAGTTTGACTTAGGAAAAATGCTACCTATAACTTCAACATTATGGAATTATGTGCTCAATTTGCACCTTAATTGGAGATAATCATATTATCCTTTTGTACCCCAAAGTCTCTTAGTGTTGATTCACCAGTACAATTAATCCATTTCTTAAGTAAGCTCGATCTAGAGTAAATCTTGGATAACATAGAGGAACAACAAGATATTTGTTACACTGCCTATGTACATGGTTTGATGCCCCCTTTATCAGGTCAAATTTAAACAATGAGAAAGCAGTTATAAGAAATCAAGGATTCAAACTAATTAAAGTTTACTTTTATAAAGAAAAAATAATGATAGTTAAAAATTAAAATAGCAGTTATCGTTGAGTGAAGCGTCTGTGAATCATTTTCTATCTGCAAAATGACCTTGTTCAAGATTCCCCTAAAATCTATTAACTAATCTAAGGTTTGAGTCTGATACTGTAGGGATGCAGCGCGGATATTATCAGACTAAGATAAGTAAAGCAAATAGGCTGTCAAACAGATTCCCTGTTATCTCAACATAGGGGTCCATTTGATAAATTAAATTATATGATCAGCTTTAATAATCAAGATTTAGTTCCATACTTCCATTTATAATACTCAACGAGTGGCTGATGCTGATGAAAAGCAGGCTAGATGCAATGTCTCACGTTTCGCTCTTTGTTTACTTCGTCTATCTGTATTCAGAACACAACGAGTCGCCAAACCAATTAATTAGAGTGCATAATTCCTGCATAAATTTTTCCTATGGTGTGTAAACAAACTTCTTCTGTTACTGACCCTGTAGACATTGCTAACGACGTGAGATTCTTGCCATCATTACACAATCGGCATTACAAGCACTACTAGCATGAATCACAAAGATTTGTTGGTCAGTTGCCTAAGTACCTAACTTTCTAGTCCTTCACTTCTAGAAGTAATTAAATTTGGAACCGCACTCCTCATGGAAAGTGCAAGAGACAAATTTAACAGGAGTGGTAAATGGTGATGCTATGCATTTTCCTCACATGTATTTAAAGATTATTCTTTTATGCAAACTAGAATGATTAGACGACTGCATGTAGGTTCATTCCTCCTATCGATATTTTAACTAATTTAAGATCACCCTGTCCATTTCTAAGCAATCCAAAGTAGCAATAATCAATTGAATAAAAGAATAAAATATAATGGATTAGCCCAACAAACCAGGAAGAACAAGCTATATACAAGGGGCGAGCAGGCGGCTCAACCATGGTTGTCTAGTTGCAGAGTGACAGTGCCGGCCGTCAGTTTCACGTCAGCAGGGACATACACTTGGATGCATAACTATGAGTTTATTAAAATCATCAATCGGACAGTTAACGGAAAACGTGGCGTAGACCGCTAGGGCAGCCGCAAAAGAGTCCAAGCTATAGTAATAATTAATGAGTCAAAAAAACAAAAGAAAAGATAGGGTTAACACTAGTTAATTATAGCAAAGTACATACAAATTAGGGAAGAATGTGGGGATGGGGCTGTATGCACCAAAAGCTAGCACACATGACTCTTAACTTCTATATACTCCCTCCGTCCACAAATAAGTGTCTCAAGTTTGTCAAAAAAGAGATGTATCTGTTGTCTAGATACATCTCTTTTTTAACAAACTTAAGACATTTATTTGTGGACGAAGGGAGTACTGTTCTTTGGTCTTAGGGAGTATGCCAATCAGAAATTTCAAGCCATCCTAATACAAAATTTACCAAATATTAGTAAATATTAGAAAACTGTGCTAAATTAACATATATCTTGAAGATCAGAAAGGCAATTTTGTGGCTTGCTTCCTAAAAAACTATGTACAATTAATGATTGGTAAGAAAGTTTTATCTTAATTTTTTTGAAAGGAAAGGAAGGCCCCAACGTTTATTTAATAATCAGAATTCAAATTCGCGTCTGTGAGGACTTCAACCTGTGTGGTTGTGTTGTACATCCACTGCACTAGCCAAAATGAGTTAGGCTCACTTCTTATGTTTTATCTTAATTAATCCTACCAAGTAATATAGATCAATAAAATATAGTGTACAATCATTATTTTATTTTGATCTCTAGTAAGCAGACATTTCAAAATATGTGCCGAGATAGATTGTTGCTAAGAAAGCATCTATTAAGTAAGAGAAGGCAAACTATTTTTTCATCTTTCTCTTCCCTTCACCTTTTTTGGTGCAAAGGAACTATATGTTGTATTTCATTTTTAAGGATAAAGGTGTAATTAACTAATGAATACTTTCTTTATACATGACATACTGATTTAAAATTGCAGTCATACGTAAACAATTTGTGACAAACTAACGATAACAGTTTATTCAGCAAACATGAAAAATGTCGGGATGGTGAGACCTATTATGCATAGAGCATATCTAGCATATCTCTTAGAATGTCGAACCTTAAAACTAGTTTATGGTACCAGTCAAACATGTTTTACATCATGACAATTCATTCGCCAGAACATATATACTAAATATTTATATCGTTAATCTATTATATACTAAAAATAAAATAAGTTAGTTTTTCGAGCCACCAGGTTAAGCCACATCATCTAAATTAATTTAGACTGTTAGATCTAAAATATGTGATTAAGATTTAATGAAAGATTAATAACAACGTAACCTTTTAATTATCAGCACAAGGATGTCACGTCTATGAGAAAAACGTTTGTCACGCATTTATTCATGTTAGCTTGACGGGCCAGCTTAAAAAAAACTGTGGACCCGTGAGGCCGTGACGTACAGAGGCAGATGCTAGCAATAAAAAAGCAAGCCCACGATCTGCCTAAAAAAAGGCCAAGATCGATCGATCGAAGTTGATAGTGCATCTTAGTCGTGTCAATGCATGCCTTTTTTCCTTTCAAAAACAATGCGTGACTTTTTCTCTCTCTCAGCTCATAAAAAATGATACGCCCTATTTTAATTGTGTGATAAAATTTCACTCCACAAATTTGTCTAAATATAGATGTACCGATAAACTAAAAATATCTAGATATATCAGTATTTAGCCAAATCTGTATCAATTAGTTTCGATTAGAGGGATTACTTCATTCATATTTAGACAAAGCTATGTAAACTAATTTCAGAGAAAAGGTTATATATAACTATTTGTCCATGATTTGGGAAGACTATATCATATGGAGTGTCATTCATTTTTTTATCGGTGCGAGTGTGTAACATCCCAATTTTGAAAAAATTTAAAACTTTGCATTCATACATCATTCATCATATAGGCTTAACTTTTAATCACATAAGTACTAAATAAAAATTCAATTATGAGTTTAAATAATGTTTAATTCCATTAAGTGTTTCTTTAAACTTACTTAATAATTATAATTTTCCAAATTTTATAATGGGTAAGTTTATTATTAAAATTGCTAAATTAAATAACCTTTCCAAAATATATTTTTATGAATTTTTCTGAAATGTTTTGAATAGGTTTAAAAATCATTTAGCAAATCAGTTTTGGAAAAACAGTTTTTATTAATTTTATTTAAAGGAATATGTTACCGGGCCGGCCCAGATGTTATCCACCGCGCACGCGATCGATAACAGCCCATCGGCCCGCTCCAGCGCGCGCGTCGCTCCCCTCTCGCTGACAGGTGGGCCCCACCTGTCAGCCGTCTTCCACCTCCGTCCAGAGATCGCGCCGGAGACGAAGTCCACGACCAAGCCGTTTCCGGGCCGATTTCCGCCGTGATTAGCTCCCGCGCCCCCTCCTACTTATACTCCTCAAGGCCACCTCCGAAACCCCCCCCCCTCAAAACCCTACCTCCCTGCCGCCGGGCTGCTCGGAATCGAGCTCGCCATCGCCGCCATTGCCGCCGGACTTTTGCACAAGTGCGGTAAGCACCGAGCTCCTCGAGCACCACCGAGGCTCCCCCTCGCTTCTCCATCCTTTTGCGCATCCGCTGAGCCCCCTCGCTTGTTCTATTGCGCAGCCGAACGCCGAAACCGACCTCGACCGAAGTGCTCCGCCGCCGGCCACCAGCTCCGACGAGGAAAGGAGAGGAGTCTCGACGCCGCCGCCGCGCCATCGACCTCGCCTCCTTCTCCGCGTCATTTTGGTAAGAATCGTTCGTCCTGGGGCTGTGTTTTCATGCGGGAAACGTCGAGGCCGATGCGCCGCCGCCGCGGGCGCCACCGCCGGCGAGCCTTCCGGCGACCCGCGCGCCGCTCGTTTCGGTCGGGCGTCCCACGCCGTTGGATCTAGATCCAACGGATCTAGATCAAAACGATCCCGTGCGTCCGATCTCATTTAAATCGGACGGCTCTCGTCCACGATCCGCGCGAACCGTTTTCGTCCAATAGGATCGCGCCACGTAGCCCCTCTTATTTTCTTTTTCGCAGGAATTTTATAAATAAAACAGAAAATATGCAAAACTTAGAAAATTCATAACTTATGTTCTATAAGTCCAAATTCAATGAACTTTATATCGACGGATAGCCCTGCTAGAGTAGTTTAATTCTACATCATTTGTTTTTGCTTTTGATAAATAATAATTCATAAGATCATCCGAGGAGTAATTCGGCTATTAAATCCATAACTTAAATAATAAAAATGTTTTACAAATAAACTCATTTGGTTTAGGTTTAGGTTAACAACCTCTGCCCAGGAATATTAATATATGTCTTACTTGAAAACTTTCTTAGAACAATAAAAGTTGTAATGGTATAATCTAAGTTTTGGTTATATTGTTTTCAATTATTAAATTGTTAAGTGAATTGAGAAATTTCTAGAAATTGCATCTCATGCATTTAATACCAGAGAATATAAATCATGGATAAGTGTGTCTAATTGTACACATGGCATATCATGCATGCATGCATCTTTTATTTGGTGTGTGAGTTTTTGTGTGGATATTTATTTGTATGTATTGCTTGTGCTAGATTGTGAAGGAGAGGAAGGACCTGCTTGTGATTGCTATTCTTGTTGTGCCTGCCCCTCCTGCTGCCAAGGCAAGTGACTTCATAAAACACCTACTATTTTATTCTATTGCATATCTAGTGTTTTCAAACAGTATTTGCAAAAGTAGTATGCATGATAGGTTTTTGGGAGATTGTAGTATGCTATGCAAACCTTTTAGGTTTCCCCTTAGAAATTCCAGATTAGACCCCTATTATAATTTAGTGGAAGCAACTGCTGCAAAAATGATTGTCTTATGGTTGATGTGATAAATGAAAATTTCCACTAAATTAATTTAACGCCTGGGTGGATTGGGTCGATCGAGGAGGTTTCAAGTTAAGTGGCTTCTCAGGGCCAAGTGTCATGGTTGTCTTCGCCCAGGATAGTTTCTACTTACTTGGGGACATGATATGCGGTGTTAACCTGAGTTGCTCACTTGTGGTAGGCCACCCAGGGATATGAGATTTAAGTTTACACTGAGTCTAGTTGCTTATCGTGCAACCATTGGTCAATATGGGCTCTGTCTTGATGGAGTAAGTTGTTGTGGACCTGGGTCAAGAGATTGATGGTGGTAGAGTTGATAGGATGGTGGTAATCTCTTAGTATGATCATGGGAAAGCAACTTCTGAAAAGTCTCGTCTTGATCTTCTCCTTTTCCTTCTCACTAAAGGAGTGTAGAGGATAGTTTGGGTTGATTGAGTCTAATGGTGAAAGTGCACACCCTCTCGAGAGTTAAAACCTAAGATCTTAGCCGTGTCCCCGGCATCGGACAAATTGAGTAACTACACAAGGCTGTGTTCTGAAAATCTCCTCGTCTCAAATTTCTTAATAAAACTTGTTGGATGAACATGGGTAGGAGACATGGACTTGTCTCGAGATTTGTCTCTGAAGGAGAAGATATTGATTTAAGAAAATTGTTTACCAAAAGTAGGAGAAAATTTCCTTTGCGCAATAGCCTTGAGCTCCACCAGCCAAAGTAAGCATATAGTTATAGTATAATAGAACATTAGGAATTAAATTCACTTGCCACCACAATTCGATTGTGCTGACCCTTTATAGCTGGGCTGCAACTAAACCTTGCAGAATGTCCGAATGAGGAGTAAGGGGGTCGTCTTCGAGCTACAACCAACATGATTTGCCAGTGGCTTCATGGAGAAGATGTAGCTCCATGCTACCTTTAGTATTGCGTTTGAACTCTGAAATAAAGTGTGAACTATTTATTCAGCTAGCATTTCCGCTATGCTAAGTTGTAAGGATATTTGTTTTTGGATCATTCGTCTCGTTCTGTAATAAATTATGACATTGTACTGTGATATTACATCTTATTGGAGAATGTGAGACTTATGTGATCCAAGTCTTTGCATTATTCATATGTGCCATTGCTTCCGTAAGCATGGGCACTACAGATGGTATCAGAGCACGAATGTTGCCTATAGGCTCGAAACCCCTAGGATTGGATACAAACCCTAAAATAATTATTATTTTAAATAAATAAAATTCGAAATACCAGACTTCTTTTCTTATAATATGTTCCTTACCTTCTACATTCTTATTTTGTTTCATCTCCTTAATTCTTATCCCTTCAAAATTCTTGTAGATGAAGAACTTCACTCGAGAGTTATCCCCGCAGAAAGGAGACCAGTACTACTTTAGTGACCAGCTCCTCAGTATTTCCAAAACCCTGAGGTTGACGCCGCCAGTCTTCAGGGGCAAAGAAATTATGTCAGAAGATTACCCTGAAGGACGCTGGAAGATCGAGGCAGAAGTTCTCCCCCGTCTTGATCCCCCTGGATCGCAGCTGATCCGTTTCCGATCTAGATACCCCAACTGGAAGAATGGAGTGGAGATGGCGATGCTGGAGACCTTGTCACGCATCATTGAGCAGTTCTATGACGAGATCAAGCCCAACTCCGTCTTTCGTCACTTTGCCAGGAGAGATAGCATTGGACAACCCGTTCAACCCTCACTTAGGGGTATGAACGAGAAGCAGCATGGAGACCTTGGAGCTCATTGCCATAACTTGGATATACTTCTGGGACAAGAGATCTTCTACATGGCAGATTTAAGGCGCGTCCACCGTCACGTTAAGGAAAGCTTAGAAGAAGAGAAGGATATTCTTCGTGTAGAAGTTCAGGGGCTAACGAAGGAGAACAAGGAGCTGGAAAACAAGATTTACCTGCAAGATGATAGGATTGCGCGGAAGGATGCCCACATTTTGGCATTGCAGGCTCAGTGTGCTCATTTGTGTGAACAACTAAGCCAAATGGAACTTCAGGCAGAGAAGAATCACCCCCCTGACGCCCCAGAGCCTCTAGTGATAACCTATCCCGATGAGGACACTCCCAAGGAAGCCACATGTGTCAAGAAGCGCAAGTGTGGGAACACCCGCAAATACAATAGGAGTTTCAAAATTTGATTAGAAAGACCACCAGTTATCCTTACCTTACGAGTATTTCTCCTTATCTCATCGAAGTTGTATTGACCCACCAATTTGTGGTGAGGCAGTACCTTGAAAACCATGTCCTAGCTTGGTTTGCAAGTCTCTAAAATATCGAATTTATAAAATACTTCGGGTGTGTCTGTTTGTTTGTTGTTTGTTATGTTTTTGTGAAGTGTGTTGATGTGCATGGGTAGATTTTTCCTTTGTAGTCTCTTTCTATCTCTACTTACCTATGCTCACACCATACAGATGCCTCCACGTCGTTATCCTGACAACAACAATGCCAACGAAATGATGCAACAAATGATGGCAGCCCAGACACAGTTGATGACCATGATGGCTCAGTTCATGGCAAACCAAAACAATCCACCACCCCCTCCACCGCCGCCACCACCACCCCCACCCCAAGTTGACCGCCTTGCTAGGTTCTTGAGGCTCAGACCCAACAAATTCTCCACAGCTACTGAACCAATCGTAGCCGATGATTGGATACGCTATGTGAACAAGGATCTAGTTACTTGCGAGTGTACGGAATTGGAGAAAATAAGGTTCACTTCCCATCTACTGGAGGGGCCAGCGGCACAGTGGTGGGAAACATATCAGATCACTCACCCACTTGAAGGACTTACCTGGGAAATCTTTAAAGAAGGTTTCTGCAATGCTCACATCTCAACTGGGATCATGAATCTGAAAAGGGATGAGTTCCGTACCCTGAGATAGGGAAATCTTGCTCTGAGGGAGTACATGGAGGACTTCAATTCCCTCTCACGCTATGCCCCAGAGGATGTAGACACCGATGCAAAGAGGAAGTATAAGTTTCTAAATGGACTCAATGGTGAGCTGAAAATACCATTGTCTGTGGCCTATGCTCCCAATTTTCAGGATCTTCTTGATCAGGCCATTACCCTGGACAGCAACATGAAGAAGGAGGAGAATAGGAAAAGGAAGTTCAGCGCCAATAAGTACAACACTACTCTGATGCAGAAGAAACCATACGTTCCAGAGAACAATGGGAGTCACCACAGTCACAAGAGTGGAAGTGGCCACAATCATAATGGTCATATCCATAAAGTAGGAAATTCCGGATACAGAGGAAATGGATAGGGTGGTAGTGGACACAACCACCCGTTCAATGGGAACAATAGTGGAAAAGAGCAACACCGCCACAACAATGAACCTAAACGAGATATTAGTCAAGTGACTTGCTACAAGTATGGGAACAAGGGACATTACTCAACTGACTGTCCAGAGAAGAAGAAGGCGCCGGAAGCATCAAAGCCTAATCATTTCCAGAAGGCACAGGTGAATCATCTTGATGTGGAAGAAGTGCAGAATGAACCAGATGCAGTGATTGGTACGTTCCTACTACATACCTTTCCAGCATTAGTCTTGTTTGATACTGGAGCATCCCACTCATTCATCTCAAGAGCATTTGTTAATAAAAACAAACTGACTACTACAAGCCTGCTAAATCCGGTTAGAGTGAGTTCCCCAGGGGGGGAAATGCTTGCACAAACCGATTGTCAAAACTTGAGTTTAGAAATTTGTAACCACTCCTTTCCGGTAAACCTGATAATATTAGAGACCCAGGGTCTGGAGGTTATACTCGGTATGGATTGGTTGTCCAAGTTTGAAGTAGTATTGGATTGTGCGAATAGATCCATTACACTCACCACTCCCGAGAAGAAGAAGATCAGATACAAATCCAAATTTGAATTTAAGAAAGTTAAGCTAAATTCTCTTAAGGGGGTTAGCTTGGGAGACGTTCGTGTGGTAAGAGATTACCCTGATGTTTTCCCCGAAGAACTACCGGGAATGCTACCCGATAGGGATGTTGAATTTCTTATAGATTTGGTTCCCGGAACGGGACCCATAGCCAAGAGACCATATCCAATGGTCGTAGCTGAATTGAAAGAACTCAAGAAGCAGTTAGAGGAGCAACTGCAGAAAGGATTCATCCGCCCAAGTTCATCACCTTGGGGAGCACCCATTCTGTTTGTAGAGAAAAAGGATAGTACTCAAAGGCTAGTCACGGATTATCGAGCAATCAACGAGGTGACGATCAAGAACAAGTACCCGCTACCGAAAATTAATGAGCTTTTCGACCAGCTAGAGGGTGCTTCGGTATTCTCTAAGATCGATTTGCGATCAGGATACTTTCAAATGAAAGTAAGAGAACTAGATATACCAAAAACTGCCTTCACTACTAGATATGGATTATATGAGTACACTGTAATGCCGTTTGGTTTAACCAATGCACCGGCATACTTCATGAACATGATGAACAAAGTGTTTATGGACTTTCTGGATAAGTTTGTTGTGGTGTTCATTGATGACATCCTGATTTACTCCAAAAGTCAGGAGGAACATGAAGAACACTTACACATGATATTACAGAGACTTAGAGAACATAAGTTGTATGCCAAATTTAGCAAGTGTGAATTCTGGCTAGAAGAAGTTGGTTTTCTAGGACACGTTGTGTCAAAAAATGGAATAGCAGTAGACCCAGAAAAGGTGTCAGCTGTGACAAAATGGGAAGTACCCAAGAATGTGGCAGACATCCGTAGTTTCCTTGGACTGGCAGGTTATTATAGAAGATTTATTGAGAACTTCTCCAAACTTGTCAAACCATTGACTTCACTACTGAAGAAGGAAGTCAAATTCAAGTGGACTGAAGAATGTGAAATAAGTTTTCAGGAACTAAAGAAACGGCTGGTGTCAGCACCTGTTTTATGTTTGCCAGATATAGAGAAGGAATTCCAAGTATATTGTGATGCCTCGCACCATGGACTAGGAAGTGTCCTAATGCAAGAAGGGAAAGTGGTTTCATATGCTTCTAGACAGCTTAAGAAACATGAGGTCAACTATCCCACCCACGATCTGGAGTTAGCATCAGTAGTGCATGCTCTAAAGACGTGGAGACCCTATCTTTTGGGAAAGCGTTGTGAAGTATTCACAGATCACAAGAGCCTGAAATATATTTTCACCCAGAAGGAATTGAATATGAGGCAAAGAAGATGGCTGGAACTTATTAAGGACTATGATATGAGTTTGCAATATCACCCAGGAAAGGCTAATGTGGTGGCAGACGCTTTGAGCCATAAGTTCCATGTAAATGGACTGACAGCGGGAGAATTGCCCGAGGATTTAAGTAGAGCATTTAAGGACCTCAGATTAGAGGTAGTACCCAAAGGATTCCTCGCAACACTGGACGTACAACCTTTGTTGATGGATAAGATTCGGGAAGGCCAGAAGGGAGACAAAGTAATGGATGAAATCAAGGTCAACCTGAGCGAAGGGAAGGCCAAGGGTTTTCGGATGGATGAACAAGGCACCTTGTGGTTTGAGAAACGCATCTGCGTGCCGCAAGATGAGGATCTTAGAAAATTGATTCTGCAAGAAGCACATAACTCGCCTTATTCCATACACCCGGGAAACACCAAGATGTACATGGATGTAAAGGAAAGATTTTGGTGGAATAACCTGAAGAGAGACATCGCGGAATATATAGCTAAGTGCGATGTATGTAGTCGAGTAAAGGCGGAGCATCAGAAGCCAGCAGGATTGTTGCAACCTTTACCTATACCGGATTGGAAATGGGAACAGATAGGTATGGATTTCATTACTGGGTTCCCGCGTACCAGATCGGTATATGATTCGATCTGGGTAATAGTGGATCGTTTGACAAAGGTGGCCCATTTTGTGCCAGTAAAGACTACCTACTCAAGTGCTAAGTTGGCAGAGATTTACATGAGGAGAATAGTATGCTTGCATGGTATTCCCCAGAGGATTGTGTCTGACAGAGGTACCCAGTTTACCTCGCATTTCTGGAAACAACTACATGAATCGTTGGGTACGAGATTAGAGTTCAGTACGCCATTCCATCCCCAAACGGATGGACAGACGGAAAGAGTAAACCAAATTCTAGAAGATATGCTGAGGGCATGTGCCTTGGACTACAAGTCTAGTTGGGATGATAATTTGCCGTACGCAGAATTTATCTATAACAACAGCTACCAAGCAAGCATAGAGATGTCGCCGTTTGAGGCACTTTGTGGTAGGAAATGCACCACACCACTACTTTGGAGCGGTGTGGGAGAGCGAAGTTTATTTGGACCTGATATAATCCAGGAAGCTGAAGAGAAGGTTCGAATAATCAAGGACAGATTGAAAATCGCGCAGTCCAGACAGAAAAGCTATGCAGATTCCAAAAGGAGAGAAATCACATATGAGATAGGTGACAGGGCTTATTTAAGAGTGTCACCAATGCGTGGTGTGAAGAGGTTCGGGATCAAGGGTAAACTTGCACCTCGATTCATCGGCCCCTTTAAATTCTTTCCCGCAAGGGAGAAGTAGCATATGAGTTAGAATTGCCGGAAGTTCTGTCAGCAGTTCACAATGTCTTCCACGTGAGCCAATTGAAGAAGTGTCACCCAGAGATGACGGAAACCCCACTACGGGATACAGTGCCATTAGAAGAAGTTCAGTTGGAAAGTGACCTGACGTATGAAGAGAAGCCAATCAAAATCTTGGAGATGGCAGAAAGGATCACACGAACGAAGACTATCAAATTTTGTAAGGTCCAGTGGAACCACCATCCGAAGAAGAAGCAACTTGGGAACGGGAGGATGATCTTCGGGAAGAACACCCACATCTTTTCGAAGGCCAAACCGAATCTCGAGGACGAGATTCATCTTAAGGGGGTTAGGTTTGTAAAATCCCAATTTTGCAAAAATTTAAAACTTTGCATTCATACATCATTCATCATATAGGCTTAAATTTTAATCACATAAATACTAAATAAAAATTCAATTATGAGTTTAAATAATGTTTAATTCCATTAAGTGTTTCTTTAAACTTACTTAATAATTATAATTTTCCAAATTTTATAATGGGTAAGTTTATTATTAAAATTGCTAAATTAAATAACCTTTCCAAAATATATTTTTATGAATTTTTCTGAAATGTTTTGAATAGGTTTAAAAATCATTTAGCAAATCAGTTTTGGAAAAACAGTTTTTATTAATTTTATTTAAAGGAATATGTTACCGGGCCGGCCCAGATGTTATCCACCGCGCGCGCGATCGATAACAGCCCATCGGCTCGCTCCAGCGCGCGCGTCGCTCCCCTCCCGCTGACAGGTGGGCCCCACCTGTCAGCCGTCTTCCACCTCCGTCCGGAGATCGCGCCGGAGACGAAGTCCACGACCGAGCCGTTTCCGGGCCGATTTCCGCCGTGATTAGCTCCCGCGCCCCCTCCTACTTATACTCCTCGAGGCCGCCTCCGAACCCCCCCCCCCCAAAACCCTACCTCCCCGCAGTCGGGCTGCTCGCAATCGAGCTCGCCGTCGCCGCCGGACTTTTGCACAAGTGCGGTAAGCACCGAGCTCCTCGAGCACCACCGAGGCTCCCCCTCGCTTCCCCATCCTTTTGCGCATCCGTTGAGCCCCCTCGCTTGTTCTATTGCGCAGCCGAACGCCGAAACCGACCTCGACCGAAGTGCTCCGCCGCCGGCCACCAGCTCCGACGAGGAAAGGAGAGGAGTCTCGACGCCGCCGCCGCGCCATCGACCTCGCCTCCTCCTCCGCGTCATTTTGGTAAGAACCGTTCGTCTTGGGGCTGTGTTTTCATGCGGGAAACGTCGAGGCCGACGCGCCGCCACCGCGGGCGCCACCGCCGGCGAGCCTTCCGGCGACCTGCGCGCCGCTCGTTTCGGTCGGGCGTCCCACGCCGTTGGATCTAGATCCAACGGATCTAGATCAAAACGATCCCGTGCGTCCGATCTCATTTAAATCGGACGGCTCTCGTCCACGATCCGCGCGAACCGTTTCCGTCCAATAGGATCGCGCCACGTAGCCCCTCTTATTTTCTTTTTCGCAGGAATTTTATAAATAAAACAGAAAATATGCAAAACTTAGAAAATTCATAACTTATGTTCTGTAAGTCCAAATTCAATGAACTTTATATCCACGGATAGCCTTGCTAGAGTAGTTTAATTCTACATCATTTGTTTTTGCTTTTGATAAATAATAATTCATAAGATCAGCCGAGGAGTAATTCGGCTATTAAATCCATAACTTAAATAATAATAAAAATTACAAATAAACTCATTTGTTTTAGGTTTAGGTTAACAACCTCTGCCCAGGAATATTAATATATGTCTTACTTGAAAACTTTCTTAGAACAATAAAAGTTGTATGGTATAATCTAAGTTTTGGTTATATTGTTTTCAATTATTAAATTGTTAAGTGAATTGAGAAATTCCTAGAAATTGCATCTCATGCATTTAATACCAGAGAATATAAATCATGGATAAGTGTATCTAATTCTACATATGGCATATCATGCATGCATGCATCTTTTATTTGGTGTGTGAGTTTTTGTGTGGATATTTATTTGTATGTATTGCTTGTGCTAGATTGTGAATGAGAGGAAGGACCTGCTTGTGATTGTTATTCTTGTTGTGCCTGCCCCTCCTGCTGCCAAGGCAAGTGACTTAATAAAACACCTACTATTTTATTCTATTGCATATCTAGTGTTTTCAAACAGTATTTGCAAAAGTAGTATGCATGATAGGTTTTTGGGAGATTGTAGTATGCTATGCAAACCTTTTAGGTTTCCCCTTAGAAATTCTAGATTAGACCCCTATTATAATTTAGTGGAAGCAACTGCTGCAAAAATGCTTGTTTTATGGTTGATGTGATAAATGAAAATTTCCACTAAATTAATTTAACGTCTGGGTGGATTAGGTCGATCGAGGAGGTTTCAAGTTGAGTGGCTTCTCAGGGCCAAGTGTTATGGTTGTTTCCGCCCATGATAGTTTCTACTTACTTGGGGCCATGATATGCGGTGTTAACCTGAGTTGCTCACTTGTGGTAGGCCACCCAGGGCTATGAGATTTAAGTTTACACTGAGTCTAGTTGCTTATCGTGCAACCATTAGTCAATATGGGCTCTGTCTTGATGGAGTAAGTTGTTGTGGACCTGGGTCAAGAGATTGATGGTGGTAGAGTTGATAGGATGGTGGTAATCTCTTAGTATGATCATGGGAAAGCAACTTCTGAAAAGTCTCGTCTTGATCTTCTCCTTTTCCTTCTCACTAAAGGAGTGTAGAGGATAGTTTGGGTTGATTGAGTCTAATGGTGAAAGTGCACACCCTCTCGAGAGTTAAAACCTAAGATCTTAGCCGTGTCCCCGGCATCGGACAAATTTAGTAACTACACAAGGTTGTGTTCTGAAAATCTCCTCATCTCAAATTTCTTAATAAAACTTGTTGGATGAACATGGGTAGGAGACATAGACTTGTCTCGAGATTTGTCTCTGAAGGAGAAGATATTGATTTAAGAAAATTGTTTACCAAAAGTAGGAGAAATTTTGCTTTGCGCAATAGCCTTGAGCTCCACCAGCCAAAATAAGCATATAGTTATAGTATAATAGAACATTAGGAATTAAAGTCACTTGCCACCACAATTCAATTGTGCTGACCCTTTACAGCTAGGCTGCAACTAAACCTTGCAGAATGTCCGAATGAGGAGTAAGGGGGTCGTCTTCGAGGTACAACCAACATGATTTGCCAGTGGCTTCATGGAGAAGATGTAGCTCCATGCTACCTTTAGTATTGCGTTTGAACTCTGAAATAAAGTGTGAACTATTTATTCAGCTAGCATTTCCGCTATGCTAAGTTGTAAGGATATTTGTTTTTGGATCATTCGTCTCGTTCTGTAATAAATTATGACATTGTATTGTGATATTATATCTTATTGGAGAATGTGAGACTTATGTGATCCAAGTCTTTGCATTATTCATATGTGCCATTGCTTCCATAAGCATGGGCACTACAGAGTGCTACAACCATATTCGGACAAATTTGTGTTAACTATTTCTGATTGAAGGGAGTATATACAAAATATATGTACCTGATTGAGAAGACTTAATAATAACTAGATAAATACAATTTTAGAAACATTGAGTATGGTGTAGGTATATCCGTACCATATGTGTGAACATACCTATAATACGTCGTCTGTTGAAAAAGCTACCACTATTGACATAAATAACAATGCTTAATCGAGAATGCAATCAAGTTATACATAAAGCAAAAAAGGGCGATGTCTGATTATAAAATTAAATAAAAAAGACAAGCCACGGGATCACTGTCAGATGAACGTTGATCTACTGGGAAACACCGAGGATTAGACGGATCTAATAAGATTTTATTTTGTATGATACCATCTCAACACGTTGACATGTTCATGAAGAACATAACAACATGACATACCTAAAATATTCGTGCATGATTAATAAGGGAGTACTGCATCTATATTTATACAATTTTTTATTAACTATTTCCGGACAGAGAGAGTATATTTATACGTGTATGGTTGAGAAGACTTAATAATCATAAGACGAATACAATTTTTAGAAACACCGAGTATGATGTAGGTAGCACGCCACGACCATATGTATGGACATACCTATAATACATCGTCCGTTGAAAAAGCTACCACTATTGGCTCGTTGACAGAAAGGACCATGCACAATCGAGAATGTAATTATCCATAATTAAGCAGATATGGCTAAAAGGCCGATGTTTGATTATAAAAATAGATAAAAAGACAATCCACGAAAAAAGTTGGTACCGGACCACTGTCCAATTAGCGTTGATCTATTTGGAAACAATAAGAATTAGACTGATCCAATAGGATTTTTTGTATGACACCCATCTCAACCCGATGACATGTTCATGAACAACACAACAACATAAAACACCTACAATATACTTAGAAGAATGGAGCTTTATAGAAATTAAACAATTTTGTTTTAACAAAAAAGAACTTCTGAGACGAGATTCGAGGCAAAGGAAATTCTGACGTTAAACGGCAACAAAAAAGAACAATTTCTACTTTAGTAGGCTTCACCATTATTTTAGCTATTCATATCCCAATTTTTTTACTTTAATAAAATATGCTAATATGGTAGAGAAATAGTCATAAGTTTTTAGAAAAACTTAACCCCCGTCATAATTCTAGCATCCTCTTTTTATTTCTAGATCATAAACAAAAGATGTTTATAATTAAAAAAATGAAAACAAACATATGATCATAATTGTGTCAGAAAAAGTCACAAGTTAATGAATATTTATAGTTACATTGGGAAAATCACAATTAATATGCCATGGTAATTATACCGTCTAATAGATCTTATAAACTAAATAATATACCTTAATATCTTCACAACCAAAAGTTTTAACGGGCTTACTTCAACCTCATATGTTTTTCCTATGGTGTGATTAAATAGTTTAATTTTCGCGAGAGACTTTATTTCCACTCTTATTCTTAAATATTTATAGGATACATCATTGAAATTTGCGAATTAAGTTTTAGAAAAAATTATGACTAATGAAGAGGCCGAGACACTATCTTTCATAAAAATGTAACGACCTATGCAAGTGAGCATCATAGTACAATTACTAGGTTATATAGTGAGTTTGTCAGGGGGAGAGTTAAATCATGTAAATCAAATAAATGACCAAAAGTTTACTATGAGGATATGGCGAAGAGTTATAATAACATGATGGTTAGACTTTATGGTACAATTCAACATTATCTCTGAGATGACTTATAATAATTTGATGAGTGTTTATGTACCACCCAATTATCTTTTTAAATAATATTATATGTTACATGAAACTATGAGCCATGTTAATCCATGTAGTCATTTTTACATGAAATAAAAACTTGGCACAAAGAAACAAAATATGTATTAAAATAGCACTACCTCCGTTTAAAAGTAACCAAGCTTATAGAACATGTGACATGGATTTTAGGAAAAATATTAGAACACCTACTTCCATAAATTCAAAGATCACATGTCTTTGAATTTCTCTTAAATAGTTTCCGACGGTCATTTGATGCTCTTATTTAGATTTCGGTATTTTCCACTATCTATAAAAGCTCAAATTAAACATATTCATTAGATGATTCCCTCGCATAAGAAAAGTTCATGCATACATATACTAAGAAAACATACTAGTAATAAGGAAAGGTGATATTTCACCGGGGCCTTCAGACGCAGCAGCACACAACAAGTTTGAACAGAGGGGCTGAGCAGCGTCGGTGGTCGCACCACACCTTCGTCCTCTCCTCATAACGGAGCTCAATTTCTCCTACTCCCGATTGAAGGCATGTACCTCGTGAAGGCGCTTCTCCTCGCCGTTGCGGGGTGCCGCGACCGCAACAATAATCACACCACCACCATATCCTCGGACTCACCCTTTCCCTTGTCGCCATCGACCTGTTTGTCATTGTTGTCAAAGGATGACATCGGCACTGGCGGCACCGGAAAGCCCAACGCTTGGCGGCCGGCGAGCTCTATGCCTATGCATCATGGACGCCGGTTGCAAGGATCGGCAAGCATAGCTCACGCACCTAAGGCACACCCTGCGCGGGTATGTGCCAGAGCATCGCGGCACGTACCTGGAGGCTGGAGCGTATTTTTGGGCGGTGTGTATCATTGTTGATAGTAAGAGTGGGCGTTCGGTCATGACCAAATTATTGGTCTTTCTATTTCGGCCTATTTTAAATTCGGTCTTCTAGAAAAGACCAAAATAAACTTGCTAGTTTCATTAACCGACAAATGTGGGTACCTGATAATTCGGGTTCAGGTTCGGTGATGACCGGACAGTGTGGTGAAAGCTAAATTAGTATCGTTGTACATTTTAAAATTTCTATGGTTATTGATTCAAACATGCAGAACGTTAGATCAAACTACCCATTGATTATTTTAAAGATAATAAGTGCACTTGCAAGTAAAAGGTATCGACCTGTACATGTCCCGACATGTATATGTGAGTCGAAGCACTATGGAATTCTAAATTTTAGAAGAGAGCAAGCCAGACTGAACCTAACCAGCTAGATTTGCTTAGAAGTAGTTTTTTTCTTGGGTTGTTGCACGTAACAGTTTTCCAATGCTGTGTGTCGTAAAGAGTGGAGAGGGTGTGCTCTGACATGAAGTTCGGTACATTCGGTCAATTCGAAAAGACCGAATTGATCAAACAAAAATTGGTCTTTAAATTTTGCTACCCAAATTTATGATTGATCTTTTTGGTCTCGGTACTTTCGGTTTCAGTCTCGATCTTCTCGGTTTCGATTCTCGATCATCGGTTTTTTTGCCCACCCCTAGTTGATAGAGAGAGGTCCAAGGCCCGTGCGGCCAAGCTAAGAGGTCGTCGTTCGACAACGACGACAAAAAGGATAATCAATGGCTAAAATGGAATAGTAGAAATATAATTTTAGAGCAATGGCTTTGTTTTTTCACATATAGCAACACACATTTCATTTCGTCACAAAATTTGGCATGTATTTAGAACACTTGCATATGTTCGTAGGAATTTTGTTTATAAGTGTTTGAATTTATTTACTACAAGTTTTTACTTTTTTTATGTGGAAATAGATGAGCTCAGTAGGAGAACGACACACTCATAAATTATGGCATACAATAATTTGTACGATTGTCGCTTTTTGTCTTGAGTCTTCGTTTAGGTGTAAGACCAAAACTTATAATTTTATTCACTAACATGTAATAAAATATGTGATACCGAAAATTATATACATGGATGTTCCTTGAATGAAATATAGTGATTTAATGCAGCAGAAATCAACAATAAAAAACCGGCGGTGATTTCCAAACTTTTTTGAGAAACACAGTACAGACGCAAACGGTTACAAACACGCACGTACAGACACCCCTATTACCGCACACACACGTAAACCCTACCCCTATGAGCCCCTCCGAGAGACTGATCCGGCATATCTTGAGGTTGACGAAGTCACCACGGGCGTCTCGCTGTTGACGGGCACGTCACCTACCACTGAAAGCAAAGCGTCGGTTAAATTCTGAAAAATTCAGAAAAATGTGAGCACCCATGCCAAGTCTGGGACTTGAGTCTGGGTAGGCTGGTTCCAGCACAAGAAACCAAACCAGTTGAGCTAGGCTCACTTCACCGGTGATTTCCAAACTGGTACTCCAGCTTTTACTATGTGAGAGGTGACGAGGTGGTAACTCGGCAAATCCCAGGGTATTGCACCCCGGGTTGATTGGTAGGGAGAGAGAGAGGTGTTGGTGATCACGACGGTTGTCAAGCAAGGTTTTACCCAGGTTCTGACTCCCGGAGGATAACACCCTACTCCTGCTTGTCTGATTATTGATGCGAGTAGCGATTACAATGGCGAGATTGCGATCTCGCTAGGGTTTGTGGTGGTGGCTATGAGCGTGTCCTCTAGGACGGGCAACCCTCCTGGCTTTATAGGTAGCCAGGTCTCGGGCGGTTGGTACAGATATGGCAGGTTACAAGACCTAACCGAGTTGGACTAGGATACGTGGTACCCCGAGTGGGCCTTCTGTGGGCCTTTCCATGCTTGACGCGGCCAGGTAGTCTTACGGTGGGCTAGTCGAAAGGTAGCCCCACGTCAGTAGCCCCTGAGTGCTTGGTCGAAGCGCAGCGTCGGGCAAAGGACTTCCTCCTCCTGGACGCGCCATTGGATTGCTTGATCTCGAGTTTGAACCCGATTCCTTCAGTCGAACAGGCCTCTCCCGATGGGAGTTCTGTGAGGATTTTCTGATCGGGGAGATCGATCTCATCAGTCGGCAGCTTCAAGGTTGGTACCCTCTGCGGCTGCCTTTCCTTGTTTGCAATTTGCTGGTCCTGACTTCTGGCTTGTATATGCAGACGTTAACCCAGATTGGGAGGCTGAGCGGGACCGCGTTGAAGAGCGTGTTACCCGGGAGGCGTCCGGCGACTCCTACGAAGCTCGCCAATTCTGGGTGAACAAGTCGCGAGGTCGCATTCTTGCTCGCATGCTCGACCGGACGTGGCGTGCGGCTTTCCTCTTGGAGAATTGCCGGAAGACCCTGTACCATGTCCATCGCGTCTACTTTCCGCACAATGGGCAGCCGCATGGGCTGGCCACTTTGCTGGAGAGGTTCCGTGATGGCGATGCATTGAAGGAGATCATCCATGCTCAGCTTGTCGCCGGGGCAAATGCAGCTCTGGCGTACGTTCGGCTGCACCGGCCCAACCTTCCGTTGGAGAGGTTGATGGGCGGACTGCCTGGCGATGCCGAGTACGCCGATACCTTGGCGGTTGCGCGCCAGATGATTGAACAGGTGCAGAAGCATAGCGAGCGCCTTGTAGGCCCACTCGGGGCGCCGAAGGCCGAGCCTGCAGACTAAGAGTAGATTTTTTCTGCTGTATAGGGTTAGTTTAATGTGGCGACTATGCCAATGTAAATGACAGTATATGAAGTGAAAAGGGTTCTTGAGCAACGAGTGGAATTGTTTTCATTACTGTGCGAGTACTTGCTTCTATTTTGACCTGTGTGGCTAGCCCCCGAGTACCTTGGGTGATGGCCTAATCCTGCGTTGTGAACTTGTGTGGCGCAACCCCCGAGTTAGTCGAGTGGCGTCCTAGGATTCTTTCAAGTGAGACCTGTGTATCGCGGCTACCGATTGTACCGGGTGGCGATTTTGGGTTTTGGACTTGACCTGTGTGGCGCAGCCCCCGATTAGCTCGGGTGGCGGCCTAGGATTTCTTCGGTGAAGCCTGTATGGCGCAGCCCCCGAGTAATTCGAGTGGCGGCCTAGGAATTTTCAAGTGTGACCTGTGAGGTGCAGCCCTCGAGTGCGTCGGGTGGCGACATAGGATTTTGGACTTGACCTGTGCGGCGCGTCTCCCGAGTAAGTCGGGTAGAGCCCTAGGATTTTTGTGTTGTGCCTGTTTGGCGCAGCCCCCGAGTTTGTTCGAGTAGCGGCCTAGGCTTTTCAAGTGTGACCTGTGAGGTGCAGCCCTTGAGTGCGTCGGGTAGCGACATAGGATTTTGGACTTGACCTGTGCGGCGCATCTCCCGAGTAAGTCAGGTAGAGGCCTACGATTTTTGTGTTGTGCCTGTTTGCGCAGCCCCCGAGTTTGTTCGAGTGGCGGCCTAGACTTTTATTTCAACCTGTGTGGCGCATCTCTTGAGCAAGTCGGATAGAGGCCTAGGATTTTTGAGTTGTGCCTGTTTTGGCGCAGCCCCCGAGTGGTTCGAATGGCGTCCTTGGCTTTTATTTCAACCTGTGTGGCGCAGTCCCCGAGTAAATCGAGTGGTGGCCTAGGATTTTTTGTTTGTCTTGACTGAGAAGGTAAGGTGAATAGCATTTTCTTCAAATCACTTTATTGATTGCTGCGAGCAGGCCGCCTCATTAAAACCCTTCTAGTCCCCGCAGGTACCCTGGTAAGGGAAAGAGTGCGTCTGAAACCTGCCGCTTTGACATGCTATCCTTGTTACAATGGTTGATTCGACTAAGCATAGAACCGCCGGAGTTGTGCAATGTTCCACGGGTTGCTGCAGGCTGCTCCTGTCTTCGAGTCCTTTAGGCGATATGCTCCATTGCCAATCACCTCTGTGACGATGTACAGACCCTCCCATGGGGAGGCGAGCTTGTGCACTTTTTTCTGTTTGAGGCGAAGGACCAGGTCACCTGCGACGAAAGCTCTTGGTCGCAATCTTCGTCCGTGATAGTTGCGCAGGTCTTGCTGGTATACGGCTGATCGCGCCAGAGCGATGTCGCGTGCTTCGTCCAATATGTCCATGCTGTCTTCGAGTACCTCTTCTGCATCTGACTCGTCGTAGGCGACCACCCGTGGTGCGTCAAACTTGATGTCGTAGGGTAGGACTGCTTCTGCACCGTACACCATGAAGAATGGAGTGTACTGGGTGGATCTGTTAGGCGTGGTCCGCAGACTCCAGAGGACGGATGGTAGTTCTTCAACCCATGCGCCCGCTACGCGCCTGAGTGGCACCCGCAGTCGCTTCTTGATGCCGCTGCAGACTAAACCATTGGCCGCTAGAGCTTCTTCGATCGCCTTGATGGAGGCGATTTGCTGTGTGTGGAGCAGGGAACGTGCGTCTCCCTCCGGTGGTTGCGTGAGCCGGAAGTACGTCTCGACTGAGATCAGGGCGGCGTTCGCCGTCTTTGGGACGGGTATCCCGTTCTCGTCCTCGGTGACGAAGGACGACTCGAGGTTGCGGGTGACTCTGGTTCGGTCGGCGTCTGTCAGGAGGGGAACGTGGGCTCTGTTTCGCCGTGCTCCTTGGTTAAGTTCCGTGGAGGAGGTAAAGGAGAGGGCAGCTCGCCTAGCACTCGATGCATCTGCGTCCCTCTTGCGCCGGAGTAAGTCGGCTTTTTCGGCGCGGAGTCGTTTGCCTTCCTTGCGTAGCAAGTACTGGACCGCCAGGTGATCCTCTCTAGGTGCCTCGGGTGGAGGGAACGTGCCCTCGTCGACATGCTTCATGGCTTGGATTCCCATGTCCCGCGTGATGACGATTTTAGTCTGGTCCGGCATGGTCACCTCTAGTGGGTATGCGGGTTCTTCGTTGTCATCGGGTGGCGCCGTGCCCGCCATGAAGCATTGCTTGGGGTAGACTTGGGTCGGTGTGTTCGTGCTGCCACTGCTGCTTCCGTCATCCGAGCCTTGCTCGGGATCGAAAATTGCTGCGACGTGACGCGCGGCGCAGTCGTTGTTTCGCCTCCTTGCGATCCTCCACGTGCTCTGAGGTTTCGCAGCCGCCGGAGCGAGTGTGATTGGCTTGGGGTAGACTTGGCAGCCCCACGAAGACGAAGACGCGCGCGACGTGGCTGTCAGCCGCAAACCCTTGGTCGTGCTCGCGGGTGCAGTAGTTTAGGCAGATCTTGATTTGACCGACCGTGCGACTGAGATTGGTGTAGTAGACTCGATCCGCGCGGCCGTTGCTGAGGTTGTCGAGGCAGTCGTCGCAGATGCGATCTTCCCAGGCGCGACAGGAGCGATCTCCGCGGATGCGGCAGATGCGATCTTCGCGGGCGCGGTAGATGCGATCTTCGCGGGTGCGACAGATGTGATCTTCGCGGGTCTTGATGAGGGCGGCGGTAGATTCGCCGATGCGGGTGCCGCCGCGCATGGCGCGGTTGCCGCGGACCTGAGTATTCCGCGACTGTCGGCGAAGCAGCACACGGAGCCGAAGGTGATGCGTATACCTTTGTCCAGATCGGCGTACACCGAGCGGTGAGCCGGAGGGTGGAGGACGTACTCGAAGGAGCCGAAGCGGATCGACTCCCTGGCGACGCGGACGTCGATCTTCATTGCGGATGGAGCTGGAGCGACCATGATTCCAACACTTTTTTGACTTCCCACAGACGGCGCCAATTGACGAGGTGGTAACTTGGCAAATCACAGGGTATTGCACCCCGGGTTGATTGGTAGGGAGAGAGAGAGGTGTTGGTGATCACGACGGCTGTCAAGCAAGGTTTTACCCAGGTTCAGGCTCCCGGAGGATAACACCCTACTCCTGCTTGTCTGATTATTGATGCGAGTAGCGATTACAATGGCGAGATTGCGATCTCGCTAGGGTTTGTGGTGGTGGCTATGAGCGTGTCCTCTAGGACGGACAACCCTCCTGGCTTTATAGGTAGCCAGGTCTCGGGCGGTTGGTACAGATATGGCAGGTTACAAGACCTACCCGAGTTGGACTAGGATACGTGGTACCCCGAGTGGGCCTTCTGTGGGCCTTTCCATGCTTGGCGCGGCCCAGGTAGACTTACGGTGGGCTAGTCGAAAGGTAGCACCACGTCAAGAGGAGAATTCGAAACAACTACAACCTACACAAGCTTACGTTTCTCTACTACTTTGCATACATATATGAGTAATTTCCAGAAGATGTTTTGAGATATCTAACACCAACTAGGCTCCAAGCCTCCAAATAAAGAAGGATTGAAATAAAGACGTGTATTCCATATGTTGATGGCCTAGCGGCACAAAAGTGGACCGGCCAGAGGCGGCAAGCGTGCTCGAGCCTACATTCAAAAGGCCGGACAAATCGTGGAACCTGATGGGCCATGAAGGCAAATCTCCTGGTCGGGGGTTTTGTTTGTTTTGATTTTGACTCTTTTTGGCGAGATTTTTTTTTAAAATTTAAACCACTAATATATTAAGTCAGCAGGCCGACTCATTATTAACCTTTCAGTACCCTTAGGTACACTGATAAGAAAAAGAGCGCGTATGAAACCTGCTGCTTTGAGATCAAGTAAGTGTTACATCGTGGATGAGTTTGGAGATAATAAAGCTAGGGGCCTCACTGGACCTAGAAGTAGATTTTTCTACATAGCTAAAACTAGCTATCTCGTGTGCCACCTCGTTTGCTTCCCTCAAGCAATGGACGAATTGAACCTTACCAATGATAGTTGCCATGTCGATGCAATCTGCAAGGACCGCTGCCGACTCGTTCCACCAAGTTTGGTAACCGGTGCAATAGTTAATCATTTCTAGGCAATCAGATTCAGCAACAATATTATGAACTCCCATCTAAATTGCCAAGGATAGACCCTCCCTCATTGCTATTGCTTCGGCCATTACTGGAGAATGCACATGCGGTATGAATTTCGCCAAAGCCGCAATGAAATTACCTTCAAAGTCATGTAAAACCGCACCATAAGCCCCCGAGCATGAGTCGTAGTCGAAGGAGGCATCAACATTCAGCTTTTCTTCCTCGGTTTAGGCCTAGTCCAGCTGATTCTGTTATTACACCGTTTAGTTGATGCTTTCGCCGCATTAGTAGCTATGGCCAGAATTGACATCTTGCATTTATAGACTGGGGAACTGTCTCTGCTCTAAGAGCAAGTCCAGCAGTTCCCTCAAACCCTCCCCTATACATTTTTCAGTGGAAAAAGCTCAAAAACAACCGTCCAACAGTTCCCTCAATGCTCCCCCGATTTATAGACGCACCCGGTTCTGCTCGCTCGTCTCCCCTACAAGTAGGGGAGGTGGAAAACTCTCCTATCCCGATAATAGTGAGCTTTTTGACACTGCAATATGCCGATATCCGTGAGTTTTTTGTTTATTTTTCAGATTTTGGTGATGGAAAAGTTTTTGACACTACAAGTTAGCAGGTAGCCGTTGGATTTTACATTTTAGTTATACAGTATTTTTAAAATATTAAAAAAATAGGTAAAAAATTTAAATAGGGGAGATGTTTTAGGGGAACTGCTGGAGTTGAACATATTTTAGGGGAGATTATTTTAGGAGCAGTCTCCTACATGAACATATAGTGGAGACATTTTAGGAGAACTGCTGGACTTGCTCACATCTGTGACGTATCCACCATAAGTACCACATGGTCACTGAAACAACTTCCATTAAACCAATAATAGTGAAGCTCGGAATTGTATTATTTGGAGCTCTCAGCAGATATTCAAGAACCGCTGACCCGGCTCGATCAGCTTGCAATGCGTCTTGGATACGACAAATAATCCCACACTAGTCCAAATTTCCTGTGCAGCCGGGCAAACAAAAAGGACATGTCGAATATCGCCTTGATTACAGATCGGGCATGCTCCAGAGGTTCCAATATGACAATTAGCTAAGACACATTTAGCAGGAATAAGCCCATGCAGGGCACGCCAAATACATACTTTGCAAAATGTTAATTTTCCACAAGCTCTTCCAAACAGGATTAGTAGCAGAAACACCAGGCGCCGCTAATTGGCTGGCCGCTGGACCAAATTGATGGCGCCACTGAACATGATAGCGCACTTTGTAGTGACCATTTTTTGTAGAGTGCCACGCTATAAAGTCCTCGAATCCATGAGTATTCAAGGGAATTTGCAGTATCCGTCCAACATCAATGGGTTGAATAAATCAGACAACAACTATTCATCCCACTGTCCCGTTATAGGGTTGATTAATTGACTAACACGAGTGTACAGAGCCCCACCTCGAGAGTAAGAACTCTCCGATTTGCAGGGGTAACAACGGTACAAATCTTTTTAATTTTTTGTGTAAAAACGAAAACAGAATTAATATACGAAAACGGAATTTTTTGGAACGGAAACGGAATCTTTTATACGGAACAAAAGCAGAACAACATATTCCGACATTGCGGACGTGGCGATAGTTCCTTTTTGTTACATGGTATCAGGCACGAAAATTTTAGTGAGAATATTTAGACATAACATAAGAGCCAAATAAAAATGAAAATAATTTGAAGTTACCAAGTTTAGGACCTATGTATTAGTATATTGTGTCTTCTTTGGGTCGTTCCTAGTTCTCCATTTCAGTAGGTGCGGTAATATATATATTTAATGTTGCATAGTAGTTATATAAATAAGATATCTCCTTATAACTTTATTTCATCTTACAAACTTAACAAAATTATTGATTTGCTTGTTTTTTACTTATTATTTAAGGTGTCTCTTGGTTCCGGTGAATATTAGTTTTCTGTTTCGTCTCCGCACCATATTCGGTATGTGTTTGTTTCCAAAAAAAATGTTTTGAACTCTTTTACGTGGTTTCTATTTCTGTATTCGCTTCCGCTTCTAAAATACTATGAAAACAAATATGGCACCACACAGTTCTCTCGATATCAGCTCTTATTTCATCCATAGTTATGTGCTTCCGTTAGGACAATTTCAACGGGTAGGACTAGCAAAAGGCGCCTCATAAGAAGTAGTACATTTAAAAAGCAAATACAAACAATCTAGAATACAAATAGGCTAAAAATATGAGGGCAACATAGTAGAGTAGAGTTTTTAGCTCCCTCCGTTATTTTTTTTTGTGAGTTTCAATTCTTTTTGAAAAAATCTGGATGTGGCCAATGATGTATCCCACTAACCCGTAAAATATCTGTTTCAAATATTATTTTATTTTGTGCTCTACAAGAATGAAAAAAGTGTGAATCTGAGTACGCATATTTTCGAATCTCTTAAATTTTTAGATTTTTCACTTTTGTGTAGCCCATAAAATAAAGTATTGAACTTGATATTTTGCACGGTTGTGGGATGCACCAATGGCTGCATCCATATTTTTTGGAATTTTTTGAAACTCAGAAATATCATTTTTGAAAGAAAAAATCGAAGGGACCACTAGAGTTCAGGAGCACAAAGCACTTTCCAATTGCAATGGTACTAGTTTTAGAAGTACAAATAATGATAGCGAAACTTCTCAACATAAGATTTAATTCTAAAAATCTTGACCCGGGAAACGTAACAGTGAAATATGAGTATATAATTTGGCAAACGATTCTAAAACTACGTGTTCACTTATAAGAAATAATTTTCACAATAAGAAATGTTCAAAAAAGCCGAACATACAAATATGAAAAGAATACAAAATAATATTAGCATAGTATAGTACACGAAAAAAAAGAATAATAGAAAACCAAAAAGGAAAAGGAGAAAAAAAGAAGAAGGAAAAGAACAAAAAAAGTAGCCCAAACGGCCGGGCCATGAGGGAGGCTGGTGTGGGCGAGTCGTTGCTCGAAGCATGTGTGTGCGGTCTAAACATTCAACAAAAGTCCAAGCAGTCCATAAACGGGCAAATGGCTCCTATGCGACATCGTTGAGATGAATTCTCCACAGTGCGACGTCGTTCGTTGTAATGGCTTCCATGCGACGGATGCGTTGGATAAAATAGCTGGCGTGCGACAGTGCTGCCTAATCCAAAGACACATGTTTAAAACTCGAATCAGGTGAGCCGGTACCTATCAACCTGAACGTGTGGCGGGACCCACAACGTGGGATCCACTAACTTATCCAGCTCATCACTATACAAGAGAGGACACCGAGCCGTGCAGCCCGCACCCGAGCCTTCCTCCCTCGCCGACCGTTGCAGTTCTTCTTCTCCGGCGACGGGGCGACGACACGCAGCAACGCCGTTCCGGGCCGCGACCTAGCAATGTCGAGCTCCGCTTCAGCCCCGGCCGCTCATGGTCGCGCTTTGGCGCAGTGCCCATGACAAGGTGCCCTGCCTGCACCCGTACCGCACCCCTGAAGCGGCTAGTCACAACGACCGACAAGAATGGCAACCTTGGGCGGGAATTCGTGAAATGCGAGAGCAAACCAGAGCAGGGAAAGGTGAGATTTTACTTCTGAAATGCCAATTTTGGTTTTTGTCTCCCAATTTCATCGGATTTGGGATTTAGGGTTCATCGGATTTGGGATTTAGGGTTCATCTTTACGATTTCAGAAATTGAAGCAATGCTCCCATTTTGAGTGGCTAGATGAGTACATAGAGCGAATTCAAGAAATCGATTTGGTCCATTTACCGTTGGAGGCGGAGAAGTTTGGATCGGGCCCGTCTGAATCTGGGGTTACCCCTGAATCTGGGATTCCTGGTTGCAATGCAATTGGTGCTACTGTGGGGGATGCAGTAGTGACGGCAGAGCTGAACAAGCTGAACAAGCAGATGAAGAAACTCATCGAATTGAAGAAGCAGGGCAATTTTATGGCCGGACTTTTTTATGCTTGTGTAATTGCTCTCGCAGTTGTTCATGTGATGATAATTAGTCGTCAGTGAATAGCTTGGGCATCATTTGTAATCGTAATGATATGGATGTTTGAGTAAAAGTGTTGCGCTGTACGAATTCGGCATGTCTTCCACACTGTGTTTCGGCCGTTTTATCCCCATTTTTCAGTTCTTCAGATCGTCACCGGTTTCAGTTGTAGAGGGAGAAAAAAAGGTTCGTCCACAGTTGCCAGAAAAGGCCAGGCCCATATAGAAGGTAGACAGGGCCGAATAGAACATATCAAGGCCCGTTGATAAAAGAAGTGTTGCTAGTGCAAAAAAAAAGTGCACACGGTCATTGAGATCGATATATCTTTTCGGCTAGGTTATTTCACAAATTTTAAGCTTCGTGCAGTCATCTTTTTTGAGATAACTCATCTGATAATTATTTGAGCTATTTTATGCACAATCTATCGTGTCCGATGGTAGGGTCCCGTGTTGTTTCAGCTAAAACCAAAGGTTGGTTTTTGTTGGCAGTCTAACTTGCAGTCTTTGTGAACCGAAAGAAGAAGACATCTAGTGTGCCCCTAGTAGCATCTCCTTACAACATATAGAGTGGCATCCCCTTACAAACCAATAGTGCATAAAACATAAAAGGAAAATAATTAACTAGACACGTGCTAGCAACAATTTTTATGTTTGATTCATTTTTAGTGCATTTTGTAGTTCACATGAATGGCCACATAAATAAAATGCAATGAAGAAACTTTAGGCCCGAAAAAACATTACTAGATAGCAAGATAGAGGGGCATCGGGTACCCTAGCTAGTTTTAACTAGACATAACAGAGGGGCATTCCTTACAACATATAGTGCATAACATGAAAGGAAAATAATTAAAACTAGGTAGATAGAAGACACGGGCACACATGCCCCAACACCAACACAACACAAGCTAGATAGAAAGACTCGAACAACGGGCACCCCTCGAACAACTCCTTGGCCCCTCGTTACCCGGCGCCCCTCACTCGTCGTTCTCCGGCATCTGGTAGGGGAGGGTGTGCATGCCGTTGCGCTCGGGGAAGATGTGGTGGAAGTTGGTGAAAATGTTATAGGTGGTGAACGCGATGAACTCGCATCCACACCAAAACACCTGGCCGAGGAGGTGGTAAGCGCCGTAGGGGTTGGTGAAGGTGACGTAGAGGCCGATGACGAGGCCGTTTGAGTCGCCATCGTAATGCTCATGGAGGTGGAACATGCGCGGAGTGCCCGGAGCGAGGTGGCGGTAGCCGGCTTGGAGGAAGAAGCGAGTCAACTCTGTAGCGCCCCTCCACCTTGAGATGGCCCACACCCTCAGGCTATTCTCGACGATGACTCCGGCCGGGTACTCCCTCTCCGGCACGGTGCGAGGTCGACGGTAGGTTGGGCCGTAGAACTCCATGGTGGTTCGAGTGGTGGATTTGGCTCGTAAATAAGAAGCGGAGGAGGCTTGATAGATGAGTGTGAGAGGGATGAGGAAATGGTGCCCTTTTATAGCCGCATTGCAGCCTAAGTGACATTTTATGCGTTTTATGGCGGGGAGAGCATCCAAAGAGGCACGGGCGGCATAACTCCATTTTGGACTTGGTTCGGTGGAAGCATAACTCGCGCGTGACAGTGCAAAAGGAGCTAGTTGCACCACCGACGCTGCGTGCATGCGGGTTAGGCGCTGTGTCGATGCGTTCACTACCTAGGCTGCCACGTCCGGATCACGAGCAGAATAGCAAGGCTGCGACGCCGCTGCATGGCATGCATGGTGCCGTCGCGCGCACCCCAATCCATCGACGCCAAGCTACACCCACGGAGATGCTCCCCCACTCGGCCCAACGTTCACTGATTTGCGGGCCCCTAAGATGCTCCCCCGCTCGGCCCAACGGTCACTGATTTTCGGGCCCCCTGAGATGCTCCCCCGCTCAACGTTATATGTTCGTCAGAGAAAAGAAAGGTGGCCAATCAGATTGGAGAATCAGTGCTCCCACGGATCGCCTAGCTACACCCGTGGAATCCTTCTAGAAGGCCTATCCGACGGCTGGCGTTAGTCTTGTTATAAATGTGTATAAATGATTCAAAAAAATCTAAACTTTTTTATGGTTGAAATCTTGAGTAGCTTCATTTTCAGTGAAAACAAGGATTTGACCAAACTTTGCCATTTCACTTTGCCAAACTTGTTTAAATGTTGGTCAAAGCTAGGGTTTGACCCAAAATTCAAATATTCACAGGATATTAAAAAAACATCAAAAAATTGCATATCCTCCACACATAGTCTCCTTATGTCATATAGTAACCATTTCAGTTGATAAAGAAAGTATAAGTATATTCAAACAAAAAATTCATGTACATGATGGTGATTTCTCACTTCTGCCGTATGAAGTCCAAGGTTGGAGAGAGGTGGTTCAAGTTTTCGAACATGAAATTTTCAAAAACCTCCCCAAAGCTTCATTTGGGAACGGCTAGGAAGGATCCAGGCTTAGTTTTTCATTTTCATGTTTTAAACTTGTTTAAATGTTGGTCAAAGCTAGGGTTTGACCAAAATTCAAATATTCACAAGATATTCAAAAAACATCCAAAAAATGCATATCCTCCACATATAGTCTCCTTATGTCATATAGTAACCATTTCAGTTGATAAAGAAAGTATAAGTATATTCAAACAAAAAATTCATGTACATGATGGTGATTTCTCACTTCTGCCGTATGAAGTCCAAGGTTGGAGAGATTTTGAACATTTATAATTTAATGAAATGACTTGATATTGGTCAAGGACACTATATTAGTGCAGTAGAACATAATCCTAGAGTTTGAGGTCATTTAGAGAAGGTCGAAAAAATGCTTGGATTAGAAATAGGGTCATTTTCCCTTACTTGGGAGCCTGTTTGGACAACATTTCCACTGACAGACTATAACATAAGTTTTCACATCAAATGACAACAAACTTAAGTTTTCACATCAAATCACTTAAGTTCAAATAAAATGCATTATTTCTTTTGCTTCTTTATACCACTCGATTTCTTCTCCTTTTTTCCACTGTTTGGATCGGGTTCTGGTTCCACGGCACACAGTTTGTTGATGCTCTTTCTTTTTTCTACCACTCGTTTTTTTCTCAACTTTTGCACCTGACCATGTCCCACTTCTTCAGCTCGCACTTCTGCAGATTGAGTTGATGGCACACTTGGCAGCCCAACCTCCAAACATGGCGACTCAACACTTGGCAGAACAAGCTCCAAACATGGCGACTCAACACTTGGCAGCACAAGCTCCAAACATGGCGACTCATCTGATTCATTATGCATCACTGATTCATCTGCAACAGTTTCAGATTGCCCTAGATCATGGTCCTGCAAAACAGATTCAGTATGCATCACAGAAACAGTTAGCTCATGTTCAGTTTCCTCCATCTCTTTGTCACCAAACATGATCTGCGTAGTTCTCTTCCTTCTAAAGCCGTTGAGTCTAGCTTTTCTCACTGGCCACAACTGTTCAACAACAAGAGGTGGGGCTTTTTCTGCACGATTCCTCCTAAAAATAAAAGCATTTGCCTTGGTTAGATACTAGAACAAATAGCAAAATCAAAAACTTGCAAAAACAGTAACATAAACATACTTTGGCCTCTGAGGTGTGTAGATGCATTTGGATGAACCAATCCTGTGTCCAAGTACCTCACACAATTTGCACCTATTTTTGTTACCTTTTTTAGCCCTTTTGGGCTTTTCATTCTTTTCCTTATCCTTTTTCCCCTTCTTACTACAACCACCTTTCTCAAACCAAGCTTTGAATCAGCTCTGTTTTGGCCTCCCAGCCTTTCTTCTAGTGACAGGGGGACACAAAGTAAATTCTATTTCCACCTCAGGCCACTGAGATTGGTCAGTCAGTGCAGGAATTGGACTTGCATATGCAGCTTTGAATTTTTGTACTGAATAATACTCATGCAAATATGGGTGCATATTTAACCTAGGTTTAGATGCCAAAAAAAGTATGCCATGCTCACATGGTTTTCCCGTGTGTTGCCACTCTTGGCAAGTGAACTCATGCAACTCAGTATTTACCACATGCCTCTTGCCACTCTTTGTATCTCTAACTTCAGCACCCCACAAGGAAGGCTTCTCAACAGATAGATGTGAAAGATTTCTACTCCTGTTGACCACTTGTTGTACCACTGCTGGAAGCTTGTCACCTTCCAAAATATTACCAATTTTTCCTCTCAACTCCCACAAACGCATGATCATGATCCTTATTTGGTCCACCATGTCATGCACAGGCAACTCTTTCAAATCCTTCACTTTGTTGTTAAAACTTTCTGCCAAGTTGTTATTGATATGATCACATTTTATGGCAGTATTGAAACCTGATCTATAACACAACAGGGAATGGTAGGTGTTCAACCAAGAAGCAAAACCATTATCACTACATGATGCCAATATCTGACCAAGGTGATAGGAATGTGTCTGTTTGGTGTAGTATCTTGCTGCTGGCCACATGCGCCCAAATTCATCTCCTCTGAATTTTTTTATCAGATTCATCCACATATGTCCAAAGCACTCCCTCTGCTCAGCATGGGGGAAAACATTTTTTACTGCATTTTCCAACCCTTTACATGCATCTGTGTGGATGGCCAAAGGAGAAACTGGCCCTATGCATCTTTTTAGTTGCATCATGAACCATGTCCATGATGCCTCTGTCTCTGATTGAAACATTCATATTGCAATTGGGAACATCCAGTTGTGTCCATCTAGAGCATTGCATGCAACCAACTAACCGTTCCACTTTCCAGTCAAAAAAGATGAGTCTATGCTCAAGTATGGACGACAACCTGCTTTGAATCCATCTATGCAAGGCTTCAAACACATAAAAAACTTGCTGAAAAAAACCTTGCCATCCTCTGTTACCTCTGTATCTATCTCCACCACACTTCCAGGAGACCTCTTCTCCACCTCTGCTTTAAAACTATACAACATCCTAAATGTATTTGCCCAGTCACCATACAATGATTTCATGGCCCTTTGTTTTGCTTTCCACACTGTGGTATATTGCAGCTGGATGGGGTACAACTTCTCCAAGTCTACTTTAAGCCTCTTTGCAGTAGTGTTTGGAGTCTTGGCTAAGATAGGAGTAATCTTCTCTGTAATCCAAAGCTGTGATGTCATCTTTGAACCTCTCTGTGAAGTGGTCATACATGTATGCCGGTTTGGTATTTGATTTACCCTTATTGTACTTCCATCAGGTTGTAGTCTGGTAGATATGTACCATTTGCAAGGATTGCCACCACCATCATAACCTTTGCACCGAGCATAAAATTTCTTTCGATCAGTCCACATAGTCTTGGCATCAAACTCTTTTTTCACTGCATAGGTCCTGAAAGACATCCTAAACTCATTCATGCTTGGCCACAACTTTCCCACCTCAATAATTGGGTTCTCTTTGTCATACAAACAAACCAGCTCATGATCATTTGCATCATCCACATCATCTGCAGCCTCTCTCATCAGCTCTTCTTCATCCTCATCTGCATTTCTAGGGCCTGTGTTACCATCAGCAGGCGAAGAAAAGTCATCCTTCTCCTTATCTTTGTCATCAACTTGAATGCCAAACATTTGGGCCATATCAATGTCAGATATTGGTGTAATGACCAAATCTGTTTTTTCATTCAACTCTACTACATTCCAGTCAACAACAATCTTCCTAGCACCATGGTTTCCCTCCTCTCCATCTGCATCAATCCCTGTATCTTCAGGAGCCGTATCTTCAGCAACTACAGTCGGTTCAGTCAACAATGCCAACATCTTCTGTCGTGAAACCCACTCAGCATCTTCCACCTGTGCAGCCATCTTTGATGGCACATAACCAACTCTGGAATGAGTTTGCAGATCAATTCTCTCTGCATAAAATGTTACTTGTTTGCTTTCCCACCCTTCTTGCTTATCAATTTCAGCAACCATGGCTTCTCCATCTTCAATTCTCACATATTCACCTTTATGGTTGTCAAAACGTTGCAGAGATACCTCTTGTTCAGGACCCCAAACTACACTCTCTCCAATTCTCTCCAACAAATTGCTCACGGCCTTCTCCTCCATGTTCTCCAATTCCTGGGGATCAAAATCTGCAAGTTCGACATCCAACCTCACGGTGGTATCTCTGTCTATGTCTTGAACACTGCCATCACTGAGCTTGGCTTTACAGGGAAAAAATTCCACTATAATTGCGAATGTGGTAGCAGAACCGGAACCTCCCCTGTTTTGTCAATGGCGGCAGTGTAAGCAGGGTAAGCAAGCGCCAAATCGAGTTCGATAACAACTAAAAGAGAAAGGCCAGAGGGGGGCGCGACATTACCGATTTGAAGCACTGTCTCCTCGCTCCATCTCGGGCTCCATCTCATTCAGCCACCACGCTCCTATCCAATCCCGATTCTAAATCGCCCCCAAGAACAAACACAGCTTCAGGCCACAGATTTGGGGGAATGGGACTAGGGTTTTGAAAATACTCACTCGCAATAGCTCCGCCGCTGCCGAGCACGACGCTCCACCACCGGGGAGAAGAAACCGTTGCCTCTGTCGGAAAAGCTGCTTACGGCGGCGCTCGCCCAGTCCAGCACCGTCGAGTCGAGCACGGTCACGGGCAAGGGTCGTGGACGGTTGACTCTTGACGACGTGGCCCTAGGTGGACCCCACCAGTCAGAGCACAGAAACCCCAGTGTCCGAACCAAATCTCAGCCTAACTAACCCCTAACTAACAGCCAGCTAGCCGCGTAAACGGGTTGTCTTGCTTGAGCTATTTCTGCGCTGGGATCCGTCGCATGCAAGCCATTACAACGAACGACGTCGCACTGTGGAGAATTCACCTCAACGATGTCGCATAGGAGCCATTTGCCCGTCCATAAACTGTTAGCCCAACGCAGCCCATCAACGTGGGCTTTTCAACTCTTGTGCTGACAACGACACAAGGTTAAGTTAAATTTACAGTCACTGGTTCATAAATAAAATATTCAATAGAGTAAGCAAGCGGTTCCCTCGATGTCCAAACGCGGGACGACGAATTAAGCCATGTTATAAATTAATTGACAGCACGGAAAATAAGAAAATAAACAATTTACTGAAAGAAACATCACAGACGACAGCAGCACATCTAGCTCATCCCCGCTCATGCATAGTAATCCAGCTTAGCTGCATCCTTGGATGTACCGCGTGAACAATACGTCGATGTTTACATCAGCAACACGTACGTACCCGAACTAGCAGTTGCGGTAGCCAGCTCACTGTAAAATAAGCAAGGTGTACAGCATAAGCTGATTCCATTTGTGCATACTTAGAAGTTTCGAAATATAACATACAAAAGGAAACATCACATCACCGTACAGATATATAGATTTTATTTATGATCTTGCTCGGTACCCAGTTTGATAGAAAGTGTTTATTATAGTATTGTATGTTCCACGCAATAACCCATGCTATATTTAAAAATAAAACAACAGAATTAGAATTACCTCCTCAATCCCACAGTATAAATTTGTTTGGCAAGCTATTGGAGTAGCAATGTTAATGGCAATCAATAGCTAGGTATTTTTTGTGCCACACAATTTTTCTAACTACACGTCTTAACAGTAGAGGCTGTGCAATATTATAGTATGTTGATCACTGAATGTTTTCGTAACCAATTGAAATATTCCACGACTGAATGAAAATTATATATTGAAGAAATTTGAGGTGTGTCAACTCTGTTTGCAGGTATATATTGGATAACACCAGTAGGGGCGTAGCCTGGCCCATGATACACTGGCCATGGCCTGGGGCATGGAAGCTGGTTCCTTTGTTGATTGTAGCTATTGTACCACGATCTAGAGAATGTTCTCTAGATACGAGGATATCCTTCTACCCCCCGCGTCGCCCGCACCTGGCGACTCGGGGGAAACCCTAGCCGCCGGCGACCTCGGCGGTCCTTCCTCCTCCCTCCCCCACGCCGCCACCGGAGAGAGCGCAGGAAAAGTCTCGCGCAACCAAGGAAGGTGGCGGCGGGTGTCGTTTCTTGGCTCCTCCCGAGCTCCACGCATGGAGGCACGGCGGGGGCGGTGCAGCGACCTTGAGGCGCGGCGAGCTGGCGGCGAGGCGTGCTGGTGGCGCGCCGACTCGGCAGGTGATGCGCGGCTCGCGCACGGCGCGATGCGTTGCGAGGTCGCGGGCACCGTTGACCTGGGCCCGATCTAGGAGCTCTGGGAGCGACGGTGAGACTAGGTCTCGAGTTTCTTAGCTCGGTGGCGGCACGGCGCGACGGCAGCGGGGCTGAAGGTACTGGTGGTGGCGGCGGCCGTTGGTGCGGGTGCTCACGTTCTTGGCTGCGTGGGCTTGTTGGCCCAGATCTGGGCCCGTTCGGGCCCGATCTGGGTCGGGCGGGCCCAGCGACGCGGGGGAGCGGGTGTTGGCGGCGGAGGTCGTGGACGCCTGTCTCCCGGCGTGGAGGGCTTCGTGGTTCGTGGGGTGGCTGCGTGGTGGTGCTCTGCGGCGGCGGCGCGGACTCGACGTCCTCTGGACTCACGGTCCTGCGCGTGCTTGCGGTGAGCCTGCCGGCGGCGGGCCCTGTCGCGGGAGGTGGTTGGCTGGTGGTGCAGAGATTTGCCGGCGCGTGTGTGGGCTGGATCTGGGCCAGGCAGGCCCTAATCTCCCGATGGGCGCTTCACTGCTGCGGGCCAGATCTAGGTCAGGTGGGCCTGGATCCGCCGGCGGTGGTGCCGCTATATCCAACACCCGCGTCGGGGTCACCCCTCCCCGCGCGCTGTGACTCCCTGGTGGTGGTCTCGGACGCGGTGTTGCTCGGCTTGCGACGGTGCTTTGGTCTAGGTCTCGGGGCAGGTGTGGCCGGTCTTAGGGTTGGGACGCCTCTGCTTGGCGGCAGAGCCGTGTCCGTTGAGGTGCTGGACTGGCGCGTCGCCCCCGGCCAAGATTTGGGTCTTCGGACCCCATCTAGGTTTTAGGCGGGTCAGTCCGAATCTTCGATGGTGTGGTTCTCTGTACACTAGTGGTGGAGAGCAGCTTGGAGGTGGGGTGGCAGTGCCAACGTTGTGCCTTCTGCAGCGCGACGGTGGGAACTTCACGGGCCTCGAGGGGCCCGGCCGGGCTTGCGGGCCTGGTGTGCTCCTGCTGTTGTGTCCGGTCAGTTACCGTCGGTGACGGTGGAGGTTGGGTCCCTCCCGCACGTCGGAGTGCTGCGGATCCTAGTCCTGGCTCTTCTTCTCCGGTGTGTAGGCCCCCTCTCTTTGTACCGTGGTGAGACAGTGTGAACAGCTTCGCGGTCATGCGTTGGTTGGTGGGCAGTTTGGTGGAGTGCTCCAGAGCGCCTGGGGTGAGTGGGGACCGGAGAAATCCATATCGGCGTGTCCGAGTCCGGCGCGGTGGCGCCTGCGGGTGCCGCCATTCCTTCCTGAAGGGCGTCGGGTGGTCCCCCCTCCTCATCCGCGTACCGGGGGAAACCCTTGGCGGCAGCGTCGTCGTTGTCGCATCCCTTCTTGAAGGTGCTGGTGGGTATCGGCGCTTTGGAGCACTAGGAGCTTGGTGCGTGGCCCCGTGGGCGTAGTGGTCGTAGAGTTTGTTCGCTTGTGTCGATCCGCCGTTGTTGGCATTTTTTCTTCCTTTGTTCTCTTCTCTTTCCTTTTGGGCGTGATTGTGTTGTTTTCGCCCCAGCAGCTTCTTTTGGGCGTTGTGCTGTCTGGCCCAGCAGCGATCTCAAACGGTGTGGCTTTATTTATAAAGCGGGGCGAGAGCCTGATTCGAGAGTAGCTATTGTACCACCATTTTTCACAGTTTTTCACTGTAGCATGAGCATTAGCCTAGGGCATTGCGTTATCGTCACTATTGAGCACCGGTGTCATAGGTTTCAAAAGAAAGACTCATTCCATCCTCCCCCACAATAGGTCTTCCTTAAAGATCGTGGATGTAGCTTCTAGATATGATGTACTCCCTTATGTGGGATTTTGAAAAGTCGAATCATGTTAAATTTAACCAAATCTTCCAAGAAGAATATTTACTTCTATCATACAAAATGTCTTACGTATTTTTTAAAGAATCTCATGTGCTACATTTTGGCAAAGAGGGGGAGACATTCTAGGCATATCTCAATTCGCTCCAGTTATATATATGGAGCAGAAGCAGTGATCCTACGAATTATTAGAGTAAGTACAATAAAGGGTTATATCCCGCCTACTTGTCACTTTTACTTATGTGGAGATGAGAGATGAAAAAAATGAGAAGAGCGGGCTCATGTTAAATAGTTCAATTATTCTTTGTCTTGTTCTTCATGTGAAGCTTGTTTCAATTCGGCCTGTGGGCTTACATGTAGATTTGATTCGGCTGCTGGAGCCTACTCGACTTTCTTTGTCACCCGAATAGATGTTTCGGGTCCCCTGACCAGCGCACTGCCTTAAGTTGTTTCAGCTAAGAAGCTTACCACTCGAATCTTGCACTCGAGTCAACACACTGTTTCAGTTATTTGGAGCCGTTGGCTTGATGACGTCGTTGCTGACGTTTCCTTGCACGCCTCTGCGCCCGATGGGACGTGACATGGCGAGGCCCACTAGCAGGGCTGACCGCGGTCAGCAGTTGTCACGTCTCCGAACTGGGCGCTTTCGCGCACGATGATGACGCCTCGATTCTCGTGCGTAGTGGAGGAAGTTGGTGGCGACGCTTGGCCTCTTTGCTTGACACGTGGACGGCGGGATGAAGATGCTCCGAACCGCTGCGCGACGGAGGGCTGAGATTGATTTTGCTTAGGCATAAGTACTGCGCCGCAGCGCGAGGGCATCGTCTTCTCCATTCGTCCGCGCCTCCTTTCCGCTGCCTTCTGCCATTCCCGCCCTCACCAGAGCTCTGTGCTATTTGTCCATGCACCTTGCGCTGCCCCGCGAAGCCATGTGCAAGCCGAAGACCGCCGCTGGTTCCTCCGCCGCCGCCGACGAAGCCGGGCTGATGAAGAAGCCCGACGGCGACTGGCAGAGGTCGTCTGTGAAGAAGGCGGAGGTCGAACTCCTCCGTGCTCAAGGTCTTCTTCCTCCTGCTGATCAAGTCCAGGTACGCGCTCCTGGCAAAGAACACGTATGCTTCGTGGATTTCCTTCCGCGGGGCTTTGGGTTCCCCTTGCATGATTTCGTGCGCGGTCTCTTGTATGCCTATGGGGTTCAGATCCATGATCTGACCCCCAATGGCGTCTTGAGCATCGCGGGCTTTATTGTGCTTTGCGAGTGCTTTCTGGGTGTCGCGCCCCACTGGGCGCTGTGGAAGTCGCTCTTCCTCGTTCGCAAGAACGTCGGGAAGAGCGGGTTGCCATTACCCGTGGGCGGCTTCGGAATCCAAGTGCGCGGTGACACCGCGTACTTACAGATGAAGAAGTCGGACTCCGTCCAGGGGTGGCGCAAGAAGTGGTTCTACGTCCAGTCGAGCCAGGACGGCCTGGCGGCATTCGACAGCGGGCGCGGGCTGCGGAAGACTCACGCCTGGTCGCACCCGCTGGCTGCGGAGGAGAAGGAAGCCACGCGACCGCTGCTAGGGCTGCTACGCGACCTCACTAAGACCCTTGGGCGTGAAGCGGTTGGCGTCTTCTTGATGGCCACCTTCTTCCGTCTTCGGGTGCAACCGCTCAGTGCTAGGCCGCACCCGATGTGGGCCGTCGAGGGCGTCAGCACCGAGCCACTTGACGACGAGGAGGTGGAAGCCAAGGTGCGGTCCATCACCAACCTCCGAGTCACGGATGCCTGCAATGTCAAGTGCCCAGTTGCTGCATATGGGGCGACGAACCCTGTTCCTGAGGTAATGTTCCTGACTTGTTCTCTTTTGTTTCTTCTTGTCTTGAGATCCCGCTCCTTAATTCGACTTGCGTCTACTTGCTTCAGGGTCGATCTCTGCTGGTCAGCCTTCCTCCTCTCCCTGAAAATGGATCCGACGACGAGTCGAGGGTTGTGGAGGAGGATAACGACGACGACGATGAGCTTCCGTCCGCTGTCTCTCCAAATGACGAAGTGGAGGATGAAGATGACGACGAGGAACCCGCACGGAAGAAGCAGAAGCGCTGGAGTGGCGGTGACTCTGCGACCGCTTCGTCCCCCGCAAGGGGTGCGGAAGCTGATCCAGAGGAAGTCGTCGCGACGTCGTCGGGTGCGCGGTCTCCAGGTGGTTGGATCGAGCCCCTGGTTGTTCCCCCTGTCAGCTCCGCGCCACCACGTGCGTTTGCGCGGCTGGCGTCTGTCTCCTTGGGTAGTGATGATGACCTCGAGACCACTAGGTGAGTACCTTGCTGACTTCTAGTCGTCTTTTGTAGCTCTGATCCTTTAGTTGGTCATTGTAGTGTTTTGCTTCAGCCGTCGTTCTGGCGATGTCCACTCTCCTCACTATGAGGTGGAGCATACGTCCGCCCCTTTGACCGAGCTGGTGACCCGGGTGGCAGTTGAGGAGCGCACGCACCCTGCCGTCATCGCGTCTTCGAGTCCCGCTCCTCCACCGCCTTCCGCAGATGTCGACCTTCTGGACCACGTAAGTCCTTTGTACTTGTACTTGTAGTCTTGAATGTTCATCGTGTGCGCGATCAGCGCTCCCGATGGGAGTAGCCCCCGAAGGTGTGGGTGACTAGTAGAGTCGCCCGCAACTTTATTAAGATCCTGTTTTTGTTTCAGCCCTATTACCGCCAGCAGCTAGATGCAGCCGCGGCTTATGTTCGCCTGGAGAAGGAGAGGGACCAGCTGCGTGCTTCTCTGGACCAGGCTACCGGGCGGGTTGCTGAGCTAGAGCTGAAGCTCCAGGCTCAGGCTGAGCTTGAGAAAGCTCTGCACGAGTTCCGGGAGCGTGAGCGGGTGCGGGTTGACCAAGAGAAGACTCAAGTCGATCGCCTCCTTTCACTCGCCGGTGCACTTGGGGGTAAGTTTCGGCTTGATGCTTACTGTGTTTTGCTTTTGCCTTTGTCTGATGTTTGACTTTTTTGCTCAGAGACGTGCGGTGGAGCTCCTGAGGAGGGCTCGTCGAGTGACACCGTCGACTTGGCGACGGCTGTCGGCTTCCTTGACCGTGTCTGCGCGTATACGTCTGATGCGCTGAAGAAGTCAACAGATGCGCTGAAGAAGTCGACGGGAGCCCTTACGACGGTGCACCGCAACATCTTCCCAAGCGACCCGCCGCCTACTGCCGTGGACGCCCTTGCTGCTCCGTTTGAAGATGATGCGACCACCATCGCCGACTTTACTCGGAAGCAGACGGTACGCGGCTCCTAGCTCACCTTCCAGCTCCTCCTAGGCCACCAAATTCAGGGAGACTTCGAGAAGGTCGTCAGCGGCTTCCCCCGGAGGCCTGATGGCCGGACCGCGTCCTTAGGCGGAGTTAAGGTGCGGGCTGCGCAGCTAGCTGTGACGCTTGTGGCCACCTTCGAGAGGGCGCTGGCCAAGGCGACTGGGGCGGCTGCTGCTCGGAAGAGTCGCTCGTAGTCGGAGTCTGCTGCCCAGGAGTAGCTGTAGGGGCTTAATAGTCGCAGTTTCATGTACTGATAACTTTTGCTTTGTAATTACTGTCGAATGATATTTTGTCGGGTCTTCTGGCCTTTGACAATATTTTGGCTGGAATTGAATGTTTCTTCCCATCATATTTGTCTTTGCTGAGCAGTCGTATACTGGTATTGATTTTGCACGTTCATGACAGACTAACTTGCGCGGCGGCACGTCTTCTGCTTCTGCGGCTGGCCCGAGTGGCGAGGGATCTTCTTCAGGTGCTCGTCGTCGACAAACTGCTCCGGCTCCTCCGCGAAGTGCGAACGACCAGCGCATAATCACTTACTTGAAGAATAAGGTGGTCGAGCTGGAGGCTACCTTGAAGAATATCGAGCTGCTCTTGCAGCGCTCCAGGTCGCATCCTACTGCAGGTTTTTCTCAGCGCGAAGATTTTCTGATCGGGGAGATCGATCTCATCAGTCGGCAACTTCAATATTGGTATCCTCTGCGGCTGCCTTTCCTTGTTGAAACTTGCTGATTCCGACTTCTAGCTTGTGTATGCAGACGTGAACCCAGATTGGGAGGCTGAGCGGGACCGCGTTGAAGAGCGCGTTACCCGGGAGGCGTCTGGCGACTCTCGCGAAGCTCGCCAATTCTGGGTGAACAAGTCGCGAGGGCGCATCCTTGCTCGCATGCTCGACCGAACCTGGCGTGCGGCTTTCCTTTTGGAGAATTGCCGGAAGACCCTGTGGCATATCCATCGCGTCTACTTCCCGAACAATGGGCAGCCGTATGGACTGGCGACCTTGCTCGAGAGGTTCCGTGATGGTGATGCTCTGAAGGAGATCGTCCATGCTCAGCTTGTCGCCGGGGCGAATGCGGCTCTGGCGTACGTTCGGCTGCATCGGCCCAACCTTCCATTGGAGAGGTTGATGTGTGGACTGCCTGGCGATGTCGAGTACGCTGATACCCTGGCGGCTGCGCGCCAGATGATTGAGCAGGTGCAGAAGCATAGCGAGCGCCTTGTAGGCCCACTCGGAGCGCTGAAGGCCGAGCCTGAAGACTAAGAATATATTTCTTCTGCTGTATAGGGTTAGTTTAATGTGGCGATTATGCCAATGTAAATGACAGTATATGAAGTCAGAAGAATTCTCGAGTAACGAGTGAAATTGTTTTCATGACTGTGCGAGTGTTTGCTTCTGTTTTGACTTGTGTGGCGAGCCCCCGAGTACCTTGGGTGACGGCCTAAGCCTGCGTTATGAACCTGTGTGGCGCAGCCCCCGAGTGCGTCGAGTGGCGTCCTAGGATTCTTTCAAGTGAGACCTGTGTACCGCGGCTACCGATTGTATCGGGTGGCGATTTAGGGTTTTGGACTTGACCTGTATGGCGCAGCCCCCGAGTGGCTCAGGTGGCGGCCTAGGATTTTTTCAGTGAAGCATGTATGGCGCAACCCCCGAGTAATTCGAGTGGCGGCCTAGGGATTTTCAAGTGTGACCTGTGAGGTGCAGCCCCCGAGTATGTCGGATGGCGACCTAGGATTTTGGACTTGACCTGTGCGGCGCATCACCCGAGTAAGTCGGGTAGAGGCCTAGGATTTTTGAGTTGTGCTTGTTTGGCGCAGCCCCCGAGTGGTTCGAGTGGCGGCCTAGGTTTTTCAAGTGTGACCTGTGAGGTGCAGCCCCCGAGTGCGTCGGGTGGCGACCTAGGATTTTGGACTTGACCTGTGTGGCGCATCTCCGAGTAAGTCGGGTAGAGGTCTAGGATTTTTGAGTTGTGCCTGTTTGGCGCAGCCCCCGAGTGGTTCGAGTGGCGGCCTAGACTTTTATTTCAACCTGTGTGGCGCAGCCCCCGAGTGAATCGAGTGGCAGCCTAGGATTTTTTGTTTGCCTTGACTGAGAAGGTAGAGTGAACAACATTTTCTTCAAATCACTTTATTGATTGCTGCGAACAGGCCGCCTCATTAAAACCCTTCCAGTCCCCTTAGGTAGCCTGGAAAGGGAAAGAGTGCGTCTGAAACCTGCCGCTTTGACATGCTATCCTTGTTACAATGGTTGATTCGACTAAGCATAGAACCGCCGGAGTTGTGCGATGTTCCACGGGTTGCTGCAGGCTGCTCCTGTCTTCGAGTCCTTTAGGCGATATGCTCCGTTGCCAATTGCTTCTGTGACAATGTACGGACCCTCCCATGGGGAGGCGAGCTTGTGCACTTTTTTCTATTTGAGGCGAAGGACCAGGTCACCTGCGACGAAAGCTCTTGGTCGCAATCTTCGTCCGTGATAGTTGCGCAGGTCCTGCAGGTATATTGTTGATCGCGCCAGGACGATGTCGCGTGCTTCGTCCAATATGTCCATGCTGTCTTTGAGTGCTTCTTCTGCGTCTGACTCGTCATAGGCGACTACCCGTGGTGCATCAAACCTGATGTCGCAGGGTAGGACTGCCTCTGTACCGTACACCATGAATAATGGAGTGTATTGGGTGGATCTATTGGGCGTGGTCCGCAGACTCCAGAGGACTGACGGTAGTTCTTCGACCCACGCGCCCGCTGCGCGCCTGAGTGGCACACGCAATCGCTTCTTGATGCCGCTGTAGACTAAGCCGTTGGCCTTCTCCACCTGTCCATTAGATTGCGGGTGCGAGACAGACGCATAGTTGAGCTTGATACCTTGATCTGAGCAGAAGTCTTTGAATTCTTCGGCTGTGAAGTTCGAGCCGTTGTCTGTGATGATCCCGTTCGGCACTCTAACCTGAAGATGATGGACCTGATGAAGTTGACCGCTGATGATGCAGTCGAACTTGTGATGGGTGCGGGTTCAATCCACTTGGTGAACTTGTCGACTGCAACCAGGAGGTGAGTATGCCCTCCGGGTGATGATTTCTTCAGCGGGGCCACCATGTCTAGCCCCCATTGGGCGAAGGGCCAGGCTAGCGGTATTGTCTTGAGCTCTGATGCTGGCGCGTGTGGCTTGTTGGCAAACTCTTGGCACCCTGTGCATTTCCTTACTAGATCTTCGGCGTCCCGCATGGCTGTTAGCCAGTAGAATCCGGCTCGTAGTGCTTTGGCCACCAGTGCTCGACTGCTTGCATGATGCCCGCAGATACCCGCATGGATGTCGAGTAGGATGGCTTGGCCGTCGAATGGGTCTACGCACCTCTGCAGGATTCCCGAGATGCTTCTCTTGTAGAGCTCCCCGTTGATGACGGTGAAACTTTTGGAGCGCCTGATGATGCGCTTTGCTTCGACTGGATCCGCCGGCAGCTTCTGATGCAGTATGTACGCCAGGTATGGTCCTGTCCATGTAGCTTCGACTAGCATGACCTCCATGGGGACCTTCTCTTGGCTTGGCGGGTTTGCATCGCCTTTTGCTTTTGTTGCAGTGCTTGCTGCGGCTTGAGTCTTGATAGATCTCTGTGTGATGCGCTCAAGGAAGACGCCGGGCGGAACTGGAACTCCGTCTGATCCCATGTTGGCGAGGAATTGCTGTCGCGGCCGACGTGCCGTAACTCGCAGCCATCGAAGTTGCCTTCCATCTGGTTGTACAGATATCTGTAGGCGATCATGTTGTCGGCGATGGCGTCGCAGGACTTCATGGTTTGCTGTACCACCAGGTAGGAGTCGCCATATATCACGAGTTGCGTGGCGCCGCAGTTCTTGGCCATCTTCATGACGTGGATCAGGGCCTCGTACTCGGCTTCGTTGTTGGATGGCGTTGGAAAATCCAGCTGTAGGACATACTTCAGCTTGTCACCCTTGGGGGAGATAAGCACAACTCCTGCCCCGGCCGACATGAATTTCTTGGAGCCATCGAAGTACATTGTCCATGCGTTGGACAAGTCGGGGACATTTGGTAGCTGAGCTTCTATCCACTCGGTGGTGAATTCTGGGAGGACTTGGGCCTTGATGGACTTCGGGTGAGCATACTTCAGCCCCCATGGTCCTAGCTCGACAACCCACTTGGCGACTCGTCCCGTCGCGCGTTGGTTTGTGAGAATGTCTGCTAGTCCAGAGGAGCTTACCACCGTGATCGGGTGCTCGTAGAAGTAGTGGACGACCTTCCTGGAGGTCATGAAAACTCCATATGCCAGCTTCTGGTAGTGCGGGTAGTTCTGCTTGGACAATGTGAGGACTTCGCTGAGGTAGTAGACGGGCCTTTGCACCGGGTGACTGTGCCCTTCTTCTTCCCGCTCGACTACGAGTACCGTGCTCACCACCCTGTTTGTTGCTGAGACGTATAGGTATAGCGGCTCGTTTTCCAGCGGTGCCACTAGGACTGGGGAGGTTGTCAGGGTTTTCTTGAGATGGTCGAACGCATCCTGCGCCTCCTGTGTCCACTCGAACTTGTCCCTCTTCTTCATCAGTTGGTAGAAAGGTAAAGCTTTCTCTCCCAACTTACTACTGAACCGACTGAGAGCTGCAACTCGGCCGGCTAATTGCTGCACCTCACGGAGCTTGGTTGGGGCTGGCATTGTGAGTATGTGAAGGAGATATGCCCTAGAGGCGAATAAATAAGTAGTATTTAATGCATTATCTCATAAGTTTATAATAGGTTTGTGTATTATGCTATAACTGTATTAATCGGAATTATTGATACACCTGTGATACATAGACAACCAGGTCCCTAGCAAGCCTCTATATGAGCTAGTCCATTGGGCAACAGTTGATCGAGATTCCCGATCAAGGACAATGACGTCGGTTGACAATGGGGTCATCTTGTTAGTTGAATAAGGTGGTGGACATACGCAAAGTATTGCAATAAGATCGTATTACGATGTTTGTCATTTGCAATAGATAAGAATATGATAGCTTATTCCTTAGACCGTGAGACCGTACTTATTAATGCTTCGTAGGGGTGCTTTGAGAGCATCAAACGTTGTGTCTTATATAGCATGACAATAACGGTGTCCATCTTGGGTATTCCAAAAAAGCATCAAGACGTAAGGATCAAAAGCGGGATTTGTTCATTCTTGTAATGGAAAGATACTCTAGGCCCACTCGGTGATATTGCATCTATATAGCTGCGCAGCTTATGACTAGGTCATGGAGATGTAATATCGCAGACGAGTTAATAACCTTCGTCGATAACGAGATACAACAAAGACATCGGTGTGTCTACGATCATATCTCGGACAAGGTAGTATCGCAGAGAGAAAGGGAATGAAGGTCATATTTATGGTTCAACGACGATATTCGTGGAATGCACAGGGGTCGTCATATACTTCCAGGTATCCCTGACGATCATTGGTGAGCGGAGTGTCTCGACCATGTCTGGAGTGTTCTCGAACCGTAGCGTAGCAAACTTAAGGTCTTAGCGACGCCAGGAGATAGGTTCTGGAATATTATAGGAATTTGTTGGAGAGAGAGAAATGATCCGGAAAGAGTTCTGGTGGTCCGGAAGGAGTTCCGGGGAAGTATGGAATGGTTCCAGGAATGTCCGAAAGTTGTTCGGGTGGTTCCGAAATAGTTTCGGAGTCATGGGATATTGAATTATATATAAATATATTAATTATGAATTAATGGGATTTTTATATTAATTTAATATTAATTAAATAAAGTAAAAAGGGGGGCTCCCACCTACATGGGCCCTAAGAGGGCCCAAGAAGGGGGAGCCGCACCCCACAAGGAAAGGGAGGCTTGGGCCTCCTAGTCCGAGTTGGACTAGGAGTAGGAGAAGCCCAAGGGGGGTTCGGCCGACCCCCCCCCCCCTCCCCTCTCCTCCTTTAGTCCCACAAGGGGGAGCCAGGGGGTTTGCACACCCCCTTCCCCCTTTATATAGCAAGGCAAATTAATTGGATTAATTCATAGGAAAATACAATTAATTGAATGCAGGCCGGCCGAGCTGTTTCTTCGCCCGTTTTGCCCCCTCTCTCCACCTAAGCTATACCGCAGAGCGCCGTTGCTCTGCGGAATTCCAGATAAGATCTACCCCTGCGATTTCAGCTGGATCTGAATGACCGGGGGTTGTCGCTAAGCTCCATATGTTTGTGAGTGCTCGGAGGTAACTCCTTTTGAGTAGCCTGGGCGACGTCGTCTCGCCCCTGCAGCCGTCGCGCCCCTCTCCCCTCTGCCGCCGGCGCACCACCTCTGGTGCTGGCACTCTGCCTTCTTCCGCCCGACGCCCGTCGACGCAGATCATCGTCGACACCCCGGCGTCATCGTCTTCGTCATCGTGGCAAGTTCTCCACGACCTCGAGGTCGGCTACGTACGACTTCATCGTCAACGCTTGTGCGGGAGCGTAATCCCCGCTATTGGTCTACATGGAGGTAATGTAACCCGTTCCGCCACCGTTATCGCATGTACTAGATAGATAGATCCTGTCTAGTTAGGGTTTCGTTCGCTAGAAAAATTATTGTTTTCTGCACCGTAAACCCTTCAGTGGTATCAGAGCCGATCTATGCGTAGTACTGCTGGTACGGTTAGAACTCATGTTGAATGAGGGCGTCTTTCTTATATTTTCTACCCTCTAGCGTGCACTTGCGATGCCTTCGGTATTGAGTTGATGAAGCGGCCCGGACCGACTTTACGCGTACGCTTACGCGAGACTGGTTCCACTACTGACATACGGCTTGCACCGTATCTGTGGCTGGCGGGTGTCTGTTTCTCTCTCTCTAGTCGGCAAAGCATTTTCAATGGAGGGCCCGAAAGGGATGCTTAAACATGCAACTATACGATCGACGTTGTGGTACAAAGTTCGAAGGTAGGGAAGCGATTCTCTTACGAATAAGCCTATATGTCACGTAAAATTTGCAAAACTAAATAAAGCTAGAGGCGTCTAACTTTGTTTTGCAGAGGCGTTATTTTATGTGACATGGTTACGATAAGTTTTGATATTACTCGTACTGTCGGAGGCAATGGAGGGCTCTGTAGACTCAGAGCCATGCCGGGGCGCCGGGGGCCAGGCACATGGCGCCATGAAGGTCCAGGCGCATCAACCATGTCACATCGCACTTCATTGCATCATTATTGTGTGTTGTTGTGTGTGCATCCTATTGATTGCTTATATGCTAGATATACAACGGTAGCGTCATAAATAGGATGATCCCTAACAAATACCAAAATTGTGTTCTCCCTCGTTGCGCACCACCAAGAAAGTTCTACGTTATGAGGCAGGTCGTGATGATCGGGTGTCACACATCTCGTCGTTCGCATACAGTGGGTGTAAGCCATGTTGCACGCGCAGGGTCTTCGAGGTTTGATTGGCGAGCCTAGCATACTCAGAGGTATGGCCTCGGAACACGGGAAGATCGAAAGATCGAGCACGAGTCACAGAGTTGTTGTGATCGACATTTTATGTCCACCTTTGAAGCTGTGCTGCCGGCCGTGATGATCGGGGGTAGTGTGGTGGATGAGGGTCGTGTAATCGCCATTATTATTTTTAGGGATAATAATCTTGGTGTGGTGTGTTTTAGGTAATGAGATTATAAGACTAAAACTCACCTACATATTATAAATTTTACCTTACCTCTTTTGCGATCACATCTGTAGACTACGCAACTATACTTCGGTTACTTCCTCAAGAGCCCGGATGCTACATTAGAAGCCGACGGGTCCAACTTCATCAGATGGTACAACAGTTTTAGAAACATTCTCGAACACAACAACATTCTATATGTTCTCGATGAACCGTTAGGATAAGGACCAGGAGATTCTGCTAGCGAGGAGGAGGAAGATGATTTCCGTAGGCGTCGAGACATATTCATTGAAGTGGAGATCACCATGACCGTATGCCTGGCACCCGAGTTGAAAGAGTTGTTTCGACGCAAGGAGCCAAGCGTCATGATTGATGCGATAAAGACACACTTCGGGGATGAATTAAAGCGTGAGCAATTCAGGCAGCTTAGAATGTTCCAGACCATTCACATGGAGGAACATACATGTCTGAAGACACATTTGAAGAGATTGTATGACATCTACTTCCAACTGACGATGGTCTTCGATTACTGGATGGCAGATTCTTGTGCCATTCGGACTGTCCTGATATCTCTACCTCCTAGCTATGAGAAGCATGTGCGCAAGTACATTTTGAAGGCCGATGATATGAACTTCTACAAGTTTGTGTCTGAATTCAAATCTCTGAAGGTTGATTCCATCGAAGGAGAGATCTTCCATGCTACAGGTATATATTTGATATATGCAGAATTATGAATTCGCCTCTTGGTATATGATGAAGTATTTGATACTAGTTCTGTTTGTGAAACAGGTCCTAATTATCACATATATGCGGCGCAGTTTGATGTGACCTGGCGCTGAAGCTGGTAATCAAGGAGTTGATGGCCTTTTGGTGTTTACGTCCTCAAGCTATCATAGTTATCATTAATAGTTTTGATAAAATCTTTTGTAATAGTGAGCGAGTGTGTGTCTTGATTGTTGCAAGACAAAGTTATTCATGTAATAAGACAAGTTCAGTTGTTTTATGCTATGGAACAAGTCAGTTGTTTTATATTATGAATAAAGATTCCACATCTCAGTTACATTGATTGTATGATAAGTATTCATAATTGTAGAAATGATAAAATAGTGTGTCCTATGAATAAGAGTTTTATTACTAGAACAAACACCGTCAAGTTTAGTCATGAAAGCAATGAAAGAAGTAATGGATGTTTTGGTCCATTTAGGTATTTCGAGTGCCGAGTTGATTAAGCTTGAAATCAAGTATTGAAGTTGCAATACCAGAGGAAATTAATTGAGTGTCATTTTTAATGATAAATTAATGGTGTTTCATTGCTTGATCCGAATTCTCTTATGATTTTCGTAAATAGGAGTATTTGTCCGAAAAATCATGAAGTCTGAAATTAATTTGATAATAGATCAAATGGGGTTTTTCAGAAGAAAGATTAGTGAACATTGTATTCACAAGATTCGATCAAAGGACAATATTTTTGAATTATGGTTTCAACACAAAAGGACTTGTGGAATTTTGTTTCACAAAATTATAATGTCATATATAGTGATATGTGGGGAATTATAATCATGCTCTATTTTAAATAAAGTGTGGTCCATCAGAATCAGTCTTAGAATCTCCTAATATGTTCGAAACATTATAGTCAATGTCCACTTTAGAAAATAGATGTTTTTCTCAACAAGAATTCGTGAGATCGACAGTAGTGTCGACATGTATATGATTACACGATAATTCGGTATATACATGAATAGTTCTTTGTAGAATACTCGCATTGAATGGGAGTGTATTCCAAAACCAATTAGAAACAATGTTCAATTTGTTGTCTATGTAATTCCGAGAAAAAGATGATTTTTCGAATTATGGTTTATGGATTGGAATTAGAAGTTTGGAATAAAGTGTCGGACCTATGTTGGAAGGTGTTCCAAAGAGTATATGTCTGCTAATGAAAATTTGGTGATTAAGAGTGAGGGAGACTAGAAAATTGTTTTCTGCTTGCAATCCTCTTCATAAAGATCATAATATTTTCATGAAAGAAACTTCTAAATAAAGTGCTGTTATATTTAATATTGCGGTCAGGTCACAACACTGTATTAAGTATTTCAGATCTTGTTGACAGATCAAGGTGCGCTTTATGAATACAAAGAAAAGTTGAGAAAATATCGGAATACAAACAAAGGCTTTTTGAGCCTGGAAATCCAAAGTTGCATTTGAGAGGATTAAGAGAGTAATTGTTGCTGCAATTCTTATTAGAGGAATAAGATTGTTTAATCGTCATATAAGGTGTTATATGAGAAATGTGACTATAAGAAAGACGCGGTAGCATGTCTTGTCAAGAAATGTGTCTTGGACAGGATCAAATTTGTTGACTACATTTGTGTAGACATGCTTGAAGTCTGAGGGATTTGTATTAATGTAATACTGTAGTTTGTATTAAACTCGAATTGATAATGTATCAATGGTTTTGGTTTGACCAAAATGTCGATTTAAGTGGGAGTCAATGTTAGTTTACTCAGGTGGAATATGTAAAGAACATATTTTTGAGTGGGAGCTCAGGAACTCAAATATGTGGATGACACGTTTTTTAGTGGGAGCTCGTGTTATCAAATATGTGGAGACATAATTTGAGTGGGAGTCAAATTCATCTTGTGTAGTTAACACATTGTGAAACTGTACCAATAGAAAAGGATGAAGTTGTGAAACTATTTGAAAGTTAGTGTCTATTTTGAAATAGAACGAGAATTTTAAATAGTTAGTCGAGTTGTTTTGGATTATATCTGAGGAGTCAGAATAGAATCAAAAGGATGGTCCTTTGGAATCCAATTGATCATTAGGAGTAATGATGCATGAAAGTAATGGTTGTATGACATGTGGGTCTATTATGTAATATTAGACATCATACAGAAACCATATTATCTGCTCGATGAAATATAACCGATGTTCTTGGAAGAAGAGCAGTTATGAAAGTAAATTTAGAATTTACTGGAAGTAGAGGTGTTTTAGTTGTTGGACTGACATTAGAATGTCAAGTTTTCTGTGTTGGTGTGAAAGTTTGTAAATATCGCGAGTTTGTAATTGTTACAAGGGGCTCTGTATAGCTGAGTGTGTTTTTCAGGGCAGTTATCTGGTTAGTATAATCAGAGTAAGCGCTGGGAAACAGAAGTCTCACTTAGTTACGGTATTTGCATATATGTTGTTAGACAACATGGTGATATCAAGCAAGTTGATGTCAATGAATCGCAAAAGCATGTACAATCATGGATTGTGCAGTAACACTCTTCCACAAGCAAGCATTATCAAATGGTTCTTATTTGATAAGGGATTTTGATAAAGTAAAATGCAGCTGGTTTATTTGTACTCTAGTGCAAGTGGGAGACTGAAGGAGATATGCCCTAGAGGCGAATAAATAAGTAGTATTTATTGCATTATCTCATAAGTTTATAATAGGTTTGTGTATTATGCTATAACTGTATTAATCGGAATTATTGATACACGTGTGATACATAGACAACCAGGTCCCTAACAAGCCTCTATATGAGCTAGTCCATTGGGCAACAGTTGATCGAGATCCCCGATCAAGGACAATGACGTCGGTTGACAATGGGGTCATCTTGCTAGTTGAATAAGGTGGTGGACATACGCAAAGTATTGCAATAAGATCGTATTACGATGTTTGTCATTTGCAATAGATAAGAATATGATAGCTTATTCCTTAGACCGTGAGACCGTACTTATTAATGCTTCGTAGGGGTGCTTTGAGAGCATCAAACGTTGTGTCTTATATAGCATGACAATAACGGTGTCCATCTTGGGTATTCCGAAAGAGCATCAAGACGTAAGGATGAAGAGCGGGATTTGTTCATTCTTGTAATGGAAAGATACTCTGGGCCCACTCGGTGATATTGCATCTATATAGCTGCGCAGCTTATGACTAGGTCATGGAGATGTAATATCGCAGACGAGTTAATAACCTTCGTCGGTAACGAGATACAACAAAGACATCGCTGTGTCTGCGATCATATCTCGGACAAGGTAGTATCGCAGAGACAAAGGGAATGAATGTCATATTTATGGTTCAACGACGATATTCGTGGAATGCAGAGGGGTCGTCATATACTTCCAGGTATCCCTGACGATCATTGGTGAGCGGAGTGTCTCGACCATGTCTGGAGTGTTCTCGAACCGTAGCGTAGCAAACTTAAGGTCTTAGCGACGCCAGGAGATAGGTTCTGGAATATTATAGGAATTTGTTAGAGAGAGAGAAATGATCCGGAAAGAGTTCCGGTGGTCCGGAAGGAGTTCCGGAGAAGTATGGAATGGTTCCAGGAATGTCCGAAAGTTGTTGGGGTGGTTCCGAAATAGTTTCGGAGTCATGGGATATTGAATTATATATAAATATATTAATTATGAATTAATGGGATTTTTAATTTAATTTAATATTAATTAAATAAAGGAAAAAAGGGGGGCTCCCACCTACATGGGCCCTAAGAGGGCCCAAGAAGGCGGAGCCGCACCCCACAAGGAAAGGGAGGCTTGGGCCTCCTAGTCCGAGTTGGACTAGGAGTAGGAGAAGCCCAAGGGGGGTTCGGCCGAACCCCCCCCCCCCCCCCTCCCCTCTCCTCCTTTAGTCCCACATGGGGGAGCCAGGGGGTTTGCACACCCCCTTCCCCCTTTATATAGCAAGGCATATTAATTGGATTAATTCATAGGAAAATACAATTAACTGTATGCAGGCCGGCCGAGCTGTTTCTCCGCCCGTTTTGCCCCCTCTCTCCACCTAAGCTATACCGCAGAGCGTCGTTGCTCTGCGGAATTCCAGATAAGATCTACCCCTGCGATTTCAGCTGGATCTGAATGACCGGGGGTTGTCGCTAAGCTCCGTATGTTTGTGAGTGCTCGGAGGTAACTCCTTTTGAGTAGCCTGGGCGACGTCGTCTCGCCCCTGCAGCCGCCGCGCCCCTCTCCCCTCTGCCGCCGACGCACCACCTCTGGTGCTGGCACTCTGCCTTCTTCCGCCCGACGCCCGTCGACGCAGATCATCGTCGACACCCCGGCGTCATCGTCTTCGTCATCGCGGCAAGTTCTCCGCGACCTCGAGGTCGGCTACGTACGACTTCATCGTCAACGCTTGTGCGGGAGCGTAATCCCCGCTATCGGTCTACATGGAGGTAATGTAACCCGTTCCGCCACCGTTATCGCATGTACTAGATAGATAGATCCTGGCTAGTTAGGGTTTCGTTCGCTAGAAAAATTATTGTTTTCTGCACCGTAACCCCTTCAGTATGTTCTGCACCTTCTCGGGGTTTGCTTCGATTCCTCTTGCAGATACGAGGTACCCTAGTAGCTCTCCGGCTGGCACGCCGAATACGCACTTCTCTGGGTTGAGCTTGATTTGGTACACATCGAGTGCAGCGAAGACCTTGCGGAGGTCGTCGACTAAGGTATCTTCCTTTCGGGTCGTGACGACGATGTCATCGACGTAGACTTGGACGATCTGCCCGATGAGCCCTTTGAGGCACGCTTGCATTGTCCGCTGGTACGTGGCACCCGCGTTCTTTAACCCGAACGACATCGTCTGGTAGCAAAAGACGTCGTCGGGTGTGATGAAGGCCGTCTTTTCTTCGTCCTCGACTTTCAGTCTGATCTGCTGGTAACCTGAGTAGGCGTCCAGGAAGGATAGGCGCTCGCAGCCTGCTGTCGAGTCGATGATCTGGTCTATCCGCGGGAGCGGGAAGTGATCCTTGGGGCAGCACTTGTTGACCGCAGTGAAGTCAACGCACATGCGCAGTTTCTTCGTCTTCTTTTTCTCTACCAGCACCGGGTTGGCGACCCAGTCCGAGTCCTTGATCTCTCGGATGAATTTGGCGTGCAGTAGTATGTCGACTTCCATGGTGATCGCATCTCGCTTGGGTCCTGAGAAGTGTCGCATGGATTGTTTGACTGGTCTAGCGTCCTTGTGGACTTTTAAAGAGTGCTCGACGAGTTCCCTGGGTATTCCTGGCATGTCAGAAGGTTGCCATGCAAAGATCTTCCAGTTCTCACGCAGGAACTCGACGAGCGCGCTTTCCTATGCGGGGGGTCAGGCTTGACGATACTTTGACCGTCTTGCTGCTGTTAGTCGGATGGACTTGGTGGGTGACGGTGTCGTCGTTTGTGTTGAATGCTGCGTCCTTAGCTTGTTTCTTGCGAGGTGGGAAGATGGTCTTGTCGTTGTCGGCTGATATGGCCTTGAAGTGCTCCTCGACCCCGAAGAACTCAGAAATCTTGGCGAACTCGCGATCGCAGCTGTTGGAGAGCCCGAAGTCGCCACGTACGGTGATTACTCCTTTCGGTCCGGGTAACTTGATCATCAGGTAGGCGTAGTGGGGTACTGCCATGAACCTGGCAAAAGTGGGGCGCCCAAGTATGGCGTGGTACTCTGACTTCCAGTCGACGACCTCGAAGTCGATCGACTCCTTCCTGAAGTGCTCGGGTGTGCCGAGGATGACGTCGAGCGTGATTGTTCCCATGGGCGTGATTGCCTGTCCTGGTACTATGCCGTGGAAAGTGGTTTCCGACTCCGGCAATTTCTCTGTCGACCTGTTCATTCTTCTCAGGGTATCGGCGAATATGATGTTGATTCCGCTGCCTCCGTCCATGAACACCTTTTTCAAGCTGTAGTCGCCGATCAGGGCCTCAATCACTAGTGCGGCGTGTCCGGGTCGGGTTACTTCGGATGGGTGATCTGCCCTGGAAAACGTGATTGGTGTCTCTGACCCACGCAGGGCTGTTGATGGCCTGGAGTACCTGGCGGGTGATGAGCTTTTGGCGCCTGTTTGACGGGGGTCCCTTCTGGATCATGTTCAGCTGCCCCCGGGCGGGTGGATACGTGTCGGTCGCTGCCGACTGGCCTTGCTGCTGCTGCTGCTGCTGGGGGAATGCTCCGGCCGCCTGCTCCTGGTTGTTGCTTGCGGGTGCCGCCTGAATGGTTAGCTGCGGAGCTGCCTGTATTGCTTGCACTGGAGCGATGATTTGCTGCATCGCCTGGTATATTTTACTTCCTTTGCAACAGTCCTTCAACAGATGGCTGGAACCCCACTTGCCTGTCTCCGGCTTGCGGAACGAATGATGCTTACAAGGTTGCATCAGCTCCTCTGCCGGGGTTAGCGGGCGCTTCCACTCGCATTTCTGGCCTCCGTCGTTGTGGCTAATGCTGCCACTACCACGGTTGTATTGACTCGATCTGGATTGTCGACCTTGATCGTACTGTCGACTGTTGTCGCGCTTGTCATCACGGGGGGTTTCATGTCCCGCCGTTACTAGCTCGATTGTGTCGTGGGTGTAACATGGCTTCTTTTTTTGACGCGCCTCACACGAGTTGCTTGTTTCGACTTCCTTCTTGGGGGAAGTATCACGGACGTAGTCTTCTCCTTTGGCCCATTGGTTGGCTGTCTTCATGAGCTCTATTGTGGTTTTTGGCTGGAGCCTGCCAAATTCCTCGCGGAGGTCGCGGCGAGCAACACCGTGCATGAAGGCGTCCATCACCCGGTCTTCTGAGACGGGTTCCATGGTGTTGCGGAGGAGTGTCCACCGCTGGATGTCGGAGCGGAGCGACTCGTCCTTTCCTTGCTTGTAGGCCTGCAACTCGATGTAGGTCGTTGGCCTTGCGAATGTTCCCGAGAAACTTTTTATGAAATTATCCTGGAATTCTTCCCATTAGCCTGGATGTACTGCATTGCCGTAGTCGACGTCCCGCCTTGGTAGGTGCAGGCGACGAGGTAGTCCTCGAGCCACAATCGTGGATCTTGCTTCCCGTCGTACTTGGGGGTGCCTGCTGTCAGCTTGAAGCCCTTAGGCATGCGGGTGTCGCGGATGTTGAAGCTGAAGCATGCAGCCCCGCATGGCTCGAAGTCGCGGTCGGCTTGGTCGTCTTGGTTCGCTGCTCCAGCCGAGCGTTCTTTGCGGTTGCGGTCCACCGTCTTCTGCGTGATGACGTCGCGAAGGTCCTTGATTGGTTGTCGCTGTGCCGCTGGGACCTCTGAGGTTGCTGGCTCGCACGTTCGGTTGCTTGGTGCCTTGGCCGCCAGAGCTTCTTCGATCGCCTTTATGGAGGCGATTTGCTGTCTGTGGAGCAGGGAGCGTGCGTCCCCCTCCGGTGGCTGCGTGAGCCGGAGGTATGTCTCGACTGAGATCAGGGCGGCGTTCGCCGTCTTTGGGACGGGTATCCCGTTCTCATCCTCGGTAACGAAGGACGACTCGAGGTTGCGGGTGACCCTGGTTCGGTCGGCGTCCGTCAGGAGGGGAACGCGGGCTCTGTTTCGCCGTGCTCCCTGGTTAACTTCCGTAGAGGAGGTAAAGGAGAGGGCAGCTCGTCTGGCACTCGATGCATCTGCGTCCCTCTTGCGCCGGAGTAACTCGGCTTTTTCGGCGCGGAGTCGTTCGCCTTCCTTGCGTAGCAAGTACTGGACCGCCAGGTGATCCTCTCTAGGTGCGTCGGGTGGAGGGAACGTGCCCTCGTCGACATGCTTCATGGCCTGGATTCCCATGTCCCGTGTGATGACGAGTTTAGTCTGGTCCGGCATGACCACCTCTAGTGGGTATGCGGGTTCTTCGTGGTCCTCGGGTGGTGCTGTGCCAGCCATGAAGCATTGCTTGGGGTAGACTTGGGTCGGGGTGTTTGTGCTGCCACTACTGCTTCCGTCGTCCGAGCCTTGCTCGGGATCGAAAATTGCTGCAACATGACGCGTGGCGCAGTCGCTGCTGCGTCTTCTTGCGATTGTCAACGTGCTCGGAGGTTTCGCAGTTGCCGGAGCGAGTGCGATTGACTTGGGGTAGACTTGGCAACCCCATGAAGACGAAGTCGCGCATGACGTGGCAGTCGACCGCAAGCCCTTGGTCGTCTGCGCGGGTGCAGCAATTGAGGTAGATCTTGATTCGACCGACCGTGCGATCGAGATTGGTGTAGTAGACTCGATCCGCGCGGCCGTTGCTGATGTTGTCAATGTAGTCGTCGTAGATGTGATCTTCGCAGGTGCGAAAGATGCGATCCTCACGGGTGCGATAGATGCGATCTTCGCGGGTGCGACAGATGCGATCTTCGCGAGTGCGACAGATGTGATCTTCGCGGGTGCGACAGATGCGATCTTCGCGGGCACGACAGATGTGATCTTCGCGAGTTTTGGTGAGGGTGGCGGTGGATTTGCCGATGCGGGTGCCCCCGCGCGCGGCACGGTTGCCGCGGACCTGAGTATTCCACGACTGTCGGCGAAGCAGCATACGGAGCCGAAGGTGATGTGTATACCTTTGTCCAGACCGGCGTACACCGAGCGGCGAGCCGGAGGGTGGAGGACGTACTCGAAGGAGCCGAAGCGGATCGACTCCCTGGCGACGTGGACGTCAGCCTTCATTGCGGATGGAGCCGGAGCGACCATGATTCCAACACGTTTTTGACTTCCCACAGACGGCGCCAATTGACGAGGAGGTAACTCGACAAATCCCAGGGTTGTGCACCCCGGGTTGATTGATGGGGAGAGAGAGAGGTGTTGGTGATCACGACGGCTGACAAGCAAGGATTTGCCCAAGTTCAGTCTCCCGGAGGATAACACCCTACTCCTGCTTGTCTGATTATTGATGCGAGTAGAGATTACAATGGCGAGATTGCGATCTCGCTAGGGTTTGTGGTGGTGGCTATGAGCGTGTCCTCTAGGACGGGCAACCCTCCTGGCTTTATAGATAGCCAGGTCTCGGGCGGTTGGTACAGATATGGCAGGTTACAAAACCTAACCGATTTGGACTAGGATACGTGGTACCCCGAGTGGGCCTTCTGTGGGCTTCTCCATGCTTGGCGTGGCCCAGGTAGCCTCATTGTGGGCTAGTCGAAAGGTAGCCCCACGTCAGCTTGGCATTTGGTATTCGCGCATAGCGCGTTGATTTTAAGCTCGCGGCAGTGGGAGACCAAGAAAAGTCGCGTGGGATAGCGCAAAATGATGAGAGCTGATTTTTTAGGTGCAAGCAACTTTGCCGCGTTTGCTGGAGCACTGGTTTTTTGTCGCGACGCGGTAAGTTGACAGTTTTTTGGGCGCGCGCTCCGTTAGTGTGTCTGTTGGAGATGCTCTAAAAGCCCACATATGTGTGGTTCTAGACAAATATAAATGTGAAGAAAGAGATAAAGATAGAGAAAACATTGTAAGAGTTAATAGTCTCCCAAACTTATTGCCAACCTTATCATACTATAGGAGTATAAGTGATGACAATTGCATGGAGCTAACGGTTGGCTATACATACTACTAGTAAAATGCCCGTGCGTTGCAACGGGCAAAGAAAGCATTGTCAGCACATTCCTAATATTATTGAAAATAGGATTTAAAATGTATTGAAGTGGCTAACCACTTTTGTAAGATATATTAATCGTGAATTAATCTGATCATGTCTAGTCTAGCTATTTCAAATAGTAAGTACATCCTTATAAACTATGTTCTTTGTGGTCGTTACTAATGACTCATTTCTTTTCCTCTTCTTTGAATTTTTGGTTTCATCCCTTTCTTCGACCTTGATGACGAGGATCTTGATGTTTCTTTTCACGGTGGCTCTGGACAACGCCACGTATAGCTGTCCATGAGACAATACCGGCTCCGGCAGGTACACGCCTACAATCGGGATGGTCTGCCCTTGCGCCTTGTTGATCGTCATGGCAAAGCTAAGCCTGATCGGAAACTGCTTCCTCTTGAATCTGAACGGAACATGTCACTATCAGATGGACACAGAGGTATCCGAGGTAGAAACACCCTCTCTCCAGCGTGTTGTCCCACCACGATCTCCGCATCTATCGCGTTCCTCTGGAACCCACGTATCACCAGCCTCCATGCCGTTGCACAACCCATTAGCTGGGTCAATGTTCCTCAGTAGTATAATGGGGCAGTTTATCTTTAGTTTAAGCGTGTGTGGGGGCATCCCAGGAGGAGTCAGCGAGTTAAGAAACTCTTGAGCATCGAAGCCATGCGGATCGTCCTCCGCACTATCGAAGCTATGGTAGATCATCTCCTCTCCCTGAAAACGCTCAGTCATGCGCTTGTTTATTCCATCGACGTTGTGGAGAGGATTGCTCACGAAGTCATCTAATCCGTGTTGTTCCTGTTTTGGTCCAGGTCAGGATATACATGGTCGACCAGCTTCTCTATGTCAGACTTGTCGCCCATAGACGAAACACATATATCTTCTGGAAGCTTTATGTTTCCTTCCACGTCAGTTTCCCCTGTGCTGTTACCTATCCTCAGCAAGTAATCCGCAAGTCACTGGTCGTTTTGCGCCCTCATGTTCTTTACGAGCCTTAGCCGGCACATGCCCTTCCATAGGTTTGAACTCCGTAGGCTTGCGTCGATGATCTGACCCCGTGACCCTTGCCTCACTACCGAAAGAACCTGCCTGAAGTCCCCACCAAACACGACAGTCTTACCCCCAAATCGTAGGTCATGGCGGTCCATGATATCTCGCATGCTTATGTCCAATGCTTCAATTGCCTGTCGTTTCGTCATGGTGGCCTCATCCGATAGTAATAGTTTAGCCATCCTCAGGAGGTTGGATGTCCCACTCTCCCTCGGTTAAGCGTAACGCCATCGCATTTTTCGCCACCGCTTTGCCCAATCTGTACATGTGAGCTAGCATGAGCAGCATCTAGTGCTGCCATCACCCCCACCACGAGTCCTTCGCCTCCCGCGGATCAGAGCAAAGAAAGCATAGAAAGATGGATAAATCGTAAATAAGAATTTGAAATGTGTATGTGCATTGGCCCGTTTGATCACTTGAGATGACCTTTCATAAAATGAATAATGTAATTAGTTCACATTCCAAGTTTTTCCAGTATAATAGGAATCTACCACATAAATTTCAAAAATTTGATGCAAAAATTAGTTATGTTTGGACTAAAGTCCTTTTAAATATAAACTTGATTTTAGCTTTTTCGGTTTGGTGTATTCGAAATCGATTGGGTTGTTATGTCAACCAAACCCAGTAAAAGACAGCACCCTGTAACTGAAATCACCACACTCCAAGCATCCAGCTTTGGTCGTCGTGGATGCACGGCTCCTTGATGCACTGGCTGCCGGGCTGGCCTCAAGTACCTGCACAATTGCATCTCTGCCTCCTCGAACCGCTCCTAGGTGCTAGAAAATCCTCATCCATACATCTCGTTTGTGCTCCTTCTCCACCGAGTTTCGCCACCAAAGTTCTTTGCCTTGTCTTCCAATTATCAGACATCGACAAGGGAGCAGCCTCACTTATGTCTCAGCAGCGGAGACTGAGCACCATTCACATTTGAGAATCGAGCGGTCCAACACCGGCACCGGCACCATTCACATTTGATAATCGAAAGGTCCGCGGTCCAGCACCGGCGGCGGGCGAGTGTGCTCAGGAAGCAGGCGTGGCCTATGCGAACCCGGTGTGACCAAGTATGCCAGTAGCCTCCATGGTCCCGGTGAGCTAGTGCGTCGGCGCGTGCGGCCTCTACACGGTTCAATGACGACACTGGACGCAGCACGCGCAGCTCCGTGCTGGATCAAGCTGGAGAGCAGAGCAAGGCGCGGAGCTACATCTCATATCCTTCGATCGAGCGAGCAAACCAAGCTAGCATCAAATCCATGGCGGAGCTGCATGTGCTGGAGGAGACCCGTCCATCACCTTCTTCGATGCCGCCAGGCTTTTCACCGCTCATGCCGTGGCTGGCCGTGCCGCGCCTGCGACGACGCCTCCGCCACACTCTTCGTCCAGACCTGGGCATCCGTGTGCCGCCTCGGAGGCCTTGATGGCGTGCCGCCAGCGCCGGTGCTGGACCGCCGACCTGCTCGGCAGGACGCTCGCGGGGATGAGCCGCCTCCGGCAGCGCAGGAGATGGCGACGCCGTTCACCGCGCGATCTGATTGACGGGATCAAGGACGCGGCCGGGGACGCAGCGCCCGTCGTCGTTCGTGACGGCGTCGGCGCTGGCGTGGGTGTAATGGATTAGAAAGCAAACCGTTTTTTCTATAGGAACGAAACAGTACATAACTTACCGATGGCAATGGTGGGTAATATCATCAAACTTGTAGAGGTAAAATCGTCAGAAAAAATAACGTACGACCGGAGTCCCCAAGACATATTATATAGTAGAGATTAGCAATGCTGTTATACATACACTCACTGATAAAAATATACAGAACGATACTTGTGTGTGAAGCACCAGCTGCTCAATGAACATTTTCACTGCAAAACAACCGCACCCGGTACTTGGATAGCGAGGCAGCTGCAAGCCAACAAGGCCGGCAAAACCGTCTAACATCATCTTTTATTCAGAAAACCTGCTGACGATCCCGATGTTTTCCTCTTTGTCGCCGTCCACCCTCCAATACTTGAATACACCTCCCTGTGCACTCAGTCGCACACTTCGCCGTATCTTCGTCAAAGTCCCGTTTACCCTATCCCCCAAACCCTTGAAAATTGGAATCATCAAAAACCTGATCGATCGTAGTCTCGTAGATCACCGTAGCGCGCACATGGCGAGCAGCAGCAACAGGGAACCCACGGCGGGATCAGGCGATGATATGGCGACCTCGCCTGATCCGCCGGAGGTTGCAGAGGCGCTGCCCGGAGCTGAGCCTGGGGTTGCCGAAGCGGCGGCGCCGGCTGCTGCCGCCAGCCGGCCGTACTACGAGTGCGTCTTCTGCAAGCGCGGCTTCACCACGGCGCAGGCGCTGGGTGGGCACATGAACATCCACCGCCGCGACCGAGCGAAACCTAGCCTGCGCGACGCGTCCAGAGGCACCACTTCGTCGTCGGTGTCCTCAAACTTCGGGTGCTATAACCAGAACCACCACTACTTCGTGGCCCCGCCCCCGGTGATGCCGGTAACGTCGACGACGAGAACCGGGAGCCAGGGCCGGTCCTGAGTAATCCCGGGCCCGGTGCGAGATAAAAAAAATGGGACCCTATACACAAAACATTATATACTACTGGTTCATTTTCATATTTCAAAAGCAACTTATATATTGAACACAATTCTCTCTAAATTATTAATAGACACATTAAACTACAAAAACTTCTTATAATTTTATTTTTTTGATAAAGACATATTATTTTATTGGTGACAATCTGTTAATGTTCAATTGAAAAAGCGACTAAATTTATCGAACAATAGCATAACAAGATCTATTTATCCACTCCCGCTCGCACTCCATCCAGCTTGCACTAAAACTACAGAAGTTATAATATGAAATTGAATGTTGGAACAAAATCACCTGAATCCGGCTCCTCTTGCATGATGCAGTTTGCCTCGAACGAATCTAATCTTCCAGCAGCTGCAACCTCAATTAACACCATCGTCATTGAGGGGGGGGGGGGGGGGGGGAGTGAAGACGTTGAGAACTAGAAGGGGAAAGAGGAGTCGGGAGGATAGAGGGGAACGAGGAGTCAATCCTGGTCAATGATCGGGTCGTAAATAGGCTTCAATGTGGTGGTTTCTTCTAGCGAAACTCTTGATTCTTTCCTTTCATTCTCTCGCTGATACGGTCAAGCAGCTGGGCCGGCCGGCCGGCCGGACTTTCCAAATTCCTGTACGTAGCTATAGGTATACTTATCTAGGTTTGGGCCCCTGGCCAATGAGGGCCCTGTGCGGCTGCACCTCAGGCACATGCTCAGGGCCGGCCCTGCCGGGAGCGGGAGTTTCACCATGAACTACCAGAGCACAGGGGCTGCCACCGGAGTAGTGGACGCGGACGCCTCCGCGAACCCAAGCAGTGGCAACTCCCGGGAGCTGAGCCTCTTCGGTGCGGCAGCTCATGATCATGGCGGCTCGCGCGAGGCGCTAGAAGGGTCGGAGCGGCAGGAAGGTGAGACGGAGAGGGAGCTGGACCTGGAGCTCAGGCTCGGGCGTCGTCCCAGGCATTGATCTCATGGTTGTGCAACTCATACACAGGCTGCATATATATATACATATTAGTTCATGCATATGGTCTATTAAATGTGTGCATGGCTGCGTGATTATTTTGGGATCTTTTTTTTTTTGAAGGGAAAGATTATTTTGGGATCTTGGTTACTGTTATAGTGTCTTGTTTATGTATGTATGTTTGTTGTGTATATATATTTTGGCCGTTTGGTCTACTGCAAAACTTAGGATGACCACACTAGACCTTACCGAAATCATTTCTCCAGTTTATATACTTCCATTCTGCTATTTTGGTTTCTTTACTGTTTAATTTCTTTTGTTAATTTTTGAACTTGCGTGTTTGTTTGTCTCAAGTGTCATAGTATATATGCATATATGCAGAGGTATTTTTGTTGTGAATAAACGTGCATCTTACATTAGTATATTAGTACACAACAGAGTTTCATAGCTGGTTCTAACTGTAGCCCACTGCTACTACCTCCAATCCTGTACATATATGTTGCGACGCTTTCTCAGATACATATATGTTGCGACGCTTTTTCGGATCGGAGAGTAGTAGAAACCAGGCCACAATACGAATAATTTCTTACTGTAAAATATACAAACCATGTGCATGAGATCTCTATGTGCAAAGGCAAAAACATCGTATACACCTCTTATGTCAGACATGTTCTACATATCGCTCACGGTTTGCTCCTGAAACTCGTGTGCATTGTTCAGCAACAAAGCACATGGTTTGTTCAGAAGAAACCTTGTGAAATCTCGAGTCTACGATTGTCGGGAAATAAGCGTTTGTGATTGTTTCCATTGTCGTAAATAGACCGGAACTATAATCGTTTGTGCTGATTTTCCCCCCATTATGCGTCATCCGTTTTTGTTCGACACTTCTAGAGGTTGCTTGCATTTTCCTCCTACACACCATGCATTGGCGACGAAGCAACTTTATAAGCCTCATCGACAAGCTCTGTGAAGCTCCTCGCCGATGTTCTGTTGGAACACAACAAGCGCCATGCTAGAATCACAGTACAACAGTTTGTTAGAAGAAGACCACTCTCCTTTCGTGCATGCCTACGTGGCGTTGTGCCCTTCTCCTTGAAGACACACGTTGAGCGCGCACGTCTCAAGAATTAGATGAGCCGAGTAGGCACACTCACTCTAGCCATTGAATCACGAAACCAACCCCTCTTCGCCCTCGTATTCCGTCTGGTCCTCCTCCGATGACGACTCATAATAATTTCTTGATATGGACGAGAACGTAATAACGACAACGACGGAGGATTACTCACTATGTTTTGAGTCGTGGGAGGAGGTTGGGCGTGAGGCCGTGGACGACGAGCAGGAGATATTTCAGGAGCATTGCATGATGTAGAAGCCCATGACGACAAATCTTTTAGAAATCATAGTGCGTGTGGCAAAGGGTTAATGCCGCCGCCAACGATGCTGACACCTCTGCCTAGGACATTTTAAGCTCGTCGGTGTTGACGCCTCAGACTCTTTAAGGGAACCGGAGAGATAGTATGATTAGCTTATAAGTTGGTTGCGTTCCTATGTGAGGAGAGGCAATTTATTCAATTTATAATGCATCCCTAAAATAATCGTGAAATCATATCTCCTAGTACATATATCCATGAAAAATTTGTAAACATATTATTACCTGCTAGAATACATCAGTGTGTATAGGACTATCACACATGCTTTTATGTAAAAAAAGTGTGTGCGTTGTCATGATTTTTTCCGCAATTCGTGTACCTTATATAGTGAGCGCACATGGTTTCTAATGTAATGGAGTTTCTGTCATTTTACCATCATATGTTTCTAGGACTGCCCGTCCGCTGCCGGCTTTCTCACTTCTATACCATGCCTCACAACATGCAGGTGAAGCGAGATCTCGCATGGGGGTAACTTCATTGAATACACACCATCGTTGTTAGACTTAGAGCACTCTCTAGTGCATGGAACCAGGGGTAGCTTCATCAACCTCTCAGCTGATGGTATCAGAGCAGGAGTAGTTCTTAGTGCACATAGTTGGGGTGGTGTCATCGTCCTCGCACCGACGGTGAGGGGAGGAGCTCTCCGGATGCCCTCTAACACTTATTCTACGACGTTGAAAGGAGTCATTGAAGCCCACAGTGTTCAAGCAACGCTGGGAGGTGGCAGGGTTCTCTGTACGACTGTCGTCTATGGTGGGCGGTGAGGAGCGGATCTGGCCGAAGTTTAGTAATTTAATCTCGGTGGAATTCTAGGCTTATCGCCAAAATGATGCCCTAAGGCTGGCGCATCATAACCCATATATATTTTCAGTTCAAAAGGTTGAAAATAATACTCCATCCGATCAGGTTTAAGTTCGAGCGCGGGTGCCCGCTCCCTCGTGTGTATTCACTGGAAATTGTTCTATCAAAAATTCTTGGAGGGATGTCTAACCCTCCAAGTCGCATATTTTCTATTGGTATTCGTTGAATGGCACAACTGGATAAATTTACTAGCTTCTCCCTTCGTTTTTAAATATAAGATGTTTTACCATTTATTCACATGCATATGTATATATTCATCTAAATAATATGTGCAATATCTAAAACAACTTATATTAAAAAACTGAGGGAGTACAATTTTTTTTTATGAGAAGGAGTACCAAATATGATCCACAAACAGCCTGCTAGGCTGAAAAGCAAGCCGGTCGGCTGCCGTGCCGGGCCGGCCCGCTGGCCAGCTACCCTCCCCGTTGTTGAAAAAAGAAAAATAGCAACGAGCCGGCCGATAGGTGGGCCCCCCAGCCCCCCTTAAACATCGAGGGTAAACTCCCAACTCCTCGATGACTCCCATCCCCGAAACGGAGCAGTAAACGACACCACCCAGACGCCCCCTCAGATCGGACCTCGAATCCGAACACCGTCGGCGATGGCGCCGCCGCCGCGCCGTCTCCTCCTCGTCCTCTTCGGGCTCCTCGCCGCCGCCGCTCTCGCTAACCTCGCCGCCGCCGTCTACGAAGACCAAGTCGGCCTCGCTGACTGGTACGTCCACCACATCGCGCCCCTCCCGGAGCGTAGATCCGATCCGCTCCTGCCGCCCGTAGATCTGATTTTCCTGACACGTCGTACCCAGCGGAACGTCGAGTCTGTAGACTAGATCGCTGTTCCTTGCTACGGGGGAAGCTACACGGCGTGGCAGTGTAGGGGTTTCGGGGCTTTGAGGCCACGTATGATGTGCTTGTTAGCGACGTAGCCGAATTTCGAGTTTGTAGCTTAGATCGCTGTTCATTGCTATGGGGAAACTTTCTCGGCGTGGCAGTCTAGGGCTTTCGAGGCTTTTAGGCCACGTATGATGTGCTTGTTAGTTTTCGAGTGTATTTGTTGTTGAGGTACTTAATCTAGCTGCCAGTTGAGTCCTATGCATGTGATGAACAGGCCGGCTGTTCCAGCCTCTGAGGTTAGTGGTGCTTCTTGCAGATCAGATCAGATTGTGTTCTGGAACTTTTAGGTTCGAGGTTTTGTTGCTGCTTTTACGGGCCTAGAATTTCCACTGACATTCTCTCAGCTTAAATTTCTCTGTACATACACGGTTATGGTAATGCATTGTATTACGGGAGTTATATGGAGCCAACGTTTGGTGTGCGTCCAAACGTCTGCTGCTGGCTGTGCCGTCTGATCCAGTGCAGCTGCTGCGACAGTGACATCATGAATTCATGATGATAACATGGGTGTGCGCGACAGCAGTGTTCTGCTGTATTGCTCTCCACATATTTAATCCAGTAGATTAATTTCTTTTAGTTTTCCTTTATTTTTTTAGTAAACCCCTGTATATTTCACCCGTTATAATAATTAATAAGTTGAACAGTGCACCTTTTAGCACAACCTATGTTGCTAATTAGCTCTACTATCCAATATTAGGCGGCAATCCCTATATCACAAAATCACTGTTGTTCTTTGCAGGCATCAGAAGTATATAGGCAAAGTAAAGCAGGCAGTTTACCACAGTCAGAAGAGTGGACGGAGGCGTGTTGTGGCCTTGACAGAGGAAAATGTGATCGCTTCACTTGATCTTCGCTCGGGAGATATATGTGAGTTTTAGGGTCACATAATTTCCTCAGTATGCCTGATGCATATATGTCTTTTCTTTACTATTTGTCAATTATGGTGCAGTTTGGCGACATGTCATTGAGAAGAATGACCCTATCGATCAGCTTAGTCTATCACTTGGAAAATGTGAGTCTACATGTTTTCATTCATTTCAGATACATATTCTTAGAAGAATAAACCTGTTGATGATGTTTGTTTTCATGTCTTCTGTTTTCTTACCCTTGTTTATGCGATAAATATATCCGTTCAAATTAGCTTTGTCCTTAAGTTATATATGTTATATAACACACCAATTCAGCAATTCTTCATATATATAGTCCATAGTTTTATTTGCATGTGCTACTTCTCGCAGTTAATTCTGTTTCAGATGCCTGTTTGAATTTGGTAGCCTTTTGTGATATTCACTTAATCACAGTATATACGCATACCAGATAACGACATGAAGCAACAAGTATAGCGAGGTAGTACTAGTTAGCCAATAGGAGATACATATAGGTCCACTCAAATTAGAAGGCAGTTCTATACAAAATATTACTCAAGTATCCATGTTTTAAGCAATGCAATACCAATGGTTGAGCAGCATGGTATTTACATTTCAGAGGTTCAAGATTGTTTCACAATTGAGAAGATAACAGGGAACATTACATCTATTTGTTGTTTAAATATTTGGAGACACAAGTGCTTAAACTCAAGAAATGTGGCTTAAAACTTTTTGTCAAACCTTTAAACAACTGATCATGGTTATTGAACTGTATAGACAAGATAAGCCTGTAGCAAACATGTGGAGCTCACTGGTTTAGTATATTCGTTTGAAAAGTAAAATTGTGTTCGCATTTTTGGTTACTGGAGGTATGAACAATGCTTATGTCCTGAAGTATGTTTTCTCGTTATTATCCGACTTAACTGTCAGGGTCATGAGAGTAATCACTGCACAAATATTTTTGTGAGACAGTTCCACCTGTTTCTTGTTCTTTTTTTTTTGTTTCTGTACATATGTTCATTGCATTATTATATAAACTTTAGTTTGCTAAGCAACGTGTATATAACTGTCTGATTTGAACCTGTATTCAGATGTTGTTACTCTTTCTTCGGGAGGTAGTATATTGAGGGCATGGAATCTTCCTGATGGACAGATGATCTGGGAAACTAATATTCAAACTTCCACAGCATCAAAATCATTGCTGCATGTTTTGGTTCGTATTGGCAAATTATGATATGTGGTTATATAATATATTTGTGTTTGTATCACTTAATTTGAGTGCCTGGTTCCCTTTCTCTTGCAGTCATCAAACAATAAAGTGGCAAAGGATAATTTGGTTTTAGTTTCGGCTGGACAATGGATTTATGCTGTATCAAGCATTGATGGAGTCATCTCTTGGGGAAAGGAGTTTGCACTGGATGGGTATACATAACTATGCCCTCTGTTACTTGTTCATAACATCAGGAAAACAATACTAACTTGTACTCGAATGTCTGTGCAGCCTAGAAATCAAACAGGTCGTTCAGTCACCTGAGACTGATATTGTATACGTTGTCGGGGTTGCTGGTTCCTCAAGGCTATCTCTTTATCAATTGAATGCTAAAACTGGAGAGATAGTAAAGGACACCCAAGAGTTATTGCCTGGTGGGTTATGTGGCGAAACATTACTTGTTTCTGACAATACGTTGGTAGCATTGGATGAGACCAGGTCTGCTCTGTATATTGTTGAGTTCAAGGGTGAGAGCATCAGCTACAACAAGGTGCTGATTTCAGATTTTGTTCAAGACTTATCTGGAACAGTCAAACTTCTACCTTTGATGTCCAATGGAGTCATAGCGTTGCAATCATCTTCTACTGTTCATCTCCTGAGACTTCAAGGTATGAAGGGGTTGGAAGTAATCCATAGCTTTGACCGGCCAGCCGTTGTGAGTGATGCTCTGGCAATAACAGAGAAGGATGAGGCTTTTGCTGTTGTGCAGCATGTGGGTTCTCAAATCGAATTTATTGTCAAAGTTACAAGTGATGTAAGCAACGAAATTATGAGGGAAATAGTTAAGATTGATCCACATAGGGGTAGTGTTGAGAAGGTCTTCTTGAATAACTATATACGAACTGATAAATCTCATGGTTTTCGGGCTTTGGTTGTAATGGAGGACCATTCGATCTTGCTAATCCAACAAGGAGCAATTGTCTGGAGCAGAGAGGATGGACTTGCTTCAGTTGTTGATGTAATTGCTTCTGAATTGCCTGTTGAGAAGGATGGTGTCTCAGTTGCGGATGTGGAACACAATCTCTTTGAATGGCTTAAGGTAACCCCAATAGAACTATTGTTTTGTGTAATACTGTAGAATTTGGTGTAAAGATTTCTTAGCTAATGGTAGCACAGGAGTAAGTAATTCTGTGGGCCATCCATATTTTTGTCTTATTGATGTGTGGTTGTGACATTTGTTGCATGTGCTTAACCCTCGATTCTTATATAGGGGCACATGCTGAAACTCAAAGGAACTCTAATGCTTGCAAGTGTTGATGAACTTGCTGCAATCCAAGCATTGAGAGTCAGAAGCTCTGAAAAAAATAAAATGACCAGAGACCATAATGGATTCCGAAAACTTCTTATTGTGCTGACAAAGGCTGGCAAAGTAATAGCTCTGCATACTGGAGATGGACGTATTGTCTGGTCAAACTTGCTGCCATCCCTTCGTGCTTCTAAATCTGGCGAAATGCCTTCTGCCTTGAGGTTATACCAATGGCAGGTTCCCCACCACCGTGTGATGCGTGAGAACCCGTCCATACTTGTTATTGGCAGATCTGGAGCAGATTCTGTTGCTCCTGGAGTCCTCTCTATTCTTGATTCATATTCTGGAGAAGAACTCAACTCTCAGAGATTTGACCATTCTGTTGTCCAAATTATTCCATTGACACTGAAGGATTCATCTGAACAGCGTCTTCATCTTATTGTTGATTCAAACTCCTATGCTCACCTATATCCGAAATCTCTGGATGCTCTTAATTCATTTGTACCTGAGATGTCAAATATATATTTCTACTCAGTGGATATTCAGAAAAATGCAATTAGAGGATATTCATTGCAGAAGTCATCTGGCCTCAATTTGGATAACCAGTACTGCTTTAGTACAAAGGAGTTATGGTCTATCATTTTCCCTTCTGAGTCAGAAAGGATTGCCATCTCAGAAACACGGAAGATGAATGAGGTATGTTCATTAACTCCGTGTGCTCTAATTCATGATGGTGTCCAACATTCTTTATTTAAATTTGTTAAACTTCGCTTGTTTCTTATGCCCTGAAGGTTGTTCATACTCAAGCAAAGATCATAGCAGATCAAGATGTGATGTATAAGTATCTATCAAAGAATTTAGTTTTTGTTGCTACTGTGTCTCCTAAAGCTGCTGGTGAAATTGGATCTGCTGCACCTGAAGAAGCTTCACTCGTTGCATATCTAATTGATGCTGTCAGTGGTCGCATACTGCACCGTGTGACTCATCATGGTGCCCAAGGCCCTGTACATGCTGTGAGTACAACTCCACCTTTTATTCTTTGGCCCTAATCCTTTGGCAGTTCAGTTTTTGCACGTTATATTTATCACAAGAAAGCTGTCGTTTCTGCAATGTCTTAGTGTGTCTTTGTATCTTGTTTTTTAATGACCCCTCTTTACAAAATATTAACGTGCTTATTTCTATTTGTGTTTTTGCAAGGTTGTAAGCGAGAACTGGGTGGTTTATCATTATTTCAACCTACGAGCTCACAGATTTGAAATTGCAGTGATTGAGATATATGATCAATCTAGGGCGGTATGTCATATACACATTGCTGTAATTATATAAGTTGATTTAGCATTTCTTTCGGTGTTGGTAGTTGTACTTAACTGCACTAAGTATTCACACAGGACAATAAAGATGTTATGAAGCTTATACTTGGGAAGCATAATTTGTCTGCACCAATGACTTCTTATTCCCGGCCAGAAGTTATGGTGAAATCCCAGTCGTACTTTTTTACTCATTCAGTGAAAGCAATGGCAGTTACCCAAACAGCTAAGGGTATAACCTCCAAGCAGCTTCTCATTGGCACCATTGGTGACCAGGTATGTTGCCCTTTTTTCTTTTCTATTTCATATATTTTCCTTTAATCATGTACTAAAAACGTTTTGCATATTGTTTAGTCTGATACAATTACCTTTGGGTTGTTGTTTACCTATGCAAGCCATTTTACATTTGTAGCCCGGTTGAATGCAGACATGGTTTTGATTGCACCCCATGTCTGCTTCCTACCTTACAGTAAGTCGGTCCATTTAGCTTCATGTAATCTGAATTTTCCATTGTGAAGTGGGTGTGAACGATTTTCTAATTAGACCCCTTTTCAATACAAACAAAAGCATGCAGTGCTCAGGTGACCAATGTTAACTATCGACATTTCTTTCAAAAGCATGGTTCACCTTTTGGAACATGTTCTGTTAGTAACTTGGTCTCTTCTGTTTAAATGTTCATTCCCACCTTGATTCCACCTGCAATGCTTTCAGAAGGCTCTGTTTTGCATTAGGCTGTGGTTCACCTTCAGCACGTTCATGGGCATTCAGTTTCTTTTGATAGGCATTGATAGGTTAGGAAACATATGCGTCACAATCACAACGCAAACCTGTGAAGTTCGTTATCATCTGTTTATCTACCATTTGTTTGAAGTGATCAAGTGAACATATTTCCATCTTTATGAACAAGATTGTTGCTATTTGATATGAAGTCAGTGTGTAGATACTTGAACCATGTATTGATAGAACATCTTGTGCATTGCAGGTTTTGGCACTAGACAAGCGCTTTCTTGACCCACGCCGTTCAGTGAACCCTACTCAGCAAGAGAAAGAAGAGGGCATTATACCATTAACAGATTCTTTGCCTATTATTCCACAGGTATTTCAATTATCTTGATGATTAAAAGGTTTACATTCACATATATTATCCTTGTAACAGTTTTTATTAAACTGTAAAGAACGAACACTAGTCGGCGTTACTATCTTACCATGACAAAGTTGTGGTATGGACGTATGGTGTTGCCTTGAGGATTCTTCTCATTAGTGTGGTTACAGATTTATGACATCAGTTTGTTTCTTTTTGGATTTGGTAAAATCGTTGAATGTTACCTTGCTTTCAAGACAATGCCTGTAATGGGCATGGCCAAGCCATGTTGGTTAAGAGCCACTGTGGCTCAGTTTTTTTTTGTGAAACGGGGATAATTGTATTTTCAATTTTATTATGTCCTTGCAAAAGTTTCGTATTCTTCCCATATTTCCTTGGCTAGGTTCGTTGTCTCAAAAGGAGAACCCTCATGTGCTTGCAGACTTTGCCTCTTTTTTATGTAGAGGGAGAACTGTTATGAACAAAATAAACGATCGTTCCCTTTTTCATGAGTTGTGTGATGGGCAGGTCTCAGTCTAATCTCTAGGTCTCAGTCTAATCTCTACTATATAATATGTCTTGGGGACTCCGGTCGTACGTCACTTTTTATCCCGCTTTTACCCCTGTGGTTTCTGAGATATTACCCACCACTGCCACCGGTAAGTGAAGAAAAAACGATTCTATTTTTTTTCCTAGCGTGTTGCCCCGTGACGGAAGGGCGTAGAGACTGCCCGTCCCCCGCGGCTCCCTGGCCGGAGACGGCAGCGGCGCAGCTCCCTGGCCGAAGATGGCAGCGGCGTAGTAGTTGACGAGGCGAAGACGGCGCGGCGAGCGGCGGCGAGCTGCGAGTTATGGAGAGGCGGAGACGGCAGGGCGTGGCGAGCGGCGACGAGCTGCGAGATGCGGAGATGCGGAGATGGCAGCGCGCGGCCTGGAGGGCGTGGTCGTAGGTGCCGAGCCACACGCGCGCGCCCTTCCGCGCCGGGTCCCGGATCTCCGCCGCGAACTTGCCCCACGGCCGCTGCCGCACGCCCCGGTACCGCCGGAAGTCGGCGTCGTCCTCCGCGTAGTCGTGAGCGTGGTGCAGCTGCTCCAGGACCAGGGCCGTTGTCGGCGGCAGCGAGACGAAGAGTCCTGCGGCTGCGGGCCTCCGTCGCCCTTCTGGCGGGGACGAAGCAGCGCTGGAGTCGGAGGAATCGCCGCTGTTGGTGCCGGCGTCGGCGTTGAGGTCGTCGAGGAGGTCGTCGAGGAGGTGGGCGCAGATGTGGTCGAGGTGGTGGTGCATGAACGCCATGGCGCGCGCTGACGAGGGAAAGAGTCGGGTGAGATGCAGAGATGGCAGGGCGCGGCGAGCGGCGACGAGCTGCATCGATGCGGAGACGGCAGGCGCCGGCGGTCGTGCCTCGTATGGATTTGGAGAATGGGGAAAGAAGAGGCGGCGCGGGAGGAGAGAAAGGCAAGGGCCTGCGCTGGGAGCCTGGGAGTTGGGGACTTGGGTCGTGGGCTCGTGGCCTCGTGGAAAAACAACGTGGTAGACTGTTGGTAGCATGGGGATGGATAAGATATGTGTGGTAAAAAAAATAGCAGCAACTTAATGAACAAAAATTTCAAGTAGCTTGATGTCATGATTTTTTCAAGTTGCTTGATGTCAAGTTGCCTTGATGAATAATTGTCATATTCTCCTTAGCGAAGCACATGTATTTATCGATGGATGAATAGAATCGATGTGTCATGTCGCATCCTTTCGAATTTAAGACAATTATTGATTCGAATTGTACATAATTTTTCAATATCCCGTAGCAGCGCACAGGCATTTTGCTAGTAGCTATAACAAGTGTCTAGCGAACTTCAGAGATGTTTTTTAAGTATCAGAAACTTCAATAAGACAATACCTATTTGTCTGCTAATGTTTGAATTAATTCATTGTTATTGTGTATGATAAGACTAATGCCATTTCTTTGTATGAACTTACACAACTTTGGTTGCATGTTAAAATATGATATTTCTTTCAAGTACAAGAATACATTGTTTGCAGTAGCCATTGGAATTCCTTTACTAGCTTGTGCCAAAACAGCTACGCCCATTAACTTTTGGTTATCACTTAAACTGAAAGTGAACATGGAACATCTTAAAGTGTGTAAATGGGTCTTTTGAATATTAATACCCCTTATGAAATATGTTGTACAGCTTCCAGTTTCATTCAACTACCACTCTACCCATCCCCCGTGCTTCCTCACCTCATGTCTTGTGCTTGATACATGAACAGCATGCTTGGTTAATATTTATGCAAAATGTGATTATCTGCATACTTGGCATGCGTACTTTTGTCAAGGTGTCACCGTGCCAGTATTCGAATACCTGAAGCTTATACAGTACTATCTTTCCATTGTTGTGTATGCTTAATTTGATGTTCTACGTTGGTTAACGGTCATTATTCAGCTTGTTTGTGCCATGTTTTTGTGCAGTCCTATGTGACACACTCTCTTCAAGTGGAAGCCCTGCGAGGAATTGTTTCTATCCCTGCAAAGTTGGAGTCCACTACTCTTGTTTTCACGTATGGTGTGGACCTCTTCTATACCCGGCTTGCGCCATCAAGAACCTATGATTCACTTACCGACGAATTCAGCTACGCACTTCTTCTAATTACAATAGTTGCATTAGTTGCTGCTCTGTTTGTTACCTGGATTTGGTCTGAGAAGAAGGAATTGAGAGACAAGTGGAGGTAAGCAAGGCCTTTACATCCCCACGCGGATGAGATTTTTGGGCCCTAGTCTGCATCACTATCTTCCTCTTTTGTAGTGCTAGGGTTGGTTTCACCTTTTGACTAGGCCGTTATTAATGTAACATTTGTAAGTGAAGCCGCACTCCTGGGATGGCACTGCATAAGTACTTGTAGAAAAGCCATTTGTGCGATTAGAAATCCTCGACATGATGACATTGAAGAACTCACAGATCATGCTTGACGTGCTTATAAGCTGTAAAATGTACCACATGGACCAAACTTCTCAGCAGAATGTTAGAAGTGTTACTTCTCTTGTAACTTATTGAGATATTCATGTTCGACCTGTACCTTTATCTGAATAGAAAACGAATTTCCCTCATGCTTCTGGTTTATCACCATTTTTTAGACAATACCTATCAGATAACCAATCAAATCTGTTGCTACATGGTGACTTGATATCAGTGTAGTAATGTCAGGTAGTGAGCTACTTTCTGCAGAATAAGTGTTACAGGACCTGGTCAGGTGTTCCTTTTGATGATACTGAGAAGCTGCACGGTTGCATATTATTGGCATCCTAGAACAGCATCTTTCAGATCTTTATGCTTTAAAGTATCGGCATAGTAGTTCTTGTCTTTGTTTATATGTCAGTACGTGCGTACTTTTACTCGTCTCGGGCTCGTTCTGTCAATTCATTCAGGTTGAATAGCAGCCGATGTTTTCATAGTCTTGACGAGGGATATGGGATATTGGGATGTTTTCATGTCTAAATATGACTGCTGGGATTTTTTTTTTAAAAAAGACTGCTGGGATTGATATCGGTTTTCGTTTTCCTAGTTGTGCTTGCGGTGGTGATATCGTGCACCGGTGCAACTAGTCTCCCGTCGGCCACATGTGTTTGCAGAAGCGGATGTGAGATGTCTGCCATGATCGGGAAAGGAGAGCAAAGCTTGAGCTTTTCCGGCCCTGAAGATGGAACTCGACATGCAGCAGGAGTCACCTCCATCTTCCAGCCTTTTGCTTTTCTTCGCTTCTTGCTAACCTTCAGGTGCTTTCTGGATTCTTCTGTCTCTACAGTGTAACCTTCTGTCATACGGAGGCTGCCACACACCCATAGTATTTCTCTTCTTTTTTGGCTGTTGCTATCGGGTCATCAGTCGATGGTAAATCTGTCCTGCCCTGGTGCATCGTTTACTTTTGCCTCAGCTATGCCTAGGTACTGAATGAATCTAGCTGCATCAGCTAGATGCCGGTGCTGGGTGCACTACCAAAGTGCCGTAACGATGTGAAGCCTCATTTCCCTTTTAACTGAAACAATGGACCACCACACTTTGTTGAATCACAAACCGAAGGTAGAACACATGCAGTGTCTAAGTTGTGTGGTCGAACTCCCTGCCTCGTCTCATTCTGCCCGGGCCCTGTCAGCCGTTGGTTTGCTGTAGCCTACCTGGCTACCAGAAAGATTGCAATGTCCTGAAAGACATATCAGTTTTAAGTAGAGGCCAAACGATCGCTTACAACACGTCCGGCCCAAGGATCACTCGTTAGCCTTCACCTCTCTTACATGTCGATGACTAGCTCTAAATTGCTCAGCGGCATGCCATAGCTTGGCCTCGTCTTCATCTTGCTCACTCTATCTACCTATGGAGTGTGTCCCTCGAACACCACCCCATTACAGTGTCTCCACATGCACCAACTGATGTGGTTGATTGCCCAATCTTTAACCGCAAGAACCATTGGATAACTATCCTTTCAATTGTAGGAGCAATCCAGGCAACCTGAAGAACATGAGAACAAATCCCACGGTAAGTAACATGGAACGTCACGCCTCACATCAAGCTCGACAATCCTTGATAGATTTAAGGACCTTTTCGTCACGCGCGATAACTCTTGAGAGATTTAAGTACTCATGGCTCAGTTTACTAGATACTTGACGAATGTTCGAGACACCGTCTTACACGCACAATTTCAACTCCCTCAAACCCTAGCCATCAGCTCCTTTATTTATAGGAGGGCAGCACCTAGTCGGTTGGACAGATCCAAACCAAAACAATCACGAATCCTAACCTAATTAGCCTCGATACAAACTAGTCCATTAAAGACTCGGCCCAAACACATTAAAAAGTACACAGTTTTAGACATTACATTACGTGACTATTGTCCTAACTATAACCTTTAACACGCATCAAAAGATCAACATGATGCTTGTCCACAGGTCCCTTTTGTCTGGAACGCCTTCTACGGTGATGCCCGCCTACGGTGCATTTGCATGACCTTCACGAAACTACAGAACAGGAGGTCAGCAGCCGATTACCCCAAAAATGTTGCTTCTCTGAATGCAAGCATGTACACTACTTTGTACTATCCCATTTGTCCCACGTTCGCATCCCTATCTACACAAGAACAACTCCTTGTGAGAAATACGTCGGTGGTGAAGATAATGATGCCACCAGCCACCGGGTCACCTCGTGTTGGGGTGATTATCGATCGCGAGGCTGAGCGTAGAGCGGGTTTTCGTCCTAGGGTTGTACTGTCCTTCGAGACTTCGAGTTGGTGATCGCGCTGTCAGTTTGTGTGGTGTCTGCAGATGAGTGCTTACGTCTGGTTGGATTGTTTCAGTGAAGCCACTTACATTATTAGTGCATGCGATTCTTGCGAGGACAATGTGCGGGCCACCGCAGACGACGCAAAAAAGACGAGCGCGGATCCATGAAAACTAAGCCAATCTTAGACGCGCACGCACGTTAAATCTCAGTCTCTTAACGTCAGTCTAGCTAGCAGAATGGAAAACTTTACTTATGCGGATGTACCATCAAATCTTTTCGCTCCGCATCTCCTTTTGAATTTATGTAGTTCTTCATTTGCTCCTTTAGTTTTTGGTTCAGTGTGCCTTCCCTACGGCCATCGAACATTGATCCACTTCCTGTAAAAGCTAAGCTAGCTAGCTTATCTGCTGCTGAGATTTGATGGTCTCTAAAAATATTCGAGTTCCATCGGAAGAGTTTAGCAATTCTATATCACTCTTGAAGTGAGCTGCATGAGTGCATTTAGCAGCATCGCTAATGGATGATCTAAATTTGGTAACCTATATCTCCATTTGTATAAATTGTTTGAAAATATTTTCTCCTTGGGACTTCCAGCGGCTTGTCTATACATACACAACTTCTATATTTTATCTCTTGTAATTTAGTAGTATTAACTTTATAGCTATCAATCCCACAACTTGAAATGTGAATCTTAATTCAGTGGTACTAGCTGACAATGAGACGACACTACTGTACCAAAGTTGTTGATCTACCAAACAAGAAAACACGTGCCACCACAACACCACCGCTTGTGGGCATGTAGGAGAGAACTAATACACAACCTTGAAAAGAAGAAATATATTTCTAAACGTACAACGCTTGCAGAAGTAGCTGTATCAAACCCAAATAATCTTTACATGATTTCAAATAAAATAAAGATAAAAATTAAATGGGGAGACGTTGTGCCTTCAAAGCTCTTATGCTCCTGGTCTAATGCAAAAAACCAAAACAAATAGTTAAACCTTGTAAACAATTCTAAGAACAATCGGTGAGGAATATACATGTTTTTTTAATACATGCCAAGTTTCATGGTGAAATGAAATGCGTGGTGGCTGTGTGAACAATAACAAAATCAGTGCTCTAAAAATTATGTTTGAAATCCCATTTTGGCCACCGATTTGTCTTTTTTTGCACGGAACAATTCAGAGTCATTTCATCATGAAACTGTGTATGTATGAATAATATTTTTATATGTTCGTCTACAAAAGATTTCAATTTTTCTAAAATATTTTATTGTATTCTAAGAGCATCTCTAACAGCTGCCCTATCCTATATTTAGTTTTTGCACATATAGAGCACCTGTTTTAACGTTTTTAGTGCACATAGTAGTTTTTCACTTTTCCAGTTGCCCTATTTTAGGGCACTACTTCTCCAACACCTGCCCTATCACATGCCCTATTTTAGACAAATTTCATGAACATTCGAACACAATTTGCACTACGAACCATATTTTGAACACAATTAAAACTACAAATCATAGTTTGAACACAAATTCTCCAACAGTAGGGATTTTTTTTCAATGTTTAACTACAATGTGCTCTGAATTAGCGTCACTAGACAGTGCTATACTGTACAAAATCACCTTCTTATGCTCTGAATTAGCATCACATACAGTGCTACAAAGAACAGGAAATCAGAGGCACCTGGATGCAGCGAATCGGAGGAAGCAAATCGACCCAGAGCCGCTCGTGCTTCCAGGAAAAATTCCCCCACTCGTGCTCCAGCACCTCCACGGGCGGCGAGCCGTTGTCGAGACGCATCATCGGCATCCTCGCGATCCAGTCGATTGACGCAGCTGCTGGCCTCCACCGGAGGGGAAGAGGAAAGCGGGCGCGGTGGTTAGGGGCGGTGGCGCGACGTGGGCGCGGTGGTTGAGGGCGCCCTCGGTCTGGGATGGAGCCAGGCCGGTGCATGGTGGTGGTGGGCGTCGTCGGCGAGGGATGGAGGCTCGCCTTGTTGCGCCTCGAGGTCGTCAGATCGCCGATATAGGAGCGGTGGCCTACCCCCGAGTGCGGCAGTGGTGATTGGGGGAGGATGGGTAGGGCGCGACCAAGGTGCCGCCGTGGTGATTCGGGAGGAGCTCGGCCGCGCGGAGGCGGACTGGAGGAGGTCGGGGTGTGGGGAGGAAGGAGGCCGGGACGGAGGAGTGGCGCAGCAGTGGCACAGGTCCGCGCGGAGCTCCTCCAGCCTCAGCTGCTTCCGACGCTGCCGCTTCTCGTCGGGCGCAGCCGGTCGACTCCGGGCGTCGATTTGGACCAAAACGGAGGGTGGGAGGCACGAGTCGGCGGGCCAGGGTGGCGGCGGCGGCCAGCTTGGCGTCCAGGGTGGTGGTGGGAGGCACAAATCGACGGCGGCGCCGGCGCACCGGAATGGCGGGTGGGGGCTGAAATTTTCAGATTGGCGGTTGGTCGTGCGCGGGTTGATTTTGAAAGGATAGAGCACGCCTACGCGCGACCCTCCGTGTCCCAAATATGGGGTAGAGAGGACCAAAATTTACGGCTGTCCTATAATAGGGCACGTGATAGGTTAGCTATTGGAGGTCGGTTTTTGTCCTCTCCTGCCCTAAAAAACGGTTTTTAGGGCACGGAGACTAAAATATGACTGCTGTTAGAGATGCTTAAAAAAACATTATTCACCATAATAAGCATATGAGCTTGGGCGGAACTCGTGAGGGCAAAAGCAGGCCGTGGCCCGCTCAGCCCAGGAATAACGATTTTATGCCAATAATGCAGCTGAAACATAAACAGAAAGAAATTTGTCCTAGAAGTACGGAGTACAAAAAATCCACTTAATTACGCTACTCATACAAAGTGGAACACACTAAAACAGCACAGCTCATCGAAGCTTCACCTCAAACCACCCTGCCCTCTCTCTTTCTCTCGCGCTGCACACACGACACCCGCTCTTCACACCCCACCCTCCCCAACCCTCCGATACTCCGGTTCATGTCCCGCTGCTCCCCATGTCGCCCCCACTCGAGCTCGACTACATAGGCCTCTCGCCGCCGGCAGCGGCAGCTGCCGCTCCCGCCGACGACCTGAAGGGCACCGAGCTCCGCCTCGGCCTGCCGGGCTCAGAGTCGCCGGACCGCCGCGCCGCTGCCGCCACCCTAGACCTGCTCCCTACCAAGGGCGCCAAGCGCGGGTTTTCCGACGAGGTGCCTCCACCGCCGTCCGCCGCCGCTGCAGGGAAGGGCAAGAAGGTGTCGGAGCAGGAAGAAGAGGAGGACAAGAAGGTGAACACGACGCCGCCGGCCGCGAAGTAGGTGAATTATGAATTGTGGTACAAATCTTGGGATTTCTTGACTCCTGAGTCCTGAGCGGGAGTTGTCTTGAGCTCCTCTAGTTCTTTGAACTGTGGGCTGGTGGAGGGAGTGGTTTGGCATATTATGGAATTTTGAGTGCCGGGGGAGATTTTTATAATACTTCTTGGGGAGAATCATGTTGAGTATTGGTAGATTTGTTTCTTCCAACTGTTACTCTTGATATGAGTTTTTTTTTTACATTTTATGAAAGCAAACGTAGGAATTGAGGAAACAAGCGGTTTTGTGTCAAGAAGCTCTGTCCTGGCTAATTGTTCTGATTTAACTTGCATGTTTTCTGGTGGAAATTTGAACTTTAACTGGGTCTGGGGGTGGGAAATGGAAATATTTGCAGATTTGGCTAGTAGTTCCTTTTTAATTTTACCTTTCTCATCTTCAACTTTACACAATTTCTCCTTTTTATTTTTGAGCTTTCTTGCATCTTTTTGTGTTGTCCAAATTCTGCTATCAGCAACCTTTATCTACCTTGTTGTTTGTGTTTCAGCTGAATTTCTTCACAAACTTTTGATACATCATGACCTTGTTCGATTTATCCTCCTGATCTTCGAATTTGCTATTTGCCTTTTGTTCTACCACTTCCTAACGGTGTTGTTGCTAAAAATAAATTGACAACCGTGACATGTGATGTGTTTTGCAGGGCACAGGTAGTGGGATGGCCACCAATCCGCAGCTACCGCAAGAACACTATGGCGACCAACCAGCTGAAGAGCACCAAGGAAGATGCTGAGGCCAAGCAGGGCCAGGGGTTCCTCTATGTCAAGGTCAGCATGGATGGTGCGCCATACCTGAGGAAGATCGACCTCAAGACCTACAAGAACTACAAGGACCTGTCGACTGCACTCGAGAAGATGTTCGTTGGCTTCACAACGGGTGAGATGTCTCTAGTTATTCTCTGACTTTGCTGAGCGCGCACTCTGCTTGTATTTTCGGTGTGCCTATTATTTGTGAGCATCGTGTGTACCTTTAAAAAACAAGATATTTGATTCCGATGAGTAACGCTTAAGCTGAGTATCTCTTAGATCCCAGTAATTTTGGGATCCATATAAAAAAATCGAGCTTGCATCTTCTTTTGTTTTGCATACTTTGGGTAACTTACCTACTCCTCAGAAGAGGGTTAGTATCAAGTCTTCCCTATTAATAAAAAGAAATATTTTTATTGTAGTAGAAAAAGAGTCTCATGGATTATATGCTGATTAGATTATTATGTCTTCTTGCATGATAAAATAAAACACGGCTCATATTATCTGTATCTTTAGAGTATCTACAAATCCTACGAGATGGATATCATGATATTTTAATTTAATGTGCATATCCCAATTTCTTTGCTGGTAGTTTGTTTTGTTGAAATTTGATTATATCATCCAGGTTGTATACTTTTGTTTTCATTGCTTGTAATGTCGTAGACATTCTCCCTTAGCGATCAATTGAGCATCACTTTTATAAAATCATAAAAGTTAGCACTTGGAATAAGGTGCATATCTTCTCATAGAAATTTTAGTGCACGGATAGGTTCTCTTCCGTTTGTTTTATTTGGCCTTACAGGTTAGTCTGTCTGGATGTGCCATATCAGGCAAGGGTGGTTTATCTGAGAGCCGCAGGGATGGCGAGTATGTGCTGACTTTTGAAGACAAGGATGGCGACTGGATGCTCGTTGGTGATGTTCCATGGCAGTAAGTTCTGATCAGCCTCTCTTTTTTATTGAAGGGTCTAAGGGTCTCCTTCATTCTCATTATGTGGAAATGCGCGAATAGGAAAAACTTGTGACTATGATAGGAATGCACGTGCAAAACAGAGGATTGGAACAATGTAGTTTGTAGACTTGGATGTTTGATTGTGGGAATATGAGAAAAAAGCGCAGGATCCTAATTGCCAAAGTCAAATCAAATTCAGACAATGTCAAAAGGAAAAATAGCATGCTACCATGCCTCAAAAGACACTAATCTGATTCTTCCTGCATAGGGAATCTAAAATGAGGTCCAAGTGGATTTTAAAAATCATGCAGTTTTCCTTTATATCTGAGATCAAGGAATTTTTATTCTGTTTCCTTTTAATGAAATGAATGTGTAGGGCCATCAAAGGAAAGTTCCTGTTCCTAGATTTTCCTCTTCTCTATGCATCTTACGAGCCCTGCTTCTTGTATGTTTAGAATAGTAGCAATGCACTATATCACGAGAATGTGTTCCAGAGTACTTGGCCTTGGCTGTAACCTGGGTCAAGCAGGGTAAATAAAATCTCTGTAGACCATCAACATAATGACAGAGAAAGAAGTTGATCAGATCCCGTGACTTGTGTTTCTCAGATAACCATTAAATTAAAACGTTTTCTTTCACTAAAATTGCAGGATGTTTGCTGAGTCCTGCCGTCGGCTCAGGATCATGAAAGGTTCAGATGCCATTGGACTTGGTAAGTTTGTAACCTTATTCAGTTCAATGTATCTTATCTTCCAATTTACATCCCTTTCTCTGTTACGTAGGCTCCAATTTTCAATTCTTTACCACAATTATTTTTTGAGCCATTTGGACATCCTGCTTTTGCTTCATGCTGTTTAACTCCGTAAGCTTATCTCATTTTGTAAAATTAGAAGCTGTGATAGTCGGTTTACCCTGTAATATCCTACTAAATTGATCTTGTGCAATAAGGTCTCTGCGTAATGACTTAACTTTTTACGTGGATTTTTTTTTAAATGACACGTTAATGCTCCCTGGAAAAGAAATAGCGACGTTGATTTTTTTCTGGTTATATGTAACACATATGCCTAGTTCGTACATCATACACGTAAAGATGGGGAATAGGAGCAAACTAGATATTTAGGACTTTATAACCAATGAAATCAGATGGCAGGAAGCTTATTATGCGTACTGATTTGTTGCATTTAAGAGGAACTATATACATTTGAATTGAAGTTCACATGTATGTATTTTATGTTACAAACAATTAAAGTATTAAGTATTTTTTTGGAAAAATACCATGCAACATTGATACATTCATAGTGTCCCGACAAGTGTTGCATCAACTTTGCACCTAGTATATGTCTTTGTCGGTGTGAAGTGCACACAATCACTTGAAAGAGAACACAGTATGAATGAATTGTTGGATGCATAACATTTTTGCTTAGATAATGATTGAATGTATAACGCGGTATGCCTTTAATGTCATTTGCTAATTAGATATTAGGAGCTGTCCTTATTAATAATTATGTTTGCTGTAAAAGAGTTGAATGCTTTGACTTCCTCAGTGATTGTCTTACCTATTCATTTGCAGCTCCAAGGGCAGTGGAGAAATCCGAGAACCACAACTAAAATGGTTGCTCCCTTCAGTCAAAAGCGAGATGGAGACAATTAGCCTTTGGGCTATTTCTGAAAACCGTCTCACAGTTCTAAGACAGATTCCATCTTATTGTGTGTACTACAACACTGTTTGATGTCCTACAAGTAAAAAAGCTGTGTTGTATTATGTTAGGGTTCACCAAACCTCGTATGGGACATAAGCTATATCTGATTATGCCCGAGTCTTTGTATGTGTGCTATTCTTAATTGTGTAAATGGGTTGGTACATCGTGTGCTGCTATTATGATTGTCATTCTAAGTCCTACCTACTTTGCAAGATGTTTTCCATGAACTGTTTGTTGGCAACATATATGTTTCAATGAAGCTTGCACATGTATTGTCTGTCAAGGCATCAACTGGTCATGTACTCATGTTGCGTTTCATTCACTTTGATTGTTTTGATGTCTGGGGAAGCAACATCTTTTTTCATTGCGAGGCATAAGCAACATCTTCTGAAGCAGTTATCCCGCAAAGTAGTTTCTTTGGTTCTATGTCCATGCTATTCATGGAGAAACTTTAGTTTCCATCCAGCTTGAGTGTGTAGTTTCTGAGTGGGACAGCGACGTTATTATGTTGTGAAGGTCATGATGGTTGTCTATACTCTGTTGTCATTTTTAAAGGCTTCCATATCTACCATCATTCAGGTAACATATGATATTATCATTTCTGGAGAGCTAGCAATAGCCTATTAGTTATGATCCCTTAGAATCAGGCTTTCTTTGCCTGGTATATATCTTACTCTGTAGAAATGATGCTCCACTCCGCTCTTTCTTTTTTTAGCTACCTTTTCCTTCTTACTGGTGTCTGGTAATTGGTGTGCATGTGGAGCTGTGTCTATTTGTTCCAATCAACACATCAAAATTCTGATTCTGTTCTTGTTTCAACTCAAAAGGCATCTCTCACAGGCCCAAATAACCCTTCATCTGCATTTTTATCCCTTGTAGCTTGCGGGCTGTCGCGTCTCGGGTGCGGAATTTATTCGACAACCTCGACTGGGGCGGCTGATGAAAGCGACTGATAGGGTTCACAGTTCATGCTGATTGACAGTGTAGGAAGCAATCCTGGATCGTATGGTTTTGGTTGCCTGACACTTTTATCTCCTGTTGTTTTCTATTCTAAACCTGCACTTCTTTGTACTAGAAATATAACACCAGCAGCATCCAGTACCTAGTTAGGCTCTGGGTTCCTTTGTTCACTGGTGGTCCTTCCATGCCACTCAAGTTGATAATACAATTCTAACCTTTTGATTGATCCTTTTCTTAGCCGATAAAGTCTTGCTTTAGGGTGTAGTTTAATGCCTTTTACTCTTGTGTGCTCCGTATGCGGCGATTTGAACCATTACTGGATTTTCATCCTCAGTAGACCGCTGCTGAAATGGTGAAAGTTTAGACTACCGTGCTGCTTTCAGCTTCATCTTCTGTGAAACATGGCTAAACGTCCTTTTGTTGGGTTTGGTAACTTTGGTTGCCCTTGGTGTGGCTATATATTAGATACAAGCATCACAGTTGGCCAATCTATTTTTGAGCTATGTTTTTTTGAGCTATGTATCTTGCATGCCAAGGGAAGTGAGCATATTTCTACACATAATCTTTCCAATGGAATGAAACAAACATGTTCTTATCAATAGCTTTCGATCCTTCAATCCAAGTCCTGTGGACTTTGATGGTTGCTTATGGAATTTCGCCAAATCGTCACAATTTTTGACTCATGGTTGCGCACGCATGATTGGCCATATTTTTCTATCCTGGTCGTCGGTGGCTCGAGGTCTCCTTGTGCTTGCTGAACATTATTCATTAATTTCTGCAAAAATTGGTAGTGTTCGCTGCTACTCGCTGAGCTTTATCCGTCGATATGCCAGCAAGGCTGATGAAACTTTTCATATAATGTTAGCTTGTGTATGTCAGATGTGAAACAACATTTGCGCTGAGCATGCTTGAACACCTCTGGCAGCTGGAAATTGACAGCGCCGGCTTGTCCACATTCAACAACTTTTACCCAAATTCCGAAGACACATGATCTTGTCTCTTCTACCTTTATACTATATCATCTTCTCGGCCTGCCTCTTGCAGGAACCGGTGTTCTATTTAAACGTCGGAAGGGATTTTCTGGGACATGGCAGAACTTATTTAGGTTTCAGTGTGTCATTTATGAAACCGATGCTCCTTTTTCTATAGTTTTGCTGTTAGGGGGCATACGTACTGGTTTTCTGATGAAACAACAATCTGTCAAATAAATTTTCACATTACCATCATGGATAATTTGCATTCAAGAAAATAACTATCTTGTCTTGTTTACAAGAATGGTACGGATAACTACAACCCATACATGATTGAGCGAAATTTGTCCATTTCCAATAAAACAAAGTCTCTTAAATAAATCCACCAATGACAAGTCTCCTAGGTACCATCTTGCAGCATCCATTGGAGTTGGAGCACAAGGTAGATATCTTTCCATTTCTCACTCGGGACCAACCATGCTTCCCACCAGCACGTACAGTGCTCACAAACAGCACAATTTTCCGCAACCCATTATCTTTCCCCTCTCTTCTGGTCAAAAGAAAACAAAAGAGCGGGAAAAAGGGGTCGAAATTATTACAGTACGAAAGTAGCTTAAGACATAATCATGATGCGGCACGCCCACATGCAGAGCCCCAACACTGCGTGGCCCGTGCGAGGGCGACCTCTGTTGCTAGATTTTATCGGGTACGTTCCTGAAACCTGGTACGTATCACTGACCGTGGGGTCGACGAGACGACGGGCCCGCGAGTCGGCGTGACGGGTGGCGTACATGCTTTGCAACCGGAGCAGTGGTCCTCGTGTGGGGGCACAGCGTGAAGTGGAGAGTGGCTGCCGATAGGGGGACACCACTACTCTCCTGTCGCTAGCTGCGTGGGGCCCGCCGCGTAGAAACTTATGCGGCCCGTATTTCCTGGAGGAGTCACCCGCTTCTCTGGGGAGTAACTGTGTTTCTAGTCAATGGCTGCTGGGACCGGTGCCCTGTGGGGCCTAGGTGTCATTGACAAGATGTGGTGTGGGGAGAGGTTGAGTGGGTGAAGGACTGAAAGCGAGTGCTCTGTTGAGCGACACGCGTGGCTGGGCTAATGGCGACGCGGTAGGGGGCCGGCTGCGGCAGTGCGGGAAACACAGGTGAAAGGGAGGGATCTCTCGTTTTTTTTATGAAAATTGATGGAGATTACTCCCTCCGTTGGGTTGAATAAGGCGTATATTTTTTAGCACGTTGATTATGAGAAGTTTACAGTAAAATACTTTTCAATCTTACACCTAGTAAATCTCTCTCAGATTTATTGTCATGTCTTCACGCGCACATGCACAGCAAAGAACTCTCTCGCATAGTCTCATGCAGCCAATCAAAGAAAGGGAGCAACACCAGTTTTAATTAACTTTTTTTTTAGAATAACACACTTTATTACAGCACGCAAGCCGCCTCATTAAAAACCTCCCAGCCCCTTTCGGTACCCTGGTAAGGAAAATAGCGCGTCAGAAACTTGCTGCTCCGAGTTTATAGAATTATTACAACGTCTGATAGGGATACAAATAATATCTGGCGTTTCTAAAAGCCATATGTGACGCCCAACATCAAAAGAGGTCGACCCACGAGCCAAACTGTGAGCTTCTCTATTGAACTCTCTCTTCTCATGGATGAAAGACATCGATGAGAATCCACTTGTGCTTGCCTTAATCTCCTTCAGAATTGTGCCAAACCGACCAAGATTTGCAGTATTTAAGTTGTTAATAACTTCTAGACAATCTGAGGATACCACCACACGCCCCAAAGAGAGGTCCTGCGCCAGGGCAATGGCCTCACGACAAGCCAATGCCTCCAGCGTTCCCGGGTCCGTGATTCCATGAAACACCACTGCTGAAGCTCCGAGGTAGGTTCCATCAGTAGACCTACAAACAGCAGCCACAGCACCTCCTCCTTGATCTTTCTTCACTGCCGCATCAACGTGAATTTTGGCATAGCCCGCCGGCGGTGCACTCCACCTAGAAACTTGTGGCAATGGAGGTGTCATTTTGTGTGCATGTTTGATCTGTTTCTTCTCCGTCGCCACACCCAGGTCCTTCAAAAAAATCTCCACAAAGCAATTAGTGGATAAAGGGCTCTGAAAGATGTCTTCATGAATTAACTTCCTGCGAGCATGCCAGATTGCCCACAACGTTACCATGCACCGGATCAAATCATCATGTTGTAGAGTTTCATTCATAGTAAAGATCCATTGCTTTGCATTTGTCTCTCGAGTATTATCCATGTGTTCCGTTAGCGCCTCCGGTGCTAAAGCCCATACACTTCTAGACGCCACGCACTCCAGAAGCGAGTGCCTCCACGAATCATCAGCTCCACATAGTACACAAGAACTGCTATCCGCCATATTCCTCCTCTCACGAACGTCTGCCGTTGGAATAGATTGTTTAGCTAGACGCCATAAAAAGACCTTGATCTTCGATGGAACTTTGATATGCCACAACAATTTCCATCTCTTCTCCTCCCCGCGATGATCAGAAGACGACGCCGTGCCCTCCAGCCAAGCTTCGCGTCTCCTTTTTGTGTCAGCTAGCATACGGTATGCCGACCGTACCGAGAATATGCCCGTGCGCTCGTAATGCCAGGACCAGCAATCCTCCAATCTCCTCGTACATACTAGGATTGATCTGATTAGCTCTATGTCCATCGGCTGAAAGAACTCCTGCAGTTTTGGTAAATCCCAGCTAACCGTCGTTTGATCGATGAAATCAGCGACTCTAATAGGTGCGCCCTCCTTTAAACATGCTACTGGGCGCAGCGCCCCATCTCGTGGTAGCCAATTATCATGCCACGCATCGGTGCTCTCTCCAGTCCCAATCCGCCGTATCAACCCCTGTTTTAAAACATCTCGGCCTTCCACGATCGCTCGCCATATTTGCGAGGGATGCGACCCCAACATCGCATGAAGAAGATCAGACTCCGGGAAGTACACAGCCTTCAAAACTTTGGCACTTAATGTCTCTGGGTTTTGGATAATCCGCCAAGCTTGTCGTGCCAGTAGAGCTAAATTGAACAACTCAAAATCCCTGAAACCCATCCCTCCCACATTCTCGGGTGTACACATTTCCTCCCAAGAAACCCAGCAAGTCTTTCTTTTCCCATCTCGGCAGCCCCACCAGAAGTTTCGCAACAGCGAATTCAGGCTTTCACATAAACCCTTTGACAGTTTAAAACAAGACATCGAATACAGGGGTATAGCCTGGGCAACTGCCTTTATCAAGATCTCCTTTCCGCCCACAGTAAGTAACAATTCCAACCACCCTTGGACCTGTTTCCAGACCCTATCACGGATATATTTAAAAGCACCATTCACTGACCGGCCCACATCCGATGGCATTCCCAAATATTTCTCACTCAACGACTCATTAGGTACATTCAAGATACCTTTGATCTCCTCCTTCACAGCGTTAGCACATCCTTTACTAAAAAAGATGGATGATTTGTCAAAATTAATCCTCTGGCCAGACGCTATGCAATATGTATCCAAAACCTCTGTCACTTCATTTGCTCCATCTCTACTCGCTTTAACAAACAGCAGGCTATCATCGGCGAATAAAAGGTGGTTGACCGCTGGCGCAGTACTAGCCACCCTAATCCCACTCAGACTCGATGATGGAATATTTCTGGTTTTTAAGAGGCACGAGAGGCCCTCTGCTGCAAGTAAAAACAAATACGGGGATATCGGATCACCCTGTCGAATTCCCCTCGAAGGTTTAAAAGACTCTAGAGGCGATCCATTGAACAACACTGAAAATGATACCGTGGAAATCATCTTCATTACCAGGCCCACCCAGCCGCGTCAAAACCCAGCCTGAGCATAATGGCCTCCAAATAAGACCACTCAACTCTGTCATATGCTTTCCTCATATCCAGCTTGAGAGCACAATGCCTATGTTTCTTCGCTTTATTTCTCTTCATAAAGTGTAGGCACTCGTAAGCTGTAATTATGTTATCCGTGATCAATCTTCCCGGGACAAAAGCTGATTGCTCCTCTGAGATGATGTCAGGTAAAATTATCTTTAGCCTGTTTGCCAAAACCTTCGACGCAATTTTGTAGATCACATTACACAAGCTAATTGGGCGAAACTGGCCCAACTCAGTAGGGCTAGCCACCTTAGGGATCAAGACTATAAAAGTGTTGTTAATCTCCTCCGGGCTATCAATTCCTCGCAAAATTCGAAGCACTGAATTTGTGACTTCCTTACCACACAGATTCCAGTTTCTCTGAAAAAAATGAGCCGGGTATCCATCCGGACCTGGTGCTTTTGTTGGGTACATCTGGAAAAGTGCCACCTTCACCTCTGTTTCCGTAAATGGGACCATAAGCCCCGCATTCATCTCTGGTGTCACCTTCCGCGGTACAGTCCCTAGAACTTGCTCCATATTCTGCGTTCCCTCAGAAGCATACAAGTTGCCAAAAAAATCATGTGACATCTCACTAATCTCTTGAGCATCCTCAGTCATCACTCCATCCGGCCTCTTCAGGCTCGTAATTTTGTTCTTTTTCCTACGTCGATTGGCGCGTTGATGAAAGAAATGAGTATTCTTGTCCGCCTCTTTCAACCATTGAATTCGTGACCTTTGACGCCACATGATCTTCTCCATATGCTGTAATTCAGTAATTCGCTCACAGACCTTGATTTCCTCATAGGAAGGTCCCACGCGCCCCGGCAAACCCCTTAATCTCTCAAATTCTTCATTGAGTTCACGAAGTTGCCGTCTCACATTTCCAAAAGTTTCCTTTTGCCACTTTCCAAGCTTCCCCGGTATTTTATGTAACTTCTCTTTCATCTCTCTAGTCGAGGATCCCTCTCCTTCTTGCTGCCACACCTCCTGTAACATTGGGTCAAAGTTTTCATGCGACTCCCACATAATCTCATATCTAAACGGTCGCCTCGCCGCTGTTCTTTGTTCCTGCACACCATCGAACATAGAAGCAGATGAACATGATCAGAATTAACAACATGCTTATGAAAAAGTTGTGCCAAAGGATATCTTGCGCTCCAGCTAGGGGAAGCTAGCACACGATCTAGCCGAGCTCTGCAGTAGCTCCCGCCCGTAACTCGCTTCTCGAAAGTCCACGGCGATCCCACATATCCCAGGTCCATCAGCCCACACACATCCACTGTTTCTCGAAATGCTGCAATCTGGGCATTGCTTCTCTCCCTCACACCCATATGTTCTGAGCGGTGGAGTACCTCATTAAAATCTCCTATGCATAACCATGGAAGCGCTGATGAAGCTCTGATGTATTTCATCACCTCCCATGTCTTGTGCCTCTCACTAGCACATGCCTCTCCATACACACACGTTAGACGCCACGGCTCCATATCCAGAGCAGACACTATAGCATCCAAATGGTATTGAGAGTACGGTAAAATCTCTATATTTATGGTATCTTTCCAGAAAATCCCAATCCCTCCACTCCTCCCGGAACTACTGACAGCAAAGCTCCGGTCAAAACCTAGCGTATGTGCTAGTCTCTCCACCCTTGTTTTATGTAATTGAGTCTCAACGACACATAACACCGATGGGGCATGTTTCCGCGCAAACTCGCGGAGTTCATGAATGGTCGCGTCCATGCCAAGTCCGCGCCCATTCCAGCTTGAGACACTCATTGAGGCGCGCGGCACTCCTCACCGGAGCCCGCTAGATTATTGTCACCCTGATTGTTGCGTGCGATCTCTCCCTCCTTTGCAGTCGTCACATTTTTCAACTTATTCAGTCTTTTTTGTTCGCTTGGTGTCACATAGGATGGGGGCGGTGGTGGCACCTCCTCAGCCAGAACCGCCGTTGCATCACCTTTCAGCTCGGACATATCCAGCTTTTTCCTACTTGGTTGTGCAGCCTCTTCTGTCCTCATCTCTGCTTCTACCCTCGGATTCTTTTTTAGTGGACTTGCTGCTGTGTCTGTGAGGTCATCATCTCCCTTGCCCAAACCTGCTTCCTGGGAGTTTCGCTTCTTTGTTTCATTGCTTTCTGGCCCCATTGGTTTCTTGGGCTGCCACTTGCGAACATTCCTCTGAACAAAACCACTTCCACCCATGCGTCCTCCCCGAGCTGCTGGTTGGCCTCTTCCACCACCCTCCTGCCACCCACTTGGGCGTGGCACTCTCGTACCAGGAGTTCCTGTTCTCCAGAGAACCTCATCAGCTTTCATCCACTGCCCAAACTGGAGCTCATTCTCAGCGAATTCCCCTGTCCCGCATTCCAGAAACTCGTGTCCAATCAATCCACAGTGTTCACAGTATCGTGGATTTTTTTCATACTTAACTTGTAGAAACATCCTCTCATGCCCCTCCGGATGTAGAGGAGAAAATCTCGCCAGAGGCCTGGTTGCATCAAGTTTCACACGCACCCGGTGGAATTCCCCATATTCAGATGCAATAGCAGCCATCTCCACGAGCACCACTTCCCCAACTCTACTTGCTAGCTGGGTAATCACCGCCTTCGACCTGAACAAAGGTGGAATTCGATAAATCTGAATCCATGCCTGCACTTTTGACGGCAACACAGGTGGTGTCGCCGTCGATCCATCAAAAGGTTCTATCATCAGTGCATACCCGCGAAACAACCATGGTCCTTCCTCTGTAATTCTCCTCCAGTCTCCCAGGCAGCTCGCTTGAATTGTGAACAGATTGGCTTCGACAGTTCTAAACGAGATTTCTTGCGCTAAGTTCCACGCTAACACCATCGTCCGCTTTAGTGGTTCAGGGCTAAAATTCTTCCTTGTAAGAAGCTTTGCCACCGCCATCCACTTGACCGCCGGTAGCTTACCGACTTCCTCTTTCCCAAGAAAAACGTCATCGAGTTCAGTATCATGGAGTTTCAGATCTTTTAGCAGATCGCCAACGTTTGGATTCCTGAGGCCTGACCTCCTCGCTCCCGAGTTCGATGATTCCCCCGCCATCGCTTGCCAGCCTTCCTCAAATCCCTTCCGCACACCGCCGTTTCCTCCTTTCGCGCCCGCCAAGGCCGGGCAACCAGGCTAGCCGGTCCCTTAATCAGCCCGAGCAGGAGGAGAGGAAGAAGAACAACGCTAGCAGGAAGAAGACCGTGCAGAATCCTCCGGCGCCCGAAGATCGCCGCAGTCGCCAAAACCCTAGAAAAAACCTAGGTCGCCACTTACCCTTACCAGTTTTAATTAACTGGCGCGATGCTTTTGGTGGAGGAGCCCAACAAGCGGTGAGCAGTTTGGGAGCAATGGATACTAAATTGTATTTGCGCCTTGCTTTGTGAAGAAAAATCAGAACTTTTTTTACAGGAACTGAGGGAGTATCTCTTAAATCACAAATCTCTACATATTTCTAAGGCAAGCGCTAGCCGACAGCCGGATGTAGCTAAGCATTGCTACAGTCGCCTCCTGCATCGTCAGATCTGTTTAAGTGGACCGCTCCCGTGCGTCCGATCTATGTAACAAAAACGGTTCGCTTGTAACACTTTTTAAATATACATGTAACATCGACTTGTAGCAAAGAAATTTCAGAAAATGTGGTGTTCCATAAATGTAGCAAAAAGAAGTCAAACACAACATTTTTTGTGACATGTAGCACTCTGTGTAGCAAAAATTTACATATTATTTTGGTCATGTAGCAAATAAAGGTGTAGCACTTTAAACACAATCATGTAGCAAAAACCAACAAAAAATGTAGCAAATCCAAAAATTAGTTGCGGCAGTAGCTAAATGTGAAAAATGTACACTGAAATCAGGGTAGCAATTTGTTCATGCTTACACAACAAAAAACTACTAGCACATCTAGCCAAAAACAACACCATATGCAACATCGACAAAAAAATCCCCAAAACTGACCTTGGCTATCGACCATGGAGACGCTGCTGCCTGATTCGAGCTTGTCCTCCATGAATCCCAGACCCATTTGCATGTGGACGTTGTCTTCTTCGGCTCCGATGGCGCGTGACAAGCTCACCGTCACTGGAGAGCCTAGGAGCTCTCCTTCTCGCCATCCATGGAGATGGGAACACTCCATCCTGCAGCACATGGGCGCGACAGGGAGCTGGTCGCACTGGAGCAGGGAGGGCTGCACCTCTCCGGCGGCGGCACACGGCGGACAAGAGGAAGGAGGGCGCTCGCGCCTCGGGCGAGGAGCTCCGCGGCGGCGGCGACGCAGGCGGACGGGAGGAAGGAGGGCGTTCGCGCCTCGGGCGAGGAGCTCCGCGACAGCGCCACACGGCGGACGGGAGGAAGAAGGGAGGAGGGCGCTCGGGCGAGGAGCTCCCGGCGGCGGCGCACGGCGGACGGGAGAAAAATAGAAGGCGCGAGCAGCTCGGGGCGGCCGGTCGTCGATGAGCGGGTGAGAGAGAGAGAGCGCGCAGGAGCGACGGGAAAAAAGGTCCACTTGATCGGTTAGATGGGAAGTGCGCGACATGACGACGGCTGTAGCTACAGCCGGCTGTCAATAAGCGTTTTCCTATTTCTAAACTATTGTTAGTTTTAGTGTATTTAACATGTTTAATTCTCATTTTTTCCTAAAATTTCTCAAAATTCTAGTGTTTTTCTTTAATATCTACTCCCTCCGTTCTGAATTAATTGACTCAGATTTAGTGAAAGTTGTACCAAATCTGAGTCAATTATTTCAGAACGGAGGGAGTAAAATACTACCCCTCCTTAGGCTTCATTCGGTTCCGCCCACCCCGGCCGGGATTAGGCCGAAATCCCCGAGGGTCAGCCGGGATCAGACCCGTGGAGAATTAATCCCGCTGCTCTCATTTGAAGCATTCGGTTACACCCGGGAGGGATTCTACCCCGATCAATTCCACCCCGATCCCCGTCGTTTCATGGGGGAACCAAACCCCGACCCTCACCCCGTGGAACCAATCCACGAAACGGTACGCTCGTCTCGTCCTCTCCTCAACCTATTCTTCCGCGACTCAGAGTTGACGGTGGCGGCGGCGGCGGCGCGGCGGTAGAGGGACGCTGCCGGAGGAGTGGCCGCTGGCGGAGGAACGCTCGGTGGATGAGGAACTAGGTGCCCCCCTCCCACCCTTTCCAATTAGCGGCCCTCCATCCAAAGTCGGCGCAAGATCTACCATAGATCCCACCTCCATCCGAGCTAGGCAACAGCAGCGATAATCACCTCCACGGCCCTCTCCATCTCAGTAAGCGCATCCTCCTCCTTTTCCCTCAGTTTCTAGGGTTCTCATCTTGGTTTCTTGCTTGTTGTCTCTGTAGTCAGCATGTGTAGCTAGGTAGAACTTCTAGGGTTCCCCCGATGCTATGGTTCTTGAAAGAAAACAATAGCTGCATTTGATGTTGATTTGAGTGTTCTGTAATTTCAAAATGATGCATTTTCCTTTTCTTCTATGTGTACATGCCTCAGTAAGTTCTTTGTGGAAGTAATCATGTATATAATTGATGCATACAAGGATCTATTACTTGCTCAGTTTCTACAGAATTATTGCTAAATAGTATTGCTAAATGGATGTTCAACATTTTCTGTTGCTCCTTGGCTGGCTAGTGATTGCTGCTGTGTTTTTATAGAGTAATTGTGTGCTATTTTTGGACATGTTAATGATGGATGTTTTTGTCCCGATTACTTATCACTGAAAATTAATTATGTTATAATATATCTGGTTCCATTGTATAACAGTAGCCTTTTTTCCTTAGTTTTGAAATGGCTTTAAGAATGAGGGATCGTATTAGGAAGAGAGAGGAGGAGGATGAGGAGGATGATGATATGATGCTTTTTCTTTTACCCGCGCTACATCTGTTGGCTGCAAGTGAACCAAGGGTAAAAGTGCCGCGGCATACATTGATGCGAACAGGCGAGGAGGTTGTAAGGGAGTTGCTTGAAGGGCACGTAAAAAGATGTCGAGTAGCGTTTAGGATGGAGCCCCATATCTTTAGGGCTTTGGCTGGTTTTCTTCGACGAGAGAAGTTGGTAGGTGACAGCCGACTTAGCGTTGAAGAGAAACTAGCAGCCTTTCTATGGATGTTGTCCCATAACTCCTCCTTCCAAGACCTCGAACTCCAATTCAACCGCAGCCCCGACACCTTTCATCGACATATGAAGATTTTCTTCAACATCATCCCTGTTCTAGCGAAGCATGTTCTCAAGCCTCCAAATCCGGCTCAAGTACATCCAAAAATTCTATATAACCCGAGATTCTTCCCCTATTTTCAGGTTTTTCCTAAAACTTGAATATAAATCATAACTTATAGGTTTTTCTTTTTTTAGACCAAAATCATAACTTCTAGGTTTTTCTTTGCAGAACTGCATTGGAGCCATTGATGGGACTCATGTTCCCATGAATATTTCAGCTGACAAGGCAGCCCCTTTTAGAAATAGAAATAAGACAATCATCCAGAATGTTATGGTTGCATGTGACTTCGATCTAAACTTCACATTTATTTCTTGTGGTTGGGAGGGGTCTGCAACTGACGCTAAGGTTCTTAGGTCAGCACTTCAAAAGGTTTTTAAGGTGCCTCAAGGAAAGTTTTATCTTGTAGATGGGGGTTATGCAAATACTCCATTCTTTATTGCGCCATATCGTGGTGTCCGTTACCATTTGAAGGAGTATGGGCATGGTCACCGTGCACCTCAAAACTACAAGGAGTTGTTCAATTACCGTCATGCCGTATTACGGAATCATATTGAACGCGCACTTGGCGTCTTGAAGAAACGATTCACCATTCTCAATTGTCCTGGTAGTTCATGTAAAAACTGAACCTTGTGCAATTTTTGTTTTCTTAAAAGATGATGTCCTGACCTTAGTTGTAAGTGTACGGTTCATGTTGTCTCATGTTTACTTTTAATCAGCAACACTACTCCCTACATATCACAAAGTTCATTTTGTCTCATTGTCTTATTAATTTTCTAGAGCTTTGTTTTATCAGCTCCCAAATTATATAATTGTGTAAATGATATATATTTCTTATGAAGTGTTAGGATCTTTCTTATGAACACATATTTACATAACTCTCTCAAAACTATAGGTCTAATCTTGGAGGGTAAAGAACTATAATTCTACACGAGGAAACTCCAGAAGAAGATGTGGATCAAGTGGAAGTACTGCATATTTGTTCAACAAATTTGTTCAATCGTATTCCGTTGCGTCAGTACTTTTCTGAGAAAGAATCAGCGAAATTATTTAACTATTTGAGGTAATCATATATAATCCTACGTAAAACAATGTACTTCATTTTCTACCTTGTCTTCTCAGCTTGTTTGATTCCAGGTTTCAGCTTGTTTATGTTGCAAATATATATTATTTTAATTTAAAGTTGTTGCCTTTTTTTTCCTGTTTGGACGTAACGCTAGTTGTAGGGAAACAGCAAATGATCGTACGTAAGCTGGCATGATCGCAGGGATTAACCGAACGGCGCAAAACAGTAGGGATTAGTAGGGAATCGTGAAAAGCGGGATTGGGGTGACGTGTGGGGATCACCCGATCCACGCAGGGGTCAGATCCGCTAGTGGATGCAATCCCAACAAACCGAATAAGGCCTTAGTGGGGTTGAGGATTGACAAATTGTGGGGATTGGATGAAGGTATGGGTTTCACTCGAATCCATATAGAGATTATCCCTAATAATCGCTATATTTTTTTAGAAACAAACAAAGCCTAATTGAGACCTGTATCAGATAGGTGTCAGGAAATATTTTACAATTGTCCACAACATCGCACTCTAAAGGTGCCCCCCCCCAAATGGCCGAAATTTGGTCGAACAAGTCGTGGACAAAACATAAATTTGCTTAAAATATACTACACAACAGTATAATAAAGTTAAGCAAATATAAACTAAACCCTAATCTAAACGTCGTCGATAGAGATAGCCTCATCGTCGTGTGCCCTCTTGGCTAAACGCAAGCACACATGCCTCTCCTGCCGCAGCACGCTCGTCGCCCGACGCATCACATCCCCACAGCTACAGCCGTCCTCGCCGCGTTCAGCTCCTCGTGGGATGCACGCTCCGCCATCATTTCGGAGGCTACATCGATATGCGCCTCGACTGGACGATGAGACAATGTTGCTCGGGCGACGCCGTGTGGGTGTTGAGTTGCTGGTACACAACCTACTCGACGGACATGAAGTGGCGACAACGCTTGTCCCGCTCGGCACTCTCAATCGACGCCTGGATGATGGCGACCTTCACGGCGTTGTTCGCCGCCTGCATGCCTCCCATGACCTAGCGTTAGTCCTCCTTGTTGCGCAAGCTCCTCGCCAGCTGGCGAACGAGTTGTAACCACCTAGTCAGGCCATAGCGGCCGAATCGCCTCCTGCTCCTGCTCCAACAGCTCCTGCCTGGGGTAAGGGACCTCTGGCGGGGGCTCCTGCTCTTCCATATCATGCACCTCCGCCAATTCGAAGGGTTACTCGTGCTTAGCCTGCAGAGGGTTAACCCGGTGAGGGTGGCCCATCAGGTGGCGACATGATGAGTAATAGTGCCTTCGGTGGTGTGGTGTGTTGTTTCGACGACAAGTGACTTTTATAGCTGTCGGGGGGCTACCCCCCGGGTAGGGGCAGATCCCGGTATAATCCAGTAAGGTGCCAACAGTACTTGACCTTTGGCGAGAGCAAGGGACACCTCCTGGTGTGCTGAAAGGGCAACTTGACCCTTGAACACTGGTAGAGGGCAAAGTGCCTCCTGGCAGGCGCAAGGGTCAGCTCTGGCAGCTATAAATAGACACCCCCGGCCTTCACAATCGCAGCACAAGCATCAGCGGGTGGTTCCTCTAAGAACTAGCTTCTCGAAGATGTCTTTGCTGATAGGCTAAGACATCTTCGGGAGGCTAGGCCTAGAGATACTCATCCTGAGACGAGCTCGGGCGCCTCCGGAAAGGATCTCGGGCTCCGAGGAGACTCCCGGAAGGAGGTGTACTCGGTTTTACCGGATAGATGGTCCGGGTAAGTGCTAACCGGAGGGTATGTCTCGGTCTTGATCTTATGTAGGAGAGGCTCACAATGGCAAGCGAGGAGGTAGCCGGCGTGAGGGATCCCGGTAGGCCGTCAACGGTCTATAGCAGGCTTTCCCGTCTGTTGCGTGGGGGAAGTACCATTCCGCCTGACACGGAAGCATGGTCACCTCCCGCCTGACACGGAAGCATGGTCACCTCCCGCCTGACACGGGAGCGCGTCAGCCTGTACGACAACGGTACGACAAGACCTGACATGCCTACCCGGCAATCCGGAAAAGGCTATCCGGGATGGGCCAAGACATGTCTTGTCTCTGACAGGGGGACAATGATGGTTCAGGACGGCGCCTGCTGTCCTTATCAAAATGATGACGAAGGGGCTAGGCCGGATAGCGCGGCGACTAGGTCGCACTAGCCGGTGACGACATGCCGGTTAGGCCTGTCCGGTGGGGCCAAGCCGATTTAGGGTTTCCGGCCCTCCTGGCTAGAACTCTATAAAAGGCGCCATAACTGCTTCTGTGGAAGAAGACCAACTTGGGAGCCAAAGTGATGGTTGCATTCACTCCTAGAGCTTTTACTTACTCATACCTTGAGTTCTTCTAGTACTACTTGTTCTTCACTTGGAGAGATATATGAGCAAGTTGTAGCCTTTGTACCACATTTATATAGAGAGGAAAGGCAGGAGTAGGGGTGTTACCTCCTCACGAGGGCCCTGAACCTGGGTATATCGTGTGTGTGTTGTGTGCCTTCGTGCCTTTGTTCTTGTTTGTTAGATCTTCCCAATATCGTCTTGCTGTTGTTTCTAGTTCTTGGGAGATCTCGGTTATACCGGGATCCTCCTCGTGTGGGCTAATCAGCTCGCTACCCCTCCCCGGATCCACCAACGTCCATCGGCCCCACACATTAGCCATCCTATGGCATCTGCCGTGACACCACCACGACAGTTGGCGCCCACCATGGGGCAGACAGAGGCGTTGGCTGGTGTACACATCCAGACGGGCTCCCCTGTTCACTTCGACGTTCGGGTTCTCTCTGGCCTGGTCGTCAGGCTAGGAGAGATGGACTTCGTCTGCGACAACGCAGGATGCTTCCGGAACAGACCCTTTCCAGTGAACGGATGTCTCCTTGACTTTGGTGGTTTCACCACCTACGTCGCCACCGAAGTTATCTGTAGCTACCCGGACGTGGTCCTGGAAGCTGAGGACCCTCCATTGCTCTGCGCTGCTCGGGGTCTGCGTGCCGGTCGCCCCCCGAGTTCCGTCGCAGTAATGATGGTCGGGGCAACCGAGGAGGAGTACCAGGACGCTGACGGCGATACCGGGAGCGGCCACATCCGTTTGGCCAAACCCCCGCAGGAAAGAGCTGCGGCCCGGGATGATGATCCACAGCCATCCCAGCCACGGCGACGTCCGGATCCCCTCTCGGTCCTGATGGCCAAGTTAACTGTGCCTGTGGCTGCTGAAGCAGATACCCAGGCCACCTCGGCTGACTTGGAGGAGCAGCAAAGGTTACTACTCGCTGAAGCGCAGGAGATCGCCGAGATCCGTCGCGAGCTCAATGCTAGCCTCCGGGAGTACAATGCAGCTCACAGATTCCTTAAGATAGACTCTCGGGACAAGCGCATCGCGGATCTGCGCAAGAAAGTAAGAATGGTGAATGAGGAGCTGGCAGGTGGAGCAACAACCAGTCACACGGGAAGTCGGATTTCAGCGGGGAAGCCGGTGTACAGCTCACCGGCGAAAACTCTTAGGGCCGCCGAAGCCGCCATGGCCGAGTTGGTGGGGTTATCCGGTGAGGCCCTACGCAAGCAGCAGGAGCGAGTAAACGAGTTGGTAATTGAGGCCAACCGTCAGAATCAGGCCTTCAAAAAGAAGAACCCCGGGGCAGGATCCCAAGTGCACTCGGCAAGACCCAATAGCCAGAAATCGGACGGGGAGGCCTCTTCCCCGCATCCGAGCAGAAGCAAGAGCAAGAGCAAGAGCCGGAGCCGGAGTCGAGGTTCCGGGAAGAACAAGCAGCTACAAACCTATGACCCGGCCTTCGCCGGTATCCAGCAAGCCGGGCAAGCCGGACAGCGTAACTCGGGGTAGGCGGGAAGTACCCGTGAGGTTGGTAACCTGGGTGTAGGAAACAATAACCCGGTAGGCCGTGGTAATCCACCCCGGAACCCTCCTCATGTTCAGGGAAACCCACAGAGGGAGGTCGCCTCTGTTCCCCAGCAGGCCGTGATCCCTGCGCAGAACAGGCTCAACGATGGCAACTCGAGGCTGCAGCAGCTCGGGTATCAGCCAGACGAGAACCCTTTGGGATCTCGGATAGGAACCAGGCAGCTGAACCCGGCAGATGCCAGATTCCGGCTCGACCGGATTCACCAATCCGAGTTGGTGGAAGAGCAAGGACCTCCGGGACCTGCCTGCTTCGGACCTCGGATCATGCGGGAACCACCTGTTCGGAACTTTCAGCTCAACAGGGGTGCCAAGACCTATGACGGCAGCAAGAAGCCGGAGGACTGGCTAACCGACTATGTAACGGTAGTAAGCATAGCCGGTGGAAACAGACGATGGGCGGTACGATACATACCGCAGATGTTGGAAGGACCTGCCCGGATCTGGTTGAACAACCTGAGAGCTGGCAGCATAGACTGCTGGTTAGACTTTGAGGAAGCATTCATCAGCAACTTCAACAGCACGTACAAAAGGCCTAACAGGCCTCAACAGCTCGCCATCTGTAGGCAAAGGAGCAACGAGACCGACCGGGAGTACCTTACCCGGTGGAGCAATATTCGCAACTCTTGCGAAGGAGTGGTAGAGGCACAGGCCATCTCCTGGTTTGCACAAGGATGCCGGCATGGCTCAATGCTGTGGCAGAAGTTACAAAGAAAGATGCCGGCAACCTTGGCAGAGACCATGCGCATCGCCGATACCTACACGCTTGGAGATCCCATGCAACCCCTGGTGGATGTCGGTGACTCCAACAGGAGGAATGCGGGACCTCAACGTTCAGGACCGAGCAGGAGCCATGATCGCCAAGATTTTGGCCAGAAGAGAAATCAGCCCGAGTATGACCATGCCGCACAGCACGTCGCAGCAGTGACCCGGGAGCAGGAGGATGCCGACAACAGCCAGCGTCAAAAGACAAGTGGCCCGGCTTGGGGTCAGAGTCAGGAGGTGCAAAAGACCTGGGTGGAACAAAAGAAGCCCCTGACATATGAGGAAATGTTGAACAAGCCATGCTGCTACCATACTCTGGAGGCCAACAAGCCCGCAAACCACTCTACTTGGCAGTGCAGCTGGTATCAGCGCACGTTGCAGGAAGGCAGCTCGGGAGCTATTCGGCAGAGTGCTCCGGCATCTCGGCCCAATATCCCGAGACCCCCTCCTCCGACATCGGGGGCCAACGCTGTCCGAATCAACCCGCCTCCGCGAGGACACCCACCTCGGCCAGTGAATGTGGTGCACACCCGAAACGACAACGGTGCAGGCCCCAGTAACCAAGCCGGACAGCAGCAGATCAACTATTGGGAGGCACATCAAAGCTATGTGGTCTTCGTAACCGAACCCACTGACCGAAGAAGTGTGCGGCAGCGGGCCCTGGAGGTGAATGATGTGATCCCGGCGGTGCCCAAGTTCTTGCACTGGTCCGAGATGGAGATCACGTGGAGCCGGAAGGATCACCCCAGGGTTATGCCTAAACCGGGGGCGTATGCCTTGGTGGTGGACCCAACTTTTGTCGGACCCAACCTCAATGTCCGCTTCAGTCGGGTTCTGATCGACAATGGCAGTGCCATTAACATCATGTACAAGGACACGATGCTGAAACTGGGGGTGTCCATGAACACCTTACTGCCTACCGAGACAACCTTCCACGGCATTGTGCCCGGAGTCTCTTGCTCACCCATGGGAAAGATCTGGGTTGAGGTCCTATTCGGAACTCGGGAGAACTGCCGAACCGAGAGCTTGGAGTTCGAGGTCGTGGACCTCGAAAGCCCATATCACGCACTGATCGGCAGGCCAGCCCTGGCCAAGTTCATGATCTCAACGCACATGGGATACCTCAAGATGAAGATGCCGGGACCTAACGGCATAATCACCATCTCGGGAGACCACAAGCGCTCCATGGAGTGTGCCTCGGCGGGGTCGTGCTTGGCTGAGTCTCTGGTGATCGCGGAAGAAAAGAAGAGGATCCAGCAGGTGGTGGCAATGGCCAAGACCTCCCAACTCGGAATGCCCGGGATGGTGAACCCGGAGCAGGGTGCATCATTTCAGCCCCCCAAAGAGACCAAGAAGGTGTGTGTGGACCCCAGCAACCCGGAGCGCCAAGTTATCATTAGCAGCAACCTGGACAGCAAATAGGAAGGCGAGCTCGTCGACTTCCTGCGTGAGAATCGGGATGCTTTTGCGTGGTCGAGTGACGATCTGCAAGGTGTCCCGAGGGAGTTGGCTGAGCACTCTCTGTTTGTTAGACCGGATGCGAAGCCGATGAAGCAACCAACTAGGCGCCTTTCGGATGAAAGAAGAGTTGCCGTCATGGAGCATCTGGCTATACTACTGGCGGCTGGATTCATAATGGAAGTGCTGCACCCGGATTGGATATCGAATCCGGTCCTGGTAGAAAAGAAGAAGGATGATCCCCTCCAGCTTAAGGTGTGGCGCATGTGCATCGACTTCACCAACCTCAACAAAGCATGCCCGAAGGACCCCTTTCCATTACCCCGGATAGATCAAGTGATAGATTCCACTGTCGGGAGTGAACTTTTGACTTTTTTAGATGCCTATTCTGGTTTTCACCAGATAACCTTGAACCCGGATGATCAATTGAAAACTGCTTTTATTACCCCTTATGGGGCTTATTGCTATCGTGTCATGACTTTCGGTTTGAGGAATGCTGGTGCTACATACCAGAGGTGCATGCAGAAATGTTTGCATGACCAGATAGGCCGGAATGCCGAGGTCTATGTCGATGACATAGTCATAAAAACAAAAGAAAAAACCTCACTAATAGATGATCTGAGGGAAACATTCAAAAACTTAAGAAGGTTCCGGATGAAATTGAACCCGGATAAATGCACATTTGGTGTTCCGGCAGGGAAGTTACTCGTTTTCCTCATCTCAAGCCGGGGAATCAAGGTCAACCCGGGTAAAATTCGTGCTATCGAGAGCATGAAATTGCCCGTGCGTCTCAAGGATGTGCAGAAGTTTACCGGGTGTCTTGCATCCCTAAGTCGGTTTGTGAGTCGACTTGGGGAGAAGGCCTTGCCCCTGTACCAACTGATGAAGAAGAGCAAGACATTTGTTTGGACCCCGCAGGCTGACGCGGCGTTCAACGATTTGAAGAGAATGCTCTCAACAGCACCCGTGTTGGCATCCCCATTACCCAAGGAACCTATGCTGCTGTATATTGCCGCAACCAACCGAGTAGTCAGTGTGGCAATGGTGGTAGAAAGGGAAGAAGGGGGCAAGCTGATACAGAGGCCGGTGTATTACCTCAGTGAGGTGATCTCGGAATCCAAGCAGAACTACCCGCACTACCAGAAAATGGCGTACGAGGTGTACATGGCAGTGACCAAGCTCAAGCACTACTTTCAGGAACACCCGATCACAGTGGTATGTGAAGCTCCTCTGGCCGAGATCATCGGCTGCAAGGACGCTAGCGGCCGGGTAGCCAAATGGGCCATCCAGTTGTCTCCATACGCTCCGGCATATGAGAGACGGGATGCCATCAAGTCGCAGGCGCTGCCGGACTTTTTGGTGGACTGGGCCGAGATGCAGTATGAACCTCCGATGCCGGATTACAATTTCTGGAGGATGCATTTCGATGGCTCAAAGGCTAAGATCGGATTGGGTGCGGGAGTGGTCCTCACTTCCCCGAAACAAGATGTACTGAAGTATGTGCTGCAGATCCATTTTCGCGCATCCAACAATGTCGCAGAATATGAGGCCTTGGTTCATGGACTGAACGTCGCCAAGGAGATCGGCATCCGCCGGATAGAGTGTTTTGGTGACTCCGACCTCGTAGTGCAACAGGTGTCGGGGAATTGGGATGCCCTCGATGCAAACATGGCCTTATACATGTTTCATGTGCAGAGAATATCCGGATTTTTTGAAGGATGCGAGTTCAAGCATATACCCAGAGGAGAAAACGAGGCAGCGGATGTCTTGTCCAAGCTAGGGTCATCTCGGGATGCCATCCCACCCGGGATAGCTCTGGAGCATTTGAGGAAGCCATCTATTCAACCCTCACCCGAGTCGGATTCTATCTTCATCCCCAAGGAGCCTGGTGCAGATGTCGTACCCATGGAAGTAGATGTCGGGAGCATCACATCGAACCCAGGGACTGCATCACAGTGCTCAGAGAGGCAAAGAAAGATGATGATGGAGGTGATGTCGGCAGAGCCAATGGACGTAGACGCTCCCGTGTTCCCGGTTCGACCTGTCCCAGGATGGGCACAACCCATTATGGCTTACGTCTTGGAAGGAGTCCTCCCGGAGAATGAAGTAGAAGCCCGGCAGATAATGCGAAGGTCAAAAGCATACACCGTCATCAATCAGGAATTGTACAAGAGGAGTGTCACTGAGATACTCCAAAGGTGTGTAGAGCCGGCAGAAGGACAAGATATGCTCCTAGAAATACATCAGGGGGAGTGTGGGCATCATGCATCATCCCGGGCCCTGGTGGCGAAAGTGTTCCGACATGGGTTCTATTGGCCCACTGCATTACAGCAAGCAGAAGATATATTCCGGAAGTGTGGAGGATGCCAGAGGTTTGCTCACCGGATACATATGCCGGCGTCAGCGCTGAAGACAATCCCTATCACTTGGCCATATGACAAAGGTGTGTAGAGCCGGCAAGAGGCAATATGACACATATACTGGTTATGGTGGACAAATTTACCAAGTGGATAGAGGTCAAGCCAATCCGGAAGTGCGATGGACACACCGCCGTGCAATTCCTGAAAGACATCATCTTGAGATACGGATACCCGCACAGCATTATCACGGATAATGGTACCAACTTTGCTGTGGGGGAATTCGCTCGATTTTGTGCTGAGAAGGGAATCCGACTGGATGTAGCATCAGTTGCACACCCGGAAGCAAATGGGCAAGTCGAAAGGGCAAATGCCTTAGTCTTAGCCGGTATCAAAGCTCGTTTGATCGAACCACTGTTGAGAACTCCGGAATGCTGGATAGAGGAGTTACCAGCGGTGTTATGGAGTCTCCGGACTACACCGAATAGGTCTACCGGGTACACGCCATTCTTCATGGTATACGGCGCCGAGGCAGTACTCCCGACCGACATACAGTATGATTCCCCGAGAGTGACAATGTTCACCGAGACCGAGGCAAAGGAGGCCCGAGAAGATGATGTAGATTTACTCGAAGAGGCAAGAGAATTGGCACTATCTCGGTCCGCAACTTATCAACAAAATCTCCGTCGCTATCATAGCCGGAAAGTACACCCAAGGGTGTTCCGGGAAGGGGATCTTGTGCTGAGGCTCATCCAACGCACGGCCGGAATGCATAAATTGTCACCTCCATGGGAGGGACCTTTTGTGATAAGCAAGGCATTGCACAATGACTCTTATTACCTTGTAGATGCACATGAGGCTAGGAAAGGTGTAATGGACAAATCCGGTGAGGAAAACAAGCGTCCATGGAATGTAGCTCTACTTCGACCCTTTTACACATAAAGGGCTCAGTGTATGATGTATCTCGGTTTTCATTATTAATGGAAGTAAGGCACCCCGGGAGGAACCCGGGGACTGCCTAGTTCTGTGGCCATTTTACTTTTGTTTTGTCAAGTTCATTTATTGTTTTGTACCGGCATCTCGGGAAGGAACCCGGGGACTGCCGGGTTGCTATCTTTTATATTATTTGTATGCCGGGAAAGTTCCGAGTTCGATTCTCAAAGTCAAATTAATGTATGTCATGTGAAATCATCTTGTGACTCGACTGACGCACGCCGAAATGGTAGTCAAGAGCTAAGAGAGGGAAGGTGGGAAACACGAAAATGGTCTAGGGGACTCGGAGCAGGAACTTATCCGGCATACCTGTTTTTTACTAACTCAGTTATTTTTTATGTCGGGAATTTGGTTAGCCGGAACTCGGATTGTTTTAAGTAATGTATGCCGTATGTGGAGTTTTGTGACTCGACTGTCGAACGCCGAAATGGTAGACAAGAGCAGAAATTACCTAAGTACGGTAAACATGAAAGGCAATTCGGGAACTCATAACAGAATAAATTGACATAAGTTGTTCGGATAGGTAGCTCAGTACGAAACGAAAATAATATAAGTGTATGTTACATCTTGCACCCGGCATCCCGGGGATCTAACGAATATACTCTTAAGTATTTCAAGTGATAGGGGAAGTCGGCTTCTCGACGGAGACGTCAGCAGAAGCAGCGGCCTCGGAAGCAGGAGCAGCAGCGGTGGCTTCGGTTCCGGCGGCGGTACTCGGAGCATCAGGGCGCACCCCGGCCTGAGAGGCCGAGGGTGTCGGAGAAGTAGCCGCGTCCCGCGGAACCACGGTCTCGGCAACGGCACCAGAGGCAGCATCGTCTTCCTCCGGAATCTCGTCATCCGCACCGTCGGTCGCGCCGGTGTCTTATTCATCCTCATAGTCTGATTCGGAATCAGAAGGAACGGCGCTGGCGGTGAAGGAGCGGATGCTGGACCACGAGGCGATGCGGTGCGCCACCTCTTGTCGCCGCTGGACCTTAACCGGATCGCTCAGCCACGGCGAGATCGTCCGCAGGCGCTGGATCGCATCTAGGTCAAGACCCTCGTACCAACTAAGTACTTGGGTCAAGACCTGGTCGGCACCAGCCCGCGCACCGGAACGCTTCCAAGCGTGGATGCGCCTCCCGGCACACCGGAGTGCGCTCGCGAGCTCGGCGACCGAAAGCGTCGCGCGGATACTCGGCCACAGTGCGCCGTGGACGTGGATCGCAGCGCTAAGCAGCTCCGTCCCGATAGACCGGAGAGGCACTATCCAGGCCTTCAGCGCGGTGAGGTGGTACTCAATATCCCAGGTGTCCGAGACAGCACCCTTCCCGACACGTTTCTCCCGAGCAGCAGCAACGGCAAGAACAGCAGCCTCCCGGGAGTGCTCAAATTCCCTTTAAAAAGAAGAGTTGTCAAGCGACTAGAGCATAAGAAGAACTACAACAAAAAAAAAAGAGCAAGGAAAGCATGGGGGATGTCGGTCCGCTTACTGTTAAGATCCCGGTTCAGTACAGTGAGCTCGGAGAGCCAAGTATCGGACCGTGACCGGAGGAGAGCCAGTCCGGTCTCGGCAAGATGCGCGCGCTCCTCGGACTGGTCCAAGGTTTCCTTTTGTTTCTTCGTCGCCTCAATGAAGCGCGTCTTCATCTCGGTCGCAGCAGTCTTGACTTTTTCGAGCTCGCCGTTGAGTCGCGAGATCTCGGCTTGCGCGGTGGCAAGTGCGGCCTTCTGGTCTACCGAGACCTTGCGCGCGGCGTCTCGCTCCTCCCGGAGGCGCTCCTCGCACTTCTTGGACTGACCGAGGTCAGCAAGAACTCGGTTGAAGATGCTGCAGCGTTTCTTGCTGCACTCCTGAAATCAAGACAAAGAAGGAGAAATCATCCTGGGAATAATATATGGAAATCGGGAGAGTCCGGGATCTGTAGCGCATAAAAAGCTACCCGGTTGGGAGGATCTCGGGGACTCGATCTCCAAGTCCTGAAGTTTGCTCTAAGATTGGAGCCTAGTGATCTGCTACTAAGCACCAATCTCGGGGACTAGTGGTTATGGAGCAAACTTTGAAACAAGTTACCCGGTGGGGAGGATCTCGGGGACTCGGTGTCCGAGTCCTGAAGTTTTCTCTAAGATTGGAACCTAGTGATCTGCTATTCGGTGGAATCTAGAGCACTAAGCACCAATCTCGGGGACTAGTGGGGAAGGAACATATGTTTATGGGAAAAAGAAAGGAAACAAGCTTACCTCGGTCACCCGAGTAACATCCAGCGCGGCCACCTGGAGAGCGTGCAAGGCTTGAGCGTTGCGGCTTGGGCCCGCATCGTGCAAGTCTCCCACGGTCTCGGAGGCGTCGGCGGCAAGCCAGGCCTGGTTGTATTCATCAACAACGCGTATGCCGGAGCCGCCGGGCGCGCGAATAGCAGCAACATCCCGAGATCCTGGAGGCACAAAGGAGCTTACGGTTGCTCGCAACATCCGCAGGGCGGCAGTAGGGATCTCGGCAGGTGGCGGTGGTAACGGTGAAAACGTACCCGTGCGCAGCACCAAGTCTTGGGCCGAGGAGGTCGGGGCAGCTGCAGGTTTGGCAGAAGTTGTTTTCTGCCCGGCAACCTTGGGGCGCGACTTCGCGGCAGGTTGATCAGCTGGCCGGGAAGCTGTTGTGGGACGTTTCTCCGGGCTGGTCTTGGTCGCGGCTTGCCGGGAGGGGCCGCTTGCCGCGAGCTGCCGGCGAGGGCTCAGAATCTCTACCTCAAGCCCGGGCACCCGGCGCGGACTCTCCGGAAGAAGAATATCTCCCGAGGTGGCCGTGGCCTGCACCGGGATCTCGTCGATCACCGGGTGTGCATCCGGAGTCACAACGATAGCCGGTGCAGCACTAGAGGCAGCAACCTCGTTTCCTTGTGTAGAAGGGCGAGGTGGAGAAGGGGAAGCCCGAGCCGGGCTGGGAGTCCGAGTCCCGGGAGGAGGAGGAACAGCAGGTGACGGGAGGTCGAGTGCGTCCCTGAAAGAAAGTATCTCAGTAATAGTTTATGGAGAAGGCAAAGTCAGATACCATAAGACAAAGAAAATGTACCCGGAGTCCACAGTGGGAGGACCCCTCTGTCGGCGTCGAGAAGGCTTCTCGGCCGTTTGTTTGTTCGGCTTGCTCCTCTTGGGGGGGGGGGGGGGTGGCCGGAGTCATCAGCAGCGTCGGTGTCGGAAGCCACACGCTTCCGGCTCTCAGCGCGTTTGGTCGCCGCTGAAGGTTTCGGAACCACTGCTGAAGCCCAATTGAGGGGGAGAGCGTCAATCACATCGAGAATTTGACAGTCAATCTCCTCCTCTTCATCCGAAGAAATTGAAATAGCCTCTGAGGTGGAAGGGTTACCCGGGACAGCAGCTTTGACTAGAGGAATGGCGAGATGGTCCTCGCCGTCGGGGTCCTCCCTCGGCATCTCCTCCGGTTTTGGGAAGTTCGGCGCGTAATTCCCGTTGGCGTGGATAGCGTCTTCCTCAATTTGCCGCTCGAATAACTGCGCAAATAAATCACCACATGATACCCATGTCGGTTTCCAGCAGAACCCGGGCGCGAAGGGAAGTTTGCGAAAAGCAGATATGAGCACCTGTTTCAAAGGTTTTTTCCGGGATCCCCCAATGGCACCCCAAGAGTAGTCATCCGTCATCTTTGTCCGAGCAATAGCTCAAACGCGACGGACGACCGCAGCGTGATCTAGCAAGATACTGGTCCGGGTAGGGTCTAAGTTCCCGGTCATATGGCACATCTTGTGCACTCGGGTTTGGAGGGGGCAGACGCGGCGAATGATGAAGCAACGCAGTAGATCGTCGCCGGTCATCGTGTCGTTCAGCACGTTCAGAACGTCGTGCATGCACCTGACTTCCTCGGTGTCGGGAAGCCGCTTCCAGAGGTTGAATTTGCGCGGAGGACCAATGACGAACTCCGGCAGATTAATGAAGTCCGGATTCGAGGATCCCGGACCGTCTCCTGAGCTTTCCCGGTTCTTCACATAGAAGAAGCTGCGCTGCCACTTCCGGCAGGACTCTAGTCCTTTGACTATTGGGAATCCGGAGTCAGCGCGGGGGATGATGGTGGCAGCTCCGCAGTCGACCAAGTCTTTTATCTTCTGATCCGGGTTGGGGATGGCTTGGCGACGAAGAATGAAGTACTTGGCCCAGAGGTCCAAGAATGGCCATACGCCGAGGTAGGCTTCCGAATAGGTGGTGAAGACCGAAAGCATCATGATGGCGTTGGCGGGGAGATGATGGGGTTGGAGGCTGTAAGTGTCGAGGAAGTCGCGGAAGAATGGGCTAGCCGGAAGCCCAAACCCACGCTCGAAGTGCGTGAGGAATACCACGTATTCCCCGGGTTGGGGTTCCGGTTGAACCTCATCCTCCGGGAGACGGCTCTCAACTTCCGGAGGAATCCGGTGGGTCCGGTACAGCCAATCCAGGTCTGACTGTTTGGTCTCGGATCCATCCCAGCATCCTCGGATACCTTCTTCGCCCATGTCGGAGGAGTCCGCAGACGTATCCGAGCTACTCTGCAGGCGCAGTGGCGGTTAGTCGGGGTTAGTCTATCGGGAGCTAGGATGCCGGATCGCAAACTCCTAAACATAGCCGAGTTCAGGGCAAGTAAGATCTACCGCATGCTGGTAAATCAAAACTAAAGTGAGGAAAATATACTCGGGCTAAACTCGAGCGAGGCGCAATGCGAGCGAAAGATCTGCATCCTACCACAACGGTGCATCACCGCCATGCACCCCGTGCGCGCCGCTCGAGTCATGCTCACCGGCGGCGGCTCAACCGCGCATGTATTAGGGCACGGCCGAAGGCGAGGGGTTATTCTACTAAAGGAGATCATCGGAGCGGAGAGAGCAACTCACCGGAGAAGAGGAGGTCGGTGACGGCGAGGGCGACGGCGTTCGGGCTCCGGCGAACGGCGAGGGCGGCGGTGTTCGGGCGACGAATGCAGCGGCGGCGATGCGCTCGAGACAATGGTGGAGGAGAAGCGAAGGAGAGGAAGGAGGAGAGGAGACCGTTCCGGTCCCCTATTTATGGGGGGGATTCCGGAGCGGTTTTCAGTTTTCCCGCCCACGATCTCCACGATCGTGGGTGGGATCTGTTTTGCGCAGCACGCCACGTGGCGCTAGCCGGAGCACCCGATCCAGCCACACCGAGGGTCACACGGCCCCAACGGTTGGGCTCCGGATCGGCTGCGGCTCCCGGCGCAGGAACCCAAGCGACAGCGTGCTCGAGCAGAAGCACTCGAGTGCATTTCTGCTCAGACGGGACGTCGTGTGGGGCCCAGCTCGCAATCTCGAGTTCAGCACGAAGCCAACGGTCGAGATTCGCGGAGACTGCAGTATCCGGTTACGGGCTTCATCTCCCGGTTAAAGCAATCTCGGTAAGATCTCGGGAAGAATCGATCTCGGCAAGTAAACGAAGGATGATTTCAGGCGTTCTCGGAATATAGTTGTTATTTAAAAGCTGATCCCGCACATCATCCGAGGCCGCCGTGCAGCACCAGCTTCGGGGACTAGTGTCGGGGGGCTACCCCCGGGTAGGGGTAGATCCCGGTATAATCCAGTAAGGTGCCAACAGTACTTGACCTTTGGCGAGAGCAAGGGACACCTCCTGGTGTGCTGAAAGGGCAACTTGACCCTTGAACACTGGTAGAGGGCAAAGTGCCTCCTGGCAGGCGCAAGGGTCAGCTCTGGCAGCTATAAATAGACACCCCCGGCCTTCACAATCGCAGCACAAGCATCAGCGGGTGGTTCCTCTAAGAACTAGCTTCTCGAAGATGTCTTTGCTGATAGGCTAAGACATCTTCGGGAGGCTAGGCCTAGAGATACTCATCCTGAGACGAGCTCGGGTGCCTCCGGAAAGGATCTCGGGCTCCGAGGAGAGACTCCCGGAAGGAGGTGTACTCGGTTTTACCGGGTAGATGGTCCGGGTAAGTACTAACCGGAGGGTATGTCTCGGTCTTGATATTATGTAGGAGAGGCTCACAATGGCAAGCGAGGAGGTAGCCGGCGTGAGGGATCCCGGTAGGCCGTCAACGGTCTATAGCAGGCTTTCTCGTCTGTTGCGGGGGGGAAGTACCATTCCGCCTGACACGGAAGCATGGTCACCTCCCGCCTGACACGGAAGCATGATCACCTCCCGCCTGACACGGGAGCGCGTCAGCCGGTACGACAACGGTACGACAAGGCCTGACATGCCTAGCCCGGCAATCCGGAAAAGGCTATCCGGGATGGGCCAAGACATGTCTTGTCTCTGGCAGGGGGACAATGATGGTTCAGGACGGCGCCTGCTGTCCTTATCAAAATGATGACGAAGGGGCTACGCCGGATAGCGCGGCGACTAGGTCGCACTAGCCGGTGACGACATGCCGGTTAGGCCTGTCCGGTGGGGCCAAGCCGATTTAGGGTTTCCGGCCCTCCTGGCTAGAACTCTATAAAAGGCGCCATAACTGCTTCTGTGGAAGAAGACCAACTTGGGAGCCAAAGTGATGGTTGCATTCACTCTAGAGCTTTTACTTACTCATACCTTGAGTTCTTCTAGTACTACTTGTTCTTCACTTGGAGAGATATATGAGCAAGTTGTAGCCTTTGTACCACATTTATATAGAGAGGAAAGGCATGAGTAGGGGTGTTACCTCCTCACGAGGGCCCTGAACCTGGGTATATCGTTTGTGTGTTGTGTGCCTTCGTGCCTTTGTTCTTGTTTGTTAGATCTTCCCAATATCGTCTTGCTGTTGTTTCTAGTTCTTGGGAGATCTCTGTTATACCGGGATCCTCCTCGTGTGGGCTAATCAGCTCGCTACCCCTCCCCGGATCCACCAACGTCCATCGGCCCCACACATTAGCCATCCTATGGCATCTGCCGTGACACCACCATGACAATAGCCGGGTCAAGCGAGGGTCGACGCTGGAAGCGAGAATGAGGCGGGAAGGGCATGTGGGTGAGAACGCATCACGTCGGAGTTAATGGCGGCGACACGTCTCCGCCGCTTCTCTACCGCGCAGGTGGCACTTAGGAATACTACTACTCTAATAGCCAACCTTATAACCCATCTTAATATAAAAAATAGATGACATGACAACCCATATAGCCCCATATAGCTAGTAGCCGGCTCTACTATTAACCATGCTCTAAAGGACAAGCACACAGACATAAGACAAGAGCAGGTAGTCTGAATGGCAGAACAAGAAAACCTAGGAATAATTTCTGACTATTCATAAGAAAAATGCACATATAATTTATCTTTGCTAACATAATGGATCACGCATCTACATTGACAAAAAAAGAGTATTAAACCTAATTCTCTATGAACGACCAGTGGTGACACGGCAGATTGGAAGACAAGACAGTCTATCTACAAACCTCATTTTGAGGCTTTTACAAGATTCCAGGAGGGGTGCTTCAAACGAGGTAAAAGCCCTGGGAAACCTGTACCAAAATGATATGTTCCGGCAAAATCATTCTTCCAGTTCCTTGAGAAAATCCAAATTGTCGACAAATACCTGCAATTGAAATAAACGTAACAACCAACATAAACAGCATGTTTATTGCGAAATAAAGAGCAATATAGCACAAATAAAAATATATTTCTACTAGTATACACATTTTTTTTACGGAGATATCTACATTGTGCAGAAGGAAGGAGAGGGGGGCCTAGTGAAAACTATCATTTTGGTGGAATGGTTTTAAAAAACGACTTAGTTTGGAACCATTGAAAATAATGTTTAATGGAGTTCATTTTTAAAAGCAAATGATCTATAACCTGCAGCTGCGACACAGCAGAAAAATGACAGGAACAATAAATACAACTCTCTTCCCTATGTTCTTGAATGGATTGTAACAGAACAGTGACAACAAAACAAGAAAAACACATACTGATTTCCAGCCATCTGGATCTGTGCAGGCAGTAATCTTGGTACTAATGCCAGGCAATGGACCAGGTTCACGAGTTATTTGTCCACCATTTTGTCTAACGACTTCCGCAGTCTTGTAGACATCATCCGTACCAATAGCAATCTGGAAGGATAAAAAAATCAACCTTTGAAATGGTAACATAAGAGGTATGAGCTGACGATGATCAACATGTGTAATATCGACCACTGTATAGAATATACCTGTGCATAAGCATTTCCTTTGTCATATTCCTTCACACCATAATTGTATGTCAACTCCAGTACAGCATTTTTGTCTTCAGGGCCATATCCCATCATAGCAATGGTATACTGAGAAGAGAAAAATTAGATTTTTTTCATAATGCCCTGAACTATACATTGAAGGGATGGTGATATATGCAACTTTAGCTGCAAAATATTATAAGACGGAGCTGAAAGCTTCTATCGGTAACAATCAAGATAGATGTAGAGATAGTTGGATCTAGTAAAAACTGTGGAAGTGGTCGAAGTGCCAGGGGTCAGCTACATGATTATCAGTAAACTTCACCTTGTATTGGGTGTTTACAGTACAGGAAATTTCACCTATATGGCATGCTATCACAGCAAAGCCATGAGATCATTGACCACACAGCTTGAATGTGGCACTGCCTGTGAATGATAATGACACGGTGAAAACAAGCAACATACAATACCATAAGTCCATTGTGACTGGCTATACGTTTGGGGTTATGCTTTTGTAGTCTGCACCTCTGTTATAAAGGAAAGTTTGATGGAATAATGTGGAACGGTAAATGCTGAATATTTCTGGTTTCTGTCTGTCGAACTTCAAATAGAAAATCATTTTGAAGCTATTGTAACCTGGAAGGAAGGAAATCTGAAACCTTCTTCCACAGTGAGTAAGACAGTTAAGAAAATAGGCAAAAACCAGGGAACACATAAACATTCACAGTCAGTGTTTGCACATTCCCGGCTACGAATTTGGGAACCACTCAACAAAGTCTACCCCTGAGAAAAACACAGCATAAGATAATCCTGTTTGTAGATACAATGAAGTGCTTGAGACAATGAGTATCCTGCCATATGCACAAATATGAAAAAAAAATCTTGATGGCAGCTGATGAAGTATATGCGGATTGTTGAACCTTCTCCATCAGTTTGGAGTTTTGGTTCTTTAGGGTGGTGCGAGAAATTTAATATGGTGAGAGGACATCATGGAATCAAGTGTCGGCTTTCGCAATTAAGATATAAAATTGCTTCCCCTCTTTCTCACGTTTAGGCATTATCGAGCCACACGTGAGAGTGGATGTTGAAGTATGTTGGATTGCCCAACCTTCTCCATCAGTCAGACTTTTGGTTCTACTGGTTGGTGCATGAACCTTAATGGCAGCATGCTTGGAACTGCAAGATTAATACTACAAACAAGGTTCAAAAAGGTTAGGCATGCATTTTACCAGCACCTTGCCCGCCGAAGGGACACCTACACCTCCACCAAGAAATGCAACAGGTTGAAGAAAACACACAAGTGAAACAAGAACGGGAACACGAAACTAGGAAAGTCAAATAAGATAAGATGAGTTGACTCAGCCCATTAAAACCCAGAATGGCGCATGTGTCCGTATTAACGCTGTATCTGGAAACTGAACACGGCATTATGACTCATTTACCACGCCATCTCTGTCTGTCCTTTCTTTCCCTCCATGCAGTGACGGCTATGAGCCGGCAGAACTCGATTCATCGCTGGGATAGATCAATCTTGTCACATGGCTGAGGCGAACTCGGAACTACACCTTGTGTAACATTGAACTATCTACAACCATAGGCTTGTCTACACCAGAAGAACAAGGCCTACAACAAACCTGCCTATACCAAAAGAATGAGACTTACAACAAACTAGTTTCATTTTCAAGAAATATGAGGAAAAAATAGTGTTCAACAGCCCAAGTATCAACCCCCTTCAGCAATAGTATCAGAGATCACACAGATGGAACCTGTTACCATCTTAAATTTAATCAATAGCTCTGATCCAAGCGTACAAACTAAAGTTAAATTTCATGACTAAACTTTTGAAGTGTTCTGAACCATTAAACCAGAGTAACAGATATGTCAAACTAGGCAAAATAAACACAACAGCAAAATACACTAAGGGGAAATGTTTTCTTGTGCTTTTGAAGTAGTATTGTAGTAGTGTTTCAATATCATGTTAACCAGACCGGTCAGTAAACCGGTCAGGTGACTGGTTCACTGGCTCGGCGGTCTGACCACTGGTTCATCCGGTTTGTTGGCAACAAAAATCATTATTTTTAATTAAATTTAGGAAATTCTCGTAAAAATGACCCTAAAATGTATATATGGCGCCAACTTCAATTACTAATCACAAAAGACGGTCAGCCCAAGTGGTACTGGGCCTAGCATGGTGACTAGCATCATAATGAGGTCGTGAGTTTGAATCCAGTCCATATAATCCTATTTTCCCCCGGGTTTTTTGCAGTTCCAACCGGTGCCTCTTTAAAAACCGGTAAGGTCGTCGTTTCCGGGTTTTTCCGGTCTGACCGGGGGTCCGGTGCAGTTTTTAAAACTACGGTTAGCAAGCATTTGATGAAAAGCTTAGCAAGCGATTACAAGCTGCATTATTGAGCTGGTCTCGGAAAGTACCAACCTTGTACTGAGGATTGTCTTTCCTGCGAAGAAGCTCCATACCAAATGCCTAATTGTAATATTATGTCACAAATTAGTAACTTAATGGAACACAAAGAAATGAGAAACCTTCCATACAATTCCAGATCAAGCAAACTACCTTCTCATAAAACTTTATAGCACGATCTAGATCTCCCACTCGAAGCATTACTTGGCATAAAGGCTCAGGTGTGGGACCTCTTTCTATAAGCTCAAATTTGTAACCATCAGGATCTTCAATGAAGGCAATGACTGATTTTCCACCTTTTACCGGACCTGGTTCCCTTGTTACTGTTCCTCCCTTGGCTTTAATAAGTTCTACCGTTTTTTCAACCTGCAACATCCTAGCATGAATATAAATATTCAAGCCACCTCTTATGCATGTATGCAAAGGTGATTAAATCATCGAGTACATATTGTCAATGGATAACATGTTGAGAATTTTACACCAAATCTAGAGCATATAGATATAATTTTCTTTTGAATAATAAATACTTAAATTTATGACTAACTTGACATAGAAGATACTGAGTACAATGGCTCAAGATAATAATAAGCAGTAACAAACCTGTAATGTCTAACGAATCATCACTCAGCTTATTTACAACTTCTCACTAAAGACTATAATGCCATTTCCGTGCAAAAAATCAAATTACTCCCAGTCAGTCGTTTGGAGGTTTCAGTGCATAAGTTCAAGCCTTATTCACATCCCCATGCAAAAGGTCGCATGGAGCTCACAATCATCTACAACCCAAGCAAGTCAATAATAGTGGTGGGCATGAACATATGGAGAAAAGGACACATCTCAACATCTCCTGAAGCAAACCAAAATAATTATTAAGAGAAATATGTCTGGATTGTTTGATTTCTAGTTAAGCGTTAACACTTCGTAAACAGAACACACATAGCTAGATATTCCTTAGGCAAATGAGGCATAATTTTCCATGAGCAGGCAACACAGAATGCTTAAACTTGTGGCGGCTTTGAAACTAGGCTCACCCATGCAGAAGAAAGCTATATGTAAGCTACTCATATGATATACTCAATTAGCACTGCTTAGCTACAGAAAGCGGAAATAACAGGATAACATCGACTCACAAAGTACTGAATCTCAAGTTCTCAACAACTGAAAAGGAACAAATACAAAGACAGATTCTTACATCCTCCACGGCGATTCCAAAATGACCGAAACCAGACCCGATGTCATAACTTTCCACGCCATAATCTGCCAATAAATGTATTCGCATGTAAAATCGATAGAAAATGTAGGCCTTCTGAGAGTATATAAAGAGATGTGATTGGGCGTTTTGACCCTTGAAGCTTACTGTAAGTGAGCTCCACAACAAAATGCGAGTCCTCTGGTCCGTATCCCAGAAAGGCATTGGTGTACCTCTCCTCCGGGATGTCCCTTCTCCGCAGCAGCTTCATCCCCAAGCACTCCGTATAGAACCTGCAGGACAGTCATCCTCCAGAACTGATTGACGAAACGGCGGTGGCTGAAAACAAATTCATCGCGAACGAGGGACGGGGTTGGTTTACTTGATCGTCTTGTCGAGATCGCCAACGCGGTATACGACATGGAGCAGGCGTCTCCGGTCGGTCTTGACCCACTCCAGCGCCTCCTCGGGGCCGATCACCGTGCCCGCCCGCGCCGCCGACCCGCCCGCCGCCCCGCCAGCGCTCACTCCCCTGGTTGCCAGTCTCGCCGGCGCCCTCGCCGCCACTCTCCCGCCGAAGAGCGCCTCACGCCGCGCGGCTGGGACGAAGAAACCGAAACAACAGGGAACCATGTCAGGGCAACCCCTTCCCCCCAGGACCGATAGGTAGACAGAGTAAGAGCAGGAGACCGGCTGGGAGAGGTAAGAGTGGCGTACCGGAGACTGCGGGGAGGCGGAAGCGGGAGGCGGCGAGGTGGATGGAGGAGGCGGCGGCGGCGGCGATTGGGTGGGGGAAGAGGAGGCGAGCCATCGACCCAGAAGGGGGAGGAGGGATTTGGGGAAGACGACAGCACAGGAGCGTCGCTCTATCCTGCCTGCGTTGCCGGATCTGCTCGGCCTGTCAGTGTGTGTTTTCGGTAAGTGGGACCGGCCGCTCACGTGGGCCGTGGGCGCACCGAGCATAGGCCGGTCTCTTCCGGGCTTTCGCCAGGTGGAGGCACATTGGTTGAAAGCATATCCGGGTTTCGTGGTTTTTTTTTTCTTTTGAGGGCCGGGTTTCGGGTATGTTTGTCATTTGTTTTTGTTTTTGGAAAACTTAACATTAGACTATCGACAGTGAAAGTAGTAACATAGCAGTAGCATGGATGTCATAAAGAAAAAATAATGATGTGTCAATAAATTAATGAGGGGAGAAATGACGATAGCATAGATAAATTCCACAATATAACAGATTTTGACATAAGATGAGTTCATAAGCTGATTATATGATACCGAACCAATAAATAATAAGCAACCAAGCACACACTAAAAAAAAAAAGGCTCGCATATACGTTACTACCTTGAGATAATAATATAGATTAGTATCGTACTCTTTGAGTTACTACCAACTAATATAAATTAATATAAATTAGTATCATACAAGTTGAATGTTCATGCTTGTACAACAGGCTCTCAGTGTTTCCCACTTCTGTTGTTGCAAGAGATATACATTAATCAGCACCGCCTCACTCAGAGAAAAGCCCTCGCTACCACGTCAAGGTGCAACATCAGATTTAAACTGTCCTACATATTGGACTCCACAAGACACTCGTCGGCATCATAAACACCTCCGACGAGTAGGAGTATGGGCTGGATGACCATTATTCCTTTAGCACCATCCGCATAAGCCCCACCAAGACGCGGATAGAGGAACTCGAATACCTAATAAATTAGGAAGAAAACGCCCGCACAAACGAGAGCCGGAACTCCCCACCCCTCGTGCCGCCAAAACAACAAATGTATGAGAAGGAGAGCGACAGGTCACCGACAAGGAGCACCTGAACCAGAACCGCCTCCCGATCTGATCGCATCGTGGTATCTTTTCTTTTAAATGTCACTTAAGAAAATATTAGATGAGAGTGGCCCTTCAGCAAAAATGGCCAAATGGGCCTTGATTGGCTTGCGATACGCCTGGGATCGTGCATGGGACAAGAGGCTAGACACACATGCCAGCACCATGGTAGACATTTCCATCGTCGGTAGCGAAGACCACTCTCGGGCATCGAAGGCGCTACAAGCACCGTCGGAGGCGTCGGTGTGCAAATGACTGAAAGAGAAGGTCGGTTCATATAGTCCCCAAAGGACGGAAACACGTGCTGCAACAATGACGCTTGATTTCTGCTAAGACTACTGATCGGAGAAAATTACAAGCATTATACTCTCTTAGTTTGTCTTCGTTTTGTCCAAATAGTGATGTACTCCCTCAGTTCATAAAAAGATGTCACAAATTTATCTAAATTTACATGTACATAGACATAATTTAATGTATAGATAAATACACTTTTAGACAAGTTGAGACATCTGTTTGTGCGGAGCGAGTATCTAAATTTATTTCATATCTAGGTGCATTAATTTTATTTATATTTTGGTTCTAATAACATTTCTAGATGAGCTAAAAATGGGTGGGAGATTTGAGTTTTTTTTTTCTTTTTTTGAGACGGGAGATTAGCGGTTGGGAAAAAAATGTGCAGAATATACACGATGACAACAGTGCATATGACACCTGTACCATATTTGGTCACGTTACGTGGCGAATTAGGCTTTGAGAACGCTTGAATGTTTAGATGAAATAAATCCCTGGTTCATGCACACTGCCATGCCACGTGTTCTTCCAGATTGCGCTTGTTTCCAAAACGAATTTTCTGATCTATGCCACCTCATTGTTCTTCTCGTCGAACCCAGCATTCCCCGCTCGTCGACCTTCTCCTTCTGACTGCACGTGCCAGCTCGTCGACCAGCTGATAGTGGGCCCTACCTACAGTATGAAACCCAGCCCATTTGCATTGGGCCATCTACCGCGTGAGCCCGTCTCTATCTTCCAGACCACCGGGTAGCGGGCTCAGCGACGGCGACACAGAGCTGACCTATCCGGCAACGGGTTTTTTCTGCAAGGCGTGAACCATGCATGGTAATGGAGAATTGTTGGTGGATCTCAGTTCAGTCTTATCCTCGAGTGCTTTGATGGTTGATGCTTACGTAGAAGAGCGCCTACTTCTAATTCCTGTGTTTGGACAGTGATGAATCTACTAGCTGGTTACTCACATACTGTCCTTGCCTTCCCATCTCTACGCTGCCCGTCACCTGTTAGGTTAGAAACGCTCTCGCGACGCTGGCGACCTTGCGGCCGCCGCCGCCGCCGCGGCCACCACCGCAGCATAGTTCGACCCCCTCAGCTCGCCCCCCCCACCCACCCACCAAGCCATGCCCCATGGCCTCCCCATCCTCCGACGAGCTCCCAGCAGCCCTTCCGCCTCCTAGTGCCCTATCCCGTGGCGCACGCGATCTGGATTCCGATTCAGATCGAGCCTTGGTTGTTGCGGTCGGGGCAGGAGAGGGGTCTCTCGGAGCTTCTTCCGCCGATGGTCCGGTGCTCTCCCTGGATGCTCCAACCGCCCCACCATTGCTGCCGCCGCCTCCGGACAGACTACCGCCGAACTTCAGGCCGCAAGTGGTGGGGTCGGAGCCGTCTTTGGAGCAGGGTTGGGAAGAGGTTGGGGGAAGACGTCGCGAGAGGAAGGAGAAGCCGAAGAAGCTGACTACGCCTCCCAGGAAGGAAACCGGACTTTCCCTCGCTTTCAAGCGGAGGACTTTCGGTCTCTGTTTCCGTTGCTTGGAGCCGGACCATTTCGTTACCGGCTGCCATGGCCCTGTCCGGTGCCTGGGATGCCGCCACTCCGGTCATCGCGAGCGGGACTGCACGGCGCGCCTTTCTGCTGCCAAAGGCCCTCATCCCCGCCCCAGCTCGTCTGCAACAGCTCCTGATCGCTCGAAGGAAACATCTGCTTCAAATCCTTGCAGTCAGTCGCCTCCAGCCCCTCCGTCTCAGCCTCATCGCTCATGGGCTTCCGTGGTTGCCAAACCTGATGCACCCATCCTTGAGGAGCATCGGCCGGGGGGCATTGATGTTGTTGACCCTGGCATGCCTGCCGATGTTTTGGGGTTGTTGCAGACTGTCCTTGCGGCTCAGGCAGAGGCGTTGACCACCAAATTGCAGGCCATGTTTGCTGCTCGACTTGAGGAGGTCTTCCGGCCCCTTGGTGACTTGGTTGCTGCTGGCGGCTCCTGCTCTTGGGCTGAGGTTGCGGCGACTCACTCTACCCCTCACGCTGGCGGCTGTCACCAAGGAGGCTTGCCAAAGATGGACTGTGTTACGCCTGCTTGCCCGAGTGTTCTGGTTCAGTCTGACGTGCTGCGTAAGCTCGACGAGCAGGCGGCTGGAGCAGGCGATGTCGTTGCGGACAGCGCTGCAAGGATTGGTCACGGCTCAGCTTGAGGAGATGGTCGCGGCTCAGCTCATGCAAGAGTCTATGCAGGGATTGATGGAGCGTGTTGGGGGCTTGCTGGAGCGGGCTGAGGCTGCTCTCGAGAGGCTGTCCTTGCCGCTGGCTGTGGTGCAGGTGGATCCAACATCTCTGTGTTATGGGGACATTGCTGATTGCGCAGACGGCGGTATTGAGCGATTTGGGTCCTACTCTCCTAGGGGTGTGAGCAGGGGTGGGAGCCATCCTACGTCGGCGCTGCCCCTGGATTCCACCTTCACGCCTATTGTTACTTCAGAGCACGTTTCCCCGGTGATGCAGGGCCCCCCGATGAAGGACCTTGGAGTGGAGATGAATTTGGCATTGGAGGAGTTGGAGGGTTCTGATACCCCTAGCCCGGAGGAGAAGATCGCCAAGGTGATGGCTCAGTTTGAGACGATTGAGCCGCATGAGAAGACATTGCCTTCTTTGATGATGGAGCTCTGCCGGGAGATTGCTGACATGCCCAAGGACAAGCAACTTCGGATGGATGTTCCCTCTTTGGCCGAGCGACGAAGCATCCGGTTGGACAAGAAGAACAAAGAGTGTGTCATTTCAGTAGCCAAGTGTGCCGAGTTCCGATTGGCAGAGTCTTTTGGAGAACTTCCAAAAGGACATGCTTTGAAGAAAGGCTCCGAGGAAGATGTGCAAGACAAGATGAAGCCTTTTCTTAGGTTGTGCAAGCAACCATCTTCGCCGATGGCGCTCCAGGCAATCCGTGAGTTGGTACAAGTTAATGGTTAGTGGTTGCTTTCCTATGGCTAGGCGCAAACTCTCCCTTTGTCGGGTGAGTGATATCCGAGTGATGTTGCTTGGGGTTGCCAATTGCAAGGTGTCTCAGATGGACTTGGGCCTAGGGAGTCTTGTTTCTGACTCCGATGATGTGCCTTAATTCATTTTGTAATGTTTTGAGTGGTTTTCGCCGGTTTCCCGTAATTAACTGTGCATTGTATGGGTTTGGGTCCAGTTTCCTCCTCTAAACTGGATCAATTATTTCTTCTAATAATGCAATGGCAGAGCTCCTGCTGGTTACAGTAAAAGAAAATAAATCTACTAGCTATGGCTTCTTTACGAGATCAAGAGCGCTTGGATATCCCGTATAAGGGAGCTTCTGCATGTAGTGTATGTTTCTTCTCATAAGCCCCACTGAATTATTTACACTCCAAAACTACAACAATTTCCTTCTTTTTTGAATCTGCACATCACAATTTTCCTAGATCGAACCAATCTTCCACGTTGGATTTTAAGGAAAAATACAAAGTAGGGGACCGACTCCCAGAAGGAAGATATTTTGTGCTCAGATCTTTGTGAGATGATAATGATACGAACTTGTCTCCTTCAGGTGGAGCTGCCGCTTCCTTTTCCTAGGGTGGGTAGGCAATCAGTCAGCTTAGGTTGTCGACGCCGGGGCTCCACCATGCATGGGGATCGATCTTCTCCGTTCGGTCCTGTGTTCTTCTTGCTCAAAGATATTTCCGAATACTAGATCATCCAATGGACTTAACCAGAGGCTCTGGAGTCTCCGAGCACTGAACTAGATGATCTAGTCTAGATCAATCCCCAGCTGGGTGAAGTGGTCGGCCGCCCTGAAACATTCACCAACCCTCATGCAAGAAGACTAATCTCAGGATATTTTGCAGGAGGACCGTTGTCAATTGTCATGGTCCAGATTCCATAACCAATTCTGCTGTATCTGATAGCAGCAAAATATGGTCAGTTGAATTAGCTGTTTGCTCCTCAACCAGCAAGCAGATATTTGTATCAGTCGTAATCCAACGGAACCACTTGCCCAACCAAATGACACTCGACATCCTATCACTCGTACGATTCAGCAAGTGGAGGGTGATTCGAATTAGACCGGGCGATCAACGCGTACTGTTGCTAGATGGACGCAAGAAAATATCTCCCCATTAGTTTGCTAATACATGGATCGTGCTTGGTGCAGCATGCAGTGCTCGTGCAGTCATGCGTCCTACGTTATCTGATCCTGGCCGGCAAACACCGCAAGTTGTATCATGGAATATTACCTCGCGCGAGAAAGTGACTATTTTGTGTTTTGAAATTGTTTTACTTGCTTCCCAGAAAGCACATCATGCCATCAGCTACACCGTGTTTCAATTCAGAAAATACACTTATCTTAGGAAAATAAACCCGTGGATAGTGACGTACAAAGTAAATGCCACACCCACCCGAACGGACGTGCGCCAATCATAGGTCGGCACTCGGCAGGGAGGCTATGATGGCAGCTGAGAAGACTTGTTGGAGAAGTCACTATGGATGGAAATGGAGAAGTCACCGCTAAGCAATGGGAGGGTCTTATTTGTTGACCGGAGTTATTAATTCAAACTAGAGCCTCATATAGATGTTTCAAATGATGTTTCCACGAGTATGTATTTTATATAGATTTTATGTTATTTTCCATTTTCTTAAGAGTTCACAACATTTATACTAGTCCTGAGAGTCGAGAAAGGTACTAATATGATTTGATCCGACCGTTCCGAAGATTAAGCATAGCAGGCCTAACAAGTTGTACTTCTCTAGAAAAAGAAGAAGAGTGGAACTCATAGGAGAGCCTCCATCCCTCACACGACAATATGCAGCCACTACACACGCCACCTATGTGGACCCTTGACGGCGTGCTGCAAGTACCTCCGACTCAGGCATGCACGCCTCTTTCGAATTCACCCTGACACCAACGCCACACGACACTCTAGAGATGGACGCCGACGACTGACGTGGGGCTGCCTTTCGGGTAGCCCACGATAAGGCTACCCGGGCCGCGCCAAGGACATGGAGGCCCATAGAAGGCCCACGCGGGGTACCATGTAACCTAGTCCAAGTCGGTTATGTCGCATAACCTGCCATATCTGTAGTTGCCATCGGCATCGACCACCCGAGACCTGGCTACCTATAAAGCCAGGAGGGTTGCTCGTCCCGAAGGACACACTCATAGCCACCGCCACAAACCCTAGCGAGATCGCAATCTCACCATTGTAATCGCTACTCGCATCAATAATCAGACAAGCAGGAGTAGGGTGTTATCCTCTGGGAGACTGAACCTGGGTAAAACCTTACTTGTCAGCCGTCGTGATCACCAACACCTCTCTCTCTCCCCATCAATTAACCCGTGGTGCACAACCCTGGGACTTGTCGAGTTAACACCTCGTCAATTGGCGCCGTCTGTGGGAACGTCAAACAAGTGTTGGAATCATGGTCGCTCCGGCTCCATCCGCAATGAAGATCGGCATGTCCGCCGCCAGGGAGTCGATCCGCTTCGGCTCCTTCGAGTACGTCCTCCACCCGCCGGCCCACCGCTCGGTGTACGCCGATCTGAACAAAGGTATACACTTCACCTTCGGCTCCATATATTGCTGCATCGATAGTCGTGGAATACTCAGGTCAACGGCTACCGCGCCACGCGCGGCGACGTCACTCGGATCGGCAACCCTCGCGCCTTCATCACCACCCGCGAAGATCACATCTGTCACACCCGCGGAGGCCGCGCCCGCCGAACCCGCGGAGATCGCACCTGCCACACCCACGGAGAGCGCGCCTGCCACACCCGCGGAGATCGCACCTGCTCTTGTTTCAGCCGTACTTCAGGCCATCAACAGCCCGCGCGCGGTACCAGACTACCTGCGCGGGTCTGAGACACCCATCACGTTTTCCAGGGCAGATCATCCATCCGAGGTAACCCGACCCGGACACGCCGCACTCGTGATTGAGGCCCTGATCGGCGACTACAACTTGAAGAAGGTGTTCATGGACGGAGGCAGCGTCATCAACATCATATTCGCCGACACCCTGAGAAGAATGAACAAGTCGACAGAGAAATTGCCGGAATCGGAAACCACCTTCCACGGCATAGTACCAGGGCAAGCAATCACGCCCATGGGAACAATCACACTCGACGTCATCCTCGGTACACCCGAGCACTTCAGAAAGGAGTCGATAGACTTTGAGGTCGTCGACTGGAAGTCACAATACCACGCCATCCTCGGGCGCCCAACCTTTGCCAGGTTCATGGCAGTACCCCACTACGCCTACCTGATGGTCAAGCTGCCCGGGCCGAAAGGAGTAATCACCGTACGCGGCGACTTCGGGCTCTCCAACAGCTGCGACCGCGTTGCCAAGATTCCTGAGTTCTTCGGGGTCGAAGAGCACTTCAAGGCCATATCAGCCGACAATGACAAGACCCTCTTTCCGCCTCGCAAGAAGCCAGCTAAGGACGCAGCATTCAACACGAACGATGACACCGTCACCCACCAAGTCCATCCGACTGATAGCAGAAAGACGGTCAAGGTCTCGTCAAGTCTGACCCCCGCATAGGAAAGCGCGCTCGTCGAGTTCCTACGTGAGGACTGGAAAATCTTTGCATGGCAACCTTCTGACATGCCAGGGATACCCAGGGAACTCGCCGAGCACTCTCTAAAGGTCCACAAGGACGCAAGACCAGTCAAACAATCCATGCGACGCTTCTCAGGACCCAAGCGAGACGCGATCACCATGGAAGTCGACAGACTACTGCACGCCAAGTTCATCCGAGAGATCAAGGACTCGGACTGGGTCACCAACCCGGTCCTAGTGGAGAAAAAAAAAACGAAAAAACTACGCATGTGCGTTGACTTCACCGCAGTCAACAAGTGCTGCCCCAAGGATCACTTCCCGCTCCCACGGATATACCAGATCATCGACTCGACAACAGGTTGCGAGCGACTGTCCTTCCTTGACGCCTACTCAGGCTACTAGCAGATCAGGCTGAAAGTCGAGGACGAAGAGAAGACGGCCTTCATCACACCCGACGGCGTCTTTTGCTACCAGACGATGTCGTTCGGGTTAAAGAACGCAGGTGCCACTTACCAGCGGACAATGCAAGCGTGCCTCAAAGGGTTAATCGGGCAGATCGTCCAAGTCTACGTCGATGACATCGTCGTCACGACCCGAAAGGAGGATACCCTAGTCGACGACCTCCGCAAGGTCTTCGCCGCACTCGATGTATACCAGATCAAGCTCAACCCAGAGAAGTGCGTGTTTGGCGTGCCAGCCGGAGAGCTACTAGGGTACCTCGTATCTGCAAGAGGAATCAAAGCGAACCCCGAGAAGGTGCAGAACATTCTCACAATGCTAACACCAACAAAACTCCGCGAGGTGCAGCGATTAGCCGGCCGAGTCGCAGCTCTCAGTCGGTTCATTAGTAAGTTGGGAGAGAAAGCCTTACCTTTCTACCAACTGATGAAGAAGACGGACAAGTTCGAGTGGACACAAGAGGCGCATGATGCGTTCGACCATCTCAAGAAAACCCTGACAACTTCTCCAGTCCTCGTGGCACCACTGGAAAACGAGCCGTTATACTTATACGTCTCAGCAACAAACAGGGTGGTGAGCACGGTACTCGTAGTCGAACGAGAAGAAGAAGGGCACAGTCACCCGGTGCAAAGGCCCGTCTACTACCTCAGCCAAGTCCTCACCCTGTCCAAGCAGAACTACCCGCATTACCAGAAGCTGGCGTATGGAGTCTTTATGACCTCCAGGAAGGTCGTCCACTACTTCTCCGAGCACCCGATCACGGTGGTAAGCTCCTCTGGACTAGCAGCCATTCTCATAAATCAACGCGCGACAGGTCGAGTCGCCAAGTGGGTTGTCGAACTAGGACCATGGGGGCTGAAATATGCTCACCCGAAGTCCATCAAGGCCCAAGTCCTCCTAGAATTCACCAGCGAGTGGATAGAAGCCCAACTACCAAATGTCCCCGACTTGTCCAACGCATGGACTATGTACTTCGATGGCTCCAAGAAATTCATGTCAGCCGGGGCAGGAGTTGTGCTCATCTCCCCCAAGGGCGACAAGCTCAAGTACGTCCTACAGATGGACTTTCCGACACCGTCTAACAACGAAGCCGAGTACGAGGCCCTGATCCACGGCATGCGGATGGCCAAAAACTGCGGCGCCACGCACCTCATGATATACGGCGACTCCTACCTGGTGGTACAGCAAACCATGAAGTCATGCGACGCCATCGCCAACAACATGATCGCCTACAGAGACCTTTACAACCAGTTGGAGGGCAACTTCGACGGCTGCGAGTTGCGACACATCGGCCGCGAAAGCAACGAAGAAGCCGACGTCCTCGCTAACATGGGATCAGACAGGGTTCCAGTTCCACCCGGCGTCTTCCTCGAGCGCATCACGCAGAGATCCATCAAGACTCAAAACACAGCAAGCACTGCAACAACAAAAGGCGATGCTAACCCGCCAAGCCAAGACAAGGTCCCCATGGAGGTCATGCTAGTCGAAGCTACATGGACAGGACCGTACCTGGCGTACATACTGCATCAGAAGCTGCCAACTGACCCAATCGAAGCAAAGCGCTCCAAAAGTTTCACCGTCATCAACGGAGAACTCTACAAAAGAAGCATCTCAGGAATCCTGCAAAGGTGCGTAGATCCAGTCGACGGCCAGGCCATCTTACTCGACATCCATGCGGGTATCTGCGGGCATCATGCCAGCAGTCGAGCATTGGTGGCCAAAGCACTACGAGCCGGGTTCTACTGGTTGACAGCCATGCAGGACGCCGAGGAACTAGTAAGGAAATGCACATGGTGCCAGGAGTTTGCCAACAAGCCACACGCGCCAGCGTCAGAACTCAAGATAATACCACTAGCCTAGCCCTTCGCCCAATGGGGTCTGGACATGGTGGGCCCGCTGAAGAAATCCTCACCCGGAGGTCACACTCACCTCCTGGTTGCAGTCGATAAGTTCACAAAGTGGATCGAAGTCGTACCCATCACAAGCTCGACTGCGTCCACAACAGTCAACTTCATCAGGTCAATCATCTTCAGATTCGGAGTGCCGAACGGGATCATCACCGACAACGGCTCGAACTTCACAGCCGAAGAATTCAAAGACTTCTGCTCAGAGCAAGGTATCAAACTCAGTTATGCATCCGTCTCGCACCCGCAATCCAATGGGCAAGTGGAGAAAGCCAATGGCCTCGTCTGCAGCGGCATCAAGAAGCGACTGCGCGTGCCACTAAAACGCGCAGCGGGCGCATGGGTGGAAGAACTACCGTCAGTCCTTTGGAGTCTACGAACAACGCCAAACAGATCCACCCAATACACTCCATTCTTCATGGTGTATGGTGCAGAAGCGGTTCTACCCTGCGACATCAAATTCGACGCACCGAGAGTAGTCGCCTACGACGAGTCGGGTGCAGAAGAGGCACTCGAAGAAAGCATGGACACCCTGGATGAAGCACGCGACATCGCCCTGGCACGATCAGCCGTGTATCAACAAGACCTACGCAACTACCACACTCGAAGGCTGCGACCAAGAGCGTTCGCTGCAGGCGACTTGGTTCTTCGACTCAAGCAGAAGAAGGTGCACAAGCTCGCTTCCCCATGGGAGGGCCCATACATCGTGACAGAAGCAATCGGCAACGGAGCTTACCGCCTGAAGGACTCGAAGACGGGAGCAGACTGCAGCAACCCGTGGAACGTGGCACAACTTCGCCGGTTCTACGCCTAGTTCGACCCAATCATTGTACAAGAAAAATCAGCGCGACAAGTTTCAGACGCACTCTTTCCCTAACCAGGGTACCTAAGGGGACTGGAAGGGTTTTAATGAGGCGGCCTGTTCGCAAGAATCAATAAAGTGATTTGAAGAAAGTCTGTCTCCTTTACCTTTCACACAGAGGAAGCTAAAATCCTAGGCCGCCACTCGAACCACTCGGGGGCTGCGCCACACAGGTTGAAAGAAAAATCTTAGGCCGCTACCCGAACTACTCGGGGGCTGTGCCATACAAGCATAAATCCAAAAATCCTAGGCCGCCACCTGACCCACTCGGGGGCTGCGCCATACAGGTCAAGTTCAAAATTCTAGGTCGCCACCCGACATACTCGGGGGCTGCGCCAAACAGGTAGCACTTGTAATCCTAGGCTACCACTCGACTCACTCGGGGGCTACGCCATACAGGCCTTATCAGAAAACCCTCAGCCGCCACTCGAACTTACTCGGGGGCTGCGCTATACAGGATAAGTTCAAAATCCTAGGTCGCCACCCGACATACTCGGGGGCTGCGCCAAACAGGTAACACTTGTAATCCTAGGTTGCCACTCGACCTACTCGAGGGCTACGCCATACAAGCCTTAGCAAAAATCCTAGGCCGCCACTTGGACAACTCGGGGGCTGCGCCATGCAGGTCAAGTTACAAAAGTCCTAAGTCGCCACCTGATAAAGTCAGAGACTGCGACATACAAGTCACACTTGGAAAAAACCTAGGCCGTCGCCTAACATACTAGGGGACTGCGCCACACAGGTCGAAAATCAAAACAGACATTTACACTTCCGAGCAAGCAGTTCAATTCTCATACTCGCAAGCATTTTTAATCTAGTATTGCGATTTGCACAGGCATATTTGCAATCTATAGCTAACCCTGTACAGCAGACGACATCTATCCTAAACTGCAGGCTCGACCTTCGGCGCATCGAGTGGACCTACAAGGCGCTCACTTAGCCTCTGAACCTGCCCGATAATCTGGCGTGCAGCCGCCAAAGTTTCGGCGAAGTCGTCATCACCAGGCAGGCCGTCCAGCACCTTATCGAGCGGAAGATGTGGCCGATGCATCCGGACGTATGCCAACGCCGCATTTGCCCCAGCCACAAGTTGGGCGTGGACGACCTCCTTCAGCCCCTCACCATCGCGAAACCTCTCCAGCAAGGCGTACAGCCCGTTCGGCTACGCGTTATGCGGGAAGTATACACGATTGATATGCCAGAGTGTCTTCCGGCAATTCTCCAGAAGAAAAGCCGCACGGCATGTACGATCAAGCATAGTGGCAAGGGCACGCCCTCTCGACTTGTTCACCCAGAACTGACGAGCTTCATAGGAGTCGCCGGACGCCTCTCGGGCAACTCGCTCTTCAACGCGATCCCGCTCAGCCTCCCAATCCGGGTTCACATCTGCACGCGCAAACTGCAAGTCAGAGCAAGCAAGTTTCAGCAAAGAAAGCAGCCGCCAAAAGGATACCAACCTTGCAGCTGTCGACTGATCAGATCGATCTCCCCAAGCAGAAAATCCTCACGCCGTGAGAATTCGGCAGTAGAATGCGACCTGGAGCGGTGCAACAGCAGCTCAGTATTCTTCAGGGTTGCCTCAAGCTCAACCACCTTGTTCTTCAGGTACGTGATTATCCGTTGATCATTTGCACTACGTGGAGGAGCCGGCGCCGCCCGACGACGGTGAGCACCCGAAGAAGAAGCCCCGCCACTCGGCTCAGTCGCAGGAGAAGAAGAAGCACCACCGCGCACGACAGTCTGCCACGAATACGCAGAGTCAATACAATCATACATCTGTTCAGCAAAGATACACTTGACAGAAGGAAACTCAATTTTAACAAAAGCACTGTTGAAGGCCAAAAAGACCTGGCAGGACAATAGTCATTACAGAGCCAAAAGTTTAAGGTACAGACCACGGCGACTGCCGAATTCCTATACTACATCTACTCTAAGGCCGCAGACTGCGATCGGGAACGACTCTTCCGAGTAGCAGCCGCCTCAGTCGCCTTAGCAAGGGCCCTCTCAAAGAGTGCCACAAGCTGCACGGCCAGCTGGGAAGCACGCTCCTTCACACCACCCAGCGACGCGATTCGGCCATCGGGTCTTCGAGGAAAGCCGCTGACGACCTTCTCAAAGTCACCCGGAACCCGATGTCCTAAGAGGAGCTGGAAGGTGAGCTCGGAGCCGCGTACCGTATGCGACCGCGTGAAGTCGGCAATGGTGGTCGCGTCCTCAAACGGCACAGCAAGGGCGTCCACGGCTGCCGGCGGCTGGTCGCTCGGGAAGATGCTCCGGTGCACCACAGTAAGGGCTCCAGTCGACTTTTTCAGCGCGGCTGTGGACTTCTTCAGCGCGTCGGACGCATATGCGCAGACCCGGTCGAGAAGCCGACAGCAGTCGCCAAATCAACCGCGTCACTCGACGTGTCTTCCGGAGGAGCTCCACCGCAAATCTCTGCGCAAGGGATTCAAGGTCAGACAAAGAAAAGATCAAGACACAGTAGGCATTAAGCCGAAACTTACCCCCAAGAACACCGGCGAGTGAGAGGAGACGATCGACTTGAGTCTTCTCCTGGGCGACCCGCGCCAGCTCCCGCTCTTGAGACTCATGAAGAGCCTTCTCAAGCTCAGCAACTCGCCCAGTAGCCTGGCCCAGAGAAGCACGCAGCTGGTCCCTCTCCTTCTCCAGGCAAACATAGGCAGCGGCTGCGTCAAGCTGCTGGCGGTAGTACGGCTGAAACAAGAGCAAGATATTAATAAAGTTACGGGCGACTATACTAGTCACCCACACCTTCGGGGGCTACTCCCATCGGGAGCGCTGATCGCGCACCCGATGAAAACTCAAGAATACAAGTACAAGCGTAAAGAACTTACGTGATCCAGGAGGTTCGGGTCCTCTGAAGTCAAAGGAGGATCGCGACTCGACGACGCAACGCCAGCAGGCTGTGCGCGCACCTCCTCCACCACCACTTGAGTCACCAGTTCAGTCGAAGGGGCGGATGTGTGCTCCACGTCCCGAAGAGGGGAGCTAACATCGCCAGAACGACGGCTGCAGCAAAGACAGGCACATTGATCGGCTCAAAGATTGCAGCTACAAAACACAACTCGAAGAAAATAAAGCACCAACAAGTTCACCTGGTGGTTTCAAGGTCGTCGTAACTCCCCAGGGAGGGCGACGCCATCCGCGCAAACGAACGAGGAGCCGCGGAGCTGACCGTACGAACAGCCAAGGGCTCATTCCAGCCACCCGAAGACCGCGCACCCGATGACATCGCGATGGCCTCCTCCAGGGCAACGTCGGCATCCTTAGCGGGTGACGACGCAGTAGCAGAATCGCCACCACTCGGGAGCTTCCGCTTCTTCCGTACGGGTTCCTCCTCTTCATCTTCATCCTCCACCTCGTCGTGGGCAGAATGAGCGGAAGGAATCTCATCGTCGTCATCCTCCTCCTCCACCACCTTCGCCTCGTCGGCGGGTCCGTCTTCAGGGAGAGGAGGAAGGCTGATCAGCAGAGACCGACCATGAAGCAAGTAGACGCAAGTCGAATCAAGAAGCAAGTAGACGCAAGTCGAATCAAGAAGCAAGGAAAACAAGTCAAGAACTCACCTCAGGAACGGGGTTCGATGCCCCGTAAGCAGCAACCGGTCACTTGACGTTGCATGTATCAGCGACTCGGAGGTTGGTGATGGACCTCACTTTGGCTTCCACCTCCTCATCGTCAAGCGGCTCGGTGCTGACGCCCTCGACGGCCCACATCGGGTGGGGCCGAGAGCTGAGCGGCTGCACCTGGATACGGAAGAAGGTGGCCATCAAGAAGACGCCACCCGCCTCATGCCCAAGGTTTTTGGTGAGATCGCGCAGCAGGCCCAGCAGAGGCCGCGCGGCTTGCTTCTCCCCAGCAGTCAGCGGGTGCATCCAGGCTTGAGTCTTCCGCAGTCCACGTCCGCTGTCGAATGCCGCCAGGCCATCCTGGCTCGACTGGACGTAGAACCACTTCCTGCGCCACCCCTGGACGGAGTCCGACTTCTTCATCTGGAAGTACGCGGTGTCACCGCGCACTTGGATTCCGAAGCCGCCCACGGGGAAGGGCAACCCGCTCTTTCCAACGTTCTTGCGAACGAGGAAGAGCGACTTCCACAGTGCCCAGTGGGACGCGACACCCAGAAAGCACTCGCAAAGCACAATGAAGCCCGCGATGCTCAAGACGCTATTGGGGGTCAGATCGTGGATCTGAACCCCATAGGCATACATGAGACCGCGCACAAAATCGTGCATGGGGAACCCGAAGCCCCGCGGAAGGAAATCCACGAAGCAAACGTGTTCCCCGTCCCGGGGTGTGGGGAAAACCTCTTTGCCAGGGGCGCGTACCTGGACTTGATCAGCAGGTGGAAGAAGACCTTGAGCGCGGAGGAGTTCGACCTCTGCCTTCTTCACCGACGACTTCTGCCAGTCGCCGTCGGGCTTCTTCATCAGCCCGGCTTCGTCGGCGGCGGCGGAGGAGCCAACGGCGCTCTTCGGCTTGCCCATGGCGCCGCGAGGTAGCGCAAGGTGCACGGACAAAACGCACAGAGCTCTGGATGGCGGCGAAAATGGTAGAGCGCAGAGGAAAAGAAGTCCAGGACGATTGGAGAAGATGAAGGCCCTCGCGTCAAAACGCAGTACTTATGCCTCGAAAACGTTTCATCTCAACCATCCACAGAACAAGGGTTCCAAGCAGACACATCCAACCGTCCACGTGTCGCACGAAGAAACCAACCGTCGCCGCCCACTTCGTCCACTTCGCACGAAAACCGAGGCGTCATCATCATGCCGCGCAAATTTCGCGCCCAGTTCGAAGACGTGACAATTGCTGACCGCGGTCAGCTCTGATAGTGGGGACCGCCACGTCACGTCCCATCGGGCGCAGAGGCGTGCAATGGATCGTCACCAATGACGTCATCAAGCCAACGACTCCAAAAAACAACTGAAACAGCTCGACAGAGTGATTCGAGTAGTAAGCTTCTCAGCTGAAACCAACAAAGTAGGATCGATTGCTGATCCGAGAACCCGAAAGAATCATTCGGGTGGTAAAGAAAAACCGAGTAAGCTCGAGCAGCCGAATCCATCTACAAGTAAGCCAACAGGCCGAATAGAAGCAAGCTTCACAAGAAGACCAAGGCAAAGTAATTCGACGGCAAAGGTTACTCCCATCGGGAGAGGCCGGTTCGACTGAAGAAATCGAGTTCAAGCTCAAGATCAAGCAATCCAATGGCGCGTCCAGGAGGAAGAAGTCCTTTGCCCGACTCTACGCTTCGACCAAGCACTCGGGGGCTACTGACGTGGGGCTGCCTTTCGGGTAGCCCACGATAAGGCTACCCGTGCCGCGCCAAGGACATGGAGACCCACAGAAGGCACACGCGGGGTACCATGTAACCTAGTCCAAGTCGGTTAGGTCGCATAACCTGCCATATCTGTAGTTGCCATCGGCATCGACCACCCGAGACCTGGCTACCTATAAAGCCAGGAGGGTTGCTCGTCCCGAAGGACACACTCATAGCCACCACCACAAACCCTAGCGAGATCGCAATCTCGCCATTGTAATCGCTACTCGCATCAATAATCAGACAAGCAGGAGTAGGGTGTTATCCTCCGGGAGCCTGAACCTGGGTAAAACCTTGCTTGTCAGCCGTCGTGATCACCAACACCTCTCTCTCTCCCCATCAATTAACCCGGGGTGCACAACCCTGGGACTTGTCGAGTTAACACCTCGTCAACGACCGTCGAAGAACATGCGACGTAGCCCGACGCCACCCCACACACAATCTCCACCCACAGCGCACCTCCATCGACGCTTGGTGACGTGACACGGGTCAGAGGCGGAACAGACATTCAAACCAACCGAACCATAGATCTAGCCGACGCCTCCCATTTTAGCTTGTATTTGCCTCCGCCGAATCCACCATGCACGCCGACATCACACGACACATGTTACAGAAACAACTAAATGAAGAGCATATAAAGGGATAAATAAGTTGTCAAAAAAATAAAGTAGAAAAGGAGAAACAAATGGGGGAAAATATCACAAACATGTCATCCGATTTCCCCCTTCTTCCATAATGTAGCTGAATCCAAATTTTGACGGTGACAACTATAGTGACACACTAGACTAGTCGAACCCACGGTGACAATACTTGTACTCAGTGGCGGAGCCAGACAATAGTTGAAGCATGGGCAAAATGTAGCGTAGCTGTGTGTTGTGAAATATTTGTCCATGAAAGATTTATCTTATAGCTTTAGACGTCAGAGAGCCCCGGCAGCCGCCTGGCATGCCGGGCTGTGGCTCCGCCACTGCTTGTACTGGTGGTTATCTACAATTGAAACACATCATACACTAACCAAGTCCGAGTTAGGCGGCGGTCATTGGTGAACATAAATGTCTACATACGCTTTTTGATGAACTATTTTTAAGAGACACTTAGTCACGATTAAGTTTATATTGAGAAAAAATAAAACCAAGTAATCTTTTTTGCGAGGAAAATGGATGGAGTAATCCGTTTTAACTTAAGAACAAAGCATTATTGTCACGGAAATAGGATCCAATTTTTCCCGTTTACTTATTAGACACGACTTTGGCAGTAAAGCATGTTGTAGGACAAATTATTATTAAACTACATCAAAATATGTATAGGAAAGTATCACGAAAACATGTCAAACTTTAGAAAATACTACAGTTCTCCGATTCTTCCAAAGGAGATCGAGCTCGCTGAAATAAGTACTGATTTAGATGATGATAGATACAGTAACTTGACAATTTGAGTACTCGTCCCGGCTTAATTGATCATCAGATTGGTACTCTATTGCCGTCCGTCTTAGGAGTTAACGTTTTACTTTTATGATTGTAATTTGAGTAATGCTACTTTATATTTCTTTTCTTCAGTTGAATTGCGGATGTGTGTATTCTTATGTGGAGGTCGGGTGTAATGCTTGAACATTTAAATACCATAAAACATTTATCAATTTTTGTTGCTGTTTTTAACTTTGTACTATTGCGATTAGAATACACGATCCACCGACAAAGTCTCAGTCTAGGCGGAGAGAAAATATCTTCATGCCTTCATGCGCTTTTCCGATGCACCTTTTTTCTGGTAGCCACACGAGTCATCAGATGATTTTTTTCGCCGAACCTTGTCGTCTGGGTTCACGGGCCCGATCCAACCCAGCCCTTGGCGACCTTACCAAGCGCCGTCCATGTCGCTATCCCGTAAAAGCCCGCTGCAAGCCCATAATTCAGAGAGAGACAGGCGCAGGCCCGCCACGGCATCGTTCCTGACTAGTTGCTCTATAAAAAACAGGAGCCAGTCGGCCACCAAAAAAGCAAGCCTACTCATCACTCGCCGGAGCCCCACTCATTCCTGCCTCCTGCGCTTTTCCCTCGGAGCCACAAGCTCTCAACAAGAACAACATCCCCGATCTTTCTTTCACCTCCTCGATCTTTCCCTTCCAAGAAAAGAGGAACACGCAGATTTCTGTTCGAGCATGGCGTCCAAGCACGTGGACTCGTTCGACGAGCGCGAGGTAGTCGACGCCGGCTGCGTCCGCGCCGTGCTGGGCGAGCTGGTCCTCACCTTCCTCTTCGTCTTCACCGGAGTCGCCGCCGCCATGGCAGCTGGTACGCACGCACGCCGATTTCTCAATCAATCCCCCAATCGACTTGTTTCTTGGCCTCTTGATACGCGCTCTGACTCCTCAGGGACCAGACCAGTAGTTCTCATGATTGGCCGGTTAATTTGCTGCAGGGGTGCCGGAGGTGCCGGGCGCGGCGATGCCGATCGCGTCGCTGGCCGGTGTGGCGCTCGCGCAGGCGTTGGCGGCGGGTGTGCTTGTCACGGCCGGCTTCCATGTTTCCGGCGGGCACCTGAACCCGGCGGTGACGCTGGCGCTGCTGGCGCGCGGGCACATCACGGCGTTCCGGTCCATGCTCTACGTGGCGGCACAACTGCTGTCCTCCTCGCTCGCCTGCATCCTGCTCCGGTACCTCACCGGTGGCCAGGTACGAACCAACGCATCGCCCTTTAATTGATCCAAGAGAGCATCAAAATATCTGTTTTTTCATATATATGCTCCGTGTCGTCGTCCTGTCCAACTGGGAAGTCGGCATTAATCCTGACCGCACAGAGCTATGTTGACGCCGGCCATGGTTATTTGATTACACGTAGTATAAACTTTGACTAAATTGGTACATCATACAGATTTTTAAAATTGTGAAGAAGACACGTACTGCCGTACTGGTTAACTAATCAATCAGTAGCTCCAAGTCTGATCATCATTCTTCAAATATGCAGGCTCCTCCGGTGCACGCCCTCGGCGCAGGCATGAGCCCCATGCAAGGCCTGGTGATGGAGGTCATCCTCACCTTCTCCCTCCTCTTCGTCGTGTACGCGACCATCCTCGACCCGCGGAGCACGGTGCCGGGGTACGGACCGATGCTCACCGGCCTCATCGTCGGCGCCAACACCATCGCCGGCGGCAACTTCTCCGGCGCGTCCATGAACCCTGCCCGGTCCTTCGGGCCCGCGCTGGCCACCGGAGTGTGGACCAACCACTGGATCTACTGGGTCGGCCCGCTCGTCGGCGGCCCCCTTGCCGGGTTCGTCTACGAGACAGTGTTCATGGTCAGGAAGACGCATGAGCCTCTTCTCGGATGGGACTTCTAGAGAAGCAGGATGCTCACATACTTCTAAGTTTTGCGCTGTACACACACGTGCATATAAGGGATTCGAGGCTGCTGTTAAATTATTCCATGTGGGGTGATTCTAGGATGTAGAAATGGTTTGTGGGGACTGCAAGTGCAAAGGGCTGTCTTGCTGGGTGAAAGTTTTGATCAAGGCCAATACCAGCCGTGTAAATACATTGCTTGGAAGATGTAAAGTGGTCATGGACTGTGTCTTGAATCTTGATGCAAGCTACTGGTAAACGTCACAGGTATGATACGGCCACTTGAAGCACCTTCAGATCTGTAATTGCTCCATTGATGCCTGAGAGATGCAGGAACTCCAACCCCTAAAAAGAAACCTGAGTGGGGGTCTAGGACACCCGACATCACTTAAACTAGACGGTATGCGCCGTCGCGCCACCTGTAAGGCGCTTGTATACGCGATGCAGCAACGTATTTGTATCACGACCCTAACAGAAGACATAAAACTTTAAAAATTAACGTTCCACACTATAATAGAAAAAAATGGCCTCGACTATCAAAGCATAACACACTTCAGAGTCTTCAGACACGGCAGCTATTTCTATCGAGGTACTAAAAACCACAAAAAAATGGAAAACAAATATAAGAAGCAAAACACCATATATACCCTAACATCATAACAAATACCAAGAATTTTTACTAGTACGATTAGCGATCGCATTGCATAAGACTGGAAGTATTAACCTTGGATTTGCAATGGGCAAGAGATTAGTTCTTGTTATACACAATAAGGAAGCAATTTTATAGAAATAAAATATGCATATGGAAAACAGAGGTATTTGATCATAGTACCCAGCTTTAGTATGTTTGAAGAACACATTATATTTGCATAAAGCAGCAGCCCAGTACAGCTTAATCAGATTAAAGATTAAAACTTTCTTATCTGAAGCAATTTGGTTTATAGAAACATGGCCATACAGATAAAAACTGTCAATGATAAACTCAAAATATCATGGAAAATAACCTGAAATGGGAATCGTCTCTCCAGGTACTCCATGTCGATTAGGCTCTCTATTCCCTTCTTCATATGCGTTGGCTTAATCGGAAACTTGAGCTGGAAGGGGTGAAGAGGTAAACAAGAGAATATGTCAAATTAAAATCGCTCGACGAGGAAAAGAATGCAAGTAATTATGTCAATCACTATGTGTATTACCTGCTGGAAAAGCTCAGTTATTAGAAGGGCATGGCTCTCAGGATTTCCATGTCTCCATAATTCAAACTATGGCCGCGTCAACCTGCAGAGAACAAAAAGAACCATGTCACATTATAATGTTTTTGCGTAGAAAACATTAATGTCGAGTATAATAATAACATAAGGAAAACATATGACACGTGGAACGAGAGTTACACAGCCTATTCTGTAAAGTGCAACTGACAATCTTGAAACACTCTCTTAGTAGTGCTCGTGTTTTCTTCTGCTATCTCTTTCATCTGAATCGCATTCACCTGAAAGTATGGAACAACACCTAGGTTAAGACTAATGACACCCAAAGTCACCTCGTCGACCCCATCCCAAGAAAATTATAATTAACCAAACAACATTCTGAAAATTGATCAAAGATAATTGAAGAGTCACACCGTTCGGAGAACCCGAAAATACCCGGCCGACCTCCCAAGGAGGGGGCACAGGCCATGGGTAAGAGAGCCCATGTACACTACCCCGACCGTCGGGGGACTCCTCCTTCGTCCGAGGAGTCACTGTTGCTGTTGCTGTCGTCGCTCCTGCTCCTCGAGGCAAGGTCGTCGCCGCCGTTGGACGAAGACTCTGCGCCTGAATGGGCTAACGGCGAGCCTGCGCCCGAATGCCCTAAAGAGGACGTCTCCTGAAGGCTGCGAACCACCATCTCCACAGCCAAGGGTCCCCCCCGGTGTTCTTGGCCCCTCGCGAGGACCCCCCCCCCCACTGGTCAAAGCGGGGAACAGAGCTAGTCAGGCTCTTTCAGACATCAGGCCCGTAGAAATATAGGGGCGTGGGCCTGACCCCAGCGTCGCGTCACCAGGATGGCCTCCAGGAGACCCTCGACCACCCCGTTGGGGGGATCTGAAAGGACATTTCTATGATCTATGTGTTTTGTGTGTTAGTTGACAACATGTCGGATGTATTAAGTTGGTGTTAAGTGATGCAGGATAATTTAGGAACATTTCAGATGCATCAGCACCAAAAAGGAGAAAAAGAGGCAGTGCTAAAAGTGTGCTCAGCCCCTGGTGGGGGACGGAGTTTCTGGCCTCACGGCCGGAGTTTCCGCCCCTGCCTGAAGTTTCCGGTCCCTGAGGAACGGAATCGTTCCCAAGCCTCTGTTGCCGAAGAATTGCTCAACCCCTGGTGGGGGGCGGAGTTTCCAGTCCTGAGGGCCGGAGTTTCCGCCCCTAGCCAAAGTTTCCGGCCTCAGGTACCTCGAAGATGTCCAAGCCAAGATTGGAGAAACTGGTGCTCAGCCCCTGGCATAGTCCGGAGTTTCCGGCCTCCAGTGGCCGGAGTTTCCGGCCACTAGGGCCGGAGATTGCGGCCTGATGATTTGTTGCAACGGCTACATCTTTGGAGGGGTATAAATACCCCTCCTCCTATCTCCAGCTGGTTTGCTCGACCAGAAAAAGAGGAACTCCATTGTCGCAAGCCAAGAATCATTAGATCTCCCAGTCCCTCCGTCCAAACTCGTCGATCTTTGGAGGATTGAAGGAGAAGGCCCCGATCTACATCTTCACGGAGCCGTTCTTCATTTCCCCCTCATTCACTTGAGGGAACACTTGCTAGGGTTTCCACTAGGAAAACCTAGCCCATTGTTTTACTTAACTTCTTGTCTTTGTGACAAATTGTAGCTGTTCAGGAGCCCCCAAGCCCTTTGTGGGTCGTGCCCCGAATCGTTGTTGTAAAGGCTCCGGATTCCGCCTCGAAGGATTCCGATAGTGGAAAGTGGACCAAACCTTTGTGGTGCGGTTCACCGGAGATTTGGGTGAGGCCTTTGTGGCCATTGAACCATTGTGTTGGTTCACACCTCTCCAACGAGACGTACTCCCATTTAATGGAGGAACTCGGGAATACATCCTTGTCGTCTCGTGCTTTCACTTCAGTTACTTCTATCCTTGTTTATCGTCTTTATTATTATATCTTTCTTAGTTGCTAATTTGTCATATAGGTAAATTCACCGTAGTTGCATATCTAGAGAATTTAGCTTTCGTGTCAAGCCTAATTTGAAAAAGGACTAAAATTTGAATTGGCACCTATTCACCCCCCCTCTAGGTGTCATACCGATCCTTTCAGGATCCCCCTGAACAGGCGCATGGGGTCAGACTCGCCGGCATACTTCCCGACGCGGTGGCTGTGCCTCTGATACCAATTGAACGGATAGACGTCGCCTAGAGGGGGGGGGGGGTGAATAGGCGATTTAAAACTTTTTCGAGGAGCCGGAATATCCGGTCCAATAGTGACCGGAAATTCCGAGTAGCCGGAATATCCGGTACACGAGTGACCCGGAAATTCCGGTATGCTTGATAAAGGCGGAATAAAACTAGAGGTTTACTTTAACAAGCATACAACCTAGATATATAAACTAGGCTCACCTATGTGCACCAACAACTTAAGCTAAGCAATACTAGTAACAAGATGATAGCAAGATATATGACTTCAAGCACGAAGGCTATCACAATGTAAAGTGCATAAGTAAAGAGCTCGGGTATAGAGATAACCGAGGCACGCGGAGACGAGGATGTATTCCCGAGTTCCACCCAAAGGTGTACGTCTCGTTTGGAGAGGTGTGCGCAACCACAACAGGTTAGCCGCAACGCCACAAAGGCTCACCTTCTTCTCCTGATGAACTCAACCACAAAAGGTTCGAGTTCACCTTCCACTATCGATCTCCTTTGGGGCAGAGATCGAATCCCGTACAATTCTTGAGCCACACACCCACAACTTAATTGGGGGCTCCCAAGTCTTGAGGCACACACCGACAACTTAATTGGGGGCTCTCAAGTGACCACAAAAGGTCTTGACCACAAAAGGTCTTGGCCACAAAAGGCCGGCCACAAAAGGCGTCTAGGGTCCAAAGACCCAAGAGTAACAAGCTCACAAGTAACACCACCACGAATCCTCGTGGAGGGCTCAAACCGATGCAAATGCAATGGCAAGAGCACACGAAGTGCTCAAGTCCTTCACTCTCAAATTCCAACACAACAACAAATGTTTATGGGGGAATAAGAGAGGAAGAACAAAGGAAACCACAAAGGAGTCAAATCCTTCACTCCCAAATCCCACCAAAAGCAACTAATGCTTATGGGGGGATAAGAGAGGAAGAACAAAGAGGAAGAACCACAAAGGAACTCCAAGAACTAGATCCACTAAGTTCCCCTCACTTAGAGGAGAGATTGATTGGTAGGATTGTAGATCTAGATCTCCTCTCAACTTTCCCTAAAGAATATGGAAGATTAAATGGAGGGATTGAGAGGGAAGTGAGCTTTCCAAGGTCAACAATGGAGTAGGAGAGAGGGAAAAGTCGTGCTACCTTGGATTGGCTGGGGAAGAAGAAGGGGAGAGGTATTTATACCCCTCCAGGAAATATAGCCGTTGGCTGTTTCGACACTCGGAATTTCCGGTATAAGTGAGACTCGGAAATTCCGGTCACCCGGAAATTCCGGTCTAGAGAGACTCGGAAATTCCGGTCTCCCGGAAATTCCGGTCTAAGAGAGCTCGGAAATTCCGGCTGGAGTCAGAAGCAAAACCAAACTTTTCCTTAGCCATTTCTGGAGGACTTTTCTGGGAGCACTCGGAAATTCCGGTAGACGGAAATTTCCGAGCACAATTTCCGACTGGAGTCAGAACCCTTTTTCTCCTTTCCTTAGCCGTTTTCTTGGATGAGCTGGGGAACCGGAAATTCCGGTAGGGCGGAATATCCGACCCCCAATAATCCAAATCAGCAGAACATCGAAACGAAAACTGCTATAACTTTTGCAAATGAACTCCAAATGAGGTGAGACCAATTTTGTTGGAAAGATAGCGACAATGAGTACCCAACAAAAAGACCAATTTTGTTGGAAATATTGCATCCCATAAATAGAGTAAAATCTCCACACATGGCAAGGTGTGGGACTTTCCTCATGGTTGAATCGGCAATATTTCCGCCATCGAAAACGCAACAAGTTATCCAAAGTAAAACCGATTTCGATGAACAAGAGCTTGACATGGAGATGAACCAAGCTCTAATTACTCACCAACATAAAAGCCAAATAAGAACCAAGAAATATGATATGCCAAGTATGCAAAGGTTTGAGCTCTCCAGAAGAATGCGATCAAGTTACTAACTTGAGAGCCCCTCTTGATAGTACGCCTATCTATCCTATAGCCCTATCAAGATCATACCTTTGCCTTGAGCATTCCACTTGAGTTAGATGATGACTTTCTTGATCTCTTCAAGTGGATCATCTTTCTTGATTGCGCGTCCAAACACTTGCTTGATGAAGACTTCTCCAAATACTCCCCCATGCTCACCATGGGAGAGTCTCGCTAAGCTTCGTCTTCATGTCTCCATTGCAAGCACCAAGCATAGGATCTTTTCGAGAAAGCTTCTCTTGGTCTTGCACAACTCATCTTTTTTTCACTAAGATGATGTCTTGAATCTTCAAGACATACTTGCAATAAGCTTCACTCAACACATGAGCTTCAAGAGTTCAACACATGAACTCCACAATTCCATGGACATGATCTATAATGATATCTCAAAAGCAAACATTAGTCCATAGAGATTGTCATTCAATTACCAAAACCACACATGAAGGAAAATGCTCTTTCATGTGCCTCTGGAGGGGAGCAATGCGATGAGTCAGGAACTCGTCCACCACTACTTCTCCCGTGAGGCCCGTCCGCCGTAGGCGTCGGAGGCCTTGCATCTGCAGGCCAACCCCCTTACCCTCCAGCACCTCGGACTCCCACCCGGGATCCTCACGGCAGGCGCCACCGGAGTCTGGTAGAGGGCGTTCGTCGCCCTCACATCCATGAAGACCCAGCGGGAGCGGTAGCCCTCCACCTTCTTGAGGGCGCTCATGGGGATGTAGGAGGAGGTCCGGGCGTCGACGAGGAAGAAGGACACGCACCCGGTGCATTATCTTTCGCCGCAAGACGAAGGCCGTAGAAGCTGCGGAAGAACGCTACGGAGGGCTCTACGCCCAAGTAGGCCTCGTAGATGAAGGCGAAGATCGCTAGGGCGACAATGGAGCTAGGTTGGAGATGGAGGACGCATATCTGGTAGTGCTCCAGGATCGCGTCAAAGAAGTCGGAGAACGGCGGCACGAGGCCGACGATAATGGAGTGGATGAAGAACGGGAACTCGGTGGCCGAGAGCCGCGCCATCGAGGTTGCGCCATGGCGCACACCCGTGCCACCATGCTCATTGAACTTGCCAGCGAAGGAGGACCAGTACTCGTCCACCTTGCTCGGTTTGTTCAACCGAGACAGCTCGAGGGCTCCCGGCTAGCCCGTCTCTACGAGTTTCTTCCCCATCGCCGCCGCTAGCTGCGTGCCGTCGGATCATCTGTCGCACACGCGTGAGGGCGAGAAGTCGGCGTTCGGAGGAAGGAAGGGTTTGTGAATCTGGAAGTGGGAGGGAGCAGTAACTGGCCAAGGGGCGGCGTGGCGATGTTTTATGGCAGGAACGGTTTTCCAAGCGCCACGCGGAGTGGGGTGTGATGCTAGTAACCGCTCAGCACGACGTGACCACCTGTTCAGCATCTTGGCATCGGCCGTTGCTGGCCCAATGATGGCCCACAGGTATAAAACCCTCGGCCCCCGTTGGCCCGGGGGCTACAGTCGGCCCATTAGAAACCAGGGTACCTCAGGCCGGGCCTCCCCGAGCTTCTTTCGGAGGCGGAGTTTTGTCCTGTCCTGGCCAAAGGAAGGAAGTGAAGGACTTCGAGAGGGTCTCTGATCTCCCAACCCGCAAAGAGCCTCCGAAGGGCATGCCGTGAGCGTCGTATGCAGGCGACCGTTCGGCTCTCCAGACTACCTCGGGAGTGAAAGGACAATGATGTCGCCTAGAGGGGGGGGGGGGGGGTGAATAGGCGGTTTAAAACTTTTCCGGTTTAGGCTTGATAATTGCGGAATAAAACTAGGTGTTTAAATTAACAAGCCGACAACCTAAATAAACTAGGCTCACCTATGTGCACCAACAACTTATGCTAAGCAAGACAAACAACAAGGTGATAGCTATAGAATACTTCAAGCACGAAGGCTATCACAATGTAAAATGCATAAGTAAAAAGCTCGGGTATAGAAATAACCGAGTCACGCGGAGACGACGATGTATTCCCGAGTTCCTCCTTGTTAAGGGAGTACGTCTCGTTGGAGAGGTGTGAACCGACACAACGGTTCAACAACCACAAAGGTTTCACCTTCTTCTCCGATGAACCGCACCACAAAGGTTTGGTTCACCTTCCACTATCGGAATTCCTTCGAGGCGGAATCCGGAGCCTTTCAACAACAATCCGGGGCACAACCCACAATGGGATTGGGGGCTCCCGAACGGCCTCCAACAACAATCCGGGGCACAACCCACAATGGGATTGGGGGCTCCCGAACGGCCTCCAACAACAATCCGGGGCACAACCCACAATGGGATTGGGGGCTCCCGAACGGCTTCAAGTGACCACACAAGGGTCCAACCACCACAAAGGCGTCTAGGGTCCAAGGACCCAAGAGTAACAAGCTCACAAACTTTCAACTTCCACGAATCCTCGTGGAGAGCACACCGATGCACCAAATGCAAAAGGCAAGAGCACAAGTGCTCAAAATCCTTCACTCTCAAATCCCACCAAAAGCAACTAATGCTTATGGGGGGAGAGGAGAGGAAGAGCAAAGAATCCACAAAGGAGTCAAATCCTTCACTCTCAAATCCCACCAAAAGCAACTAATGCTTATGGGGGGAGAGGAGAGGAAGAGCAAAGGAGAAGAACCACAAAGGAACTCCAAGATCTAGATCCACTAGGTTCCCCTCACTTAGAGGAGATATGGATTGGTGGGATTGTAGATCTAGATCTCCTCTCACTTTTCCCTCAAGAATATGGAAGATTCAATGGAGGGATTGAGAGATAGGCAAGCTCAAGAAGGTCAACAATGGAGGAGAAAAACGTGCTCAAGAGCTTAGCAAACCAATGGGGAAGAAGGCCCCTTAAATAGCTCATCCCAAAAATCCAGCCGTTGCAGCAGCTTCTTGTTCCGCAAGTGCGGTAGTACCGGACTCAAGCCCGGTAGTACCGGCCCTGCGGTAGCTTCGTCAACACAGAAAACCGAGCGCGCGGTACTACCGGGGAAAAATACCCCGGTACTACCGGGCCCAAGTGCTGGGCTCCAACCCCGGTACTACCGGGGCCATCCGTGCCAAAACGTCCGAAAAACCAACTTCAGAGAGTAGTACCGCAGAAAGCCCGGTACTACCGCAGAGAGCCCGGTACTACCGGCTTACTGCGGTACTACCGGAACAAAACTCTCCGGTACTACCGGGCCTGTCCGAACACCAAAAACACAGCTATAACTTTTGCAAATGAACTCCGAATGAGGTGAGACCAACTCCGTTGGAAAGGTACTGACAAGGAGAAGGCTACAAAAAGTGAAAATATTGCATCCCATAAATAGAGTAAAATCACCACACATGGCAAGGTGTGGGACTTTCCTCACGGTTGAACCGGCAATATTTCCGCCACCGAAAACGCAACTAGTTTTCCAAGGTAAAACCGTTTTCGATGAACTAGAGCTTGACATGGAGATGAACCAAGCTCTAATTCCTCACCACCATAAAAGCCAAATAAGAACCAAGAAATATGATATGCCAAGTATGCAAAGGTTTGAGCTCTCCACAACGATGCGATCAAGTTACTCACTTGAGAGCCCCTCTTGATAGTACGCCGTCTATCCTAAAACCCGGTCTCCCACTAACACCATGAGACCGGTAAAAGAAAACCTATCAAGATCATACCTTTGCCTTGCGCATTCCACTTGAGCTCGATGATGACGATCTTGACTCTCTCAAGTTGAAACACCTTTCTTGATTGTGCTTGCTAGCACATGCTTGATGAAGACTTCTCCAAATGCTCCCCCATACTCCATTATGGGAGGGCCTCGCTAAGCATCGTCTTCATGACTCCTTTGCAAGCTTCAATCAAATGATATCTTCGAGATGCATCATATTGATCTTGCGCTTCATCTTCTTCTCTTGATATGTATGATGGCTTGGGGTAAAACATGATTGATCACTCAATCTTCTTTTCCAAGCCATACTTGCAATAAGCTCAACTCTTCACATGACCATTCTTCATATAAACCCTTGAGTAGAGCATTGATCATCATGTAAACTACTAGAGTCCAACACATGAACTCCAATCTTTTCCTATGGACAAGATCTACAAGTATATCTCAAAGCAAACATTAGGCCATAAGGATTGTCATTAATTACCAAAACCATGCATGGGGACAACCATGCACTTTCAGGGAGGACAGGGCAGGTTCTCCCGAGGGGCACCTTTGCAGAGGGCTCACGTGTAGGAACAGAGCGGGGGACCCCCGGCCGCCCGAGCTCGTCCAGGACCATCGCGTGGCAGAGCAACGACCAGCGAGACTTACCTTCCCAGTGATAAGAGGTAAGGACCATACCGACCACCAAGGGTTGTGCGCCCAAGACTTGCCCGTTTCATGCAAGACGGGCGCCGACAGTCCCAGTTGTCCCACCTCTGTCTGTGCTCTCTTCTTACCAAGGCCGCCTGGCGCAGCGCCAAAGGAGCGAGAACTGAAGATGCAGAAGGAGGAAGACAACGGCGATGCAGAGCGCATGACGAGGGATCTCCCCATCAATACCCATGGTTACTAGCCTAGGGTAAGAGTTATGAGGTAGAGAACGCGTAGTGTTGGCAGATTCGTCGGCTGATAAGCGGGATTTACCCAGGTTCGGGGCCCTCGAGTGAGGTAACACCCTTACGTCATGCTTTTCTGTTATTGATTGTGAATATGAGGCGAGTACATGGATCTAGCAAGATGTGGATCCTGCTAGGGTTTGCTGGTTCTCGTTGGGCATGTCCTTGATCGGCCGCCCTCATGTCCTTTATATAGTGGTACAGGTCTCGGGTCGTAACCGGCTAGGACTACATATATAGAAAGTACTACCGACTATGCTATCTACGGTAGAAGTCTTCGACTTGGGCTTTGCTTGTTGGGCTTCTTAAGCCTATTTGACAACTGGGATTTAGTCATTACGTGCACCAGGTACCCACACGAAGGGGTACCCGTTTGGTATAACCTCGTCATTAGCCCTCCGAGTGCTTGGCTAATTCGGAGAATCAGTCATGGAGTCACTTCATAGTGCATGTCTCATGCTTATGTTTTTGTTGAAATACATTTCATATCTTTTTCTTTCGACTATGATTTTTGCCTAAGGATTTTGACTGAGTGGGCCTGAAATTATTCGATAAGCCGAAACCAGTTAATTGCACTTGGCAAAACCACACTAGTCTTCAATCAGGTTTTGAGTCCTTGGGCTTGATCCTGGAACATACTGGACATACCGGCCTCAGGTCAGTTGATGGACTTACTGATATAGGTTTCTAGTTTCGTTTTGCTACCTAGCGCGTCCGCCAGGATTTCCATCGTATCTGTTGATACGGAAATATCTAGGATTTAAACACTGTGGGAGTGATCCTCGGCCCGCTCGACTGATCGATGGGTCTTACCTTTGTATTTTTTGCATACATCATCTGAGGTATCATCGACATATTTTCACTCGGAAATTCTTATGTTTTGAATGCTTCGATTCTATGGGGTGCACGACAGTGCTCCCGATGGGAGTAGCCCCCCGAGATTGTGCTTTATTGCTTGCAGTAGAGGATAATCTAAATTTGCGTTTTGTCAGTCGCATACTTTTTGTTCTCTCCCGATGGGAGTTTTCCACTAGACCATCTTTTATGCATTTGTATTTTATTTTGCTTTCGAGTTGCGAGGAGTTTCTCTTTTGTCAGTCGTAGCATGACACCCTTTTGCCTTATGCATTTGTTTGCTTGTCAGTGCAAATGATGTCACCCATGACATCCTTGGTGTGCTTATAGTACTTTGATGGGATGTGACATAGTGGGTCCCACCCTTTTGACCGTTGTGGACGCTGGTTCGGTTCTGATTTGTCCTAACATGGCGAGATTTTCGCAGACGTCGACTGTGATAATTCCTCATATCTTGCTGGTAAACAGCTGTGCGAGCTAAAGCCGTGTCTCGTTCTTCGTCGAGCATGTCCAAAGCGTCTTCTTGTGATATATTTGCTTCCTCTTCCACGTACGCTTCTACTCTTGGCGCGCTGAATTTGATCTCGGATGGCAGTACCGCCTCTGCTCCGTAAACCATAAAATGGAGTGAATTGAGTCGAAGAGTTTGGAGTTGTTCGGAGACTCCAGAGTATTGCTGGTAGTTCTTCGACCCAGGCGCCTACAGCTCTCTTGAGTGGAATAAGTAGCCTTTTCTTGATACAGGCGCATACGAGGCCATTTGCTTTTTTGACTTGTCCATTTGACTGCGGGTGGGTTGAGTGTAGTATCCCACTTTTTGCAAAAAGTTTGGAACTCTTCCGCTGTGAAGTTTGTGCCGTTGTCTGTGATGATGCTGTTTGGGACACCAAAACGATAGACTATGGACTTTATGAACTTGACTGTTGTTGTTGCTGTTGAGCTCGTGATCGGGATTGCTTCGATCCACTTTGTGAATTTGTCGACTGCCATCAGTAGGTGTGTATGTCCTCCAGGCGACGACTTTTTGAGTGGCCCCACCATGTCGAGCCCTCATTGGGCGAACGGTCATGTTAATGGTATGGTTTTGAGTGCTAATGCCGGCGTGTGGGGCTTGGTTGCAAATTTCTGGCATCCGATGCACCGTTTGACGATTTCTTCTGCGTCCTTGAGTGCGGTGGGCCAGTAGAACCCTGCTCTGAAGGCCTTAGCTACCATCGATCGACTGCCGGCGTGATGTCCGCAAGTTCCTGCATGAATAACACAAAGTATAGTTTTGCCGTCTTCGAATGCTACGCACCTTTGAAAAACGCCGGAAGTATTTCGTTTGTAGAGTTCACCGTTGATAATGGTGTATGCTTTGGCACGTGGGGTTATTCTTCTAGCTTCCACTGTGTCGTCTGGTAGTTCTTCCCTTAGCATGAAAGTGAGAATTGGCTCGGTCCAGGCTGGAGCCACGTGATCACCCTGACATAACAGGACTTCGACTGTTGGGTCCATTGTGGTAGGTGCATTACCTGTTGCAGCTTCTTTTGAATTTGCTATTGGTCGCTTCTTATGGATGGATTTGTGCGTGATTTGCTCCAGAAAGACACCTAGCGGGACTTGTGGCTTAGTCGACCCAATGTTGGCTAGTATGTCTGCTCCTTCGTTGCTTTCTCGCCCGATGTGTCGCAATCCGCATCCGTCGAAGTCTCCTTCTAATATGATATATAAGTCTCGATATGCGATCATATTATCTACTACTGCGTCGCAAGCCTTCATTGTCTGTTGTACCACCAGATTCGAGTCGCCATATATCATCAGTCGAGTGCATCCCAACGCCTTGGCCATCCGTATGCCGTGTATTAAACCTTCATATTCGACTTCATTATTGGATGGTGTTGGGAAGTCCATTTGGAGCACGTACTTTTGCTTCTCCCCTTTTGGGGATATAAGCACTACTCCTGCTCCTGCCCCTTCGTTTTTCTTAGATCCATAGAAGTACATTGTTCCTGAGTTGGATATGTTCGGTACTCCTGGCAGTTGGGATTCGATCCACTCGGTGGTGAAATGAGGTAGTACTTGAGCTTTGATAACTTTTGGGTGATCGTATGTGATTCCGAGCGGCCCCATCTCGATGAGCCACTTTGCGACTCGTCCTGTTGCATCTAGATTGGTGAGTATGTCTCCGCTTGCTGATTTACTTATCACCGTTATTGGGTGCTCTGTGAAATAGTGTAGTAGTTTTCTTGTCGTTATGAACACTGCATAAGTCAGTTTCTGAAAATGTGGATATCTTTGCTTTGATAGGGATAAAACCTCGCTGATGTAGTATAATGGTCTTTGCATACTTTGAGCTTTTCCTTTTTCCATGCGCTCGACTACAAGCACTGTGCTGACCACCCTGTTTGTTGCTGCCACATAGAGGTATAGCGGCTCCCTTTCTTTCGGTGCAGCTAGAATGGGAGGTTTAGTGAGTGTTCGCTTGAGGTCAACGAAACCTATTTCTGCTTCTTCTGTCCATTCGAATTTATCTGCTTTCTTCATCAGTCGATAAAGTGGTAGTGCCTTCTCGCCTAACTTGCTGATGAATCGACCGAGGGCTGCCACTTTTCCTGTCAACTGTTGTATCTCGTAGAGCTTTGTAGGCCTTTGCATAGTTAGTATGGCCTGTATTTTCTCCAGATTTGCTTTGATTCCGCTGGTTGATACCAGGTAGCCCAACAATTCTCCAGCTGGCACTCCGAAGGTACATTTTTTCGGGTTCAATTTTATGATGTAACTTCTGAGGTTGTCAAATGTTTCTTTTATGTCTGATAGCAGTGTGTCATCTTTCTTTGACTTGATTACTATTTCGTCGACGTAGACTTCTACGTTTTTTCCAATCTGTGTTTTCAGACAATTTTGCATCATGCTCTAATAGGTGGCTCCTGCGTTTTTGAGGCCGAAAGGCATTATGGTGTAGCAATATACTCCAAGTGGAGTTGTGAAAGCTGTCTTTTCCTGGTCCTCTGCTTTCATCCTTATCTGGTGATATCCAGAATATGCGTCGAGGAAGGACAGTCGAGCGCATCATGCAGTGGAGTCGACAATCTGATCGATGCGAGGTGGCGGGAAATGATCCTTCGGGCAACACTTGTTTAGCCCTGTAAAGTCGATGCAGATCCTAGTTTCGGTTGTCTTCTTCTTATCTACTATCACGAGGTTGGCTATCCATTCTGATTTTTTGATTTCTCTAATGAAGTTTGCTTTGAGTAGCTTGTCCACATGCTTCTCTATGGCTTCTCTTTTAGGTCCTGAGACGCGTCCTACCGTTTGTTTGAAAGGTCTAGTTCCTGGACTGAGTTGGAGAGAGTGTTCGGCAAATTCCCTGGGTATGCCTGGCATGTCAGCTGCTGACCATGCAAACATATCCCAGTTCTCACGGAGGAATTCGACGAGCGCGCCTTCCTATGCGGGAGGCAAACTTGTTGATCTTAACAGTTTTTGTCGGGTCAGTCAGATGGACCTGGTGTGTGCGTGTGTCATCTGCAGTGTTAAATGCTTTGTCGGTGGCCTGTTTTTTATGCTCTGGCATGTATGTTGTATCACTGAGAAGTGAGAGTTCCTCCAATGTCTGTTCTTGCTCCGAATGTCTCAGAGATCTTGTTGAATTCGCGGTCGCAAGCATCTGACCTTTGAATATTTCCACTGACCATGATCACTCCCTTTGGGCCTGGCATCTTTAATTGGAGATATGCGTAATGTGGTATTGCCATGAATTGGGCGAATGCTGGTCGCCCTAGTATGGCGTGGTATTGTGATCTCCAGTCGACGACTTCGAATTCCATTGTCTCGGTGCGGAAGTGTGTTGCATCTCCAAATGTTACATCGATTTTTATCGTGCCTTTCGGCACAATAGCTTTGCCTGGAACTATGCCATGGAAAGTATTTGACGATGGAAGTAAATTATCGACTGACTTGTTCATTCAACGTAGTGTGTCGGCAAATATGATATTGATGCCACTTCCTCCATCCATGAAGACCTTGGTCATGTTGTATTTGCCTATTTGAGCTTCTAGCACCAGTGCGGAATGACCTGGCCTATATACAGATGGTGGGTGGTCCTGTCGACTGAAGTCTCAGATCCTCGTAGGTATTCTGGTACTGTTGGCGGCGCCATGACTGCCATGTTGGCGGCGCCATGACTGCCATGTTGACGTGCCTGGTGTGCAACTTTTGTTGCATGTTGGATGGTCGCCCCTTCTGGATCATATACGTTTGCCTCTGATGATTAGAGTACTGATCTGTCGAGTTTTGGAGCGTGTAATGTATAACTCCCACGGGTTGACTGTTAGGGTCATATGATGGGGGTGGTGTGGGTGTTGTGCCTTGTGGTGCAAGTACCATATGCTCAAATGTGTTGCTTCTGCGCCTTTTTGCATACTCGGTTGCCAACTGCTCGAATTCACGACAGTTTTCAATGGTATGACTTGATATTAATCTTCCAGTCTCTGGGTCTTTGAATAAGTGCAATCTGCATGGATTTTCTGTGCTTGGATCAGAGCATCTCTGCCCGTCTTATTTACTGTAGCCTTTGTTCTAGTTAGCGCTTCTATCGTCACGTCGATCGACTGATCTGTCGCGTCGGTAGTTATTACTTTGTGCGTCCCGACGATCGTCCTGTCGACTGTTTTGCCGGTCATCTTGCTTTCTGTCGTCTTGATTTCGGCTGTCATGTGAGAATCCAGCTGCCATGAATTTGACCTTGTCTTTGCAGCCGCGATCGTAGTCGCGTCTTCTTCGTTTGTCGTCTCTATCACGGCGATCTTGGATATCTCGATGGTCTCGACTGTCTCGTCGGTCATGATGTCGTTTTGGTGAGTGCAGAGTTTTGCTTTGAATTGCATCTTCGCCATCTGCCCATTCAGTTGCTAGCTTCATGAGTTCTGCCATGTTTTTCGGCTTTTGTCGTCCGAGTGCTTCTCTAAAATCTTTTATGTAGACTCCATTTGTGAAGGCGTCCATGGCTCTGTCCTCTGATATTGCAGCCACAGAGTTTCGGATGGAGGTCCATCTTCTGATTTATGCCCTGAGCGTTTCGTCTGTCTTTTGTCGGCATGCTCTTAGCTCCTCGAATGTTTTCAACCTTTTGCAGAGAGGGTCAAAATATTTTATGAAATCCTCCTTGAAGTGGTCCCAGGAGTCGTTGGTTCCTTTAGACTATGACTTGAGCCAGTCGTGGGCTGTACCCTCGAGCATCAGTTGTAGATATTACAGTGCCGTCATTGTTGTTCCTCGTTGGCATATGACTGCCAGTTTGTAGTCCTCTAGCCAGCCTGAGGGCTCTTGCTTTGAGTTGAATTTTGGCATGGCTTGCAGGCCGAACTTCTTTGTCACCTTTGCTTCTTGGATCCGTCGAGTGAAACATTGTGCTCCGCATGGACCTGCATTGCGATAGTCAGGTGAATCGCGACTGCCTGATCTCCTGGACCTGCTCCTTGATCTGCGACGACTGGAACTTTTTCTAGCGCTGCTTCGCTGAGGACTGCGACTGTGACGTCCTCGCGAGTGACTTCTGCTTCGTTCTTGCCTTCCTCCATCCACCAGTTCTTTTCCTGCGATTTCCAGAGCCTTCATTTGCTGGAGGTATATCCCCTCGGCTGGGTCACCTGCCGGTGGTTTTCCGGCTTCGAGGTATGCTCCTATGGATATGAGGGCTCCTTCTGCTATTTTGGGTAGGAGTATGCCACTACAGTCGATGTTAGGAAAGAGTTGTCCAGGTTTCGAGTGACTTCTGCCCTTTCGTTTTCAGGGATTCTTTTGAATCTGGATCTGCATCGTGCTTCGGTTGCTCCAGTAGAGCTAACAGACAGTTGTCGTCTGCGAGCACTTGATATGCTTGCTTGCCTTCTTCGTTCCTCGAGTGTTGCCATGTATTGTTTTAGGCGCTGTGATTCCTGCCAGTTGAAGTAGTTGTATGTTGCTAACTCATCTGGAGTTGCGTCTGCTGGCATCATTATGCCATCCTCGATCACCTTTGTTACCTTTGCAGCCATCTGCGCCGTGATATCCAGAGTGGTCGTACCATCTGGCAAAGTGACTGTGCAAGGGTACTCGACTGGTCGTCGATTGGCTGCGTTTTCTGATGTCTCTGCGGTAATCGCAACGCAAACTTGTCGGGATATGTGATGAGGATATATGTAGTCTGCGTGGTCTTCATATGTTGCCTCGGTGTCGCTATCCCACTATGTGCTTGTGTTTTTGTTTTTGCTATTTTCGCCATCCTCTGTTTGCTGCATATGTTTGTCGTAGTCGATGGAAGCGCGATGTGGAGACTGGATCTCTGGATCGGTGAAGTCGGTTAGACGTATGCTGTCTTCTGTAGGCTCGTCATATTCGGAGAGGTGGAAGTTTTCTTCTAAAGCCTCGATCTGCATATGATCCTCGACTGGATTGATCTAGAGAGTTGATTGTACTTCTTCTTCTATTTCGTTCTGCATCATGAACTATTGAATTCTGGTGTGGTCATGGATCCTGCTATGGATGAGATCGGATTGATCTGTCATGTTGTAGCTCTTGTGCTTCTAGCTTAAGCCATTGATATGATCATGTCATCGACTCATGTAGTCGATGGTCCTTCAACTTCAGGGAACTCATCTGCCATTAATTTGTTGAATTTTGCCGATGACATCGAATCTGTGGGGGATTTTGGTGGCGAGATCAGATCGAGCTGTGATGGGATATCCTCCTTCCCTGAATCCCTACTGAATATGCGATCTCAGTCGATCTCTCCTGGAGTGGCTTGGTTGCGTTCTTTTGAGCTAGATCCTGCACACCAAACTGATCAACAAAAAAGTTATGTTCCCCGATGGTTAGATCAAAAAATGAATCGAGATTGGAGTAAATCCTGAGCTTCGGGTGACGCTGCTTTCGGCGAGTGGTCGCCTATGAGCTGGATGTGATCTGTTGTTGCTGATGTGCATCCCTTTGAAGAAGTCAGCGAGTTGCCGTTTGAAATTTGGACCGAAAAATCCACAGATCCAACACTACCTTTTCCCATAGACGGCGCCAATTGACGAGGGATGTCCCCATCAATACCCATGGTTACTAGCCTAGGGTAAGAGTTATGAGGTAGAGAACGCGTAGTGTTGGTAGATTCGTCGGCTGAAAAGCGGGATTTACCCAGGTTCGGGGCCCTCGAGTGAGGTAACACCCTTACGTCCTGCTTGTCTGTTATTGATTGTGAATATGCGGCAAGTACAGGGATCTAGCAAGATGTGGATCCTGCTAGGGTTTGGTGGTTCTGGTTGGGCGTGTCCTTGATCGACCGCCCTCCTGTCCTTTATATAGTGGTACAGGTCTTGTATCATAACCGACTAGGGCTACAATTGACGAGGGATGTCCCCATCAATACCCATGGTTACTAGCCTAGGGGTAAGAGTTATGAGGTAGAGAACGCATAGTGTTGGTAGATTCATTGGCTGACAAACGGGATTTACCCAGGTTCGGGGCCCTCGAGTGAGGTAACACCCTTACGTCCTGTTTGTTTGTTATTGATTGTGAATATGCGGCGAGTACAAGGATCTAGCAAGATGTGGATCCTGCTAGGGTTTGGTGGTTCTGGTTGGGCGTGTCCTTGATCGGCCGCCCTCCTGTCCTTTATATGGTGGTACAGGTCTCGGGTCGTAACCGACTGGACTACATTTATGAAAAGTACTACCGACTATGCTATCTATGGTAGAAGTCTTCGACTTCGGCTTTGCTTGTTTGGCTTCTTCAGCCTATTTGACAATTGGGTTTTAGTCATTACGTGACCTAGGTATCCACACAAAGGGCTACCCGTTTGGTATAACCTCGTCAGCACAGGGCCGTGGATCTGACTTGGTCGGCTGCCTTTGCCAAAGAAGCGCCAGGGGAGCCCAGCCCCCCTTTGGAAGCTTGTGTGAGCGCCCCGCCATGGAATTGGGAGACCTAGACTCTCAGCCCCCTATAAAAAGGGGCAGCTGTCGGCCCGGCTGGGGGTTCAAACATTGTATCCTGAAACCCTAGAAACCCTAGGCGTTCAACATTGTGGCTCCTTGAGTTCATTCAAGCTATACAAAAAAGCAGGAGTAGGGCGTTCACCCCCGCGGTAGCCTGAGCCTGGGTAAATAAAGTGACAATCTCTGAAGTGTTCTTTCTCCTTCGTCGAGCCTCGTGAGGACAGAGGCAACACTCTAAGGCTCCCAGTGTTCGATACTCTTTCTTAGTTCTTCGGAGACTATATTCCGACAAGAGCCTTTGGCCCGTGCCAAGGCCTTTAGGGTGGGAGAAGGATGGCCCCGCCGCCGCCAACGACCTGTGAGGAGTGAGAGGGGTGAGGAAGAGGGCCGAGAACCGGTGGCGGCTAGGGTTCCCTCCCGTCGCCCACAGGAGCGACGCGGATGGGAACGAGGAATCCCACAAGATTCTTTAAATTGTAGTATTCATTTTGTGACTATTAAAAACTCATCTCTAACCATATTTGTCAAAAAATAATGAGTCCACTATATATATAATACACATGTCTTAATATTCGTTTAGAAAACTATGCATAGATCACAATAAAATTACACCCATTTGCGGGGCTTCAAACAAATGTGACATGCGTAAGATATAATTGTTCTGCTTCATCAACATGAAGTTCCACTAACGTGTACACTTAAAAAGAGTTATTGGTTTAAGTAATATCAGGTAAAACCAAATGCATGCGGGGCCATGCATGCAAACGTCGCTCCAACGAAAAACTGCAGACGCCTGACGCATGATCCATTGCGATGAGCTTGAACCTCGATGGCATCATGCATGTGCCCGCCCCTCCATTCTACACTGCTGCTGCGCTACTGGCCCCACCCAGGCCAAATCCTATTGTCTCCCCGCGCATTGCAAATACCAAAGCACCTTCGCGTACCAACGCTTCAAGATGTTGTTGCATCCTCGCCAACTGTGCATCGGACGTTGGTTGGGTAATGAAGTACATACCGGCGTGTGGAACTACGGCGGTTGGCAAATGGGACGCTGCTGCAGCCGCGGCAGTAGCAGCTTCGGCGGCAGTCGGATGCGTCGAGCTTGGTGCATGAGATGTGACGGCTATTGCCGGAGTAGCAGCTTCGACGGCAGCACGTTCATCCGGACGCAGCGAGCTTGGTGCGTGAGACGTGGTAGCACTGGTGGCAAGAGCCGGAGTAAGCGTTTCAGCGGCGACGCGTTCAGCCGGGCCGGTCGACACGTTTGATCTGGACAAGGAGGCAGTACTTCGATCCTTGTTGATGCCTTTCTGGCCCACACGAGTGCGTGAGCAACCCTGCTTCACATTCTCCTTCTCAGATCTGGTACCACGCAAGTGCTTTTCTCCTTCTACGTGGACTTTATCCTCTCTGCGTTTGAACAATCCCCATAGATAGTGCTTTCCTTGAAAGGCTGCAAATAATGAGGACACCATGATGAGTGACTGAATGCATGAGCATTCTACAATGCAAACGAAGGCTTAGGGAAATAGTTTGAGGAACCTACTTTGATGACGCTCGGGCAGCAAAATTGAAGGAAATATCAACATCTCGGCTTCATCGACGATAGCTCGTAAGATCAAATCATTGTCCATGACATCCTTAACTAGTTTGTCGTAATCTTCATTTGGCCTGGACAAACATTACAATATTAGATTTCCAAGGAGTGAAACATGGAGGTGAAGATGCAAACCTAGAGGCTAACCAATTACCTCATTCCTTGTGGAAATAAATACAATCCAATGTTGTCCTCAGTTGGACTTGAACCCATAAAGCATTTAGGTTGAGCCTCAGGTCTATAGAGCTTTGTCACTTGAATAATTGGCCGCAAAGATCTCGAGCATTCCCATACTTTTTCACACGATTTAGCCAACAAACGTGCTTCCAGTGAGACATAGCCCTCACTTTCTATTTTCAACATTCCACTGAAAATGAAGAAAAATATATTAGAAAAGATTGTTTAACTAAGATAACTTCAATAGTTATGAGGATATCTATTGTACCTCCAAATGGGTTCATCAATGGGTAGATAACCATATTGTTCCTGGACAGAAGTTTGGGTTGTCAACCCATCAATATCATCTTTAACATCCGCATTTTCTTTTTCGTCACCACCAGTAAGATTTGGATGATCTCCACTCATATCATCGTCGTCATCATCATTAGGTGGTATATATTTTCGTGTTCTCTTCATACCTCTGTTGGTCTCATTGTCTTCAATACTAGCATGTCCCCGAGACATTTTTTCCAAAATTGTTCTCGGCTTACTCTTAAACTTTTCATTGTCGATCCTACCATCCTTAAAAGATAGAACTCCAGTTTGCTTCATATTGCCCACGAATGATGTCTCTATCCTTCGGTGAACATCTGAGTTGCCTCGAGGATCTTTCATTTGAAAGTTAGGATTACTCCTAGAATAAGTGGCTTTGACCGCCGATGATGTCTCAATCCTTCGGTGCACTCTACGATAAACCACATTTTCTTGGATTGATGCTCCAACCTTCACTTCATTTGAGTTGCCTCGCCAATCTCCTATCCCCGGGATACATTTCCTCTTAGAGCCAGGGTTTTTGTGTTCCTTCACCTTAAAGGATTGATCCATATTACGTTCATCCACAATAGGAACTCTACATCCAACAATATTTCCTTGGATTGATGCTTCAATCTTTACTTTCTTTGGAACTAAAGATGCTTCAACAAAAGACACTTCACCTTTATTAGATTTTACCATCTTTGAAAATCTATTTTTATTGCTTAAGGTAGAAGCCATGGAATTTTCTCCTGATGGGTATTTTTGAGGTTTTACGCCCAAAACATTGTCATTATATGCACACCATATATTTTCAACATCCTCTCCTCTATTAGGACCAGTATTTCTGTAGGGTGCATTTTTTGGCATGTAAGCATGGGTTTGCTGAACTTGCTTGCGTATGTTCTGCATTAGCCGACTCGGTGCTGTCTTCTTCAATATCTGCCTTGGGCGAAAGGTAGGCTTCCTTTCATATACCATATTTTTTAATGCAAAAATATAAATATTTCAAAATGCCTACAAAGTGGATAGAACAAATTTATTACTAAAGGAAAAAAAATTGATATTAAGCAAGCAATCATAAAATCTTCTATGTGTAGTAATTCTAAATGCTAAACACACCTAATAGTATTAAACATTCAAAATTATGTCTTTATAAAAATTAAACTACATCTACTTTATGTTGAAGGTACAAAAGTATGTGCATTATCGATGAAGAAACAAGAAAAAATAAATAGATATCTTGTAAAATAAGAAAAAACCATGTTAAACTCGTACTTTAACTCGTGCTAGACGAAGACCCTAAAGTATATGTTCAAATGTAATGTGCTTGTGCACAAGTTGTAGTTTCAACACAAGAGAAACTAGTTATATGTACTACTTGCTCTGTATTCTAAAAGAATATATTTTGTCTATTAACATCTACATAGATTAAAAATTTTAAATAATTTTTCCTACTAAAAGTTAGTGAACTAAAATTAGTTGAGTTTTTTAAAATAAATATACTTCTTATTTTAAAAATTAGAAGTAATATATTTGCAATCAGCAATGCTCATGCCAATGCAATAGGATAAATATATAAGGGAGTGCATATGTCTCAGGCGCCTGATATTTTCTTAAATCTCAATCGACTTAGAAAATTGCAACCACAGTTTAAAAAAATGTAACTGAAACGAGTTGCACTTTTATGGCAAAAAAAAATTGCCACAAAAGTTCAACTAATGCATATTTTCATGGATCTCAGGCAACTGAGAATTAGCATATAAAGTATCCCTCATTAAACTATGGATTATATGCAACACAACAAAGAGTCAAACTCATCATCACATCCAACTCAATGCACCTATATATGAACGGATGCCACCGGCCGGGACTATAGACATGCTCCCGGAAACAGACTGAAGGTGCCAATTATTTTTATATAGCTGCTGCACCACACTTCCAGCAAGATGACGAGGCAAGAGTGTCGTCGATCCATGCATATCCATGCACATACACTAGGGATTGATCTAAAACTGAACGAGAGCCGGAAGATTTAAACCCTATATCAATCGGAATAGATTGATCTAAAACTGAACGACGCCAGAAGATCTATATCGATCTGGATGCCACGGTAAGTACATCACATCTGGTCACCCGGACAGATGTCCTCTACAGCTAGCTAGCCAACCCGTTTGATTCTCACGGAGAAATACGATGGCTAGATCGCCTAGCCGATCCTAAATAATCAAACGTTCATACATCTATTATACTGCTGAGTGCTGATGATAGATCGCAAGCAAGCACATATATATATCAACATGAAGAAACACGCGTACGTACACACAAGCGGAAAATTATCTTTTAGTGAACACGAGGAGAGAAGGTCTGCATACCTTGCTGCCGGCAGAAGTAGTCCGGACTCCGGCGTCAAGCACAGCCCGACGATTAAACTAGCCAAGGAGGAGAGCAGCGACAATTACGGCCGGCCGCGGGAAGAAGAGATCGCCGGGAACAGGAAGTCCAAGATCGAAACCCAGCGAGAGGTAGCTAGGGCAGGAGAGACGAGGAGGTCTGCGTGAGTTGAAACCGCAGCGATAGATTGGGAGGGCGTCGGTGGTTTACTTTTATAGACGATGGGGGAAGTCGTGGCCTCGTGGGGCGACCGGAGTCCAAGAGCGGAACGGCCTGGAGAAACGGAAGGTTAATTATCTCTGCCGATTGATTGATCCGATCCGATTTCGACTCCGCTGGTGAACAATAATGGGATAACGGCACCGGGTTGCAAGGAAACGTGGAGAAGACGTCCATTGCGTGTATCCGAATCGATCGGTAATTGCGGTGCCAGCTGCACGTTTTTCCAAACAAACGGGACGCAAAACGGCCATGTTGCCCTGATTGCGGCACACGTTGTACTTTGGGTCACCAGATCTAATCGATTCTTTTGAAAATTGCAAAAAAAATATCTAACGATTCTTTATTTTAAATATTCAAAAACGGTATATTTTAAATGGTTACATAATAACAATTTATAAATATCATGGACTACAAAAAATCTTGTATTTCTTGAGTTGATAACGTGTATGATCAGATCCACATATTTGTTAATTGTGTAACTCGAATATAAAATATTTCAGTTTAAGATTTTGCATGTTTTTGAGAGATAACATGTACGATTTCTTCTTTATTATTTTTTAAACTTCAAACTATAATTTTTTAAAAAATTGGGTGATAAAGCAATCACCGGATCTCGGGAGCAAGGAATCTCCAATCCACGAGTTGTGAGCTTCTGTAGATGTCCCAATTCGGACTTATGAAAATGATTGTGCTACGATTTCTTCTCTATCATTTTTTAAACTTTGAACTATAATTTTTTTTTTTGACATTCCCGATTCAGCCATCTCCGTGCGTCTCAGCACTAATGGCTCTAGGAGGAGGATATACAAGATTATTCATTAACGATATCAAGTTTTCTTGGCTCTAGACGACACACCCCACAACTACGCGACGAAGCTTCAGCTATGGCGGCCTCAACTGTTTTTGCAGGGGTCGACCTTGGATACAACGAAGAAGCGGGCTTCGAAGGACGACGCGACGTCAAGAACGTTGGAGACGAAGGTCGCGTCCCCACCGAGCGTCTTGTACATCACATGCGCGGCTGCCCCAGGAGGCTCACATCGTGGCAGAAGCGTGAGGAAGAAAGGGGTGTCGTTCTTTGTAATTTTTGCAATTTAGCCATTTTAATTTTTATATTAGTAAAAAATTGTCCCTCAATAGATGTTGGTCTAACATGTGGGGTCGCCACACCAACAAATACATTGCTATACAGTCCGGTTACCTTCTAGGGGGGGGGGGCATGATACCAAATGACATGGTTTTTTTTGGTGTATGCCGATTGGTACTGCATACAAGTTCAGATTTGTAGTATTTTATATTAGTGAAACCTGCATTATTTTTCCTATATTGGCTTATAAATACATAACTGACACACTAATCCCAAACAAAAGAAGTGGTGCCAAAATACTGAAGGAGATATGCCCTATAGGCAAATAAATAAGTAGTATTTATCACGTTATCTCATAAGTTTATAATAGGCTTTTATATTATGCTATAACTGTATTAATCGGAATTATTAATACACGTGTATTCATAGACAACCGGAGTCACTAGTGAGCCTCTATATAAACTAGTCCATTGGGCAACAGTTGATCGAGATTCCCGATCAAGGACAATGACGTCGGTTGACAATGGGGTCATCTTATTAGTAAGAATAAGGTGATAGACATACGCAAAGTATTGCAATAAGATCGTATTACGATGTTTGTCATTTTCTATAGCTGAGTGATATGATAACTTATTCCTTAAAACGTGAGACCGTACTTATTGCTATTTCGTAGGGGTACTTTGAGAGCATCAAACGTTGTGTCTTATATAGCATGACAATAACGGTGTCCATCTTGGGTATCCCGAAAGAGTATGTTGAGACGTAAGGATCAAGAGCGGGATTTGTTCATTCTTGTAATGGAAAGATACTCTGGGCCCACTCGGTGAGATTGCATCTATATAGTTGCGCAGCTTATGACTAGGTCATGGAGATGTAATATCACAGACGAGTTAATAACCTTTGTCGGTAACGAGATACAACAAGGACATCGGATGCCTGCGATCATATCTCGAACAAGGTAGTATCGCAGAAACAAAGGGAATGAATATCATGTTTATGGTTCAACGACGATATTCGTAGAATGCACAGGGGCCGTCATATGCGTCCAGGTATCCCTAGCGGTCATTGGTGAGCGGAGTGTCTCGACCATGTCTGGAGTATTCTCGAACCGTAGCGTAACAAACTTAAGGTCTTAACGACACCTGGAGAAGGTTCTGGAATGTTATAGGATTTTATTGGAGAGAGATAAATGATCCGAAAAGAGTTTCGGTGGTCCGGAAGGAGTTTCGGGAAGGTCTGTAATGGTTCGGGGAATGTCCGAAAGATGTTCGGGTGGTTCGGAAAATGTTTCGGAGTCACGGGATATTAAATAGTATTTAACTATATTAATTATGAATTAATTAAATTTTATATTAATTTAATATTAATTAAAAGGGAGAAAAATGGGCAGCCCACCTAAATGGGCCCTGGGAGGGCCCAAGAGGGGGAGCCGCACTAAACTTGGGGGAGGGGGCCAAGCCCAAGTCCAATTCGGACTTGGTTTGGCCGAACCCCCCTCCCACCTCCTTTTCTTTAGTCCCACATGGGGGAGGCAAGGTGTTTGCACACCCCTCCCCCCTTTATATAGCAAGACATATTAATTGGATTAATAACAGAAAAATACAATTAATTGTATAGCAGGCCGGCCGAGTTGCTTCTCCGCCCGTCCCTCCCCCCCCCTCTCTCCACGAAAGCTATACAGTCGGGCACCGTTGCCCTGCGGGATTCCAGAAAAGTTCTACCCCTGCGATTTCAGCTGGATCTGAATGACCGGGGGTTGTTGTTAAGCTCCGTATGTTTGCGAGTGCTCGGAGGCGCCACATTTGAGGAGCCTGGGCGACGTCGTCTCGCACACCCAGCAGCCCTGCCGCAGCCCTGCTGCCGGCGCCACCACCCCCCCCCCCCAGCCGTCGGCGCCTCGCCATCTTCCGCCCGTCGATGCAGGTCATCGTCGACACCCCGACGTCATCGTCTACATCTTCGCGACAAGTTCTCCGCGACCTCGAGGTTGGCTACGTACGACTTCATCGTCAACGCTTGTGCGGGAGCGTAATCCCCGCTATCGATCTACATGGAGGCAATGTAACCCGTTCCGCCACCGTTATCACATGTACTAGATAGATAGATCCTTGCTAGTCAGGGTGTTCATACGCTCGAAAAATTATTGATTTCTGCACCGTAACCCCTTCAGTGGTATCAGAGTCGATCTATGCGTAGTACTGCTGGTACGGTTAGAACTCATGTTGAATGAGGACGTCTTTCTTATATTTACTACCCTCTAGCGTGCACTTGCGATGCCTTCGGTATTGAGTTGATGAAGCGGCCCGGACCGACTTTATGCGTACGCTTATGCAAGACTGGTTCCACTACTGACATAGGGCTTGCACCGTATCTGCGGCTGACGGGTGTCTGTTTCTCTCTCTTTAGTCGACAAAGCATTTTCAATGGAGGACCCGAAAGGGATGCTTAAACATGCAATTATATGATCGACGTTGTGGTACAATATTCGTAGGTAGGGAAGCGGTTCTCTTACGAATAAGCCTATATGCCACGTAAAATTTGCAAAACTAAATAAAGGTAGAAGCGTCTAACTTTGTTTTGCAGAGGCGTTATTTTATGTGACATGGTTACGGTAAGTTTTATATTACTCGTACTGTCCGAGGCAATGGAGGGCACCGTAGACTCGGAGCCATGCCGGGGCGCCCGGGGCCAGGCACATGGCGCCATGGAGGTCCAGGCGCATCCACCATGTCACCTTGCACTTCATTACTTTATGTTGATATTGTGTTGTTGTGTGTCCATCCTATTGATTGCTTATATGTTAGATATACAACGGTAGCATGTTAAATAGGATGATCCCTAATAAATACCAAAATTGTGTTCTCCCTCGTTGCGCACCACCAAGAAAGTTCTACGTTATGTGGCAGGCCGTGACGATCGGGTGTCAGACATATCGTCGTTCGCATACAGTGGGTGTAAGCCATGTTGCACGCGCAGGGTCTTCGAGTTTTGATTGGCGAGCCTAGTATATGCAGATATGGCCTCGGAACACGGGAAGATCGAAAGATCGAGCATGAGTCACAGAGTTGTTGTGGTCGACATTTTATGTCCACCTTTGAACCTATGCTGCCGGCCGTGACGATCGGGGGTAGTGTGGTGGATGGGGGTCGTGTAATCGCTATTATTATTTTAGGGATAATAATTTTAGTGGAGTGTTTTTGATAATATGATTATAAACTAAAACTCAAACATGTTATAAACTTTACCTTATCTCTTTTGCGATCACATCTGTAGACGACGGAACTATACTTCGGTTACTTCCTCAAGAGCCCGGATTCTACCTTAGAAGTCGACGGGTCCAACTTCATCAGCTGGTACATTGGTTTTAGAAACATTCTCCAACACAATAACATCATATATGTCCTAGAAAAAAAGTTAGGAGATAGACCAGATGATTCTGCTAGCAAGGAGGAAGATGATGAGTTGAAGTGGAGGTCGTCATGAGCGTATGCCTAGCACCAGAGTTGAAAATTGTTTCAACACATGGAGCCATATGTCGTGATTGATGCAATCAAAGGACACTTCAAAGATGAATTGAGTCTTGAGCAATTCAGACAGATTAGAAAGTTCCGGACCATTCACATGGAGGAGCATACTTGTCTGGAGACTCATTTGAAGAAGTTGTATGACATCTACTTGAGGCTTACGAATATCTACGATTTCTAGACAGCGGACTCTAGTGCAATAGAGACTGCGCTTATATCTTTGCCTGCTAGCTATGAAGAGCATGTGCGTGAATATGCTATAAAGAGAGACACGATGAGCTTCTTCATGTTCGTGAAAAAGTTCAAATCTCTAAAAGTTGATTCCATCGAAGAAGAATTCTTCGACGCTACGGGTATATTTGATATACGAATATATAAATATATTCTTCTCATACTTGATGAAAAGTATTTGATACTTGTTCTGTTTATGAAACAGTCCCTGATCATCACAAGTATGCGGCGATGGGTGACGTGACAGTGCACGATGGCAAGCAAGGAAGTTGATGTCCAGTAGTGCTCACGTCTTCGAGATAACATATTAGTTATCATCAATAGTTTTTTATAAGACATTTTGTAATAGTGAGAGTGTGATCTAGTTTGGTGTCTTGAATGTTACAAGACATAGTTATTCATATATGTAATAGAACAAATCAGTTGTTTTATGTTATGGAACAAAGCAGTTGTTTTATATTATGAGTAATTTGTATCACATCTCAATTACATTATGTGTATGATATACATTTATAATAGCGGGAATGATAAAATTATGTGTCCAAGGAATAAAAGATTTTGTTACTAGAACAAACACCATCGAATATGATCATAAAGGCAATGTTAGAAGTAATAGATACTTTGATCTATTTAAGTATTGCATGTGCCAAATTGATTAAGTTTAAAATTAGTTTTGAAGTGTCAATACGAAAGGAAATTAATTAAGAGTCATTTCGAATGATCATTAAATTAATTTTATGGTGAATTTTTCCTTGATCCAAATTCTTCTATGATTATTGGTAAATAAGTGTATTTGCATAATAGATCATGAGTCTGAAATTAATTTGATAAAAGATCAAATGGGGTTTTTTCAGAAGAAAGGTTTGTGAATATCGTATTCGTAAGATTCGATCAAAAGGCAATATTTTTAATTACGGTTTCAGCACAAAAGACTTTTGGAAATTCGTTTCACAATATTATAATATCATATATGGTGATATGTGAAGTATTATAATCATACTCTATTTTAGGTAAAGTGTGGTCTTTCAGAATCTGTTTTAGAATCTCTTAATATGTTCGAAACATTGTAGTCGATTTCCACTTTAGAAAATAGATGTTTTTCCAACGGTAATTCGTGTGATCGACAGTAGTGTCGTTATATAGATGATTATACTATAATTCAGAATATACACGAATAGTTGTTTGTAGATTACTCACATTGGATGAGAGTGTATTCCAAAACCCAATAGAAACAAAACTTGTATTGTTGTCTATGTATTCCGAGGAAAATATGATTTTTCGAATTATGGTTAATGGAATAGAATTAGAAGCTTGAAATAAGGTGTCAGGCCTATATTCATAAAAGTAGAATATTGGAAAGTGTTCCAAAAGGTATATGTCTACAAATGAAAATTTGATGATTAAGAGTGAAGGAGACTAGAAAATTGTTTTCTGCTTGCAATCCTCTTCGTAAAGATCATAATATTTTCATGAAAGGAGCTTCTAAATAAAGTGCTGTTATATTTAATATTGCTGTCAGGTCACAGCATAATATTAAGTGTTTCAGATCTTGTTGACAGATCAAGGTGCACCTTATGAATACAAAGAAAGTTGAGAAAATATCAAAATACGAACAAAGTCTTTAGTGCCCGAAAATCCAATTACATTTAGAAAGGATTAAAACAGTAAATGTTGCTATAATTCCTTTTGGAGAAATAAGAATTCTTGATCATCATATAAAGTGTTATATGAGAAATGTAACTATAAGAAAGACGTGAAAGCATATTTTGTCAAGAAATGTATCTTGGACAAGATCAAATTTGTTGACTACATTAATGTAGACATGCTTGAAGTCTGTGGGTTTTATATTAATGGAATAATATAGTTTGTGTTGAATTCGAATTGATAAGAGATCAACGATTTTGGTTTGACCAAAATGTCGAAATAAATTATGAATTTAAGTGGGAGTCAAAGTTAGTTCACTCAGGTAGAATATGTAAAGGACATATTTTTGAGTGGGAGCTTAGAACCTCATATGTGTAGATGACATATTTTGAGTGGGAGCTCCTGTTCTCAAATGTGTGGAGACATAATTTGAGTGGGAGCCGAATTCATCTTGTGTAAATGACACATTGTGAATTGTACCAGTATAATTAATTAGAAAGATGAAGTTGTGAAATTATTTGAAAGTTAGTGTCTATTTGGAATAGAACGGGATTTTTAATAGTTAGGAGAGTTGTTTTGAATTATATCTCAGGAGTCAGAATAGATTAAAATCAAAGGATGGTCCTTGGAAATCCAATTAATCATTAAGAGTAATGATACACGGTAATAGTGGTTGTATGACATGTTGGTCTATTATGTGATAAACCATATTATCTGCTCGATGAAATATGACCGATGTTCTTAGAAGAAGAACAATTGTAAAAGTAAATTTAGAATTTACTGGAAGTAGAAGTGTATTAGTTATTAGATTGACATTGGAGTGTCAAGTTTTTCTACATAGGTGTGAAAGTATATATATAGATATCGTGAGACTGTAATTGTTACAAGGAGCTCTCTATGACTGAGTGTGTTTTCAAGGCAATTGTCTGGTTAACAGAATCAGAGTAAGCGTTGGGAAACGGAAGTCTCACTTAGTTACGGTATTTGTATATATGTTATTAGATAACATGTTGATATCAAACAAGTTGATATCAATGGATCGCAAAAGAATGCACAATTATGTATTGTACAGATTGTGAGAGTAACACTCTTCCACAAGCAAGAATTATCATATATAATTGTTGTTGGAACTTGACTCTATATGTGTGCACGTGCATTCCAAAGCAAAAGTTTTTTGATGCACACATCTAGGGGGAGCTCTTTCAGTCATCTAAACATGTTAGTGTAATTACTTTTATTGCAAATCCATATGTTGTCATCTAACACCAAAAAGGTGGAGATTGAAAGGACATTTCTATGATCTCTGTGTTTTGTGTGTTAGTTAACAACATGTTTGATGTATTAAGTTGGGTGTTAAGTGATGCAGGATAATTTAGGAACATTTCAGATGCATCAGCACCAAAAAGGGAAGAAGAGGCAGTACTGAAAAGTGTGTTCAGCCCCTGGTGGGGGGTGGAGTTTCGGCCTCGGTGGTCGGAGTTTCCGCCCCTGGCTGGAGTTTCCGGTTCCTGAGGACCGGAGACTTTCCCGGCCTCAGTTGACGAAGGTGTGTTCAGCCCCTGGTGGGGGCGGAGTTTTCGGCCTCGGGGGCCAGAGTTTCCGCACCTGGCTGGAGTTTCCGGTTCCTGCGGACCGTAGACTTTCCCAGCCTCAGTTGACGAAGATTTGTTCAGCCCCTGGTGTGGGGCGGAGTTTCCGGTTGAAAGAGCATTTTCCCTCATGTGTGGTTTTGGTAATTGAATGACAATCTCTATGGACTAATGTTTGCATTGAGATATCCCTATAGATCTTATCCATGGAATGGTGGAGTTCATGTGTTGAACTCTTGAAGCTCATGTGTTGAGTGAAGCTTATTGCAAGCATGTCTTGAAGATTCAAGACATCATCTTAGTGAAGAAAAGATGAGTTGTGCAAGACCAAGAGAAGCTTCTTGAAGAGATCCTATGCTTGGTGCTTGCAATGGATACATGAAGATGAAGCTAAGCGAGACTCTCCCATTGTGAGCATGGGGGAGTATTTGGAGAAGTCTTCATCAAGCAAGTGATTGGACGCGCAATCAAGAAAGATGATCCACTTGAAGAGATCAAGAAAGTCATCATCTAACTCAAGAGGAATGCTCAAGACAAAGGTATGATCTTGATAGGGCTATAGGATAGATAGGCGTACTATCAAGAGGGGTTCTCAAGTAAGTAACTTGATCGCATTCTTGTGGAGAGCTCAAACCTTTGCATACTTGGCATATCATATTTCTTGGTTCTTATTTGGCTTTTATGTTGGTGAGGAATTAGAGCTTGTTTCATCTCCATGTCAAGCTCTAGTTCATCGAAATCGGTTTTACTTTGGACAACTTGTTGCGTTTTCGGTGGCGGAAATATTGCCGGTTCTTCCTTGAGGAAAGTCCCACACCTTGCCATGTGTGGAGATTTTACTCTATTTATGGGATGCAATATTGTTGGGTAGTCATCGTCGCTATCTTTCCAACAAAATTGGTCTCACCTCATTTGGAGTTCATTTGCAAAAGTTATAGCAGTTTTCGTTTCGGTGTTCTGCTGAGTCGGATTATTGGGGCCGGATATTCCGCCCTACCGGAATTTCCGGTTCCCCAGCTCATCCAAGAAAACGGCTAAGGAAAGGAGAAAAAGGGTTCTGACTCCAGTCGGAAATTGTGCTCGGAAATTTCCATCTACCGGAATTTCCGAGTGCCCCCAGAAAAGTCCTCCAGAAATGGCTAAGGAAAAGTTTGGTTTTGCTTCTGACTCCAGCCGGAATTTCCGAGCTCTCTTAGACCGGAATTTCCGGGTGACCGGAATTTCCGAGTCTCTCTAGACCGGAATTTCCGGGTGACCGGAAATTCCGAGTCTCACTTATACCGGAATTTCCGAGTGTCGAAACAGCCAACGGCTATATTTCCTGGAGGGGTATAAATACCCCTCCCCTTCTTCTTCCTCAGCAAATCCAAGGCAGCACGACTTTTCCCTCTCTCCTACTCCATTGTTGACCTTGGAAAGCTCACTTACCTCTCAATCCCTCCATTGAATCTTCCATATTCTTTAGGGAAAGTTGAGAGGAGATCTAGATCTACAATCCTACCAATCCATCTCTCCTTTAAGTGAGGGGAACTTAGTGGATCTAGTTCTTGGAGTTCCTTTGTGGTTCTTCTTCTTTGTTCTTCCTCTCTTCTCCCCCCATAAGCATTAGTTGCTTTTGGTGGGATTTGGGAGTGAAGGATTTGACTCCTTTGTGGTTTCCTTTGTTCTTCCTCTCTTATTCCCCCATAAACATTTGTTGTTGTGTTGGAATTTGAGAGTGAAGGACTTGAGCACTTCGTGTGCTCTTCCCATTGCATTTGCATCGGTTTGAGCCCTCCACGAGTATTCGTGGTGGTATTACTTGTGAGCTTGTTACTCTTGGGTCTTTGGACCCTAGACGCCTTTTGTGGCCGGCCTTTTGTGGCCAAGACCTTTTGTGGTCAAGACCTTTTGTGGTCACTTGAGAGCCCCCAATTAAGTTGTGGGTGTGTGCCTCAAGACTTGGGAGCCCCCAATTAAGTTGTGGGTGTGTGCCTCAAGAGTTGTACGGGATTCGATCTCCGCCCCAAAGGAGATCAATAGTGGAAGGTGAACTCGAACCTTTTGTGGTTGAGTTCATCAGGAGAAGAAGGTGAGCCTTTGTGGCGTTGCGGCTAACCTGTTGTGGTTGCGCACACCTCTCCAAACGAGACGTACACCTTTGGGTGGAACTCGGGAATACATCCTCATCTCCGCGTGCCTCGGTTATCTCTATACCCGAGCTCTTTACTTATGCACTTTACATTGTGATAGCCTTCGTGCTTGAAGTCTTATATCTTGCTATCATCTTGTTACTAGTATTGCTTAGCTTAAGTTGTTGGTGCACATAGGTGAGCCTAGTTTATATATCTAGGTTGTATGCTTGTTAAAGTAAACCTCTAGTTTTATTCCGCCTTTATCAAGCATACCAAAATTTCCGGGTCATTCGTGTACCGGATATTCCGGCTACTCGGAATTTCCGGTCACTCTTGGACCGGATATTCCGGCTCCTCGAAAAAGTTTTAAATCGCCTATTCACCCCCCCTCTAGGCGACGTCTATCCGTTCACCGGTCCCGAGGGCCGGAGTTTCCGCCCCTGGCCAAACTTTCCGGCCTCAAGACCTCAGAAGTTGTCCAAGCTCAGTTTGGAGAAAGTTGGTGTTCAGGCCCTGGCGGGGCCCGGAGTTTCCGGCCTCCAGTGGCCGAAGTTTCCGCGCCTGGCCGGAGTTTCCGGCCACTAGGACCGGAGTTTCCGGCCTGATGAATGGCTGCAATGGCTACATCTTTGGAGGGCTATAAATACCCCTCCTCCTTCCTCTAGCTAGCTTGCTTGACTGGAAAAAAGAGGAACTCCATTGTTGCAAGCCAAGAATCATTAGATCTCCCAATCCCTCCGTCCAAACTCGTCGATCTTTGGAGGATTGAAGGAGAAGGCCCCGATCTACATCTTCACCGAGTCGTTCGTCATTTCCCCCTCATTCTCTTGAGGGAACTCTTGCTAGGGTTTCCACTAGGAAAACCTAGCCCATTGTTGTACTTACCTTCTTTTCTTTGTGACAGATTGTAGCTGTTAGGGAGCCCCCAAGCCCTTTGTGGGTCGTGCCCCGAATCGTTGTTGTAAAGGCTCCGGATTCCTCGTCAAAGGATTTTGATAGTGGAAAGTGGACCAAACCTTTGTGGTGCGGTTCACCGGAGATTTGAGTGAGGCCTTTGTGGCAGTTGAACCATTGTGTTGGTTCACACCTCTCCAACGAGACGTACTCCCATTTCAGGGAGGAACTCGGTAATACATCCTTGTCGTCTCGTGCTTTCACTTTGGTTTCCTCTATCCTTATTTATCGTCTTTATTATTATATCTTGCTTAGTTGCTACCTTGTCATATAGGTAAATTCACCATAGTTGCATATCTAGGGAATTTACCTTTCGTGTCAAGCCTAATTTGAAAAAGAACTAAAATTTGAATTAGCACCTATTCACCCCCCCCTCTAGGTTTCATACCGATCCTTTCACTCATACCCACATTGTTTTTCTATGCCAGAGATCATAGCATCCACTGGACTATGATGATATCATCCGCACAAAACCTGATAATCCAAATTATCCTTTTGTTAGCGGAATCTCTGGGTTTATCTCCTAGCGGGTATTGTATCACAAAGAGCTAACGGTTCAAACAAGGAGTATCCTCAAGGTAAAGTATAAAACTATGAAGTTTGGACCCAACCTTTTAAGTTTCTCAATCGCAGGAATGCGCCTAATTTTAAAAGATGTCATTACAATGGTTAATATCTACAAAGGTTTGCAAAACAGACTTTGTTCATTATATTTTGAGTTCTAATATTTTATAAAATAACTATCAGAACTCCCACTCAAACGAACATCCCTCCTGGTCATTTTAGCGATTACACGACCCCCATCCATTGCGCAACCCCTCATCGTCAGAGCCGGCAACACAACTTCAAGGGTGAATAATGAATTGTCGATCACAAAAACTCTGTGACTCATTCTTAACCTTTCGACCTCCGTGTTCCGAGGCCATATCTGCCTATGCTAGGCTCGCCACTATAACCTCCACGTAACGCTTGTGCAACATGGCTTACACCCACTGTATGCGAACGACGATATGTCTGACACCCGATCGTCATGACCTGCCTCATAACGTAGAACTTTCTTGGTGGTGCTCGTTGGAGGAAGAACACTAGTAGTATTTTGAAGGGATCATCTTATATATAACTACCGCCGTGTAACTAATATATATACTAATATATAATCACACAATATAAGATGCACACAATAACATCAAATGTAATGCGACGTGATATGGTCCATGCGCCATGGTCTTCTTGGCGCCCACAGTTCATAAACAATTTAATAAACCTACCTTGACCATATCACATAGCCCCTGCAAAATAAAGTTAGACACTTCTACTTTATTTTTTGCATATTTTACGTGGCTCGGGGCTTTCGTAAATAGAACCGCTTCATACCTACGAACCTTATGACCACAACAATGATCCAATAATTGCATGTTTAAGCATCCCTTTTGGGCCCTCCATTGAAAATGCAAAGCCAACTAAAGAGAGAGAAACAGGCACCCGCCAGCCACAGATACGGTACAAGCCTTATATCAGTAGTGGAACCAGTCTCGCGTAAGCGTATGTCCGGGCCGCTTCATCAACTCGATGCCGCTGGAATCACAAGTGCAAGCTAGAGGGTAGCAAATAACAGGAACGGTGCCCCCGTGAAGAACACGGGTTCTAACAGCGTACAACTATATCTACGATAGATCGGCTCTGATACCACTGAAGGGGATCGCAGGCAGAAAACAAAAAAATTCGTAGCAATGATATCCTTAAACTAGCCAAGATCTATACTATGCACATATGGAAGTACGCCGGAGATCGGAATACATTCCCTCGTAGACCGAATAGCTGGGATTACACTCCCGCACAAGCGTTGACGATGAAGACGACGTAGCCGACCTCTAGGTCGCGTAGAAGTCGGCGCGACGAAGACGACGAAGATGACCTCGAGGCCGGGTGGAGGAAGTAGGCCTCCGAGCTCCGCTAGCGCAGCACCTCGCAGGGTGTTACACACATACGGTGGAGACGACGGCCTCCGAAGCTCCAGTCGAGGACGAGCAGCAGAAGACTTGGACTGGAACACCAGCAGCGCGGCAGCGGGCTATGGTGTAGAGAACTCTCTCATCCTCCTCGGCGCAACTCCGACAAAGGGAATCACGAAATCGAGGAAAATAGAGAATTTAATTGGTGAATTAAAAGGCCAGGGGTGCCCCTTCTTATATAGGGACAACGAGGCTGCCAACCTTGCCAGTCGGGCGGTCTGGGACTATCCCACACCAGCCACAAACCTTTGAAGGTGCGCCGGCCCTAGGTGGGCCCCTTGTGGCCCACCTAGGCCCGCCGAACCAGCCCTCCTCCCTTGGGGGGAAGCTTCCCCCCTCATGGGCCGTGTTTCCACTAGAAGGCCCATTTAGGAAATCCGCCTTTAAAAATTCGAAAATAAATATATAAAATCATATTTAAAAATTAATTACACTAATTAATATCAAACATATTATATATAATTTATTCTAGCTCCGAAAACTATTTCGTCGCTGCCCGATCTCCATCAGACCATTCCCGGGACGTTCCCGGTGATCTCTTTCCTTTCCAGTTGTCTTGTCAAATCCCCTAAAGTGTGTTACCCTAGCGGTTCGATATAATAACAGACATGATCGAGACTCCTCTCCGACCAATGATTAACTCGTAGGCCTGGACCCCAAGAATTAACCCCTGTGATATAACGAATGACTTTCATCTATCAAACCTGGACGTCTAGTCTTAAACCTTTTGTCATAGCGATACTTAGCGTGTCCGAGCATCATTTTCAGATATCTCCATACCTGGCATGATCTCATTATCGACATCGCTATCTTCTACTCGTCTATGATATTATGTCCGCTTGTGACCTTGTCACATGTTTGCAAACTCATTTGACATAATCTCACCGAGTGGGCCCTAGAGTATCTATCCGGCTATACGGACTGACAAATCCCGCTGTTGACCCCACGTCTCAACTACCCCCTTCCGATACCCAAAAGTATCACCTATCATTGTCACACTATATAAGATATGACGTTTGGTGCGATCAAAGTATCTTCCAGGGATAACAATAAGAGTTGATCTCACGGTCTTAAGGCGTAATGACTACGTCCTATAAATATGGGTAAGTCCATAACATCGTTCCACCTAACGATATGACTCCATTGCCAACTGACGCCATGTCTCATGATCGGGAAACCTCGATCATCAATCGCGCAATGAAACTAGTAATAGCAGAGGCTACTACTAGGGACCTGGTTGTTTATCTACCACACCTGTATTAATGTTTCGGCTTAATACAGTTATAGCATGGTATAAAACATATAATGAACAATTGGGATATGATTAATAAATTATCTTTATTAAGCTCTAGGGAATATTCCCTTCACATAGTGTGGTGACCCAGCATACCACTGTATGGTGTAGTATGCTATAGTCGTTGACATATCACCAATGGATCACCGTCCACCAGTGTTACGTCATCAGAGTGGTACAACAGAAACATCACAGGTCCAAGGCATGACTATAGATTCCAAACAGAAGATCAAAAAAAATAGATCGTTAGAACCTCCTCGAACCAATGAGGCAAGGCCCTAAAAAAATCAAATGAATAATCTCGAAAGGACTAACCTATACTAAGCCTACTGCTAATACTGCAAGGCTTGCGGTTGCGCTATAGCAACGCCTACAGAGATAGGTTCTATGACTAGGAATCTGTCCTCTTCTACACGATGCCTTCATTTGTCCTCCGTCTTCCTCCATTGCTTCAACTCGATTAGTTGCCTCATGTGGTCTTTTATCCTCCAGTGTTGCCTTCTTGCAGCTCTTCATGTCTAAGAAGGGGTTTAAGAGGCAAGGGTGAGTAACATCGTTACCCAGCAAGTTCAATATATATAAGGTGGGAAGTTTGATGTATAAATACAGCCACAGACAATGGATTGTCGAAGGCTGAAGGGGATCGTGTGCAGAAAACAAAAATTTCCCTACCAACGATATCCTAAAAGCATGCCAAGATCTATTCTATGCAGATATAGTAGTACGAACGGAGATCGGAATACGTACCCTTGTAGACCGAAAGCGGGGATTACGTTCCCGCACAAACATTGTCGATGAAGACCGACGAAGCCGACCTCAAGGTCGTGTAGAGGAAGCAGGCCTCCGAGTACCGCTAGCGCAGCACCTCGCAGGGAGTCGCACACGTACGGTGGAGACGACGGCCTCCGAAGCTCCAGTCCAGGACGAGCAGCGGAAGACTTGGACCGGAACACCAGCAGCGCGGCAGCGGGCTATGGTGGAGGAGATCCCCTTGGTCAGCTCGGCGGCTCCAACTTGGGAACCACGAGATCGAGAGAGAAATCGGGAATTAATTGGTGAATTAAAAGGCTGGGGCTGCCCCTTCTTATATAGGCTCCCGGGGGGAGCCAACCTTGCCAGCCAGGCAATGTGGGACTATCCCCACATGCCTGGCTCGGCACATGGTGCGCCGGCCCCCTGGTGGGCCCCATCTGGCCCACCTAGGCCGGCCACAGCTCCCCCACCGAATTCCCAAGGGGGTTCCCCCCCTCTTGGGCCTTCTTTCGTCCGGAAGGCCCATTTAAGGAAATCTGCCTAAATAAATTCGAAAATAAATATATAAAATCATATTTGCATATTAATAACACTAATTAATATCAAACATAATATATATAATTTTTCCTAGCTCCGAAAACTCTTTCGGCGCTGCCCGATCTCCATCGGACCCCTCCCGGGACGCTCCCGGTGATCTCCTTCCTTTCCGGTTGTCTTGTCGAAACCCCTTAAGTGTGTTACCCTAGCGGTTCGATATAATATCAGGTATGATCAAGAATCCTCAATGATCAACGACCAACTCGTAGGCCTGGACCCCATGAATTAATCCCTGAGATATAACGAATGACTTTCATCTATCAAACCTGAACGTAAAGTCTTAAACCTTTTGCCATAGCGATACTTAGCACGTCCGAGTGTCGTTCCATAGATATCTCCATACCTAATCCCGACCTCGTTACCAACGACACTATCTTCTACTCGTTCATGATCTCATGTCTCCGTGACCTAGTCACATGCTTGCAAGCTCATTAGACATGATCTCACCGAGTGGGCCCGAGAGTATCTATCCTGCTATGCGGACTGGCAAATCCCGCTCTTGACCCCTCGTCTCAACTACTCCTTTCTGATACCCAAAAGTATCACCGTTATTGTCATACTAAATAAGATACGAAGTTTGGTGCAATCAAAGTATCTTCCGGGAATAACAATAAGAGTTGATCTCACGGTCAAAGGCGTAACGACTATGTTCTCCAAAACTGGGTATGTCCATCACATCGTTCTCTAGCGATACTCTCATTGCCGACCGGCGCCATGCCCCATGACCGGGAAACCTCGATCATCAATCGCGCAACGAAACTAGTCTTAGTAGAGGCTACTAGGGACCTGAATGTTACGTATCACACCCGCATTAATGTTTCCGCTTAATACGGTTCTAGCCTGACACAAAAACCTATTATGAACAAACGAGATATGATAAAGAATACACTTTATTAATTGCCTCTAGGGCATATCTCCTTCAGTCTCCCACTTGCACTAGAGTACAACTTAATCTAGATTAGAACTTGGTAAAAGCTTAACACCCATAGCTAACTGGTGCTGTTCATGCTTATCAAGCTGAAGAGGCTTCGTCAGCGGATCTGCCACATTCAGATCCGTATGCACTTTGCAAATCTTCACATCGCCTCCTTGTACGTACTGACGTATCACATGGAAGCGTCGGGGAATGTGTTTGGCGGTGGAGTGAGACCTTGGCTCCTTGGCATTCGCAATGGCACCCGTATTGTCGCAGAAGAGGATCACAAGGTCTTGCACGCTCGGGAACACTCCAAGTTCGATGACGAACTTCCTCAGCCACACAGCTTCATTCGCGGCTTCGCAAGCATCGATATACTCCGACTCCATTGTAGATTGTCCGACTATGGGTTGCTTCCCACTTCTCCAGCACACGACGCCTCCATTCACCTTGAACACGTAACCTGTCTGTGACTTACAGTCATCGGGGTCTGAGCAGAAACTTGCATCTACGTAACCCGTTATGCCAAGTTCTTCATCGCAGCCACCATACACAAGGAACATTTCCTTTGTCTTATTGAGATATTTAAGAATGCTCTTAACAGCTACCCAATGCGGCATTCCAGGATTACTCTGGAACCGGCTTGTCAAACTTAGAGCTAATGCCACATCCGGTCTAGTACTCAACATTGCATACATGATTGATCCTATGGCTGAAGCATAAGGATGTTTCGTCATTTCGGCCTTACCCAGTTCCGTCACCGGACACTGCGCCTTACGCAATATCTTATTCTTGATAACCGGCAGAGAACCCTTCTTTGCCTTTTCCATACGGAAACGCTTCAGTATTTTATCAAGGTAAGTACTCTGACTTAGTGCTAATAGGCGCCTTGATCTATCGCGATAGATTTTTATGCCTAAAACATACGCAGCTTCTCCTAAGTCCTTCATGGAAAATTTACTGTTTAAATATTCCTTCACGCTATTCAGAAGTTCCACATCATTCCCAATCAGCAATATGTCGTCAACATACAGTGCTAAGAACACAACCGAGCTCCCACTCATTTTATTGTAAATATAGGTCTCTTCCACATTCTGGATAAATCCAAAACCTTTGATTACCTCATCAAAGCGAAGATTCCAGCTCCGAGATGCCTGCTTCAATCCATAGATGGATCGCTGAAGCTTGCACACCTTGTTAGCATTTCCTTGATCGACAAAACCTTCCGGCTGTACCATGTACAACTCTTCCTCAATGTTTCCATTTAGGAAGGCCGTTTTGACGTCCATCTGCCAGATTTCATAATCATAGTAGGCAGCTACCGCTAACAAAATCCGAATAGACTTAAGCATCGCTACCGGTGAAAAAGTTTCATCGTAGTCAATTCCATGAACTTGTCGAAAACCCTTTGCGACAAGCCGAGCCTTATAGACGGTCACATTACCATCAGCATCAGTCTTCTTCTTAAAGATCCACTTATTCTCGACGGCCTTGCGCCCTTCGGGAATATCCATCAAAGTCCACACTTTGTTATCATACATGGATCCTATTTCGGATTTCATGGCTTCAAGCCATTTCTCCGACTCTAGACTCTCCATTGCCTTGTAGTTCGTAGGTTCGTCTTGCTCGACTAGCATGACGGTGCAAACCATGTTGCCCTACCAGTCTGGTGCGATCCGAGATTTACCAGACCTACGAGGTAGAACATCTTCCTCGATAGTTTCTCCCACTCCTTCCACGGAGGACGTTTCCAGAATTGCTTCCGTTGCGCCACTCGGAATCTCGAGTTCAGAATCAACGATTTCATCGAGGTCTACCTTCCTCCCACTTACTCCTTTCGCGAGAAACTCCTTCTCTAGAAACGTACCGGTCTTCGCGACAAAAGTTTTGCCCTCAGCTTGGTTGTAGAAGGTGTGAACGGATATACGTCGCCTAGAGGGGGGGGGGGGGTGAATAGGCGATTTAAAACTTTTTCGAGGAGCCGGAATATCCGGTCCAAGAGTGACCGGAAATTTTGAGTAGCCGGAATATCCGGTACACGAATGACCCGGAAATTCCGGTATGCTTGATAAAGGCGGAATAAAACTAGAGGTTTACTTTAACAAGCATACAACCTAGATATATAAACTAGGCTCACCTATGTGCACCAACAACTTAAGCTAAGCAATACTAGTAACAAGATGATAGCAAGATATATGACTTCAAGCACGAAGGCTATCACAATGTAAAGCGCATAAGTAAAGAGCTCGGGTATAGAAATAACCGAGGCACGCGGAGACGAGGATATATTCCCGAGTTCCACCCAAAGGTGTACGTCTCGTTTGGAGAGGTGTGCGTAACCACAACAGGTTAGCCGCAACGTCACAAAGGCTCACCTTCTTCTCATGATGAACTCAACCACAAAAGGTTCGAGTTCACCTTCCACTATTGATCTCCTTTGGGGCGGAGATCGAATCCCGTACAACTCTTGAGGCACACACCCACAACTTAATTGGGGGCTCCCAAGTCTTGAGGCACACACCCACACCTTAATTGGGGGCTCTCAAGTGACCACAAAAGGTCTTGACCACAAAAGGTCTTGGCCACAAAAGGCCGGCCACAAAAGGCGTCTAGGGTCCAAAGACCCAAGAGTAACAAGCTCACAAGTAATACCACCATGAATTCTCGTGGAGGGCTCAAACCGATGCAAATGCAATGGCAAGAGCACACGAAGTGCTCAAGTCCTTCACTCTCAAATTCCAACACAACAACAAATGTTTATGGGGGAATAAGAGAGGAAGAACAAAGGAAACCACAAAGGAGTCAAATCCTTCACTCCCAAATCCCACCAAAAGCAACTAATGCTTATGGGGGGAGAAGAGAGGAAGAACAAAGAAGAAGAACCACAAAGGAACTCCAAGAACTAGATCCACTAAGTTCCCCTCACTTAGAGGAGAGATGGATTGGTAGGATTGTAGATCTAGATCTCCTCTCAACTTTCCCTAAAGAATATGGAAGATTCAATGGAGGGATTGAGAGGGAAGTGAGCTTTCCAAGGTCAACAATGGAGTAGGAGAGAGGGGAAAATCGTGCTGCCTTCGATTTTTTGAGGAAGAAGAAGGGTAGGGGTATTTATACCCCTCCAGGAAATATAGCCGTTGGCTGTTTCGACACTCGGAAATTCCGGTATAAGTTAGACTCGGAAATTCCGGTCATTCGGAAATTCCGGTCTAGAGAGACTCGGAAATTCCGGTCACCCGGAAATTCCGGTCTAAGAGAGCTCGGAAATTCCGGCTGGAGTCAGAAGCAAAACCAAACTTTTCCTTAGCCATTTCTGGAGGACTTTTCTAGGGGCACTCGGAAATTCCGGTATATGGAAATTTCCGAGCACAATTTCCGACTGGAGTCAGAACCCTTTTTCACCTTTCCTTAGCCGTTTTCTTGGATGAGCTGGGGAACCGGAAATTCCGGTAGGGCGGAATATCCGGCCCCAATAATCCGAATCAGCAGAACACCGAAACGAAAACTGCTATAACTTTTGCAAATGAACTCCAAAAGAGGTGAGACCAATTTTGTTGGAAAGATAGCGACGATGAGTACCCAACAATATTGCATCCCATAAATAGAGTAAAATCTCCACACATGGCAAGGTGTGGGAATTTCCTCAAGGTAGAACCGGCAATATTTCCGCCACCGAAAACGCAACAAGTTGTCCAAAGTAAAACCGATTTCGATGAACCAGAGCTTGACATGGAGATGAACCAAGCTCTAACTCCTCACCAACATAAAAGCCAAATAAGAACCAAGAAATATGATATGCCAAGTATGCAAAGGTTTGAGCTCTCCACAAGAATGCGATCAAGTTACTAACTTGAGAGCCCCTCTTGATAGTACGCCTATCTATCCTATAGCCCTATCAAGATCATACCTTTGCCTTGAGCATTCCACTTGAGTTGGATGATGACTATCTTGATCTCTTCAAGTATATCATCTTTCTTGATTGCGCGTCCAAACACTTGCTTGATGAAGACTTCTCCAAATACTCCCCCATGCTCACCATGGGAGAGTCTCGCTAAGCTTCGTCTTCATGTCTCCATTGCAAGCACCAAGCATAGGATCTTTTCGAGAAAGCTTCTCTTGGTCTTGCACACCTCATCTTTTCTTCACTAAGATGATGTCTTGAATCTTCAAGACATACTTGCAATAAGCTTCACTCAACACATGAGCTTCAAGAGTTCAACACATGAACTCCACAATTCCATGGACATGATCTATAATGATATCTCAATGCAAACATTAGTCCATAGAGATTGTCATTCAATTACCAAAACCACACATGAGGGAAAATGCTCTTTCAATCTCCCCCATTTTGGTAATTGATGACAATCTCTTTTGAGAGGGTTTATAATATGGAATTTTACGAACAAGAATGGTTGCACTAACATCAAATACTACAAAGGTATGTGTTGTTAGTCCATCCACATATATAGAGCAAACTCCCCCATAATTTATGCACGTGTGTATGAACGTGAATTCATTGCATATATTATCGATCATTACCGATGGTGGAGTTTCCACTATATATATAAAACCAAGCAACGAATGCAAAGGCAAGGACGGCAAATAGGCAAATACTTAAGAAGATACCAAAGTAAAAAGCCAATTCCATACAACCCTCCAAAACTTCTCCCCCATTGGCAACGATTGCCGAAATGGGCGAAAGGCTTTGGAAAGGTAACATAATAAGATCTCCTTCATGATTTATGCATTTCTCGTGATATGAGTGAAATCAAATGCACTTATCCAATGACGAATAGATGAAGGGGATCAAACTATATTGAGGATCCAAAAATTGCACAAGAAAGATATCAATTGAAATCCACTGGAAGGATACCAATTGCAAAAGGGAAAAGCATTCACAAAGAAGCAAGCAGTCAAGGGGTCCAAAACCAATTGAGCACAAGAAAATATTATGAAACGATCAACCAAATGTTCTAGAAATCAAGAGGGAACTCCCCAAGGTACATGCACAATGAAAAGATTTGTATTTCAATATGGTGTGCAAAACATGGAATCCTCGCTACCTCCTAGATAATTTTGAACACAAAAAGGTGCAAGATTGAATAAAGGCTTGCTCAACCGGGAAAGGATGGGTGTGACATGGAAATACAATTTAGGAGACTAAACAAGGATGAGCCTAAGCAACATCACAGTCTTTCAAATTATGAGGCACATAGTGCATATCATGTATTTTGCAAACAAGCACACCCAAGAGGATAAATCAAATAGGATCACAAGCTTATTAAGAGGCAATGTGAAACCAATAGAAAAACAAAGCTTGTGCCATTTAGAGATCACCAAAGACTCAAGAAAGTAGTAAAAGGTGATCACTAAAGATTTTGAATACCAATTAAATATGTAACTACCCTCATGTGTATAAGTTTCTAAGTGGACACTAAGTCCTCAAAGAAACATGCACACACAATGTAGGTACAAGGTCAAGCACCTGATATTCAAGAGGAAGTCATAAATACACCGATAAGAATTTTTGCTTAAAAGCAAAGCACATAGCTCAAATTATTCTTAAAGGGTATAGATGAACTTCCAACACCAAGTTCTCAAAGCATCACAAACACCCACATAGGATAAGTGATAGTTGGGATACTTCGAGACACAAAACAACTATCACATAAGGCAAATGGTTTAAGAGAATTCATCAATATTGCATATGAGAGATTTTGAAATGAATTTGCTAGATTAACACATTGGGGATCCGTGAATCATGAAAATGATTATATATATAAATATATATTCCCCTTGATGTTTAATCATCCCGGCTAACTCACATTTGCAATGAAGATGTATTGAATCAAATTTTACAAAGACCATATCAAATGCAACTTAGAGAAACTCATGCCAAAGAACAACCTACACAAGGTTGAGAGCTAGAAGTATATGCATGAGTTAGATACTTGTTACCGAGATAGCATTGACGGTGTAGAAGATGAGAGTTCATAATCATCCAAGCTTGACTCCAAGAAGCACATGGTGAAGACATCTTCTTTAAAACGAGACAAGCTTCCAATGCATCTCCCATGTACCTAAAACAAATCAAGTACACAATGGTACCCAAACTAATTGGGTCCAAAGTAGTTAGTCCAACTACAATACATAGGACAAACTCCGCATAAATATGTGCATATTGATATGAAATAGAATTTCATGCACATCTTAGCCATTTAGGATTTGATGGAGTTTATCCTATATATTGGATCAACGAAAGTAAACATGCCATAAGATATACAAATAGTAAATATGCATGCACAAAACTTTCAAGAACCAAGCGAGATACACTTTGGACAAAACACCAATTAAATCAAGAAGCTACACAAGAGTGTGGCAAGATAAGGATTTGTCCTCATTGTATCAAAAGACTCAAACCAACACATGATTGGAGAAACCAATTTGAAAAGATATCAAATGAAATCAAGGTCAAGGCTAAACCAATGAGCATAAGAAATAAATCAAACAAGCATGCTTGAAGGTTTATCTCATCCAAAAAGGTAGACTAGGAACCATGGGATGAGATAGCCAACTCCACAAAGAAGAGTAAGGTTCCAACAAATAAACCAAGCCCTCTACAATTTTCATGATGGCACAAAGTACCAAGACGAAAAATGTTTGTCTTTCAAAGAGACATGTCATCGGGAACAAAAACCAATTGAAGACGACTAATGTTGAATAACATATATGATTGCTCCCCCAAGATTTGTGCATTACTTATGATCTTGTATTTGAATACAAAATGCACAAAAATGCGATCATCACTTTCCATATATATTGTTAACCAATTAGTCATGTTCAAGAAGAGCAATAAGATACAAAACCAATTTAAAAACCAATTTAAAGAATAGTGCTCTAAAGAGTATAGAGTAGCTTCCCCATGATTAGTGCATTTTTAAGATCTTGTATGTACATACAAAATGCACACAAGTGGGATCATTACCCTCCATATATCTTTTTGAACACAAAGTTGAAGAAAAACAATAAGACCCGATAACAATTAAAAGGATGATGTTCTACTCAATGTAGGATAGCTCCCCCAAGAATAGTGCATTACTTAGAATTAAGTCTATGAATGTAATTGCACAACAATGGGATCCTTGCTTTTCCTTTCTAACGAAAGCACAACACAAATTATGAGTAGAGCAACAAAAAGATCCAAATGAAGCAAAGAAGACAAATGGGTGGTTAAATCAAAACAAAGTTGGCGATAGAATAATACAATTTAGGAACAAAAGCCAATGTAAATATGATCAATACATTTACCACAAATATAATTATCACTTATCAAAGACAATGATTGTATGGAGACATTTCTCGGTGGTATATGACATATATGTATTCAAGATCATATTCACAAAACATAAGCATGTGGCAAAATAAAAGAATTGAAAAACATGCTTATCTAGATATTCTTGATGACTTCACATATTCAATGATCATTCTAGGCATCAAGAAACTTTCTCACAAACAAGATACCAAAAGATGGTTGATCAAAATGCATTTAAGCAAATATGGAACTTGTTTGAGTACCATGCCACCTAGGAACAAGATAATCAACAATATCAACTCTAGGTGACACTACCTCTCATGTTCACATTTTCTAGGCTTGTAATATGCACATAGCTTATTACTCCCCCATAATGTGATAATCCATTCTTTGTAACAAGAGGCAAAAGAAACCCAACAAGAGATAATTAATGGACATTAGAATTTGAATTTCTCATGAGTAAGACATACCACAAAGAGAGTAGATAATATTGAAATATCACTACTAAGTGGTATACCTCACGAATACACATTTTAAGGGGTGAGTTACCAAAAAGCACATCACTCCCCCAAAATGGGATAGTCCATTAAAATCCCTAAAAGAGCCAATAAGATAAAAACAAATAGACAAGAGGCTCAAACATACATGGTGTGCAAACCAACATACACAAGCTTGATTACTCAACATAAGTAAGTAGAGTGCACAACACATATGAAACACTAGTAAGGTACAAAACCAAACACATGCAAGGGTGCAAGTAACTTTCAATGAGTACATATGAGTTAAATACAAGTTACCGCAAGGAGGAGCATTGGATATATGCTAAGACAATATAATTCAATTGACTTGACTTGAGATAATATGGATGATGAAGATCCCTTAATTCTTCATGATGTAGTCAAGTCTCCAATGTCCTCCGCTTACACCTATTGATCAAGTTTTAGCTTGTTGGTCCCCAACTAAGTTGGGTCCTAAGAGGTTAGTCACAATAGGTTTGGCAACCCAAATGGTTCTTTTCTTGACACCACTTTGAGTACCAATAGATTTGGCAAACACATTGCCAATCTTATCCTTCCTAAGAGAATGAACAATAACAATAGTAGAAGGGTTGGATAAGGTACCGTGAGTGCATGAAGAAGCAAAGTGATCCTTCCCACGACATTTGTAGCAAAGTCGGCTTTTACCTTTCTTTTTGGGAAGGGAAGGTTCTTCAACTTGGGAAGCTTGAGTTTGAACTTGAGTTTGCTTCCCTTGTTGCTTCTCACTAAGAGGCTTCTTCTTCAAAGGGCAAGATTTCACATGGTGCCCTTCAACCTTGCACTTGAAGCACACAATCTTGGCCGAATCAATAACTTGTTCTTGGCCCTTCTTCTTGATGAACTTGTGCTTCTTCTTGACATTGGACTTGTTCTTGTTATTGGAGTTGAATCCAAGTCCACTCTTGTCATGAGGAAGTTGTTGCACTCTCAACATGTTGTCGAGGGTGGACTTCCCTTCATGACACTTCTTCAAGTCTCTCTTCAAAGAAGTGACTTGTGCCTTGAGCTCTTTGAGTTCCTCTACATGGTTAGTTTCAACACAAATACTAGAGGAAGTAGATGCTACATTGTTAGAGCAAGAAGGCAAGGAATGTAATTCATCACATGATTTAGCAATGGTATGTGATGTAGAATTACTAGTACTAGCACATTGCAATAAAGCATTAGTAGTAGAGTTTGTGCTAGTGACCATAGGAGGCTCACAAGATTTTACCTTCGTTGTGACCGCCTCATGAGCTAACTTTAGCTTAGCATGGGATGCTAGGAGATCCTCATTAGAGCTAAAAAGCTTTTCATGAGTTTCTTCCAACTTCCCATACTTACTAGTTAGCAAATCAAGTTGAGCTCTTAGCTCAACATTCTCCTTCAAAATAGATGCTTCACACAAAGTGGAGTTAGTATCACAAGCATCATTATCATTAGAAGTGCAAGGAGACAACATGACAAACTCATTATTTAACTTAGCATTTTGTTTACTAAGCACATTACATTTAGCAATAGCGTGTTCATGTTCTTTAGCGAGTTTAGCAATTTTGGAGTTATGAGACTCCATGATAGTTTCAAGTTGCTCTTGAAGGTGAGCATTAGTTTCTTGTTCATCTTCTAGAGATGATTGAAGAGATACCTTTTCATAGGCATCTTCTCTCTCAATCTCACCTTTTAGCTCAAGAACATCCTCAAGCTCACCTATACGGCTCATAAGAGAGCCAAAGTGTTTCTTGCCAACTCCTTGCAAGTTAGTCATGAAATGATCAAAAGCAATAATTTCTTGTTCGATTTCAAGACTAGTATCATCATCAACATCATCATCATCATGAGATATATTGGAGTGCATGGTAGGACCTACCTTATACTCCTTAGCCATAAGGCAAAGGTGAGTAGTGGATGAAGACGATGAAGAGTTACTTGAAACACCATTGAGGTCCAAGTCTTGTTCCAACAATTGTTGGAATTCCTCTACATTGTTAGCCAAACAAGTACTAGAGGAAATAGAAGCACTTTGATCATGGCAACAAGACAAGGAAAGCATATCATCATGATATTTAGTTGAGCAACTACTACATGATATGCAAGGACTATCAACACTAGCATGTATGACATTTGGAGTGCTAGAGATGTTTAAGTCCAAAGATAGAGCATTGCAATAAGATGTGTGTGAAGTATAGTCAATAGATTCACCATCAAAAATGCAATTTCTATCACCACTCACCATATCATTACCTTGTGGCAAACCACATGTCGGTGAAGTGGAAGAAGACGTGAGCTCATCACGACCGGAAGTGGAAGGAGGACAATCATCCTTGGAAATGTTGGACACCTCATATATATCTTGAAGTTTTGTCCATAATTCATGAGCGCTTCGACAAGGCATGATTGACGCAAGCACTACATCGCTCAAAGCACATATGAGACCATTAGATGCTAGAGTATCGAGATAAGAGTTTTTCTCATCCTCTAAAGATAATTCTTGAGAATCCTTTGGAGGAGAAAAACCCATATCTACAATACTCTCTAAATTAGAACCCATGTCTCTAAAAAGATTAAGCATGCGAATTTTCCAAGCATCATAATTTGTGCCATCGAATCTATAAGTGGGATTGTGCACTAGATCTCTAAACGACATCTTTATCTCTAGGAGGTTAGTCCTAATAATGAGATAACCAGGCTCTGATACCAATTGAACGGATAGACGTCGCCTAGGGGGGGGGGGTGAATAGGCGATTTAAAACTTTTTCGAGGAGCCGGAATATCCGGTCCAAGAGTGACCGGAAATTCCGAGTAGCCGGAATATCCGGTACACGAATGACCCGGAAATTCCGGTATGCTTGATAAAGGCGGAATAAAACTAGAGGTTTACTTTAACAAGCATACAACCTAGATATATAAACTAGGCTCACCTATGTGCACCAACAACTTAAGCTAAGCAATACTAGTAACAAGATGATAGCAAGATATATGACTTCAAGCACGAAGGCCATCACAATGTAAAGTGCATAAGTAAAGAGCTCGGGTATAGAAATAACCGAGGCACGCGGAGACGAGGATGTATTCCCGAGTTCCACCCAAAGGTGTACGTCTCGTTTGGAGAGGTGTGCGCAACCACAACAGGTTAGCCGCAACGTCACAAAGGCTCACCTTCTTCTCATGATGAACTCAACCACAAAAGGTTCGAGTTCACCTTCCACTATTGATCTCCTTTGGGGCGGAGATCGAATCCCGTACAACTCTTGAGGCAAACACCCACAACTTAATTGGGGGCTCCCAAGTCTTGAGGCACACACCCACAACTTAATTGGGGGCTCTCAAGTGACCACATTAGGTCTTGACCACAAAAGGTCTTGGCCACAAAAGGCCGGCCACAAAAGGCGTCTAGGGTCCAAAGACCCAAGAGTAACAAGCTCACAAGTAATACCACCACGAATTCTCGTGGAGGGCTCAAACCGATGCAAATGCAATGGCAAGAGCACACGAAGTGCTCAAGTCCTTCACTCTCAAATTCCAACACAACAACAAATGTTTATGGGGGAATAAGAGAGGAAGAACAAAGGAAACCACAAAGGAGTCAAATCCTTCACTCCCAAATCCCACCAAAAGCAACTAATGCTTATGGGGGGAGAAGAGAGGAAGAACAAAGAAGAAGAACCACAAAGGAACTCCAAGAACTAGATCCACTAAGTTCCCCTCACTTAGAGGAGAGATGGATTGGTAGGATTGTAGATCTAGATCTCCTCTCAACTTTCCCTAAAGAATATGGAAGATTCAATGGAGGGATTGAGAGGGAAGTGAGCTTTCCAAGGTCAACAATGGAGTAGGAGAGAGGGGAAAATCGTGCTGCCTTCGATTTTTTGAGGAAGAAGAAGGGGAGGGGTATTTATACCCCTCCAGGAAATATAGCCGTTGGCTGTTTCGACACTCGGAAATTCCGGTATAAGTTAGACTCGGAAATTCCGGTCATCCGGAAATTCCGGTCTAGAGAGACTCGGAAATTCCGGTCACCCGGAAATTCCGGTCTAAGAGAGCTCGGAAATTCCGGCTGGAGTCAGAAGCAAAACCAAACTTTTCCTTAGCCATTTCTGGAGGACTTTTCTGGGGGCACTCGGAAATTCCGGTATATGGAAATTTCCGAGCACAATTTCCGACTGGAGTCAGAACCCTTTTTCACCTTTCCTTAGCCGTTTTCTTGGATGAGCTGGGGAACCGGAAATTCCGGTAGGGCGGAATATCCGGCCCCAATAATCCGAATCAGTAGAACACCGAAACGAAAACTGCTATAACTTTTGCAAATGAACTCCAAAAGAGGTGAGACCAATTTTGTTGGAAAGATAGCGACGATGAGTACCCAACAATATTGCATCCCATAAATAGAGTAAAATCTCCACACATGGCAAGGTGTGGGACTTTCCTCAAGGTAGAACCGGCAATATTTCCGCCACCGAAAACGCAACAAGTTGTCCAAAGTAAAACCGATTTCGATGAACCAGAGCTTGACATGGAGATGAACCAAGCTCTAACTCCTCACCAACATAAAAGCCAAATAAGAACCAAGAAATATGATATGCCAAGTATGCAAAGGTTTGAGCTCTCCACAAGAATGCGATCAAGTTACTAACTTGAGAGCCCCTCTTGATAGTACGCCTATCTATCCTATAGCCCTATCAAGATCATACCTTTGCCTTGAGCATTCCACTTGAGTTGGATGATGACTATCTTGATCTCTTCAAGTAGATCATATTTCTTGATTGCGCGTCCAAACACTTGCTTGATGAAGACTTCTCCAAATACTCCCCCATGCTCACCATGGGAGAGTCTCGCTAAGCTTCGTCTTCATGTCTCCATTGCAAGCACCAAGCATAGGATCTTTTCGAGAAAGCTTCTCTTGGTCTTGCACAACTCATCTTTTCTTCACTAAGATGATGTCTTGAATCTTCAAGACATACTTGCAATAAGCTTCACTCAACACATGAGCTTCAAGAGTTCAACACATGAACTCCACAATTCCATGGACATGATCTATAATGATATCTCAATGCAAACATTAGTCCATAGAGATTGTCATTCAATTACCAAAACCACACATGAGGGAAAATGCTCTTTCAAGGTGTACCCCACGGTTTCCCGCGGATATCCTACAAAGACGACTTTCTCCGACTTTGGTTCGAGTTTGTCGGGCTGCAGTTTCTTAACGTACGCCTCACAACCCCTAACCTTCAGAAACGATAACTTAGGATTTTGGCCATACCATAATTCATACGGCGTCGTTTCAACGGACTTGGACGGAGCCCTATTTAAAATGAATGCGGCTGTTTCTAACGCATAACCCCAGAAGGACACTGGCAGATCGGTAAGAGACATCATAGATCGGACACTATCCGGTAGAGTACGATTACGTCGCTCGGACACGCCGTTACGCTGCGGCGTTCCGGCTGGCGTAAGTTGGGGTACTATGCCACAACTCTTCAGATGTGTGCCAAACTCAAAACTCAAGTACTCTCCACCACGATCGGATCGGAGATGCTTGATTTTCCTATTAAGCTGATTCTCAACTTCACTCTGGAATTCTTTGAACTTTTCAAACGTTTCAGACTTGTGTTTCATCAAATAGATATAACCGTATCTACTCAAGTCATCAGTGAAGGTGACGAAGTAATGATAACCATTGCGTGTCGAAACGCTTATCGGTCCACACACATCTGTATGTATGATCCCCAACAAATCCGACGCCCGTTCAGCGAAACCTTTGAACGGTGTCCTGGTCATTTTGCCCATAAGGCATGTTTCGCATGTATCGAGGGATCCGAAATCCAACGAGTCCAAAAGTCCATCGGAGTGGAGTTGCTTCATGCGCTTTACACCAATATGACCAAGACGGCAATGCCACAAAAACATGGCGGTATCGTCACTACACTTAATCCGTTTGGCTTCTATGTTATGGATGTGAGTACTACGATCGAGATTCAACAAGAATAAACCGTTATTCTCGGGAGCATCAACATAAAAGATATCATTCATATAAATAGCACATATGCTTGACACTGATTTAAATGAATAACCGTCTTGTAACAGGCAAGACCCACTTATAATGTTTACACTCAAGGATGGCACAAAATAACACTTATTTAAAACCAAAACTAATCCCGATGGTAGATGTAGAGGGAGCGTGCCGATAGCCACCACGTCGACTCTCGATCCGTTGCAGACGCGCATCGTCACCTCATCCTTCGCCAGCCGCCTTCTATTCCGTAACTCCTCCTGAGAGTTACATATATGAGCAACAGAACCAGTATCAAATACCCACGTGTTGCTCCGGGCGGATGTAAGGTACACATCTATAACATGTATATCAAATATACCTTGCTCTTTGTCGACCGTCTTGCCAGACTTCCTATCCTCCAGATACTTGGGGCAGTTGCGCTTCCAGTGACCCTCCCCTTGCAGTAGAAACACTCCACGCTAGCTCTGGGACCAGACCTGTTAGTCCTGGGATTGGCAGCCAACTTTGCCTTCCTCCGGGACTTCCAGCTCTGCTTTTCCTTGCCACCGGACTTCTTGAAATCAACGGTCTTGTTGACCATCAACAGCGTGTGCTCCTTCTTAATCTCTACCTCAGCAGTCTTGAGCATCACAAACACTTCACCCAGGGACTTAGCCATGCCCTGCATGTTGTAGTTCATGACGAAGCCTTTGTAGCTTGGCGGCAACGATTGCAACACCCTGTCAATCGCCAGCTCATCGGGAATCTTGCATTCCAGAGCATTCAGGCGTTGAACGTAGCCAGACATCTTGACTACATGCTGGCTCACACTGCTATGCTCTTCCATCTTGGCTGAGAAGAAAAGCTCAGAAGCCTCATATCTCTCAGCCTTAGACTGCGGCGCGAAGACATCCTTAAGATCCGAAATGATCTCAAAGGCGCTCATCTTCTCAAAGCGCTTCTGCAGGTCGGCTTCCATGGCGTAGAACATGCCACTCTGGACAAAGGCAGAATCCTCCGATCGGGTCTGGAAGACCTTCTTCTCATCCTTAGAAGCATCATCTGCAGGAGGGTCACCTATTGCGGCCTCAATGACGTAGGCCACCCTATGGGGAGTGAGGAGGATCCTCAGGTTGCGGAACCAGGCCATGAAGTTTGACCCATTGGTCTTTAGCTTTTCTTTCTCAAGGAACAGACCTAGGTTAAACGAGAGGCGAGACATCTACAATGGAATTTGCAACAACATAAGACTTTGTTCATAATAATTTTGAGTTATAGTATTTTAGAAAATAACTAACATAACTCCCACTCAAACGAACATCCCTCCTGGTCGTTTAAGCGATTACACGACCCCCATCCATTGCACCACCCCTCATCATCAAAGCCGGCGGCACAACTTCAAGAGTAGAAAAAGTCGTCCGCCACACCAATTTTGTGACTCGTGCTCGACCTTTCGGTCTGTCAGACCCTGAATTCAAGCTACACAAACGAAACGTATCGGTTGGGCCACACAACCAAGAACATACTGGGGTTACCACTCCCAGGAAAACCATCAGGCCATGCTCGGAATGGATCATCGGCCGACAGTTCTTGGCGATCCCAACGTCACATACGTTTCCAGATTGTGCACGCAAGAACCCAAAAAGTCTTCCAACTCGTATACTTCAACCATACACACATGGTATACGAGTCGGATTTTTAACAAGTTGAAACCACAGAATAAACCTATGACACAAAGAAAGGAAATAATATCCAAAAGCTCTCACTGAGCAAAATATATCAAATGGCACCAATCAGAGGACACATGTCCCAACATTACATCATGCAGCGGAAACACACCGGTCTGAGTACAGACAAGAAGCAAAGGGCTCAAGGCCGAAACAAAAAAAAGAAGGCCCATCCACGCAGTCCACCAGGAAGTAGCCCAGGGGAACTCTAACTACTCGTCGTAGCTCTCGTCGTCGAACTCCACGTAGCATCCACCGAACTGGTCGAGTGAAGGATCCTCAACTGCAGAAAAACCACAGCCCGCGAACGGGTCAATACACCGAAGCGTATCGAACAAGCTTAATCTAACAGGTTACAAAACTGTAAGATTCCCAAAATATGGGGTAAGTGTACTTAGCGGCAGCAGCACTAGCAGACCAAAGAGACACGCTAAAACTTCCGTCTACTTAGAGAGGGATAAGAGAGCGTTTAAATATCCACCTACAACTGACACCAGTCATAACCCATTCTCGAATTAACCCCCTCAACCAAGTATGAGGAAGCAATCCGGGAATACTCACACGTTAACAATTTTAGTTACCATTTAGGGGGTAAGTAATGCTATATTACTAGTCACATTAATTAACAAAGATTAGATGTAAGTTGTCTAGATCTTGTTAGCCAGCATCATCGCCAGGTCGTTCAGAACCGTGGACACGGCTCATCGATAAGATTATACCCTGCAGGGGTGCACTACTGGACCCATACTCGCATGATCAACCCAGTCAAAAACATTAGGGCCTTTCAACCCAACTCTTATCCTTCACCGCAACAAGTCCAGGCGCCACGGGAGCTATGCTGGTCCCGGCCAAAAGGGTGCGGACTCCCGCAGGACACACCCCTCCACACCAACAGGCCGCGCCCTATATGCATGTAACAAGGCACACGGCCAAAGTAAAATACTGCACTAGTATTGATGCATATGAGACAAATGGAAAACCCGAACTAGGTGTAGCTCCCAGACAAGTCGAAGTTCCAGTCAAAGTCGAGGGGGGCTCCATTGGGCCACCCACAAGTGGTTAGTGCGCTCAAAATTGGATCCGAGGACAAAATCTCAGTTCCTAGGTCGACACTGAGCAGAACAAAGCACCTCGCAAGGCCTTCCGCCTGGTGCCTTATCTTTTAATTATAGAACCCCACAATAAGACAGCAGTTTATTATAGTAGAACCATCTATCATGCTAAGCATATGAGATAAACGACAAAGGAACGACTCGCTCAACCAATTCTAAGCATGCACTACGACTTGCAAAGGCCAACAGATAAACAAGCAAGGGGTTATGGGTTGTGGGGATATAGCTGTATAGGCTGTAGTCTAAACATATGATGGGATCGCAATTCAAGAATCGATAACTAGGATAGCATAGATCAAAAGGCAAGAATGAAAACCCGACAATCGTGTAACCGGTTAGCAGAAGCTTGCCTGGCAGCTTGTGGCCTGGCACAAAAGCTGAAACCTCAGTATCGTAGGTACTCGCAACAGACACGTCGTCGTCTACCCAAAGAGAGCCAAACACAGAAAATGGGAAACAATAATCAATCCAGAGAAATGCGCAATCAAAAACGATGGAGCATTATGGTATGAGATGATTAGGTCATATTAATTCGGGGATGAAATCCCGGCAAAAGATTAGGGTGCAAGTTATTTGTGTAACCAACAATTTAAATGTTTTTTAACCTATATAGCAGGTATGGTGATCTAATTAATTTAAATGGAATAGACATTAATTAATTAAATGCAAATTATTTATCTACAACTCAAATTAAATGTTTATTAGCATGGCAAGGGAATGGTAAAAAAGGTATGAGCATATTAAATGGAATTAGGGTATTATATAATTATTACCCTCATACTCCATATTTAATTAATTAATTGCATTTGTTAATTTAAACTAGGCATTTAAAAATAAATGATGCAAAATGACATAAGAATGTGATAATCATGTTTATTACATTTTTCTGATATAAAAACATATAAAGTTTATTTTATTTGGAGTGGTAGAAATAAAGTTATTGCAATTATAAATCTAGGGTTGTTTCTGAAAACGTGCAGGGTCTTATCCGTGATGGAAAAGTAGCAGGGAAGGTCTACTGTGCAATTCCAGGAACCCAGGGGCTCCGGTGCAAAATAAACCGGTGCATGGAATTTTTTCACCGCGGGACGACGCACCCCGGGTCACTGACGCGCGGGGCCAGCGCCCGCGTGGCGCTGACTGCGCACGCTGCGCGTGCTGCGGACACCCATTGTCGCTGACAGGTGGGGCCGCCCTGTCAGTGAACGAGATAAGAAAATAAAAGGTGTGGGTTTTATTCAACGCGCCAACGATTCGAACTCGCGTCCGCGGGGCCGAAGAAACAGCGCTGCTAGCCAGAAATCCTTGCTCGGGTTGTTGACAGGGAAGAGGATACACTATTTTTAACAGGACGACGAATCGGATACTGACGAAACTGAATTTCGCCTGAAACCGTGCGCGCGGCGGAGCAAAAAGGAACCGGCGGCGACCAAACAGTGGCGGTGCGCGGGCGTTTGGGTGTGCCGTGTGTGCGGGACGCGTTGGGGGAACCGTTCCCGTGCTCGGCTGCGAAGGAGAAGCCTTTGGGTGCTCGGGCCCGTGCTCGACGAGGCGTGCGGTTCGTGTCGTGGCCGTGGCCATGGCGGACTCCGGCGCCGGCGGATTGGTCGCTACGGAGACGCGCGGGAGGGGGGAAAGGCGAGGAGGAGGTGCAGCTCACCGAGGCGCACACCGTGGCGAGCCGAGGAGGCGTGGGGCGGCCGGAGGCGAGAGGATGGTGCCGGGGGAGGTCGCGGGGGTCCCCGGCCGGCGTCGCGGCGTCGAGCTCGCGCGGCCGCGCGTTGGTGCTCCCGGCCCTGCCCGTGTCGCCGAGGACGAAGGAGGAGGAGGGGCGGCTTCTGGCGCGTGTAGAAGGAAGGGGGCGACGGAATCAGCAACCGCGGCGGTGGGAGCTTCGGTGGACTTCGGTGGAGGAACAGAGGTAAAAGAGGGGAACCGAGAGCGCCGGCGGCGGGGCAGAGGGAAAGGGTTAGGGTTTCGGGGGCGGCTGCTTAAAAGAGAGAGGAGAGGGGCAGGGCAGGTGGAGGTGGGGGCGACCATGGCGCTGTGCCTCGCTGGAAAGCGAGCACGCCCTCCTCGTGCACCTGTACGGAGGAAGAAGAAAAGGGGCCAGGGGAGAAGTTGGTTCGGGCTGGGCTGATTCGGCCCAGCTCGGCCAGACTTCTATTTTTTTTTTGTACTGAATTTCTTTTTCTTTTTGTTTATCCCTTTTTCTGTTTTGTAAATGTAAAAACAAAATAGAAAAAGAAAAGAGAGATAAAACCCTTTTGACAATTTTGATAGTTTCAAAACAAACTGATTGAAGTATTGAAAAGATTATTTGTACAATTTTGAAACTTCAATTTTTAATTGATTTGAAAAAGCATTTGAAAAAATGGGATTTGCAATTTGAAAGTAAATTATCTAATTGCAATGCCAAACAAAACAAACTATGCATGAAGTCACCTTATATTACAACACAGGCATACAATTTAGGAAAGTACAACTTTGGGATGTTACAACACTCCCCCCCTCAAAGGAATCACGCCCCGAGATTCTTCATGTAGCAACGAAGAGGTCGGGATACTCGGCACGGAGGTGGTCTTCACGTTCCCATGTAGCTTCCTTGTCAGAATGATGAGACCATTGAACCTTGTAGAACTTGACAGTGTTGTTTCGGGTGCGACGTTCAGCTTCGTCAAGAATGCGAATCGGTTGTTCCACATAGGAGAGATCTTCTCGAAGTTCAATTGATCCATGATCAACTGCATGTCCTGGATCTTGGAAGCACTTCTTGAGTTGTGACACGTGGAAGACATCGTGCACTTTGGAGAGGTTTGGAGGAAGTTCCAGACGGTAAGCCAATTCGCCACGCCTTGAAAGAACGTTGAAAGGTCCAACATAACGCGGAGCGAGCTTTCCTTTGATGCCAAAGCGTTGCGTGCCTCTCAGAGGAGTGACACGAAGGTAAGCTTGATCACCAGGTGCATAGACCATGTCCCTGTGCTTGCTATCGTAATAGCTTTTCTGCCGAGACTGGGCAATCTTCAGATTGTCACGAATGATGCGAACCTTTTCTTCAGCCTCCTGGATAATATCCGGACCAAAGAATTGACGTTCACCAGCTTGAGACCAATTCAGAGGAGTTCTGCATTTGCGGCCATAGAGAGCTTCAAAGGGAGCCATGCCTAGACTTGCTTGGAAGCTGTTGTTGTAGGAGAACTCAGCATACGGAAGGCAATCCTCCCATTTCATGCCAAAGGAGATAACACAAGCTCTGAGCATATCCTCCAGAATTTGGTTCACTCTTTCAACCTGTCCACTTGTCTGCGGATGGTAAGCTGTGCTGAACAGAAGTTTAGTACCCAAGGCTTTCTGAAAGCTATCCCAAAATCGAGAAGTGAAGATACTTCCACGATCTGAGCTTATTGCCAAAGGAACACCATGTAAAGGAACCAGTCTTGTCATATAGAGTTCTGCCAACTGACTAGCTGATACTGTCTCTTTGACTGGAAAGAAGTGAGCCACTTTGGAGAGACGATCAATGACAACAAAGATTGCATCGTTGCCTTTCTTGGACTTTGGAAACCCAGTAACGAAGTCCATTTCGATCTTGTCCCATTTCCACTCAGGAATTTGCAGTGGTTGAAGAAGTCCAGGTGGTCTCTGATGAACTGCCTTGACACGACAGCAAACATCACAATGAGACACATAGCGAGCAATTTCACACTTCATCCTGGTCCACCAATAGATTCACTTGAGGTCCTGGTACATCTTTGTGCTGCCAGAGTGGATAGAAAGCGGAGTATCATGAGCCTCCTTGAGAATGAGTTCTCTTAAGCTGTCAAGCTTGGGCACTACAATGCGTTCTTCAAACAGCAAGGTACCCTTGTCATCGAGAGAGAAACTCTTGTACTTATCCTTGCCAATGTTGTCTTTGATATTCCTGACACCAGAATCACGCAACTGTGCGGCACGGATCTTGTCCTCAAGTGTAGGAGTGGCAATCAAACTTGCGAGATAACCAGAAGGAACCACTTGAAGATTGAGCTTCTTGAATTCTTCGTGAAGAGGAGGTTGGATGTCCTCAACCATGAGGTTTTTGCAATAGGACTTGCGACTGAGAGCATCAGCCATTACATTAGCTTTGCCTGGAGTGTAAGAGATGGTAAGATCGTAATCTGAGAGTTTCTCAAGCCACCTTGTTTGCCTGAGGTTCAAGTCTGGTTGAGTGAAGAGATATTTGAGACTCTTGTGATCAGTGAAGATCTCACAGCTGTGCCCCAACAAATAAGGTCTCCAAGCCTTGAGGGCATACATGATTGCTGCAAGTTCAAGATCATGTGTAGGATAGTTGAGCTCATGAGGCTGCAACTGGCGAGATGCATAAGCCACAACTTTGCGTTCTTGCATGAGGACTGCGCCTAGTCCTTGAAGAGATGCATCGCAGAATATTTGGAAAGGTTTGGAAGTGTCTGGGACAACTAGAACAGGAGTAGAAGTGAGTTTAGCTTTCAAGAGATTGAAACTCTCATCACACTTTGGAGTCCAAAGAAACTTTCTATCCTTCCTAGTAAGATCGGTGAGAGGCTTAGCGATTTTGGAGAAGTTCACAACAAAACGACGGCAATAGCTAGCCATGCCAAGGAGCTCCTGACTTGTTTCACCGATGTAGGAGGCAACCATTCAACAATGGCCTTCACTTTTTCTGGATCAACAGAAATGCCTTCAGAAGAGATGACATGACCAAGGTAGGATACTTTAGGAAGCCAAAATTCACACTTGGAGAACTTGGCGTAGAGACGGTGTTCTCGGAGTTTCAACAAGATAAGACGTAGATGTTCTCCGTGTTCTTCCTCGGTTTTGGAATAGATAAGAATGTCATCGAGATAGACTACCACGAACTTATCGAGGTATTCCATGAAAACGAAGTTCATGAGACGTGAGAAAGTCGCCGGAGCATTTGTGAGACCGAAAGACATGACAGTGTATTCGTAGAGACCATAACGAGTGGTGAAAGCTGTCTTTGGAATGTCTTCCTTGCGGATCTTGATCTGGTGATAACCTGACCTCAAGTCCAACTTGGAGAAAACCTTAGCACCAGCCAGTTGATCAAACAGGTCATTGATGCGAGGGAGAGGATACTTGTTCTTGATGGTTTTCTTGTTCAGAGGACGGTAGTCAACAACCAGTCGCTCAGTCGTGTCCCTCTTTTTGACAAACAGAGTAGGACAACCCCAAGGAGAAGTACTAGGTTGGATGTGACCTTTACTTTCCAACTCCTCTAGCTGTCTCTTAAGTTCAGCCAGTTCTTTGGGGCCCATCTTGTAAGGACGTTTGGAGATAGGAGCAGTGCCTGGTTCTAGTTCAATAACGAACTCCACGGCTCTGTCAGGCGGCATGCCTGGCAATTCTTCAGGAAAGACGTCAGGAAAGTCTTGGACCACCGGTATATCTTCCATAGCAGGTAGAGGATGAACATTGAGGGCATATAGCTGAACAGATGGAGATTTTGAATAGAAGTAGACTATCTGGCCAGAAGAATGGGTAAGCTTAACAGATTTAGCAGTACAATCAATTACCGCTTTATTTGCCACAAGCCAATCCATCCCTAGGATGACATCAATGTCTGAAGAACGAAGAGCAATAAGAGACGCTTGGAATGGAAGATTTCCGATTAAGATCTCGTTGTTCCGGCTAACTTCTCTTGTAAGCCATTTGGATCCTGGTTGCTGCACTAAGACAGGGCTGTCCATCTTTTCGAAAGTAACACCATTGCTGGAAGCAAAACTTTGCGAAATGAACGAATGGGACGCACCAGAATCAAACAACACTTTAGCGAGGATAGAGTTCACGAATAGATTTCCAAGAACCACATCAGTAGCTTCCTCTGCTTCTTTTGCTGTAACATGATTCACCCTTGCGCGTCTACTAACAGACCTTTTGTCGATGTTGGGGGCCTGAGGAGTAACAGCACAACTCTTAGGGCGACAAGGTGGAGAAGGAAGTGTGTTTTGCGGACACTTGTAAGAGAAGTGGCCCGGCTCGCCGCACTTGAAGCAGGTGACCGAAGAGTTTGGAACTATAGGCGTTGTCTGCTCGACGAAACTCCTTGTAGCTGAAGCTGGGTTGGTTAGACCGGAAGAAAACCTCGGAGAGATTGGAGTGTGGATGAGTTGAGTTTGAGCTGCATAGGGTATCCAAACCCTACGTTTCTGTGGAGGTGTAGAATCTGATGGAGAAGAAGTTGTTTCAAAAGAGTGTTTACGAGATTCTTCGAATTTCTCACGTCCAAATTCCTCTCGGAGAGCTGTGTTGACAAGGTCTTCAAAGGTATCGCACTTGATAAGAGTGAGTGCGTACTTAAGATCTGGGTTTAGACCTCTGCGGAATTTGGCTTGCTTTTTGGCATCAGTTGATACCTCATCCTGAGCATAGCGGGCCAAACGATTGAACTCAGCTTGATAGTCCAACACAGACATGCTACCCTGAGTCAAGTCGTAGAATTCTTCCCGCTTTCTTACCATGACCCCTTCTGGAATATGGTGGTATTTGAAAGCCTCCTTGAACTCATCCCAAGAACCGACCTATCGTATCCAACTCAAACCCTGAAATTCGTTTTTCCAACCACCTTTCATTCAAACACGTATATCTCAAGAAATATAACTCCAAATCCGGATCCGCTTGATCCTACGCGTTCACAACTCTGAGCCCTATCTATTCCACCATCCCTCCGCCTATATAAACCTCTGTAGCCGCCGGCATCTCTTTTACTCTTTTCGTTCCACCGAAACCCTAATCAGCAAAATATTATTTCGTTCGTTCGACAAACAAAACCATCTCCAATCGCGACGGGCCTTAATCATTGTTGTAGATCTCGTCGATACCATTCCATCCCAATAAGGCTCAACTCTTTTCATCAAGCGTGGAGGAAGAATTTCGAATCTTCCTCCATCAGATCTGAAGTCGTATTTCTCAGATCTCTTCGCACTCGTTGCGTCAAATTGAAATTCCTTCGGTGAAAAGGTAGATCTACTCTATATCTACAACTTTCCTGTTGACAACTTTTTATTTTAACGTACGTAATGTTCTATATAATACAGATCGTGTTTGATGTTGTTCGAGTAACCAAACCATCTTAAAAAGTTGGGACGACAATACGAAAGTTGTTTCCCTGATCAAGACCTTTCTTTTGCCCAAGCCTCACCTCTTTTGGTTCAACGAGCTGAGAGATACTCGCATTTGAAATTTCGGATCAGACAGGTATTTTGCGATTTGTGACCAATCTATTCATCCACTTATGTTATAATTCTGATAATTAGAAAGAGCACGTAATTCTCTACAACTTTCGTTAAGAGTGTTTTTCCATCCGAGAAACTTTATTTTTGGTCAAATTCGTAGTCAAATCCCAGTCAGCCTGCCACGTCAGCAAGTCAATACCTACGTAAGCAGTCAAAGTCAACAGTCAACCGAAGACCGGCAGTTTTACAGAAAAATCTTAAATTTTAAATCTATCACTCCTTTTTATTGGTTTGGTCAAATTTTACAAATAAAATATTTTTGGAAAGCTTATGACACATAGAAACGTTTGGCATCATTACTTTTATGTTTTGTCAAATTAAAATTTGTTGAAATTCAAAAGTGGCATTAATGGTAAATTGAACATAACTTCAAATTTGAAATTTAAAACTTGTCAAACTCTTTTGATATAAATTTTAATGTCTAAGTATTGGCAGTAGTATTTTTCTACTAATTTTTGTAGAATAATTTTCTATGATTTTATAATTTATCTTGATTAAATACTTTTAAGTGTTGTTTTAATGATTAAAATTGATTAAAAATTTATTAAAATTTATTTTCATCATCTATTCGAATTATAAAGTACTTAGTCATATTATAACCACTTTGGTATTAAAATGTACTTAGAAATATTTTGCCTCTTTAAACAAAATAAATTCTTTGTTAGAAAATATTGATAAATATTTTTCGACAACACTCTTCCTTAGAAAAATTTCAACATCTTAAAGATGCTAAATCTTTTCCTTAGAAAATTTTAGCATCTAGAAAACTTAGTTGTTTTATTTTGTTAAGTGTTGTCCTTAGAAATAAATTGCATTGCATGCATGACATATCTATTGTATAGTTATACTCCTTATAGGAAAACTCCTTCCTTATTTTCCCTAAGTTAGGATTATTTTCAACCTAGTGTTTTGGTAAAGTGCTATGCAATTAGACACTTAGGATTTCCAAGATGGAGCTAGAAGGCCATTGAAGGACTTAGCCAAAACAAGACTTCAGAAGTATCTCCAAGAAGTAGAAGCACTTAGAAGAAAACAGACTCTGGAAGCATCCTCAAGATGTCAAGCACTTAGAAGAAAAGTGAGAAGAAGTTCAAGAAGGCCAACCTCCCTTTTATTCTCTAAGTCTTTCTCTCGGTCTTTTCTTCTCCTCTGAGACTTCATGAAGACTAAGTAAATCCAAGACCAGCCTCGAGGATACAAGAACCATCAAGTCTGAAGATTCATCAAGACTACCAAGAACTTCAATCAAGACATCATCAAGGAGAATATTACAAGTCTGGAGATGAAGCCTGGAGGACAACTACATCTTTCTTCTATCTTTTCCCTCTTTCCTAATCTTGTCTTTCACATTTGACTTAAACAATTTTGATCATGATATTATCATCTTGAAGTTGTTGGATCCTAGCGGCATAGTGAGATGGAGCGGCCTGGAAACAAACCTTACATGTCCACGTACATGAGACTTGTTCCATAATTTAAGTGGCTGGCCGGGTGTCTGTCTCTCTCACTTTAGCGAATATCCAATTTACAAAGAGTTGATAGTAATTGTTGATCACCTTTAAGAATAAACTTAGTATTTTCTCTAAGTACTTTTGCACATCATGGCTAAGCCATTAGAGGGCTTGTTTCAAGATGATATAAAACTAAATATTTTATTCAACTTATGACCTTAGCCCTTAGTCCTTTTGAACCAACCTAATTGCCTTGCATAAACTTAAAATATTTCCATGGCATGAAAAAGCATTTCTAGCCTTAGGAATATTTTGCACATCATGCATAAACATATTTCCTTAGAAAGTTTTATAAAACTTATTTATTCATCTAGTATGTGTTTGTATGCATTGTGGAGTTGTGCTTGCTGTTGATTGTTGTATTGTTGCTTGTCTATACTGTTAGATTGAACGGAGAGTCCCGAGTATCGTTGAAAAGAGTTGTGAACAACGACAACATTCAAAGGCAAGTGGCACACCTCATAAACTTCCTATTTCTATATGCATTACTTAGTGTATTTTTATATGCATGTGTAGGATAGTATTGCTATGCTAAACCTGTGTAGAACTCCTTATTCCTGTGTCTAGGTTCCTATGCAATACTTAGTAGAATTATTGATGCTATGCAAATGTTGTTTTGTGAAAATCTAAATTCTACTAAGTTAAGAATGAAACACCTGGGTGGTAAGTGGTTGCATGGTTTATGTTGAGTGGCTAATCAGGTCCATGTCTATGGTTCCTGGAGTATGTACACTTGTGAATGGACACCCAGGAACAGAGGAATCTGAAGAACTCCGAGTGACGATTGCTTCCAGTGCAGCCATTGCCATATGGGCTCTGGCTTGATCAATTATGTTGCGTGGACTCTCTCCGGCTTGACAAGCAGATGTAGGGGGATGTTAGGTGGAACGGGTCAAGCCAGAGTGGGAGGGAAAATGCTTCTGAAAGATCTCGTCTCATTCTTCTCCTTTCCTTATCACAAATGGTGTGTAAAGGATACCTTGGGTTGAATGGGTACAATGGTGAAAGTGCACAACCTCTGCAGAGTGTAAAACTAAGTACTTAGCCGTGTCCTCGGTTACGGACAATTTTGAGCAGCTGATCAAGGACGTCAACGGAGGATTCCATCACTCCAACTTCAGAAGTAAAACTTGATGGGTGAACAAGGGAAGATGAGATTTATGGTTTTCATGCCATACTCGTCGATTTCAAGAATAGTGTTTTCAAAAGAGTAGGAAAAATTGGCTTTATGCAAATTAGCCTTGAACTCCACCAGCCAAATATGCATATAGGCTTTAGAGTTATTCCATTAAGTGTCCACCATAGTGTCACTTGCCAGACTCCATTTTTAATGGAATCTGACCCACGTTGTTGCAGTATTTTTCTTATTGCAGATTTGATCAGATGACGAGTGAGGTTTCGTAAACGTTTCGAGTCTACAACCAACATGTTTTCGCCTGTGGTAGCATGAAAGTTATAGAGACTCACTGCTATTGTATTTCCGCTGTGTACTTTTTCAATGCTAGCTTTATGCTATGCAACTTGTATCAAATATTTTGGAATTCTGGATATCGATGTAATAAAATTGACGCTTTGTTGTGATATTACATCGTAAACTGTGTGTGCAAATGAATCGATCCAGGGATTTGCACTATACACAGGTATCTGCCTTATTTTAAGTGCAGGTACGCTACAGATGGTATCAGAGCACTGTGTTGCCTGTAGGTTCGAAACCCTAGGTTTGGATAAAAATAGGTTTGACCATAGGATTGAAAATCTATTTTCCTTCACTTTTCTAAAAACAAATCTTTTCACTATGTCTTCCTCTTATTCTCATCTACTATCAACCTTCCAAAAACCTCTTATCTTTTTCTAGATGACCATGTTCTTATAGTCTAAGTCTGATTCTGCTGGCTCATATGGAAAAGCTACGATTAATCATGAAGTTCTGCATGTATGGAAGACCACTGAAGAACCAGGTTTCGACCAACACTTCTAAGATATCCAAGAAAGTTGAACAAGAACTTGAAGCAGTCATGAAGGAGGTAGATTTGACCACCACCAATAATAGAATGACGATATCGTGTTAGTGTATTGATCATATCAACTTGGCTATATGACAATACTAGATTGTTTGTTTGTTGTGAACCTTGTTGCTTGATGTTTGTTAGATGTTGATTGATTATGTTATAGATTGGTTGCCTTGTTTTGTTTTATTGAACTAGGATTCCACCATAAGTACAAATAATTCAACTCATTGCTTTCTAAACCAAACAGATGTCTCACCCCAATACCAACACCAATGATTTGCATACAACTATGCGCCTACTATTAGAGAACCAGAGTCAGCTGTTGAAGATGATCAATGACCAACTGCCTAAGATTGATCAAAACCATAGTGATTTTGATGAGAACCTTATGACCAAACTAAAGGCATGCAAAACTTGTAGAGAGATAGGACATACGTCCAAAGAATGTCCTGATGAGTGGCCCCATGGTCATACCGGACATCCAGTTAGGGAATGCCCCACAAGTCAGATTACTTGCTTTTTGTGTGAAGCAACAAATCACGTTCCAACTCAATATCAACTCTACCCCGTGGTGCAAGAAGTCAGTCAGCAAGTCAAAAAGGGGATGCAACAAAATCTCATGAAGCATGTGGAAGTACAAGAAAACAAGGAGGAACACAAAAGAGATACTAGCCATATAACATGTTTTACATGTGGAGAACTAGGACATTATTCATGGGACTGCAAAGAGAAAAGGACTGGTCAGGATACTGAACCAAATATTCATCAAAATGAGACTGTGGGTCATACTAAGGTGAAGAATGAAATAAGAGTAAGGTCACTTCCGAAGATAACCAAAAGTACCTCCAAGTGTTGCTATAAATGTGAAGGAGATCACCTAGCTCGAAATTGTCACATCAAACGAGACTGGACTTCTTTAATTGAGATAGAATATAGCAAACAAGATTTGGAAGAACTGTTAGCCCTGGAAACACCAAAAAAGAAGAGGAACTTAGGTGACGTAATTTGCTCAAATGTAAAGGCAAAGGACATTATGCTGATAAGTGCCCAGTAAAGATGAAGGAGAAATGCCTTATCCGCTCACACAAGAAAATCATCAGTCCCGTGACATGTCGCAGATGCGGAGCAACAGGACACTATGTGAGTGGCTGCCCTGAGTGGAAGAAGAATAAATCTCTCCAAGGACCGAGTGGAAAGCGTGAGTGCTAAAAACTTTCTGTATCCACCACATGCCATTGTATTTTGAATACTTGTACGCTCTACATCAGAGGAATAAACAAGATTGCACAAAGTCTCTGGACTGACCACAAAAATTTCTTTTAAGGGTGGTAGCCACCTAGATAATTCAAACCCAGTCGCTTAAACCCAGAGATCTCAAACCATCCTTCTTTCTATCCTTCTAATCATAAAAATCATCCCCTACCAGTTTTCAACTTTCCATGTCAGAAATTTCATTTCCCAAAACATCTCGAGGTATCATAATCATTCAAGCATTTGCTTTGTCTTTCTAGCCTCTCCGAATCTCGGGGACGAGATTCCTTTTAAGGGTGGTAGTCTGTAACATCATAGGATTTTTCAAATTCTGAAAAATCAGAAAAATTAAAAACTCTTTTTAAAACTATTTGTATGTCGATTTGAAAACAAAATTCATGCATGCATTCATCATTTTCTTGCATTATTTATATTTGAAATTACAATGGTTGAAATATTATTTCCACTTGAAAACCTATTTGAGAAGATATTAAAAATAAAATAATGATTATGCTATTTATCTTATTTTACTTTAATATTTTGATTGTAATTATTAGAAATAATTATTTTCATATGTTCACAATTGTGGTACCAAATTTTATTTAGCCATACATAGATTAATTAAATTTCTATTTCCAAATTTGACAAAAGTGTCAAATTTGCATTAAATCAAATATTCAAAATTAATATTTTTAAAAAGTGGTCAAAACATGTCCATAAATGTTTTAAAATAAAGATGTGATTTTTAGAAATTTTTAGAAATTAATTTCACTTAATTCGGAGTTCTAAAATAAAAGTTATGAATGAATTAAGAAAAAAAAAAACGAATCGGGCCAGCCGGCCGGCCCAGGAACGAACCGAACCGAGCTATCGTATCCAACTCAAACCCTGAAATTCGTTTTTCCAACCACCTTTCATTCAAACACGTATATCTCAAGAAATATAACTCCAAATCCGGATCCGCTTGATCCTACGCGTTCACAACTCCGAGCCCTATCTATTCCACCATCCCTCCGCCTATATAAACCTCTGTAGCCGCCGGCATCTCTTTTACTCTTTTCGTTCCACCGAAACCCTAATCAGCAAAATATTATTTCGTTCGTTCGACAAACAAAACCATCTCCAATCGCGACGGGGACTTAATCATTGTTGTAGATCTCGTCGATACCTTTCCATCCCAATAAGGCTCAACTCTTTTCATCAAGCGTGGAGGAAGAATTTCGAATCTTCCTCCATCAGATCCGAAGTCGTATTTCTCAGATCTCTTCGCGCTCGTTGCGTCAAAGCGAAATTCCTTCGGAAAAGATAGATCTACTCTATATCTACAACTTTCCTGTTGACAACTTTTTATTTTAACGTACGTAATTTTCTGTATAATACAGATCGTGTTTGATGTTGTTCGAGTAACCAAACCATCTTAAAAAGTTGGGACGACAATACGAAAGTTGTTCCCTGATCAAGACCTTTCTTTTGCCCCAAGCCTCACCTCTTTTGGTTCAACGAGCTGAGAGATATTCGCGTTTAAAGTTTCGGATCAGCCAGGTATTTTGCTATTTGTGACCAATCTATTCATCCACTTATGTTATAATTCTGATAATTAGAAAGAGCACGTAATTCTCTACAACTTTCGTTAAGAGTGTTTTTCCATCCGAGCAACTTTATTTTTGGTCAAATTCGTAGTCAAATCCCAGTCAGTCTGCCACGTCAGCAAGTCAATTCCTACGTCAGCAGTCAAAGTCAACAGTCAACCGAAGACCGGCAGTTTTGCAGAAAAATCTTAAATTTTAAATCTATCACTACTTTTTATTGGTTTGGTCAAATTTTACAAATAAAATATTTTTGGTCAGCTTATGACACGTAGAAACTTTTGGCATCATTACTTTTATGTTTTGTCTAATTAAAATTTGTTGAAATTCAAAAGTGGCATTAATGGTAAATTGAACATAACTTCAAATTTGAAATTTAAAACTTGTCAAACTCTTTTAATATAAATTTGAATGTCTAAGTATTGGAAGTAGTATTTTTCTACTAATTTTTGTAGAATAATTTTCTATGATTTTATAATTTATATTGATTAAATACTTTTAAGTGTTGTTTTAATGATTAAAATTGATTAAAAATTTATTAAAATTTATTTTCATCATCTATTCGAATTATAAAGTACTTAGTCATATTATAACCACTTTGGTATTAAAATGTACTTAGAAATATTTTGCCTCTTTAAACAAAATAAATTCTTTGTTAGAAAATATTGATAAATATTTTTCGACAACACTCTTCCTTAGAAAAATTTCAACATCTTAAAGATGCTAAATCTTTTCCTTAGAAAATTTTAGCATCTAGAAAACTTAGTTGTTTTATTTTGTTAAGTGTTGTCCTTAGAAATAAATTGCATTGCATGCATGACATATCTATTGTATAGTTATACTCCTTATAGGAAAACTCCTTCCTTATTTTCCCTAAGTTAGGATTATTTTCAACCTAGTGTTTTGGTAAAGTGCTATGCAATTAGACACTTAGGATTTCCAAGATGGAGCTAGAAGGCCAGTGAAGGACTTAGCCAAAACAAGACTTCAGAAGTATCTCCAAGAAGTAGAAGCACTTAGAAGAAAACAGACTCTGGAAGCATCCTCAAGATGTCAAGCACTTAGAAGAAAAGTGAGAAGAAGTTCAAGAAGGCCAACCTCCCTTTTATTCTCTAAGTCTTTCTCTCTGTCTTTTCTTCTCCTCTGAGACTTCATGAAGACTAAGTAAATCCAAGACCAGCCTCGAGGATACAAGAACCATCAAGTCTGAAGATTCATCAAGACTACCAAGAACTTCAATCAAGACATCATCAAGGAGAATATTACAAGTCTGGAGATGAAGCCTGGAGGACAACTACATCTTTCTTCTATCTTTTCCCTCTTTCCTAATCTTGTCTTTCACATTTGACTTAAACAATTTTGATCATGATATTATCATCTTGAAGTTGTTGGATCCTAGCGGCATAGTGAGATGAAGCGGCCTGGAAACAAACCTTACATGTCCACGTACATGAGACTTGTTCCACAATTTAAGTGGCTGGCCGGGTGTCTGTCTCTCTCACTTTAGCGAATATCCAATTTACAAAGAGTTGATAGTAATTGTTGATCACCTTTAAGAATAAACTTAGTATTTTCTCTAAGTACTTTTGCACATCATGGCTAAGCCATTAGAGGGCTTGTTTCAAGATGATATAAAACAAAATATTTTATTCAACTTATGACCTTAGCCCTTAGTCCTTTTGAACCAACCTAATTGCCTTGCATAAACTTAAAATATTTCCATGGCATGAAAAAGCATTTCTAGCCTTAGGAATATTTTGCACATCATGCATAAACATATTTCCTTAGAAAGTTTTATAAAACTTATTTATTCATCTAGTATGTGTTTGTATGCATTGTGGAGTTGTGCTTGCTGTTGATTGTTGTATTGTTGCTTGTCTATACTGTTAGATTGAACGGAGAGTCCCGAGTATCGTTGAAAAGAGTTGTGAACAACGACAACATTCAAAGGCAAGTGGCACACCTCATAAACTTCCTATTTCTATATGCATTACTTAGTGTATTTTTATATGCATGTGTAGGATAGTATTTAGTTACCATTTAGGGGGTAAGTAATGCTATATTACTAGTCACATTAATTAACAAAGATTAGATGTAAGTTGTCTAGATCTTGTTAGCCAGCATCATCACCAAGTCGTCCATAACCGTGGACACGGCTCATCGATAAGATTATACCCTGCAGGGGTGCACTACTGGACCCATACTCGCATGATCAACCCAGTCAAAAACATTAGGGCCTTTCAACCCAACTCTTATCCTTCACCGCAACAAGTCCAGGAGCCACGGGAGCTATGCTGGTCCCGGCCAAAAGGGTGCGGACTCCCGCAGGACACACCCCTCCGCACCAACAGGCCGCGGCGGGGCAGAGGGAAAGGGTTAGGGTTTCGGGGGCGGCTGCTTAAAAGAGAGAGGAGAGGGGCAGGGCAGGTGGAGGTGGGGGCGACCATGGCGCTGTGCCTCGCTGGAAAGCGAGCATGCCCTCCTCGTGCACCTGTACGGAGGAAGAAGAAAAGGGGCCAGGGGAGAAGTTGGGTCGGGCTGGGCTGATTCGGCCCAGCTCGGCCAGACTTCTATTTTTTTTTTTGTACTGAATTTTTTTTTCTTTTTGTTTATCCCTTTTTCTGTTTTGTAAATGTAAAAACAAAATAGAAAAAGAAAAGAGAGATAAAACCTTTTGACAATTTTGATAGTTTCAAAACAAACTGATTGAAGTATTGAAAAGATTATTTGTACAATTTTGAAACTTCAATTTTTAATTGATTTGAAAAAGCATTTGAAAAAAATGGGATTTGCAATTTGAAAGTAAATTATCTAATTGCAATGCCAAACAAAACAAACTATGCATGAAGTCACCTTATATTACAACACATGCATACAATTTAGGAAAGTACAACTTTGGGATGTTACACGGTCTTCCTGTTCCGAGGCCATACCTCTGAGTATGCTAGGCTCGCCACCAAAGACCTCCACGCTGACGCTTGTGCAACATGGATTACACCCACTGTATGCGAACGACGAGATGTCTGACACCCGATCATCACGGCCTGCCTCATAACGTAGAACTTTCTTGGTGGTGCGCGTTGGAGGGAGAACACTAGTGGTATTTTGAAGGGATCATCTTATTCAGCTACCGCCGTGTAACTAATGTATACTATACACACAATCACACAAAATAAGATGCACACAAAACATCAAATGTGATGCAATGTGATATAGTCCATCGCGCCATGGTCTTCTTGGCGCCCGCAGTTTATAAACAATTTAATAAACCTACCTTGACCATATCACATAGCCCCTGCAAAATAAAGTTAGACGCTTCTACTTTATCTTTTGCATGTTTTACGTGGCTTGGGGCTTTCGTAAATAGAACCGCTTCATACCTACGAATCTTATGACCACAACAACGATCCAATAATTGCATGTTTAAGCATCCCTTTCGGGCCCTCCATTGAAAATGCGAAGACCAACTAAAGAGAGAGAAACTAACACCCGCCAGCCACATATACGGTACAAGCCGTATGTCAGTAGTGGAACCAGTCTTGCGTAAGCGTACGCGTAAAGTCGGTCCGGGCCGCTTCATCAACTCAATGCCGCTGGAATACACAAGTGCACGCTAGAGGGTAGCAAATAACAGGAACGGTGCCCCCGTGCAGAGCACGGGTTCTAACAGCGTACAACTATATCTACGATAGATCGGCTCTGATACCACTGAAGGGGATCGTGTGCAGAAAACAAAAGATTTCCTACCAACGATATCCTAAAAGCATGCCAAGATCTATTCTATGCAGATATAGTAGTACGAACGGAGATCGGAATACGTACCCTTGTAGACCGAAAGCGGGGATTACGTTCTCGCACAAACATTGTCGATGAAGACCGACGAAGCCGACCTCAAGGTCGTGTAGAGGAAGCAGGCCTCCGAGTACCGCTAGCGCATCACCTCGCAGGGAGTCGCACACGTACGGTGGAGACGACGGCCTCCGAAGCTCCAGTCCAGGACGAGCAGCGGAAGACTTGGACCGGAACACCAGCAGCGCGGCAGCGGCCTATGGTGGAGGAGATCTCCTTGCTCAGCTCGGCGCGGCTCCAACTTGGGAACCACGAGATCGAGAGAGAAATCGGAAATTAATTGGTGAATTAAAAGGCTGGGGCTGCCCCTTCTTATATAGGCTCCCGGGGGGAGCCAACCTTGCCAGCCAGGCAATGTGGGACTATCCCCACATGCCTCGCTCGGCACATGGTGCGCCGGCCCCCTGGTGGGCCCCATATGGCCCACCTAGGCCGGCCACAGCTCCCCCACCGAATTCCCAAGGGGGTTCCCCCCTCTTGGGCCTTCTTTCGTCCGGAAGGCCCATTTAAGGAAATCTGCCTAAATAAATTCGAAAATAAATATATAAAATCATATTTGCATATTAATAACACTAATTAATATCAAACATAATATATATAATTTTTCCTAGCTCCGAAAACTCTTTCGGCGCTGCCCGATCTCCATCGGACCCCTCCCGGGACGCTCCCGGTGATCTCCTTCCTTTCCGGTTTTCTTGTCGAAACCCCTTAAGTGTGTTACCCTAGGGGTTCGATACAATATCAGGTATGATCAAGACTCCTCAATGATCAACGACTAACTCGTAGGCCTAGACCCCATGAATTAATCCCTGAGATATAATGAATGACTTTCATCTATCAAACCTGAACGTAAAGTCTTAAACCTTTTGCCATAGCGATACTTAGCACGTCCGAGCGTCGTTCTATAGATATCTCCATACCTAATCCCGACCTCGTTACCGACGACACTATCTTCTACTCGTTCATGATCTCATGTCTCCGTGACCTAGTCACATGCTTGCAAGCTCATTAGACATGATCTCACCGAGTGGGCCCGAGAGTATCTATCCTGCTATGCGGACTGGAAAATCCCGCTCTTGACCCCTCGTCTCAACTACTCCTTTCCGATACCCAAAAGTATCACCGTTATTGTCATACTAAATAAGATACGACGTTTGGTGCAATCAAAGTATCTTCCGGGAATAACAATAAGAGTTGATCTCACGGTCAAAGGCGTAACGACTATGTTCTCCAAAACTGTGTATGTCCATCACATCGTTCTCTAGCGATATGACTCTCATTGCCGACCGGCGCCATGCCCCATGACCGGGAAACCTCGATCATCAATCGCGCAACGAAACTAGTCTTAGTAGAGGCTACTAGGGACCTGGTTGTTTACGTATCACACCCGCATTAATGTTTCCGCTTAATACGGTTCTAGCATGACACAAAAACCTATTATGAACAAACGAGATATGATAAAGAATACACTTTATTAATTGCCTCTAGGGCATATCTCCTTCAAAGGCTAATGCAAGTTTTTGAAAACATTTCTTCAAAATGTTGCTTTTATTCCGAAGGCTATGCTCGTCAGGAGTCACATGGCTAGGGCTTTGAGGAGCCTCCTTTCCTGCTGCGTTCGTCGTTCCGTTCTGGAACGTGGAGTAACATGTCACATTCATACACTCTGCAGAGGTGCGCTGCTTTACCCATAAGAGATCAAGACTTTGTTGCACAACCGGGTGATCTTTCTCGTCCACACTTCCTTGGTGTGGGGCCCAGTCAGTAATCCAAGCCAATTACTGCGCCTTTCCACCATCCCCGCACACCCCCCATTACTTCAGTTGCAAGCTAGTGGGAACCATCCCAACCTACAACTTGCTGACTCGTGGGCGCCATCCCAACCTAGTCCTGAAGTCAACCTTCAATAGATGCTAGAAGCCACAACACGAAGGTGAGGTTATTATCCTGGCCACCTCAAGCTCAGCGGATTTACACACCGCTCGGCTTTGATCTAGTCACCCGTTGGTGTACAAGAGGAAAAGGGTACAACTGACTTCTCCGTCCCATTCCAAATCTTATGGTTGCGCGTAATATTCGGCGCAAGAATCACTGGCGACATTTGTTGTTAAGTCCTAGGTCATACTTTCCCGTGCAAATGGAACCTCCACCACAACATTCTTACCGTGGTCCCATCTGCCAGCCATATGAGATTACCACCTCACTGGTGGGTAACCATAGTCATATTATTATAAAATAAGTTTATGCCCTTTTTGTGTGATATGCAATACTATCATTTTGAAAATAGTTTCTTAACAAATACTTCAATAGGACATGTATAAAAGGGATGAACTTGCCTTTTTGACTGCAAGATTATGCAGTCAAGGTCTTCGATATAATATAAACTCCGAGAAAGCTGAAAACAACATCATTGGTCCGGTAAGGAATAATGTTTAAAGGAACATCATGATTAATGCATAAATATGAGATGCATCGCTCTAAACCCCGTAACTAACTCTCCGATGATTGTGTGTTGTTTGGGTTGGGTGATTTCTTTTAGAATTGTTTTGGTTTCCATTTTACTTCATTAGAAAGATGGATTCTTTAATGTTGAGTTAATAGCATCAAATTAAGCTTACAAGTAAAGTAAAACAACATACACCATTCAATGGCGGTTTTAAGTTGTGTTCATCTTATGTTGGTAGCAGATATGTATGCACTTTAATTAACTAGAGTTAGAGTAGTATTAACTTTTATGATGGCAAAAAGAATAACTTTTGAAGAACAGAATAATGTAAACAATTGTTGGTATCATATGAAGTAGTTAAGAGAAAAGTTATATGATTATTCTTCTTTGTGTGTTTTACCCAAGACTTTGCATTATGAACATCTTTTAATTCAGTTAGGAACTTATTTCTTAACTATGCATTGTTTCTTATAAATGAATGCTTTGTGTTTAGAATATAACAAATTGCATTACTATCTCGGTGTTATGAATTTTAGATTGTTCCCACTTATTTTACTTACACATAATATAAATGAATGAAAGTTGTGTGAATAATGATATATGTGGAACATTTATTTACAAGGAACTTAGTAATTCTAAGTGTTGTAAGAACTTATTTATTTGAAATGGTGATTAAGTAGTAATAATACAACTTGCATAAGCTTATAATTTCATTTTCAAAATTGTGAAAATAATTCTTATTACTTATTATTTTAAAATATAATATCATTTTGAATTAGATTTACTGAAATGAAATAGTTCATATTGTAATAGAAATACATTACTAAAGTTAAAGTTATGCATGTGAGACAATTTCAATGAAGTTTGAAATGCATCCAAAATAACATTTCAAAATAACTTCATATTTTAAAAACAAATTATGTGGTTTGTATTTCAAATTTTATTATGTTATAATTTTATTAAAACACAAATAAGAATGATACAAAAATATAGATTTTATTTTTCTGATCATTTTGGTATAAAGATTATATTTTTCTGATTTAAAATGAATTAGTTATGAATTTACAAAATTTATTCAATTTAAATCAATTCCTAAAATTATTAAATTAAGTTGGGCCCACATGTCAGGGTTTTAATATTTACAGAATTTTCCTAAAATAATAAAAGTCTGACAGAGGGGTCCCACATGTCATGGACTAAACATTCCAGAAAATAACTAAAAGAAATAATTAATTCGGCTGCTGACATCATGATGACATCAGCGATGAACTTGCCACGGATTTGAGCACGATTTGCTTGATTCGGTGCAAGTTGGAGGGTGGTGTGTGGCGTGGCTGAACGGTAACATTGCGGGGACTCTATTGGGCGGCGATTTGGACCATATGGTCACCGGAGTCTCGCCGGCGGCGAGCTCCAGCGGCGGCCGAACATGGCTCCTGGTGAACTCTCTCTACAACGCGAATTGAAACGAACGGGGTACTCTGTTAGAAGCAGGAGATCACCACGAACACGCCGGAATCCTCGGAGAAGCTAGGGGAGGTCGGACGGCAACGGGAGCTTTCACGGCATCGGCGGCCGGAGTTGAGGAAGACGGCGAAATCCTCCACCTTCCGATCTTCCCAGCACGAACAACTCGAGGGGGATGGAGTATCTGTGGCGGTGAAGCTTCCCAGCTGCTCTCCACGGGATGGGGTGGCCGGAATCAACGGCGCACGGCGGCGACCCGTACGGCTAGGGTTTCAGTCTCTCGGGGAAACCGAGAGAGAGGAAGAAAGAGAGAGGCGCGAGGAAGAAAGTGAGGAAGATGAGGATTTCTCCACGGCCTCCTTATCCGCTCGAGAGGCGAGGAAATGGAGCACGACTTCGTAGCGGCGACGACACGACGTGGTCGTCCTTCTGTCGCGAGGAAGACGAAGGAAAATAAAACTCCATTTTGCACATAACCCCGTGGGTTTCCGGGAAACTACAGAAACAGTTGAAACAGGCCCATGTCTCCTGTTTTGGACCTATTTTTGATTCTGGAACTTGCAAAGAGGTCCTGGAAAGTTTATAATTGAGATAAAATGTTTATTTCCTTTATATAATTTTCATTGCTTGATATAATTTTATTGCTAGGTATATTTTGAATTATTTTATCCTTTTGATTGAGTTTGGACATATTGAGTTATTTTCCTTCATTGAAATTTATAACTTACACTTGATTAAATTTTTAGGATGCATTAAGGACTATGAGAATATTTCCTATGCTATCATTTAATTTGGAATTTGTTATTTCCAAATTTTCAATTGATTTGAGATTTTGTTTCAAAGAGTATATGTGAACATGAATATTCCATTTTTTTTATATTTTGTTGCTTCCACTAAATCATTTTTATGGTGCATTATAACCATAGGGAAAGTTATTGCTATGGCATTAATTATGTTTATAAATTATTTCCATCAACTTCGAAAATGAACTAAATTATGGACTTTAAGATGGTTAAGTATTTGGGTACTCCAATTGGTGGTATGGTGATTTAAGTATTTCTGACCACACCAAATTATGGTTTGATGGAAATAACAAAATGGGTCATTGTGATTCCTAAGAAGAGTATACACAATGCTTTATGTCAATTCCATGCTAAGCATGAGAGATGGCCAAATGGCTTTTATTTGTGATCCTTAACAAATAAATCATGTGAGAACATGAGCAATTGTTTATGAAAGCACAAGATAGGAATTCCTGCCTAAGGTTAGGTCTTATGGTGATAACATGATGAGTTTAGACTTCTTCTCATTCCATCCTCCAGTTAAGATGGAGTAAGAAGGATACATTCTTTCTTGATGGAGTTAATGTATTAGGAGTATATCTAATAGTAGATATATTTGAGTTTGTGAAATGGGTATCCTTGAACATATATCAACTAATGCTTCCAGATGATTAATTTGCCGTATGCCAAGATTATCTTTTATTGAGAATGAATTCTTGGTTCAACCAATGGATGATTATCCATTAGTGATCTAGTGGCTCCTCTCTTATATGATTCTTCATTCACATGGTCATGAAAGATGATACATGTGACTCTGAGATATGTATATTGATTATATACACTTATGCTTTGGCATTTCTTTCTCTTTGGTTAAGATCCCCTTGGAGAAACACCATAAATCCATATGTGACTTTACTTTGGCATTGATCCTTTTGAACAAGAAGTATATATTCAAGACAAGTTCTTCTTGTCATGTATTGAATTTCCAGCATCACTTGTCTCACCCTTGTGGTGGAGACAATTCAATTTAACCCAAGCCAATTTTCTTGGCTTGGTGGTATATGAATGTATGTGTATTTTATGACATCAAAGAGCTTGATGTACTAGATGATCTCTCCTACTATTCATGTGTATATGGCACTCCATTGTTTGTGCATACCAAAATGAGTTTTCAACAAGGTTGCAAAGCTTGTTATCAACCTATTTCTATATAACACTAACATTGTAATGTCATATCATTTCCAGAGGTATTAACATGGATGGATTAGGATGTAAGAGTTCCAGTTCATCTTGTTGATGCCTTCGAGAAGATTGGGAGATAAGAAAATATGATGTCTAGATCAAGTAAGAGGATCTGGATTAAGGTTTAGGTAATTCAGTTTGGTCTCCAAGAATGTCATGGTTTCCATGTACTAGGAATATGTCTATCACAAATGCACAATTGATAAGAATAGATGATCAAAGAATAACTAAGAATAGTTGTTTCGGTCGTTAACTCCTAAATAACCTCTTGGTGTATTAGGTTTTATGTCACTTGGTTTTATGTTCACTTGGTGTAACATCGTATCATATATCTCTCTACCCCAAAATAAGGTTTATGCCAAGATCATCTCAAAGTTTATAACGCTCAAGTTGATGATCTACTTCAATTCCACCAACTCAAGTGAAACTTCAATCACTTAGTGTTTTGAAAAATTAATGCGCGAAAATTATCCGGATTTTCTGATGCATGAATGCAATGCACACTCTTGTGTCCTCTATATTTCTGGACTCTAAATCCTGGGATGTTACACATAGCTACTTGGTGTGTTTCATGCTTGTTAAGCGGAAGAGGCTTCGTCAGGGGATCTGCCACATTCAGATCCGTATGCACTTTGCAAATCTTCACTTCGCCTCCTTGTGCGTACTGTTGTATCACATGGAAGCGTCGGAGAATGTGTTTGGTGGTGGAGTGAGACCTTGGCTCCTTGGCGTTAGCAATGGCACCCGTATTGTCGCAGAGGAGGATCACGGGGTCTTGCGCGCTTGGGAACACTCCAAGTTCAATGATGAACTTCCTTAGCCACACGACTTTATTCGCGGCTTCGCAAGCAGCAATGTACTCCGACTCCATTGTAGATTGCACGACGATGGGTTGCTTCCCACTTCTCCAGCACACGACGCCTCCATTCACCTTGAACACATAACATGTCTGTGACTTAGAGTCATCGAGGTCTGAGCATAAACTTGCATCAACGTAACCTGTTACGCCAAGTTCTTCATCGCAGCCACCATAGACAAGGAACATTTACTTTGTCTTATTGAGATACTTAAGAATGCTCTTAACAACAATCCAATGCGCCATTCCTGGATTACTCTGGAAACGGCTTGTCAAACTTAGAGCCAATGCCACATCAGGTCTAGTACTTAACATTGCATACATAATCGATCCTATGGCTGAAGCATAAGGATGTTCAGTCATTTCGGCCTTTCCCTGTTCCGTTACCGGACACTGTGCTTTTCGCAATATTTTATTCTTGATAACAGGCAGAGAACCCTTCTTTTCCATCTCCATACCGAAACGCTTCAGTATTTTATCAAGATAAGTACTGTGACTCAACGCTAATAGACGTCTTGATCTATCATGATAGATTTTAATGCCTAAGACGTATGCAGCTTCTCCTAAGTCCTTCATGGAAAATTTACTGTTTAAATAATTCTTCACGCTATTCAGAAGTTCCACATCATTACCAATCTGAAATATGTCTTCTACATATAATGCTAAGAACACAACCGAGCTCCCACTCATTTTCTTGTAAATGCAGGTTGTTGGGGGGATCATAACCCGGTAGGCCCACCGACATAGAAGATAAGCCGGCCTGGCATGAGCCTGGGCCGGGTCAAGTATAAAGACATGGGCCGGGTAATACGTGAGCCGGAGCGCAACGTATGCCTTGGCCCGCAAGCAGGAAGGATCCAGAAGGCTGGAGACCAAGTACAAAGACGTAGTCCTAGTAAGGAAAGAAGAGGCTTAGAGGACTTAGAGTAGAGTCCGGGTATGATAAGAACCCTGACCTGGCTTTGTATATCCAGCAAGACCCGCCGCCTATATAAGGGGGTCTCCTGGTTCCTAGATAGACAAGTTCCAGGTAGAAGTTCAATCGAGACAAGTCATAGGAAGAACACCACTGTAATCTCGAGACCCGGAGCTAAGGCGCCGAGTCCCGAAACCCTAATCAGTAAAGCCGAAATAGGAAGTAGGTCTTTACCTCACGACGAGAGGCCGAACCTAGGTAAACCCTTGTTTCCCCACACCACGGTTGACAAGCTCCTGATGTCGGAAGCCGCCGTGCCCCTCATCTCAAGTTACCTCCGGGTAACATCTGCCGTGACAATCCCACGACAGTTGGTGCCCACCGTGGGGCCTGCGGCCAAGAGCATCACTTTTTCAGGAGAAGTGCAGCGAGGTATGGAAAACCTAGCTATCGGCCAGATCCACACGCTTCTAGGAGGGGAGCGGATCGTGGACGATTCCGGCTGGACAGAAGAGGCGGATTTCTTGGAAACCGGATCTATGTTCATCTTTGGGCTGATCGATGTCTTCGTCGGTGCGATCCGATCTAACGGAGCCGACAGAGAGCGGTACGAGCCGGAGTTCGTGTCAGAGTCCGGGTCAACCATGATGGCTCAGACGGACGGAGATGAATCAGTTGGATCACCAGAAGAGGGAGAGTCGGCGATCCGGGTCACGGAGGACTCCATCGCCACCCCCGTCAATATGTCAGATCTGGATACAGACACAGAATCAATCTTACCCTTATTCGATGATCTCTATGGAGATGGGTTTGCAGATGAAGATTACCCGGCACCATTGGGACCCGTACGACATATGACGGTTCACGTGGTAACCCGGGCACCACCGGTCGACATATGACGATCTGGAATTTTACCGACTTTCAGTTCTTTGGCTCATATGCAGACACCAGCTGCGGGAATCCCCCTCGGAAACCCGATACTTGCACAAACCCCCTGCCAGCACCAAACCCGACCAACTTAGTCAGACCTCCTCTGTTGCAGCAGTCGGCGCTAGCGGGAACTTCAGTAAGCACGGCACAGCAACAAGGAGAAGTAACAAATAATAGCACGGCCATGATGAGAGAGTTAGAAGAGCTAAGACACGCGGTGGCAAGGGCAAATCAAGAACGTGCGGTCGAGATCCAGCGTATCCAAGATAGGGAACAACTTCTGATCCAGCAAGAGCAAAATCTGCTGGAAGAAAGAAGCACCCTTCAGAGGAGAAGGGATGAGTTAACTGTCGTCCAGAATAGGAGACGCGGAAGCCGGCTCCACCTTCCAACCGGGACAAATACCATAGCACCTCAGGCTTTGGAGTTCCAGACAACACCAAACCCGGCACCCGCGTCAGAACCGGTTGCGACGGTTCACCCGGCACCAGAGGCAGGCGCGCCCCTGGCTGGATTACCAGGAGCACCAGCAAGAAACTCGGCATGAGCCAAAGTAGCAGTCATCGAGAAACAACCACCACCATCACCCAGGTTTGATACTCCCCCGGGCCATTACAATAACCTAGTTGATAATATTTTTGCAGCGACACACTCCCTAGAGCGGATACCCTTCGACAACTCACCGGCCGGCTTAGAAGCAAGGAGATCCGTGGACCTACTACGGACGACTGTAGTTCAACAGAACAACAACCCACGAGGCTCACAAGCTTTCAACTCAGAGTCGGTGAGGACCCGTACCAGAACTCGGCAGCCGGAGCCGGTGGCAGCAAGATCCGTTCAAAATAGGTTGGGACCGGTAAACAGGCCAATCCCACAACCAGTGCAACAACAGCAGGCGCCCGTGCCACGAAGGATGGCCGCGCCAGTCGTCTCTGCTGCCCAGTCCATAGTAGACAGTTCAAGAGCAAGACGCGCGGCAGCCGGGTTTGCCGCACCAGAAGCTAGAGCAGGAGTCGGAGCTATGGTTCAACCTAGACCCGCCGTAAATTCACCTGTGTCTGGTCAGGCTCGTCAGCAAACTTGACAGGGCACAAGTGTTTGTCAGATGCGATCAGATCAGAACCTTTTCCAGAAAATTTCAAAGAGCCAAGCAAGATTGTTAAGTATGAGCCGAACATGAACCCGGAGACGTGGTTGAGTGGATACAGTATGGCCATAGACATGAAGAACGCAACAGCGAACCTGTGTGCGAGATACCTGTACCTGATGATGGTAGAAGGAGCACCCAAGACTTGGCTGGACCGGCTTCCGCCGAAGAGCATCCATTCATGGGACGAACTCAAGATGACATTCATTTCAATTTTCGCCGGGACATGTAAGAAGCAGTATACAAAGGCGGATCTAGATTGGTGTGTCATGAGGAAGACCGAGTCAGCAAGGCAATGGGTAGCACGGATCACAGAGATTCTGCAGTCATCAATCAATATCTCAGCTCACACGGCAATAACTACGATGAAGAAGAACTGTGCTTTCGATTCTTTAACGCACAAGCTAGAAAGTATGAGGGAAGACCCGGCTCGCCAAGACATCACCATTGGTGAGGTGGTCTCAATTGCTTACAAGTATGCAGCGACAGACAAAAGAGTAGGCGAGACGGAAGAGCAGCAGAAGAGTAACCGGGCCAACGCAGCGTGTAACCCGACGCCAAATCAGAACAACGGAAATCAAAACAACAATAAAAGACCCTACGAGGGAGGAAATTCAGAGTTCGTTGGAACCACCCAGGCCACAGGTTACAGAGGACCGAGACCCGGCGGAAACTTCAGAGGCGGCCCCGCAAGAGTACCAAACATTAGTGAGATATATAACATGTCGTGCCCTAGGCACGCCAAGAATGGTAAACCGGCCAGTCACACATTAGCACAATGCGCTGACATGAGGGCGTGGATGAGACATGAGCAGTCTTTGGAGCAGAACCAAGGCAACTTCAATGGAAACAACGGGAATAGTGGTAATCATGGTAACCACGGTAATAACGGTAACCCGGGCAACCAAGGGTCCGGGTCTCAGGGACCATCAAACAACAACGCCGGGTAAAATCAAAACCAAGGGGGAGGTTATCAACAAACGCCGAAAGAGCTTCACTGTCAAGGCCAGTATCATGTGTTCACCACCAACACATGCAGAAGAGAGCAAAAGTTCAAAGAAAGAGAGGTCAACGCCATAGCAACAGCCTTGCCGAGATACCTGAAGTGGTCAGAGAAACCAGTTACATGGAGTAGAGAAGATCACCCGGAAGGAATAGAACACCCAGGTCTCCTAGCCTTGGTGGTGGCACCACAGGTTGATGGTTTCCGTCTGAACAAGGTTCTAATGGACGAAGGAATCAGCATCAATATCTTATACCTGGACATATTCCAGAGAATGGGTCTCTCCGAAAGTCGGCTAATGCCAACATGAACAATTTTTCACGGAATAGTGCCAGGAAAGTCGGCTCACCCGATTGGCAAAATCAGATTGGAAGTAGCTTTCGGAGTAAGCAAGACACAATACAGGTCAGAGTACCTAACATTTGAGGTGGTAGATCTAAAGAGCCCGTATCACGCTTTATTCGGAAGGCCGGCTTATGCCAAGTTCATGGCAAGACCATGTTATGTTTACCTCAAGTTGAAGATACCGGGTCCCCAGGGGATCATCACTGTTGAAGGAAGCAAAGACATGGCAATCGAGTGTGACCGAGGTGACGCCATCATGGCAGATCAGGCCTGCTCAGAAGAAGAATTGAAATACTACAAGTCCCAGGTAGACCCGACTGACAAACGCGTACTGGACAAACCGGCTCACGAAGTAGAGAAGAAAAAGTTCAAGTCAGCCTAGGATACCAAGATAGTCGACTTTGTTGAAGGAGATTCCTCCAAGCAGTTCTCGATCGGGTCTCACATGGACCCAAAATAGGAAAGCGCGCTCGTCGAGTTCATCTGTGAGCATCGTGACATCTTTGCATGACCCCCCTCAGACATGTCGGGTGTCCCGAGCGAACTCGCCGAGCATAGCTTACATGTTCATCCAGCAGCAAAGCCAGTAAAGTATGGTCTGCGTCGTTTCAATGCAGACAGGAAAAAGATCATTGGAGAGGAGATAGCCCGCCTTCTAGCGGTCGGCTTTATCATGGAAGTGTATCACCCGAAGTGGCTGGTTAACCCGGTCCTTGTGTTGAAAAAGAACGGAGAGTGGAGAATGTGTGTTGATTACACAAGTTTGAACAAAGTTTGTCCGAAGGATCCTTTTGCGCTGCCTCGGATAGACCAGATAATTGATGCCACAGCCGGCAGCGAACTACTGTTTTTCCTGGATGCTTATTCCGGGTATCACCAGATCAAGCTCAAAGAAGAAGACCAAAAGAAGACATCATTTATCACACCCTTTGGAGCTTTTTGTTACAAAACAATGTCGTTCGGCCTCAAGAACGCAGGGGCAACGTACCAGAGGTGTATCCAAAAGTGTTTTGAGGATCAGATCGGCCGCAACGTTCATGCTTACGTTGACGATGTTGTGATCAAGTCTCAGAAAGCCGAATCACTCCTAGTGACCTAAAGGAGACCTTCACCAATCTCCGCAAGTATCAGATGAAGCTTAACCCGACCAAGTGCGTATTCGGGGTTCCAGCAGGCATGTTACTCGGCTTCATAGTTTCAGAGAGGAATTGAGGCAAACCCGGCCAAAATCAAGGCGATCATGAACCTTAAGAAGCCAGTGTGCGTAAGCGATGTCTAGAAATTGACGGGTTGCATCACAGCCCTAAGCGGTTCATAGCAAGGATGGGAGAGAAAGCACTTCAACTATACAAGCTATTGAAGAAGTTAGACAAGTTCATATGGGACCAGGAAGCTGATGATGCCTTTGAAGATCTAAAGAAAACATTGTCCACAACACCAGTCTTAGCGGCTCCCACAAGTAAGGAGCCAATGTTGTTATATGTTTCTGCCAACTCACGAGCCGTCAGTGCCGTGGTTGTCGTAGAGAGGAAAGAGGAAGGCAAAGAATACCTAGTTTAGCGGCCGGTTTACTACGTCAGTGAGGCCTTGACCGAGTCAAAACAAAGATACCCGCAGTGGCAGAAGTTGGTCTTTGGAGTCTTCATGGCAAGCCGGAAAATGCCACACTACTTCCAGGAACACCCCATAAAAATGGTGAGCTCGGCTCCCCTAGCAGAAATAATCAGACACAGAGAGGCAACAGGAAGAGTAGCAAAGTGGGCCATCGAGATGGGGCCTTATCACATAAACTATGAGCCAAGACAGCAATCAAGTTTCAAGCCTTAGCCGATTTCATCAATGACTGGACCGAGTTTGACCCCTTGCCTTTGGCACCGAGTATCAAGCATTGGATCATGCACTTTGACGGATCCAAACTATTTGGAGGATCAGGACCCGGTGTGGTTCTTACTTCGCCAAAGGGAGATAAGCTGAGCTACGTCTTACAGATACACTTTGAACCATGCACAAACAACATTAGCGAGTATGAAGCTTTGTTACACAGTCTGAGAGTCGCTAAGGAGATGGGTATCAAGAGGATCATGTGTTATGGGGACTCGGACCTTGTGTCACAACAAGTATCAAGGACCTGGGATCGGAAGGACGCTAATATGGCAACATACAGATGAGAAGTTGACAGGGTAGCCGGGTTCTTCTCCGGGTATCAAGTGGAACACATCGATAGAAGAAAGAATGAGGCAGTCTATCAAGAATCGGCTCCAGGAGGGACCCGATACCACCTAATGTATTCAAGGCCGAGTTGTATAATCCATCAGTCAAGCTTCCAACTGAAGAAGAACTTGGAATCCCTGATCACCCGGAGTCCCAGTTGGTCGCCGCCTTAAACCAGACCCTGTCATGGAGAGAGCCGTATCTGGCTTACCTGCACAGAGAGGAGTTACCGCAAGACAATGTTCTGGCAAGACAAACTGTACGCCGGGCTAAGGCATATGTCATCATCAATGACGAGTTACACAAGAAGAGCACTTCAGGAGTTTTTCTTTGATGTGTCTCACCAGAGGAAGGCCGGAAAATGTTACAGGAGATTGCGAACACCACGCATCAACAAGATCAATGGTAGCCAAGGCATACAGACATGGTTTCTTTTGGCTGACGGCTTTGGCAGACGCGGAGAACATAGCCCGGGTTTGCGATGGATGCCAGAGATATGCAAGGCAGATTCACGTGCCGGCTTAGGACCTAAGGACCATACCAATCACGTGGCCTTTCGCAGTATGGGGTATGGACATGGTTGGACCCTTCCAGCCATCACCCAGCAAGAAAACTCATCTCTTGGTAGCAGTGGACAAGTTCACAAAGTGGGGCGAGGTTCAAGCCGTCAACAATTGCTCAACAGCTACAACAGTTAAATTTCTAAAGAAAATTATATTCAGATTCGGGTATCCCCACAGCATCATCACAGACAATGGGACAAACTTCTCACTAGGAGAGATGCAGAAGTTCTATGGAGACAACGGGATCCGGCTTGACCTGGCTTCAGTTGCACATCTCCAGTCAAACGGCCAAGTTGAAAGAACAAACCAGGAACTCCTCAGAGGAGTAAAACCAAGACTCCGGGTTCCGCTAATCAGGGCAGCTGGAGCTTGGGAAGAAGAACTGCCATCAGTGGTATGGAGCATCAACACAACACCAAATAGGAGCACAGACTTCACACCTTTCTTTATGGTTTACGTAGCAGAAGCCGTGTTACCCAGCGATATCCTTCATGATTCTCCAAGAGTTGCAAATTACGAGGAGACAGAAAATGAGAAAGCCCGGCTCACTTCAGTGGAGTTATTGAAAGAAGCAAGAGAGTTAGCCCTGGCAAGATCAGCTATATATCAGCAAGACCTCAGTTTCCGACTGAGGCGCAAGCATGCCGAGTTTGGCCAGCTCTTGAAGCCGGCTTTCTCGGATATTGATATACCCCAGTTGCATCCGGCTTTGTGTTTCGCCTTCTCGGCGGCGACTGTGCCGGAAGACCCAGTGCCGGGTGTGCCCTTCGCCTTCTTGGGAGCACGCTGAGCCGCAGACTTCAAGCCCATTTTTGGTGGATGAAAGCCAGAGATCTGCAACAAGAAATGACAGAGGTAAGAGACTATTTTGGATCTACAAAATGGAAGAAAATAACAGAAAAAGGGGAGATCAAGAGACAGTGGTGCTGTTCATTGTGATGAGCCCGAGAAAAAGAGGAACGTCTAAGATGAAGGCAAAAATAGCGACAAACGGTAATGGTTGGAATAGATTTGAAGAGCTTCGGGGAGTCAAAAATAAAAAGGAACATCAAAACAACACGAAGATCACGAGCTATCCGAAGAACTCCATGAGCTCATCCGAAGAACTCCAAGAACACGAAGAACATGCGAAAAACTTGAAGGCTAAAAAGAGCGGAAATGAAGGCGCAAGAATGGATTTGCCTAGAGAGGATTGAGGAGAGAGATGGAGGTGTGCCGAGACGACGAGCACGGAGAAGATCGACGTGCAGATCTCGCCGGCGATCAGCCTGGGCGGTTTTCGGGCTCGGTGCGCGCGCGAGGAAGACAAAGAGCTCTGGGCGTGAGGCTCGAGGAAGAAGATGAAGGCGGAGCGCTCGGGGGACAGTGAGCTCACAGCTCACCCCGGCTCCACTATTTATAAGCTCCTAGGTTTGACCTAGGGGCAAAATGGAAAAGACAAAACGATAATGATTATCTCCGGGGACAAAATCTGTTAGGCGAGATATTCTCTGACAGAATCTTGACTTCATTGAGGTGGTTATTGTTTCCTCGATTCTTGCGCATGGATTGACATTAATTATGTCGTTGACCAAGAAGTTTGACCGAAAAGACAAGAGAAGGAATAAAGAAAGGAGAAAATCAAAGGCATAGAGAAGTGGAAGCCGGGAAGTGGTGGCCGGGTTACGAGCAGTTGACCAAGTGTTAGGCCAGCTGAGCGGATAACCCGAGAGCCTGCTTGCTTAACAAGTTGTTTATTGTTTTTCAGATAACCCGGACAAAAGGATTGACGGCTTCCCCCAGAAATATGCTCCAAGGCGCAAAGGTGAAGCAAGTCCAGTCTGATGTCCAAGTTATCCTGGGGGCTACTGTTGGGGGGATCATAACCTGGTAGGCCCACCGACATAGAAGATAAGCCGGCCTGGCATGAGCCTGGGCCAGGTCAAGCATAAAGACATGGGCCGGGTAATACGTGAGCCGAAGAGCAACGTATGCCTTGGCCCGCAAGCAGGAAGGATCTAGAAGGCTGGAGACCAAGTACAAAGACGTAGTCCTAGTAAGGAAAGAAGAGGCTTAGAGGACTTAGAGTAGAGTCAGGGTATGATAGGAACCCGGACCCGGCTTTGTACATCCAGCAAGACCCGCCGCCTATATAAGGGGGTCTCCTGGTTCCTAGATAGACAAGTTCCAGGTTGAAGTTCAATCGAGACAAGTCATAGGAAGAACACCATTGTAATCTCGAGACCCAGAGCTAAGGTGCCAAGTCCCGAAACCCTAATCAGTAAAGCCGAAGCAGGAAGTAGGTCTTTACCTCACGACGAGGGGCCGAACCTGGGTAAACCCTTGTTTCCCCACGCCAAGCTGGACAAGCTCCTGATGTCGGAAGCCGCCGTGCCCCTCATCTCAAGTTACCTCCGGGTAACATCCGTCGTGACAATCCCATGACACAGGTCTCTTCCAAATTTTGGACAAATCCAAAACCTTTGATGACCTCATCAAAGTGAAGATTCCAGCTCCGAGATGCTTGCTTCAATCCATAGATGGAGCGCTGAAGCTTCCATACCTTGCCAACATTTTCTGGATCGACAAAACCTTCCGGTTGTACCATGTACAACTCTTCCTCAATGTTTCCATTTAGGAAGGCTGTTTTGATATCCATCTGCCATATTTCATAATCGTAATATGCAGCAACTGCTAACAAAATCCGAATAGACTTCAACATCACTACCGGTGAAAAAGTTTCATCGTAGTCAATCTCATGAACTTGTCGGAAACCTTTTGCGACAAGTCGAGCTTTATAGACGATCACATTACCATTAGCATCAGTCTTCTTCTTAAAGATCCATTTATTCTCGACGGCCTTGGGCCCTTCGGGAATATCCATCAAAGTCCACACTTTGTTATCATACATGGATCCTATTTTGGATTTCATGGCTTCTAGACATTTCTCAGACTCTAGACTTGCCATTGCCTCCTTGTAGTTCGTAGGTTCGTCTTGTTCAATTAACATGATGGTGCAAACCATGTTTGCATACCATTCTGGTGCGATACGAGATCTACCAGACCTACGAGGTAGAATACTTTCCTCGATAGTTTCTCCCACTCCATCTATGGAGGATGTTTCCGGAACAGCTTCCGTTGCGTTACTCGGAATTTCGAGTTCAGGATCAATGATCTCATCGAGGTATACCTTCCTCCCACTTACTCCTTTCGCGAGAAACTCCTTCTCTAGAAAGGTATCGGTCTTCACGACAAATGTTTTGCCCTCAGTTTGGTTGTAGAAGGTGTATCCTACGGTTTCCCGCGGATATCCTACAAAGACAACTTTCTCCGATTTCGGTTCGAGTTTGTCGGGATGTAGTTTCTTAACATACGCCTCACAACCCCAAACCTTCATAAACAATAACTTAGGCTTCTTGCCATACCATAATTCATACGGTGTCGTTTCTACGGATTTGGATGGAGCCCTATTTAAAATGAATGCGGTTGTTTCTAACGCATAACCCCAGAAGGATACGGGAAAATCGGTAAGAGACATCATAGACCGGACACTATCCAATAGAGTACGATTACGTCGATCGGACACGCCGTTACGTTGCGGCGTTCCGGCAGGCTTAAATTGTGGCACTATGCCACAGGCCTTCAGATTTGTGCCAAACTCAAAACTCAAATACTCGCCACCACGATCGCATCGTAGGTGCTTGATTTTCTTGTTAAGCTGATTTTCAACTTCACTTCACTTTGAAATTCTTTGAACTTCTCAAAAGTTTCAGACTTGTGTTTCATCAAATAGATATAACCGTATCTACTCAAGTCATCGGTGAAGCTGACGAAGTAACAATAACCATTGAGTGTCGACTGGCTCATTGGTCCACACACATCTGTATGTATGACCCCCAACAAGTCCGACGACCATTCAACGAAACCTTTGAACGGTGTCTTGGTCATTTTGCCCATAAGGCATGGTTCGCAAGTATCGAGGGATCCAAAATCCAACGAGTCCAAAAGTCCATCTGCGTGGAGTTTCTTCATGCGCTTTATTACACCAGTATGACCGAGACGGCAATGCCACATATACATGGCGGTATCATCACTACAATTAATCCTTTTGGCATCTATGTTATGGATGTGAGTACTACGATCGATATTCAACAAGAATAAACCATTACTCTCGGGAGCATCAACATAAAAGATATCATTCATAGAAATAGCACAATTGCTTGATACTGATTTAAATGAATATACCTCTTGTAATAGGCAAGACCCACTGATAATGTTTACACTCAAGGATGGTACAAAATAACACTTATTTAAAACCAAAACTAATCCCGATGGTAGATGTAGAGGGAGCGTGCCGACAGCCACCACGTCGACTCTCGATCCGTTGCCGACGCGCATCGTCACCTCATCCTTAGCCAACCGCCTCTTATTCCGCAACTCCTCCTGAGAGTTACGAATATGAGCAACAGAACCAGTATCAAATACCCAAGTGTTGCTACGGGCGGATGTAAGGTACACATCCATAACATGTATATCAAATATACATTGCTCTTTGTCGACTATCTTGCCAGCTTTCCTGTCCTCCAGGTACTTGGGGCAGTTGCGCTACCAGTGACCTTTTCCCTTGCAGTAGAAGCACTCCACGCCAGCTTTGTGACCAGATTTAGGAGTCTTGGGCTTGGCAACCAATTTGCCCTCCCTCCTGGACTTCCATCTCTTCTTTCCCTTGCCACCGGATTTCTTGAAATCGACGGTCTTGTTGACAATCAATATAACATCCCAACATTCAAAAATCACTAAAATTTAAAACTTTTGTTTTTGATTAAAATAAAACATTAAATGCATAAGAAAACCAACTAAAAAAAGACTTCAATCATATTGAAAAAGTTTATTAATTTAAATATCTCAATGTATCATTATTTTTTTTTTGAGGCGCAATGTATCATTATTTTCAAAAGTGGTTCAAGTTAAACATTTTATTATCCATTGTATTTCTTAAAACCTCAATATCTAATTTGACAAATGTGTTACAAACTTTCAAACCAATTTATTGAAATAAAAAGTTCTAAATAAGCATTTCATTCATTAATTTCCAAAACATAAAATGATGAATATATATTCTATATAGGAAATGAATTAAAACTAAAATATTTTCCAAAGTTGTTATATGAAGTTTTCAAATTATTTATCTTAATATAAAATATAATGGTGGACCAAATAAAGTTTAATAAAGATTGAATCCATTATATTTCATATTACTTTAAAAATATTTATATTCTATTATTCTACTATTAAACCAAAATAAAGATGAATGGTTAAGCAAATGAGTTTAAATAACTTAAATTCAAACATATTTGAATATGGGTATTTTACAAATTTTATTTAGCCGAAAGAAAATTTAATTAAGCTATAATTTCAAATTTGACATTAAGTGTCAAATTTGTATTAAACCAATATTTCAAAATTATTAATTTTAAAAAAAAGTTTTCAAAACATACCCACTGACGTGGGGCTACCTTTCGGGTAGCCCACGATAAGGCTACCTGGGTCGCGCCAAGGATTTGGAGGCCTACATAAGGCCCACGCGGGGTATCGTGTAACCTAGTCCAAGTCGGTTAGGTCGCTTAACCTGCCATATCTGTAATTGCCATCGGCATCGACCACCCGAGACCTGGCTACCTATAAAGCCAGGAGGGTGGCTCGTCCCCAAGGAAACCAACGAAGAGATACGCTCATAGCCACCGCCACAAAACCTAGCGAGATCGCAATCTCGCCATTGTAATCGCTACTCGCATCAATAATCAGACAAACAGGAGTAGGGTGTTATCCTCCGGGAGCCTGAACCTGGGTAAAACCTTGCTTGTCAGCCGTCGTGATCACCAACACCTCTCTCTCTCCCCATCAATCAACCCGGGGTGCACAACCCTGGGACTTGTCGAGTTAACACCTCGTCAATTGGCTCCGTCTGTGGGAAGTCAAACAAGTGTTGGAATCATGGTCGCTCCAGCTCCATCCGCAATGAAGATCGGCGTGTCCGCCGCCAGGAAGTCGATCGGCTTCGGCTCCTTCGAGTACGTCCTCCACCCGCCGGCCCACCGCTCGGTGTACGCCGATCTGGACAAAAGGTATACACATCACCTTCGGCTCCATATACTGTTGCATCGACAGTCGTGGCATACTCAGGTCTACGGCTACAGCGCTACGCGCGGCGACGTCACTCGAATCGTCAACCCTCGCGCCTTCGCCCCCACCCACGAAGATCACGACTGTCGCACCCGCGGAGGCCGCGCCCGCCGAACCCGCGAAGATCACATCTGTCGCACCCGCGGAGAACGCGCCCGCCGCACCCGCGAAGATCGCATCTGCGTCGACTACATCGACAATTTCAGCAACGGCCGCGCGGATCGAGTCTACTACCCCAACCTCGGTCGCGCGGTCGACTAAGTCAAGATCTACCTCAAGTGTCGCACCCGCACGGGCAACCAGGAGCTCGCGCCCGACAGCCACGTCACTCGCGCCTTCATCTTCGTGGAAATCCCAAGTCTACCCCAAGCCAATCGCACTCGCCCCGGCGAGTGCGAACACAGGGATAATCGCGAGAAAACGCGACAGCGACTGTGCCGCGCGCCACGTTGCAGCAATTTTCGATCCCGAGCAAGACGCGGGCAACTCAAGTCTACCCCAAGCAAGTCTTCATGGCCGGCACAGCACCACATGGCGACGACGAGGAACCCGCATATCCGCTAGAAGTGGACATGCCGGACCACACTAAACTTGTCATCACACGGGACATGGCGATCCAAGCCATGATGCATGTGGACGAGGGCACGTTCCCCCCACCCAACGCATCTCGAGACGACCACCTGGCGGTCCAGTACTTGCTGCGCAAGGAAGGCGAGCGAATCCGCGCCGAAAAAGCCGACTTACTCCGGCGCAAGAGGGACGCAGAGGCATCGAGTGCCAGGCGAGCCGCCCTCTCCTTCACATCCTCTACGGAGGTTAACCAAGGAGCACGGCGAAACAGAGCCCGCGTTCCCCTCATGGCAGACGCAGATCGAACCAGGCTCACCCGCAACCTCGACTCGTCCTTCGTCACCGAAGATGAGAACGGGATACCCGTCCCAAAGAAGGCGAATGCCGCCCTGATCTCAGTCGAGACATACCTCCGGCTCACGCAGCCACCAGAGGGAGATGCGCGCTCCCTTCTCCACAAGCAGCAAATCGCCTCCATAAGGGCAATCGAAGAAGCGCTGGCAGCCAAGGGGCCAAGCAACCGGGTGCACGAACCAACAACTTCGGGCATCCCAGCGGCACAACGACAACCAGTCAAGGACCTTCGCGACGTCCTCACGCAGAAGACGGTGGACCGCAACCGCAAAGAGCGTTCGGCTGGAGTTACGAACCTCGACGACCAAGCCGACCGCGACTTCGAGCCATGTGGAGCTGCATGCTTCAGCTTCAACATCCGCGACACCCGCATGCCTAAGGGCTTCAAGCTGACAGCATGCACACCAAAGTACGACGGGAAGCAAGATCCACGACTGTGGCTCGAGGACTACCTCATCGCCTGCACTTGCCAAGGCGGGACATCGACTACGCAATGCAGTTCATCCAGCTTATGCTGACGGACTCGGCACGCGGGTGGCTCACAAGCCAACCGAAAGACTCTTTCCGAACATGGGAAGAATTCAAGGATAATTTCATCAAGAGTTTCTCGGGAACATTCGCAAGGCCAACGACCTACATCGAGTTGCAGGCTTGCAAGCAAGGAAAGGATGAGTCGCTCCGCTCCTACATCCAACGATGGACACTCCTCCGCAACACCATGGAACCCGTCTCAGAAGACCGGGTGATGGACACCTTCATGCACGGCGTCGCTCGCCGCGACCTCTGCGAGGAATTCGGTAGGCTCCAGCCTGAACGGCAGTTGACCACCTAGAGGGGGGGGGTGAATAGGTGGTGACCAATTTTTATCTCTTTTTCAGTTTTTAGGCTAGCGGAAAGTAAATTGTCTAGATGTGCAACTAGATGATACAAGTGACAAACTACAAGGAAACTAGGCAAGTACAGGAAATAAAGATGCGGTAAAGGAGAGTGGAACGAAACAACCGTAGGGACTCGAAGACCAAGGTTTTATCCCGAGTTCCACCACATAGGTGTACGTCTCGTTGGAGAGGTGTGAGCTACCACAAAGGTTTGCTCAACGCCACAAAGGCCTCACCCTATTCTCCTGTGAATTCGACCACAAAGGTGCGAATCCACACTTCCACTAAGGACTCCTTTAAGGGCGGAGAAAGTCCCGTACAAATTCGTGAGGCACACACCCACAACTGAATTGGGGGCTCTCACAACGACCACAACAGGTCACTTCCACAAAGGAATCCACAAAGGATCAAATTACACAAGGTTGAACCTAGCTATCCACAAAGGAACCCTAGATTCGTTGCCCCTCAAGAAATAGAGGGGGAAAGTCAAATCGCTTCGGTGGATATGTAGATCGGTGGCTTCTCCCTCAGATCCCCAAGTATCAACGGATATGAGTGGCTAGATTGAGAGATCCGGGAGAAACGAGCTTCAGCACCAATGGAGGAGAGAGAAAATCTGGAAGCTTAGGAAGCTGGAGGTAGGTGGAGGGGTATTTATACCCCTCCTCAAAATATGCCCGTTGCACAGCCGCCAGCCCGGAAATCTCCGGGTTGAGGACCGGAGATTTCCGGACCCCGGAAATATCCGGTGCAATTTCCGGTTGAGCAAGAAACTGGATCAGTACTGGTTGGACTTCTTGACTTGGTCGAAATTCCTCTGACACTCGGAGATCTCCGGATTGGGGCTCGGAAATCTCCGAGCGCCGGAAATCTCCGAGAGGATTACCGGCTAAAATTGTTTTGGAGTCAGTACTCATTTGAATTCAGACTTAGTGAAAATAAAGTTTGTCTCGGAAATATCCGGTCTGTGGACCGGAAATTTCCGGGCCCCGGAAATCTCCTGACTGAATTCCTGAACAAATACCAGGTGCAATTGAAATGATATTTAGGCAACCTAAGTATTCCTCTTTGACAGTCAACCTATAAAATAGCCTGCATGCTTCATCACAAACATTAGAATACTTTTTGTGTTGTCATTAGTCACCAAAACTTGGGAGTACATAGAATGCACTTTCAATCTCCCCCTTTGGCGAATGATGACAACACAAAAAAAGAGTGGATTTGCAAAATATAGACGGAGCTCCCCCTAGGTGAGTGCACTATTTAAGAATGTCTTTGGAATACAAAGTGCACATTCCTTAGGATCAACACTCCCCCTAGATTTTACAAAGCACACACAAACACAATAGAAGCAACAAACTTAGATAAATAGTTATTACAATAGAGAATTTAACAGTACTCATGTCTCACACACATGACGAAACAAACACAGTCACGAAATAAGAGAGCACTGAAGAAAGCAAAGCGAAAAGAAAGAAGTGCTCTCAGCCCATGCAAATCCCGAGAGTCCTAGAGATACTGAACGGAAGTTGACCACCTAGAGGGGGGGGGTGAATAGGTGGTGACCAATTTTTATCTCTTTTTCAGTTTTAGGCTAGTGGAAAGTAAATTGTCTAGATGTGCAACTAGATGATTCAAGTGACAACCTACAAAGAACTAGGCAAGTACAGGAAATAAAGAGCGGTAAAGGAGAGTGGAACGAAACAACCGTAGGGACTCGAAGACCAAGGTTTTATCCCGAGTTCCACCACATAGGTGTACGTCTCGTTGGAGAGGTGTGAGCTACCACAAAGGTTTGCTCAACGCCACAAAGGCCTCACCCTATTCTCCTGTGAATTCGACCACAAAGGTGCGAATCCACACTTCCACTAAGGACTCCTTTAAGGGCGGAGAAAGTCCCGTAAAAATGCGTGAGGCACACACCCACAACTGAATTGGGGGCTCTCACAATGACCACAACAGGTCACTTCCACAAAGGAATCCACAAAGGATCAAACTACACAAAGATGAACCTAGCTATCCACAAAGGAACCCTAGATCCGTTGCCCCTCAAGCAATAGAGGGGGAAAGTCAAATCGGTTCGGTGGAGATGTAGATCGGTGGCTTCTCCCTCAGATCCCCAAGTATCAACGGATTTGAGTGGCTGGATTGAGAGATCCGGGAGAAACGAGCTTCAGCACCAATGGAGGAGAGAGAAAATCTGGAAGCTAAGGAGCTGGAGGTAGGTGGAGGGGTATTTATACCCCTCCTCAGAATCTGTCCGTTGCACAGCCGCCAGCTCGGAAATCTCCGGGTTGAGGACCGGAAATTTCCGGTCTCCGGAAATTTCCGGGCGAAATTCCGGTAGAACTTTGACCTTGGATCAGCACTGGTTGGATTTCTTGACTTGGTCGAAATTCCTCTGACACTCGGAGATCTCCGGATTGGGGCTCGGAAATCTCCGAGCGCCGGAAATCTCCGGGAGGATTTCCGGCTAAAAAGGATCTGGAGTCAGTATGCAATATGATTTCAGACTTCGCGAGAAATGAGTTTGGCTCGGAAATCTCCGGTCTGTGGACCGGAAATTTCCGGGCCCCGGAAATCTCCTGACAGAATTCCTGAACAAAAACCAGGTGTAATAGCACTGATAATTCTCTTTGACAGTCAACCTGTAAAGTAGCCTGCATGCTTCATCACAAACATTAGAACTTTTTGTGTTGTCATTAGTCACCAAAACTTAGGAGTACATAAAATGTACTTTCAATCTCCCCCTTTTTGGCGAATGATGACAACACAAAAAAGAGTGGATTTGCAAAATATAGACGGAGCTCCCCCTAGGTGAGTGCACTAATTAAGAATGTCTTTGGAATACAAAGTGCACATTCCTTAGGATCAACACTCCCCCTAGATTTTACAAAGCACACACAAACACAATAGAAGCAACAAACTTAGATAAAAAGTTATTACAATAGAGAATTTAACAGTACTCATGTCTCACACACATGACGAAACAAACAAAGTCACGAAATAAGAGAGCACTGAAGAATGCAAAGCGAAAAGAAAGAAGTGCTCTCAGCCCATGCAAATCCCGAGAGTCCTAGAGATACTTCTCCCCCTTTGGCATCAAGATACCAAAAAGGGAGGAGGTTCCACCAACGTCCCATGACTCAAGAGTCGGAACCCGCGTCCTGATCATCTTTCTCTTCCTCCTCCGTGTCAGCATTCTCAAGATCGCTGTCCTCTGGCACAGCATCATCCCAATCAAAAGTGAGACCATCTGCATTCCAATCCTTGAAGGGAACCCGAGGCTTCAAAGGTTGCTTCGGAGCAGGCATCTTCATGTGAGCCATCATTGCTTCTTGGCGCTGCATAATGCGATGGTTCTGAGAGTAGATGGCGTAGTTCTCACTGTGAATGCAACAGTTCATGTTCATGATTTTCTCAATAGCTCGAACTACCCAGGGGCGACTTTTCTTGGGAGCTTTCTTGATGTTGGGATCGGAGGGAACCCGAGATGGACCACCAAAAATGTCATCCTCATCGATATCATGCATGGTGGCTTGTTGTTGAACCAGGTGAGCAGATTTCTGGACAAGCAGTGCTGGCCTGTGAGGCTGAGTGGCAAAAGCTGCATCAAAGTCATCACCGTCTTGCTCAGACAGCTGGTAGAGGCTCTTGATGAGCAACATAATATAAGGAGCATATGGAGGAACTTTCCTCTCAAAGACTGCTAGGGACATCTCCTGGAAAATAAAGTCCATGACATCCACCTTATAGACCTCCTGCTCAACTGCATACTCCCCAAGATAGGCATCATGAGCTTTCCGCATCAAGTTTACTAGAGCCCCGGCAATATTATCTGCATTGCCGGCAATGGGAGCAATGGTCCAACGGAACATGCGCAGCAGGATATCATAAGTGGGCAGAAGGCCATTCTGAGAGCCAATCCTTCCTCCAGGCTGGTATAGATCAGTCATGACGTGTTTGTTGTAGGACACGCCATGCACATGCATGCGGGCACCAGCTGCAGTAGAAAGACCACGGAACGGGCAACCAAGAATCTGAGCAAACTCTCTGAAGGAAGACGTCAAGCGCTGCCTGCCAGACATCCAAGTCATCCCAATATCCTCTGAGGAGTCAAACACCACAGTGGCATAGAACTGATGTATAAGAGAGACGTTGTAGTTGCACTCAGTTCTCATCAAAGGCTCCAAACCCAAGAGACCACACACCTTCACAGCACCACCAAAATAATCTGCCTTCTTCATTAACTTGTCAAAGTCAATCCACTTCATGGGGCAGACTGGCTTGTCAATGGAGAACTTCTGATATACTTCCCTGTAGATCCATGCCATCTCAGTGCAGAAGTAAGTGGGATCATCAGACTCCACATCATAGGAAAGTTCACTTCGCCACTTGCGAAAACTTCCTTTGTTGAAGTCTTCAAGGCGGAGCTCGGTCTTCTTCTTCTTATTAGCACCAATAGGTCTCCTGAGGAAGGCTGAGTGCTCAGCTTGTGAGTTGTCTTCACTGGAGGACCCACTGGGAGGGCGTGAGTGAACAGGTTTGGCTCTTCCACGAGTAGAAATTTGCTTAACGCGGCCACGAGGATTGGAACCTGGAGGTACACAGCATAGAGTGGATGGAAAGCAAATGGGGTAAGCACTCATGTCCAAGAATGAAATAGGAACATACTAGAAAAGTTTTGACAAACACAGTTTCTGGACTTAGCTGTTTTGATTCTGCGCAGGCCGGAGATTTCCGGGTCTGACTCGGAGATCTCCGGGGTCCGGAGATTTCCGAGTGAGGACCGGAAATTTCCGGTCTGCACGAAATTTTGACAGATCTGAACAAAATCTATGGATTAAAAACAGATCTGTGCATATGGAAGGTAGAACATGCCTAGTGGAGCAATTCTACCAAAGGAAACAACCGACAACCTCCTAAATCTGCTAGGTTAAACGATAACAAGTTTCATCCTAGATTTGAAATAAGAGGAGTTACCGGAGGACATTGCGAAAAGCGTGCGGATGGAAGCGAAGCCCTTGACGAGGAGAAGCAGATTCCTGAAGCACGCAAGAAACCCTCGAACGATCCACCCGCAGCGAGGAAAGAAAGATTTGGAGATTTTCGGAGGAGAGAGAGGATTAGGGCACGGGGTGGATGAACTGGCCGAACCGGCCAGTCCACCCGTGCCCTTATATAGACAGGAAATTTTGAACCGGACATTTCCGGACTGAGGCTCAGAAATTTCAGAGTGCCGGAGATTTCCGGGGCTATTTCCAGATAGGACTTAGCCCTGGAAAACTTTTGGCACGCTCGGAAATTTCCGGACGTCGGACCGGAGATTTCCGGACACCGGAGATTTCCGGCTCTAATTCCGATTCAGCTTCGCCTGAGGTCGGTGCCGAAATTGAAAAAGGACTTAGGTGCCAGAAATCGCAGGGGCCGGAGATTTCCGAGTCTCAGCTCGGAAATTTCCGGACGCCGGAAATTTCCGGGACTATTTCCTGTCAAAAATCAACACAGGTCAGTGCTGATTTTTGAAGGGACTTAGTCTCGAAATTTTCTGGTAGCCCGGAGATTTCCGAGTAAGGCTCGGAGATTTCCGTTCAAACCCAATAACTCCAGGAACAAGATACCAAAAAGGGACATGAGTGGGGAAAAGCATGTTTACAGGATAGTGAAAGGCTTAGGATAGATACTCAAACTGAAAAGAAGACACACTCAAGTTGCAAAAACCATAAAACACAAGAAAAGACCAACAAGAGTGTGTTTTCCCAAAAGAGCCAAAGACAATGCAAGTGAGAAAAAGAAAAATAAAACCAAATGGAATCCAAAGAGAAAAAGAGTTGGTGGCCGAGGCCACCGTGTATGAGTTGTAGCATGGTACCGCGAAGATATATCTTGAGTCCATAACTACATCTCAACATTGAAGCTCACAAATTAGATTCAATTTGAAGTTTTAGCAATGATATGTCACTATATGCATAATAGGGGGAGGAAGAGTCCAATGTATTAGGAAAACACTCCCCTAAGTCCATGCGTACCTCTAGGTCTTATAACACCTTAAACGTTGGAGTGTGTACGAAGCTCAAGCCAAGGCCCGAGAATCTATGATATTGAGCTCATTCCTCAAGTAGCAAAAACGGCCTTCATCAAGGGGTTTCGTTAAGATATCCGCCAATATATCCCTTGTACCAACATATGATAGATCAATATCTCCTCGTGCCACGTGATCGCGGATGAAGTGATGACGAATCTCAATGTGCTTGGTCCTTGAATGTTGCACCGGATTGTACGCAATTTTGATGGCACTCTCATTGTCACATAAAAGCGGCACTTTGTCCAAGAGGACACCCTAATCCTTTAAAGTTTGCCGCATCCAAAGAAGTTGAGTACATCCGCTTGCGGCAGCAACATACTCGGCCTCCGCCGTGGATAATGAGATACAATTTTGTTTCTTCGAGGACCAACTCACCAAAGATCTTCCAAGAAATTGACACGTTCCGGATGTGGACTTCCTATCATCAATGTCGCCCGCCCAATCGGAGTCCGTATATCCACAAAGAGTCAATGTGCCATCTTTGGGATACCACAACCCAAAGCAAGGGGTATGAACCAAATATCTGAAGATTCTCTTTACGGCCATCAAGTGACTTTCCTTAGGCGCGGCTTGATAACGAGCACACACTCCCACGCTTAAAACGATATCGGGCCTAGAGGCACACAAATAAAGAAGAGACCCAATCATAGAACGATACTCCTTTTGGTCTACCTCTTTACCGTCGGGGTTGAGTTGGAGGTGGCACTTGGTTTGCATAGGAGTCGTCAAAGTGAATAGAGACGATGAAGAGCTTGTCGTAGTTGAAGGAGTTCTTGTTGTTGATGGAGAGATGATAGTTGTAGAGGTAGTGGCAAGGGCCGCCACTTCATTTGGGGTTTCTTCCTCCGACTCTTCATCATCGGTGGGATACTCCTCTTGAGTCAACAACATGATGCGAGGCTTCTTGTTGAAAGGCCTCTTCTTTCCATAGGCCTTCCTTGGAGGCATCTTGGTTTTGTCCTTGAGCACTAGACGTCCACCATGCTCTTCTCTTTTCTCATAAGGGCACTCGGCAACGAAATGAAACTTGTCTTCACAATTGTAACATGTCCTTGACTTGGAGGGTGAGACCCTATCGGCTTGAGGTGCATTCTTGTCAAAACGCATCTTGCCTCTTGAGGGATTGTTCCAAAAGGTGCGAGCAGCAAGAGCAAGATGGTCATTGTAAGCTATCTTGAGTGCTTCCTCGGACATGGCGGAAAAGCTTCCAAGATCATCATCATCGTTGTCTTCCTCAACGGTAGCCTTAAAAGCAAGGTTGGTTGTGCCTCTTTGCATTCCAAGAGCCCTTGCTCTTGCATCTTGAGCATTCTTCGTGGCCACTTTGTATGCGGCCATCTCTTGCATAACCTCATTAGATGTCATGAGATGATAGTTGTGTCTTCCTTGAAGACTCTTGACGTCAGTAGGCTCACAAGCCATCATAGAGCTAACATACTTCCTTTTGATCCAAGCATCATCAATATGAGAGGCACCCACTTCTCGAAAGCTTGTGGCTATGGTCACCAATCTTTGATACATCATCTCATGGTCTTCACCATCAAGCTTGAAGAAGCCCTCGGCTTCATTGCTCAGAGAGTCATAGCGGTTCCTTCTCATGCTATCATTTCCAACGAACAACTCGGATAAACCATCCCATGTCTCCTTGGCGGTGGTGAGATGTTGAATGCGAGCCATGTCCTTGTTCCCAACCGCCTTTTGGATCATGTAGAGAGCGGTGGCATCAAGTTGAGCCTCCACCACTTCTCTTCTTGTTAGGTTGGTCGGATCATGCGGCTTGTATCCAACTTGAATGATGCGCCACAACTCGATTGAAGAGCTGCAAACATGAGACTTCATCATGTATTGCCATTGAGAAAAGGTGTAATCTTTAAGCAATGGGGGATCACCCCTATGAGAAACTTGTGGGTGAGGAATAATGGGATCCGGGGTATGGTATTGGGATGGGGGAGGAGTGGCGTTGTAGCCTTTAGGCACTTCATCATTGGATGATGGAGTGTTTTGATGGGTTGAGGAACTACTAGCATCACCCTTCCCATCCAAAGGAAATTGCTTTCCCTTTATCAATTCGGGGTCCACATCAAGAGTAATGCCCGGAAGCACCGGAGGCTTTGTGGGCAATGCAAGAGAGGTTTCTTTAGATGTCTTGAGAGACTCAAGCATATCATGAAACTTCTTGAACTTTGTTTGTATAGACGATGTCAACTTTGTTTCCAAAGAGTTGATATCGGCCATAGTGGCACCTTTCTCTTGCATTGCCGCCAAAGTCGCGGCGTCCGTTTCGGAACCCTCTTTTGGGTCAACTTGCATTGTCCAAGGTTGGTCTCAAGCGGTGAAGCTTATAAGAGACAACCTGGCTCTGATACCAATTGAACGGCAGTTGACCACCTAGAGGGGGGGGGGGGTGAATAGGTGGTGACCAATTTTTATCTCTTTTTCAGTTTTTAGGCTAGTGGAAAGTAAATTGTCTAGATGTGCAACTAGATGATACAAGTGACAAACTACAAGGAAACTAGGCAAGTACAGGAAATAAAGATGCGGTAAAGGAGAGTGGAACGAAACAACCGTAGGGACTCGAAGACCAAGGTTTTATCCCGAGTTCCACCACATAGGTGTACGTCTCGTTGGAGAGGTGTGAGCTACCACAAAGGTTTGCTCAACGCCACAAAGGCCTCACCCTATTCTCCTGTGAATTCGACCACAAAGGTGCGAATCCACACTTCCACTAAGGAATCCTTTAAGGGCGGAGAAATTCCCGTACAAATTCGTGAGGCACACACCCACAACTGAATTGGGGGCTCTCACAACGACCACAACAGGTCACTTCCACAAAGGAATCCACAAAGGATCAAATTACACAAGGTTGAACCTAGCTATCCACAAAGGAACCCTAGATTCATTGCCCCTCAAGAAATAGAGGGGGAAAGTCAAATCGCTTCGGTGGAGATGTAGATCGGTGGCTTCTCCCTCAGATCCCCAAGTATCAACGGATTTGAGTGGCTAGATTGAGAGATCCGGGAGAAACGAGCTTCAGCACCAATGGAGGAGAGAGAAAATCTGGAAGCTTAGGAAGCTGGAGGTAGGTGGAGAGGTATTTATACCCCTCCTCAAAATCTGCCCGTTGCACAGCCGCCAGCCCGGAAATCTCCGGGTTGAGGACCGGAGATCTCCGGACCCCGGAAATTTCCGGTGCAATTTCCGGTTGAGCAAGAAACTGGATCAGTACTGGTTGGACTTCTTGACTTGGTCGAAATTCCTCTGACACTCGGAGATCTCCGGATTGGGGCTCGGAAATCTCCGAGCGCCGGAAATCTCCGAGAGGATTACCGGCTAAAATTGTTTTGGAGTCAGTACGCATTTGAATTCAGACTTAGTGAAAATAAAGTTTGGCTCGGAAATCTCCGGTCTGTGGACCGGAAATTTCCGGGCCCCGGAAATCTCCTGACTGAATTCCTGAACAAATACCAGGTGCAATTGAAATGATATTTAGGCAACCTAAGTATTCCTCTTTGACAGTCAACCTATAAAATAGCCTGCATGCTTCATCACAAACATTAGAATACTTTTTTGTGTTGTCATTAGTCACCAAAACTTGGGAGTAAATAGAATGCACTTTCACAGCCGAAGACCACAATAGAGCTCATGAAGACGGCCAACCAGTGGGCCGAAGGAGAGGACTACGTCCGCGATACTTCCCCCAAGAAAGAGGTCGAAACAAGCAACTGGCGTGAGGCACGCCAAAAGAAGAAGCCACGTTACACCCACGATTCAACCGAGCTAGTAGCGGCGGGATATGAAACCCCCCGTGAGGACAAACGCGACAACAGTCGACAGTACGATCAAGGTCGACAGTCCAGCTCGAGTCAGTATAACCGTGGCAGCATCAACATTGGCCACAATGATGGAGGCCAGAAGCGCGAGTGGAAGCGCCCGTTGACCCCAGCAGAGGAGCTGATGCAACCCTGTAAGCATCACTCGTTCCGCAACCCGGAGACAGGCAAGTGGGGTTCCAGCCACCTGCTGAAGGATTGTCACAAAGCAAGAAAGATATACCAAGCTATGCAGCAAATCATCGCTCCAGTACAGGCAATACAGGCAGCCCCGCAGCTAGCCATCCAGGCGGCACCCGCAAACAACAACCAGGTGCGGGCGGCAGGAGCATTCCCCCAGCCGCAGCAGCAGCAACAGCAACAAGGTCAGTCGGCAGCAACCGACACGTATCCACCCGCACGGGGACAGCTGAACATGATCCAGAAGGGACCTCCGTCAAACAGGCGCCAAAAGCTCATCACCCGCCAAGTACTTCAGGCCATCAACAGCCCGCGCGCGGTACCAGACTACCTGCACGGGTCTGAGACATCCATCACGTTTTCCAGGGCAGATCACCCATCCGAGGTTACCCGACCCGGACACGCCGCACTCGTGATTGAGGCCCTGATCGGCGACTACAGCTTGAAGAAGGTGTTCATGGACGGAGGCAGCGGCATCAACATCATATTCGCCGATACCCTGAGAATAATGAACAGGTCGACAGAGAAATTGCCAGAGTCGGAAACCACTTTCCACGGCATAGTACCAGGGCAAGCAATCACGCCCATGGGAACAATCACACTCGACGTCATCCTCGGTACACCCGAGCACTTCAGAAAGGAGTCGATAGACTTTGAGGTCGTCGACTGGAAGTCACAATACCACGCCATCCTCGGGCGCCCAACCTTTGCCAGGTTCATGGCAGTACCCCACTATGCCTACCTGATGGTCAAGCTGCCCGGGCCGAAAGGAGTAATCACCGTACGCGGCGACTTCGGGCTCTCCAACAGCTGCGACCGCGAGTTTGCCAAGATTTCTGAGTTCTTCGGGGTCGAAGAGCACTTCAAGGCCATATCAGCCGACAACGACAAGACCCTCTTTCCATCTCGCAAGAAGCCAGCTAAGGACGCATCATTCAACACGAACGACGACACCGTCACCCACCAAGTCCATCCGATTGATAGCAGAAAGACGGTCAAGGTCTCGTCAAGTCTGACCCCCGCATAGGAAAGCGTGCTCGTCGAGTTCCTACGTGAGAACTGGAAAATCTTTGCATGGCAACCTTCTGACATGCCAGGGATACCCAGGGAACTCGCCGAGCACTCTCTAAAGGTCCGAAAGGACGCTAGGCCGGTCAAACAATCCATGCGACGCTTCTCAGGACCCAAGCGAGACGCGATCACCATGGAAGTCGACAGATTACTTGTCGGGGGGCTGCCCCCCGGGTAGGGGCAGATCCCGGTATACTATGACAAATATCAACAGTGCTTGACCTTTGGCGACACCAAAGAACACCTCCTGGTGTGCCGAAAGGGCAGCTTGACCCTTGGGCACTGGAAGAGGGCAAAGTGCCTCCTGGCAACCACAGGGGTCACCTCTGGCGGCTATAAATAGGCACCCCCGACCCTCGCAATCGCAGCACAAGCATGAGCGGGTGGTTCCTCTAAGAACTAGCTTCTCGAAGATGTCTTTGCTGATAGGCTAAGGCATCTTCGGGAGGCTAGGCCTAGAGTTACTCATCCGGAGAGGAGTTCGGACATCTCCGGAAAGGATCCCGGACCTGGGACACGGAGGAGGTTCCCGGATGATGGTGTACTCGGCTTTACCGGATAGGTAGTCCGGGTAAGTGCTAACCGGGATGCATATGTCGATCTTGATCTTATGCAGAAGAAGCTCATAGTGGCAAGCGAGGAGGTAGCCGGCGAGAGGGCTCCCGGTAGGCCGTCAACGGTCTAGAGCAGGCTTTCCCGTCTATCGCGGGGGGAAGTACCGTTCCGCCTGACACGGAATCATGGTCACCTCCCGCCTGACACGGAAGCATGATCACCTCCCGCCTGACACGGGAGCGCGTCAGCCGGTACGACCGTGGTACGACAAGACCTGACATGCCTAGCCCGGCAATCCGGAAAAGGCTATCCGGGATGGGCCAAGACATGTCTTGTCTCTGACAAGGGGACAATGATGATGCAGGACGGCGCCTGCCGTCCTTAACGAGATGATGACGAAGGGGCTACGCCGGATAGCCCGGCGACTAGGTCGCACTAGCCGGTGACGACATCCCGGCTAGGCCTGTCCGGTGGGGCCAAGCCAAATTAGGGTTTCCGGCCCTCCCGGCCGGATCTCTATAAAAGACGCCATAACTGCTCCTGAGGGAGGGAGACCAACTTCAGAGCCAAAGCTATAGTCGCATTTACTCTTAGAGCAGTTACTCCTTCTCACCTTGAGTTCATCTAGTTCTTCGTACTTCTACCTTTGACAGATCTTGTAGTGAGTTGTAGTCCTTATACCACCAATATATAGAGAGGAAAGGCAGGAGTAGGGGTGTTACCTCCTCACGAGGGCCCTGAACCTGGGTATATCGTGTGTGTGCTTGGTGCCTTCGTGCATTTGTTTGTATTTGTTAGATCTTCCCCTTTGCACTTTGTTCTTGTTTTTTGTTCTTGGGAGATCTCGGTCTTACCGGGGTCCTCCTCGTGTGAGCTCTTAAGCTCGCTATCCCTCCCCGGATCCACCAACGTCCATCGGCCCCACAAATTAGCCATCCTATGGCATCTGCCGTGACACCACCACGATAGTTGGCGCCCACCGTGGGGCGAAGTGGCGCTTGCGGGAAGAATTTCGGACGGGACCCGACATCCCGAATCCGGGATCCTAAATCCGGGATCCGTACGCTGCGGGCAGTGGTCACTGACATCCTGCGCCGCGGGTAGCGGTCGCCGGTATCTCAAATCCGGGATCCTAAATCCGGTATCCCTACGCTGCGGGCAGTGGTCACTGACATCCTGCGCCGCGGGTAGCGGTCGCCGGTATCCCAAATCCGGGATCCTAAATCCGGGATCCCTACGCAGCGGGCAGTGGTCACTGACATCCTGCGCCGCGGGTAGCGGTCCCGGTATCCCAAATCCGGCATCCTAAATCCGGGATCCCTACGCTGCGGGCAGTGGTCACCGACATCCTGCGCCGCGGGTAGCGGTCGCCGGTATCCCAAATCCGGGATCCTAAATCCGGGATCCCTACGCCGCGGGTAGTGGTCACTGACATCCTGCGCCGCGGGTAGCGGTCGCCGGTATCCCAAATCCGGGATCCTAAATCCGGGATCCCTACGCTGCGGGCAGTGGTCACTGACATCCTGCGCCGCGGGTAGCGGTCGCCGGTATCCCAAATCCAGGATCCTAAATCCGGGATCCCTACGCTGCGGGCAGTGGTTACTGACATCCTGCGCCGCGGGTAGCGGTCGCCGGTATCTCAAATCCGGGATCCCTACGCTGCGGGCAGTGGTCACTGACATCCTGCGCCGCGGGTAGCGGTCGCCGGTATCCCAAATCCGGGATCCTAAATCCGGGATCCCTACGTTGTGGGCAGTGGTCACTGACATCCTGCGCCGCGGGTAGCGGTCGCCGGTATCCCAAATCCGGGATCCTAAATCCGGGATCCCTACGCTGCGGGCAGTGGTCACTGACATCCTGCGCCGCGGGTAGCGGTCGCCGGTATCCCAAATCCGGGATCCTAAATCCGGGATCCCTACGCAGCGGGCAGTGGTCACTGACATCCTGCGCCGCGGGTAGCGGTCCCGGTATCCCAAATCCGGCATCCTAAATCCGGGATCGCTACGCTGCGGGCAGTGGTCACCGACATCCTGCGCCGCGGGTAGCGGTCGCCGGTATCCCAAATCCGGGATCCTAAATCCGGGATCCCTACGCCGCGGGCAGTGGTCACTGACATCCTGCGCCGCGGGTAGCGGTCGCCGGTATCCCAAATCCGGGATCCTAAATCCGGGATCCCTACGATGCGGGCAGTGGTCACTGACATCCTGCGCCGCGGGTAGCGGTCGCCGGTATCCCAAATCCGGGATCCTAAATCCGGGATCCCTACGCTGCGGGCAGTGGTCACTGACATCCTGCGCCGCGGGTAGCGGTCGCCGGTATCCCAAATCCGGGATCCCTACGCTGCGGGCAGTGGTCACTGACATCCTGCGCCGCGGGTAGCGGTCGCCGGTATCCCAAATCCGGGATCCTAAATCCGGGATCCCTCCGCTGTGGGCAGTGGTCACTGACATCCTGCGCCGCGGGTAGCGGTCGCCGGTATCCCAAATCCGGGATCCTAAATCCGGGATCCCTATGCTGCGGGCAGTGGTCACTGACATCCTGCGCCGCGGGTAGCGGTCGCCGGTATCCCAAATCCGGGATCCTAAATCCGGGATCCCTACGCTGCGGGCAGTGGTCACTGACATCCTGCGCCGCGGGTAGCGGTCGCCGGTATCCCAAATCCGGGATCCTAAATCCGGGATCCCTACGCTGCGGGCAGTGGTCACTGACATCCTGCGCCGCGGGTAGCGGTCGCCGGTATCCCAAATCCGGGATCCTAAATCCGGGATCCCTACGCTGCGGGCAGTGGTCACCGACATCCTGCGCCGCGGGTAGCGGTCGCCGGCATCCAAAATCCGGGATCCTAAATCCGGGATCCCTGTGCTGCGGGCAGTGGTCATTGTTGTCCCTGCACTGCGGGTTGAGGTCACGGACATCCCTGCGCTGCGGGATGAGGTCGCCGACGTCCCTGTGCTTCGGGTAGAGGTCGCCGACATCCCTGCGCTGCGGGTTGAGGTCGCCGACGTCCCTGCGCTGCGGGTTGAGGTCGCCGACGTCCCTGCGCTGCGGGTAGAGGTCGCCGACGTCCCTGCGCTGCGGGTAGAGGTCTCCGACATCCCTGCACCGCGGGTGGAGGTCATCGACGTCCCCGCATCGCGGAAACCAGTCATCGACATCCCAAACCAGCATCCCTGCATCACGCCCACCAGCCGCCGGAGTCTACCCCGACACTCATCATCAATGGACCCCTCGCAGTTGCACACCAGTTACCCGGGTTATGTCGCCTCCGACATCCCCAACCGCTCCTGTGCTCCGTGAGTATCGTCATCAGTACCTTACATTTACGTTGTCTTAAATTTTTTCGGGAACTGCCCATGCATGATTAGTTTAATTGTTTACCCGGGAACGAAGCATCGTAACCCGGGGACTGCCCTGTTTCACCTGTTTGTCGCCTGTGTGTTTTTTCCCCGGGAGCAAGATGTCTTGACCCGGGGATTGGCTTACCGTTTAGTTCTACCTAGCATGCTTAGTCGGTGGACTAGCTCAGTTTATATTTATTTATATGATTGTCGTATCTTGCTTCTTGTTGTATCATTTGTGTGCCGGCATCCCGAAACTGGACTCGGGGACTGCCGGGCTCCTTTGTCTTCCTGCTATATTTGAAAATTTACCCGGGGACTCGGTGGAATCCGAGTTTCTGTCCTATTGTGTGGTTTGCTGCTAGAGTTATTTTCTGTCTTTATTAAAATATATACGTCCTAACTAACGTTGAAAGGTGATATTGGTTTTACCGTGAGGATACTCATGTCGAGAGTCTTGATTATATCGGTTATCTTGGATCCATCTTACGGTTGATTATTTTCTCAAAGTATATTGCATATGATCTATGGTATCAGTTGGCCCACATATCGCGGTATCACGCTAAATTTCCAGATCCCCGTTTATTTCGATTCGCCAGTATATCATGGCATACTGCAATATCTCCATATCGCTATTCATGTCGGCTCGCCATTATATCGCGGCATCATACCATATCCCTAGATTCCCGTTTATTTTGGTTCGCCAATGTATCATGGCATCGGGCAATATTTCCAAATCGTCATTTGTTTCGGTTTGTCAAGATTCGCTAAAGGCAACACCTGAGATACCGAAACACCTGCGATGTGCCCAGAGTGGCAGAGATACCGAAACATGTGTGATATGCCCAGAGTGGCCGACATACCGACATACCGGCATACCGACATACCGAGATACCTGTGTAACATTGTGTGTGTAGGCGTCTGTGTCGGTATACGCCCAGAGTGGCTAAACGCCGGCACATGAGACTCTTTGTCGGTATACGCCCAGAGTGGCTACAAGCCGGCACATGAGGCGTCCGTGTCGGTATACGCCCAGAGTGGCTAAACGCCGGCATGTGTTGTGTGTTTGTGTCAGACGGGCGGTGGCCGAAGACATCTGTGTCGGTAAAACGCCCAGAGCGGCTAAGGAACCGGCATATGATTGTATTTTTTGCAGGTACTCGGTGGAGCAAATGAAAACAATGAGATTGAGATTTCTTCTAAGTCTGCACGCGACTCTGCGAGTCCCCCGCAACCTCGGGAACTAGTGTCGGGGATGTGATCCCCGAGACCTCTAACAACAAGACTTTCGGTACCCTGTGGAGTAGGTGAAAACGGTGATGTTGGATTTTTTCTAAGTCTGCGCGCGACTCTGCGAGTCCCCCGTAGCCTCGGGGACTAGTGTCGGGGATGTAATCCTCGGGACCCCTAATAACAAAGCTTTCGGGAAAGCGTTCGGTGATGAGTAATCCGTCATACCCATGTCGGATTCCAGGAGAAGACTGCTATCCGGCATACCCATGTCGGATTTCAGGATAAAACTGCTATCCGGCGTACCCATGTCGGATTTCGGGAGAAGAATGCTATCCGGCATACCCATGTCGGATTCCGGGAGAAGACTGCTATCCGGCATACCCATGTCGGATTCTGGGAGAAGACTGCTATCCGGCATGCCCATGTCGGATTCCGGGAGAAGACTTCTATCCGACATACCGATGTCAAATTCCGGGAGAAGACTGCTATCCGGCATACCCATGTCGGGTTGAGCAGAGAAGATATCAAGCCAAACACTACAGGCCAAAGCCAAGGACAAGACATGTCACGGTCATGATACAGGGCATGGGCAGCCGCTGCTACAGTGGCGCGGATGGGACAATAGTACACTGCGCGTGACACAGTGAACAGTCCCGACAAGACCCCAGTAGTCATCTCAGCTACAGTGCGCAGTGAACAGTGTTTCCTGTCCCCTTGTCTCCGGCTTGTCCCCTGGGCTCTCCTATATAAAGGGCACCAGGGGGAGAGGGAGGGGGGAGACCACCACCCCACCACTTCATTTCCCCCCTTCTCATTTGCTCTCAAGACCTCATGGAGGCAACTGTAGCAGCTCATGGAGCGTGTTGTAGCCCAGATAGTAAGAGAGGAAATATACCGAGTAGGCTAGATGCTGCAGTAGGGGTTTTATCTCCTCACGAGAGCCCCGAAGCAGGGTAAATCCTTGTGTCCCTATGTCGGTTGTGTTTACCTGCGCGCGAGTTCATCGCGCAATCCCTCCCCGAGATCCCCTAGCGTCCATCGGCCCCACAAATTAGCCTACCCGTAGGCATCTGTCTGTTCGCCACGACGACATTACTGCACGCCAAGTTCATCCGAGAGATCAAGGACTCGGACTGGGTCGCCAACCCGGTCCTAGTGGAGAAAAAGAAGACGAAAAAACTACGCATGTGCGTTGACTTCACTGCAATCAACAAGTGCTGCCCCAAGGATCATTTCCCGCTCCCGCGGATAGACCAGATCATCGACTCGACAGCAGGCTGCGAGCGCCTGTCCTTCCTGGACGCCTACTCAGGCTACCAGCAGATCAGGTTGAAAGTCGAAGACGAAGAGAAGACGGCCTTCATCACACCCGACGGCGTCTTTTGTTACCAGACGATGCCGTTCGGGTTAAAGAACGCAGGCGCCACGTACCAGCGGACAATGCAAGCGTGCCTCAAAGGGCTCATCGGGCAGATCATCCAAGTCTACGTCGATGACATCATGGTCACGACCCAAAAGGAGGATACCTTAGTCGATGACCTCCGCAAGGTCTTCGCTGCACTCGATGTATACCAGATCAACCTCAACCCAGAGAAGTGCGTGTTCGGCGTGCCAGCCGGAGAGCTACTTGGGTACCTCGTATCTGCAAGGGGAATCGAAGCGAACCCCGAGAAGGTGCAGAACATTCTCACCATGCCTGCACCAACCAAACTCCGCGAGGTGCAGCGATTAGCCGGCCGAGTCGCAGCTCTCAGCCGGTTCATTAGTAAGCTGGGAGAGAAAGCCTTACCTTTCTACCAACTGATGAAGAAGACGGACAAGTTCGAGTGGACACAGGAGGCGCAGGATGCTTTCGACCATCTCAAGAAGACCCTGACAACCTCTCCAGTCCTCGTGGCACCACTGGAAAACGAGCCGTTATACTTATACGTCTCAGCAACAAACAGGGTGGTGAGCACAGTACTCGTAGTCGAACGGGAAGAAGAAGGGCACAGTCACGCGGTGCAAAGGCCCGTCTACTACCTCAGCGAAGTCCTCACCCTGTCCAAGCAGAACTACCCGCATTACCAGAAGCTGGCGTATGGTGTCTTTATGCCCTCCAGGAAGGTCGTCCACTACTTCTCCGAGCACCCGATCACGGTGGTAAGCTCCTCTGGACTAGCAGACATTCTCACAAACCAACGCGCGACAGGACGAGTCGCCAAGTGGGTTGTCGAACTAGGACCATGGGGGCTGAAGTATGCTCACCCGAACTCCATCAAGGCCCAAGTCCTCCCAGAATTCACCACCGAGTGGATAGAAGCCCAGCTACCAAATGTCCCCGACTTGTCCAACGCATGGACAATGTACTTTGATGGCTCCAAGAAATTCATGTCAGCCGGGGCAGGAGTTGTGCTCATCTCCCCCAAGGGCGACAAGCTCAAGTACGTCCTACAGATGGACTTTCCGACACCGTCTAACAACGAAGCCGAGTACGAGGCCCTGATCCACGGCATGCGGATGGCCAAAAACTGCGGCGCCACGCACCTCATGATATACGGCGACTCCTACCTGGTGGTACAGCAAACCATGAAGTCCTGCGACGCCATCGCCGACAACATGATCGCCTACAGAGACCTTTACAACCAGTTGGAAGGCAACTTCGACGGCTGCGAGTTGCGGCACATCGGCCGCGAAAGCAACGAAGAAGCCGACGTCCTCGCTAAAATGGGATCAGACAGGGTTCCAGTTCCACCCGGCGTCTTCCTCGAGCGCATCACGCAGAGATCCATCAAGACTCAAAACACAGCAAGCACTGCAACAACAAAAGGCGATGCTAACCCGCCAAGCCAAGACAAGGTCCCCATGGAGGTCATGCTAGTCTAAGCTACATGGACAGGACCGTACCTGGCGTACACAATGCATCAGAAGCTGCCAGCTGACCCAGTCGAAGCAAAGCGCATCATCAGGCGCTCCAAAAGTTTCACCGTCATCAACGGAGAACTCTACAAAAGAAGCATCTCAGGAATCCCGCAAAGGTGCGTAGATCCAGTCGACGGCCAGGCCATCTTAATCGACATCCATGCGGGTATCTGCGGGCATCATGCCAGCAGTCGAGCACTGGTGGCCAAAGCACTACGAGCCGGGTTATACTGGTTGACAGCCATGCAGGACGCCGAGGAACTAGAAAGGAAATGCCCAGGGTGCCAGGAGTTTGTCAACAAGCCACACGCGCCAGCATCAGAACTTAAGACAATACCACTAGCCTGGCCCTTCGCCCAATGGGGTCTGGACATGGTGGGCCCGCTGAAGAAATCCTCACCCGGAGGTCACACTCACCTCCTGGTCGCAGTCGATAAGTTCACAAAGTGGATCGAAGCCGTGCCCATCACAAGTTCAACTGCATCCACAACAGTCAACTTCATCAGGTCAATCATCTTCAGATTCGGAGTGCCGAACGGGATCATCACCGACAACGGCTTGAACTTCACAGCCGAAGAATTCAAAGACTTCTGCTCAGAGCAAGGTATCAAACTCAGCTATGCATCCGTCTCGCACCCGCAATCCAATGGGCAAGTGGAGAAAGCCAATGGCCTCGTCTGCAGCGGCATCAAGAAGCGATTGCGCGTGCCACTAAAACGCGCAGCGGGCGCATGGGTGGAAGAACTACCGTCAGTCCTTTGGAGTCTACGAACAACGCCAAACAGATCCACCCAATACACTCCATTCTTCATGGTATATGGCGCAAAGGCGGTTCTCCCCTGCGACATCAAATTCGACGCACCGAGAGTGGTCGCCTACGACGAGTCGGATGCGGAAGAGGCACTCGAAGACAGCATGGATACCCTGGATGAAGCACGCGACATCACCCTGGCACGATTAGCCGTGTATCAACAAGACCTACGCAACTATCACACTCGGAGGCTGCGACCAAGAGCGTTCGCTGCAGGCGACTTGGTTCTTCGACTCAAGCAGAAGAAGGTGCACAAGCTCGCTTCCCCATGGGAGGGCCCAAATATCGTGACAGAAGCAATCGGCAACGAAGCTTACCGCCTGAAGGACTCAAAGACGGGAGCAGACTGCAGCAACCCATGGAACGTGGCACAACTTCGCCGGTTCTACGCCTAGTTCGACCCAATCATTGTACAAGAAAAATCAGCGCGGCAGGTTTCAGACGCACTCTTTCCCTCACCAGGGTACCTAAGGGGACTGGAAGGGTTTTAATGAGGCGGCATGTTCGCAAGAATCAATAAAATGATTTGAAGAAAATCTGTCTCCTTTACCTTTCAAACAAGGGAAGCTAAAATCCTAGGCCGCCACTCGAACCACTCGGGGGCTGCGCCACACAAGTTGAAAGAAAAGCTTAGGCCGCTATCCGAACTACTCGGGGGTTGTGCCATACAAGCATAAATCAAAAAATCCTAGGCCGCCACCCGAACCACTCGGGGGCTGCGCCATACAGGTCAAGTCAAAATCCTAGGTCGCCACCCGACATACTCGGGGGCTGCGGCGAACAGGTAACACTTGTAATCCTAGGCTGCCACTCGACCCACTCGGGGGCTACGCCATACAGGCATTATCAAAAAATCCTAGGCCGCCACTCGAACTCACTCGGGGGCTGCGCTGTACAGGTCAAGTTCAAAATCCTAGGTCGCCACCCCACATACTCGGGGGCTGCGCCAAACAGGTAACACTTGTAATCCTAGGCTGCCACTCGACCTACTCGGGGGCTACGCCATACAAGCCTTAGCAAAAATCCTAGGCCGCCACTCGAACAACTCGGGGGCTGCGCCATACAGGTCAAGTTACAAAAATCCTAAGTCGCCACCTGATAAAGTCATAGACTGCGACATACAGGTCACACATGGAAAAACCTAGGCCGTCGCCTAACATACTAGGGGACTGCGCCACACTGGTCGAGAATCAAAACAGGCATTTACACTTCCGAGCAAGAAGTTCAATTCTCCTTACTCGCAAGTATTTTTAATCTAGTACACTGCGATTTGCACAGGCATATTTGCAATCTATAGCTAACCCTGTACATCGACGACAGCTACCCTAAACTGCAGGCTCGACCTTCGGCGCATCGAGTGGACCTACAAGGCGCTCACTTAGACTCTGAACCTGCCCGATAATATGGCGTGCAGCCGCCAAGGTCTCGGCGAAGTCGTCATCACCAGGCAGGCCATCCAGCACCTTATCGAGCGGAAGATGTGGCCGATGCATCCGGACGTATGCCAACGCCGCATTCGCCCCAGCCACAAGTTGGGCGTGGACGACCTCCTTCAGCCCATCACCGTCGCGAAACCTCTCCAGCAAGGCGGACAGCCCATTCGGTTGCGCGTTATGCGGGAAGTACACACGATTGATATGCCAGAGTGTCTTCCGGCAATTCTCCAGAAGAAAAGCCGCACGCCATGTACGATCAAGCATAGTGGCAAGGGCGCGCCCTCTCGACTTGTTCACCCAGAATTGACGAGCTTCATAGGAGTCGCCGGACGCCTCTCGGGCGACTCGCTCCTCAACGCGATCCCGCTCAGCCTGCCAATCCGGGTTCACATCTGCACAAGCAAATTACAAGTCAGAACAAACAAGTTCCAACAAAGAAAGCAGCCGCCAAAAGGATACCAACCTTGTAGCTGTCGACTGATAAGATCGATCTCCCCAAGCAAAAAATCCTCACGTCGTGAGAATTCTGCAGTTGGATGCGACCTGGAGCGGTGCAGCAGCAGCTCAGTATTCTTCAGGGTCGCCTCAAGCTCAACCACCTTGTTCTTCAGGTACGTGATTATCCGCTGATCATTTGTACTACGTGGAGGAGCCGGCGCCGCCCGACGACGGCGAGCACCCGAAGAAGAAGCCTCGCCACTCGGCTCAGTCGCAGGATAAGAAGAAGCACCACCGCGCACGACAGTCTGCCACGAATACGCAGAGTCAATACAATCATACGACTGTTCAGCAAAGATACACTTGACAGAAGGAAACTCAATTTTAGCAAAAGCATTGTTGAAGGCCAAAAAGACCTGGCAGGACAATAGTCATTACAGAGCCAAAAGTTTAAGGTACAGACCACGGCGACTGCCGAATTCCTATACTACATCTACTCTAAGGCCGCAGACTGCGACCGGGAGCGACTCTTCCGAGTAGCAGCCGCCTCAGTCGCCTTAGCAAGGGCCCTCTCAAAGAGTGCCACAAGCTGCATGGCCAGCTGTGAAGCACGCTCCTTCACACCACCCAGCGACGCGATTTGGCCATCGGGCCTTCGAGGAAAGCCGATGACCACCTTCTCAAAGTTACCCGGAACCTGATGTCCTAAGAGGAGCTGGAAGGTGAGCTCAGAGCCGCGTACCGTCTGCGACCGCGTGAAGTCGGCGATGGTGGTCGCGTCCTCAAACGGCGCAGCAAGGGCGTCCACGGCTGGTCGCTCGGGAAGATGCTCCAGTCGACTTCTTCAGCGCGGCTGTGGACTTCTTCAGCGCGTCGGACGCATAGGCGCAGACCCGGTCAAGGAAGCCGACAACAGTCGCCAAATCAACCGCGTCACTCGACGTGTCTTCCGGAGGAGCTCCACCGCAAATCTTTGCGCAAGGGATTCAAGGTCAGACAAAGAAAAGATCAAGACACAGTAGGCATTAAGCCGAAACTTACCCCCAAGAACACCGGCGAGTGAGAGGAGACGATCGACTTGAGTCTTCTCCTGGGCGACCCGCGCCAGCTCCCGCTCTTGAGACTCATGAAGAGCCTTCTCAAGCTCAGCAACTCGCCCAGTAGCCTGGCCCATAGAAGCACGCAGTTGGTCCCTCTCCTTCTCCAGGCGAACATAGGTCGCGGCTGCGTCAAGCTGCTGGCGGTAGTACGGCTGAAACAAGAGCAAGATATTAATAAAGTTGCGGGCGAATATACTAGTCTCCCACAACTTCGGGGGCTACTCCCATCGGGAGCGCTGATCGCGCACCCGATGAAAACTCAAGAATACAAGTACAAGCGTAAAGAACTTACGTGGTCCAGAAGGTCAGGGTCCTCTGAAGCCGAAGGAGGAGCGCGACTCGACGACGCAATGCCAGCAGGCTGTGCGCGCACCTCCTCCACCACCACTTGAGTCACCAATTCAGTCGAAGGGGCGGATGTATGCTCCACGTCCCAAAGAGGGGAGCTAACATCGCCAGAACGACGGCTGCAGCAAAGACAGGCACACGGGTGAGCTCAAAGATTGCAGCTACAAAACACAACTAGAAGAAAATAAAAGCACCAACAAGTTCACCTGGTGGTTTCAAGGTCGTCGTAACTCCCCAGGGAGGGCGACGCCATCCGCGCAAACGAACGAGGAGCCGTGGAGCTGACCGGAGGAACAACCAAAGGCTCATTCCAGTCACCCGAAGACCGCGCACCCGATGACGTCGCGATGGCCTCCTCCAGAACAACGTCGGCATCCCTAGCGGGTGACGACGTGTGTAGCAGAATCGCCACCACTCGGGAGCTTCCGCTTCTTCCGTACAGGTTCCTCCTCTTCGTCTTCGTCCTCCACCTCTTCGTGGGGAGAATGAGCGGAAGGAATCTCATCGTCGTCGTCCTCCTCCTCGACAAATTTCGACTCGTCGTCGGGTCCGTTCTCGGGGAGAGGAGGAAGGATGATCAGCAGGGACCGACCCTGAAGCAAGTAGATGCAAGTCGAATCAAGAAGCAAGTAGACGCAAGTCGAATCAAGAAGCAAGGAAAACAAGTCAAGAACTCACCTCAGGAACGGGGTTCAATGCCCCGTAAGCAGCAACCGGGCTCTTGACGTTGCATGTATCCGCGACTCGGAGGTTGGTGATGGACCTCACTTTGGCTTCCACCTCCTCATCGTCAAGCGGCTCGGTGCTGACGCCCTCGACGGCCCACATCGGGTGGGGCCGAGCGCTGAGCGGCTGCACCCGGAGATGGAAGAAGGTGGCCATCAAGAAGACGCCACCCGCCTCGCGCCCAAGGGTTTTGGTGAGATCGCGCAGCAGGCCCAGCAGAGGCCGCGCGGCTTCCTTCTCCCCAGCAGTCAGCGGGTGCGTCCAGGCTTGAGTCTTCTGCAGTCCACGTCCGCTGTCGAATGCCGCCAGGCCATCCTGGCTCGACTGGACGTAGAACCACTTCCTGCGCCACCCCTGGACGGAGTCCGACTTCTTCATCTGGAAGTACGCGGTGTCACCGCGCACTTGGATTCCGAAGCCACCCACGGGGAAGGGCAACCCGCTCTTTCCAACGTTCTTGCGAACGAGGAAGAGCGACTTCCACAGTGCCCAGTGGGGCGCGACACCCAAAAAGCACTCGCAAAGCACAATGAAGCCCGCGATGCTCAAGACGCCATTGGGGGTCAGATCATGGATCTGAACCCCATAGGCATACAGGAGACCACGCACAAAATCGTGCAAGGGGAACCCGAAGCCCCGCGAAAGGAAATCCACGAAGCAAACGCGTTCCCCATCCTGGGGTGTGGGGAAAACCTCTTTGCCAGGAGCGCGTACCTGGACTTGATCAGAAGGTGGAAGAAGACCTTGAGCGCGGAGGAGTTCGACCTCCGCTTTCTTCACCGACGACCTCTGCCAGTCGTCGGGCTTCTTCATCAGCCCGGCTTCGTCGGCGGCGGCGGAGGAACCAACGGCGCTCTTCGGCTTGCCCATGGCGTCGCAAGGCAGCGCAAGGTGCACGGTCAAAAAGTACGGAGCTCTGGATGGCGGCGAAAATGGTAGAGCAGAGGAATAGGAGGCGCAGACGATTGAAGAAGATGATGCCCTCGCGTCCAAACGCGGTACTTATGCCTCAAAGTATCTCATCTCAGCCGTCCAAAGAGAAACGGTTCCGAGTTGCCACATCCACCGTCCACGTGTTGCGCGGAGAAACCAAACGACGCGGCCCACTTCGTCCACTACACACAAAAATCGAGGCATCATCATCATGGCGCGCGAATTTCGCGCCCAGTTCGGAAACATGACAGCTGCTGACCGGGGTCAGCTCTGACAGTGGGCCCCGCTGCGTCACGTCTCATCAGGCACAGAGGCGTGCAGCGGATCGTCATCAGTGACGTCATCAGGCCAACGACTCTAAAATCAACCGAATCAGCTCGACAACTCGATAGGATGATTCGAGTAGTAAGCTCCTAAGCTGAAACAAACAAAGTAGGATCGACAGTTGATCCGAGCACCCGAAGGAATCATTTGGGTGACAAAGAAAATCGAGTAAGCTTAGTCAGCTGAATCCATCTACATGTAAGCCAGCAGGCTGAACTGACGCTTCACAAGAAGACCAGAGCAAGTAATTCGACTGCAGTTATTACTCCCATCGGGAGACCCCGGTTTGACTGAAAAAATCGAGTTCAAGCTCAAGATCAAGCAATCCAATGGCGCGTCCAGGAGGAAGAAGTCCTTTGCCCGACTCTACGCTTCGACCAAGCACTCGGGGGCTACTGACGTGGGGCTACCTTTCGGGTAGCCCACGATAAGGCTACCTGGGCCGCGCCAAGGATTTGGAGGCCTACAGAAGGCCCACGCGGGGTATCGTGTAACCTAGTCCAAGTCGGTTAGGTCGCATAACCTGCCATATCTGTAATTGCCATCGGCATCGACCACCCGAGACTTGGCTACCTATAAAGCCAGGAGGGTAGCTCGTCCCCAAGGAAACCAACGAAGAGATACGCTCATAGCCACCGCCACAAACCCTAGCGAGATCGCAATCTCGCCATTGTAATCGCTACTCGCATCAATAATCAGACAAGCTGGAGTAGGGTGTTATCCTCCGGGAGCCTGAACCTGGGCAAAACCTTGCTTGTCAGCCGTCGTGATCACCAACACCTCTCTCTCTCCCCATCAATCAACCCGGGGTGCACAACCCTGGGACTTGTCGAGTTAACACATTGTCACCCACTAATGTTTTAAAACATAGATATGAATATTACAATTTTTTTAGAAATTTATTTGACTTCATTTGGACATTTAAATCAAAAGATATGAATAAAATGAAAAAACCAGAAAGAGGAAAATCGCTGACGTCAGCTCCATCTTCAACCTCCAGCGAAAATCTCGGCCGAAACTCCTCTCCCAATCCCGAATCAAATCGAGGGCGAAATCAGCGGGATTTGTTTCCTTCGAGTGTTCCTATAAAATCCCCTCCTCCTCCTCTCTCTTTCCCCTCTCATCCCCATCGAAATCGCGCCGCCAGGCCGCTCAAAAAGCTCGCCGGAGTCCGAGCCGTCGCCGCCGCGTGTTTCGTCGATTCCTCCCGAGGTAATCACGGCGTGAGCCCCATTTCCCTCTATCCTCATTCATTGTGCTCGTGTGCAGCATCTGAACCCCTCCTCCTTCCTTTTCCGCAGCTGCATGTCCAATCCGAGCTCGAACGAAAGCTCGCCGGAGTACTGCGCCCCTCGCCCGTGCATTTTGTCCACTCCAAGGCACGCGCGTGGTAGACGACGCCGCCATGTTCCTCTCCAAGCCGCGCCGCACCCGCTCGTCGCCCTTCCGAGGCCGGGGAGCCACCGGAGCTTCGAACCCATCCATGCCCGAGCGTTGGCGCCGTCTTCCTCCCCGTCTCCAGCGACCTACGCCGGCAAGGTAAAGATCCCAGCACTCTGGTCCGTCCGATCTAGATCGTGCGGTTGAAAATAGATCACTTAAGCCGAACCGGTATTTTAGATCTAGACCGTCAGATCTGCATCTAACAATCCAGATCGAATCACTTACCCAGTCAGCGCCCACGTCAGCGCCACGTCGTTGCCTCGTCAGCGTCCAGTCAGCGCTGACCTGGAAATGAATTTCTCGATTTAATTTAATTTGGCACTTTTGCAGAAACACCCCTGTCAATTAGAATTGTTATAACTTTTTACTCACATATCCAAATTCAAATATTTTTATATATTTGGAAAGCCCTTGACATGTAGAATATTTTAGATCTATTATATTTCAAATTTGACTTAGTTTAAAATATTCAGATTTCAAATGGAGGATTTGAGTATATTTGTAATAACTTTAAATCTATAAATCCAAAAATTGCAAATAAAATTGTTTTAGAAACTTTATAAAATGTGTAACATTATGCCTCTGTTATAAAATATTTTTGAATATTATTTTGATGAGTTCAGAGTATATGTTTTAATTTGATTAGTTTGAATGTTTTTTACATAACTTTTGATAGAAGGATTATTTTTGAATAAGTCCAATTGCTATAAATTTATTTAAATCCCCTTTGTCTATTAATATTATGTATAAAATTTATTATAAAATTTAATAACATAAAACTTTAATCTTATTTGTAATTCTTTTTATTATATTTTCCAAAAATAGAAATTAATTAAATTATATTTATAGCCTCATGCATATTTATAAAGAAATCACAAAAGTTATTTTGATGCTTTCTTGTGATTAAAAGGTGCATTTCATGCATAACTTATTTTATTATATAGTTATACTCCTCATAGGAAAACCTCTTCATTATTTTCTCTAAGTTAGGATTATTTTCAAACTTAGTATTTTGGTAAAGTGTTAGACACTTAGGATTTTCAACATGGAGCTAGAAGGCCAATGAAGGACTTAGCCAAAACAAGACTTCGGAAGTATCTTCAAGGAGTAGAAGCACTTAGAAGAAAATCAAGAAGAAGGTCATGAAAACCAACCAGCAAATATTTTCTATGTCTTGCTTCCTCTATCCCTATTCTCCCTTCTTCTATTAGACCCCTGGATGACTAAGTTATATTCAAGACCAAACTGGAGGCTATCAACACCATCAAGTCTTCAAAGCCATCAAGTCTACAAAATTGCAATGAAGTCATCACATCAAGAAGAAAAGGAAGCAAGGAGAAGATTCTACATCTTTCTTTCTATCTTTTCCCTCTTTTCTAATCATGTCTTTCACATTTGACTTAAACAATTTTTTATCATGATATTATCATCTTTAAAGTTTGTTGGATCCTAGCGGCATAGTGAGATGAAGCGGCCTAGAGACTAACCTTACATGTCCACGTACATGAGACCTGTTCCACAATTTAAGTGGCTGGCCGGGTGTCTGTCTCTCTCACTATAGTGAATATCCAATTTACAAAGAGTTGATAATAATTGCCGATCACCTTGAAGAATAGACTTAGTATTCTCTAATTATTTTTGCACATCATGACTAAGCCATTAGAGTGCTTATTAAAGATGATTTATAGCAAAGTATTTTATCCAACTTATGACCTTAGTCCTTAGTCATTTCTGATCAACCTTTTTGCCTTAACTTAAAAGATTTTCATGGCATGACATGCATCTATAGTCCTTAGAAATAATTTGCATATCATGCATGACATGTTTTCCTTAGAAGTTTATGAAACTTGTTTGTTCATTATGTATGCTTGTATGTGTTGCGTTGTTTTGTTTTATGATTGTTGTATTGTTGTTTGTTTATATTGTTTAGACTGAACGGAGAGTTCCGAGTATCGTTGAAAAGAGTTTGTGAACAACTACAACATTCAAAGGCAAGTGGCGCACCTCATAAACTTCCTACTATTTTCTATATGCATTATTTAGTGTATTTTTATATATGCATGTGTAGGATAGTATTGCTATGCTAGACCTGTGTAGAAATTCCTTATTCTTGTGTCTAGGTACCTATATAATACTTAGTAGAATTAGTTGATGCTATGCAAATGTTATTTTTGTGAAAATCTAAATTCTACTAAGTTAAGAATGAAACACTTGGGTGGTAAGAGGTGGTATGGTTTATGTTGAGTGGCTACTCAGTCCATGTCTATGGTTCCTGGAGTACGTACACTTGTGAATGGCTACCCAGGAACAGAGGAATCTGAAGAACTCCGATTGACGATTGCTTCCAGTGCAGCCATTGCCATATGGGCTCTGGCTTGATCAACTATGTTGCATGGACTCTCTCCGGCTTGACAAGCAGATGTAGAGGGTGTTAGGTGGAACGGGTCAAGCTGAAGGGGATCGTGTGCAGAAAACAAAAAAATTCCGAGCAACGATATCCTTAAACTAGCCAAGATCTACACTATGCAGATATAGTAGTACGGTGGAGATCGGAATACATACCCTCGTTGTTGGGGATATATCAACTAGGGGTATAACCAACATGGATCAATCCGGCTAGTCCAGGGTGGCCCAAGGTTGGTAAGGCCGAAGCCTGCCGGGCGGCCCAGATAGCTGACGTACAAGGAAGTAGGCGGACGGTCCAAGGAAGGCGGAAGGCCGAAGCCCATCAAGCCACCGAGCCCAAGACGGAAGGCGGCAACTAAGCTGTAACAGCCCAACTGTAACTTTCCTTATTTGTGTGCAATAATAATGGATATCATGTCATCATTCCATATGTGCTTGCATTTATTTAATTTTGTGCATCAAATTCAAATCCTTATTTTGAATTCAAATGCTTTCAACATAAAATCATTTGAAGTTTCCAATTATTTATAAATAATCAAATGAGATATTAATATGACTTTTTGAAACTTGTAAAAATTATTTAAAAGTTCTTTTATGTCTCTTCTCTTATTTGTTTTACAAATACAAAATATCAGAAAGTTTATAAAAGAAAAAGAAAACTCCAGGAGAAAAAAAATAGAACTGGCCGAGCTGGGCCACAAAGGCCCAACTCAGCCCACGACCCGTTCCACCCTGTCATCGTCCCCGTACGGACGAGGGAGACCTCGCTTTCCAGCACGGCTATGGAGCTCGCCCTCTCTGCAGCTCGCCCCCACGCCGAGCCCCACTGCCACCTCCTCCCTCTCTCTCTTTAAATCGACCGGAGCCGCAAACCCTAACCCTAATTTTCTCCTCCCCCGCTGCCGCTCGCTCTCTCCTCGCGCACGCCAACGCCATGAACGCCGACGAATCAAGCTCGGGCCCCTGGTGACTCCGGCCGCCATCTCCTTCCCCCGCACGCCAGCAACGTCCCTCCGACCTCCTCTTCATCCTCTACGCACGTAGGACGGACGGTAGGCACCGCACCATCCTCTTCTTCCCCGACGACCGCGCAGACCCGAGCTCGTCCCCGCACCGTCCTCTCCGCCTCCGGCCTCCTCGACCTTCCCAAACTCGCCTGCGACCTCCTCTTGGTGAGCCGCAGCCGCTCCTCTGTTCTCCCCCTCCGCTTCTCCTCTCGGTCGTCGTATTTCACCGGCGCCGGACGAAGTTCTTGCGCGCCCCCGCACGGACGTCTCCGGTCGAGCACGAACCCAAGCTGGATGCGCCGTTTCTTTCGATTTGAGCACGGGAACGAGTTCGCCAGGAGTTTCCACACGCACCGCACACCCCAACGAACTCGCAGCGCCGCCGGAAAGAGGTCGCCGTCGATCTGTCGCCGCCGCTGTGCACTGTCTCCTTTTTCCCGTCAGTTTCGTCAGAGAGCATTACATCCCACTCCCACTGCTTAAAACGAACCCGCACCTAATCCTAACAAGATCACACGCTAGCCTCACTGGCTAACATCGCCGCGCCCGCTCGCCCGCGTCGCGCGTTCGAATCCCGCCGGCGCCAGTGGAAAAAGGGCGCATTTTTGCGCTGCGCTGCTGACAGCGCGGCCCCACCTGTCAGTGACAGTGGGAGCCCGCGCAGCGTTCCCTGCCCGGTCAGCGCCACCGTGGCGTTGGACCCACTCTGTCAGCCTCTCTGGCTAGGGCGCGGCTGGGTGAGAAAAGTCCTGAGACGTTCTGCGCTACAGATTTACACTGAGCCCCCTGCACTTACTAGTTTAGTGCTTTAGCCCCTCCCAAAAACTTTTCCATCACGAACAAGTCCCTACTTTTTGCAGTTTGGTCCAGAAACTTAAAACATTAATAACTTTAGTTTTATAACTCCAAATTAAATAAACTTTATATGTTTTAATATCAGAAAAATGTAATAAACCTTAATATCATATTCTTATGTCATTTTGCATCATTTATTTTAAATGCTTAGTTTAAATTAACAAATGCAATTAATTAATTAAATATGGAGTATGAGGGGTAATAATTATATAATGCCCTAATTCCATTTAATATGCTCATACCTTTTATACCATATCTTGCCATGCTAATAATTATTTTAATTTGAGTTAAAGATAAATAAATTGCATTTAATTCCTAAATGTGGAATGTGTTGGGAAATTAAGTAATTAATGTCTTTTCCATTTTAAATTAATTGGATCACCACTTCTGCGATATTAAGTAACATTTAAATTGTTGGCTACACAAATAACTTACACCCTAATCTTTTGCCGGGATTTCATCCCCGCTTTAATATGACCTACTCATCTCATACCATGTCGCATCATCATTTGTTTGCGCATTTCTCTGTATTGATTATTGTTTCCTATTGTCTGTGTTTGGCTCTCTTTGGGTAGACGACGACGTGTCTGCTGCGAGTACCTACGACACTGAGGTTGCAGCTATCGTGCCAGGCTACGAGCTGCCAGGCAAGCTTTTGCTAACCGGTTACACGATTGTCGGGTTTTCATTCCTGCCTTTTGATCTATGTTATCCTAGTTATCGATTCTTGAATTGCGATCCCATCACATGTTTATCCTGCAGCCTATACAGCCATATCCCCACAACCCATAACCCCTTGCATGTTTATCTATTGGCCTTTGCGAGTCGTAGTGCATGCTTAGGATTGGTTGAGCGAGTCGTTCCTTTGTCTTTATCTCATATGCTTAGTATGATATATTGTTCTACTATAATGAACTGCTGTCTTTTTTTTGGGTTCTATAATTAAAAGATAAGGCACCAGGCGGAAGGCCTTGCGAGGTGCTTTGTTCTGCTCAGTGTCGACCTAGGAACTGAGATTTTGTCCTCGGATCCAATTTTGAGCGCACTAACCACTTGTGGGTGGCCCAATGGAGCCCCCCTCGACTTTGAACGGATCCGCAGCTCGTCCATGTGCCGCAAGTAGTTCGGGTTTTCCATTCGCTCATATGCATGTGCATGATGATGATGATCGATGAGAGGTTACTTGATACGGGGGGTCATATAGGGGTGGTGCGCGCGAAGCGGACAGTTCCTACTGTGGTTTGAGCCGCATGGCGCGTGGAACAAACTAATGAGTCCGCAATGGCACTTGGACTTGCTGTAGTGAAGGAATGAGTCGTGTTGAGAGGCCCTAACGGGTTGATCATGCGAGTATGGGTACTGTAGTGCACCCCTGCAGGGTATAATCTTATCGATGAGCCGTGTCCACGGTTATGGACGACTTTGGTGATGATGCTGGCTAACAAGATCTAGACAACTTACATCTAATCATTGTTAATTAATGTGACTAGTAATATAGCATTACTTACACCCTAAATGGTAACTAAAATTGTTAACGTGTGAGTATTCCCGGATTGCTTCCTCATACTTGGTTGAGGGGGTTAATTCGAGAATGGGTTATGACTGGTGTCAGTTGTAGGTGGCTACCTAAACGCTCCCTTATCCCTCTCTAATTAGACGGAAGTTTTAGCGTGTCTCTTTAGTTTGCTAGTGCTGCTGCCGCTAAGTACACTTACCCCCATATTTATGGGAATCTTACAGTTTTGTAACCTGTTAGCTTAAGCTTGTTCGATACGCTTCGGTGTATTGACCCGTTCGCGGGCTGTGGTTTTTCTGCAGTTGAGGATCCTTCGCTCGACCAGTTGGGTGGATACTACGTGGAGTTCGACGACGAGAGCTACGACGAGTAGTTAGAGTTCCCCTGGGCTACTTCCTGGTGGACTGCGTGGATGGGCCTCCTTTTCCGTTTCGGCCTTGAGCCCTTTGCTTCTTGTCTGTACTCAGACCGGTTTGTTTCCGCTGCTTGATGTAATGTTGGGACATGTGTCCTCTGATTGGTGCCATTTGATATATTTTGCTCAGTGAGAGCTTTTGGATATTATTTCCTTTCTTTGTGTCTTAGGTTTATTCTGTGGTTTCAACTTGTTAAAAATCCGACTCGTATACCATGTGTGTATGTTTGAAGTATACGAGTTGGAAGACTTTTTGGGTTCTTGCGTGCACAATCTGGAAACGTATGTGACGTTGGGGTCGCCAAGAACTGTCGGTCGATGATCCATTCCGAGCATGGCCTGATTGTTTTCCTGGGATTGGTAACCCGAGTATGTTCTTGGTTGTGTGGCCCAACCGATACGTTTCGTTTGTGTAGCTTGAATTCAGGGTCTAACAGTTAGTATCAGAGCTTAAACGCCCTCAGGTTCCCTTCTACTGGTCGTTGTTTGAGTCTAGAAAAATATTTTTGTAGTTATCAGGAAATCTTAAACGTGAGAGTAGGAATTCTGTTCTTTTACTTCTTTCCCCACCCACCCTCCCTGTTCTTCTGGTAAGGAAGTGTTACGATAATTCCCTTCTCACCTTAATTTTAAAATTTAGGACATCACGTGTTCTGGGTTTCCGTAGTACCATAGTTGCAGGTGGTTTTTGTCGTTTTGGTGGTTATCAACTTCTTCAGCTATGTTCAGTTTCAATCTCGAATCAATCAGTTGTTGTTCTACCTTTCTCTGGTTTTCATCTCCTTGTCATTGTACAATTCGTTCTGTGCAATCAATCCTTTTTTGTTTCCGGAGGCTAACTTCTACTTCAAACTGCTATGTAGATGGCACACTATCAGGTGGTGCGTAAGACCCACTGTGAGCAGACTACCGGTTACCCGAAGCTTCTCAGAAGCATGGTTGACTATGTCGGTTTCAGCTACCTCCCGGAGTACCAGGTGTCCGAGATCCCCAGAGATTACGGACAGACCTTCTACATTGCTACTGTTTGGATCAGTGGAGATGATGGTGATACTATGCACAAGCACGTTGCTGAGGCTTCCACTGTGGACATGGCAGTACACTTAGCAGCTTACGATGCAGCTCTGGCTCTGCGCAGGGACTACTACTGCTTCAACAACCATCCGTTCTGCTACGTTCCATACTACCCCTACACGGACTCTCAGTACGAGCTCGAGGTTCTGGACATGACCGCTCAGTTTGGCCAGTCTTCAGACTTAGTGGCTGGGACTCTACGCTTGGAGCTAGCAGCAGTCCGTCAGCAGCTGCACCGGGCACTCTCTCACCTGGGTCAGTATGACAGGAGGAACGTCACACCAGACGCTTTCCCGAGGTTCCAGCTCGCTTTTCCGAGTCATCTGTCTGCTGTGGGTGGATACACTCCAGAGCGGGGTCCTCTGATCACTACTGATCCAGACCACGTTGGACCACTACTGTACGGGACACAGACGCCAGATGCCTACTCCGTTCAGTTGCGATGCATTGTGCGAGAGTACCGCGTGTACTGCGATCGTAGCTACACCCATCGCAGCCACCTAGTTTCGTCTTCTGAGGGAAGCGAGAGCTAGTCGTCGAGTTGTATCTTTTCCTGGTTGTAGTAGCTATCCTTTGTACCGAAACCGTGTTGGTTGTACGGATGGTTAACTTTGTACTAGTAGCTGTCCTTGTAGTACTGAAACCTTGGTGGTTGTACTGATGGCTAACTAAGTGTATGGTTATGAACCTTTGTTATGAGAAGCTTATCCTTGTTATCCTACAGTTTGCAACTGTTTTTCTGATCAAGAATTCGACTTTCCAAGTTTTCCCTGGCTTTGTGTATCTTGTCGCTGTTCTAATATCCAATGTCTTCAGGATGACGAACACCAGGAACAACCGCAATGCTGAAGACGCACCACAACCGCCTCCAATCACTGAGTTGTTTGGTCAGATGACCCAAGTTCTGGCTCAAATGGCCGAGAACCAAGTCTACCAGAACAACCACGGGCATCGCAATGAAGGCAATGCACGTGTGACCATCAAGGACTTCCTCGGTCTGGGCCCAAGGAACTTCGCTTCCCCCACAGAGCCGCTGGAAGCTGATGATTGGCTTCGCGAGATGGAAAGGACCCTTGCTATCGCCCACGTGGCTGAGCATGACAAGGTGCCTTACGTGTCCTACCTGCTTAGGGGCAAGTCTGCCTCATGGTGGGAAAACTTCCAGGCTATGAGAGCTCCCGGGGTGGTTACCACTTGGGGGGATTTCAGGGCAGCCTTCCTGCGCCACCACATCCCAGAAGGTCTCATGGACAGGATGCGCGAGCAGTTTAACTCGCTGACGCAAGGCAAGATGGACGTGATGGAGTACAATGGCGAGTTCAATCGCCTTGCTCGTTACGCTGGAGATGAGGTGAACACTGAGGTCAAGAAGATGGCCAAGTTCCGCAAGGGTTTCAACCCCGCGCTCAAGTACAAGCTGAACCTCGTCAAGGCCGACAACTTCGAGGACCTCGTCAACATCGCGCTCAATGAGGAGCATGGGGGCAAGGTCTTCGAGGAGTCGCGCAAGCACTCTCGTGAGAGCAACTCTTCTTCATCGTCAATCGCCGCCGCTCCTGCTCAAAAGCGCCGGCTCTGGGTGCCTAACAACGCCTTCGCACGAGCTACCTACGTGCCAGGACCTCCAGGACTCGCGCCTCGCCCACCGAACCCGGCTCTAGCTATGAGGGGTTTCGAAGGACCGCCAAGGCCAACAGGCGCTCGCCCCAACGTGACCTGCTACCAGTGCGGGAAACCCGACCACTACTCCAACAACTGCCCGGAGACCCGTACACTTCCTCCACCACCTCGCCCTGCTCCAACTCAGGCGATGGTCCGCGCACCTGCCCCGACTAGGCCTTTCGTCCCCAACACCAGGCCTCCGGCACGTGCTGCGCGGGTGAACCACATCAGGGCTGATGAAGCAGAGGAAGCTCCAGAAGTTGTCCTCGGTATACTCCCTGTTAACCATATTCCTGCTAAGGTCTTATTTGACACAGGCGCATCGCATTCTTTTGCATCACAAGCTTTTGCACAAATGCATGATCTCTCTTTCGAGTCTATGTCTAATGGTCTTAGCGTCACTTCCCCCGGTGTTCAGATGTACTCTTCCAAGATAAGCCCCAACAACGAAATCCAAATTGGAGGCCATATCTTCTTGGCATCTCTAATAATTCTCGGCAATTCTGATATTGATGTAATTCTGGGCATGGATTGGTTGAAGGCCAATCAAGCTAAGATAGACTGTTCCACAAAGACTGTAACTCTTTCTCATCCTTATGGACAGATAGTCTATTCTCCAAACCAAACCTCTTCAGCTCAGCTTTTCGCTCTCAATGTTGATCCTCTTCCTTCCATAGAAGCTATTCCGGTGGTCCGAGACTTTCCTGACGTCTTTCCTGAAGAATTACCAGGTATGCCACCTGACAGAGCCGTTGAGTTCGTTATTGAACTAGAACCAGGCACTGCTCCTATCTCCAAACGTCCTTACAAGATGGGCCCCAAAGAACTGGCTGAGCTTAAGAGACAGCTAGAGGAGTTGGAAAGGAAAGGTCATATTCAACCTAGTACTTCTCCTTGGGGTTGTCCTACTCTGTTTTTCAAAAAGAGGGACACGACTGAGCGACTGGTTGTTGACTACCGTCCTCTGAACAAGAAAACCATCAAGAACAAGTATCCTCTCCCTCGCATCAACGATCGATCAACTGGCTGGTGCTAAGGTTTTCTCCAAGTTGGACTTGAGGTCAGGTTATCACCAGATCAAGATCCGCAAAGATGACATTCCAAAGACAGCTTTCACCACTCGTTATGGTCTCTACGAATATACTGTCATGTCTTTCGGTCCCACAAATGCTCCGGCGACTTTCTCACGTCTCATGAACTTCGTTTTCATGGAATACCTCGATAAGTTCGTGGTAGTCTATCTCGATGACATTCTTATCTATTCCAAAACCGAGGAAGAACACGGAGAACATCTACGTCTTATCTTGTTGAAACTCCGAGAACACCGTCTATACGCCAAGTTCTCCAAGTGTGAATTCTGGCTCCCTAAAGTATCCTACCTTGGTCATGTCATCTCTTCTGAAGGCATTTCTGTGGATCCAGAAAAAGTGAAGGCCATTGTTGAATGGTTGCCTCCTACATCGGTGAAACAAGTCAGGAGTTTCATTGGCATGGCTAGCTATTGCCGTCGATTTGTTGAGAACTTCTCCAAAATCGCTAAGCCTCTCACCGATCTTACAAGGAAGGATAGAAAGTTTCTTTGGACTCCAAAGTGTGATGAGAGTTTCAATCTCTTGAAAGCTAAACTCACTTCTACTCCTGTTCTAGTTGGCCCAGACACTTCCAAACCTTTCCAAATATTCTATGATGCATCTCTTCAAGGACTAGGCGCAGTCCTCATGCAAGAACGCAAAGTTGTGGCTTATGCATCTCGCCAGTTGCAGCCTCATGAGCTCAACTATCCTACACATGATCTTGAACTTGCAGCAATCATGTATGCCCTCAAGGCTTGGAGACCTTATTTGTTGGGGCACAGCTGTGAGATCTTCAATGATCACAAGAGTCTCAAATATCTATTCACTCAACCAGATTTGAACCTCAGGCAAACAAGGTGGCTTGAGAAACTCTCAGATTACGATCTTACCATCTCTTACACTCCAGGCAAAGCTAATGTAATGGCTGATGCTCTCAGTCGCAAGTCCTATTGCAACAACCTCATGGTTGAGGACATCCAACCTCCTATTCATGAAGAATTCAAGAAACTCAATCTTCAAGTGGTTCCCTCTGGATATCTTGCAAACTTGATTGCCACTCCTACACTTGAGGATAAGATCCGTGCCGCACAGTTGCGTGATTCTGGTGTCAAGAATATCAAAGACAACATTGGCAAGGATAAGTACAAGAGTTTCTCTCTCGATGACAAGGGTACCTTGCTGTTTGAAGAACGCATTGTAGTGCCCAACTTGACAGCTTAAGAGAACTCATTCTCAAGGAGGCTCATGATACTCCGCTTTCTATTCACCCTGGCAGCACAAAGATGTACCAGGATCTCAAGTCAATCTATTGGTGGACCAGGATGAAGCGTGAAATTGCTCGCTATGTGTCTCATTGTGATGTTTGCTGTCGTGTCAAGGCAGATCATCAGAGACCACCTGGACTTCTTCAACCACTACAAATCCCTGAGTGGAAATGGGACAAGATCGAGATGGACTTCGTTACTGGGTTTCCAAAGTCCAAGAAAGGCAACGATGCAATCTTTGTTGTCATTGATCGTCTCTCCAAAGTGGCTCACTTCTTTCCAGTCAAAGAGACAGTATCAGCTAGTCAGTTGGCAGAACTCTATATGACAAGACTGGTTCCTTTACATGGTTTTCCTTTGGCAATAAGCTCAGATCGGGGAAGTATCTTCACTTCTCGATTTTGGGATAGCTTTCAGAAAGCCTTGGGTACTAAACTTCTGTTCAGCACAGCTTACCATCCACAGACAAGTGGACAGGTTGAAAGAGTGAACCAAATTCTGGAGGATATGCTCAGAGCTTGTGTTATCTCCTTTGCCATGAAATGGGAGGATTGCCTTCCGTATGCTGAGTTCTCCTACAACAACAGCTTCCAAGCAAGTCTAGGCATGGCTCCATTTGAAGCTCTCTATGGCCGCAAATGTAGAACTCCTCTCAATTGGTCTCAAGCTGGTGAATGTCCATTCTTTGGGCCGGATATTATCCAGGAGGCTGAAGAAAAGGTTCGCATCATTCGTGACAATCTGAAGATTGCCCAGTCTCGGTAGAAAAGCTATTATGATAGCAAGCACAGGGACATGGTCTATGCACCTGGTGATCAAGCTTACCTTCGTGTCACTCCTCTGAGAGGCACGCAACGCTTTGGCATCAAAGGCAAGCTCGCTCCGCGTTATGTTGGGCCTTTCAATGTTCTTTCAAGACGTGGTGATTTGGCTTACCGTCTGGAACTTCCTCCAAACCTCTCCAAAGTGCACGATGTCTTCCACGTGTCACAACTCAAGAAGTGCTTCCAAGATCCAGGTCGTGCAGTTGATCATGGGTCAATTGAACTTCGAGAAGATCTCTCTTATGTGGAACAACCGATTCGCATTCTTGACGAAGTTGAACGTCGCACCCGTAACAACACTGTCAAGTTCTACAAGGTTCAATGGTCTCATCATTCTGACAAGGAAGCTACATGGGAACGTGAAGACCATGTCCGTGCCGAGTACCCCAACCTCTTTGTTGCTCCATGAAGAATCTCGGGGCGTGATTCCTTTGAGCGGGGGAGTGTTGTAACAGCCCAACTGTAACTTTCCTTATTTGTGTGCAATAATAATGGATATCATGTCATCATTCCATATGTGCTTGCATTTATTTAATTTTGTGCATCAAATTCAAATTAAAAATTTAAATCCTTATTTTGAATTCAAATGCTTTCAAAATAAAATCATTTGAAGTTTCCAATTATTTATAAATAATCAAATGAGATATTAATATGACTTTTTGAAACTTGTAAAAATTATTTTAAAGTTCTTTTATGTCTCTTCTGTTATTTGTTTTACAAATACAAAATATCAGAAAGTTTATAAAAGAAAAAGAAAACTCCAGGAGAAAAAAAATAGAACTGGCCGAGTTGGGCCACAAAGGCCCAACTCAGCCCACGACCCGTTCCACCCTGTCATCGTCCCCGTACGGACGAGGGAGACCTCGCTTTCCAGCACGGCTATGGAGCTCGCCCTCTCTGCAGCTCGCCCCCACGCCGAGCCCCACTGCCACCTCCTCCCTCTCTCTCTTTAAATCGACCGGAGCCGCAAACCCTAACCCTAATTTTCTCCTCCCCCGCCGCCGCTCGCTCTCTCCTCGCGCACGCCAACGCTATGAACATCGACGAATCGAGCTCGGGCCCCTGGTGACTCCGGCCGCCATCTCCTTCCCCCGCACGCCAGCAGCGTCCCTCCGACCTCCTCTTCATCCTCTACGCACGCAGGACGGACGGGAGGCACCGCACCATCCTCTTCTTCCCCGACGACCGCGCAGACCCGAGCTCGTCCCCGCACCGTCCTCTCCGCCTCCGGCCTCCTCGACCTTCCCAAACTCGCCTGCGACCTCCCCTCGGTGAGCCGCAGCCGCTCCTCTCTTCTCCCCCTCCGCTTCTCCTCTCGGTCGTCTTATTTCACCGGCGCCGGACGAAGTTCTTTCGCGCCCCCGCACGGACGTCTCCGGTCCAGCATGAACCCAAGCTGGATGCGCCGTTTCTTTAGATTTGAGCACGGGAACGAGTTCGCCAGGAGTTTCCGCACGCACCGCACACCCCAACGAACTCGCAGCGCCGCCGGAAAGAGGTCGCCGTCGATCTGTCGCCGCCGCTGCGCACTGTCTCCTTTTTCCCGTCAATTTCGTCAGAGAGCATTACATCCCACTGCCGCTGCTTAAAACGAACCCGCACCTAATCCTAACAAGATCACACGCTAGCCTCACTGGCTAACATCGCCGCGCCCGCTCGCCCGCGTCGCGCGTTCGAATCCCGCCGGCGCCAGTGGAAAAAGGGCGCATTTTTGCGCTGCGCCGCTGACAGCGCGGCCCCACCTGTCAGCGACAGTGGGAGCCCGCGCAGCGTTCCCTGCCCGGTCAGCGCCACCGTGGCGTTGGACCCACTCTGTCAGCCTCTCTGGCTAGGGCGCGGCTGGGTGAGAAAAGTCCTGAGACGTTCTGCGCTACAGATTTACACTGAGCCCCCTGCACTTACTGGTTTAGTGCTTTAGCCCCTCCCAGAAACTTTTCCATCACAAACAAGTCCCTAATTTTTGCAGTTTGGTCCAGAAACTTAAAACATTAATAACTTTAGTTTTATAACTCCAAATTAAATAAACTTTATATGTTTTCATATCAGAAAAATGTACTAAACCTTAATATCATATTCTTATGTCATTTTGCATCATTTATTTTAAATACTTAGTTTAAATTAACAAATGCAATTAATTAATTAAATATGGAGTATGAGGGGTAATAATTATATAATGCCCTAATTCCATTTAATATGCTCATACCTTTTATACCATATCTTGCCATGCTAATAATTATTTTAATTTGAGTTAAAGATAAATAAATTGCATTTAATTCCTAAATGTGGAATGTGTTGGGCAATTAAGTAATTAATGTCTTTTCCATTTTAAATTAATTGGATCACCACTTCTGCGATATTAAGTAACATTTCAATTGTTGGCTACACAAATAACTTACACCCTAATCTTTTGCCGGGATTTCATCCCCGCTTTAATATGACCTAATCATCTCATACCATGTCGCATCATCATTTATTTGCGCATTTCTCTGTATTGATTATTGTTTCCTATTGTCTGTGTTTGGCTCTCTTTGGGTAGACGACGACGTGTCTGCTGCGAGTACCTACGACACTGAGGTTCCATCTATCGTGCCAGGCTACGAGCTGCCAGGTAAGCTTTTGCTAACCGGTTACACGATTGTCGGGTTTTCATTCCTGCCTTTTGATCTATGCTATCCTAGTTATCGATTCTTGAATTGCGATCCCATCACATGTTTATCCTGCAGCCTATACAGCTATATCCCCACAACCCATAACCCCTTGCATGTTTATCTGTTGGCCTTTGCGAGTCGTAGTGCATGCTTAGGATTGGTTGAGCGAGTCGTTCCTTTGTCTTTATCTCATATGCTTACTATGATATATTGTTCTACTATAATGAACTGCTGTCTTATTTTGGGGTTCTATAATTAAAAGATAAGGCACCAGGCGGAAGGCCTTGCGAGGTGCTTTGTTCTGCTCAGTGTCGACCTAGGAACTGAGATTTTGTCCTCGGATCCAATTTTGAGCGCACTAACCACTTGTGGGTGGCCCAATGGAGCCCCCCTCGACTTTGAACGGATCCGCAGCTCGTCCATATGCCGCAAGTAGTTCGGGTTTTCCATTCGCTCATATGCATGTGCATGATGATGATGATCGATGAGAGGTTACTTGATACGGGGGGTCATATAGGGGTGGTGCGCGCGAAGCGGACAGTTCCTATTGTGGTTTGAGCCGCATGGCGCGTGGACACAAACTAATGAGTCCGCAATTGAGATTCGGCTGGACTCCTGACGCGGGTAACAACTCATATGGGTGGCACTTGGACTTGCTGTAGTGAAGGAATGAGTCGTGTTGAGAGGCCCTAACGGGTTGATCATGCGAGTATGGGTACTGTAGTGCACCCCTGCAGGGTATAATCTTATCGATGAGCCGTGTCCACGGTTATGGACGACTTTGGTGATGATGCTGGCTAACAAGATCTAGACAACTTACATCTAATCATTGTTAATTAATGTGACTAGTAATATAGCATTACTTACACCCTAAATGGTAACTAAAATTGTTAACGTGTGAGTATTCCCGGATTGCTTCCTCATACTTGGTTGAGGGGGTTAATTCGAGAATGGGTTATGACTGGTGTCAGTTGTAGGTGGCTACCTAAACGCTCCCTTATCCCTCTCTAATTAGACGGAAGTTTTAGCGTGTCTCTTTAGTTTGCTAGTGCTGCTGCCGCTAAGTACACTTACCCCCATATTTATGGGAATCTTACAGTTTTGTAACCTGTTAGCTTAAGCTTGTTCGATACGCTTCGGTGTATTGACCCGTTCGCGGGCTGTGATTTTTCTGCAGTTGAGGATCCTTCGCTCGACCAGTTGGGTGGATACTACGTGGAGTTCGACGACGAGAGCTACGACGAGTAGTTAGAGTTCCCCTGGGCTACTTCCTGGTGGACTGCGTGGATGGGCCTCCTTTTCCGTTTCGGCCTTGAGCCCTTTGCTTCTTGTCTGTACTCAGACCGGTTTGTTTCCGCTGCTTGATGTAATGTTGGGACATGTGTCCTCTGATTGGTGCCATTTGATATATTTTGCTCAGTGAGAGCTTTTGGATATTATTTCCTTTCTTTGTGTCTTAGGTTTATTCTGTGGTTTCAACTTGTTAAAAATCCGACTCGTTAACCATGTGTGTATGTTTGAAGTATACGAGTTGGAAGACTTTTTGGGTTCTTGCGTGCACAATCTGGAAACGTATGTGACGTTGGGGTCGCCAAGAACTGTCGGCCGATGATCCATTCCAAGCATGGCCTGATTTTTTTCCTGGGATTGGTAACCCCAGTATGTTCTTGGTTGTGTGGCCCAACCGATACGTTTCGTTTGTCTAGCTTGAATTCAGGGTCTGACATAAGCCGGCTAGGTCTAGGACTCTGTTTACTTGCCGGACAAGTACTTACCTTGTACCCTGGGGTCTGGTCGCCTATATATGTCGGCCGCCAGGGAGCCTTTAGGGCGAAGCTCAACCAAGCTCAGAGACAACTTCAATAGGCATCATATCCATTGTAACCTGTTCACGGCTATTGCCTCATAGTGAATTATAGCAGCACGTAGGATCCCGCCACCGCTGTGGGATCCGAAGCTGGGTAAACTCGCCGTGTTCAATCCCGACCTCGACGACACCAACCTTCTTCCCCACAATCCATACGTAGGCTAGAGGACCCCCGTCTCCTATCAATTATGCCGATACCACGACAGTTGGCGCCCACCGTGGGGCATAAGGTTCCTGGCGTCACGTTCCAGGCGGGAACACTTGGCGGCGTGGGCAAGCATATCGCCGTCGGTCGCGTCACAAGGTACGGCGGCCATAGCTACGTCAACTCGGATGAGTCCTGGCTCCCGGCGGACGACTACCTTATCGGATGCGCAATCGTGCCGATCGGAGGGATCGACGTCTTCATCGGGTACACGCCAGAGGCGTACGGCCTACCGCGTTTCTACAACCCCACCCACCAACCCTTCGACAAAGCAGTCGACCGGCAAGATGGATCTGAATCCGCCTTCTCCCAGGAGTCGGCCGAATCTGATTTCCACTTCGTCGGAGTTGTCGGACTGGGATCCGACTCCCAGCCGGAAAACAATGATCCTGAGTCAATCCTCCCTGCTCTACAGGAAGATGCGATGTCAGATGCCGGATCCAGATCTACCGTTCAAGTCAACGTAGACTCTGATTCCGATGATGATGCTAGTCTCTTCGAAGAGAAGATCAAAACCCGCTTTTCCAGTGGAAATCCGGCTCCCTCAGAAGGTACAGCGGATACTGACATGCCTGACAAGCTGGCTATGATGGTTGTTGTCGGTCACGAGACAACCCCAGTTACTTCGGAGGCGCAAAACAAGCCGGCGGAAGAAGCCGGCGACACCACTGCCGGCCAACTCATTGAAAGTTCCGACAAGGTGCGCGCGAAGAAGAAAGCTGGCCTCGAGAAAGGCGGCAGCAGCAAACCCACGGATTTGCTCTCCGTCATCAAAGAAGTAGACGAGATCATGAATACTCCGGTAAACAAAAACACTCCACTCGACGAAGTGGAAGAACTTAGGCTTAACATGCTTAAGCACTCTGACTTCCTACGAAAAAGAGAGGAGCACGTTGAGAGCCTTGCGAAGAAGATCGAGAAAGAGCAGGAGAAGATGTCGGCCAAAACAAGCCGGCAACTCTTCGAGGAGAAAAGGTCATCAAAAAGCCGCCGTGGAAAAGAGCCGCCTGCGCAAGCAACGACAGCGGCTCAAGACCTAGGGTTCGATTGGCGTACGGCACCACAGCGAGTGGACAGAAGGGGGGATGTTGTCTTCTGCACCCCTGTCCTCAACGCGGCCGCCGCGCTAGACACCCTGGACGACAACACTTACACGGCGGAAGAAAAGCTGGCCAACGCAAGACACTTCGTGAGCAAGGCCCTAGAACAACAAGCTCGCGCTGATTCCTACGGCCACATGGCGTATGCTCGCGGGGGAGACCTAGAGTCTAAGTCGGGCAAGTGCAAAGCTGCACCCGGCGCCGACCCCGAAGGCCCGTCTGGCTCCAGTAGCCATGGCGACAAAAGGAAGGCAACGCCACCTCCAAAGAAGGCGCCGCCGCCAAAACCAAGGCGGGACGAGAACTCAAGGACAGGAAGCAGAGGAGACCTACCACCTCCATCTCAGCCAAAACGCGACAATGGCGGTAGCCGGAACAACAGGCCACCGCCTAGAAAAGATGTCGGCAACGACCCTCCAAGGAGAGGCCGCAGCCGATCTCCGCAGCGTAGCACGTGCAGCAAGAAGAGAGAGGAGGTAGAAGGGCCCAGGCGCAGCATAAGCTGGGCAGCGCAGGACGAGCCGGACGCGAACAGAGGCGCACGGCAGCTCGATCCAAAAGACGCACGACACCGCCTACAAGACATAGCAAGAGGAAAGGAGCCGCTATACTCTGGACCAAAGTGCTTCGGTGACGCCATCCGCAGAGAGCCGTTCCCTAAGGACATGACATCAGTGTCAAAAAACTGTTCTAGGTACAACGGCCTCGTTAAGCCGGACTCATGGCTATCCGATTATGCCATGGCCATAGAGATTGCCGGCGGGAGCAGCCATATTGCCGTCCGCTACCTACCTCTCATGTTGGAAGGCACGGCAAGAGCTTGGATCGACAACCTTCCTGAAAAGTCCATCCATAGCTGGTACGACATGGAAAAGGTTTTCTCCCAGCACTTCCAAGGAACATACAAGCGTCCAAATACCTACACGGATTTGCAACGCTGTATCCAAAAGCCGGACGAAACCATGACAGATTTTGTCAGCCGTTGGATATCCGAAAAAGCCAACTGTCATGGTGTTTCGGACGCACAGGCTATCCACGCCTTCTACACGGGCCTACAGAAGAAGTCCTTGCTCCGTCATAGGCTCGTCCGCGAGCAAATCACGGACCTTGGTGAGATGCTCAACCTAGCCGCCCAATACGCGGCGGCGGATGACGACGCCCGGGACGATGACCCAGACGTCAACATCATACCAAAGCGGAACAACAAGCGCAAGCAGGCGGCGGATGACAAAGCCGGGCCTTCCAATGAGGTAGCCGCAGCGTTCCAAGGAAACGCCGGCAAAAAGAAGTGGAAAAATAAGAAAGATAGTCGCGAAGCCGGCTCAGGGCCTAAGGCGGCGCGAATCACTTATGAACAGGCAAAGCTTTTGCCGTGTCCCATCCACGCCTCATTGGGCAAGGTCAACCATATGCTTGGAGAGTGCCGTTTCATGGACGACTTCAAAAAGGATCCCACAGTCGGCTGGAAGTCAAAGAAGTCAAAGAAGAACGATAAGAAAGACAGCAAGGAGGATGAGGATGACGACGACATGTCTATCTCAAGCGAAGATGACGCAGCCGCCAAGAAAAAGAAGCCGTATCCGAAGGTCAAAGAATCTCTTGTGTGCTTTGTCGGCACGCCTTCGGCTAAACGGATAAGGCGGAAATGCGCGAACTCAACGCGACAATGCCGGACGTCCCTCAGTACTTGAACTGGTCGGAGGCAACAATCACTTGGGACCGGTCCGACCACCCTGATCACGTCCCTCACCCAGGCAAGTACGCCCTTGTCGTCAATCCCATCGTCGACAACTTCAGACTCACAAAGGTACTCATGGATGGCGGCAGCAGCCTCAACATCCTGTACTACGACACACTAAGCCGCATGAACCTATCAGAGGATCAGCTGGATCACAGCAACCTCACCTTTCATGGCATAGTGCCCGGCAGGCAAGCAAAGTCAATGGGAAGCATCAGGTTGAAGGTAACTTTCAGACCAAAAGAGAACTACCGCTCAGAGTTCCTCCGGTTCGAAGTTGTCCCCTTCAAAAGCGCCTATCATGCAATCTTTGGACGACCGGCTTTCGCCAAGTTCATGGCAAGGCCGTGCTACATATACAGCAAGATTAAAATGCCGGGAGAAAACGGAACCATCACGGTTTCCGGCAACTTCAAGAAAGCCAAGGAGTGCGAGCGTGGCATGGCCGCCTTCACAGAAGCCGTCATCCACAAGGAAGAACTCGCGCTGCTCGGGGCGGATTCAGACAACTCCATGCCAAAGCCAAAGATGGATGTCAAGAAGACTTTCGAAGCTTTAGAAGACACCAAAAAGGCGGACCTCATCCCAGGTGACAAGTCTAAGCAAGTTGTCATCGGCTCCAACCTTGACAGCAAATAGGAAGGCGCGCTCGTCGAGTTCCTCCGTGAGAATCGTGACATCTTTGCATGGTCGCCTTCCGACATGCCTGGTGTACCGAGGGAACTTGTCGAGCACTCGCTCAACGTCATAAAAGGATCCAAGCCGGTGAAACAAGCAACAAGACGCTTTGGAGATGAGAGGCGCAAGGCTATAGGAAAGGAGATAAATAGGCTGAAGGCCGCCAATTTCATAAAAGAAGTTGTACACACCGACTGGGTGGCAAATCCTGTACTCGTTCCAAAGAAGAATAAAGAGCTGAGGATGTGTATCGACTATACTGGTGTTAACAAGTGCTGCCCAAAGGATCCCTTTGCGCTGCCTAGAATTGACCAAGTCGTAGACTCCACAGCAGGCTCCGAGCTGCTTTGTTTTCTGGACGCCTACTCAGGATACCACCAAATCAAGATGAGAGAGTCAGATCAACTGAAAACATCTTTCACAACTCCATATGGGACTTTCTGCTACATTACAATGCCTTTTGGCCTGAAGAATGCAGGGGCAACATACCAGCGCTGTATGCAGAATTGCCTGCACGAACAGATCGGCCGCAATGTTCACGTCTATGTAGACGACATCGCGGTAATGTCAAAAAAGAAGGCGGATCTCCTAGAGGACTTGGAAGAAACTTTTCAGAATCTCCGGAGGTATCAGATGAAACTCAATCCCGCCAAGTGCATTTTCGGCGTTCCAGCCGGCAAACTGCTAGGGTTCATCGTCTCAGAACGAGGGATCGAGGTTAATCCGGAGAAGATCAAGGCCATCCAAAACATATCCAGACCCACTTGTCTGAAGGACGTGCAACGCCTAGCCGGATCGGCAGCAGCCGTCAGTCGTTTCATAAGCCTCCTAGGGGAAAAGGCAATGCCTCTCTACCGGCTATTGAAGAAATCCGACAACTTCGAGTGGACAGCAGAGGCAGATGCCGCCTTACAACAACTTAAGGAGGCCCTCACATCCGCTCCAATATTGGCAGCACCTCGAGCACAGGAACCAATGCTGCTGTACATCGCGGCAACAGGAGCTGTTGTCAGCGTTGTCTTGGCTGTGGAAAGAAAGGAGAACGAAGCCGCGGTGTGTGAGCAGCGACCGGTCTACTTCATCAGTGAAGTGTTCTCCGCCTCCAAGCAGAGGTATCCGCATTACCAAAAGCTGGCTTATGGTGTATTCTTCGCCGCCAGAAAGCTTAGGCATTACTTCCAGGAACACACAGTGACAGTAGTCAGCAAGGCACCGTTGGGAGACATAATCAACAATGCAGAGGCAACGGGTCGAGTTGCCAAATGGGGCATCGAACTCGCCGCCTTTGATATAGTCTATAAACCACGGACCGCCATTAAGTCTCAAGCGCTTGCCGACTTTGTCGCCGACTGGACAGAGGCCATGGATGAAACGACACTCCCCGAATCAGAATATTGGGTCATGCACTTTGACGGATCAAAGATGCTCAAAGGCTCGGGGGCTGGAGTCGTTCTACGCACGCCTAAAGGTGACAAGCTTAGCTACGTGTTACAAATCCACTTCAAAACAACCAACAATGTTGCCGAGTACGAAGCCTTGCTTCATGGGTTACACGTGGCAAACGACCTAGGCGTCAAAAGAATCCTCTGTTATGGCGACTCAGATTTGGTCGCGCAGCAAGTAAGCGGAACATGGGATGCGAAAAGCGCAACAATGGCGGCTTACAGAGCCAAGGTTGACGAATTCGCAAAAAACTTCGTAGGCTACGAAGTCCGGCATGTTCCAAGAGCTGAGAATGAGGCGGCGGACACACTTGCAAGACTTGGATCGGGACGCAAAAAGGTACCAAAAGATATCTTCCTGGAGCATTTGCACAAGCCATCCATTAAAGGCGCTGATTTGATGGACCCCGACGCAGAAGAACCGGTAGAAGCGGCAAGTTTCGCTGTCTACTTAGCACAGCCGGATTGGACAGTCCAATATCTCGATTTTCTAATCGACCAAAAGTTGCCGGAGGATGATGAGGTGCTAAAGAGGCAGATCATAAGGCGAGCCAAGGCATTCACGATAATAAAAGGCGAGCTATACAAGCGAAGCACTTGCGGCATCTATCAGCGGTGCATACAGCCGGAAGAAGGCCGGGAAATTCTGAAGGACATACATATTGGCACCTGCAGGCATCATGCTTCTGCTAGGTCCATTGTATCCAAAGCTTTCCGCCAAGGTTTCTACTGGCTCACCGCCAAAGAAGACGCCGAGAACATCGTAAAGACATGCAAAGGTTGCCAGTTGTACGCTCGTCAACCTCATTTGCCGGCACAGGAGCTAAGGACGATCCCAATCACCTGGCCGTTCGCGGTCTGGGGCTTAGACATGGTGGGTCCCTTCAAAAAGGCGCGCGGTGGGTACACTCACCTATTGTTCGCTGTCGACAAGTTCACCAAATGGGTCGAAGCTAAACCGATCAGCAAACTTGACGCACGAACATCCACCAATTTTCTCTGGGGAATTATCTCTCGGTTTGGAGTTCCACACAGCATTATCACCGATAATGGCAGCAATCTGTCTCAAGGCGACATAGAAGAATACTGCAGCGATCTGGGCATCCGGCTTGATTTGGCATCCGTGTCACACCCTCAATCCAATGGACAAGTAGAGCGTACAAACGGCCTAGTCTTATCAGGACGTAAGCCTCGTCTCGAAGCTCCATTACACAGGGCAGCCGGCGCTTGGGCAGATGAGTTACAGTCGGTATTATGGAGTTTGCGCACAACACCAAACAGGTCTACTGGCTACACTCCTTTCTTCTTAGTATATGGCGCAGAGGCAGTGCTACCTACCGACATGAAGTACGATTCCCCAAGAGTTCAAGCCTACATCGAGCAAGACGTAGAAGGTGCAAGACAGGATAGCCTAGACCTGCTAGACGAAGAAAGAGACGTCGCTCTCCATCGCTCCGCCTTGTACCAGCAACAACTTCACCGCTATCATAGCCGGAGAGTGCGGAAGCTAAGCTTCAGAACAGGTGACCTGGTTCTCCGCCTAATTCAAGACAGAAAAGGCTTGCACAAGTTATCCCCGCCATGGGAAGGACCGTTTATAGTCACAAAGGCGCTGCTCAATGGTTCACATGAGGCTATTTTGTTAGTCCTGAAGCATAAGGGTTTTGATGCCACAACTATCGGTTGGATTAGATCTATCTTGTCGTCAGGTACTTCCTCGGTGTTGCTAAATGGAGTTCCTGGAAAGCAATTCCACTGTAAACGTGGTGTAAGGCAGGGTGATCCTCTTTCACCTATCCTTTATGTGCTTGGCTCAGATTTTGCAGTCGGTGGTGAATGACTTGCTGCACGAGGGGTTGTTGTCTTTGCCAATCCCAATCAAGGATAAGGATTTTCCGATTGTCCAGTATGCGGATGATACGTTGTTGATCTTACCTGCTGATCCAAAACAGATTAAAGTTCTAAAAGAGGCTCTGAATAAATTTGCATTGTCCACTGGCTTGAGAATAAATTTTCAGAAATCCAGTATGTTGCCTATCAATGTGGATGCTCAATTAGCTGCTACTTTGGCGGCTGATTTTGATTGTCAGTTAGCAACTTTTCCTTTTGCTTATTTGGGTCTGCCATTGGGGACAACAAGGCCAAAGCTTGCTGATTTGACGCCTATTGTCACTAGACTGGAACGAAGGCTGGCTTGTACATCTTCCTTTCTGCCTCGAGGAGCTAGGCTACAATTGGTAACTTCTGCTCTAGCTTCAATGCCGATTTTCTGGTTGTGTTCACTGCAATTGCCTCCAGGAATCATAAAGCAGCTTGATCGAATCATAAGGCAGTGTGTTTGGAGGGAGGATAAGGATGTTCATAAACAGTCTTTGGCAGCTTGGGAAATGCTTATAAAACCCAAAAAGAAAGGGGGGGGTCGGGATTGTTGATTTCCCTAAGAGAAATGAAGCCCTACTTTTGAAACATCTTGATAAATTCTATAACAAGAAAAATGTGCCTTGGGTTCAGTTGATCTGGGATGCATATTATGAGAATGATGTGCCCCATGCTCAAAACATGTGTGGGTCTTTTTGGTGGAGGGATGTGGCAAAGCTAATGGATAAATTTCGTACTGTTGCTGTGATAAAACCTGGAAGAGGAGATACTTTTATGTTCTGGAAAGATAAGTGGGACTTTGCTGGTTCTTCTCAACCTTTATCGCAGCGTTTCCCCAGGCTGTTCTCTTACGCAATTGACACTACTGTCTCGGCTAGAGAAGTTTATGACCATGAGGATTTGGGGGCTCTTTTCCATCTGCCTCTCTCAGTGCAAGCTTTTGAAGAGTGGAAGCAGTTGTCAATGACAATGAGGCATAATGATTTGTCCATGGATAGGGATTCTTGGACGTATGAGTGGGGCCCCACGTATCTTGCATCGAAATATTACCATCATCTATTTGTTGATGTTCATGCATTACCTGCGTTCGGTTGGATTTGGAAGACCTGCTGCACCCAGAGTTTGAAGTTTTTTGCGTGGTTGCTGTTAACTGATAGACTTAATACACGGGACTTGTTGAGACGAAGGAAATGGAAGGTGACTGAAGACAACCATTGTGTTCTGTGCCCTAATAGGGACTATGAGGATAGATTTCATCTATTTTTGGATGCAATTTTAGTCAGCGAGTCTGGAATTATCTTCAGATTGATTGGTCTGCTGTACAAGACATCCAGGGGGCTCTTTTGGCAGGAAAACATGATTTTGCAAAACCTTTTTTCATGGAAGTGGTGATCTTGTCTTGCTGGCACATATGGAAGCAGAGGAATGGAAAGATTTTTGAGTTTAAGAGGCCATCTTTTGCTGCTTGGAAAAGTGGTTTTCTTCATGATGCATCCTTGCTTGAGCATAGGATGAAGAGTAAATATCTGAACAGTTTTAAAGCCTGGATAGGCAGCTTGTGTTTACTTTTAGGTTTTCGGTTTAGCTTTCCTGTAAATAGGTAGGTCCTTTCCCCCTCTTTTCCGCATGTTTGTACATTCTTCTTTGATGAAGTAATAAAATACTGTGGGGCTTTTGCCTCGCAGTCCTTTAGGTTCAAAAAAAAATGGTTCCTACTACCTAGCCGACATCCGCGACGAAGAAGAAAAGAAAATGCGCAAGAAGGCGGCAGGAAAAAGGGGGACCAAGCGCAAGAAAGGCATTGACGATCCGTTCGAGCAAACAAGACGGCCTTGGAATATTGAGCAGCTACGTCCTTTCTACACTTAGCAATTTATAATTGTAATAAGTTAAATATGATTATGAAATAAAAGTCTATGGTTCCTCATCTGTGTTGAGAAGCATGCCATCTTTTGTCTTTTCTTGCAATCATATTTCCCCTATGTATCTAAGTTACCTATTTTCTAGCTCCGTGCAAAGGTTCAAACTGTTAGATACTTGCAGCTTTCGAGCCAACCCAAAGCAAAAATAAACCTTTTTGCGCCGCCTAATTCCTTTACCTCTGATTACTTATATGTGGTTCGCCTAGTAGTATGTCTTTGACACCAACATGTTGGCTTTGGTCTCTGATTCTAAACGCATGGTTTGGCCCTGGTTGTTTCAGCTAAAGTTACCGGCTGAGGTTTCGTCAACATACAAAATGTCAAGCATATAAGTCAGGGTAAAATTAAGGCGGGCCATATAAATAAAGACAAAATAAAACTTGTCAGCTACTTTCCGCCTAGCAAAGCAACAGCAAAAGTATATACAAATATTACAAATGTTGCATTGTTTCAGGGGCCGACAAGTAAGGCTAGCAGAAGGCAAGGACAAAAAAGATATGGCTCGGGGGAGCGTCTACATCAGGCTTGGGGGCTGACAACTTCAGCCCCGGAACTATCACTCCCCTCCGCCTCGGCCACGCCGGCAGCTTCAGCTCCCTCTCCACCAGGCACAGGATGGCGCCGGTAGAAGATTGAAGTGTCGACCATGTCGGCAACTCGCGTGGCGTAGCCGGCAACGCTGTCCAGAACAGCGGCCGGCTCAACCTCGCTGCCGTCTTCATATGTTGACGGCATGCCTTCAGTGACGGCTTCTATCTCCGCCTCGGGGTAGTGCGCCATGAACAACCCAAGGGCGGTCTTGGCTCCACCCCGTGCCGCCGACTTCAGCGAGCTTTTGTGCAGCTTGGTCGCCTGCTCCAAGATGGCGGGCACGTCGCTGAACTCGGTCGGCTCCTGGCTGCCGGAAGAAGTGAAGAACTTGGCGGCAAACCGCTTGGACGCCGCCAAAGTCTCGGTGATCAGTTCGCCTAGATGCGCAAGGCGATCCAGGCGGGGGCTGACAACCTTGTCATCGCCTAAACCGGCGGGAACTGCATCAAAAATAAAGCCATTAGTTTGGCTCAAGCTAAAGCAATACGGCAGCATCAAAAAAAGGAGCAAGAAATTACCAAGGACCGAGTTATGGAAAGCGGACAACTCAATCATATGAGTTGCCAGCGCGTCCTCCGCAGTTTGGGCGCAAGAAGTCTGCTTGGAGATCTCCTCCGGAGTCGTCTTCTCCGCCTCCGCCAACTTGTTGCGCAGGCTTTCCAGCTCACCAGTGAGCTGGCTAGATTCCTGCGCAAACTTGAGTTGTTGGGCCTCCATCTCCTTCCGATGAGCCTCCTTCAACTCCAAGTTGGCGGCCGCCAAGTCGGAAGCTTCATTCATAAGAGCTTGCATATCAGTGGACGCCTTCAGGATATCCTGGGCGTGGTCTAGCAGTTTTACAAATATGGATTCGCTAAGCTAAATGATTGACGGAAACATAAGTCAAAAGCATAGTTGAAGGCGAAAAGGATCAACCCTACCTTCATCTTTTTTGCGGGCCGCCTCCAATTCGGCAATCCGCAGGTCCTTGGCCTCGCACTCCTTCTTCAGGACGCGGCAACGCCGGTTTATCTCGACTCGGGAGGAGACAAGCTCGACGTTGCCGGAGACAAGGCCCTGCAAGACAAAACAAAGGCATATAACATATTGTCGAATAACCACTAAGCCGGCAGTCCAAATTTCTTTTGACTTGCCATCTAAGTGCTCGGGGGAAAGACTATGTATATACCGGAGTGGTAAGAACTTACAGATAAGTCGCCCTCCAAGTCGGCGAAGGCCTGCGAGGCGAAGTTGGCAAAAGCCAAAGTTGACTCCTTGGCCTCCTTAAAGGTGGACCAAGGGTCCCTGACCTTGCCGCCTCCCGCAGTCGGGGCTGCCCTCCGAGACCCGCCGGCAGTCGACTCCTGCAACCCTACGTTGGCGGCGCGCGATTGAGCGTCATCATCGGCCGTAGCCTCAGCCAGCAGAAGGGGAGTTTTGGGCGCGCGGTCGGCGGAAGGGGCCCTTGGCGGAGCACCTGAAGCTGGAGCTGGGGGCTGACGACGAGCGTCGCCCATAAAGCTGCCGGCGTGGAGCTGAGGAGTTGGCGGCACGGTAGCCGGCGAGCCGCCTTGCGGCCGCTTCCCTTTGCCAAGAAGCCTGGTCGTCAACCGGGAGGTTGCGACCCTTTCCCTGTCAATAAAAAGCAAGCACAGTCAATTGGCCAGTATTGAAGAGGTTTGTCGTCTGGTAAAAGGCAGAATTGAGTACCTTCGAGGGATGTTAATCCCCGCGTTCTCGCCGATGTTGGCGAGAGTCGGCTCGGTAGCCGACGTGATCCGTTTCTTCCTCTCAGCATTCGCCGTAGAGGAAGCAGCGCCGGACGCCTTGCGCTTCTTCGTCTTCCGACTCGCAGAAGTCGGGAGCCAGGTCATCCTCCCCCAACTCGGAGAGCTGAAAAAGAAGACAAGTTAAAGGAACTCAATCCTAGCCGGCAAAGCTATCAAACAAGGGGCGAAGGGAGAAAATATTTACCTCGAGGGGAGGGTTGTCGTGGGTGTGCATGGGCACGCCCTCGGCCGCCTTCACCAGCCCCGCCTTGACGAGGCTGCGGAGCCGGAATGCCAGGTCGGCGACCGGCAATATCTCTTCGCTCACGCGAAGAGAGGCTGTGTCAGTAGGCGAATACTGACACATCTTGTGCGGGCTGTACCGCAGGGGGAGGATTTGCCGGCCGAGCCAGCAAATGACGGTGTCGACCCCATCCAGCTGAGGGGGAGCCATCGTCCTCGTGAGGAATTCAATCCGCCTTTGAATAAGGCGGAGTTCCTCCGTCAACTTGGGCACCGCCTCGTCCCAGCATGGTCGAGGCATGGGTGGCGCGTTGACGAATGCCGGGATGCTGACTTGGCGGCCCGGCGCTGCCATATCCTGGCAGTAGAAGAACGTGGAGGTCCAGCCCTTGACGGACTCGAGATATGGTATCTTGGGATACCATTGGCGGCCCTGGCGGCAGTTGAAGGTGACGCTGCCGCAGGTTGCCAGCCCGCCGTCCGGCATCGTCTGTCGCCGGCAACGGAAGCAGTATCTGAAGAAGTCTAAACTAGGCCTAATACCTAGGTAGCCTTCGAACAGAGTTGTGAAGCCGGCTAGGACTAATATGCTGTTGGGTGCAATATTGTGGGGTTGGAGCCCATAATGATCCAAAACCTCGCTAAAAAAGGCGGAAGGCGGAAGTGCCATTCCCCTAACAAGATGGGAGGTGAGGATTACCCGCTCTCCGGCTTCCGGGGCCGGGATGACGTCTCCGAAGGCGGCCCTCCACCGGCAATCCTCCCGAGTGGGGAGGTAGCCGACAGCCTCCAAATCTTGGAGGGCGTCTTCGTCGACGATGGAAGGAAGCCAATAGCGGGACCCGAGGTCCGCCGCTTCCTCTTCCTCGTCGACGGGGGCGCCAGCCGTCGCCGCGGTGGTTGGTGGAGGAGCTGAAGGGCCCGCCGCTGGCGCACGCACGGTAGAAGTCCGAGGGACGACGGCGGTGACATTGCTCGCCGTCGCCGTCGCTGCGAGACGGGTTATTGCGCCGCCCATCGCCGTCGCGGGCGCGGTCTTGGTCGCCGGACCGCTCGACGCCGTCGAGTGAGTTGGGCCGGTGGACATCGCCGCAAGAAAAGGTCGTCGGAGGAGAGGAGTTCACCGGAGCTCGTTCGGAGGCAAGGAGCGAAGAAGTGGAAGAGGCGAGAGCGCACGGAGAGCAAAGGCTGGGTAAAGAAAATGGACCGTTTGGCTACCTATTTATAGGGCCAGGCATTGCTCCCTGTGCAACGGTGTTTTTAGTCGGACACGTGTCCAGCATCCGTTGCAGCCCATGATTGCACGATCTCCACGCCTCCTCTTTTCCCGCAATTTGTGATTGTGGCGAGATTCCCGCCTAGGCTGTTTTCAAACTGTCGTGAGCCGGCTAGGTGGAAACCGTCAAGAAGAATGCTCGGCAAAGATTGCCGAGTAGCCTTCGTTTCCCATGATGGACAAAGGCGGCCGCGTGTCGACGTCAAGACACGCGTGCCTCGTTGATTTTCAGAATGGTTCAAGTCCTGCAGCCGCCAACGTTGGCAGATGAAGAATCAAGAAGAAGCCGGCGCCTGGAGAACTTCCACCTTTCTGGGGCTAATGTTGGGGATATATCAACTAGGGGTATAACCAACATGGATCAATCCGGCTAGTCCAGGGTGGCCCAAGGGTGGTAAGGCCGAAGCCTGCCGGGCGGCCCAGATAGCTGACGTACAAGGAAGTAGGCGGACGGTCCAAGGAAGGCGGAAGGCCGAAGCCCATCAAGCCACCGAGCCCAAGACGGAAGGCGGCAACTAAGCCGGCTAGGTCTAGGACTCTGTTTACTTGCCGGACAAGTACTTACCTTGTACCCTGGGGTCTGGCCGCCTATATAAGCCGGCCGCCAGGGAGCCTTTAGGGCGAAGCTCAACCAAGCTCAGAGACAACTTCAATAGGCATCATATCCATTGTAACCTGTTCACGGCTATTGCCTCATAGTAAATTATAGCAGCACGTAGGATCCCGCCACCGTTGTGGGATCCGAAGCTGGGTAAACTCGCCGTGTTCAAACCCGACCTCGACGACACCAACCTTCTTCCCCACAATCCATACGTAGGCTAGAGGACCCCCGTCTCCTATCAATTATGCCGATACCACGACACTCGTAGACCGAATAGCGGGAATTACGCTCCCGCAGAAGCGTTGACGATGAAGACGCCGTAGCCGACCTCTAGGTCACGGAGAACTCGGCGTGACGAAGACGACGAAGATGACCTCAAGGTCGGGTGGAGGAAGTAGGCCTCCGAGTACCGCTAGCGCAGCACCTCGCAGGGCGTCACACACATACGGTAGAGACGACGGCCTCCGAAACTCCAGTCCAGGACGAGCAGCGGAAGACTTGGACCGGAACACCAGCAGCGCGGCAGCGGGCTATGGTGGAAGAGATCCCCCTCTCAACTCGGCGCAACTCAGACAAAGGGAATCACGAGATCGAGAGAGAATTAGGGAATTAATTGGTGAATTAAAAGGTCAGGGGTGCCCCTTCTTATATAGGCTCCCGGGGGGAGCCAACCTTGCCAGCCAGGCAATGTGGGACTATCCCCACATGCCTGGTGCGGCTCAAGGAGGTGCGCCGGCCCTAGTGGGCCCCTTGTGGCCCACTTGGGGCTGGCCGAACCAGCCCCCCTCCCTTGGGGGGAAGCTTCCCCCCTCATGGGCCTTCTTTCCACTAGAATGCCCATTTAGGGAAATCTGCCTTTAAAAATTCGAAAATAAATATATAAAATCATATTTAAACATTAATTACACTAATTAATATCAAACATATTTTATATAATTATTCTAGCTCTGAAAACTCTTTCGTCGCTGCCCGATCTCCATCGGACCATTCCCGGGACGTTCCCGGTGATCTCTTTCCTTTCCGTCTGATGTCTGGAGAGGAAGTTCACCAACTTCGTCTCGCTCTACTTTCTTTCTCACTTATACCCTTGGACAAGAAACTATTTCTTTCGCAAGGTATATCCCGGCAAATATTTTTCCTATGTCGTGAGACATGTACCCAACTAACTCCTTAGGTAGGGTATACTACAAAGATTAATCCATTTTAGGTTCGATTACATCGAAACACTAAATTGCTGAAACGACAATCCAGGCTCGAAAGCCATGCCATCACTCGTATGGTATTGTCTCCATGGATTCAAATGGTTTCACTATTTGCTAACGTGAGTGTTTACGTTTCTACCATATGACACTAATGATCACAATAATTCGGTAAGAGATTTATTTACCACACACTATCCGATAGGGTGTAATTACGACGTCCTAACACACCATGACACTATGGTGTTCCATGAGACGTAATTTGTGGAACTCTTCTCACAAGTCTTCCCATGATGTGCCAACATTATAACTCAAATCTTCATTTAATTTCCTCGATCTGCGTCGCGGGAATTTGATTTTCTTGTTAAGTTTATTTCCTGCTTCACTCTGAACTTTGTTTGATCGAATCAAAATTTCAGACTAACATTCCCCGGAGTGGATATCCATATATCTACTCGGAATATTCATGAAGTCTATGAAATAAAGACTTCCACTACACGTTAAAGTACTTCATTGATTCACATACACCCATATGCACGATTCTCAACAAGCTATACTCAAAACGTTCAGTGAAGTTCACGAAATAAAGGTCTCCACTACCTGTCAACTACTTCATTGAACCACATACATCTCTAGGTATGACTATCAATAAGTTATATGCCCGCTTTCCGAAAATGGTGTCACAGTTATTTTGCAAGTGTCAAAAGATCAAATCTTAGGACTTGTAGATCCATCCGGTATGGAGCTAATGCATTGACTATAACATTGACATGACTAAACGGTAGTGCCACACATATGTGGTGTCTTTATTAAGTTTGTATCCTTTGGCATTAATATTATGAATGTGGAAGCTTCTACCATCTAAATTCAAATCGGCATATGATCATTACTTCATAAATATAGGACACCAAATTTGTCACTATCATGTATGAACAAGTGTCTCGCTAGAGGAGACACACTTGTAACGATCATACTAACAGGCGATCATAAAGAATTTATTCAAATGGTAGATCTAGAGGGAGAGTGTCTATGGCCATCACAACAACTTGACTGCCATTATCAACACGCAATGTCGCCTCGTCCTTTCAAGCTACTCAAGCAGTAAACCTGGTTTTCACAAAACATGACTAGTTCAAAACTTAGTCACTACTACGAGTACTTGCTTAGCTAAAACATTCATAACATGTATATCATATATACACCATCATCATTGATGACTTCCGGCGATCTGTTTCATTTTCTTGATACTTCCACCGTAATCAAGAACCATGAAGGTGAACGATTCCCCTTGCATGACATAGTCTGTGACAGAGGATTTGCACTTGGCAACGATGTCTGTCATCCAGTGATTGAGCTGAGCGAGGCGTCTCAATGTTCATTAAGTATGAATATATGTCATTAAGTATGACCGCCACGTGCTCCCTCAATGTGTGTATTCTCTTCCATCTTGGTTGAGAAGACAATCAGTCAACGTACTGATAACTTCATCAACCCAACGTTTGGGGTACCCCGAGTTTAGCGACCATATCATATGTTCGTGATCTAAAACTCGTACCCACCGTTGGTTCTTTATGGCAGAGATCATAGCATGCACTGGACTATGATGATATCATCCGCACAAAATCTGATAATCCAAATTATCTTTTGTTAGCGGAATCTCCGGGTTTATCTCCTAGCGGGTATTGTACCACAAAGAGCTAATGGTTTAAACAAGGAGTATCCTCACGCTAAAGCATAAAACTATGAAGTTTGGACCCAACCTTTTAAGTTTCTCAATCACAGGAATGCGCCTAATTTGAAAAAATGCTATCACAATGGTTAATATCTACAAATGAAAAGACTCTGTTCATTATATTCTAAGTTCTAGTATTTTAGAAAATAACTATCCGAACTCCCACTCAAACGAACATCCCTCCTGGTCGTTTAAGCGATTACACGACCCCCATCCATTGCACCACCCCTCATCATCAGAGCCAGCGACACAACTTCAAGAGTAGACAATTTTCCGCCACACCAATTTTGTGACTCATGCTCGACCTTTCGGTCTCCCTGTTCCGAGGCCATATTTCTGAATATGCTAGGCTCGCCACCAAAAACCTCCACGCTGACGCTTGTGCAACATGGCTTACACCCACTGTATGCGAACGACGAGATGTCTGACACCCGATCATCACGGCCTGCCTCACGACGTAGAACTTTCTTGGTGGTGCGCGTTGGAGGGAGAACACTAGTGGTATTTTGAAGGGATCATCTTATATAGCTACCGCCGTGTAACTAATATATACTATATATACAATCACACAATATAAGATGCACACAAAACATCAAATGTAATGCAATGTGATATAGTCCATTGCGCCATGGTCTTCTTGGCGCCCGCAGTTTATAAACAATTTAATAAACCTACCTTGACCATATCACATAGCCCCTGCAAAATAAAGTTAGACACTTCTACTTTATTTTTTGCATATTTTACGTGGCTCGGGGCTTTCGTAAATAGAACCGCTTCATACCTACGAACCTTATGACCACAACAATGATCCAATAATTGCATGTTTAAGCATCCCTTTTGGGCCCTCCATTGAAAATGCAAAGCCAACTAAAGAGAGAGAAACAGGCACCCGCCAGCCACAGATACGGTACAAGCCGTATATCAGTAGTGGAACCAGTCTCGCGTAAGCGTACGCGTAAAGTCGGTCTGGGCCGCTTCATCAACTCGATGCCGCTGGAATCACAAGTGCACGCTAGAGGGTAGCAAATAACAGGAACGGTGCCCCCGTCCAGAACACGGGTTCTAACAGCGTACAACTATATCTACGATAGATCGGCTCTGATACCACTGAAGGGGATCGTGTGCAGAAAACAAAAAAATTCCTAGCAACGATATCCTTAAACTAGCCAAGATCTACACTATGCAGATATAGTAGTACGGCGGAGATCAGAATACATACCCTCGTAGACCGAATAGCGGGGATTACGCTCCCGCACAAGCGTTGACGATGAAGACGATGTAGCCGAACTCTAGGTCACGGAGAACTCGGCGCGACGAAGATGACCTCAAGGTCGGGTGGAGGAAGTAGGCCTCCGAGTACCGCTAGCGCAGCACCTCGCAGGGCGTCACACACATACGATGGAGGCGACGGCCTCCGAAACTCCAGTCCAGGACGAGCAGCGGAAGACTTGGACCGGAACACCAGCAGCGCGGCAGCAGGCTATGGTGGAAGAGTTCCCCCTCTCAACTCGGCGCAACTCCGACAAAGGGAATCACAAGATCGAGAGAGAATTAGGGAATTAATTGGTGAATTAAAAGGCCAGGGGTGCCCCTTCTTATATAGGCTCCCGGGGGGAGCCAACCTTGCCAGACAGGCAATGTGGGAATCCCCACATGCCTGGCGCGTCTCAAGGAGGTGCGCCGGCCCTAGTGGGCCCCTTGTGGCCCACTTGGGGCTGGCCGAACCAGCCCCCCTACCTTGGGGCGAAGCTTCCCCCCTCATGGGCCTTCTTTCCACTACAAGGCCCATTTAGGGAAATCTGCCTTTAAAAATTCGAAAATAAATATATAAAATCATATCTAAACATAAATTACACTAATTAATATCAAACATATTTTATATAATTTATTCTAGCTCCGAAAACTCTTTCATCGCTGCCCGATATCCATCGGACCATTCCCGGGACGTTCCCGGTGATCTCTTTCCTTTCCGGTTGTCTTGTCGAAACCCCTTAAGTGTGTTACCCTAGCGGTTCGATATAATAATAGGTACGATCAAGACTCCTCTATGATCATCGACTAACTCGTAGGCCTGGACCCCATGAATTAATCCCTGTGATATAACGAAGGACTTTCATCTATCAAACCTGGACGTCTAGTCTTAAACCCTTTGTCATGTCGATACTTAGCGCGTCCGAGCATCATTATCAGATATCTCCATACCTTGCATGATCTCGTTACCGACATCGCTATCTTCTACTCGTCTATGATATTATGTCAGCTGGTGGCCTAGTCAAATGTTTGCAAACTCATTTGACATAATCTCACCGAGTGGGCCTTAGAGTATCTATCCGGCTATGCGGACTGACAAATCCCGTTGTTGACCCCTCGTCTCAACTACCCCCTTCTGATACCCAAAAGTATCACCTATCATTGTCACACTATATAAGATATGACGTTTGGTGCGATCAAAGTATCTTCCAGGGATAACAATAAGAGTTGGTCTCACGGTCTTAAGGCGTAATGACTATGTCCTATAAATACTGGGTATGTCCATCACATCGTTACATCTAACGATATGACTTCCATTGCCGACCGGCGCCATGCCCTATGATCGGAAAACCTCGATCATCAATCGCGCAACAAACTAGTCTTAGTAGAGGCTACTAGGGACCTGGTTGTTTATCTACCACACCTGTATTAATGCCCTATGATCGGAATACAGTTATTAAGTGCCTCTAGGGCATATTCCCTTCACAAGCCAGAGTGGGAGGGAAAATGCTTCTGAAAGGTCTTGTCTCATTCTTCTCCTTTTCCTTATCACTATAAGTGTGTAAAGGATAGTTTGGGTTGAATGGGTACAATGGTGAACGTGCACAACCTCTGCAGAGTGTAAAACTAAGAACTTAGCCGTGTCCCCGGTACGGACAATTTGAGATCACGGATGTCAATGGTAGATTCCATCATTCCAACTTCAAAACTAAGACTTGATGGGTGAACAAGGGTAGAATGAGACAGTGGTTTTCATGCCACGAATGTCTCGAATAGAAGAAAAGTGATTTCCAAAGAGTTAGGAAAAATTTGGCTTTATGCAAAATAGCCTTGAACTCCACCAGCCAAATAAGCATATAGGTTATTAGAGTTATTCCACTAAGTGTCCACCATAGTGTCACTTGTCAGACTCCATTTTTAATGGAATCTGACCCACTTTGTTGTAATGTTTTCTAATTGCATATTGATCAGATGACGAGTGAGGTTTCGTTTAAATGTTTTGAGTCTGCAACCAACATGTTTTTGCCTGTGTCAACATGAAGTTGATGGAGACTCACTGCTATTGTATTTCCGTTGTTTACTATTTCAAAGCTAGCTTTATGCTATGCAACTTGTATTGAATATTTTGTAAGTATGGATCATCGATGTAATAAAATTGATACTTTGTTGTGATATTACATCATAAACTGTGTGTGCAAATAAATCGATCCAGAGATTTGCACTATACACAGGTATCTGCCTTATTTAAAGTGCAGGTATGCTACAATCAACAGCGTGTGTTCCTTCTTGATCTCCACCTCACGAACACTTCACCAAGGGACTTAGCCATGCCCTGCATGTTGTAGTTCATGACGAAGCCTTTATAGCTAGCGGGCAACGATTGCAGCACCCTATCAATTGCCAGCTCACCGGGAATCTTGCATTCCAGAGCATTCAAGCGTTGAACTTAGCCAGACATCTTGATCACGTGGTCGCTCACACTGTTATGCTCCTCCATCTTGGCTGAGAAGAAAAGGTCAGAAGCTTCATATATCTCAGCCTTAGCCTCCGGCGCAAAGACAACCTTGAGATCAGAAATTATCCCAAAGGCGCTCATCTTCTTAAAGCGCTTCTGCAGGTCGGCTTCCATGGCGTAGAGCATGCCACTCTGGACAAAGGAGGAATCCTCTGATTTGGTCTAGAAGACCTTCTTCTCATCATCAGAGGCGTCATCTGTGGGAGGGTCACCTATGACGGCTTCAATGACGTAAGCCACCCTATGGGGAGTGAGGAGGATCCTCATGTTGCGGAACCAGGCCATGAAGTTTGACCCATTGGTCTTAAGCTTTTCTTTCTCAAGGAACAGACCTAGGTTAAACGAGGGGCGAGACATCTACAATGGAATTTGGAACAACATAAGAGTTTGTTCATAATAATTTTGAGTTATAGTATTTTTAGAAAATAACTAAGATAACTCCCACTCAAACGAACATCCCTCATGGTCGTTTAACCGATTACACGACCCCCATCCATTGCACAACCCCTCATCGTCAGAGCCGGCAGCACAACTTCAAGGGTAGACAATTTTCCATCACAACAATTATGTGACTCAAGCTCGACCTTTCGGCCTCCGTGTTCCGAGGCCATATCTGCATATGCTAGGCTCGCCACAATAACCTCCATGTAACGCTTGTGCAACATGGCTTACACCCACTGTATGGGAACGACAATATGTCTGACACCTGATCGTCACGGCCTGCCTCATAACGTAGAACTTTCTTGGTGGTGCTCGTTGGAGGAAGAACACTAGTGGAATTTTGAAGGGATCATCTTATATATAACTACCGCCGCGTAACTAATATATACTAATATATATATAATCACACAATATAAGATGCACACAATAACATCAAATGTAATGTCATGTGATATAGTGCATTGCGCCATGGTCTTCTTGGCGCCCGCAGTTCATAAACAATTTAATAAACCTACCTTGACCATATCACATTGCCCCTGCAAAATAAAGTTAGACGCTTCTACTTTATCTTTTGCATATTTTACGTGGTTGGGGCTTTCGTAAAAAGAACCGCTTCTTACCTACGAACTTATGACCACAACAACGATCCAATAATTGCATATTTAAGCATCCCATTCGGGCCCTCCATTGAAAATGCAAGACCAACTAAAGAGAGAGAAACAGGCACCCGCCAGCCACAGATACGGTACAAGCCGTATGCCAGTAGTGGAACCAGTCTCGCATAAGCGTACGCGTAAAGTCGGTCCGGGCCGCTTCATCAACTCGATGCCGCTGGAATCACAAGTCCACGCTAGAGGGTAGCAAATAATAGGAACGGTGCCCCCATGCAGAACACGGGTTCTAACAGCGTACAACTATATCTACGATAGATCGGCTCTGATACCACTGAAGGGGGTCGTAGGAAGAAAACAAAAAAATTCATAGCAACGATATCCTTAAAACATGCCAAGATCTATTCTATGCAGATATAGTAGTACGAACGGAGATCGGAATACATACCATTGTAGACTGAAAGCGGGATTACGTTCCCGCACAAACGTTGATGATGAAGACCGACGAAGCCGACCTCAAGGTCGTGAAGAGGAAGTAGACCTCCCATACCGCTAGCGCAGAACCTCGCAGGGTGTTACACACGTACGGTGGAGACGACGACCTCCGAAGCTCCAGTCTAGGACGAGCAGCGGAAGAGTTGGACCGGAACACGAGCAACGCGGCAGCGGGCTATGGTGGAGAGATCCCCCCTCTCAACTCGGCGCAACTCTGACAAAGGGAATCACAAAATCGAGAGAGAATTAGGGAATTTATTGGTGAATTAAAAGGCCAGGGGCGCCCCTTCTTTATAGGCTCCCGGGCGGGAGCCAACTTGCCAGCCAGGCAATGTGGGACTATCCCCCACTGCCTTGTGCGGCATGGCTGGTGCGCCGGCCCCATGGTGGGCTCCTTTTGGCCCACCTGGGTCGGCCCCCAAGCCCCCACGGAATTCCCCTAGGGAATTTTCCCCCTCTTAGGCCTTCTTTCAACCAGAAGTCCCATTTAGGGAAATCAGCCTAACTAAATTCGAAAATAAATATATAAAATCATATTTAAACATTAATTACACTAATTAATATTAAACATATTATATATAATTTATTCTAGCTCCGAAAACTATTTCGTCGCTGCCCAATCTCCATCAGACCTCTACCGAGACGTTCCCGGTGATCTCTTTCCTTTCCGGTTGTCTTGTTGAAACCCCTTAAGTGTGTTACCCTAGCGGTTTGATAAAATAACAGGTAGGATCGAGACTCCTCTCTAATCAACGACTAACTCGTAGTCCTAGACCCCATGAATTAATCCCTGTGATATAACGAATGACTTTCATTTATCAAACCTGAACGTATAGTCTTAAACCTTTTGCCATGGCGATACTTAGCGTGTCCGAGTATCGATCAAAGATATCTCCATACCTAGCTGACCTCGTTACCGACAACGCTATCTTCTAATCGTCTACGATTTCATATCTCCGTGACCTAGTCACATGTTTGCAAGCTCATTAGACATAATCTCACCGAGTGGGCCCTAGAGTATCTATCCTGCTATGCGGATTGGCAAATCCCGCTGTTGACCCCTCGTCTCAACTACCCATCTTCCGATACCCAAAAGTATCACCGTTATTGTCATACTATATAAGATACGACGTTTGGTGCGATCAAAGTATCTTACAGGGATAACAATAAGAGTTGATCTCACGGTCAAAACCGTAATGACTACGTCCTACAAATATGGGTATGTCCATAACATCGTTCTACTAACGATATGACTTTCATTGCCTACTGGCGCCATGCCCTATGATCGAGAAACCTCGATCATCAATCGCGCAACGAAACTAGTCTTAGTAGAGGCTAGTAGGGAACTGGTAGTTTACGCACCACACCCGTATTAATGTTTCCGCTTAATACGGTTATAGTATGACACAAAAACGTATTATGAACAAACGAGATATGATAAATAAATACACTTTATTAATTGCCTCTAGGGCATATCTCCTTCAATTATAGATACGTTGGAGACGTATCAACATCCCAAGCTTAGTTTCTTCTCGTCCCGAGTAGGCAAGAACGATAAAAAGAATAATTTTTGAAGTGACATGCTTTAACACAATCTTGATCATATAATATTGTAAGGATCATGTTATGAATGAAATGACTCAAGGAAATGATCTTTAGCTTGCTAACAAATAGACAAGGAGTAAACAACTACATCATACAAGTAAAAACTCTTCATGAATAGTACTTTCAAACAAGCATCAATAAGATTTGCATAAGAGTTAACTCATAAAGAAATATTATCTAAGTAAAAGTGCATTGAAGCAACACAAAGGAAGATATAAGTTTCAAAATTGGCTTTCAACTTTGAACATGTATATCATATAGATAGTTGTCAACACAAAGGAATATAACAAGTGCAATAAGTAAGCATATAAGAATTGTTGTACACAATTGACACAAGTGTTTGCTTTGGGGATAGAAAGAAGTACGTAAACTGACTCAACATAAAGTAAAAGATAGGCCCTTCGTAGAGGGAAGCAGGGATGCAAGCATGTGCTAGAGCTTCTTAGTTTTATAGGTTTTTGAAATCATATAGAAAGCATGAAATTAAGATTTTGAGTGGTGTTTGTCGTTGTTAACAAATGGTAATGGGCACTCTACCCCCCTTGTCAACCAGACTTTCTTAAGAACGGTGTAACATCCCAAATGTAAAGCCTTCCTAGAATGTGGTGTTTGTTTGTGCGATAAAGAAAACATCATGGCATCATTTAATTTGTCTTGCATTTAATTAAATTGTTGCATTCAAGTTCAAATTCCACATTTAAATTCAAAATGCAAATTCAAATAAATTCAAAAGTGAAGTTTCAAAAAATTTACAAATATTAAAACTAGTAAATTAAATTGTCTATTTTGAAACTATAAAAAATTGCCAAAAGTTTTTATCTTGTTTCCATTTTTATTTTGTTTTAAAATTACAAAATAGAAAAGAATAAAAACAAAAGAAGAAAAACTGAGAAGAAAAAAAACTAAACCTGGCCAAAGTGGGCCAACCCTGGCCCAACTCTGGCCGAACCTAGCCCAGCCCACCTAATCTTTGTCGTCTCCCTCCCGTACGGGGAGACAACCTTTCCAGGTCACCGCCATGGCCGTGTCGCAGCACCTCGCCCCCACTGCTCCTCACCTGCCCCCTCTCCTTCTACAAGCCGAGCAGCAACCGCAAAACCCTAGCCCCTAACCCTTCCCTCTTTTCCCCGCCGCAGCTCGCTCCCCTAGCTCCCGCCGTCGCCATGTCCGAGACGAGTTCGAGCTCGGGCCTCCGCTAAACCTTGCCTCCCCCTTCGTATCCCTCACGCCAGGAGCAGCACCAACCCCTCCTCCTCCTTCGTCGCCCAGGAGCAAGGACCGGGAGCCGCTGCATCTTCTTCTTCCCTGACACCGTCCGACGCGTCGCCCCTCCGTCCTTGACACCGATAGCTCGCCTCCGTCGTCCTCTGCCTCCCTCCACGCGCCATTAGCATCCCTGGGGTGAGCCGCATCAATTCCCCTCCTTTCCCCCTCCGTTCGCGTCTCATTTCAGCCACGCCGCACCCGCACGTGCACGAGCACGGACACGCACTGTGTGTCCTTCCCCTTCGCATCTGGGCACGCGCACGAGGTCTCCTACCTTCCCGCTACGATCTGCACGCACCCACGCGCACGGGGCGGCACTCGTTCGAGGTCGTCGGCGAGAAATTGCTTCGTCGTGCTCTGTCCCCGTCGGATTCAGTTTCGACAGTACAAAAAGAACCTTTTAACTGTTAAAATAAAATTTTCGCCCAAGCTTACAACAACACCCACGAGCCCCACTGGCTAGCAGCGCGTCGCTTATCCTTGTTCGCCCGCGCTACCGAGTTCGAACCCCGGCTGTGTAATAAAAGCCAACCTTTTTAATTTACTTTCGGCTCACTGACAGAGCGGCCCCACCTGTCAGCGACAGTGGGCGCCCGCGCACAGTTCCACGCCCAGTCAGCGCCACGCTGGCGCTGGGTCCCTCACGACAGCCTCACTGGCTGGGTTCCTGTGCGGTGAGAAAAGATCAGAGCAGAATATTTGTGCTATTTTTCGCACAGAGCCCCCTCTACTCTCAGGTTTAGTGCTTTAGTCCCTCCCAGAAACTTTTCCATCTCGAACAGGTCCCGGATAATTGTAGAAACACCCCTAGACTTAAGAACATTAATAACTTTAGTTTATAACTCCAAATAAAATAATCTTTATATGTTTTATTATCAGAAAAATGCAATGAACATTAATATGCCATTCTTATGTCATTTAGCATAATTTAATTTTATTTCTTAGTTTAAATTAACAAATGCAACTAAATAATTAAATATGGAATGTGTGGGGTAATAAATATATAATGCCCTATTCAATTTAATTTGATTATATCATCTATGACATGTGTGAAGGGAATATGCCCTAGAGGCACTTAATAAACATAGTTTATTGGCAATATTCCAATCGTTCATTATATGTTTTATACCATGCTATAATTGTATTAAACGGAAACATTAATACAGGTGTGGTAGATAAATAACCAGGTCCCTAGTAGTCTCTACTAAGACTAGTTTCATTGCGCGATTGATGATCGAGGTTTTCCGATCATAGGGCATGGCGCCGGTCGGCAATGGAAGTCATATCGTTAGGAGTAACGATGTGATGGACATACCCAGTATTTATAGGACATAGTCGTTACGCCTTTAGACGTGAGATCAACTCTTATTGGTATTCCTGGAAGATACTTTGATCGCACCAAACGTCGTATCTTATTTAGTATGACAATAACGGTGATACTTTTGGGTATCGGAAAGGAGTAGTTGAGACGAGGGGTCAACAGCGGGATTTGTCAGTCCGCATAGCCGGATAGATACTCTAGGGCCCACTCGGTGAGATTATGTCAAATGAGTTTGCAAACATGTGACTAGGTCACCAGCTGACATAATATCATAGACGAGTAGAAGATAGCGATGTCGGTAACGAGATCATGCTAGGTATGGAGATATCTGAGAATGATGCTCGGACACGCTAAGTATCGCCATGACAAAGGGTTTAAGACTATACGTCCAGGTTTGATAGATGAAAGTCATTCGTTATATCTCAGGGGTTAATTCATGGGGTCCAGGCCTACGAGTTAGTCATTGATCATTGAGGAGTCTTGATCATACCTGATATTATATCGGACCGCTAGGGTAACACACTTAAGGGGTTTCGACAAGACAACCGGAAAGGAAAGAGATCACCGGGAGCGTCCCGGGAGGGGTCCGATGGAGATCGGGCAGCGCCGAAAGAGTTTTCGGAGCTATGAAAAATTATATATATTATGTTTGATATTAATTAGTGTAATTAATATGCAAATATGATTTTATATATTTATTTTCGAATTTATTTAGGCTGATTTCCCTAAATGGGCCTTCTGGTCGAAAGAAGGCCCATGGGGGGGAAACCCTCAAGGGAATTTTGTGGGGGAGGCTTGGCCGGCCTAGGTGGGCCAAATGGGGCCCACCTAGGGCCGGCGCACCAGCCTTGGCCGAACCAGGCATGTGGGATAGTCCCACATTGCCTGGCTGGCTAGGTTGGCTCCCCTGGGAGCCTATATAAGAAGGGGCACCCCTGGCCTTTTAATTCACCAATTAATTCCCAATTTCTCTCTCGATCTCGTGGTTCCCTTGTCGGAGCCGCGCCGAGTAGAGGAGGGGGATCTCTTCCACCATAGCCCGCTGCCGCGCTGCTGGTGTTCCGGTCCAAGTCTTCCGCTGCTCGTCCTGGACTGGAGCTTTGGAGGCCGTCGTCTCCACCGTATGTGTTCGACTCCCTGCGAGGTGTTGCGCTAGCGGTACTCGGAGGCCTACTTCCTCCACCCGACCTCGGGGTCATCTTCATCATCTTCGTCGCGCTGAATTCTCCGCGACCTAGAGGTCGGCTACGGCGTCTTCATCGTCAACGCTTGTGCGGGAGCGTAATCCCCGCTATTCGGTCTACGAGGGTATGTATTCCGATCTCCGACGTACTTCTATATCTGCATAGTGTAGATCTTGGCTAGTTTAAGGATATCGTTGGTAGGAAATTTTTTGTTTTCTGCACACGATCCCCTTCAGTGGTATCAGAGCCGATCTATCGTAGATATAGCTGTACGCTGTTAGAACCCGTGTTCTGCACGGGGGCACCGTTCCTGTTATTTGCTACCCTCTAGCGTGCACTTGTGATTCCAGCGGCATCGAGTTGATGAAGCGGCCCGGACCGACTTTACGCGTACGCTTACGCGAGACTGGTTCCACTACTGACATACGGCTTGTACCGTATCTGTGGCTGGCGGGTGCCTGTTTCTCTCTCTTTAGTTGGCTTTGCATTTTCAATGGAGGGCCCGAAAGGAATGCTTAAACATGCAATTATTGGATCGTTGTTGTGGTCATAAGGTTCGTAGGTATGAAGCGGTTCTATTTACGAAAGCCCCGAGCCACGTAAAATATGCAAAAGATAAAGTAGAAGCGTCTAACTTTATTTTGCAGGGGCTATGTGATATGGTCAAGGTAGGTTTATTAAATTGTTTATAAACTGCGGGCGCCAAGAAGACCATGGCGCAATGGACTATATCACATTGCATTACATTTGATGTTTTGTGTGCATCTTATATTGTGTGATTGTGTGTATAGTATACATTAGTTACACGGCGGTAGCTATATAAGATGATCCCTTCAAAATACCACCAGTGTTCTCCCTCCAACGCGCACCACCAAGAAAGTTCTACGTTATGAGGCAGGCCGTGATGATCGGGTGTCAGACATCTCGTCGTTCGCATACAGTGGGTGTAAGCCATGTTGCACAAGCGTCAGCGTGGAGGTCTTTGGTGGCGAGCTTAGCATATTCAGAAATATGGCCTCGGAACAGGAAGACCGAAAGGTCGAGCACGAGTCACAAAATTGGTGTGGCGGACGATTTTGTCTACTCTTGAAGTTGTGCCGCCGGCTCTGATGATGAGGGGTGGTGTAATGGATGGGGGTCGTGTAATCGCTTAAACGACCAGGAGGGATGTTCGTTTGAGTGGGAGTTCGGATAGTTATTTTCTAAAATACTAGAACTCAGAATATAATGAACAGAGTCTGCTTTGCAAACCTTTGTAGATATTAACCATTGTGATAGCATCTTTTCAAATTAGGCGCATTCCTGCGATTGAGAAACTTAAAAGGTTGGGTCCAAACTTCATAGTTTTATACTTTAGCTTGAGGATACTCCTTGTTTAAACCGTTAGCTCTTTGTGTTACAATACCCGCTAGGAGATAAACCCGGAGATTCCGCTAACAAAAGATAATTTTGATTATCGGATTTTGTGCGGATGATATCATCATAGTCCAGTGTATGCTATGATCTCTGCCATAAAGAACCAACGGTGGGTACGAGTTTTTAGATCGCGAGCATATGATATGGTCGCTAAACTCGGGGTACCTCTATAGTTGGGTTGATGAAGTTTATCAGTACGTTGACTGATTGTCTTCTCAACCAAGATGGAAGAGAATGCACACATTGAGGGAGCACGTGGCGGTCATGCTTAATGACATATGTTCATGACTAATGAACATTGAGACGCCTCGCTCAGCTCAATCACTGGATGACAGACATCGCTGCCAAGTGCAAATCCTCTGTCATAGACTATGTCATGCAAGGGGAATCGTTCACCTTCATGGTTCTTGATTACGGTGGAAGTATCAAGAAGATGAAACAGATCGCCGGAAGTCATCAATGATGATGGTGTATATATGATATACATGTTATGAATGTTTTAGCTAAGCAAGTGCTCGCAGTAGTGACTAAGTCTTGAACTAGTCATGTTTTGTGAAGAACCAGGTTTACTGCTTGAGTAGCTTGAAAGGATGAGGCGACATTGCGTGTTGATAATGCAGTCAAGTTGTTGTGACGGCCATAGACACTCTCCCCCTAGATCTACCATTTGAATAAATTCTTTATGATCGGGTGTTGGTATGATCGTTACGAGTGTGTCTCCTCTAGCGAGACACTTGTTCATACATGATAGTGACAAATTGGTGTCCTATATTTATGAAGTAATGATCATATGCCGGTTTGAATTTAGATGGTAGAAGCTCCCACATTCATAATATTAATGCCAAAGGATACAAACTTAATAAAGACACCACATATGTGTGGCACTACCGTTTAGTCATGTCAATGTTATATGCATTAGCTCCACACTGGATGGACCTACAAGTCCTAAGATTTGATCTTTTGACACTTGCAAAATAACTGTGACACCGTTTTCGGAAAACGGGCATATAACTTATTGATAGTCATACATGGAGATGTATGTGGCTCAATGAAGTAATTGACGGGTAGTGGAGACCTTTATTTCGTGAACTTCACTGAACGTTTTGAGTATAGCTTGTTGAGAATCATGCATATGGGTGTATGTGAATCAATGAAGTACTTTAACGTGTAGTGGAAGTCTTTATTTCATAGACTTCATGAATATTCCGAGTAGATATATGGATATCCACTCCGGGGAATGTTAGTCTGAATTTTTGATTCGATCAAACGAAGTTCAGAATGAAGTAGGAAATAAACTTAACAAGAAAATCAAATTCCCGCGATGCATATCGAGGAATAAATATTTGAGTTAGTTGGCACATCATTGGAAGACTTGTGAGAAGAGTTCCACAAATTACGTCGCATGGAACACCATAGTGTTATAGTGTGTTAGGACGTCGTAATTGCACCCTATCGGATAGTGTGTGGTAAATAAATCTCTTACCGAATTATTGTAATCATTAGAGTCATATGGTAGAAACATAGACACTCACGTTAGCAAATAGGGAAACCATTTGAATCCATGGAGACAATACCATACGAGTGATGGCATGGCTTTTGAGCCTGGATTGTCGTTTCAGCAATTTAGTGTTTCGATGTAATCGAACCTAAAATGGATTAATCTTTGTAGTATACCCTACCTAAAGAGTTAGTTGGGTACATGTCTCACGACATAGGCAAAATCTTTGCCGGGATATACCTTGCGAAAGAAATAGTTTCTTGTCCGAGGGTATAAGTGAGAAAGAAAGTAGAGCAAGACGAAGTTGGTGAACTTCTTCTCCAGACATCAGAGTGGCGCAATCGAAAGTGTTTTCGGTGTCAGGCCCCACAGCTTGAAAAAGCTAATGATTCAAGATCATGATGTTCTGAGCTCATACTAAGAGCGTAGGCATACGAGGTTGTGTTCCACACTGTGTGTTACGACAATCTTGTTATGAAGGTCATATTAATGGAATATGATAGACCTACGAACTACGAAGAAGAGATGGTGGACCTAAGTCCGAGAAATGGCTATAAGTCATTTGTGATCCGAAATAAAATCCATATACGATTACCAGGTATTGACTTGGGAGATCTTCTTGATGGCATCTAGGATGTTAATAGTATATGGAGTTTTATGAGAGAGTAGATATTGAGCAGATTCGATTTGTCGTGAAACAGTTCCGACAGACCACGTGAGACTTTGTCTCAAGTGACGAAGCCTAAATCTATTCTGGGTCGTTTAGCAATCACTATAATTTCGAATGAGAAATTGATAGATGGATAAGGAAACCATGTTTCTTGATAGTGTCATTAAGAAAGAGTTGGTGATCCTGAGGATGCTAAACATGTATGCAAACTTCGGTGGTCCATTCATGGGCTGAAGCAAGCATATCGGAGCTGGAATCTTCACTTTGATAATGTGATCAAAGGATTTTGGAGTTGTCCAAAATAGTTGAAGAAACCTACATTTGCAAAGAAGTGCGTGGGAGCAAAGTAGCTCTCCTTGATCTTATATGCGGAAGGCATATTTGAGTGGGAGCTAAGTAGCTTTTCCTTGATCTTATATGCGGAAGGCATATTTGAGTGGGAGCTAGGTGTCATTTGTGATTATGTATGTAGCGACATATTGAATGACACAGATCCTCTAGTAGAGTGTAAAGGATTATTTAAGTGATTAAATTTTCTATGAAATGAAGTTAGGAGTATTAGGCATCCGATTTATAATTGTATAGATCAGAGGGGGCTTAATAACATTAAGTCGGAGTATTTCCTAAGTCAGGATTCTGAAGTATTTCAGAATAGGACAAGCAAAGAAAGAGGTTCTTACTTGTATGACTAGGTAAAATATTAAGTTTATCTTGGCTTTTTCAGTGATAGAAAATGATGTTCGAAATTCTCTATATATCACACATAGAGTCTATCAGGCTGAAAGCTCGACTTAGTGTGACCCGAGTTCTTGGTTAAAGAACAGGTTCTAGAGTGATCCTTGTGTGGATCAATGAACAAACATTAAGTTTATTCTTCAGTGTCTATGAGAACTGAAGATAGGTTTTCTAGTAACGGGTAAGAGTGGAATGGCAACTTGCCGTAAAGCGGTTACAATGATGCAAGTTATTACACTGACCCATACGACTAGAAATCTCATATAGGAGATGTCCTTATTTTGAAGATAGACATGGTTAGTTTGCGAAGTCGCATATGAATGCACTGTCGCATAATCTACGTAGGTATAGAAATATATCGCGACTTTAGAAGTAGCAAGTGTGATTGGACTGAGCAGTTTTCCGAGCGTAGGTGGTCCCTTAATAGATCTTTCAGACTTTTAAGGCGCATGCTACGCGAATGCTCGAGTCTCACTCCATCCACTGGGATATATTTCACCGTCATCGTAAGATACGGGTTGATGTCAAACTAGGTGACATAGAAGTGTTGCAAAGCACATATAGGTCTCAATGTGTGAGGTCTATTGACTATATTCCTCTTCCACGAGGCGAGCAGGCACCAAGATGCTATGGGTGTTGAGCTTTTACCAGGTTGTAAACTAGATTAAGTGTTACTCTAGTGCAAGTGGGAGACTGAAGGGAATATGCCCTAGAGGCACTTAATAAACATTGTTTATTGGCAATATCCCAATCGTTCATTATATGTTTTATACCATGCTATAACTGTATTAAGCGGAAACATTAATACAGGTGTGGTAGATAAACAACCAGGTCCCTAGTAGCCTCTACTAAGACTAGTTTCATTGCGCGATTGATGATCGAGGTTTTCCGATCATAGGGCATGGCGCCGGTCGGCAATGGAAGTCATATCGTTAGGAGTAACGATGTGATGGACATACCCAGTATTTATAGGACATAGTCGTTACGCCTTTAGACCGTGAGATCAACTCTTATTGGTATTCCTGGAAGATACTTTGATCGCACCAAACGTCGTATCTTATTTAGTATGACAATAACGGTGATACTTTTGGGTATCGGAAAGGAGTAGTTGAGACGAGGGGTCAACAGCGGGATTTGTCAGTCCGCATAGCCGGATAGATACTCTAGGGCTCACTCGGTGAGATTATGTCAAATGAGTTTGCAAACATGTGACTAGGTCACCAGCTGACATAATATCATAGACGAGTAGAAGATAGCGATGTCGGTAACGAGATCATGCTAGGTATGGAGATATCTGAGAATGATGCTCGGACACGCTAAGTATCGCCATGACAAAGGGTTTAAGACTATACGTCCAGGTTTGATAGATGAAAGTCATTCGTTATATCTCAGGGGTTAATTCATGGGGTCCAGGCCTACGAGTTAGTCATTGATCATTGAGGAGTCTTGATCATACCTGATATTATATCGGACCGCTAGGGTAACACACTTAAGGGGTTTCGACAAGACAACCGGAAAGGAAAGAGATCACCGGGAGCGTCCCGGGAGGGGTCCGATGGAGATCGGGCAGCGCCGAAAGAGTTTTCGGAGTTAGGAAAAATTATATATATTATGTTTGATATTAATTAGTGTAATTAATATGCAAATATGATTTTATATATTTATTTTCGAATTTATTTAGGCTGATTTCCCTAAATGGGCCTTCTGGTCGAAAGAAGGCCCATGGGGGGGAAAACGCTCAAGGGAATTTTGTGGGGGAGGCTTGGCCGGCCTAGGTGGGCCAAATGGGGCCCACCTAGGGCCGGCGCACCAGCCTTGGCCGAACCAGGCATGTGGGATAGTCCCACATTGCCTGGCTGGCAAGGTTGGCTCCCCCTGGGAGCCTATATAAGAAGGGGCACCCCTGGCCTTTTAATTCACCAGTTAATTCCCAATTTCTCTCTCGATCTCGTGGTTCCCTTGTCGGAGCCGCGCCAAGTAGGGGAGGGGGATCTCTTCCACCATAGCCCGCTGCCGCGCTGCTAGTGTTCCGGTCCAAGTCTTCCGCTGCTCGTCCTGGACTGGAGCTTCGGAGGCCGTCGTCTCCACCGTATGTGTGCGACTCCCTGCGAGGTGCTGCGCTAGCGGTACTCGGAGGCCTACTTCCTCCACCCGACCTCGGGGTCATCTTCGTCATCTTCGTCGCGCCGAGTTCTCCGCGACCTAGAGGTCGGCTACGGCGTCTTCATCGTCAACGCTTGTGCGGGAGCGTAATCCCCGCTATTCGGTCTACGAGGGTATGTATTCCGATCTCCGCCGTACTTCTATATCTGCATAGTGTAGATCTTGGCTAGTTTAAGGATATCGTTGGTAGGAAATTTTTTGTTTTCTGCACACGATCCCCTTCAATGTGTTGCCATGTTAATAAACATTTAATTTGATGTGTAGATAAATAACTTGAAACTAAATATTAATTGACGGGATTGCATTCCCGCTATTGGATTAAGTGCATCTCATATTACATCTTGCCATGTCATGCACCATCAATTGTTTGCTCATTTCCATGTATTGATTATGTTTCCTATTGTCTATGTTTTGCTCTTCTCTGGTAGACGACGATGTGTCTGCTGACGGTACCTATGATACTGAGGTTCCAGCTTTCTTGCCAGGCCACGAGCTGCCAGGCAAGCTTCTGCTAACCTTTTGATCTATGCTAGCCTAGTTTACGATTCTTGAATTGCGATCCCATCACATGTTATCCTGCAGCCATATACCGCTTTATCCCCACATCCCATCACATGTTGTATGTCTATCTGTTAGCCTTGCGAGTCGTAGTGCATGCTTAAGTTTGGTTTTGCGAGTCTGTATGTCCTATGTCACATATACTTAGCATGATAGAATGTCTACTTTAATAAAATGTTATCTTCTGTTGGGAATTATAACTAAATGATAAGGCACCGGCGGAAGGCCTTGCGAGGTGCTTTGTTATGTTAACTGTCGACCTAGGAACTCAGTTCTTGTCCTCGGATCCAATTTTGAGCGCACTAACCACTTGTGGGAGGCCCTATGGAGCCCCCCGCGGCTTCGATCTAATCCGCTTCTTATCCAGTGCGCCGCAAGTACTTCGGGCTTTCAATTTGATGCATGCATATGGTTACATAACGATCTCATGATGATGGAGTAGTCGATTCTCATTTAGGGTGGCACGTTCTTAGAGTGTTGCGAAGTTCCGGGTATGGGGCTGTGCAACTCTGCGCACAATCATGCGGTTCCCTGGATGGGTTGTAGAGAAGTGATTTGCCATGTTGAGATGCCCTACCTTTTGGTTTGCGTTTTAGGGTTGATCGAACGAGTATGGGTACAGTAGTGCACCCCTGCAGGGTATAATCTTATCGATGAGCCGTGTCCACGGTTATGGACGACTTGGTGATGATGCTGGCTAATAAGATCATAGACAACTTACACCTAATCATTGTTAATTAACTTGACTAGTAATATAGAATTACTTTCCATATAACTGGTAACTAAAACTGTTCAATGTGTGAGTTTTCCCGAATTGCTTCCTCATACTTGGTAGAGGGGGTTAATCCGAGAATGGGTTATGATTGGTGTTAGTTGTAGTTGTTTACTTATGTGCTCTCTTATCCCTCTCTAATTAGACGGAAGTTGAAGCGTGTCTCTATTAGGTTGCTAGTGTTGTTGCCGCTAAGTCCACCTAACCTCATACTTTGGGAGTCTTTCAGTTTTGTAACTTGTTAGCTCTAGCTTGTTTGATACGCTCCGGTGTATTGACCCGTTCGCGGGCTGTGGTTTTCTCTGCAGTTGAGGATTCTCCGTACGACCAGGTGGGTGGCTACTACGTGGAGTTCGACGACGAGATCTGAGTAGTTAGAGTTCCACTGGGCTTCTTCCTGGTGGACCGCGTGGATGAGCCTTCTCTTATTGTTTCGGCCTTGTGCCTATTTGCTTCTTGTCTGTACTCAGACCGGCATGTTTCCGCTGAATGATGTAATGTTGGGACATGTGTCCTCTACTTGGTGATATTCGCCATATTTGCTCAGTGAGAGCTTTGGATATTTATTTCCTTTCTTTGTGTCTTAGGTTTATCCTGTGATTTCCATTCTTTTGCAAACCGGTTCATATACAGTGTATGTATGTTTGAAGTATACAAATTGGTAGGATTTTGGATTTCTTTCGTGCGCAATCACGAGACGTATGTGACGTTGGGATCGCTAGCGAGCTGTAGGCCAATGATCCATTCCGAGCATGACTGCTTTTTCCTGTGATTGGTACACCCAGTATGCTCCTAGTTGTGTGGCCCAACCAGTACGTCTTCTTTGTGACGTCTGAATCCAAGGTATGACAAACGACTCCCATGAAGGACTTTATTTCTACCCAAGGGCAGATCATCCCCCCTTTTCTCTTTTGTTTACACATGTAGTTTAGAACTAGTATCATTGCTTGGCTGATTAGATCAGGGCAAAAATGTGAAGAGAATGCAGCGGTTAAAGTTGTAATTAATTGGGACTGGGCACCCCATTTGCCAGCTCTTTTTGTAAAATTAATGGATAAGCGGTGTATATGCCACTAGTCCGGTTGGTGAAAGTCTGTCTAAAAGCAAACGACAAGGATGATATCTGTAACACCACATACTTCCTCATGAGCTAATAAACATTGACACAAATAAGGGAGAATAAGTTTTGAATAAAAGGTAGCACACGAAGTATTTGCTTGGAATGGCAGGAAATACCATGTAGTAGGTAGGTATGGTGGACACAAATGGCATGGGTTTTGGCTCAAGGATTTTGGATGCATGAGAAGTATTCCTCTCAATACAAGGCTTTGGCTAGCAAGGTTGTTTGAACCAAACACAAGTATAAACAATGACAACAAGAACTATACACAAAACATATTGCAAGCATTATAAAACTCTACATTGTCTCCCTTGTTGTTCAAACACTTTAACTAGAAAATATCTAGAGCTTAGATATACCAAACATGTAAACCAAATTTCAACAAGTTTTACAATAGTTTTACGCTAATATGTTTTAACTACATGATGCAAAAACTTAAACATGATCTACTTGAGAGCTCAAAACAATTGCCAAGTATCACAAAAAATTCAAGACAATGATCTACAAGAACATGTATATCTTTTCATTATACCATCTACCACATTTAGCATTTTATGTTTCCAACCAAACACCAATAAACTCTCCAAGTATTAAACAATGAGATATGAGAGTATAATATATGAGAACTAACAGCTATGAACAAGAGGTGCATGAAAAACAAGAGCTGAAAGTATTGCAGTAGCTAGAGAAGAATACTCATCAAATATAAGTGAAGAATAGGAGTATTCATAAGAAAAAGTGGAGCGTGTATCTCTCCCAAACAAGAATGCTAGGATCCAATTTATTCAGAGAATGAAAATAACAAAAACAGAAATAAAAACAAACATACACTCCAAGTAAAGCACATAAGATGTGACGGAATTAAAATATAGTTTCACTAGAGATGACCTGATAATTTGTTGATGAAGAAGGGGATGCTTTGGGCATCCCCAAGCTTTAACGCTTGAATATTCTTGAAATATACTTGGGTGACCCACGGGGGTATCCCCAAGCTTAGACTCTTTCATCTTCTTGATCACATCATATCATTCTCCTCTCTTGATCCTTGAAACTTTTCTTCACACCAAACTTCTCATAAACTTCATTAGAGGGGTTGGTATTCAAAAACATTAATCCACTTTGGTAATGTTGAAGGGGTTACGGTGCAGAAAACAATAATTTTTCTAGCGAACGAAACCCTAAATAGCCAGGATCTATCTATCTAGTACATGCGATAACGGTGGCGGAACAGGTTACATTACCTCCATGTAGACCGATAGCCGGAATTACGCTCCCGCACAAGCGTTGACGATGAAGTCGTACGTAGCCGACCTCGAGGTCGCGGAGAACTTGCCGCGATGACGAAGACGATGACGCCGGGGTGTCGACGATGATCTGCGTCGACGGGCGTCGGGCGGAAGAAGGCAGAGCGCCAGCACCAGGGGTGGTGTGCCGGCGGCAGAGGGGAGGGGGGCGCGACGGCTGCAGGGCGAGACGACGTCGCCCAGGCTACTCAAAAGGAGTTACCTCCGAGCACTCACAAACATACGGAGCTTAGCGATAACCCCCGGACATTCAGATCCAGCTGAAATCGCAGGGGTAGATCTTATCTGGAATTCCGCAGAGCAACGGCGCTCAGCGGTATAGCTTAGGTGGAGAGAGGGGGCAAAACGGGCGGAGAAACAGCTCGGCCGGCCTGCAATACAATTAATTGTATTTTTCCAATTAATTAATCCAATTAATATGCCTTGGTATATAAAGGGGGAAGGGGGTGTGCAAACCCCTTGGCTCCCCCATGTGGGACTAAAGGAGGAGAGGGGAGGGGGGGTTCGGCCGAACCCCCCTTGGGCTTCTCCCACTCCTAGTCCAACTCGGACTAGGAGGCCCAAGCCTCCCCTTCCTTGTGGGGTGCGGCTCCCCATTCTTGGGCCCTATTAGGGCCCATGTAGGTGGGAGCCCCCTTTTTCCTTTATTTAATTAATATTAAATTAATATAAAAATCCCATTAATTCATAATTAATATATTTATATATAATTCAATATCCCATGACTCCGAAACTATTTTGGAACCACCCGAACAACTTTCGGACATTCCTGGAACCATTCCATACCTCCCCGGAACTCCTTCCGGACCACCGGAACTCTTTCCGGATCATTTCTCTCTCTCCAACAAATTCCTATAATATTCCAGAACCTATCTCCTGGTGTCGCTAAGACCTTAAGTTTGTTACGCTACGGTTCGAGAACACTCCAGACATGGTCGAGACACTCCGCTCACCAATGACCGTCATGGATACCTGGAAGTATATGACGACCCCTGTGCATTCCACGAATATCGTCGTTGAACCATAAATATGACATTCATTCCCTGGAAGGTTATTAACTCGTCTGCGATATTACATCTCCATGACCTAGTCATAAGCTGCGCAGCTATATAGATGTAATATCACCGAGTGGGCCCAGAGTATGTTTCTATTACAAGAATGAACAAATCCCGATCTTGATCCTTACGTCTTGATGCTCTTTCGGAATACCCAAGATGGACACCGTTATTGTCATGCTATATAAGACACAACGTTTGATGCTCTCAAAGCACCCCTACGAAGCATCAATAAGTACGGTCTCACGGTCTAAGGAATAAGCTATCATATTCTCATCTAGTGCAAATGACAAACATCGTAATACGATCTTATTGCAATACTTTGCGTATGTCCATCACCTTATTCAACTAACAAGATGACCCCATTGTCAACTGACGTCATTGTCCTTGATCGGGAATCTCGATCAACTGTTGCCCAATGGACTAGCTCATATAGAGGCTTGCTAGGGACCTGGTTGTCTATGTATCACACGTGTATTAATAATTCCGATCAATACAGTTATAGCATAATACACAAACCTATTATAAACTTATGAGATAATGCAATAAATACTACTTATTTATTTGCCTCTAGGGCATATCTCCTTCAGTCTCCCACTTGCACTAGAGTACAAATAAACTAGATGCATTTTACTTTATCAGAATCCCTTATCAAATAAGAATCATTTGATAATGCTTGCTTGTGGAAGAGTGTTACTGCACAATCCATGATTGTACATGCTTTTGCGATTCACTGACATCAACTTGCTTGATATCACCATGTTGTCTAACAACATATATGCAAATACCATAACTAAGTGAGACTTCTGTTTCCCAGCGCTTACTCTGATTATACTAACCAGATAACTGCCCTGAAAAACACACTCAGCCATACAGAGCCCCTTGTAACAATTACAAAGTCGCGATATCTACAAACTTTCACACCAATGTAGAAAAATTGACATTCGAATGTCAATCTTTTAACTAACGCACTTCTACTTCCAGTAAATTCTAAATTTACTTCTATAACTGCTCTTCTTTCAAGAACATCGGTTATATTTCATCGAGCAGATAATCTGTATGATGTCTAATATTACATAATAGACCCACATGTCATACAACCATTACTTTCATACATCATTACTCTTAATGATCAATTGGATTCCAAAGGACCATCTTTTTTATTCTATTCTGACTCCTCGGATATAATCCAAAACAACTCGACTAACTATTTAAAATTCTCGTTCTATTTCAAAATAGACATTAACTTTCAAATAGTTTCACAACTTCATCCTATTCTATCGGTACAGTTTCACAATGTGTTAACTACACAAGATGAATTTGACTCCCACTCAAATTATGTCTCCACATATTTGACAACACGAGCTCCCACTCAAAAACGTGTCATCCACATATTTGAGTTCCTGAGCTCCCACTAAAAAATATGCTCTTTACATATTCCACCTGAGTAAACTAACATTGACTCCCACTCAAACCGACATTTTGGTCAAACCAAAATCATTGATCTATTATCAATTCGAGTTTAATACAAACTACAGTATTACATTAATACAAATCCCTCAGACTTCAAGCATGTCTACACAAATGTAGTCAACAAATTTGATCTTGTCCAAGACACATTTCTTGACAAGACATTCTACCGCGTCTTTCTTATAGTCACATTTCTCATATAACACTTTATATGACGATTAAACAATCTTATTCCTCTAATAAGAATTGCAGCAACGATTACTCTCTTAATCCTTTCAAATGTAACTTTGGATTTACATACTCAAAAAGCCTTTGTTCGTATTCCGATATTTTCTCAACTTTCTTTGTATTCGTATAGTGCACCTTGATCTGTCAACAAGATCCGAAACACTTAATACAGTGTTGTGACCCGACAGCAATATTAAATATAACAGCACTTTATTTAGAAGTTTCTTTCATGAAAATATTATGATCTTTATGAAGAGGATTGCAAGCAGAAAACAATTTTCTAGTCTCCCTCACTCTTAATCACTAAACTTTCATTAGCAGACATATACTCTTTGGAACACCTTCCAACATAGGTCTGACACTTTATTCCAAACTTCCAATTCCAATCCATAAACCTTAATTCGAAAAATCATCTTTTTCTCGGAATTACATAGACAACAAACTGAACTTTGTTTCTAATTGGTTTTGGAACACACTCCCATTCAATGCGAGTATTCTACAAAGACTATTCATGTATATACCGAATTATCGTGTAATCATATACATGTCGACACTACTGTCGATCTCACGAATTCTTGTTGAGAAAAACATCTATTTTCTAAAGTGGACATCGACTATAATGTTTTGAACATATTAGGAGATTCTAAGACTGATTCTGACAGACCACACTTTATTTAAAATAGAGCATGATTATAATTCCGCACATATCACCATATATGACATTATAATTTTGTGAAACAAATTTCCACAAGTCTTTTGTGTTGAAACCATAATTCAAAAATATTGTCCTTTGATCGAATCTTGTGAATACAATGTTCACTAATCTTTCTTCTGAAAAGCCCCATTTGATCTATTATCAAATTAATTTCAGACTTATGATTTGTCGGGCAAATACTCCTATTTACCAAAATCATAGGAGAATTCGGATCAAGCAATAAACACCATTAATTAATCATTAAAAATGACACTCAATTAATTTCCTCTGGTATTGCAACTTCAATACTTGATTTCAAGCTTAATCAACTCGGCACTCGAAATACTTAAATGGACCAAAAACATCCATTACTTCTTTCATTGCTTTCATGACTAAACTCGATGGTGTTTGTTCTAGTAATAGAACTCTTATTCACAGGACACGCTATTTTATCACTTCTACAATTATGAATATTTATCATACAATCAATGTAACTGAGATGTGGAACCTTTATTCATAATATAAAACAACTGACTTGTTCCATAACATAAAACAACTGAACTTGTCTTATTACATGAACAACTTTGTCTTGCAACAATCAAGACACACACACTCGCTCACTATTACAAAAGACCTTATCAAAAACTATTAATGATAACTATGATAACTTGAGGACGTGAACACCAAAAGGCCATCAACTCCTTGATTACCAGCTTCAGCGCCAGGTCACATCAAACTGCGCCGCATATATGTGATAATTAGGACATGTTTCACAAACAGAACAAGTATCAAATACTTCATCATATACCAAGAGGCGAATTCATAATTCTGCATATATCAAATATATACCTATAGCATCGAAGATCTCTCCTTCGATGGAATCAACCTTCAGAGATTTGAATTCAGACACAAACTTGTAGAAGTTCATATCATCGGCCTTCAAAATGTACTTGCGCACATGCTTCTCATAGCTAGGAGGTAGAGATATCAGGACTGTCCGAATGGCACAAGAATCCGCCATCCAGTAATCGAAGACCATCGTCAGCTGGAAGTAGATGTCATACAATCTCTTCAAATGTGTCTTCAGACAGGTATGCTCCTCCATGTGAATGGTCTGGAACATTCTATGCTGCCTGAATTGCTCACGCTTTAATTCATCCCCGAAGTGTGTCTTTATCGCATCAATCATGACGCTTGGCTCCTTGCGTCGAAACAACTCTTTCAACTCGGGTGCCAGGCAAACGGTCATGGTGATCTCCACTTCAATGAATATGTCTCGACGCCTACGGAAATCATCTTCCTCCTCCTCGCTAGCAGAATCTCCCGGTCCTTCTCCTAACGGTTCATCGAGAACATATAGAATGTTGTTGTGTTCGAGAATGTTTCTAAAACCCCCGTACCATCTGATGAAGTTGGACCCGTCGGCTTCTAATGTAGCATCCGGGCTCTTGAGGAAGTAACCGAAGTATAGTTGCGTAGTCTACAGATGTGATCGCAAAAGAGGTAAGATAAGTTTATAATATGTAGGTGAGTTTTAGTTTTATAATCTCATTATCAATAACACTCCACACCAAGATTATTATCCCTAAAAATAATAATGGCGATTACACGACCCTCATCCACCACACCACCCCCGATCATCACGGCCGGCAGCACAACTTCAAAGGTGGACATAAAATGTCGATCACAACAACTCTGTGACTCGTGCTCGATCTTTCGATCTTCCCGTGTTCCGAGGCCATATTTCTGGATATGCTAGGCTCGCCAATCAAACCTCGAAGACCCTGCGCGTGCAACATGGCTTACACCCACTGTATGCGAACGACGAGATGTGTGACACCCGATCATCACGGCCTGCCTCATAACGTAGAACTTTCTTGGTGGTGCGCAACGAGGGAGAACACAATTTTGGTATTTGTTAGGGATCATCCTATTTATGATGCTACCGTTGTATATCTAGCATATAAGCAATCAATAGGATGCACACACAACAGCACACAATAATGATGGAATGAAGTGCGATGTGACATGGGTCGATGCGCCTGGACCTTCATGGCGCCATGTGCCTGGCCCCCTGGCGCCCCGGCATGGCTCCGAGTCTACAGAGCCCTCCATTGCCTCCGACGGTACGAGTAATATCAAAACTTACCGTAACCATGTCACATAAAATAACGCCTCTGCAAAACAAAGTTAGACGCCTCTAGCTTTATTTAGTTTTGCAAGTTTTACGTGCAAATAGGCTTATTCGTAAGAGAATCGCTTCCCTACCTACGAACTTTGTACCACAACGTCGATCGTATAATTGCATGTTTAAGCATCCCTTTCGGGCCCTCCATTGAAAATGCTTTGCCGACTAGAGAGAGAGAAACAGACACCCGCCAGCCACAGATACGGTGCAAGCCGTATGTCAGTAGTGGAACCAGTCTCGCCTAAGCGTACGCGTAAAGTCGGTCCAGGCCGCTTCATCAACTCAATACCGAAGGCATCGCAAGTGCACGCTAGAGGGTAGCAAATATAAGAAAGACGCCCTCATTCAACATGAGTTCTAACCGTACCAGCAGTACTACACATAGATCGGCTCTGATACCACTGAAGGGGTTATGGTGCAGAAAACAATAATTTTTCTAGCGAACGAAACCCTAACTAGCCAGGATCTATCTATCTAGTACATGCGATAACGGTGGCGGAACGGGTTACATTACCTCCATGTAGACCGATAGCATGGATTACGCTCCCGCACAAGCGTTGACGATGAAGTCGTACGTAGCCGACCTCGAGGTCGCGGAGAACTTGCCGCGATGACGAAGACGATGACGTCGGGGTGTCGATGATGATCTGCGTCGACAGGCGTCGGGCGGAAGAAGGCAGAGCGCCAGCACCAGGGGTGGTGCGCCGGCGGCTGCAGGGGCGAGACGACGACGTCGCCCAGGCTACTCAAAAGGAGTTACCTCCGAGCACTCACAAACATACGGAGCTTAGCGACAACCCCCGGTCATTAAGATCCAGCTGAAATCGCAGGGGTAGATCTTATCTGGAATTCCGCAGAGCAACGGCGCTCAGCGGTATAGCTTAGGTGGAGAGAGGGGGAAAAACGGGCGGAGAAACAGCTCGGCCCGCCTGCAATACAATTAATTGTATTTTTTCAATTAATTAATCCAATTAATATGCCTTGGTATATAAAGGGGGAAGGGGGTGTGCAAACCCCTTGGCTCCCCCATGTGGACTAAAGGAGGAGAGGGGAGGGGGGGTTCGGCCGAACCCCCCTTGGGCTTCTCCCACTCCTAGTCCAACTCGGACTAGGAGGCCCAAGCCTCCCCTTCCTTGTGGGGTGCGGCTCCCCCTTCTTGGGCCCTCTTAGGGCCCATGTAGGTGGGAGCCCCCTTTTTCCTTTATTTAATTAATATTAAATTAATATAAAAATCCCATTAATTCATAATTAATATATTTATATATAATTCAATATCCCATGACTCCGAAACTATTTCGGATTCACCCGAACAACTTTCGGACATTCCTGGAACCATTCCATACCTCCCCGGAACTCCTTCCGGACCATCGGAACTCTTTCCGGATCATTTCTCTCTCTCCAACAAATTCCTATAATATTCCAGAACCTATCTCCTGGTGTCGCTAAGACCTTAAGTTTGTTACGCTACGGTTCGAGAACACTCCAGACATGGTCGAGACACTCCGCTCACCAATGACCGTCAGGGATACCTGGAAGTATATGACGACCCCTATGCATTCCACGAATATCGTCGTTGAACCATAAATATGACATTCATTCCCTTTGTCTCTGTGATACTACCTTGTCCGAGATATGATCGTAGACACACCGATGTCTTTGTTGTATCTCGTTACCGACGAAGGTTATTAACTCGTCTGCGATATTAAATCTCCATGACCTAGTCATAAGCTGCGCAGCTATATAGATGTAATATCATCGAGTGGGCCCAGAGTATCTTTCCATTACAAGAATGAACAAATCCCGCTCTTGATCCTTATGTCTTGATGCTCTTTCGGAATACCCAAGATGGACACCGTTATTGTCATGCTATATAAGACACAACGTTTGATGCTCTCAAAGCACCCCTACGAAGCATCAATAAGTACGGTCTCACGGTCTAAGGAATAAGCTATCATATTCTCATCTATTAAAAATGACAAACATCGTAATACGATCTTATTGCAATACTTTGCGTATGTCCATCACCTTATTCAACTAACAAGATGACCCCATTGTCAACTGACGACATTGTCCTTGATCGGGAATCTCGATCAACTGTTGCCCAATGGACTAGCTCATATAGAGGCTTGCTAGGGACCTGGTTGTCTATGTATCGCACGTGTATTAATAATTCCGATCAATACAGTTATAGCATAATACACAAACCTATTATAAACTTATGAGATAATGCAATAAATACTACTTATTTATTTGCCTCTAGTGCATATCTCCTTCAAATGTTGTGACACAATTCAAGAACTCAAATAAAACATTAGATAAAGCCCTACATGATAGAGAACCTTGTTTAAAGTCCACAATAGACAATGCAAAAAACAGAGACAGAATCTGCCAAAACAGAACAGCCAGTAAAGATGAATTGTTTCGAGGCACTTAACTTGCTCAGGTCATAAAACTCAAAACTAATAAAAGTTGCGTGCATTGAAGATCACACACAAAAAAGGGCAGATTTTGCTGAAATTTATGTAAAGAGTTATGAATTTAACGGTGATCAGCCGAAAAATTGTTTTTGTGCAGAAATCCAAATCTAGTATCAAGTTCCTACTAGACTTTACTAGGCACAATTATGCAATAAATAAAGATACAAAGGAGTTGCTAGAGAGGTAAGCATGCTCCTTGACTCAAATAAAAGAAAAATTACAGAAATAAAACATGGGTTGTCTCCCACAAGCGCTTTTCTTTAATGCCTTTTAGCTAGTCTTGATAGTTGTAATGATGCTCTAATGAGAAAAAGAAAATGAAGCAAAAGGAGCATTAAGAAGCAAATACAAAACATATTTAAGTATAACCCACTTCCTATGCATAGGAATCTTGTACACAAATAAATTCACAAAGAACAAAGTGACAAGCATAGGAAGATAAAACAAGAGTAACTTCAAAATTTTCAGCATATAGAGAGGTGTTTTAACTATGAAAAGTTCTACACCCATATTTACCTCTCTCATAATAATTTTCATTAGCATCATGAATAAACTCAACGATATAACTATCACATAAAGCATGTTTTTCATGATCTACAAACACATAATTTTTATCAAGCTCTATAATAGTGGGATAAAAAATTTCAAACCCACTTTCAACAATTTTGTAACAAGATGATTGATCATTCTCAAGAGATATGGGACTCTCATATAAAGTAAAGATTTCTCCAATCCCATTTACAATAGTAGTACAATTAATATTATCAAGAAACCTAGTACCATCATCTAGAGCTTTATCATTAACATTTTCTAACCAAACTTCTTTAGTACCATGCATTTCGAAATTAGGCACAAATAAAGGATTTATATAACAGTAGCATAATTGTTTACACAAGTTTTACTGCTAGGAAATATTTCAAGAGAATCCACAGGAACATAACATTCATCCTCCTTTGGCAAGCATGGGTGTGATACGTCTACAAGGTATCTATAATTTGTTATGTTTCATGCTATATTATAACAGGTTATTACATGTTTTATATGTATTCTATATAGTTTTATGCATTTTCTGGGACTAACCTATTAACAAGATGCCATAGTGTTAGTTCCCCGTTTTCTACTGTTTTTGGTTTCAGAAAATCTCTTAAGGAAATATCCGCCAAATTGGAAACGAGTCAACCAGGAATTATTTTTGAAATATTTGCGTCCAGGAAAACCGAAGACAAGACAAAGTGGGGCCACGAGGCCGCCACATCACCTAGTGGCGCGGCAGCTACAGGAGCCGCGCCGGGAGGTGGTGTGGCGCCCTCGGGCGCCCATCGACCTAGGTCTTTCGCCCATAAATATGCCTCTAACCTAAAAACGCTTCACGGTTAGACACTTTTTCCTCCACAGGTCCCGAGCGCCGCCACCATCGCCGACAAATTTCGGGGGTCAGAAGTTCCTGTTCCGGCACCCTGCCGGGACGAAGATTGACCCCCAGAGCCATCTCCATCGACTCCACCGCCTCCACTTCGACTCCATGATGGTTTGCGAGTAGTTCCCCCGTGGACTACGGGTTCTTGGTTGTATGGTACTCTCTCTCCCATGTACTTCAATACAACATTCTCATGAGCTGCCTTACATGATTGAGATCCATATGATGTAATTCGTGTTCTGTTTGTTGGGATCCGATGAGTTGTTACATTATGATCAGTCTATCTATATAAGTTTGTGAAGTTATTGTTGTTCCAATCTTGTTATGTTTAATGCTTGTCACTAGTGCACGAGTGGCATGATCTTAGATCTAAGTTCTATATTTATTGCTTAGATTGTATCTACAAATTGCATGCACATGTCATTGTCCGGAACCGATGGCCCCAAAGTGACAACAATTGGGATAACCGGAGGGAATGGATGTGATGTGAGAATCACATGTTTTCACCAAGTGTTAATACTTTGCTCCGGTGCTCTATTAAAAGGAGCACCTTAATTGCCAGTAGTTTCCCTAGAGGCCCCGCAGCAAACGGACTGGCAGGACAAAAGATGTTATGCAAGTTTCTCATTGCGAGCACGCATAGACTATATATGGAAAACATACCTACTTAATTAATAATCTTGATATTCTTACTTAATGTTATTTCAATACCTGTCAATTGCTCAACTGTAAAATGTTCACCCGACACTTGTTCTTTGAGAGTTACCACAAGTGTAGATAGCTGGGAACCCCGGTCCTTCTGTCATCATCATTGTTTTCCTGTCAACTCCCCGCAAACAACTATTCTCTGGTGCTATTGTCTATGTGTTACTGTTACTACTGCTCTCATACAACTGTTGCTTTCACATCACCCATGTTATTCCAGGTGCAGCTGAATTGACAACTCGGCTGCTAAGGCTTATAAGTATTATTTACCTATCTTTGTGTCGAAACAATAAATTTGGTTTTACTTCCCTCGAAGACTGTTGCGATCCCCTATACTTGTGGGTTATTAGGGGGACAATCAAATAGTGTAAGGGATGCAGAGTTACTCTCATTAGAAGGTAGGCACGGGTAGCTACTCCATTATTCCTCCTTTTGTTCTTCACACTCCTCCTCTTTTTCATCTAATGAGCTTTCAGGTTCAACAATATCTTCTTCCAGAGGTTCCTGCAAATTGTGGATACATTCTTGTGCATTAATGAGTCTCTCTTTATAATCAATGATATAAGGATTATTGCTGAAATTTTCTATGCAACAATTAAGGATAGAAGAGACATAATCTTTAAGTGTATTACAAGCAACATAAGTTTCATAATTTTAAGACATGAAGGATTCTGTTTCAGAAGCTCCCATAAATAGAACAAATTCTTCAACTTCTTCAAATCCAAGATCAATATAGTTATTCCAATGATAGTTCATAATTAAAACTTCTTTACTAAAGCCACATTGAAATTTAAGATGTTTATTGTCCTGTTCAGAGCAGCAATTTATATCATGGCGTTTAAGCAAAATTTTAGCAAGTGTATTCAACTTTTCTAACACGCCTTTCATGACTTTTACTTTACGTGATTCTCTATAATTCAAATATAATTCATTAAGTTCCACATCATATCTAGCATGTTCTTCCATAACAACCGGTTTTTTTTCAATTTTTTATGATTTTTTGGTTATATAAGAAAAATAAAACAAGACAAAAAATAAACTAAACAAAAATAAACTAGACAAAAGTAAACTAAACAAAATAGTACTAAGCACAAATAAACTAGTCAAGAAAATAAAATACAATAAAATAAAAACAAAGAGAGAGGTAGAGTGTACTCCCCAGGTGAACTTTTGAGTACAGCTATGTCTCCCCGGCAACGGCGCCAGAAAATAGTCTTGATAACCCACAAGTATAGGGGATCGCAACAGTCTTCGAGGGAAGTAAAACCCAAATTTATTGATTCGACACAAGGGGAGATAAATAATACTTATAAGTCTTAAAAGCCAAGTTGTCAATTCAGCTGCACCTAGAAAAGCACTAGTAACAGGGGTGATGTAAAAGCAGCAGTTGTATGAGAGCAGTAGTAACAGTAACACAGAGACAATAGCACCAGAGAACAATTGTTTGCGTGGAGTTGATTTTAGAGCAATGATGATGACAGAAGGACCGTGTCGGGGGGCTGCCCCCCGGGTAGGGGCAGATCCCGGAATATCTCAGCAGTATGCCAACAGTACTTGACCTTTGGCGAGAGCAAGGGACACCCCCTGGTGTGCTGAAAGGGGCAGCTTGACCCTTGAGCGCCGGAAGAGTGCAAAGTGCCACCTGGCAGGCGCAAGGGTCAGCTCTAACAGCTATAAATAGACACCCCGAGCCTTCACAAGGACAGCAAAAGCATAAGCGGATGGTTCCTCTAAGAACTAGCTTCTCGAAGATGTCTTTGCTGGTAGGCCAAGACATCTTCGGGAGGCTAGGCCTAGAGATGCGCATCCACAGACGAGCTCGGACACCTCCGGAAAGGATCTCGGATCTCGGGCTCCGAGGAGACTCCCGGAAGGAGGTGTATTTGGTTTTACCGGATAGATGGTCCGGGTTAGTGCTAACCGGAGTATCTATCTCGGTCTTGATCTTATGTAGGAGAGGCTCACGGGGGCAAGCGAGGAGGTAGCCGGCATGAGGGATCCCGGTAGGCCGTCAACGGTCTGTAGCAGGCTTTCCCGCCTGATGCGGGGGGAAGTACCTTTCCGTCTGACACGGAAGCATGGTCACCTCCCGCCTGACACGGAAGCATGGTCACCTCCCGCCTGACACGGGAGCGCGTCAGCCGATACGACAACGGTACGACAAAACCTGACATGCCTAGCCCGGCAATCCGGAAAAGGCTATCCGGGATGGGCAAAGACATGTCCTGTCTCTGACAGGGAGACAATGATGATCCAGGACGGCGCCTGCTGTCCTTGCCGACATGATGACGAAGGGGCTACGGCGGATAGCGCGGCGACTAGGTTGCATTAGCCGGTGACGACATGCCGGCTAGACTTGTCCGGTGGGGCCGAGCCAATTTAGGGTTTCCGGCCCTCCTGGCCGAAACCCTATAAAAGGCACCATAACTGCTTCTGTGAGAGGAGGACCAACTTGGGAGCCAAAGCAGTAGTGGCATTTACTCCTAGAGCTATTACTTCTTCATACCTTGAGTTCATCTAGTTCTTCGTGTTCCTCACTTTGAGAGATCTAAGAGCAAGTTGTAGCCCTTGTACCACAGTTATATAGAGAGGAAAGGCAGGAGTAGGGGTGTTACCTCCTCACGAGGGCCCTGAACCTGGGTATATCGTGTGTGTGTGTGGTGTGCCTTCGTGCATTTGTTCTTATTTGTTAGATCTCCCCTATATTGTATTGTTGTTGTTTCTAGTTCTTGGGAGATCTCGGTTATACCGGGATCCCCCTCGTGTGGGATGTTCAGCTCGCTATCCCTCCCCGGATCCACCAACGTCCATCGGCCCCACACATTAGCCATCCTATGGCATCTGCCGTGACACCACCACGACAGTTGGCGCCCACCGTGGGGCAGACAGAGGCGTTGGCTGGTGTACACTTCCGGACGGGCTCCCCCGTTCATTTCGACATTCGGGTTCTCTCTGGCCTGGTCGTAAGGCTAGGGGAGATGGACTTCGTCAGCGACAACGCAGGATGCTTCCGGAACAGACCCTTTCCGGTGAACGGATGTCTCATTGACTTTGGTGGTTTCACCACCTACGTCGCCACCGAAGTTATCTGTAGCTACCCGGACGTGGTCCTGGAAGCTGAGGACCCTCCCATGCTCTGCGCTGCTCGGGGTCTGCGTGCCGGTCGCCCCCCGAGTTCCGTCGCGGTGATGATGGTCGGGGCAACCGAGGAGGAGTACCAGGACGCTGACGGCGATACCGGGAGCGGCCACATCCGTTTGGCCAAACCTCCTCAGGAAAGAGGTGCGGCCCGAGATGGCGATCCGCAGCCCTCACAGCCACGGCATCGTCCGGATCCCCTCTCGGGCCTGGTGGCCAAGTTGGTTGTACCTGTGGCTGCTGAAGCGGATACCCAGGCCACTTCGGCTGAGTTGGAGGAGCAGCGAAGGTTGCTACTCGCTGAAGCACAGGAAATCGCCGAGATCCGTCGCGAACTCAATGCCAGTCTCCGGGAGTACAATGCAGCTCACAGATTCCTTAAGATAGACTCCCGGGACAAGCGCATCGCGGATCTACGCAAGAAAGGAAGAATGGTGAATGACGAGCTGGCAGGTGGAGCCACAACCAGTCACACGGGAAGCCGGATTTCAGCGGGGAAGCCGGTGTACAGCTCACCGGCGAAAACTCTTAGGGCTGCCGAAGCCGCCATGGCCGAATTGGTAGGGTTATCCGGTGAGGCCCTACGCAAACAACAGGAGCGAGTGAACGAGTTGGTGATCGAGGCCAACAGTCAGAATCAGGCCTTCAAGAAGAAGAACCCCGGGGCAGGATCCCAGGTGCACTCAGCTAGACCCAATAGCCATAAATCGTACGGAGAGGCCTCTTCCCCGCATCCGAGCAAGAGCCGGAGCCGGAGTCGAGGTTCCGGGAAGAATAAGCAGCTACAGACCTACGATCCGGCCTTCGCCGGTATCCAGCAAGTCGGGCAGCATAACTTGGGGCAGGCGGGAAGTACCCGTGAGGATGGTAACCTAGGTGTAGGAAACAATAACCCGGTCGGCCGTGGTAATCCACCCCGGAACCCTCCTCATGTTCAGGGAAACCCACAAAGGGAGGTCGCCTCTGTTCCACAGCAGGCTGTGATCCCGGCGCAGAACAGGCTCAACGATGGCAACTCGAGACTGCAGCAGCTCGGATATCAGCCAGACGAGAACCCTTTGGGATCTCGGATAGGAACCAGACAGCTGAATCCGGCAGATGCCAGATTCCGGCTCGACCGGATTCACCAATCCGAGCTATTGGAAGAGCAAGGGCCTCCGGGACCTGCCTGCTTTGGACCCCGGATCATGCGGGAACCACCTGTTCGGAATTTTCAGCTCAACAGGGGTGCCAAGACCTATGACGGCAGCAAGAAGCCGGAGGACTGGCTAACCGACTATGTAACTGCAGTAAGCATAGCCGGTGGAAACAGACGATGGGCGGTACGATACATACCGCAGATGTTTGAAGGACCTGCCCGGATCTGGTTGAACAACCTGAGAACTGGCAGCATAGACTGCTGGTTAGACTTTGAGGAGGCATTCATCAGCAACTTCACCAGCACGTACAAAAGGCCAAACAGGCCTCAGCAACTCGCCATCTGTAGGCAAAGGAGTAACGAGACTGACCGGGAGTATCTCACCCGGTGGAGCAATATTCGCAATTCTTGCGAAGGAGTGGTAGAGGCACTGGCCATCTCCTGGTTTGCACAAGGATGCCGGCATGGCTCAATGTTGTGGCAGAAGTTGCAAAGAAAGATGCCGGCGACCTTGGCAGAGACCATGCGCATTGCCGATACCTACACGCTTGGAGATCCCATGCAACCCCTGGTGGATGTCGGTGACTCCAACAGGAGGAATGCGGGACCTCAGCGTTCGGGACCGAGCAGGAGCCATGATCGCCAGGATTTTGGCCAGAAAAGGAATCACCCCGAGTACCACCATGCCGCACAGCACGTCGCAGCAGTGACCCGGGAGCAAGAGGATGCCGGCAACAGCCAGCGTCAGAAGACAAGTGGCCCGGCTTGGGGTCAAAGTCAGGAGGTGCAAAAGACCTGGGTGGAACAAAAGAAGCCCCTGACATATGAGGAGATGCTGAACAAGCCATGCTGCTACCATACTCTGGAGGCCAACAAGCCCGCAAACCACTCTACTCGGCAGTGCAGCTGGTATCAGCGCACATTGCAGGAATGCAGCTCGGGAGCTATTCGACCGAGTGCTCCGGCATCTCGGCCCAACATTCCGAGACCCCCTCCTCCGACATCGGGGGCCAACGCGATCCGGATCAATCAGCCTCAGCGAGGACCCCCACCTCGGCCAGTGAATATGGTGCACACCCGGAACGACAACGGTGCAGGCCCCAGTAACCAAGCCGGACAGCAGCAGGGCAACTACCGGGAGGCACATCAAAGCTATGTGGTCTTCGTGACCGAACCCACTGACCGGAGAAGTGTGCGGCAGCGTGCCCTGGAGGTGAATGTCGTGATCCCAGCGGTGCCCAAGTTCTTGCACTGGTCCGAGATGGAGATCACATGGAACCGGAAGGATCATCCCAAGGTTATGCCTAAGCCAGGGGCGTACGCCTTAGTGGTGGACCAAACCTTTGTCGGACCAAACCTCAATGTCCGATTCAGCCAAGTTCTGATCGACAATGGCAGTGCCATTAACATCATGTATAAGGACACGATGCTGAAGCTGGGGGTGTCCATGAACACCTTATTGCCTACCGAGACGACCTTCCACGGCATCGTGCCCGGAGTCTCTTGCTCACCCATGGGAAAAATCTGGGTTGAGGTGCTGTTCGGAACCCGGGAGAACTACCGGACCGAGAGCTTGGAGTTCGAGGTCGTGGACCTCGAGAGCCCGTATCACGCGCTGATCGGCAGGCCAGCCTTAGCCAAGTTCATGATCTCAACTCACATGGGCTACCTGAAGATGAAGATGCCGGGACCTAACGGCGTAATCACCATCTCGGGAGACCACAAGCGCTCCATGGAATGTGCCTCGGCGGGGTCATGCTTAGCTGAGTCCCTGGTGATCGCAGAAGAAAAGAAGAGGATCCAGCAGGTGGTGGCAATGGCCAAGACCTCCCAACTCGGAATGCCCGGGATGGTGAACCCGGAGCAGGGTGCGTCATTTCAGCCCCCCAAAGAGACCAAGAAGGTGGGTGTGGACCCCAGCAACCCGGAGCGCCAAGTTATCATTGGCAGCAACCTGGACAGCAAATAGGAAGGCGAGCTCGTCGACTTCCTCCGTGAGAATCGGGATGCTTTTGCGTGGTCGAGTGACGATCTGCAAGGTGTCCCGAGGGAGTTGGATGAGCACTCTCTGTTTGTTAGACCGGATACGAAGCCGGTGAAGCAACCAACTAGGCGTCTCTCGGATGAAAGAAGAGCCGCCATCATGGAGCATCTGGCTATACTGCTGGCTGCGGGATTCATAATGGAAGTGCTGCACCCGGATTGGATATCGAATCCGGTCTTGGTAGAGAAGAAGAAGGATGATCCCCTCCTGCTTAAGGTGTGGCGCATGTGCATCGACTTCACCAATCTCAACAAAGCATGCCCGAAGGACCCCTTTCCACTGCCCCGGATAGATCAAGTGATAGATTCCACTGCCGGGAGTGAGCTTTTGACATTTTTAGATGCATATTCTGGTTTTCACCAGATACCTTTGAATCCGGATGATCAATTGAAAACTGCTTTTATTACCCCTTATGGGGCTTATTGCTATCGTGTCATGACTTTCGGTTTGAGGAATGCTGGTGCTACATACCAGAGGTGCATGCAGAAATGTTTGCATGACCAGATAGGCCGGAATGCCGAGGTCTATGTCGATGACATAGTCATAAAGACAAAAGAAAAAGCCTCACTAATAGATGATCTGAGGGAAACATTTAAGAACTTAAGAAGATTCCGGATGAAATTAAACCCGGATAAGTGCACATTTGGTGTTCCGGCGGGAAATTACTCGGTTTCCTCATCTCGAGTCGGGGAATCGAGGTCAACCCGGGTAAAATTCGTGCTATCGAGAGCATGAAATTGCCCGTGCGTCTCAAAGATGTACAGAAGTTCACTTGTTGTCTTGCATCCCTAAGTCGGTTTGTGAGTCGACTTGGGGAGAAGGCCTTGCCCTTGTACCAATTGATGAAGAAAAGCAAAACATTTGTTTGGACCCCGCAGGCTGACGCGGCGTTCAACGATTTGAAGAGGATGCTCTCAACAGCACCCGTGTTGGCATCCCCATTACCCAAGGAACCTATGCTGCTGTATATTGCTGCAACCAACCGAGTAGTCAGTGTGGCAATGGTGGTACAAAGGGAAGAAGGGGCAAGCTGATACAAAGGCCGGTGTATTACCTCTGTGAGGTGATCTCGGAATCCAAGCAGAACTACCCGCACTACCAGAAAATGGCGTATGGGGTGTACATGGCAGTAACCAAGCTCAAGCACTACTTTCAGGAACACCCGATCACAGTGGTATGCGAAGCTCCTCTGGCCGAGATCATCGGTTGCAAGGACGCTAGCGGCCGGGTAGCCAAATGGGCCATCCAGTTGTCTCCATACGCTCCGGCGTATGAGAGACGAGATGCCATCAAGTCGCAGGTGCTGCCGGACTTTTTGGTAGACTGGGCCGAGATGCAGTATGAACCTCCGATGCCGATTACAATTTCTGGAGGATGCATTTCGATGGCTCAAAGGCTAAGATCGGACTGGGTGCCGGAGTGGTTCTCACTTCCCCGAAACAGGATGTACTGAAGTATGTTCTGCAAATCCATTTTCGGGCATCTAACAATGTCGCGGAATATGAGGCCTTGGTTCATGGACTGAACGTCGCCAAGGAGATCGGCATCCGCCGGATAGAGTGTTTCGGTGACTCCGACCTCGTAGTGCAACATGTGTCGGGGAATTGGGATGCCCTTGATGCAAACATGGCCTTATACAGGTTTCATGTGCAGAAAATATCCGGATTTTTCGAAGGATGCGAGTTCAAGCACATACCTAGAGGAGAAAACGAGGCAGCGGACGTCTTGTCCAAGCTAGGGTCATCTCGGGATGCCATCCCACCCGGGATAGCTCTGGAGCATTTGAGGAAGCCATCTATTTATCCCCAAGGAGCCTGGTGCAGATGTCGTACCCATGGAAGTAGATGTCGGGAGCATCACATCGAACCCGGGGACAGCATCACAGTGCTCAGAGAGGCAAAGAAAGATGATGATGGAGGTGATGTCGGCAGAGCCAATGGACATAGACGCTCCCGTGTTCCCGGTTCGACCTGTCCCGGGATGGGCACAGCCCATTATGGCTTACGTCTTGGAAGGAACTCTACCGGAGAATGAAGTGGAAGCCCGGCAGATAATGCGAAGGTCAAAAGCATACACCGTCATCAATCAAGAGTTGTACAAGAGGAGTGTCACTGAGGTACTCCAGAGGTGTGTAGAACCGGCAGTAGGACAAGAGATGCTCCTGGAAATACATCAGGGGGAGTGTGGACATCATGCATCATCCCGGGCCCTGGTGGCGAAAGTGTTCCGGCATGGGTTCTACTGGCCCACTGCATTACAGCAAGCAGAAGATATTGTCCGGAAGTGTGGAGGATGCCAGAGGTTTGCTCACCGGATACATATGCCGGCGTCAGCACTGAAGACAATCCCTATCACTTGGCCATTCGCAGTATGGTGTTTGGATATGGTCGGGCAGTTCAAGCCGGCAAGAGGCAATATGACACATATACTGGTTATGGTGGACAAATTCACCAAGTGGATAGAGGTCAAGCCAATCCGGAAGTGTGATGGACACACTGCTGTGCAATTCCTGAAAGACATCATCTTGAGATACGGATACCCGCACAGTATTATCACGGATAATGGCACCAATTTTGCTGTGGGGGAATTCGCTCGATTTTGTGCTGAGAAGGGAATCCGGCTGGATGTAGCATCAGTTGCACACCCGGAAGCGAACGGGCAAGTCGAAAGAGCAAATGCATTGGTCTTGGCCGGCATCAAAGCTCGGTTGATCGAGCCACTGTTGAGAACTCCAGGATGCTGGATAGAGGAGTTACCAGCGGTTTTGTGGGGTCTCCGGACTACACCGAATAGATCTACCGGGTACACGCCATTTTTTATGGTATACGGTGCCGAGGCAGTACTCCCGACCGACATACAATATGATTCCCCAAGTGTGACAATGTTCACCGAGACCGAGGCAAAGGAGGCCCGAGAAGATGATGTTGATTTACTCGAAGAGGCAAGGGAATTGGCACTATCTCGGTCTGCAATTTATCAACAAAATCTCCGTCGCTATCATAGCCGGAAGGTGCACCCGAGGGTGTTCCGAGAAGGGGATCTTGTGCTGAGGCTCATCCAACGCACGACCGGAATGCATAAATTGTCGCCTCCATGGGAGGGACCTTTTGTGATAAGCAGGGCATTGCACAATGACTCTTATTGCCTTGTAGATGTATAGGAGGCTAGGAAAGGTGTAATGGACAAATCCGGTGAGGAAACCAAGCGTCCATGGAATGTAGCTTTACTTCGACCTTTTTACACATAAAGGGCTCAGTGTATGATGTATCTCAGTTTTCAGTATTAATGGAAGTAAGGCACCCCGGGAGGAACCCGGGGACTGCCTGGTTATGTGCCCATTTTATTTTGATTTGTCAAGTTCATTTGTTATTTTTTACCGACATCTCGGGAAGGAACCCGGAGATTGTCGGGTAGTTATCTTTTGTATTATTTGTATGCCGGGAAAGTTCCGAGTTCGATTCTCAAAATCAGAGTAATGTATGTCATGTAAAATCATCTTGTGACTCGACTGACGCACGCCGAAATGGTAGTCAAGAGCAAAGAGAATAAAATATGGGGAACACGAAAATGGTCTCGGGGACTCGGAGAAGGAACTTATCCGGCATACCTATTTTTTGCTAACCCAATTATTTTTTATGTCGGGAATTCGGTTAGCCAGAACTCGGAGTGTCTTAAGTAATGTATGCCGTATGTGGAGTTTTGTGACTCGACTGTCGAACGCCGAAATGGTAGACAAGAGCAGAAATTACCTAAGTACGGTAAACATGAAAAGCAACTCGGGGACTCGTAACAGAATAAATTGACATAACTTGTTCGGATAGATAACTAGGAACGGAGCTTAAATGTTAAAATAGTGTATGATACATCTTGCACCCGGCATCCCGGGGATTTAAAAGTTCTACTCTTAAGATTTTTTCTAAACGGTAGTGGAAGCCGGCTTCTCGGCGGAGACATCATCAGGAGCAGCAATCCCGGTGGCAGCAGCGGGAGCAGCGATCTCGGGAGCAGCAGCAGGAGCAGCAGCGGCTTCAGTTCCGGCGGCGGTACTCGGGGCATCGGGGCGCACCTCGGCCTGGGAGGCCTCGGGTCTCGGCGAAGTTGTAGCATCCCGGGGAACCACGGTCTCGGGCGCAGCACCAGAGGCAGCATCATCTTCTTCCGGGATCTCATCATCCGCGTCGCCGGTCGCGCCGGTTTCTTCGTCATCCTCATAGTCGGATTCGGAATCAGAAGCAATGACGCTGGCGGTGAAGGCGCGAATGCTGGACCACGAGGCGATGCGATGCGCCACCTCTTGTCGCTGCTGGACCTTAGCCGGATCGCTGCACCACGGCGAGATCGTCCGCAGGCGCTGGATCGCGTCCAGGTCGAGACCTTCGTACCAGCTAAGTACTTGGGTCAAGACCTGGTCGGCACCAGCCCGCGCACCGGAGCGCTTCCAGGCGTGGATACGCCTCCCGGCGCAGCGGAGTGCGCTCGCGAGTTCGGCGACCGAGAGCGTCGCGCGGATACTCGGCCACAACGCGCCATGGACGTGGATCGCAGCGCTGAGCAGCTCCGTCCCGATCGACCGGAGAGGCACTATCCGGGCCTTCAGGGCGGTGAGGTGGTCCTCAATATCCCAAGCATCCGAGACAGCACCCTTCCCGGCACGCTTCTCCCGGGCAGCAGCAACGGCAAGAGCAGCAGCCTCGCGGGAGTGCTCGAATTCCCCTTTAAAAAGAAGAGCTGTCAAACGACTAGGGCATAAGAAGAGCAACAACAAAGAAAGAGAGCAAGGAAAACATGGGGGATGTCGGCCCACTTACTGTTAAGGTCCCGGTTCAATACAGTTAGCTCGGAGAGCCAACTATCGGACCGTGACCGGAGAAGAGCCAACCCAGTCTCGGCAAGATGCGCGCGCTCCTCGGACTGATCCAAGGTTTCCCTTTGTTTCTTCGTCGCCTCAACGAAGCGCGTCTTCATCTCGGTCGCAGCAGCCTTGGCCTTTTCAAGCTCGTCGTTAAGTCGCGCGATCTCGGCTTGCGCGGTAGCGAGTGCGGCCTTCTGATCTATCGAGATCTTGCGCGCGGCATATCGCTCCTCCTGGAGGCGCCCCTCGCACTTCTTGGACTGACCGAGGTCAGCAAGAACTCGGTTGAAGATGTTGCAGCGTTTCTTGCTGCACTCCTGAAATCAAAACAAAGAAGGATGAGGTCAATCCGGGAGAAGATGTAAGGAAATCGGGAGATTCCAAGATCAGTAGCAAGTAAAGGCTCCCCGGTTGGGAGGATCTCGGGGACTCGGTGTCCGAGTCCTGAAGTTTTCTCTAAGATTGGAGCCTAGTGGTCTGCTATTCGGTGGAATCTAGAGCACTAAGCACCAATCTCGAGGACTAGTGGTGATGGAGCAAATTTTGAAACAAGCTAACCGGTTGGGAGGATCTCGGGGACTCGGTGTCCGAGTCCTGAAGTTTTCTTTAAGATTGGAGCCTAGTGGTCTGCTATTCGGTGGAATCTAGAGCACTAAGCACCAATCTCGGGGACTAGTGGTGATGGAGCAAATTTTGAAACAGGCTAACCGGTTGGGAGGATCTCGGGGACTCGGTGTCCGAGTCCTAAAGTTTTCTTTAAGATTGGAGCCTAGTGATCTGCTATTCGGTGGAATCTAGAGCACTAAGCACCAATCTCGGGGACTAGTGGGGAAGGAACAAATGTTTATTGGAGAAAGAAAGGGAACAAACTTACCTCGGTCACCCGAGTAACATCCAGCGCGGCCACCTGGAGAGCGTGCAGAGCTTGAGCGTTGCGGCTTGGGCCTGCAGCGTGCAAGTCTCCCACGGTCTCGGAGGCGTCGGCGGCAATCCAGGCCTGGTTGTATTCATCAACAACGTGTATGCCGGAGCCGCCGGGCGCGCGAGTAGCAACAACGTCCCGAGATCCTGAAGGCACAAAGGAGCTTACGGTTGCTCGCAACATCCGCAGGGCGGCAGTAGGGATCTAGGCGGGAGGCGGTGGTAACGGTGAAAACTTACCCGTGCGCAGCGCCAAGTCTTGGGCCGAGGATGTCGGAGCAGCAGTAGGTTTGGCAGAAGTTGTTTTCTGCCCGGCAACCTTGTCGCGCGACTTCGCGGCAGGTTGATCAGCTGGCCGGGAGGAGGCTGCGGGCCGTTTCTCCGGGGCAGTCTTGTTCGCGGCTTGCCGGGAGGGACCGCTGGGCACAAGCTGCCGGGGAGGGCTCAGGATCTCTGCCTCAAGCCCGGGCACCCGGCGCGGACTCTCCGGAAGAAGAATGTCTCCCGAGGTGGTCGTGGCCTGCACCGGGGTCTCATCGATCACCGGGCGTGCATCCGGAATCACAACAGTAGCCGGTGCGGCACCGGAAGCAGCAGGCTCGCTTCCTCGAGTAGAAGGGCGAGGTGGAGAAGAGGCAGCCTGAGTCGGGCTGGGAGTCCGAGTTCCGGGAGGAGGAGGAACAACGGGTGACGGGAGGTCGAGTGCGTCCCTGAAAGAAAATATCTCAGTAATAATTTATGGAGAAGGCAAAGTCATGTAGCATAAGGCAAAGAAAATGTACCCGGAATCCACAGTGGGAGGACCCTTCCTCCGGCGTCGAGGAGGCTTCTCGGCCGTTTGTTTGTTCGGCTTGCTCCTCTTGGGGGGGTTGCCGGAGTCATCAGCAGCGTCGGTGTCGGAAGCCGCACGCTTCCGGCTCTCGGCGCGTTTCGTCACGGCCGTCGGCTTCGGAACCACTGTTGAGGCCCAGTTGAGAGGGAGAGCGTCAATCACATCGAGAATTTGACAGTCAATCTCATCCTCATCATCCGAAGAAATGGAAACTGCCTCGGAGGTTGAAGGGTTACCCGGGGCGGCAGCTTTCACCAGAGGAACGGCAAGATGCTGAAGGAGATATGCCCTAGAGGCAATTAATAAAGTGTATTCTTTATCATATCTCGTTTGTTCATAATAGGTTTTTTGTGTCATGCTAGAACCGTATTAAGCGGAAACATTAATGCGGGTGTGATACGTAAACAACCAGGTCCCTAGTAGCCTCTACTAAGACTAGTTTCATTGCGCGATTGATGATCGAGGTTTCCCGGTCATGGGGCATGGTGCCGGTCGGCAATGAGAGTCATATCGCTAGAGAGTGATGTGATGGACATACCCAGATTTGGAGAACATAGTCGTTACGCCTTTGACCGTGACATCAACTCTTATTGATATTTGAAAGTGCATGGTTGCCCCCATACGTGGTTTTGGTAATGAATGACAATCCTTATGGACTAATGTTTACATTGAGATATTCCTATAGATCTTGTCCATGGGAAAATATAGGAGTTCATGTGTTGGACTCTTCAAGATGACATAATGACCAATGTTCTATTCAAGGGTTAATATGAAGAATGGTCATGTATAGAGTTGAGCTCATCGCAAGTATGGCTTGGAATAGAAGATTGAGTGAACAATCATGTTTACCCCCAAGCCATCTTACATATCAAGAGAAGAAGATGAAGAGCAAGTTCAATATGATGCATCTCGGAAGATATCTTTTGATTGAAGCTTGCAAAGGAGACATGAAGACAAAGCTTAGCGAGGCCCTCCCATAATGGAGTATGGGGGAGCATTTGGAGAAGTCCTCATTAAGCATGTGCTAGCAAGCACAATCAAGAAAGGTGTTTCAACTTGAGAGAGTCAAGATCGTCATCATCGAGCTCAAGTGGAATGCGCAAGGCAAAGGTATGATCTTCGTAGGTTTTCTATTTTACCGGTCTTATGGTGTTAGTGGGAGACCGGGTTTTAGGATAGATGGCGTACTATCAAGAGGGGCTCTCGAGTGAGTAACTTGATCGCATCTTTGTGGAGAGCTCAAACCTTTGCATACTTGCCATTTCATCTTTCTTGGTTCTTACTTGGTTTTTCTCCTTGTTGAGTTTTGGTGCTTGTTGTGATCTTCACGACAAGCCCAAGTTCACCGAAAACGAATTTCATATGGAAAAATGGTTGCGTTTTCGGTTTTGGAGGTTTGCCGATCATTCCTTTTTAGAGAGATTTTAACCTCCTCCATTTGGTTTTATCTTCCATTGTTGTACTATGAGGTTTATCTGCATGATCTTGTAAAGCTCTTCGTTGTGATTCCAACGAGCCAAAAATCATCGAAAACGGAGTTCGGATGGAAAAGATATTGACGTTTTCGTTATCGGTTTTGCTGCAGTTTTTCCTAGGCCGGAGTCTCCGGTCCTAGACCGGAGTTTCCGGTCTGTGCATGACCGGAGTCTCCGGACTCAACGTTTTTCTCCAAACGTTGTTCAGCCCCTGGTGGGGGGCGGAGTTTCCGGCCCTAGAGGCCGGAGTTTCCGCCCCTGGATGAACTTTCTGGCCCAGGGCACCGGAGAGTTTGCCCAAGCCTCGTCGGTGTTGACAGTGTTCAGCCACTGGTGGGGGCCGGAGTTTCCGGTCCCAGTAGGCCGGAGTTTCCGCCCCTGGCCGGAGTTTCCGGCCCTAGTGACCGGAAACTCCGGTGTGAAGTTTTCCTGCAACGGCTCTTTTTCGTGGGACCTATAAAAAGGCCCCTTCTTCCCCAGAGAGAGCAGCTCTTCCAAGCACGAATTTTCCCCCTCTCTCTCCTCCATTGTTGACCTTGGAAAGCTTGCCCCTCTCTCATTTCCTCCCATGATTCTTGCATATCTTTGAGGGATTTGAGAGAGGAGATCTAGATCTACATTTCCACCAATCCATCTCTCCTCTAAGTGAGGGGAACCTAGTAGATCTTGATCTTGGAGTTCTTGGTGCATCTCCTCTTTGTTCTTCCTCTCTTATTCCCCCATAAGCATTTGTTGCTTTGTTGGAATTCGAGAGTGAAGGATTTGAGCACTTGTGCTCTTGCCTTTTGCATTTGGTGCATCGGTGTGCTCTCCACGAGGATTCGTGGAAGTTGAAAGTTTGTGAGCTTGTTACTCTTGGGTCCTTGGACCCTAGACGCCTTTGTGGTGGTTGGACCCTTGTGTGGTCACTTGAAGCCGTTCGGGAGCCCCCAATCCCATTGTGGGTTGTGCCCCGGATTGTTGTTGGAGGCCGTTCGGGAGCCCACAATCCCATTGTGGGTTGTGCCCCGGATTGTTGTTGAAAGGCTCCGGATTCCGCCTCGAAGGAATTCCGATAGTGGAAGGTGAACCAATCCTTTGTGGTGCGGTTCATCGGAGAAGAAGGTGAAACATTTGTGGTTGTTGAACCGTTGTGTCGGTTCACACCTCTCCAACGAGACGTACTCCCTTAACAAGGAGGAACTCGGGAATACATCCTCGTCTCCGCGTGCCTCGGTTATTTCTATACTCGAGCTTTTACTTATGCACTTTACATTGTGATAGCCTTCGTGCTTGAAGTATTCTATATTGCTATCACCTTGTTGTTTGTCTTGCTTAGCATAAGTTGTTGGTGCACATAGGTGAGCCTAGTTTATTTAGGTTGTCGGCTTGTTAATTTAAACACCTAGTTTTATTCCGCAATTAATAAGCCTAAACCGGAAAAGTTTTAAACCGCCTATTCACCCCCCCCCCCCCTCTAGGCGACATCATTGTCCTTTCAATTGGTATCAGAGCCTGGGCTCTCTTTTTGGGCTTTACCGCCTAGAGAGTAAAAGATGTCGTTTAGAGAATTAGTGCACGATCCCACTTTCATATTCGATGGCACAAATTATGATGTTTGGAAAATTCGCATGCTTAATCTATTTAGGGCCATGGGTCCAAATTATATTAAGAGGATTGTAGATGTGGGTTTTTCTCCTCCAAAGGATTCCCAAGAATTATCTTTAGAGGATGAGATAAACTCTCATCTCGAGACTCAAGTTACTAATGGTCTTATGTGTGCTTTGACCGATGTAGTTCTTGCTTCAATCATGCATTTTCGAAATGCACATGAGCTTTGGACCAAGCTTCAAGATATATATGAAGTGTCCAAAATTATTGAGGATGATTGTTCTCCTTCCACTTCCGGCCGTGATGAGTTCACAACTTCGCCCACTTCACCAACATGTGATTTGTCACAAGGTAATGATATGGTGAGTGGTGATAGAAATTGCATTGTTGATGGTGAATATTCTATTGACTATACTTCATCTCTATCTCATTGCAATGTTCTATCTTTAGACTTAAACTCTTCTAGCACTCCAAACACCATACATGCTAGAGTTGATACTCCTTGCATATCATGTAATAGTTGTTTAACTAAATCTCATGATGATATGCTTCATATGTCTTGTTGCCATGAAAACAATACTTCCATATCCTCTATTTCTTGCATGACTAACAATGTAGAGGAATCCCAACATTTGTTGGAACAAGACATGGACCTCAACGGTGCTTCAAGTTTTTCTTCATCCTCTTCAACCATTAATCATGTTTGCCTTATGGCTAAGGATTCCGAGGTATCTCCCACCTCGAATCCAAATTGTGATGATGTGGATGAGGATTCTCATGAAGAAGGTTTTGACTTTGAATCCTTAACCAAGATGGGTGAGATGGTACTTGGTTCTCTCCCCAAAGGTAGTAAAGCTATCCCTCCTCTTTGTGAAATCATTGATTATGTTACTAAGAGTAGGGAATTCATTGAGTATTTGGAAAGTCAATTTGATGAGAAATGTCAAATTGAGAGAGATGACTCTATCACCATAGCTTCCTTGAAAGCTTCTCTTGAAGAGGAAGAAGAGCTTAGGGTTTCTCTTGAAGAGAAACTTGAATCCCTTGATGAGTCTAATGATCTTATTATTGCTAAAATCATTAAGGAAAGAGATCATGCCCTTGCTAAGTATAAAGTGCTTAAAATTGAAAAAGTTGAATTTGGTGTTGGCAATGCTAAACTAAATGAGGACATAGAGAGACTTGAAAAAACTCACAAGGCTTTAGAAAGTGAACATTCTCTCCTTATCAAGTCTCATGATCAACTCCAAACTCAACTATCTAAGAATGACAAGCTTGTCAAATTGTCTTCTTCCATCTCTAATATTAATGATGCTTGTGCTACTAACTCCACTTCTTGTGAAGCATCTATTTTGAAGGAGAATGTTGAGCTAAGGGCTCAACTTGAGTTGCTATCTAGTAAGTATGGGAAATTGGAAGAAAGTCATGAAAAGCTTTCTAGCTCTAATGATGATCTTCTAGCATCCCATGCTAGGCTAAAGTTAGCTCATGAGGCTATTATGTCAAAGGTAACATATTGTGAGCCTCATGTGGACAATGGCAAAATTTCTACTCTTAATGCTATATTGCCATATGCTAGTCCTAGTGATTCATCCAATCACAATGTTGCTACATCTCGTGATGAATCACGTTCCATACCTTGTTGCTCTAACAATGAAGCTTTTACTTCCTCTAGTATTTGTGTTGATACTAACCATGTAGAGGAATTAAAAGAGCTCAAGGCCCAAGTCACTTCTTTGAAGAAAGACTTGGAAAAGCGTCATGTTGGGAAGTCCACACTTATCAATATGTTGAGTGTTCAAAGACGCCCCAATGACAAGAGTGGACTTGGATTCAACTCCAATAACAAGAACAAGTCCAAGATCATCAAGAAGAAAAAGGGCCAAGAACAAGTCAAAGATTCAGCCAAGATTGTTTGCTTCAAGTGCAAAGTTGAAGGGCACCATGTTAGATCTTGCCCTTTGAAGAAGAAGTCTCTTAGTGAGAAGCAACAAGGGAATAAACCTCAAGTTCAAACTCAAGCTCCTCAAGTTGAAGAACGGTCTCTTCCCAAGAAGAATCAAACTACCCCTCCTCAAGTCAAGACTCCAACTAAGAAGAGAGGAGGAAGTAGATGTTGCTACCTATGTCGTGAGAAGGGTCACCTTGCTTCTTCATGCACAAATGGTACCTTATCCAACCCCATTATAATTAATGATGTTTATTCTCTTCGGAAGGATAAGGTTGGCAATGTGTTTGCCAAATATGTTGGTACTCAAAGTGGTGTCAAGAAAAGAACCATTTGGGTTGCCAAACCTATTGTGACTAACCTCTTAGGACCCAACTTGGTTGGGGACCAACAAGCTAAAACTTGATCAATAGGTGTTGTTGGAGGCATTGGAGACTTGACTACACTATGAAGAATTAAGGGATCTTCATCAATTATATTCTCTCAAGTCAATTCATATGGATCATATTGTTCTATCTCATATCCAATGTTCCTCCTTGCGGTAACTTTTATTTAAATCATATGTACATTGAAAGTTGCTTGCACCCTTGCATGTGTTTGGTTTTGTACCTTGCTAGTGTTGGTATGTGTTGTGCTCTCTACTTACTTATCTTGAGAAATCAAGTATGTGTATGTTGGTTTGCACACCATTTACTTGTTTTGAGCCTTATTGCTTTTATTTGATATATTATCTTGTTGGCTCTCTTTGAGAGATTAATGGACTATCATATTTTGGGGGAGTGATATGCTTCGTGCACTTCACAATCCTAAAATTGTGTATTCATGAGAAATACAACTTAGTGTTGATATACTTAAATTATTTACTATCTATGTGGTATGTCATTCTCATGAGAAATTCAATTTCTATAATGTCCATTAATTTCTCGAGTTGGTTTTGTTTGCCTCTTGCTTTAAATAAATGTATTATCACATTATGGGGAAGTAATAAGCTATGTGCATATTACAAGCCTAGAAAATGTGAATATATGAGGTTTTGCCACCTAGAATTGATATTGCTAGTTACCTTGTTCCTATGTGGCATGTTGCTCAAACAAGTTCCCATTTACTTAATGCTTTTTTGTCTCTCACTCTTTTGGATCTTGTTTGTGGAGGATGTTCTTGGTATGCTTTCCCCAAATATGTTCTCATGTATCTTTTGGGAAGCCCATTGTTTCAAGCTACTCCTTGGAGTTGCTTTGCACCTTCGCATGATTTGTGAAGCTATCAAGAATATCTATCTATCTAGGCATAGCTTGTAATTCCTATCATTTGCCATATGCTTATGTTTTGTGAATATGATCTTGAATATATCTTTGCAATCCACCCCCGAGAAATATCTTCATACATTACTTGTCTTGACAAGTGATAATCCTTTTGTGGTAAATATATTGATCATATTCGCTTTGGCTCTTGCTTTGAATTGCTTTATTTGATTGCCAAGGATTTGTTTTGATCTAACTCTCATTTGTCTTCATTGTATCTTTTGGATCATTTTTGCTCTACTTAAAATTTATTTAGTGCTTTCTTGAGTTGGGAAAAGCAATGAACCAATTCTTGTGCATTGACATTCAAAAGTCATACTTCTTGATAATGCACTATTCTTTGGGAAGCTATCCTACTTTGAGTAAAACACCGTTCTTTAAATTGGTATTGCAATTTCTTGCCTTTCTTGAACATGACTAGTGTTTGAATAATATATATGGAGAGTGATGATCTCATTTGTGTGCATTTTGTATTCAAATGCAAAATCATAAATAATGCACACATCATGGGGGAGCAATCCTATATGTTTTTTGAACATTAGTTGTCCTCGTTTGATATTTGATCCCGATGACGTGTCTCCTTGGAAGACAAACATTTTTCGTCTTGGTACCTTGTGCCATCATGAAAAGTGTAGAGGGTTTGGTTTATTCCTTGATGATATTTTTCATCAATTGGTCTCTTGCTTTCATTGGTATCTTTTCAAAGTGGTATCTTCAATCATGTGTTGATTTGGGTATTTGATATAATGTGGACAATTTGTTTTATTATCACACTTGTGTGTGCCTTGTTGGTTTACTTGGTGTTTTGTCTCAATTATATCTCGTTTGGTTCTTGAAAGTCATGTGCATGCATTTTTATTATATGTATATCTTATGGCATGCTTACTTTCGTTGATCCAATATATAGGATAAACTCCATCAAATCCTATGTGGCTAAGATGTGCATGAAAGTCAATTTCATATCAATATGCACATATTTATGTGGAGTTTGTCCTATGTGTTTTAGTTGCTCTAACTACTTTGGACCCAATTAGTTTGGGTACCATGTTGTACTTAAATTTGTTTTAGGTACACTTGAAATGCATTGGAAGCTTGTCTCATCTACAAGGAAGGTGTTGTCACCATGTTCTTATTGGAGCCAAGCTTGAATGATCATGAGCTCCTATCTTCTACATCACCAATGCTATCTCAGTAACAAGTATCTACCTCATGCATACATTTCTAGCTTTCAACCTTGTGTAGGTTGTATCTCGGCATGAATCTTTTGTTGCAATTAATTTGGTACTTGCAAAACATCTTTATTGCAAATGTGGGCAAGCCGAGATGATTACAGATCAAGGGGCATATATATAATCATTTTCATGATTCACCAATCCCAAATATGTTAATCCAGCACTTTCTACTCTATATCTCGCATATGCAATATTGATTGTTTCTTCAAATCATTTGCCTTTTGTGATACTTGTTATCTCTCTCTCGGAGCATCCCTTTTATCACCTTATCCCTTGTGGATAGTTTTTGATGCTATGATGAGTATGTGTTGGAAGTTCATCTATATCCGTTTAAGATAAAATTGAGCTTTGTGCTATGCTTTTAAGCAAAGATCTTATTGGTGTATTTATGACTTCGTCTTGGATATCATGACCTTTTCCCTTGTACATATCTTGTATGTACATGTTTATTTGTAGACCCATATCTTAGTGATTCGTGTCTACTTAGAAACTTATACACATGAGATTAGTTACATCTTTTATTGATATTCCAATTCTTTAGTGACCACCTCTTATTGCTTTTGTTTCTTTGGTGGTTTCTAAAAGGCACAAGCTTTATTTTTCTTGAGTTATACTTTTGCATCTAAATAAGCTTGTGGAGCTATTTGCTATATCTCTTTTGGTATGTGAGTATGGGAAAGACATGATATGCACTATATGCAACTCTTCTTGAAACACTATGTTGATGCTTTGGCTCATCCTTGTATTAGTCTCCTAAAATGTCTTTATATCTCACACCCATCCTTTTATTTTCTGATCCTTGCTCATGTTGCAAAACATTTTATTTGTTGCAAGTTGGTTTGCCTTCTTTTCTCATTTATATTCTCTTGCATGGGTTTGTGTTCGATTTTATCTAGGAGGGAGTGAGGATTCCATGTTGTGCACACTATAATCCTGTTTGTGCACGTACCTTGGGGAGTTCCCTCATGATATTTAGAACACTTTTTGGATCCTTTGGATTGATTGCTTCTTTCGTTGAAGTATCTTTCTATTTGATATTCTCTTGCAATCTTTGGATCCTCAATATAGTTTGATCTCCCTCCATCTATTCTTCATTGGATATGTGCATTTGATTTCACTCACATTATGAGAAATGCACACTTTTATGGGGGAGCTCTTATTATATTAGCCTTCTTACTTTTCACCCATTTCGGCAATCAATGCCAATGGGGGAGAAATTTAGAGGGTTTAAGGGAATATGGGTTTGTTCTCTTGCGGTTATCTTGCATCCTTGCTCTTTGTGTTGCATGGCTGCTTAAATTCATTATATAAACCCTCGTAAAAGGGATTGTCATCAATTACCAAAATGGGGGAGATTGAAAGTGCATGGTTGCCCCCATACGTGGTTTTGGTAATGAATGACAATCCTTATGGACTAATGTTTACATTGAGATATTCCTATAGATCTTGTCCATGGGAAAATATAGGAGTTCATGTGTTGGACTCTTCAAGATGACATAATGACCAATGTTCTATTCAAGGGTTAATATGAAGAATGGTCATGTATAGAGTTGAGCTCATCGCAAGTATGGCTTGGAATAGAAGATTGAGTGAACAATCATGTTTACCCCCAAGCCATCTTACATATCAAGAGAAGAAGATGAAGAGCAAGTTCAATATGATGCATCTCGGAAGATATCTTTTGATTGAAGCTTGCAAAGGAGACATGAAGACAAAGCTTAGCGAGGCCCTCCCATAATGGAGTATGGGGGAGCATTTGGAGAAGTCCTCATTAAGCATGTGCTAGCAAGCACAATCAAGAAAGGTGTTTCAACTTGAGAGAGTCAAGATCGTCATCATCGAGCTCAAGTGGAATGCGCAAGGCAAAGGTATGATCTTCGTAGGTTTTCTATTTTACCGGTCTTATGGTGTTAGTGGGAGACCGGGTTTTAGGATAGATGGCGTACTATCAAGAGGGGCTCTCGAGTGAGTAACTTGATCGCATCTTTGTGGAGAGCTCAAACCTTTGCATACTTGCCATTTCATCTTTCTTGGTTCTTACTTGGTTTTTCTCCTTGTTGAGTTTTGGTGCTTGTTGTGATCTTCACGACAAGCCCAAGTTCACCGAAAACGAATTTCATATGGAAAAATGGTTGCGTTTTCGGTTTTGGAGGTTTGCCGATCATTCCTTTTTAGAGAGATTTTAACCTCCTCCATTTGGTTTTATCTTCCATTGTTGTACTATGAGGTTTATCTGCATGATCTTGTAAAGCTCTTCGTTGTGATTCCAACGAGCCAAAAATCATCGAAAACGGAGTTCGGATGGAAAAGATATTGACGTTTTCGTTATCGGTTTTGCTGCAGTTTTTCCTAGGCCGGAGTCTCCGGTCCTAGACCGGAGTTTCCGGTCTGTGCATGACCGGAGTCTCCGGACTCAACGTTTTTCTCCAAACGTTGTTCAGCCCCTGGTGGGGGGCGGAGTTTCCGGCCCTAGAGGCCGGAGTTTCCGCCCCTGGATGAACTTTCTGGCCCAGGGCACCGGAGAGTTTGCCCAAGCCTCGTCGGTGTTGACAGTGTTCAGCCACTGGTGGGGGCCGGAGTTTCCGGTCCCAGTAGGCCGGAGTTTCCGCCCCTGGCCGGAGTTTCCGGCCCTAGTGACCGGAAACTCCGGTGTGAAGTTTTCCTGCAACGGCTCTTTTTCGTGGGACCTATAAAAAGGCCCCTTCTTCCCCAGAGAGAGCAGCTCTTCCAAGCACGAATTTTCCCCCTCTCTCTCCTCCATTGTTGACCTTGGAAAGCTTGCCCCTCTCTCATTTCCTCCCATGATTCTTGCATATCTTTGAGGGATTTGAGAGAGGAGATCTAGATCTACATTTCCACCAATCCATCTCTCCTCTAAGTGAGGGGAACCTAGTAGATCTTGATCTTGGAGTTCTTGGTGCATCTCCTCTTTGTTCTTCCTCTCTTATTCCCCCATAAGCATTTGTTGCTTTGTTGGAATTCGAGAGTGAAGGATTTGAGCACTTGTGCTCTTGCCTTTTGCATTTGGTGCATCGGTGTGCTCTCCACGAGGATTCGTGGAAGTTGAAAGTTTGTGAGCTTGTTACTCTTGGGTCCTTGGACCCTAGACGCCTTTGTGGTGGTTGGACCCTTGTGTGGTCACTTGAAGCCGTTCGGGAGCCCCCAATCCCATTGTGGGTTGTGCCCCGGATTGTTGTTGGAGGCCGTTCGGGAGCCCACAATCCCATTGTGGGTTGTGCCCCGGATTGTTGTTGAAAGGCTCCGGATTCCGCCTCGAAGGAATTCCGATAGTGGAAGGTGAACCAATCCTTTGTGGTGCGGTTCATCGGAGAAGAAGGTGAAACATTTGTGGTTGTTGAACCGTTGTGTCGGTTCACACCTCTCCAACGAGACGTACTCCCTTAACAAGGAGGAACTCGGGAATACATCCTCGTCTCCGCGTGCCTCGGTTATTTCTATACTCGAGCTTTTACTTATGCACTTTACATTGTGATAGCCTTCATGCTTGAAGTATTCTATATTGCTATCACCTTGTTGTTTGTCTTGCTTAGCATAAGTTGTTGGTGCACATAGGTGAGCCTAGTTTATTTAGGTTGTCGGCTTGTTAATTTAAACACCTAGTTTTATTCCGCAATTAATAAGCCTAAACCGGAAAAGTTTTAAACCGCCTATTCACCCCCCCCCCCCTCCCTCTAGGCGACATCATTGTCCTTTCAATTGGTATCAGAGCCTGGGCTCTCTTTTTGGGCTTTACCGCCTAGAGAGTAAAAGATGTCGTTTAGAGAATTAGTGCACGATCCCACTTTCATATTCGATGGCACAAATTATGATGTTTGGAAAATTCGCATGCTTAATCTATTTAGGGCCATGGGTCCAAATTATATTAAGAGGATTGTAGATGTGGGTTTTTCTCCTCCAAAGGATTCCCAAGAATTATCTTTAGAGGATGAGATAAACTCTCATCTCGAGACTCAAGTTACTAATGGTCTTATGTGTGCTTTGACCGATGTAGTTCTTGCTTCAATCATGCATTTTCGAAATGCACATGAGCTTTGGACCAAGCTTCAAGATATATATGAAGTGTCCAAAATTATTTAGGATGATTGTTCTCCTTCCACTTCCGGCCGTGATGAGTTCACAACTTCGCCCACTTCACCAACATGTGATTTGTCACAAGGTAATGATATGGTGAGTGGTGATAGAAATTGCATTGTTGATGGTGAATATTCTATTGACTATACTTCATCTCTATCTCATTGCAATGTTCTATCTTTAGACTTAAACTCTTCTAGCACTCCAAACACCATACATGCTAGAGTTGATACTCCTTGCATATCATGTAATAGTTGTTTAACTAAATCTCATGATGATATGCTTCATATGTCTTGTTGCCATGAAAACAATACTTCCATATCCTCTATTTCTTGCATGACTAACAATGTAGAGGAATCCCAACATTTGTTGGAACAAGACATGGACCTCAACGGTGCTTCAAGTTTAAACAATTAATAAGCCTAGTTTATTGGTGCACATAGGTGAGCCTAGTTTATTTAGGTTGTCGGCTTGTTAATTTAAACACCTAGTTTTATTCCGCAATTAATAAGCCTAAACCGGAAAAGTTTTAAACCGCCTATTCACCCCCCCCCCCCCTCTAGGCGACATCATTGTCCTTTCCAGGGGCTAGTAGCCTCTACTAAGACTAGTTTCATTGCGCGATTGATGATCGAGGTTTCCCGGTCATGGGGCATGGTGCCGGTCGGCAATGAGAGTCATATCGCTAGAGAGTGATGTGATGGACATACCCAGATTTGGAGAACATAGTCGTTACGCCTTTGACCGTGAGATCAACTCTTATTGATATTCCCCGAAGATACTTTGATTGCACCAAACGTCGTATCTTATTTAGTATGACAATAACGGTGATACTTTTGGGTATTGGAAAGGAGTATTGAGACGAGGGGTCAAGAGCGGGATTTGCCAGTCCGCGTAGCAGGATAGATACTCTCGGGCCCACTCGGTGAGATCTTGTCTAATGAGCTTGCAAGCATGTGACTAGGTCACGGAGACATGAGATCATGAACGAGTAGAAGATAGCATCGTCGGTAACGAGATCGGGATTAGGTATGGAGATATCTATGGAGCGATGCTCGGACGTGCTAAGTATCGCTATGGCAAAAGGTCTAAGACTTCACGTTCAGGTTTGATAGATGAAAGTCATTCGTTATATCTCAGGGATTAATTCATGGGGTCCAGGCCTACGGATTAGTCGTTGATCATTGAGGAGTCTTGATCATACCTGATATTATATCGAACCGCTAGGGTAACACACTTAAGGGGTTTCGACAAGACAACCGGAAAGGAAGGAGATCACCGGGAGCGTCCCGGGAGAGGTCCGATGGAGATCGGGCGGCGCCGAAAGAGTTTCCGGAGCTAGGAAATATTATATATATTATGTTTGATATTAATTAGTGTTATTAATATGCAAATATGATTTTATATATTTATTTTCGAATTTATTAAGGCAGATTTCCCTAAATGAGCCTTCCGGACGAAAGAAGGCCCAAGAGGGGAAAATTCCCTAGAGGAATTCGGTGGGGGCCAGGAGGGCCGGCCTAGGTGGGCCACAAGGGGCCCACCAGGGGGCCGGCGCACCTCCCAAGCCGAACCAGGCTGTGGGGGTTAGTCCCACATTGCCTGGCTGGCAAGGTTGGCTCCCCTTGGGAGCCTATATAAGAAAGGGCACCCCCAGCCTTTTAATTCACCAATTAATTCCTGATTTCTCTCTTGATCTCGTGGTTCCCAAGTTGGAGCCGCGTCGAGCAAGAGGAGTCGGGGATCTCCTCCACCATAGCCCGCTGCCGCGCTGCTGGTGTTCCGGTCCAAGTCTTCCGCTGCTCGTCCTGGACTGGAGCTTCGGAGGCGTCGTCTCCACCGTACGTGTGCGACTCCCTGCGAGGTGCTGCGCTAGCGGTACTCGGAGGCCTGATTCCTCTACACGACCTTGAGGTCGGCTACGTCGGTCTTCATCGACAACGTTTGTGCGGGAACGTAATCCCCGCTTTCGGTCTACAAGGGTACGTATTCCGATCTCCGTTCGTACTACTATATCTGCATAGAATAGATCTTGGCTAGTTTAAGGATATCGTTGCTAGGAAAATTATTGTTTTCTGCACACGATCCCCTTCAGTGGTATCAGAGCCGATCTATCGTAAGATATAGTTGTACGCTGTTAGAACCCGTGCTCTGCACGGGGGCACCGTTCCTGTTATTTGCTACCCTCTAGCGTGCACTTGTGTATTCCAGCGGCATTGAGTTGATGAAGCGGCCCGGACCGACTTTACGCGTACGCTTACGCGAGACTGGTTCCACTACTGACATACGGCTTGTACCGTATCTGTGGCTGGCGGGTGACAGTTTCTCTCTCTTTAGTTGGTCTTCGCATTTTCAATGGAGGGCCCGAAAGGGATGCTTAAACATGCAATTATTGGATCGTTGTTGTGGTCATAAGATTCGTAGGTATGAAGCGGTTCTATTTACGAAAGCCCCAAGCCACGTAAAATATGCAAAAGATAAAGTAGAAGCGTCTAACTTTATTTTGCAGGGGCTATGTGATATGGTCAAGGTAGGTTTATTAAATTGTTTATAAACTGCGGGCGCCAAGAAGACCATGGCGCGATGGACTATATCACATTGCATTACATTTGATGTTTTGTGTGCATCTTATTTTTGTGTGATTGTGTGTTACACGGCGGTAGTTGAATAAGATGATCCCTTCAAAATACCACTAGTGTTCTCCCTCCAACGCGCACCACCAATAAAGTTCTACGTTATGAGGCAGGCTGTGATGATCGGGTGTCAGACATATCTTCGTTCGCATACGGTGGGTGTAAGCCATGTTGCACAAGCGTCAGCGTGGAGGTCTTTGGTGGCGAGCCTAGCATACTCAGAAGTATGGCCTCGGAACAGGAAGACCGAAAGGTCGAGCACGAGTCACAAAATTAGTGTGACGGACGATTTTGTCTACTCTTGAAGTTGTGCCGCCGGCTTTGATGATGAGGGGTGGTGCAATGGATGGGGGTCGTGTAATCGCTTAAACGACCAGGAGGGATGTTCGTTTGAGTGGGAGTTATGTTAGTTATTTTCTAAAATACTATAACTCAAAATTATTATGAACAAAGTCTTATGTTGTTGCAAATTCCATTGTAGATGTCTCGCCTCTCGTTTAACCTAGGTCTGTTCCTTGAGAAAGAAAAGCTAAAGACCAATGGGTCAAACTTCATGGCCTGGTTCCGCAACCTGAGGATCCTCCTCACTCCCCATAGGGTGGCCTACGTCATTGAGGCCGCAATAGGTGACCCTCCTGTAGATGATGCTTCTAAGGATGAGAAGAAGGTCTTCCAGACCCGATCGGAGGATTCTGCCTTTGTCCAGAGTGGCATGCTCTACGCCATGGAAGCCGACCTGCAGAAGCGCTTTGAGAAGATGAGCGCCTTTGAGATCATTTCGGATCTTAAGGATGTCTTCGCGCCGCAGTCTAAGGCTGAGAGATATGAGGCTTCTGAGCTTTTCTTCTCAGCCAAGATGGAAGTTATGAACAAAGTGCAATGGATGGGGGTCGTGTAATCGCTTAAACGACCAGGAGGGATGTTCGTTTGAGTGGGAGTTATGTTAGTTATTTTTCTAAAATACTATAACTCAAAATTATTATGAACAAAGTCTTATGTTGTTGCAAATTCCATTGTAGATGTCTCACCCCTCCTTTAACCTGAACCTGTTCATTGAGAAAGAGAAGCTTAAGACCGATGGGTCTAACTTCGTGTCCTGGTTCCGTGATCTGAAGTCCATCCTTGAAACCCACAAGGTGGCCTACATCCTTGATAACTCCTTAGGTGATCTTCCTAGCACCGCCCCGGAAATCGATAGAATTGTCCATGGGGTAAAGGCGGAGATTTCTTCTTATGTCCAGAGTGGCATGCTCTTTGCCATGGAGGCTGACCTGCAAAACCGTTTCATGAACAAGGGTGCTTATGAAATAATCACTGAACTCATGGTTGTTTTTGCACGACAAGTCAAGGCTGAGACGTACGAGGCAACTGTGCTTCTCTTCTCAGCCCAGATGGAAGAGCACAGCAATATCAGTGAGCACTTGGCCAAGTTGTTTGGCTGCGCTCGACTTCTGAGTGATCTGGGAAGTGTGATCACAGAGGAATTGGTTATTGATAGGGCGCTGATTTCTCTGCCCCCTAGCTATAAGAACGCCATAGTGGACTACGGCATGAAAGGGACGTCAAAACCCCTGTCGGAAATCCTGAAGATGCTCGAAGTGGCCGAATTAGAAATCAAGCTACAGAAGATGTTGGTAACCGTCGGATCACCTGAGCGCAACTGCCCCAAGTATCTGGAGGATAGGAAGTCTGGCAAGACGGTCGACAAAGAGAAAGGTATATTTGATATACATGTTATAGATGTGTACCTTACATCCGCCCGGAGCAATACGTGGGTATTTGATACTGGTTCTGTTGCTCATATATGTAACTCTCAGGAAGAGTTACGGAATAGAAGGCGGCTGGCGAAGGATGAGGTGACGATGCGGGTCGGCAACAGATCGAGAGTCGACGTGGTGGCTGTCGGCACGCTCCCTCTGCATCTACCATCGGGATTAGTTTTGGTTTTAAATAAATGTTATTTTGTGCCATCCTTGAGTGTAAACATTATAAGTGGGTCTTGCCTGTTACAAGACGGTTATTCATTTAAATCAGTGTCAAGCAATTGTGCTATTTATATGAATGATATCTTTTATGTTGATGCTCCCGAGAGTAATGGTTTATTCTTGTTGAATCTCGATCGTAGTACTCACATCCATAACATAGAGGCCAAACGAATTAAGTGTAGTGACGATACCGCCATGTTTTTGTGGCATTTCCCTCTTGGTCATATTGGTATAAAGCGCATGAAGCGACTCCACTCCGATGGACTCTTGGACTCGTTGGATTTCGGATCCCTCGATACATGCGAATCATGCCTCATGGGCAAAATGACCAGGACACCGTTCAAAGGTTTCGTTGAACGGGCGTCGGATTTGTTGGGGATCATACATACAGACGTATGTGGACCAATGAGCGTTTCGACACGCAATGGTTATCGTTACTTCGTCACCTTCACTGATGACTTGAGTAGATACGGTTATATCTATTTGATGAAACACAAGTCTGAAACGTTTGAAAAGTTCAAAGAATTCCAGAGTGAAGTTGAGAATCAGCTTAATAGGAAAATCAAGCATCTCCGGTCCGATCGCGGTGGAGAGTACTTGAGTTTTGAGTTTGGCACACATCTGAAGAGTTGTGGCATAGTGCCCCAACTTACGCCCGCCGGAACTCCGCAACGTAACGGTGTGTCCGAGCGACGTAATCGTACTCTACTGGATAGTGTCCGATCTATGATGTCTCTTACCGATCTGCCAGTGTCCTTCTGGGGTTATGCGTTACAAACAGCCGCATTCATTTTAAATAGGGCTCCGTCCAAGTCCGTTGAAACGACACCGTATGAATTATGGTATGGCCACAAGCCTAAGTTATCGTTTCTGAAGGTTTGGGGTTGTGAGGCGTACGTTAAGAAATTACAGCCCGACAAACTCGAACCGAAGTCGGAGAAAGTCGTCTTTGTAGGATATCCGCGCGAAACCGTTGGGTACACCTTCTACAACCAAGCTGAGGGCAAAACTTTTGTCGCGAAGACCGGTGCCTTTCTAGAGAAGGAGTTTCTCGCGAAAGGAGTAAGTGGGAGGAAGGTAGACCTCGATGAAATCGTTGATCCTGAACTCGAGATTCCGAGTGGCGCAACGGAAGCAATTCCGGAAACGTCCTCCGTGGAAGGAGTGAGAAAACTGTCGAGGAAGATGTTCTACCTCGTAGGTCTGGTAGATCTCGGATCGCACCAGAATGGTATGGCAATATGGTTTGCACCGTCATGCTAGTCGAGCAAGACGAACCTACGAACTACAAAGAGGCGATGGAGAGTCTAGAGTCCGAGAAATGGCTTGAAGCCATGAAATCCGAAATAGGATCCATGTATGATAACCAAGTGTGGACTTTGGTGGATATTCCCGAAGGGCGCAAGGCCGTCGAGAATAAGTGGATCTTTAAGAAGAAGACTGATGATGATGGTAATGTGACCGTCTATAAAGCTCGGCTTGTCGCAAAGGGTTTCCGACAAGTTCATGGAATTGACTACGATGAAACTTTTTCACCGGTAGCGATGCTTAAGTCTATTCGGATTTTGTTAGCGGTAGCTGCCTACTATGATTATGAAATCTGGCAGATGGACGTCAAAACGGCCTTCCTGAATGGAAACATTGAGGAAGAGTTGTACATGGTACAGCCGGAAGGTTTTGTCGATCCAGGAAGTGCTAACAAGGTGTGCAAGCTTCAGCGATCCATCTATGGATTGAAGCAGGCATCTCGGAGCTGGAATCTTCGCTTTGATGAGGTAATCAAAGGTTTTGGATTTATCCAGAATGTGGAAGAGACCTGTATTTACAAGAAAATGAGTGGGAGCTCGGTTGTGTTCTTAGCACTGTATGTTGACGACATATTGCTAATAGGGAATGATGTGGAACTTCTGAATAGCGTGAAGGAATATTTAAACAGTAAGTTTTCCATGAAGGACTTAGGAGAAGCTGCGTATGTTTTAGGCATAAAAATCTACCGTGATAGATCAAGACGCCTATTAGCACTAAGTCAGAGTACTTATCTTGATAAAATAATGAAGCGTTTTCATATGGAGAAGGCAAAGAAGGGTTCTCTGCCGGTTATCAAGAATAAGATATTGCGTAAGGCGCAGTGTCCGGTGACGGAACTGGGTAAGGCCGAAATGACGAAACATCCTTATGCTTCAGCCATAGGATCGATCATGTATGCAATGTTGAGTACTAGACCAGATGTGGCATTAGCTCTAAGTTTGACAAGCCGGTTCCAGAGTAATCCTGGAATGCCGCATTGGGTAGCTGTTAAGAGCATTCTTAAGTATCTCAATAAGACAAAGGAAATGTTCCTTGTGTATGGTGGCTGCGATGAGGAACTTGGCGTAACGGGTTACGTAGATGCAAGTTTCTGCTCAGACCCCGATGACTGTAAGTCACAGACAGGTTACGCGTTCAAGGTGAATGGAGGCGCCGTGTGCTGGAGAAGTGGGAAGCAACCCATAGTCGCACAATCTACAATGGAGTCGGAGTACATTGCTGCCTGCGAGGCCGCGAATGAAGTTGTGTGGCTGAGGAAGTTCGTCATCGAACTTGGAGTGTTCCCGAGCGTGCAAGACCCCGTGGTCCTCTTCTGCGACAATACGGGTGCCATTGCGAACGCCAAAGAGCCAAGGTCTCACTCCACCGCCAAACACATTCTCCGACGCTTCCACGTGATACGTCAGTACGTACAAGAAGGCGATGTGAAGATTTGCAAAGTGCATACGGATCTGAATGTGGCAGATCCGCTGACGAAGCCTCTCCCGCTTGATAAGCATGAACAACACCAGTTAGATATGGGTGTTAGGCTTTTACCAAGTTGTAATCTAGATTAAATTGTACTCTAGTGCAAGTGGGAGACTGAAGGAGATATGCCCTAGAGGCAATTAATAAAGTGTATTCTTTATCATATCTCGTTTGTTCATAATAGGTTTTTTGTGTCATGCTAGAACCGTATTAAGCGGAAACATTAATGCGGGTGTGATACGTAAACAACCAGGTCCCTAGTAGCCTCTACTAAGACTAGTTTCTTTGCGCGATTGATGATCGAGGTTTCCCGGTCATGGGGCATGGTGCCGGTCGGCAATGAGAGTCATATCGCTAGAGAGTGATGTGATGGACATACCCAGATTTGGAGAACATAGTCGTTACGCCTTTGACCGTGAGATCAACTCTTATTGATATTCCCCGAAGATACTTTGATTGCACCAAACGTCGTATCTTATTTAGTATGACAATAACGGTGATACTTTTGCGTATTGGAAAGGAGTATTGAGACGAGGGGTCAAGAGCGGGATTTGCCAGTCCGCGTAGCAGGATAGATACTCTCGGGCCCACTCGGTGAGATCTTGTCTAATGAGCTTGCAAGCATGTGACTAGGTCACGGAGACATGAGATCATGAACGAGTAGAAGATAGCATCGTCGGTAACGAGATCGGGATTAGGTATGGAGATATCTATGGAGCGACGCTCGGACGTGCTAAGTATCGCTATGGCAAAAGGTCTAAGACTTCACGTTCAGGTTTGATAGATGAAAGTCATTCGTTATATCTCAGGGATTAATTCATGGGGTCCAGGCCTACGGATTAGTCGTTGATCATTGAGGAGTCTTGATCATACCTGATATTATATCGAACCGCTAGGGTAACACACTTAAGGGGTTTCGACAAGACAACCGGAAAGGAAGGAGATCACCGGGAGCGTCCCGGGAGAGGTCCGATGGAGATCGGGCGGCGCCGAAAGAGTTTTCGGAGCTAGGAAATATTATATATATTATGTTTGATATTAATTAGTGTTATTAATATGAAAATATGATTTTATATATTTATTTTCGAATTTATTAAGGCAGATTTCCCTAAATGAGCCTTCCGGACGAAAGAAGGCCCAAGAGGGGAAAATTCCCTAGGGGAATTCGGTGGGGGCCAGGAGGGCCGGCCTAGGTGGGCCACAAGGGGCCCACCAGGGGGCCGGCGCACCTCCCAAGCCGAACCAGGCTGTGGGGGTTAGTCCCACATTGCCTGGCTGGGAAGGTTGGCTCCCCTTGGGAGCCTATATAAGAAAGGGCACCCCCAGCCTTTTAATTCACCAATTAATTCCTGATTTCTCTCTCGATCTCGTGGTTCCCAAGTTGGAGCCGCGCCGAGCAAGAGGAGTCGAGGATCTCCTCCACCATAGCCCGCTGCCGCGCTGCTGGTGTTCCGGTCCAAGTCTTCCGCTGCTCGTCCTGGACTGGAGCTTCGGAGGCGTCGTCTCCACCGTACGTGTGCGACTCCCTGCGAGGTGCTGCGCTAGCGGTACTCGAAGGCCTGCTTCCTCTACACGACCTTGAGGTCGGCTACGTCGGCCTTCATCGACAACGTTTGTGCGGGAACGTAATCCCCGCTTTCGGTCTACAAGGGTACGTATTCCGATCTCCGTTCGTACTACTATATCTGCATAGAATAGATCTTGGCTAGTTTAAGGATATCGTTGCTAGGAAAATTATTGTTTTCTGCCCACGATCCCCTTCAGATGCTCCTCACCATCGGGATCCTCCCTCGGCATCTCTTCCGGTACTGGGAAGTTCGGCGCGAAATTCCCGTTGGCGTGGATAGCGTCTGCCTCGGTTTGCCGCTCGAATAACTGCGCAAATAAATCACCACATGATACCCATGTCGGTTTCCAGCATAACCCGAGTGCGAATGCAAATTTACGAAAGGCAGACAGGAGCACCTGTTTCAGGGGTTTTTTCCGGGATCCCCCGATGGCACCCCAAGAATAGTCATCCGTCATCTTCGTCCGAGCAATAGCTCGAACGCGTCGGACGACCGCAGCATGGTCTAACCCAAAAATACTGGTCCGGGTAGGGTCTAAGTTCCCGGCCATATGGCACATCTTGTGTACTCGGGTTTGGAGGGGGCAGACGCGGTGAATGATGAAGCAACGCAGGAGGTCATCGCCGGTCATCGTGTCGGTCAGCACGTTCAGGACGTCGTGCATACACCTGACTTCCTCGGTGTCGGGGAACCGTTTCCAGAGGTTGAATTTACGGGGAGGGCCAATGGCGAACTCCGGTAGGTTGATGAAGTCCGGATTCGAGGATCCCGGAGCATCGCCCGAGCTCTCCCGGTTCTTCACGTAGAAGAAGCTGCGCTGCCATTTCCGGCAGGACTCTAGTCCTTTGACTATTGGGAATCCGGAGTCAGCACGGGGGATGATGGTGGCAGCTCCGCAGTCGACCAAGTCTTTTATTTTCTGGTCCGGATTGGGGATGGCTTGGCGACGAAGGATGAATACCTGGCCCAGAGGTCCAGGAATGGCCATACGCCGAGATATGCTTCCGAGTAGGTGGTGAAGACCGAAAGCATCATGATGGCGTTGGCGGGGAGATGATGGGGTTAGAGGCTGTAAGTGTCGAGGAAGTCGCGGAAGAAGGGGCTAGCCGGAAGCCCAAACCCACGCTCGAAGTGCGTGAGAAATACAACGTATTCCCCGGGTTGGGGTTCCGGTTGAACCTTGTCCTCCGGGAGACGGCTTTCAACTTCCGGCGGAATCCGGTGGGTCCGATACAGCCATTCCAAGTCCTCCTGGGTGGTCTCGGATCCATCCCAGCATCCCCGGATACCTTCTTCACCCATGACGGAGGAGTCCATAGAGGTATCCGGGCTACTCTGCAGGCGCAGTGGCAGTTAATCGGAGTTAGTCTACCGGGAGCTAAGATGCCGGATCGCAAACTCCTAAACACAACTGAGTTCATGACAAGTAAGATCTACCGTGTGCTGATAAATCGAAACTAAAGAGAGGAAAATAAACTCGGGCTAAACTCAAACGAGACGTAATGCGGGCAAAAGGTCTAAGTCCTACCGCACCGGTGCATCCACGCCGCGCACCCCGGGCGCGCCGCTCGAATCGTGCTCGCCGGCGGCGGCGCGGCCGCGCGTGTGTTAGGGCGTAACCGAGCGCAAAGCGTCATTCTAGTAAAGAAGATCATCGGGGCGGAGAGAACAACTCACCGGAGAAGAGGAGATCGATAACGCGCAAGAGGAACGGCGGCGTTCGGGCTCCGGCGACCAGCGAGGGCGGCGACGTTCGGGCTACGGACACAGCTGCGGCGGTGCGCTCGAGACAACGGTGGCGGAGAAGTGAAGGAGAGGAAGAAGAAGAGGAGACCGTTCCGGTCCCCTATTTATGGGGGGATTCCGGAGCGGTTTCCAGTTTTCCCGCCCACGATCTCCACGATCGTGGGTGGGATCCATTTTGTGCAGCGCGGCACGTGGCGCTAGCCGGAGCGCCCGATCCGGCCACACCAAGGGCCACACGGCCCCAACGGTTGGGCTTCGGATCGGTTGCGGCTCCCGGCGCGCGAACCCAAGCGACGACGTGCTCGGGCAGAGGCACTCGAGTGCATTTCTGGTCAGACGGGACGTCGGATGGGACCCAGCTCGAGATCTCGAGTTCAATACGGAGCCAACGGTCAAGATTCACTGAGACTGCAGTATCGCGTTACAGGCTTCGTCTTCCGGTTAAAACAATCTCGGTAAGAAGATCTCGGGAAGAACCGATCTCGACAAGTAGTCGAAGGATGGTGTCATATGTTCTCAGAAGATGGTTGTTATTAAATCTGATCCCGCACATCATCCGAGGTCGCTGTGCAGCACCAGCTTCGGGGACTAGTGTCGGGGGGCTGCCCCCCGGGTAGGGGCAGATCCCGGAATATCTCAGCAGTATGCCAACAGTACTTGACCTTTGGCGAGAGCAAGGGACACCCCCTGGTGTGCTGAAAGGGGCAGCTTGACCCTTGAGCGCCGGAAGAGTGCAAAGTGCCACCTGGCAGGCGCAAGGGTCAGCTCTAACAGCTATAAATAGACACCCCGAGCCTTCACAAGGACAGCAAAAGCATAAGAGGATGGTTCCCCTAAGAACTAGCTTCTCGAAGATGTCTTTCCTGGTAGGCCAAGACATCTTCGGGAGGCTAGACCTAGAGATGCGCATCCACAGACGAGCTCGGACACCTCCGGAAAGGATCTCGGATCTCGGGCTCCGAGGAGACTCCCGGAAGGAGGTGTATTCGGTTTTACCGGATAGATGGTCCGGGTTAGTGCTAACCGGAGTATCTATCTCGGTCTTGATCTTATGTAGGAGAGGCTCACGGGGGCAAGCGAGGAGGTAGCCGGCATGAGGGATCCCGGTAGGCCGTCAACGGTCTGTAGCAGGCTTTCCCGCCTGATGCGGGGGGAAGTACCTTTCCGTCTGACACGGAAGCATGGTCACCTCCCGCCTGACACGGGAGCGCGTCAGCCGGTACGACCACGGTACGGCAAAACCTGACATGCCTAGCCCGGCAATCCGGAAAAGGCTATCCGGGATGGGCAAAGACATGTCATGTCTCTGACAGGGAGACAATGATGATCCAGGACGGCGCCTGCTGTCCTTGCCGACATGATGACGAAGGGGCTACGGCGGATAGCGCGGCGACTAGGTCGCATTAGCCGGTGACGACATGCCGGCTAGACTTGTCCGGTGGGGCCGAGCCAATTTAGGGTTTCCGGCCCTCCTGGCCGAAACCCTATAAAAGGCACCATAACTGCTTCTGTGAGAGGAGGACCAACTTGGGAGCCAAAGCAGTAGTGGCATTTACTCCTAGAGCTTTTACTTCTTCATACCTTGAGTTCATCTAGTTCTTCGTGTTCCTCACTTTGAGAGATCTAAGAGCAAGTTGTAGCCCTTGTACCACAGTTATATAGAGAGGAAAGGCAGGAGTAGGGGTGTTACCTCCTCACGAGGGCCCTGAACCTGGGTATATCGTGTGTGTGTGGTGTGCCTTCGTGCATTTGTTCTTATTTGTTAGATCTCCCCTATATCGTATTGTTGTTGTTTCTAGTTCTTGGGAGATCTCGGTTATACCGGGATCCTCCTCGTGTGGGCTGTTCAGCTCGCTATCCCTCCCCGGATCCACCAACGTCCATCGGCCCCACACATTAGCCATCCTATGGCATCTGCCGTGACACCACCACGACAGACCGGGGTTCCCAGCTATCTAGACTAGTGGTAACTCTCAAAGAACAAGTGTCGGGTGAACAAATTACAGTTGGGCAATTGACAGTATTGAAATAACATTAAATAAGAATATCCAGATTATTAATGAGGTAGGTATGTTTTCCATATATAGTTTGTGCATGCTCGCAATGAGAAACTTGCATAACATCTTTTGTCCTGCCAGCCCATTTGCAGCGAGGCCTCTAGGGAAACTACTGGCAATTAAGGTACTCCTTTTAATAGAGTACCGGAGCAAAGCATTAACACTTGGTGAAAACATGTGATCCTCACATCGTAGCCATTCCCTCCGTTATCCAATTGCTGCCACTTTGGGGCCATCGGTTCCGGGCAATGACATGTGCATACAACTTGTAGATACAATCTAAGCAATAATATAGAACTCGGATCTAAGTTCATGCCACTCGTGCACTAGTGACAAGCATTAAACATAACAAGATTGCAGCAATAATAACTTCACAAAGTTATATAGATAGACTGATCATAATGTAACAATTCATCGGATCCCAACAAACACAACACAAAATACATCATATAGATCTCAATCATGTAAGGCAGCTCATGAGAACATTGTATTGAAGTACATGGGAGAGAGAGTACTGATGTCTATGCACGCTTCTATTCTTGTAGACAGTGTTGAGCCTCCAAGAGCAGAGGTTTGTAGACCAGCAGCAAGTTTCCCTCAAGTGAATCACCCAAGGTATATCGAACTCGGGGAGGTAGAGGTCAAAGATATTCCTCTCAAGCAACCCTGCAATTAAGATACAAATACTCGCTTGTGTCCCCAACACCCAATACAATTGTCAGATGTATAGGTGCACTAGTTATGCGAAGAGATAGTGAAATACAAATAATATGGATGATTATAAGTAGTAATTGCAAGCTGTAATAAAAATGGCAGCAAGCAAACATGTAGCAAAACTTGTTGGAAACGGTGTTTTAATACTTAGAAACAAGGCCTAGGGATCCATCTTTCACCAGTGGACATTCTCAACAATGACATCAAAGTTAAATAAATAAACACTACTCTCATACACTCTCATGTTGGATAACAAACACCATTCATTGCGTAGGGCTACAAGAGCACCCTCAAGTCGGAGTAAACAAACGCCAACAATGTCATAAAGGGAATCACACATGGTGCACACATTGTCACCATTACACACGTGAATAACCCCGGAGTTCATATTAAAGTAACCTCTAGAGTGCATAATAGATAAAGAGTAGCATCACATATTCAACTAGATTACAAAGCTCATGATCACATACAAGATCACATCATGGGAGAGAGAGATAAACCACATGGCTTCCGTAGATCCCGCAGC